>OY829326.1:113336397-115736397 GCA_963691655.1 Toxonevra muliebris | reverse complement strand
TTAAAATTAATTTTTTTTATATATAAAGAAAAAAGATATCATTTTAAAACTTGGTAGACCTGTTTATTAATGTTTAAAAAATATAAAATTTTTTTTTTTGAATTTTTATAGGGCCGTTTTTGGGCCATAAATTTTTTTTTTAAAAACCATCAAAAATTGGTGGTTGACATGATATCAGGTGACTGGGTGATCTAAAAAAAAGGAAGTGATATTATTTTTTTTTTGGAAGTCACTCTTGTCTGATCTAAATGAAAATAAAAGAACGAAATGGTGGCTGTTTTTTGTACTTTTCGACTTAAGAGGTTAGAAAATCCCCTGAAAACCGAGAAGTTCAAAATCAATTTTTTATATTCTAGTTCAGGCCATAGCTTACACGTATAGCACATTTAATATATAACAACATTTTAAAAAATCAAAGTAATCTGTTGAATAGTTTTTTTTTAAATCGTGTCAACCACCGATTTTTGGCAGTTTTATTTTTAATTTTAAATTATTGTGATTGCTTCCAACCCAAAAAAGTTATTGATTACAAATGTGACATTAAAAAAAAGGTCTACTAATTTTCTATGTAAAAAATATAATTTTATTGCTCTACGCTTATTACGCTTATTATTGAAGTTATGATACATAATTTGGTGGAAAATATTTTTCCTAAGGGGTTTTTTTTAAATTCCTTGTATCTCAGTGGAGGTAGAAAATACACCCTATATCCAGAAATATTTTTTTTCTGAACAAACCGGAGAGTCTATATTTGACGATAATCGATTTATTTATAATAAAAAATAGCGAAATTTGCATAGTCGAAAATGTGTTCGTAAATTTTGTTTTGCGAAAAACAGCGCGCTTACTCCAAATGCGACAAAACGTTGTGCAGTGCTGATTTAAAAAATCATAACTTCTAAACAAAAAATGGACACACTTTGAAATTTGCACATATTTTTTAAAACAGTACTAGCAATGTTTATGATTTTTTTCAGATTTTTTCATGTTCCAGAACAATGTTTGCTTGCTAATTGTTATAAACTTATAAATAAAAAAATTATCGTTATTTGGCGATCGAAAAAAATTCTTCATAAACTATCACTAAAAAAGAAGTAGTTCTGAGAAAATCGATAAATTTTGTTCTGCAGATCCCGAAATACATCAAATTGAAAAAAAAAACTACCTAAAATTATTAATATCAATAAGTTGTAAAAAAAAAATTTATGAGCTAAAAATTTGGGAATCGTGTTTTCTTATAGAAACTTACTAATTTTCATATCTACATTAAAATCTGAGAAAAAATAATTTTCAGTGATTGATTTCACGGATTCTGACCCATAGAGTAAAATGATGGAATTTGCGCAAGTGAACTGATCTCCTAAGGTAAGGGATTTTAAAAAAGAGAGCACAATTAATTAATTCTTGGCACCTAAATCATGAAATATCTGTAACAATATGGGGACTCAATCCATTCTCTCTTCTCATTTGGCTCCAAAAGTCAATGAAAAAATCACAATTTATTAAAAAAAAAAAGCGCCTGCATATTTATTCTCTCTTCCTTCAACGATTTATCAGTGAATATTCATGATATTTTTATTCTCAAATCACACTCTTAAAATTGGTGACAATTATGCAAAATCGCTTAAAGCCAATTAAACTGAAGACGCCGATATGCATCTGCAATAAAATTTCAACTTAAGCTTTCCACCGATTCAACTCCAACTACTACATACATGCAAATAAACTCAAAATGGCATTACAAGATTTTCCCATTATCTGCACAGTTGCCGCTTACGGTTGCCGCTGCTCAACGGTGCACAAGCTGCAACAACACTACATTGCAACTTGTATGCGAAAAAATGAAACGGAGAAATGAAGAAAAACATGAAAATGAAGATTACCAGCGGCAGGCGGTAGTTGGGAGCAAGACAATGCGGCAAATGCAAATGTTGCTATATACATACATATAAGTATAGCTGCTTGCAACGGCTGCTGCTGTTACAACAATTTTACGCCTGTTATCGCTGCGGCTGCTGCTGCCTATAATGCATGCGTACAACAACAACAACAACAGACACTTCTAGCCACAACTGTCGAATGCAGGAAGAGATACAACAAAGATATTCAACGATGCGCGGCTAGATGGCTTTGCTTGCTGAGTTGATCTTGTTGGTTGGTGGTTGGACACAAACAACAACAGCAATAACAACACAAACATATGCGCAAATGTGCAATAACCTTGCTGCAGCAATAGTCCGTAGTCGCTGTTTGCTGTCGAGATTTTTGCCACTGATAAGCGGCAAAATACGCCAAATGAATGCGACGCTATGCCGGTGGTAAAGACGCTACTACGAGCTACTACTGCCAGCTATGAGTGCAAAGAAATGCAAATGTAAATTTCCCAACAATAACAACAATAATAGTGCAATATATAGTAGTGCAGCAACAACAGTCGCAGTTTTTCGCTGCACAAGTGATGGTGGTAAAAAGCAAGAGTGTTTAGTGCGCATGCAGCTAGAAACTTCCTCTTTCATTTTATCCATTAGTCCAGCGGCTGTGGGTTGACGACGGCTATGACTACGACGACACTCACTAACAAGCGCGTCCAACCTCACATATATGTTTTGCAGATTGCTGCTGATTTCCGAAACTTTATCGTTACCCAAAATCTATTGAAAGCAATTTTTGGTTTGGAACTAAACCGTCACGAGAAACGCGACATGAGAAACGCGTGCATGTTTTGCATATTTGATAGATTTAGATTTTGCACTTGCTAAAAGATACAATTTCTAATCTTCTAAAAAGAATATAACTACCAACAATTTTTGTTTACGATCTTGTTCTGGATACTTCAAGAAGAAGAAGAAACATCAAAGTCAACCAACGTTGTTGTGGAATGTTATGAAGAATGAGTTTTTTGATTGTATGTGACATGAATTAATTGAATGGAATTTTATTCCACTGTATTTTTGTCGTATCTCCACTCATTACACAATATCCTTGTTCAATCTAACACTTTTTGTTTTCTCAGCACCAAGTGTGAGAACAAATTTGACATATGTCAAAAATATATACAATTTAAGCGTCTATCTCTCTCTCTCTCTTGATATTTTCTAGCGTTAAAAATAACAAAACGTTTACTAATAATTCGTAAATGAGTCTTGCTACAAATAAATATAACAAACAACAAGCGTAGCATATAAATGCCATAATAAAGCATGTCAACTGGAATTTGATTGAATACGGCAACAGTTGTTCGATGCAGGTTAGTCTCTATACAGCGCGGAGAATGTAGCAATTAGACATTTTAGTTTCCAGTCGTTAAACGTCAACTGTTTGACATTTGAACGGGCCCAACATACGTCGTTGACAATGACAGATTTAGATGGATATTAAGTGAATGCTCTCCTCAGTTGTAAAAAAGAAAGGAATGAGTTGGTTTCTTTAAGTTTAAGTAAATAAATATGTATGTAAAATGCAGAGAGCGGATTATGAAGAATTCTTCTCTTTTTTCTGCGTTTCAAGCACCCCTGTTTCCAAATAAATAAATTTGATTTTGCGTTTTTTTTTACTTTTTAGGTCCACAACTGATAATAAGTAAGGTATGTATACGAAAAAAACTGGTCACAGTAAACATGTTGTATTAATTCAAATATGACTGTTACAGCAAATGATACTGTTATTAATTCGTAGAGAATTTTCCGTTTTACATTTCTGCATCAGTATTTTTTCTGATTTTTTCACATAACGCAAAATGAGTTCATTGAAATCGAGCACGCGCGATGTAATTGTGCGCAAAAATCAAGATTTTCCACATATGTCACATAGAGACATTGCCAAAAGTTTAAAAATTGCAAAATCTACGGTAACTTAAGTGCTTAAAAACTTTAGAGAACTACTAACTATCGAAAGGAAAATTGGAAGTGGGCGAAAAAAGGGGTTCATCTCGAAGGAAAAAGCAAAAAAAGTGAAAAACTTGTTTCAAAGAAATCCAGGCCATTAGAGATACGGCAGCCATATTGATTACTGGGGCTCTCCGTACTACCTTGGTTGCCAACTTCACTTTTGGTTAAGCAACAAGCTAAGTGCTCTGCTGCCAGACTCAGTTCCCTAACTCGCTGGACCCGGTCAAACCTGGGCCATGCCAAGATTTTAATCCACGATACGTCCGTACCAACTAACGTAGACTACATTTGCTCTACCCCTAATTTAAACCACACGTTCTTCACCCATATCCCCAGTAGAGAGGAATGGGTTAATGACGAGGTGGTCACTGACAATTCAATTGACATCTATACAGATGGATCCAAATCGGAGGAAAGAGTCGGCTGTGGCATCTACTCTAGTAAGTTAGATCTCAGACTCTCCTTCCGACTTCCTGACCATTGCAGCGTCTTTCAAGCGGAAGTAATGGCTATCTATCAAGCGTCCAAGTGGCTTATTCGCAACCATTCATTCGATAAGAATATCTGCATCTACACGGACAGCCAAGCAGCAATCAAGTCCCTTGCCTGTGTTTTCACTACATCAAAGCTTGTTCTCGACTGCCGATCTTCACTCAACATTTTGTCGAGTCACTCGTAGGTCCACCTATATTGGGTGCCTGGACATATGGATATTTCAGGTAACTGCAATGCCGACGAGTTAGCAAAACAGGGCTCGCAGCTTACAGATATATCACCTACCTGCACCATTGGTGTCCCTCTTACGTCTATTAAATTAGCCATTAAGCAAAACTACCTTGAGGAAGCAAAAAGATCCTGGGTAGCGGAGCATACCCGTGGTATTACCAGGCTAACATGGACCACTATGGACAATAGACGTACTAGACAGCTACTCAACCTAAGCAGAAACTCCATCAGCATAACGACTTCGGTGCTCACGGGACACTTCATAATGGGGAGACATGCTGCACGACTAGGACTGCCATTCAATGACTTCTGTCGGGGCTGCGGCTCTGAGGAGGAGGAAGAAACAGTCCTCCATTTCATGTGCGAATGCCCCTCCCTGGCCAGGAGGAGACTAAAACTCCTGGGCTCACCTTTCTTCACTAGTCTGTCCGAGCTATCATCCGTAAATATTAAGGACATAGCCAGGTTCATTATGGAATCCTCATGGTTCTCCAATCCGTAAATGGGGGAGTCGCGCCGTACTGTGGTATCACAATGAGCCTAAATGTGCTTAAGTGTGCTTTCAAGCAGAAGGCTGCCACTCCAACCTAACCTAACCTTCCATTAGAAATGTTGCTAAAAAAAAGTAAATATGTCACCCAGATATGTTCAAAAAGTACGCAGAATAAAAGGACTTAAAATGAAACAGCAAAAACTCGCGAACGAGAGCTGTACGACAAAATTGTACATAATTTTGATTGCATGATCATGGACGACGAGACGGTTGTCAAAGCAGACTTTAATCAGCTACCTGGTCAACTATTTTACACTTCAAAAAAGAGAGGTGATGTTGCGCCTAAATTTAAGCTAAAGAAAGTGAACAAGTTTGCGAAGAAATATTTGGTTTGGCAAGGAATTTGCCAATGCGGCATAAAGAGTGCAGTTTTTGTCTCTACTGGTACCATCATCAAAAAAATTTACGTAGAAGAGTGCTTATAAAAACGTCTTCACAAGGCCCCTGTCCTTTCCTGGCCAGATTTAGCAACTTGCCATTACGGCAAAACGGTAATGACGTGGTATAAAGAGAAAGGGGCACAAATTGTTCCATAAGAACTTCGGCCGATAGAAGAATATTGGGCTATAATGAAAAGAAAATTGCGAAAAACGAAGCAAGTGGTCAAAAATGAGAAACAGCTGCAGAAAAAGTGGACTACTGTATCATCTCAAATGTCCCGAAGTGATGTGCAACGTTTAATGGCTGGAGTTAAGTCAAAGTTGCGATCTTTCGCATACGCACCAACCAAATGAATAAAGTTTTTATTTTTCTTAAAGTTACTATTATAACCTTTCAATTGATGTGTGAATTCCTGTTTTTGTTTAAAAAATATAATTTTTATAACAAGTTAATGTCGACCAGTTTTTTTTCGTATACATGCCTTATCTTATTTTTCTAAGCAAATTTTAAAACTGAAGTTTTTTCCTTCAATAAATAGTAAAAATAAAATCTAAGAAGCATTATGCAGACAAAAATCATAATATTCGATTGATTGTAATAACACAGTAAAAGCGTTTGGCTACAATTTCATTTCCAATCACGGCTAGTGGCAGCTTGTAACACAAACTTTTTTTTTTTTATATCAAAGAATTTGTAGGTAACACATTTAAATTACCACATTGCGTGCTAATAATAATTTTGAACGCTTTTACCAGATCGTGTCATTAGAACGTACGCCAAATATCGTCCATCATACCATTAGATCCACGGTGGCAACAAAAAAACAAAAAAAAAAAACAAAAAAAATAATAAAATGAAGAATTAGAAAATAAAGCATGAAGCTGATGGCAATACACAGAATGACAGGCAATGAACGACAGTAGTTACAATTTTATTTTAGTTGGCTGCAAAAAATAAAATTAATAGCTGCAAATTACAAGCAACGATATTTTACCTGATTCACCAGTTTGTAAGTACGTTTGAATGCATGTTGAATTTGCATGAATGATAACAAGTCAATTGATGTAAGCTGCAGGGTTGCATTTGGAATGAACAGTCGGTAGCGCATGTGTCAATGAGGCAAAAAAAAAAAAAAACAAGGAATACGCATGGGAAAGATTTGAAAATAAGCTATTTCTTTTTTTTTTACGTGATCAGTAAAGGGTAAAGAAAATCTTGGAATTTTAGAGTCTAAAGAAAAAGATAGGGTAATGCGGTAAACTGTAATACGCCTGGAAACAAGTGGAAATAATTACTGACTCATTAAAATTCAAAGAAATCATGTGGAGAAAGAATTATAAATGTATATGGTTTTTTTTTCCTGACACAGTCAATACATCTGCGGTAAAAAGTAATAACAGCTTAAGTTTATTTTCGTGCCAACCGAGTTTAATAGCTTTGAATAAAAATAAACTATAGCACTGTTTCAAAATGCTCTTTACTCAAATCAAAGACTATTCCTGAAACTATATATATTTATAAAATTTATTCAAAAACTCGCACCAGTTTTATATTTAAGTTGTGTTTCAACGGGGTTGTTTTTTTAAGGATGTAGTCTGGTGTGTTCGAATTTCAAAAACTTGATTTTTTTTTATTATGTATTTCGAAAGTACAATACATTCTGTCAAATAAGTGCCCGGAAATTCTCATTTTAAATTTTCCCTCTGAGAATATTTAAAAAAAAAAATTTTCCCAGGTTGGCACAACTGTCAACCGGTTTCGGCTCATTTTTGGCGCGCCATTCCGATGATTGTTGACTTGTTTGCATGTCGTACTCGAAAACCCATGTCTCGTCACCAGTTATGATGCGTTCGATGAACGTTGGATCGGAATTTACGCTTTCAAGCATGTCTTCAGCCACCTTACTGCGATTCACTTTTTGAAGAAAATTCAGATCTTTTGGCACCAATCGCGCTGAGACTTTCCGCATACCCAAAACATGTCGTTTTGGCACAAGAAATTTCGTTTGAATCACAAAATTTCACACAAACTCTTTGTTCGATATTTTTATCCATAGTAAAAATCGCAACGCACACAAAAGGTTGACTTGTTCTTAATGATGCCGTAACCAAACTAAATGACACATAGCAATAAAAATTCACAGAATAGTGGTTGACAGTTGTGCCAACCTGGGAAAAAAATTTTTTGAAATATTCTCAGAGGGAAAATTTAAAATGAGAATTTCCGGGTACTTATTTGACAGAATGTATATTGAAAAATTTCATACCAAAATATTAACGAAGTTATAGCTCCTGTTGGGTAAACTGTATGTGTTGTTAAAACTTTAAAAGCGTTTTTCTCGAAACAACGACTGCATTCACGACACTCATCAATTGCTAAACAGTTGCAGCTCATCAATTTGCGTGTCGTGAACATGCTGCTACTTTTTAGCGTTAACTATTCTATTGTGAATAGTTTTTTACTATTTTTCGTCTTTAACAAAGCCAAAAATTTAAATAATGAATATAAATAATTTAATGTTTTTGAAAAATTTTTTAGTGATGGCGTTAATATGAATATGTTTCGTCAATTATGACAGTCATAATAAATAAAAGAATATATATAAAGAACAAATAGATAAACATAAGCCGCTGTACAAAAGTCAACCAATGAAATGTATCATACAATTTTTTCGCTACCAAAAATGGCGCTTGCTCACTAAAAATGTAGCCATTCACAATATAATTTTACAACTGTTTAGGAATTGATGAGTTTCGTGAATGCAGTCAACGTTTCTAGGGTTTGAAGAAATTCTATAAAGCCGAATGGGCTGAAATTTTAACAGGTTATTCTACACACCAATGGCTCTCGCAGGTAGTAGAATTGTTTATTTCTAATCATTTTTTCTTATTTTTTATCCCGATTTTTAACAACAAAAAAGCGCGATTTTTCAAATTTTTTTTTAGAAGCCTGCCATTTTGTTATTTTTTAATAAAAATTTTTAAATCTACTACCTGCTGGAATGACAAGCGATGTCATTAATGAAAACCAGGAAAAGGGTCGAGGAAAGGACCGAACCTTGCGTAAGTACAGTGTTAATGGAACGATTTTTCGTAAGATCGCTCGTTAAGCAATTTCAATGGAAAATATATTGGCTATCATTAAGCAATTCGTTTTGCTCGATTTTTAACCATCTAAAAGGTTACTTTGCTTTCAATGACCTTGGACAGCGTAAAAGAAATTGTGATGTGGAAGCAATTTGTTGGTACTAAAATAATGCATCATAAGTAATAAGAAAAAAGAAGATTTAAGCAAATATTCCTGAATTTCATATGGTATACTATTTACAAGCTGAAAGGCCTCACCTTTTGTACGAGAGCCGGTGACAAACGCTGAATCGTAATAACTCTATCTTTCCTGTTAATAAATATTTGCAATTGGCTTAGTACCGGTCGGCTCTGTTATCAAAGCTCCGCATCCGAAACTTCCACTAATGCTGAAATAATCGAGTCCACCAAAAGAGAAAAGAAATGTGCTCTCATTTGTAGGAAATATGGCAAAGCCCTAAAAAAAACAACAAAAACCAACTCTAGAGGTTTCTTTCTATCGCGAACTTTGGCGAAGTGTTTTTGTTCTCTTACAGAAGCTATATGAAGAATCGAAAAGTTTGAGTTTTATGCACTGACGCCCACTATAAAAAAGCAAGTGCAAAACCACAATTTTAAAGCGGATTTTACAAAAATCCTAAAATGACTAAATGTCTCCTGCTTATACATAAATTTTATCCGAACTTATATAATTGTTACATATCCGAAATTTTTAATCATGAAATGCAGCTTCAAGCCAAAATTTGTAATAAACACAGATCTGCAAAATTTTTCCCCGACCCAAGAATCAAAGTAGTATTTTTTCAGGTGAATTCTGATAGAATGAGCTAGAATCTTCTGAAATCCTGGCAGGTCAGATTCTGATTTATCGTAAAAACCTCCATAGGGAATGACTACTCCAACCACTAAGATTTGAAAAACCTAGAACTGTGTTATAGTTTCTGAAATTAATGAAATGAAATGCAAAATATATTTCAAGAGAATTATTTTCTTTGGAATGTAAAATATCTTTGTCGCCTTCGACAGTTGTCTATTTTTTCCACCGTAATAACAGTTATCCTGATAAGTTCCTTGCAGAAAAGTGGGTCAACAAATGACAAGCAAATAAAGGAGGAAGTACTTTGTATGTGTGCCAGTATTACATAAATTGGCATGAGCTTGTGTTATGCAAGTAAGTACAACACACTTGACATTTTAAAAATATATTTAAAATTGTTAAAAAGAGTTTAATGTTATACAGATGTGCACAACAGATGGCGTGGCAACAATGTTGTCATACGCAGAAGAAGGAAATTTGATATCAGATATAAATCATTGCCAACATGCAACTCACAAACACAAAATCATTTGACATTAGAACAAAAAGGAAAAGAGACATGAAACAGGCAATAAAATTATTTGCCTCTGCAAGGCTTAACATGTTGGCTTTCCTGTCGTCAACAACAACAAACTATCAACAACTAACAACGAGATTACAAGCAGCGTCAACAAAATGCGGCACAAGTCAAGCAAAAAACAAAAAAAAAAAAAAGTACTGGCTAGATTAAAATCTTTAGCCTAACGGCTAATGACAATTAAAATGGTTCAACTGGTTTTTCTTTTGTAAAAAGAAGAAAAAACTAAGCTCAATGTCATCATCATTATCAAGAACATCAAAAACTACAAAAGCAACAAGATCAAGTCATTTATAAACCGCTATATCTTTAAAGCTTAAAGAAGGAAAAAAACAAAACTACAAAAAAATTGTTACAATTCAGTCACGAAATGGCCCGAAAACTCATTACAATCGAAATGATTTTGATGACGCTAATGCTGAGGCTGATGCCTTTGATATTGCTGCTGCTGATTGTTGTTGTTGATGGCGTTTGTTGCCTGCCAGCCACGAATGCCATTGCCATTGAACCACCGACAAACTGTTGTTGTTGCTGCTGCTGCTGTTGTCATTTGTCCGGTGTTGTCCGTTTACATTCCAATGAAATTGTCATTCGATTCGTGTAGCACCATCATCATCATCATCAGCATTATCTATCGTCAGCAGCATTATCATTATCATGATCATCAAATGGAGATGAATGGATGGATCGATCGTGTGCTGTGTGCCATGCGAGCATGCGACAAAGAGCGCCATCTCTCAAAGAGTAGGAAGTAAGATGGTGGTGCGGTGGCATGGAGCGATCATTGGCTTCTGTCTCGTCTCTCGTTCTCTGCGGTGGTCAATGACGCCAATTCGTCGTCGTAATCATCGTCAGCGTCATCGACGGCCGTCGCATGTCATTGCATATCGCGTTGCATTGTAAGTTGATGCAGGACAATTAAAACTTCATGAATGATTTTCTTTCATTCGCTTGTGATATCACTCCATGCATTCATACACACATACATACAGATATACTACCTGTCGTCATAAACCCCATCAACAACAGCAAGCCTTCATTTGCCGTATACTTTCTTTCTTTAAAGATTTTTACTACTTAATGACATTTAATTAAGCTACATTTGCTTTTGCTTTTGGCGCGGGCTACGCTGTCTCGCTGGCTGGCTGTCAGGTTACTTGGCTGCTATAATTTTTTTGTTTAGGTCAAAAACTTGATCAAAGCCTGCGCGTTTGTATTGTAGCTGCTGATGTTTCTTGCTTCAGCTTACAATATCAAATCTCGTAAAGCGGAAATCTGCGTACGAGCATGTCAGCACAGCTTCAGCTCACGTCAAATCATTTTCATCAGCAACAATAACAACAACATTGTTTGGTAATGGTTTTGGGTTTGGTTTCTAGTAAACTGGGTATGTAATATTGGTGATTCCCTGCTGTTGATGTTGCTCTGTCGCAGCGACTGTTGCTGCTGCTGCTGCCGCTTCCACTTTTGCCTATAAAGATTTCTATTGTTTCTCACTCACTTCACATATTCTGTGACTATTTTGCGTTATTTCTGTGATTTTTGTTTTTGGCGTGTCGTTAATTGAAATTGAAATTTCAATCTTTCAATATACCATATATATAAATTTTTTTTAATTTTATTCATTCCTTTCGATTGTTGTTTGATGGACAATGGTCAATTATTGATTTTGCATGCTTTTCGTATGGGGAAACAATTTCATTTGTATGTCTATGTGGATCAAGGTTTTTTTTGGCTGTTGTTTCATTAGTTTAAGTTTAATTTTCAAGTCAAGGCGATGTAGAAAAATTAATGACATGTAAATTGTTCGTCATCGCAATTTCAGTTTAAAAATTAATTTACTTCGTGTGTGATAAAAGAAAGTATATAAAGTCCATTATAATAACTAAAAGTTTTATGAAATATTATTTCGAAATTTATTAATTACATAAGTAACGCTGAGAGACTACCCCTTCATCTTCTTTAGCTAGCAGTAGGTATCCATCGGCATATAAATTCTGAAAATTTTTCTATTTGCATCGACTCTGAACTTTTTCCTGTTGTATTGAAATAAAGGTATTGGCATGGAAGGGTAAGATAGAGTGTGAAATTCCAAAGTAATATTATGAACGTCGAGTTGACTGCAACCTGCTCCCAACCTGATGCACAATATTTTCTTGTGGGTCAGTTTTTGAAGAGCTGCCCAGTAAATCATTGCATCAAGGTCGTTGTCAGGATTTTTTTTTTTCAGGAGAATTATCATCTATGAATCTGATGTTTAAATAGAGAAATTTTATACAATCACTACGGATCCAAGGGAGATTTATTTCTAAAAATGTAAATCCAATTTATCTGTCAAAAATTGGGTTTTTAAATTTCAACAACCAGAAATTGATCGAAAAACCTTATTTTGAAATCGTTTAATTCACCCGCCAGATTCATTAAATCATTAAAGAAACTTTTTTCCTTCTTTAATTTAAGATGATTTTTTCTCAAGTTTTGCGGTGAAAACTCCATTTATAAATCCAAAATGAATTCATTTTGTCTAGCCACTTTAGTGTAAATGTTCTTCAATAACACTGTGCGACGATTTTTTTGACATAAGTTTTTCCTTCGGATTCTAAAAAAAAGAAGCTCTGCTGAGCTATCCCGAATACACAGTTTTTCTACGACAGTAAATAAAAAAATAACTTTTTGTTTTAAATTTTTGTCCTAGGACTGAATTTAAAAAGTTTAAAAATTAATAAAAAATTAGAAAGAACTGTCGATTCATTATTGAGATAAATAAATGAACAATAATCCCAGAAGAATAACAAAAGTCATAGAACAAACAGATCAGACGATACCTTATTTGTAATAGTTCCATTATTTCAACAATCTACATTACATATATATGTGAAAACATTGTAAAGCAAATGATCTTACACCAAAGTAAAAACAATAAAGGCGATAAAGAGCAAAAGAGTTGAACCGCTTCTACGCGTGTGGCCAGTTGCCAATTATCGTCTTCTTAGATGCGAAAAATTACCCAATTGAGCAGTACGTATATAAGCAAAATGATCGAGTATGGTTACAGGAAGAACTACGAATAGCCACAAGATCACAAGCACCATTTCACGTCATGTTTTGGGCCGCCGACGGCCGATCCCCGCTCGTGTTCTTGAAACCTGGCGTCAAACTGAATGCGACTGTGTACCGTGAATCGGTTCTAGAAAGTGCATTAAAGCCTAGGGCATGCAAGCATTTCGGCAATAGACCGTACACGTTTCAACAGGACTTGGCACCGTTGCACAAAGCTTGCGTGAACCAAGATTGGTTAAAAAACAATGTTCCGAACTTTATTTCAGCATAACAATGGCTCTCGAATTCACTAGATGCCAAAAAAACACACAAGTATGGACGCTTTAAAAGCATCCATTGAACGAGACCAAGAAGAACACATTCATGCATATCGTGCAAATCTTTTTGGCATAATCGACCGTATAATCAAGGCTAAAAGTTATAGCCTTTCGAATTGATAACACTTCGATTACAGTTCATATTACTTGTTTATGTAATCGCTCAGCTTTTTTTCAGTCTAGATAAAGAATTCTCTACCCACGAGCGATAACATCTTAAGTCTAGTTTTCCTTTTTTTGAGGAGAGCAAAAATACTGAAAAAATTAAAATTTAAAACATTTGCGGGTTAATTAAAGATAGGTAGAATCGGTATTAAATACCCATATTTATGTGCTACACAATGAAAATTGGTAGGACAATTAATATTCGAAAAATTCCGCGAAATTAGAAATTTTGTGACTTAAGATATTATTTCAAATGAACAAAAGAAAATAAAATTTTTCTTATGTAGCTTAAGATGTTATTAATAATTTTTTGTTTGAAATTTTGTATTCTTATGTCGACTTAAGATGAATTGCAGATTCAGTTGCTAAAAATGAAACTACATAAGATATTAAAAACAAAACGAAACAAATTTTATTTTCGTCAGAAACAAAGTTAAATAGTTACAAACTCGGAATCAGAAGTTCAGTCCGGGCGAATGTCTGGTTTACATTGATGTGGCAAATTTTGTAAAACTCCGGAAATCTTCATAGAATGGTTTTAAATCGGTAATTGTATGGATATGTATGTTTTGGCACAGGGGGAATGTGGAATGTGGAATGTAGAATGGAAAATGCCATACTACTACCTCTTTAATATTTAAAATTGTGCAAGTTTAGATTTCTTCTAATCTGATTTTGTAGTACATAAGCCATAAATCTTTTGTGTATCGCAACCACTTACCAAGATTCCACTTAAAATGTTCACTATTTGTATTTTCTTTTCGCCAAACAGTTTTTGTTTTTAGCAAAAGGGAAAAATTTGAAAACTCAGCGCTAGTAATTTGTTTTGCTTCAAACATGATTTTATAACCGACTGCTCTAATAAATAGGAGCCAGGTCTTTTAGATGGTGAATTTTTTATATTTGTCAGTTTCTTCTTACGTTCAATTATAGAGTGACCTACAACGCGCTTCATGTAAGTATGTCCAGGATCGAAGAATTTTTTATCAATAGCTCCAAACCAATTTTCACTCTGCATAAATACAGTGAATAATACTACCCCAAAGGAGTTTTTATTTTAACCTACACATGAATCACTATACAAGATCAAAGTTCAGTCCTTCAACAAAAATCTTTAATTGATTAATACATATTATTTTATTGCTCCTTTATTGTAGGAATAAATAATAAAAGTGATTAAATAAAACATTTTATTATATGTAAAATATCTTAAGTCTGCCACTGCATTTGAAAAAATATCTTATCTATACTTAAGCATGGAAAACAGTACATTTTTTAATATCAAAAAATATCGTATGTAGACTTAAGATGATGAGCCTTTTTAAGCTTTAAATATTTTCCAAACCAAATTTTTATAAAATTCATCTTAAGTCAACATATACAAGTCAAGGTATACAATCAAAAAATCAATTGCTTTTAAAAAAATATCTTATATTGAAATAAAATGATTTTTATTTAATAGAAATTGATTGTAGCTTATGATTTCTAGTGACTGATAATATCTTAAGTGAACTTAAGATTTTATAACAAATGTACAATAAAACAAATGTGGACATAGGATATTATTACTTTTTAAATACCACGGATCCAAGTGTAGTAGCGAAGTCCAGATAAGACAGAATTGAAGGTATCTTTACTGCAAATGTATTGCATTAAAAAAATGGATTTTCACTTAAGTCGACTTAAGATGTTATCGCTCGCGGGTAGAGAATTTTCAGCCAGTCGTACCTGCCATTAGAGTCTAATATCGCCTTTTGTCTTTCACATTGCAGTACTTGACTACTGGATCTTATAAAAACTTATCAATTTTGTATTGATATTGGACAAGCGACGATATTTCATAAGTATCGTCATAATTACACGAAACTTAAAATCAATTAAAAATAATCCACAACATAATTAAAACTCAATCAATTGCATTAAAAATAAGGACTCATTTTCACAGCACATACGACTCTTTCTATTTTCTATACAGCGGGTAATGAAAATGTCAAACTAATCTATTTTATAGTAACAACACAACCCAACTTATACATATTTGCAAAGTAATGCAACAGAATCGAAATGGGTGAGTGCAAATATTTGAATTGAAAAACGAAAAATCATTATTTCTCAATCATTCATAAAAATAATATAAAATACATAATTACAAACGTTGAAAAGATGAGAAAGTTGCATTGATGTTATACAAAATTGTAGAGGCAACAACAGCAGTTGCTGTTTTTATTTTTTTCCATAATAATTTTTCCGGAAGAAGAAAGGAAATCAATGATGAGGGCGCGTATGTTGTAGAGAGAATGAAAGCAGCATGAATATGCAACATGCTAACAATTTCTGAGGAAGCAATTGTACAAATAAAAAAGAAACTCATGTGACTATGCGTGTATTTTTAATGCTGGTGCAAAGGTGTCCTTGCTTCTTTCTTTGAAAGGAAGGAACCTTTGAAACGTATACGATGTACGCACAACGTCAACCATTTTTGATGCCTCTCTTTGTGTATTTGAAGAAGAAAAACATTCTTTATTAACATTTACAAATATAGATATATATATATATGTATATCCTTTTTATATATCTGCACTTTTCATTCCGCACCCATTGCGTCACTTTTGAAGTTCATTTACTAATACATACATATCTCTGTCTGTCTGTCTGTCTGTTTGTATTTTTTTTTTTTATATACCTCAAATCTTATCCTTTTTATTATTTGAACAATTATTTATTTCTTGCTGCTGTTTTTGTTGTTATTATTAGTATAGCTCAACAACAGGATCTCAAATGTGAATGATGTGCCCCTTCCTGTATTACGCTACTTTACACTCACTGTACTACACTCGTATATAAAAAGAAAAATACCAAAAAAATCTTTCTCATGCTTCCCATGTTTAATCTCTTTCAGTTGGTTTTAATATTAGGCAAGTTTCTGGCTACTGGGCTTTGCAATTGCAGCAAATCCTCCACTTCTGTCTGTTTGTTTTGTAGTTATTGCGCGCCTCACCCTTGACGCTCCCTGGTCCGTCTGATGTTCATTATTCGCTGTTGTCTCAATTGTGAAATTGAAAAATATAATGTGGGTGCATCAGTAGAAACAGCCGCAGCAGCAGCAGCAGCAACAGCATCATCAAGGATTCAGGACCTCACTCATTGTTTTCTCATCTTTAATAATTCCCATATTTTTCAGTTGTTGTTTTGTTTTGTTGTTGTGGCTTCTCTGTCTTTGTTCTTTAGCGCTGATATAAATCTTATAAATAATTTTTGCAAAACTATTTCATATTCGTACATATCTCAATATCTCGCAATTAGTGATGTGAAATAAATATGATCTTTCGATTTTTGAAATTCTTTATGAAATATATTTTGATGATAGCTGAAAATATTATTAGTAAGAAACCAGCAGAATTCTAATCGCACTAGTTTGATGCCGAATATAGTTTTATCTTGCGTAATCTCATAATCCAAGCCATCCTAAAATATAAAAATTTAAGTAAATATCGAAAAGTAAAATTTCATGTAATACAATATTTTTGCAAAACAATTTGTTTTGCAATACATCGGGCTTTCATTCCTTTTGAATCAGATATAAATAAAAAATAAAAATTTTTGGTAAAAGAAAAAATTATGCTTGGCAATAAATAAATATTTTAGTTTTGAAAATTTGTCTTCAAGATGCTATCTAAATGGTGATTTGCCAAGCGTTTGGTTTTTAATTTTGAAAAAAAAAAGCTCAAAAAAGTATGAAAATTTTCTAAACGTAAAAAAAGTGTAGTTATTGAAGCCGTACAAAAGCTTAATATAACATTCGTACCACAGTTTTTGCTCTATTTTCATGTTTCGAAGGAATTTTGAACATATCTTGCATAGTGAAAAAAATATTACATCATTTCAAAATATCGGCGATGCTTGCAGGTTGAGACACTATGTGCCGTTATATGTTTTGAAGAGAAAACGTCAAAGACCTCATTTTAAAGCTGGTTTATGTGCGGAGTTGCTATTGAACTTTTATAATAAGCGAACACGGGCAGTCGAAAAAAGGAAAACGTCGTCTTCAGATGAAGATGCTGATTTCTGATAACACTGTGTGACAAAAAAAAAAAAATTGCAGGCACTTTTATGGAGACCTAGCACAAATTGTAACTCTAGTAATGCTAAGAAAAATGGTATGGCGGAAATTTCCCATACACCCCCAAAATCTCGTTTTATGGTCAAAAAACCATTTTTGGGTGGGTTCAAGTAAACAATCGCTCATAACTTTTGCTAACTTCTATCCGATTTACAATTTTTGTTCTTAGTTTGAGAGGGGAAGTTCTTTTCGACCATGTATTGTTTATTTTCATGAATTGAAAACTGACCAGACTGCAGTTGAAAGTATTTGCAATTTTTCGATTTCTTAATCATTTTTTTGGATTGGACGATGTTTTTACGATATTATCCGATCTTGGAGATTTTTTTGCGACCAAACACTTTCAAAGTAAATTTAATGCCGTTTCAAATGACCTTTTTTTGAATGAAATTGGATGAAAATTGGCGGAGTTGTGTGAATTTTACGATTTTATTATTTATAATCATTCAGTTCAGTGCACTATGGGGCCAAATGCGTTTTTAGCCGGCCAAATTTGGTTTGTTGGCTCATGAGGTCATTAACAATCACTGTGAGAAAAAATTATAACAATCGGACTATTACCACGCCTACCTCCCATACAAATAAAACCGCGAAAAGGGTATAACTTGGTATATATTATAGATATGATCATGAAATTTGGTGTACTTATAAATATTATTATTAAAATGGGATAGATTGGATTGTTACCACGCCCACCTCTCATATATGCGAAATTTTTAAAACTCTATATCTTGGACCCATTGTATATATAGTTATGAAATTACATATTTTGGTAAATAATAGCATATCACAATTTTAAACTGCGCACTGAAACTTTGAATAATGAAGCGGGTCGGGAAACAATCTTCTTTTGTTAGTAAAGGTTCAGTAAGAACACCGCCATAAGGTGAATGACTCCACCAGAAAATAGGAATCATTTAAAAACGATTGCAAGACAAGAGCTCCATCAACATGCTTGTTGATTACTGCTAGTCGTTGAAGTGAAAGAGACAAACGTTTAATTCAAAGAGCACTCTGCACTGTGCACTATACTGAATGATTATAAATAATAAAATGTTCTTAAAATCTTAAAATTCACACAACTCCGTCAATTTTCACCCAATTTCATTCAAAAAAATATCATTCAACATGGCACTAAATTTACTTTGAAAGTGTTTTGATAAGATCGTAAAAACATCGTTCAAACCGAAAAAATGATTGAAAGATCGAAAAATCGCAGCTACGTTCAACTGCAGTCCCGTCAGTTTTCAATTCATGAAAATAAACAATACATGGTCAGAAAGGACTATTTTTCCCCCTTTCAAACTAAAAATTGTAAATCGGATAAAAATTATAAAAGTTATGAGCGATTGTTCACAGCAACGTACCCAAAAACGGTTTTTTGACCATAAAACGAGATTTTCTCCATAAAAGTGCAAGATCACTGTCACACAGTGTAATGTATGAAGAATTTACCAGCCAAACTAACTAGCACAAATTCCGTGGAATGCAACAAGTGTCAACAACCATTCCATTTAAAGTGTGCCAACATAACGCGAAGTTATTTCACATGCCGAAATTGCGACTCTGATGCCGATCTTTCTGACAAAAATGAATGAAATTTCTTATCTTTTTTTCTCTTCTTCATGGCTGAGGCCTTAATGATAAATAAATTAACAATAATACTTTGAAATTCATCGTCATGATTTTGTTTGTTCCAACATTTTCTCAATTATGTACTATGGCTGTCTCAACCTCCATATCAATAATTTTTTTTGCCAAAAAAATATGTTCGGAAAACTGGCCATAACTTTTTAATTTTTCAAGCAATTCAACTATTTTCTGAAGCCAAGACATTACGTTTGCAACGGTATATAGCTGTGATATTTTTTTTAGTAAACAATTTTGGACATAAAAACAAAACAAAAATAAAAACAAGCCTTTCTCCTATACTCTAACGTAACTGGTGCCCGGACATAACGCCCACGGCCATAACCCCCAAATAAAATTTTGGGTGCTATGACCGCCCTAGGAATGGCCATAACGTGCAAAATCATTTTAGGCGCTATGACCGCCCTGAAAACGGTCATAACGCCCAAAAAACGGTCGCAACGCCTAATTTTTTAGGTTTTATGACCGCCTTAGAAGCGGCCATAAGGGCCAACAATTATTTCTTGTTATATTTTGTTTTCAATAATGCAAATCGTCCAAACATTTTTTTGGGTGTTATGGCCGTGGGCGTTATGTCCGGGCAAAAACGTAACTACAGCCGAAAATCACACAAATATTTTGCTATACCAACAAAAACTAAGAAAAATTGTTAAGACCGCAAATTTGACGCTAATAGGTTAATGTACAATACTTTTATTTTAAAATATGGTAAAATGACAGAAATTACTACTAGCTAAAGCTGTTCGAATTTTGTTCGTTTTTAAAAAGTTTTTTCGATCGAGCTTGTCAATTTAAAGTCGATAATAAAAAGTCGAAAGTCAATTAAAAATCGATTTCGATTAAAGTCAAAATCAATTTGCACTTCCCTACTATGAGGAGGCTGTGTGTCGACTTGGGACAGCTAAAAACGCAAGGCGGTCACATAATTCACCCTGTGTTCTCTTTCTCCCAATGTTGAAGAAATAATGTTCTCGGAATTGCTACATTATTGGTTGCAAATTACTTTCGGTAGAATGAACAGACGATGGATATCATAAAAAGCGCTTTTCAGAACTTTGAAGAAAATCATTTCGCCCATAAAAAAAACAAAAAAAAAAAAAATACTAATATCAAAATATTTGTTAATATTTCCAATTATGAGCTAACTAAATAAATAAATCTTATGCATATCTTATTTCTTTGTGATTCTTCAAGTACTTTAATAAGTTAAATTAAGATGTTATCGTATTAAATGGAAAGACAAATAAAAAACCTTAAAAGAACAATTTAATACACTTAAGAAGAAAAAGAAAATTCGGAACAACAAAAAATTGCCCTTAAGATGCAAGATTGGGTGGGTGGGAAAAATGCGAAAAAGTACACAAATTAGCAAACAAATGAAAAATAAATTCAAGTAGCTTCATAAAGAAATCAACAAGGACATGCAAAAGAAAATAGTAGAACAAAATCGTACAAAAAAAAAAAAAAAAAAACGGAAGATACAAATAAAGCTACTTGAAGTGAAACGAAAACAAAAAGCGCACAGAATACAAAAAACAACAAAAAAAAAAAAAAAACAGAAGTAATAGAGCAAGACTTGGGGGCATGGAAATGTAACCAAAAAAAAAAAATTGTAGTAAAGTAGAAAAGAATTTGCTTGAAACAACAAAATAAACAATTGTAATTGAAATCCGCGATTGTAATCCGCAATTTTTACGGCTTTTGTAACATAATAAATAAAAAAACAGATATTGAAAGAAATGTACGCGTCGCTCCCCCGATGAGGAGGAACCCAGTACTGGGAATAACAACAATTGACTGTGAATGATGATGTCCTTGCTGTGATAACATAAATAGAGACAATCCGCGTGTTGCCGCCTGCTACACTCACACACAAAGACATTATACACTTGTCTGTTATATATGTGTTTCAGAGCTGAGTGTTATAGCTGGGGTGCTGGTTGCATTTAGCATATCAGAATATCATCAATGACAGACAGCGTTCACTCATTCACTCACACTAAAACAGTAGCTGGTGGATGGCGTCAGTGACGTCGATGACGACCCCACTTGATTTTTTTTACACATTGTTCGTGTTTTTTGTTTTGCTTCATTTTTTTCATTGCATAATTCTCGGGGGGAGCACAATAAAAATGTCGTTGCGGCCTTATTCCTTTCGCGCTTTTCCTCTCGCATTTTTTCCATTTTTTCATCATCATTTTTTTTATCTTTTATGCTGACAACTTTATTGCGAATTGAGTGATTTTTTATATGCTTTATTTGTAGCGGGGAGACAGGCAGGAGGGCAGGAGGTGTGGAGTTTTGCATTTTTATTAAAATTGAAAATTGAAATGTATCCTTGCTGGATTTGTGCTGGTATTTATTTTTATTTTTTCGCAATTCTCCCTCGATTTTTTATTCGCGATTTTCGTTTTTTTTTTTTATGAACAGAAAAATTATTTTCAATGTTGGTTGTATTGTTTTTGTTGTATTGTTGTAATCTGCATGTGATACAACAGATATTACACCAATCACAATAACAACAACAGCAACAACATAATCACTTTGTTGTCGCTTTTCTCCACCATTTGGAATTATGATTTTTTCAACAATGTTTTTTTATTGTCCAAATTGAAATAACAGGAAAATTTGCTTTATAAAAGCATATGTGTTTGTATGTGTATATGTGCGTGTATGCTGTTACTTTTATTTATTATTATCCCTATTAAACCGTTACAGGACAAACCAATTTAGTGTCCTTTGTAATGTGTGCTCTCGTGTTAAAAGCTCATAATTTTTTTTTACTTCACATGTGTATCTATTAATATTCTATTTTTTTTTCTCTTGTCGATTTCGTGGGGGATTTCGTGCATCTCATGTTGTTACTGCTACATGGATTATATACTTTGTGGCAAGGCCGTATTTAGGGGGAGGTTTTGGGGGTCCTGACCCCGCCCCCCTCCCCCCGAAATGTGAAAACTTTTTCCTAATTTTTGATATTGATTGCCAGTGGATGGAAAAAAAGTCAAAATAAAACCTATTGAACGATTTTTAAATATTTTTTAATTGGTTTCCTTCTAAAAAGTCAAACAAAAGAAAAAATGTTAAAAATAAATTTGAATTGAAATCGTACGAAGTTGTTCTACATGGCCAAAAACGGTATTTTCAGGGGTTTCAACCCCATTTTTCTAAAACGTGACGTAATGGGAAGTTTTTGACCTCTGATTCGTGTTCAGCATGAAAAATT
Organism: Toxonevra muliebris; assembly: GCA_963691655.1. Lineage (NCBI taxonomy): Eukaryota > Metazoa > Arthropoda > Insecta > Diptera > Pallopteridae > Toxonevra > Toxonevra muliebris. The sequence goes on along the minus strand of OY829326.1, from coordinate 115,713,832 downwards.
CATTCGCAAACACTACGAACAATATTGTTCACCAAACCCATGCAGTACAGTATTATTGAATAAGCTTCAAAGTTCTTAATCTTAAAATTTATTTAATTCTTTAACCCATTATTGCTCAGAGCACCCGACTCGGAAGATTTCAATGCTGTGACTGCACGAATTTAGGGAATATATGCCAACATCATCCAGGCTCCCCATCATTGATAATGGCCCAAATTCCCACTGATAATCATTTGAAAAAAATTAGTCGCTGACTATTTTTGGCATTTTTGCTAATTTTTTTGAGGTTAGGTTCATTATCAGTATTGGCAAGTCAATGAGTTATCGAAATTATGTCTTTCACGATAAAAAATGTATTGGAATCCACATTGAATATTTATTTGTAAAAATTTAAATTGATTATTCTGTGAATTTTTTTGTCATTTTCGGCCATTTTTTTAAGTTAAGATTAAGAAAATTCGGAAACAAAAATTTTTCCTAAAGCTTTAAGACATCCACTTTTCTCCCTAGTCTGATAGGGTCCATCAAATGCATCATCGTATTTAAACATCAATTTCATAAAAATTTTATATGAATATTTTCGTCGAATGAAAACCCCCCCGAAAAAAAATTCTGGCTACGGCCCTGCTCTGTGGCATGCCATGTATGTGTGTGTGCTTGTCAGGCGAATGGTAGAGTGTAAAATACATTTTGTTAACATGACATTTAAATTGTTGTATCTATTATGAATTTATTTTTTCATATAATAATTTAAATCCATGAAGTTTTAATATCAGTAAGTAGTACAATGATAAACAGTGTTTTTCACACTTAGGTTCGCTTGAATTGTGTTATTATATTTTATTCGGGAATTAAAGGCATTAACATTAATTGTTAGAATATTCGAATACCGAACATTTTTTCCTGAGAATGCCAAACACAGTATTTTTCAATTTGAATTTTCGACAATCCTTTATCTCTGTCGGAAACAAAAACCAACCATCCAAAACAGAGATTATTGAATACATTAAAATGCATCTGATATTAAGAGGCCTTGACTAAAGTAAATTCTAAAATGCTAGAACAATTTATGAAGAATGTTTATGTACAACGTCCATAGTGTTATCATAACATTAATGTCAATGAGAACCCTGAGCAGCCTCCAAATATGTTTTCAATTTCAGTTAATACAAAATGTTTAAGTACCTAATCCGAATTAATATTAATATTTATTAGGCCATTGAGCGAAGGCAATAAAGCACGTCTTAACATTTTCAACTTAGACCTAGCTAATATTGGGTAGTGGCTGGTAGAATCGCGATAATTCGTACCCCGTTAATTCGAAAATCTCAATAATTCGTAAAAAACTGCTGGTTCCTTTGAAAAAATCGCTTTAATTCGCGAAAATTCTACACATTTTGGTCCCCTCGCTAATTCGTATTTTTTTTCTATACAAGGTCTGTTTAACCTCTTATAAATCGAAATTGGTTGTTAACAACCTCTTATAATTCGTAATGCAAAGCAAAATTCCATGTAACTATGATTCGAAAAAAATCAATCATTGGAGAAAGCTAAGGAGTGAGATTGAAAAAATCTTAACACACGTTTTTCTAAACCAAAAGTTTATTTTACATTGCAAAATAAACCTTAGTTGTTTTTTCTACAAAAAAAAATTAAAAAATTCAAATTTTTTCTCGAATTTTTACTCATTATAATATACAAAATTCCAAAAGCTCTACAGCCTTTCTCAAAAACTTTTTTCATCATTTTTTGGTTTTTATTCTTAACAAAGTCCGTATCTACGAGTATAAAACTACAAAACATTTTTTTACCCCCAAATAAAAAAGTTGAGAAGAAAGGGTTAAGGAGCCAGTTTTATACAATGAAATGTTACTAAATATATTTATTTATTAGATTTCGAGGAATTTTTTTTTTTTTAAACACAAATCATGAAAACGGAATTTTTTAAAATTAATTCTTGCAAACTTGCATTACTTACGACTCAGCAAAATAAATCAGAACAACTAAAATTTTGGTTTCTATTGGATTAATATTTCATGCCGTAGAGAATGTGTACACGCTGAATAAAAAATTGGAGCAAATCTTGGATGAAGAAGAGTGGTGGTGTATATTCTACAATTTTTCGAAAATTTACTCCGATTCGATTAAGGCTCTAACCAGTTAAAGCTATATCTCTAATGGTATAAATAAACACAACCAAAGCAGCCGGCCTCAGCTTCAACAACAAACATACAGAATTTTATGAATTTGTATGGGAACAAATTTCTGAGGCTAGCTGCCGCCTCAACGACGCTACACTAGGTTCCAAGGCGGATTTAACATGGTGGTAGCAGCATTACAACAAGTACAACGTAACAATAACAACACGCTACTTTGTTGTTGCTAATAATCGTAATTGTCAAAAGCACAAGAACAATTGCATGGAAAACAAACAAAAAAAAAAGATTTTGACAGTTAAGATTATCTTCATATAAAAAAAATTAGAGAAGAAGAAGACAGAGCTGACGCTGCTATCACCTATTATAATTTCGCCATGCTAGGTTCTATTCAAATTTTCTCAACTTCACAATGTTTTCTCTCTTGTGAAAGGGGAAACATTGCCATATTTTTCAAAAAAAAAAAGCCAAGCGCTGCCAAGTTTTAGTACGAAAATATATGTATTTTTTTTCGAGTTTCCTTTTAATTTCTTTATTCTTTTGATGATTTTTGCACAAATAAACGATGCAAATAATTTTAATTTATACAACATTTTTTTCAGATTACAGAATATTGAAGTTTTCCTTTTAATTCTTGATAATTGATAACGTAAATAAAAAAAAAAACCGAGCTGTTAAAAAACAAAAAAATTAAATCCAACTGCTTTTGTTTGGTTTTTCTTTACATATTTTTGACGCTAGAGGTTGACGCTCTTATTGTGTTTATTCTCTCAGAAGAAGTAAGCGGTTAGAGGCCGGCTGCTTTGGTTGTGTTTATAGCATAAAGTTTGGAACGACACAAAAAAGGTAAAAACGTTCGGGATATCCATGAAAATTATGTTACTCGAGTGCGAAAATTCTGATTGTAAAGAAAATTAGAAATCCGACTTCAACTCTTCCACTTTCACTCTTCAAATTCATATTGCAAATATGAACAAAAATTACGTATGTTTGTATTTATTATTACAAGCAATAATGAAATATTTCACTTTCGCCAGTAATTGTTATTTACACAAATGTTTTTACCAATTAGTAACTTACTTGTAATTCAAGTAACAAACTATGCTCAAACATACATACGAGTATATGATGCCAAAGGCATAATTTCCTTAATAAATACTACAATCGTATACGCAATTTTAACCCTTCATATTGTACTTTTCTTGTCTAACTACACAAATACATACATACACACACATTCAATGTATAAATTGAAAAAAAATTAAACCACATCAAACTTCCATGATATGATAATTCATAACATTTGGCAACATCTTTCAACAAATTTGGCAATTTAACAATATGTATCTATATCTGGATCTGCCACAAAAGTAACAGTAGCAACTACAACAATTGGTATCCATAATGAGTGAAATATGCTTTTATTGATTTTCATTATAATTTAAGCGAAACAGCAGCAGCAGCCGCACTAGACTTTTTCTTTATTCAACCCTTTCACTTTCATGCGAAAATATATTTGCAGCAACAGTAAGCAAGCAGCACGAGTAATAACAAGAAACAAACTCTCGTGTACTTTTCGTGCTATGAAAATATTTGCAATAGAAATTTTCATTGATTGTGGTGTGCGGCAAAAGAAACTGAAGCAAAACCAGACAGACATAGAGACAGACAGCCAGAAATTAACATCGCCAAAAGGGTATGCATATAGTCGTACATACTATGTAATAAGTATGTATGTATATGTAAGTAAGTAGAAGGTTAAATATACAATATACAGTAGATGGTAAAAATTAATATACGTATTAAATATTTTTTCAAAAATGTGAACCTACTTTCTTATAGTTTCATTCTTGCTTAACTTGCTTATATATACTTTTAGTAAAATTTTCGGTAGTTCATCGTTTAAGATTTAGTTTGATTTAGTGCCATGTAGTAGCCTTGGTGCAGCGACTGCTGTGCAAAGAGTCTTGGATATTTAGTAAGTATCCTGTGTCCAAGAATACCGAGTTCCAAAATGCCGAGATTGGATAATTTTGAAATGTATCAGAATTAGAAACTCCAATAGGTATCAGATTTTGCTAATTTTCAGTTAGGTTCAGCGTCATATATTGTACAGGGTGACAATTGTAAGGTGACGCAAGTTTAATACTCTGCAGCAAGCTTTGCCATTTACCGTTACTTTAATTTAAAAAGCAAATTCATTCATCATTGGCTTTGCTTTTAATTTCATTTGAATTTTTGTTATTACATTTTGAAATTTCCATAAAAATGGACAAGGAAAATATTCGTTGTGAAATTATGAAATTTCATTTGGCAAATTATAGTAGCCGTCAAATTGCAAAGGCTTTAAATTTGTCAAGTCGTACGGTAGACCGAGCTATTATTCGATATAATGAAACTGGGGGTTTCGGAGATAGAGACCGGGAAAAATTTTCAACAGTTGCCACTACTGGTTTAACAGAAAAAATTCGTAGACGAATCAAACGAAATCCATGGCGCTCAATGAGAAAAATCGCTAAGGAAGTGGGAGTAAACCGTGAAACAGTCGAATTATTGCAAAATCAAAGCTTAATCTTAAGCCGTACAAGCTCCGAAAAGCTCAAGATCTGACACAAAAAAAGAAAGATTTGCGACTGCAAAGATGCAAGGCGTTGCTACGCCCCTCCGTGTTGAAAATATCTTGTTTACAGATGAAAAAATTTTCACGGTTGAACAACATTTCAATGCGCAAAATGACCGAATGTGGCTAACATCATCATTGCAACAAAATAGGACTGTTGGCCGAGTTCAAAAGCCAGCTTCCGTTATGGTATGGGCTGGAGTTTCCGCTAATGCCAGAACCCCTCTAATATTCGTTGAAGAGGGTGTTAAAATTGACCAGGTTGTTTATCGGAGCATTTTAAATGAACATGTTCTTCCCTGGGCCCAAGATACATTTGGAAATGAAAACTGGACTTTCCAGCAAGATTCTGCACCATCCCACATGGCAAAATTAACGCAAACATGGATAAAAGACAATTTTTCTGGATTCATAACATCTCAAGAATGGCCACCATACTCCCCAGACTTGAATCCAATGGACTACTCTATTTGAAGTATTTTAGAGAGTAAGGCTTGTGCATCTCAACACCACAGTCTGGAGTCGCTGACAAATTCATTAGAGAAATTAATCAGGAAGTCCTGCGGCGAACAGTCCTACGATTTCCGGATCGATTGAAGGCATGTGTGCAGGCTAAAGGAGGTTATATTGAATGAGGTGGGATTCAAATGAATGCTTATATATTCAGCAATGTTAACACTTAATTGTACTTAATGGAAGTACGTCCTTTTGAAAATAACTGCTGAAATGTGTGCGTCACTTTACGATTGTCACCCTGTATATTTCTGTGGTAAAAAGGAATAACAGCTAAAGTTTATTTTCTTGTCAGCTGAGGTTACTAGCTTTGAATATGAATTTTAAATCAACTATATTACAAGGGTTGATAGATGGTTAATGTGTTACAAAATTATGTTGCTCATTCAATTTTACTATAGATCACTGAACAACAAAAATCTGTAACGTTGATTTTGGCAAAAATAAACCCAAGTTCCAAAAATGTTTCAAATTTTCACCTTTTATACGCAGTCTTTAAAATTATTTTCGAGACTAAAAATTTATTTGATGTTGCAAAATAAACTTTAATTGTTTTTCAATAATTAAAAATGAAGAAATAATTAAAAAAGCTCTACAACCTTTCCTAAAAACTTCTTTCAATCTTTTTTCGATTTTTATTCTTAACAAAGTCCAAATCTACGAGGAACCTATAGTAAAATTTTTGTAACATATTAACCCTCTATCAACCCTCGTAATGGGTCAAAAAAGAAACTTTTTCGAAAAGAGCTAAAAAGACCCATAATTGTTGGTGCCAAAGGGTTAATATGTTAGAGGAAAATATTTTATGGAAAATTCGGTTATAAATTGCCGAACATGCAATAGCCGTACTAGCAATAACAAGGATTTATGAGGTTTTGAGTTTTTCATTTCGAAAAAAAAAAATTAAACTGAATCAATAATTTTTATTCCCGAACAAGAAAATAAAACTCAAAGACAAAAAGTGTAAAAAAAAAGACCTATTCAGTAGTCGATCTAGGTCTACTTAGGAGCCCCCATAGATCCTGGAGACGCCATAGGCCCTGCAACCCCTTCCAATATGTCTAACTTGATAATGGAATTGATCTGATTTAAATTTTTTTCCTCTTTTCAGATTTTATGTCTGATTTTATGGTATGGTTTAAAATCTTATTTTAAATCTGATTTTTGGTCCGAACTTCGTTTTAGTTTGAGTTTTGGTCTGAAGTCCAGACTAATTTGTTATCTAATTTTTTCTTCAGATTTTTGAACTGGTTTTAGTTTGAATTTTAGCCTAGTTTTTGATTTGATTTTTAGTTTAGACTTTGAACTGGTTATTGGAATTATAGTTCTCCTGTGAGTATTGAGCACAACCAACCCTCCGCAAACCTAATTCCTAGATCAGTCACTGCCATTATTATAATTATAATGCTTGGAGATGTGCACCGCGCCCTACAGAACTATTTTGCCTTCTATGGTTATAGTATTTTTTCTTAGCCCGTTCGGTACCATGGTGACACCGGTGTCACAAGACAAATTTTTGCGATTTTTTAAAACTATCCAATAATTTTTTTTTTAAATATATGGGTTTTGAAAGTAAATTGGTGATTCTTTGATTTCAATTAAAAAAATTTGCAAATATTATTTTGTTAACGGTACTATAGAGGATCAAAGTGAAAAATTTATGATTTGTTAATTTTCAATCGCTCACAATTTTTACAAAATTTGTCTAAATACACCAAACTTTCAATATGTTGCAAGAAAAACTGTTTTCACAGACATGATGTCCCAAATTTTTAAATTTTTGTTTACTTTTTTGGAAATACAAGTTTTGCTATGGGTCACCGGTGGCCCTAAAATATTCAATGAAAACTTTTTAAGAAATTTTTTAATACGAATCTGTACTTGGGTTTACTCTATCGGTTCTAGTTTCCTTACGGTTAAGTGAAAAATTAATATTAAATTACTTTGTCTATCTTTAAAAAAAATGTCTAATAAAAATATACAGAAAAGTTCGTAAAAAATTGTCACCGGTGACCCATGAAAGTTCAAACCTTTAGAGGCACAAAATGATAAAAAGTTTTAACAAAAAATAAGGGTCAGACAATACGAATCCAGATTCGGTTTTTCTACGATGCCGAAAGGGTTAAAGTATTATAGTATGGGTATTCACGCGTTTATGCAAAAGTGCGAAATTGCTACTTAAAGCACTAAGATGTGAGCGTTCAATGCAAATATTGGAGATGCGAAATAGTTTAACTGTCAAAATATTACGATCTCATTGAAAAATAATGAAAATATTTTGGATTCTTCTTACGAATTTAAAGGTAGAAAGGTGTCAAACTTCCGCAATCGGCACTTTCGCAACGTCGCAAGGGCATGTTGCATCAACCCGTGAATACCCATAGTATTTCTGTAAGTCCTATAACCGTAATAAATTTTACTAGGTATAGGTTATATTTCCAAGTGTTTAAGGATGCCGTCTGATATTTGATAATCTCCCTAGTACCTTTTCTGGCTTTGCATGAGAGCTGGACATTCTCCTAAAATATGTTTTGAAGTTTCGGTTTCCTCCTCACAAAATCTACATGACTTGTTATTGCATATTCTTAGTTTTGCCGAGTGATAGTTCAACTTGCAGTGCACTATAGGAATACCTGTTACAATTCTCTGATTCTCTTTCTTTAAATTTATACAATCATTAAATCTCTTTAGTTTATGCGTTCCTAAAACAGGTTTTGATTATTCTTGATTGCTCCATTCCTGATAGATCATCCCAGTATGATGCTCCAGCCACTGTCTCTATTCGCATTGTAAATTGTCATTCGTCAGTTGCTAATGAATAAGTGCTCCGAACTACAAATTGTTGTAGTTTTGTTTTTAAAACTGCACAACCGCTGAACTACACATAAAAGGAAATTTTATTTGCATATTAAAAAAATGATGGAATTTTGATTAAGGGGTTGGTTACGTGCACTCAGAAGTACGGAAAAATAAACATTTTTTAGAATTTTGTTTTGTTGAGAACTGTTGTATAGTGTTTTTTATTTATTGCATAATGCCAGGTTCTTAAACTTATATTTTAAGTAACTTTGGCAAACAATTCCAAAACAAAATATTAATTCTGGACTAAGTTATCAACTCGATTGTCAGCCTCTCTCTCATAAAAGTGGTTTGTGGTGGTCATCAGTACTCCTTGTTGATTCATCTAAAATCAATTCTGAAATAATTGTTATCCTGATCGAAGGTTTTTTTTTTCAAATTTTGCAAAATGGCAAACTCTTGATTTTTTTTAAAGAATTTCGAGGCAAAAACTGTTGTTGAACAGTGGTAACCTTTGGTACCCTTTGCAAAAAGATCACATCAATCGTTTCAAAAATTAAATTCCTAAGCATATTCCCACATTTAGAATTAAAAAATAAAATAAATATAAATAGTGTCAACATACTTTTGTCGAATACTGTATTTACTGTGCTCATATTTCAGTATATTTAACAAAGTTATTATCGGTGAAAAAAGAAAAAGATTTTAAGGGCAGCAAAATTGCTCTCCCACAAATCGAAAAATACAATATCCTCCTACCAAGATGAGCTAAAATATTTGCTGATGAGAAGATGAAAATAATATGCTACGCATTAAAATTGTTGTCACAATATACTAGAGACAATGAGGTAGTTGCTGTTCCTGCTGCTGGCTGGTTGCTGCTGGAGAGTACATAGCATCCATTGCGAATGAATATTTCCCTGTATCCCATTTGGGAATTAATTAGAGTTGGAGTTGAGTTGAAACGGGTGGCAGCATTTAAATAGCCTTTGATACAATATGAAATTAACCCTTTTTCTTTCACCCTACTGTTAGATGCTGCTGCTGCTGCTGTTGCTGTTGTAGTTGCTGCTGAGGAATATTACAACAAATTTTTGGGAAAACAAAAAAAAAAAAAGAAAAAAGTTTTTTCATACTGCTGTTGTTGTTATGTTTTGGCAGTGAACTTTATGTTTATATTTGTCTGCGACCCATTACCGTGGGGCGTCATAGCCATCGTCGTCGTCGTCATTTATTTTTTGCTAAAGTTTTTTTGGTGCACCAAAAATCAAGCAGCATCTTTACATATACTCGTACCTAGAATATATGTATATTCATTTTCGATTCTTCATAATGAGTCGGAGGCTGCTGACGTTGCTTGATTTGTTGCTGTTGCTGTTGAGTTTTCGTTTTAGCTCTCTAATGATGTTGCTCAACTTTTTGCCTTTATTTTCAGCAATTTAATTGTTAAACAATGAAAAACGTTTCGAACTTTTGTGTCGGAGTCTATATATTGTATGCGTTTGAATTGTGTATGCTTGTGTGTGTGTCTGCTGTTTAAGTGGTGTAAGAAGAGCAAAAAAGTTTATTAATTTCTACCTAAGGATATGCCATTTGTCGCATGATGCTGCGTATGTCTTTGGGTTACTTGGCAATATTTTTCCTTTTTTTTCTAATTTACCTCAAAATTTGTTATAATTTTTGGTGGCTACTAAGGAAAAACCTTTGTAAATAATATTTTTAATTGAAATTTATTAGGTTTCCTTTTTTTAATTAATGAAGATTTTGGAAAATTTAAAAAAAAAAATGTTATGAACTTGTGGTCTATGAAATTTTTAGCAAATAAATTTCATTAAGAATATTTACTTATATTTCTTTTTATTAAAATTTCATACATACATATATATATTTATATGAATATTTACCCCACCTCTCTTAGCGCACTCAGTCTTTTACAATCACAATTAGCATACTATAAAACACATATACACACACACCAAAAGTACACCACCACCACCCCTAAGATCACATTACATTTTAACTGCAACCACACACAGTTTTCATTAAAATATTCCCAAAAGTCTTTTTTGTAAATTAACGTCATTCATGTTGTCAAGTACTATGAGTATAGCTCAGTTATAAACACACACACACACACATACACATCATATATACTTACTTGGTTTGGGGTAGGTTATATTTATTTGTAGTAGTAGCTCTACTCTATTCAACTTTTAACTATTAAAAATGAAAAAAAAGAGTCTTCATTATGACGCTTATGTATTCGGACCACATCAACCCCTTTAACTTTGATTTTAATGGCGTCTACACTGATATACATACTTATATATATATGCATACATATGTGTTTGTATTCATACACACACCTTGTTTATGTAGTTATGTTATATGTAGCTGCCATCAGTAGTTATCCTTTTTTTTTTAAATATATTTTAAGTTTTTACAGTGAGACAGACTATTTTGATTTAGCATACCATATTTAGTAAGTAAATTAAAAAAAAAATTTGAATTTTTATGATGAATAACATAGGAAATAAAAATTCATATCTGTAATGACTGCCCATAAGCTATCTCTTTTATGGATTTATAGAATAGTACTAGCTGACCCGGCAGACGTTGTTCTGCCTTTTCTATGAAGAAGCGGGGAAAATTGAAGTTTATTTCAATGAAGAAGAATGAAGTTTCTTGGTGTTTAAAATTGAACATTGGTAATGACAATTCAAGCTTTAAGGACGTACATTGAATTTGGTAAAAACTCTAGATTATTGAACTACGTTTAATTAATTATGTTTTTTCATAATTAAAAAAGAAAAGAAGAACGCAAAAGAGGAGAGCCTGAAAAAAAAAGGTTGCAAGAAAGTTCGATAAGACTACCTCGGTCTATGGCTCTATGAAATATGGCCCTAGGAAAAATAGCCCGAAAACCAAAAGTGAAAAATCACCCCAAAATATTCTATTATCTACAACAACAACACGATAATTTGGGGCCATAGTTCCAATTGTTTTGCGCCCATTTTTCCTTTTTTTGCTCTGGGTGATTTTTCATTTTGCAAAAAGGGCCCAAAAGTTAAAAATATAAAAAATTTGAAATTAAAGGCCATTTTCAGCGGTCATAAAGCCCATGGGCGTTGTGACCGGTCCCCACGGTATTTATTGCTTTTAATGAAATTTTGTTTTTTGCTATCGGTAATGCATTGCAAATGCAAGAAAACAAAGAATTTTTGAATGAGTTTCAAACAAGCAACATCAGTGAATCAGTGCGTTAAAAACAGACGTTACCAAGTAAATTAAAAATGAAAAAATGATGAAGATAATAATGAACAAAGAAACTTTTTTCCCGAAAGCAAAAGTCGCGAGGGAAAGTTTATTTAGAAAAAATCGCGCGATTTCTTCCTAAATAAACTTTCCCTCGCGACTTTTGTTTTCTGGAAAACAATTTTGGTTGCAAGGGTTTTTCGTTCATTATTTCCTTATGAATATTTTTGAATTAAAAATGAGAAAATGATTAAGAAGATAATGAACAAAAAAAAAAAACTTTATTCACAAAAAAAAGTCGCAAGGAAAGTTTATTTTGGAAAAAATCGCGCGGTTTCTTCCTAAATAAACTTTCCCTCGCGACTTTTGTTTTCTGGAAAACAATTTTGGTTGCAAGAGTTTTTCGTTCATTATTTCCTTATGAATATTTTTGAATTAAAAATGAGAAAATGATTAAGATGATAATGAACAAAAAAAAAAGTCGCGAGGGAAAGTTTATTTAGGAAAAAATCGCGCGATTTCCTTTCCCTCGCGACTTTTGTTTTCTGAAAAAAATGTTTGGCTGCAAAGGTTTTTCGTTCATAATTTCCTTATGAATATTTTTACCTCTTTCGCCTTAAAATTGCAGTCCACTTCATTTGCTAATAATATGGAAATCTAGAATTCTCCTTTTTTTAAATGTAAGATAGATAGATACAATTAATGTTTTTGTAAATTTTTGGAGGCATTTAAATAAAATTTGAGAGAATAAATATTGAGGCCTTTTTTCAATTTAGTTTAGGGCATATTTCAATTTGTATGTTGGGGTAATATTACATATTGAAAAATGACCCCACTTTTGGGGTGATTTTTCAGTTTTAATTTTGCGGCCATTTTTCCTGGGGCCATATTTCATAGAGCCTCGGTCTATGTATGAAATCTCTTCTCTGTCTTATCTTATACCATGTTCCCATTGAGCCGAAATTGCGTAGTTTCGGCAAATGGTTTCGAACAAAACTGCAATCGTTCATATTGTGAAGCTGGTTTCGATTATGGTTTCGTTTTCTGCCCATACTTGGGCTATGTTGTAAGCAAAGCAAAACATAAATGTCACAATAGAGCGCATTCATTTTAATATTCATTTCAGTGAACACATTCAGGGTTGCAGTAGATTTTTGCGTGGTTTCGACTGCGGTTTCGTTGAAACCACCTCATTTCCGTGGTTTCGTTTGACATACTTTTATATGACGAAATTGAGCATTTCAGCGCAGTTTCAGCCGAAACCACGCAATTTCGGATCAGTGGGAACATAGTATTAGGCCTTGTCTTCCTCAATAAGCCAAGCATCATAGTGGGGTCTATAGTTGCTAGTTTAGTACTATACACTTGGTACATTGTCAGGCATTCTCTTCTTTTAATGCTTGGGTTAGTGCTTCACAATATAAAAATTTATGATTTTAAGAGATCTGCTGGGCCGGACTTATTGTGACTTATTTTCCGTATTGCGATTTTTACGATTGTATCGTTTGCGATACCTTAACCCTCTTAGGATCCACTAGAGCTAGTTTTCACCTAGCTTCAAAATAACATTTTAGAACAATCCTAGTGGAAGGTTTTTGTATATAAGTCCCTTTTCCCCCCCTTATTGATAAAAATCTCTTACATTTTGAACGTTGGATCAAAGGATAAAAGGTTAAAGAAACCAAAAAAAAAACCTGCTCCTTCGGAAATGTCTGAATCCTCTAGTGATTCGGGTTCCATTTTCTTTATTTTACACGTTAATATAACAACAACAGCAACAAAAAAATATTATAGACTAAGTTATTGTCATTTTCGTAATATCATAAACACAGTGAATCCTTTGAACTATTAAAATTTGATTATACAGAAATGATAAACCTTCAGTATATTTAAAAAGAATAAAAGACATGTGCATTTCCCACATGCACAACAATGATTTGTGACCACAAAAGGCGTTGACAAGCATATAAAGCCATTGACAAAGAAGCCTAACCACAAAACTGATGTAAAAACAACACAAATTACACTTGTTGTTGTAGATAAAATCGATTCAAAGATATAAATAAAGAACAAGAGAATAGTTGCCTATATATCCATGCAACATGCAACTAATTAGATAACAATAAAATATGAAAAAGGACAATCACGAAAAAATGTCATTATCTATTTTTATATGTATAGAATGTGTGCGTGTGTGTGTGTGTGTGTCGCACGAAGGACCAAATGAACAAAGGAAGACAATAATGAATAAGAGGAAAACCATGACATTTAATGCATTTGTGACAACAAAACTAAATAGAAAATAATACAAAAACAGCATGGCACTTTTTCTTTGTCAACTATGCAAAAAGTAGGCGTCATTGGTGGGTGTGCTCAGGTACTCAGTGCAAAACAGGACACCCTAGAGTAACATAAAATGTGAGTGGTGAAGATGACACCCACCACTTTTCGTGATTTCTATCACATAACTAGGATTACGTCAATGAGTGCGTGTATTGAATTAGCAATGGTTGTAAGGACCAAACTTCGATTATTGAATTGTGAGTGAGTGTATGAGTGTGTTTTGCTTGCAAAGGATATCTCCTTACAAATATCATTTTTCATATAAATTTTCTTCCTCATATTTTCTCATTGTTTTCCTATTCACAAAATTATAAATTAATGCAATATTGTGTTTTGTACTCGTATTTTGTACTCGTATTTTGTAGTGATAATAATCAATATTGTGTATTTGGCCATTAAAATACTGAGCCATTAAAATACTGTGTGGTCTTTAGCAATTCATTCTCGTATTTTTTCGGTTCTTTATGTTCAAATGTTTTTTTTTTTTTGCATGGGTTTTGCGCTGGTTGATTGTAAGTACTCACAGTTGCATAGCACCATAATGTTTGATTTTTTGCTTTAGACCTAATGTCTGGTTGTCTGCCAAGGTGTTGTATACACACAAATATTTTTACAGTTCTTCAAGAGAAACTATTTATATTTCATTAGAAAAACAAATATATTTGTAATTTCTTTAAAATTGGTCTGCTGATGAACGGGTTAAAATTATTGTCACATGTTTCTCGTAAAAGCAATAAACAATGAATCAGATGCACATTTATCCTTTATTTATCTACATATATCCTTTCGGAAATTCTCTTGTAAACTTGTAAATCTAGCTCGACGACCGTTCATTTAGGTTTTATTGTTATTTATTATTATTTTGTACAGTTCTATTTGTCCTCAACGTTTGCTTGTCATTTTCATGCATTCAACGTGTCCTTCATTTGAGTATAATACGAAAGGATTAAATGTCCTTTTTAGTATTTTTTTTTCGCGATTTTTCTATTTTTTTTTTTTTTTATGGCACTCATTTGTATTTTTTCAGATTTTCAGACGACAAGTTTAATATATTTAGATCAAGGTCTATGGGTTTTCCTTTCTTTTTATTTTCTCACATTTTAATCCTTTCGTTTAATGATTTACAATATCGATATTTTCAGCATTTCGTCGCACTTTAAGCAATGAATTTGCTTTTTTTTATACCAAGGTTGTTTTGTAAATGGAAATTTCCTACTCTGAGGAACAGATAACAGGAACATAAAATATAGAGAAATAAAAATAATACGTTGGTTGGTAAATTAGTGAGAGAGACAGTTCGGGTACAGAAATAACACGGTAAAGTTGTCACCTACAGTAGAGTAGTTTAGGAAGAAATATTTTTCTAGAAAATTTCGAAAAGGTCATAAAAATTCGTTTGAAAAGATAAGATATAGGGTTAATATATTTCAAAATGGAATTCCCCACAAAAATATGCAAGTAATTTGGCATTGAATGTGTAATATTCGTTAAATAAATGAAGCCCTCCTTCTCCGCTTTCAAAAAGTTTAGATGGAAATTTTAAAAATATAAATAGTTTTATGCATAGTGAAATAAATAAAGTGAAATAAATAGAAGTGACACCCTCTTTTCTGTTCACTGACGTCTAGCAAATTTAAAAATTATTCTCTTACTTCTCCCAAAACATTTGATATTTCAGAAGTAAATATAAAAAAGTATTAACCCATTGATATCAGCACAATATGTAAATAAAATAGAAATATTTGGAAAGCCAGAAAAATTTTTACACATTGATAAATGAGGTCTTCGAAGGCGTTTGTAACAGCCATGTGCATAATGTGAACCAAGGATTTAACCCAAAACTTAAAGTTTTTTTTTGTTATGTATGCCATTCAACTAAGAAATGTACCTCTCCGAAATTTAAATAAAATTCTTTGAAATCGGTAAAACTATTTAGAATATAAAGAGGACATTTTTAAAGAAGATCATTTTAAAAGTATTGTATTTTGCTTATTTAAATACTTTATAGAACCACACTCTACAAAATATTTTGAGAGCTTTTATTTCAGAAAAAGCAAACAACAAACGAAAGTTTTATTGTTTTTTGATACTTTTATTTCATTTATTTATTTGTGTACAGCTGACGAAAATGGGTTAAGAGAGTTTTTTCTCATAAACAAAATTATTTCTCAAAATTTATTGAGCGAATACATGTCATAATTGTCAAATCTCAGAAGACCTGAGAATATTTCAGATTACTTTTTGCTATCTGGCATACTGTATACTGTGGTTTTATGTATAAAATATTGAACATCATCTTAAGAGCTTATTAAAAAAAATCTTCAGCCTGTTATGTAAATTTTTTTACACTCAAAATTGAAGGACATCTCCCAGAGGAAATGGAAACAAGTCACATATAAATCTTGATTTACACAGAAAGTTTCTGTGGAATAAATTGCCTTGGAGGAGCCGAGGTCATGATTAGCTATTTGAAACCGATGAATTTTAACCTAATGAAAAATAACCCCAAAACCAAAATGAAAAAGACGCCGAAATACGATGAATTGACCCAAAAATATATATATCACTACCTTAATTTGTTATAGCCCTAACACGAATTTTTTCATTTTTTGATATTTGGAGTATTATTATTTGTATTTTGTATTATTGTATTGTATTATTTTGACGACCTCGATAGTCTAGTGGATAGTGCACTAGATTTTCATCCAAAAGGTTGCGGGTTCGATTCCCGTCTTGGTCTGGTGGTTAATTCTCATAAACTTCTTATATTCACTATCGATATGAAGCGGATGAGAATTATAAGAATGTGTACAAGTACACACCTTGTTTGGTAATGGCAAAACCACCGAGCTGATAAAAAAAATTGCCACACAGCCGTTCGGAATCGGCGTTAAACTGTAGGTCCTACCATCGCCACTGTGGTCTAGTGGCAGAGTGCCAGACTCTTATTTCGGGAGACCTGAGTTCGATTCTCGGCTTGGGTATGTTTCTTATCTATCTTTCGTTCACTCTTCCTTTCTTTCTTTCTAAGGGCTTTGGTGCAATAGATCTTATAGGTCGCAGTGCCTGACTTTCGAGTCGTCCTTCATTCAAATAATAATTGTATTGTATTATTTTGCGCTATAGATATTTTCAATAATCGAATTTCACTCGAAATTTTTTAGTATTATTCTTTCAAACCCTAAAAAGCTAAGGTTTGGGTATATTTTAAGTATGATTCAAATTATTTTATACGAGTTGTTGTAGATATTTCCAATCACACTTAACTTATTTACAGCCATTGTACTCATTGAATACAGCAACTTTGAAAATTCGTCGAAAATACATTTATAAATTTTTTCCAAAAGTATTCACTGTTTTACATTTCTATATATACTGACTTTAGAATTGCATTTAGATAATTTAGAAATATTGTTTTTTACCTGACTTAAAGGTCAGGTGAACAGACATGATTTTTTGGAACGTTGTTTTGAAAATCAACAAAAAATAGTAAAATTAATTATTTTACATTCGAAATGAAAAATCCATTGAGATAAAATAACAAACTTGATGTAGAAATTATAACTTCACTGGTCCTGATATATTTTTAAGAGACTACAGTTGAACAAACTTTTGTAAAAAAACATATAGGAAAATAGGAAAAATTAAAAAAAAAAAAAAAAAATTTGATCCAAAGGAATACTGTGGCTTAAAAATATTTCAATTTTTTTTCACCTGGAATAGTTGAGTTAGAACGAAATGCCAAAAATGTTCCAGGTCTCACCTATTTATCAGTGAAATTTCATAAGCAATGCTTTTTATTTTGTATTCAAAAAAAGTATTTTAAAATGCATAAAAATGGTTTCAATCCAGTCAAAAGTTAGTGAGCTATTCACACACAGGTAAACCCCATCGTTGGAAGCCTTTTTGCCTCAAATAAGAGTCATGAGCACTGTTCCTGAACTTATTGAAAAAAAAAAATTACCAAGTACAGATGTAGCCTTTATTGATTTTTTCAGGGACCCAAAATAACAATAATTTTTTTTAGAGGCAAAAATGTTATGGATATAAAAAAATCAGTTTTAACCATTATGAGTGCCTCTGTTTTTATTTTGATTGCCCATAACAATTACCGCAACTAAAATTTTATTTTGTTTACCCTTAACCAATTTGACAGTCAACAATTTTTTTTGGTTAACCATGACACTGCTCTGCATATGTTATGCGAGTAAGATGATTCCTAGTGTTTCCGATGAGCACGAATCTGGGGTCAAAAACTTTCCATCACGTCACGTTTTCGAGAAAAAAAGGGGTTGAAATTTCTGAAAACTGCGTTTTTCACCATTTTTAAAAAATTGTGGAGCTGACCCCTGACGTGCAGCAAACTTTGCTAATATCAGAAATTAAAGACTGAACCATGCCCTTTTCAAATAAGCCCAAATTGTTCGCATGCGCCCTTGGAGCAGGAGGTGTGCATATGTCTAGGAGTGCAGGAAAGAAATGTATACAGAACGAATTTTATCTAACTTACACCCACGGCCAGACATCATGAGAAGTGCAGAGGTCCGAAAAGTTTTAAGGGTCGTTGGTTACACATCTGCAGTCAAATTTCAAACATTCAAAATCACGGATCAAATATGGTGGGCGGATTTTATCTTACTCATGCCAACGAAATATAATGAAAAATGCAGTGGTCCGAAGTGTTTTAAGGGTCACTGATTACAAATCTGCAGTCAGGTTTTAAAAATTCAAAATGGTAGATCAAATATGGCGTACGAATTAAGATGTAAGATAAAATCAGCTCTGCGTAAATTTTTTTCGTGCACCCCTAGACAGAATCTCACCCCCTTCTCTAAGGGTGCGTGCGAGCAATTTGGCTTAGGGCATGGCTCAGTCATTAATTTCTGATATTAGCGAAGTTTGTAGCACGTCAGAGTTCAGCTCTACAATTTTACAAAAATGGCCAAAAACACTGGTTTCAGAGATTTCAAGCCCGTTTTTCTCGGAAACCTGACGTGATGCAAAGTTTTTGATCACAGATTCGTGTTCAGCACGAAAAATTCATTGGAGATCACTAGAAGCCATCTTATTCGCATAAGAAAAGTTGAAATTTGAGGGGCAGTGTAACTATTATTACAACCAAAATATTTTTTTTGGTTACACATAACCAATATGGAAATCCGTTTTTTTTTTTTTTTTTTGTAAATATTGCTAAAATACTAAAATTTATACAAATAACTCAATGCAATTGCACAATTTAATTGAAATTTACGTTTTGTTGTTCTTTATGTGACTTATTAGAATCAGTAAAGATTTTTATTTTTTGAGCATTTCCTCTAAAATAATTGAAAATAATTATTATCTATTAATTTTTATTTTTTAAATCTGATTTAAAAATTATTTTTTATGCTTTTGCTCAACCGAAGAAATCAGCTTATGATTTTTATTTTTTAGATAACAAAAAATATTTTTTTGCTCAGAAATAAAAATTATTGACTGAGCTTAATTTTTTTTTTCGAAACGAAAAACTCATAATAATGATTAGCCCTACTCATTAAATACAACAAAATTCAAATTATATCTTCTCTCATAAATATGTACTAAATAAATACTCAGGTCTCTCAAACTGTTTCTCTCATAAATGTTCAGGGTATGTTTGTAGGAAAGCCCAAACTGTCCTGAATATGATTGACTCTTGGTGTTGCTCAAATGGGCTATCGGTTAAACCCCTTAAAACTGGTGTTATTCTTTTCACCAGGAGAAGGAAAATTGATGGTCTCGTTTTACCAGTACTCCGAGGTATCACTATTCAGCTATTCCAAGAAGTGAAATATCTAGGAGTCATTCTAGATACCAAGCTTTTTTGGCGTTCTCATGTTGAGCTAAAGGTATCCAAGGCATTGGCAGCTTTTTGCCAATGTAAGGCTATTTTTGGCAAAACATGGGGCTTATCACCTTATAAAGTTGTATGGCTTTATAAGGCTATGATTCGACCCATCATCACTTATGCATCCATAGTCTGTTGGAGCAGACTTAATGTTGACAGCGTTAGGAAAGCTCTTGCCAGACTTCAAAGGACTGTGGACATTTGCTGTACGGGAGCTTTTCCCACAACACCTGGCCCATCCTTGAATGCATTGCTCAACTTACCACCCCTTGATATTTTTGCTAAAGGATAGGCTGTCAAAGCCATCTGTAGGCTTAAACGCAATGGGTATTGGTATGACACTTGCTCGGATATTGGTGACATTGTTGAAGGTACTGATATGGACCTAACAGTTCTATCAATGCAATCTGATACAATGCCAACAATTTCAGTTTGAAAACAGCGCTGTACAATACAAATTCCAAAGGCCCAAACTTGGTTTTTGCCGGGACCTGGGCCGGGAGTTGATTGTAAGCGTATTTTCACTGACGGCTCCAGAACAGAATTCGATTCGGGTTCTGGTGTCTTTATTGAAAATGATGGAGTGCACCTTCACTTCTTCCTGGGATTGTATGCTTCTGTTTTTCAAGCAGAAGTTTTTGCAATCATCAAGGCAATGGACCATGTTATTGATAATGGGTGGAGAGAAAGGAATATCTGTGTATTTAGTGACAGTCAGGCTGCGCTTAAATCCTTGCTTAATCCTCTAAATCCACGACTAAAATGGTTATGCATTGTAAATCCAGGCTTGATTGTGTTGGAAAACGCAATAGCCTGCTGTTGGTATGGGTTCCTGGACACTCAGGAATTTCAGGAAATTAATAGGCTGACCTTCTGGCCAGAAAGGGTTCAGAAACTGGTCTCCTGGGCCCAGAACCTGTACTCTCTTTGTCGTCTACAGCCATCAAGACCACCATTAATGAGTGGGTCGACCTGACCCATAATCGTAAATGGGAGGACCTGAGGGACTTTAGACAGACAAAGACCATGTTACCTGTTATCTCGAAGCGTCTAACAGACTTTTTATATACAGGTCATTTCTTTTGGGCCAAACTTTTGCATATGATTGGCCTAGGAGCTAGTGCCTTCTGTGCTTCCTGGGGCTTGGAGGAAGAATGTGAAGAGACGGCAGACCACTTTCTTAGTGTCTGCCCCGCTTTCTGCCAGATCAGAGTAAGCATATTTGGTACTGGAGTGTTGGGAGGCGAACACCTCAGCTCTCTAACACCGCAGGATCTGCTAAGATTTATATTAATAAATCTGATAGATTTAAAGAATAGCAAAAGAGAACACAGGATATAGTACAATGGACGTAAAACTTGTCTGAGTGCTGTATTCTTGAATACTTCTTTTGTCTGTTCCAACAAAAAAAAAAAAAGAAAAAAAAAATATGCAGTTTTATATTTTCTTAATTAAATAAATGGAATTATCAAAACTTGAGAGACCTGAGTACTTATTAAGTACATATTTATGAGAGAAGATATAATTTGAATTTTGTTGTATTTAATGAGTAAGGCTATTCACGATCAGCTGTTTTTGTTTGCTTATTCAAATATTAAATTATTACTTCTTTTCCAGTATTGGGTGTCATAATACAGTGCTGTACAAATTTAATTCTCATCAGTTGCAGACATTAAAGTACAATTCTTATAAATTTCGTTTCCCCTGGAAAAAGCAGGGACATTGGGTGCCGTACGAATTGAAGCCGCGAGACGTCGAACGACGATTTTTCACATGTGAACTGCTGATTGAACGACAGAAAAGAAAGGGTTTATGCATCGTATTGTGACTGGCGGTGAAAAGTGGATGCGTTACGATAACCCAAAGCGTAAAAAATCATGGGGACCGCCCGGACATGCATCAACATCAACGGCAAAGCCGAACATCCATGGATCCAAGCTCATGCTGTGTATTTGGTGGGATATGAAAGCTGTCGTGTATTATGAGCTGTTGAAACCGAATGAAACGATCACTGGCGATCGCTACCGACTACAATTGATGCGTTTGAGCCGAGCAT
Organism: Toxonevra muliebris; assembly: GCA_963691655.1. Taxonomy (NCBI): domain Eukaryota; kingdom Metazoa; phylum Arthropoda; class Insecta; order Diptera; family Pallopteridae; genus Toxonevra; species Toxonevra muliebris. The sequence goes on along the minus strand of OY829326.1, from coordinate 115,692,224 downwards.
TAAAGGATAAGAGGCCAGAATATGAGAATAGACATGGACAATACTTTAAAGAATAAATTTATAATAACTTTTTCACAATAAATGTCCAAATTACGAAAAAATACGAGTTTATACATTCATACTCCCAATATCTGAACTTGAAAATTATCCAACATATGAAAATTTTAAATTCTAAAAACTAAAACGATGTTTTGGTTAAAAATTTCGAAACAAATGTTGATTTTTTAGAAATAAAGCTTCAAAGTTGGCTAAAATAGTCCTAACATCCTGGGGAATTTATATGTTCACATTTTTTCAGCGTCATTAAAATCTATAGGAATCACCGGCTGTTTCATTTTTATAACTAGTTTTTACTTGACTGTGTTATGGGTAACCAAAATAACTGTTTGGCAGCGATATGGGTTATGAGTAACCAAACTGAAAATTTTAATGCGATATGGATTATGTGTAACCAAAAAATTTGTTTTGGTGGTGGTAATTGATATATTGGTTATGGGCAACCAAAGTAAAATTTTAATTGTGGTTTCGGTTGTAGATAACCAAAATAAAATTTTAGTTGCTGTAATTGTTATGGACAACCAAAAAAGAAAAAAATTCTCCCTTATTACGGTTATTTTGTAATGAATATTTAAAAGGTTGACAAAATAACAGTTATCTGCAAAATTTTTTGAAAACTCACATAACAGTTACGTCCGTGATTTTTCCCCTTCTTTTCAGGCATTACAGACTATATAGATATCCATAGATATAAATTATATAATTAAATTATTTCAAGAACAGTGTGTCAACTCCGCCTAGATAAATAAAGAAGGACTGAAAGCCAAATCCTCCATGACTGCGTGGCAAAAAGTTTTTATTAATTATATTAGAAATTTCTTATATTATATTAAAAATCTTAACACACGTTTTACCTAATAATTTTTTTTGGGTGTAAAATTTAAAAATTTCTTTGATCTAGTTATCTTTTAAAAATATGTCAGTTGTTATTTTTAATGACAAACATGTTGATTTATTGTGAGCTTGATCAAAATGAGTGAAGAAAAAGAAGTACGTCTTAAAATTATTAAAAATTTCAAAAAAATCCAAATTGGTCCTACAAAAAATTGGCCAAAGAATTGAAGGTCTGCCGTCAAACTGTTTTCAATGTTATTAAACAGTTTCAGGAGAATTTGACCATCGATAGGAAACCTGGTTCGGGAAGAAAACAAGGACCACATGATATTGGGAAAGCCAAGAAAATAGAAAGCATATTGAAAAGATCTCCAAACTCATCTGGTAGAAAAGCTGCCCGGTTAGTCCAGTGCTCTGACTATTCGGTGCGAAAAGTTGAAGCCAATGCAGGTTTGAAAACGTACAAACTCCAAAAAGTTCCAGACAGGAATGTTGCAAAAAAGTAGGGCTCGGAACTTAGAATCAAATTTCATACAAAAATATTCATGTTGTATAATGGACGACGAAACGTATGTACTGGTAGATTTTACGCAGCTTCCGGGTCAAAATTTTCATGTTGCTGATGCTCGAGGAAATATCGAAGAACAATTTAGAATCCAAAAGAAGACAAAATTTCCTAAAAAAATTCCTGGTATGGCAAGCTATATGCAGTTGCGGCAAAAGAAGCAAGTCATTTGTTACAGTGGGCTCTATAAATACTGAAATATACATCAAAGAATGTTTGAAAAAAAGACTTCTTCCTTTCATAAGAGAGCACAATGTGTCCACATATTTTTGGCCCAATTTGGCATCATGTCACTACGGCAAGAAAGCTCTGGAGTTGTATCAAGGCAATAACATAGTTTTTGTACCAAGAGAGGCCAAAAATTGTCCAGAGCTAAGACAAGTGGAGAGATGTTGGGCTCTTGTGAAAAGAAACTTAAAGAGCACAAAAAAGGTGTCCCAAAATATCAAAGATTTTAAAAGGAGATGGACAAATTGTTCCAAAAAGGTGTCTGAAACAACTATCAAATCTGTAATGGAATGCTTAGACGACCTCGATAGTCTAATGGATAGTGCACAAGACTTTCATCTGGGAGGTTCGGGTTCGATTCCCGTCTTCGTCTGGTGGTTAATTTTCATAACTTTTTTATATTCACTATCAATATGAAGTGTAGGAGAATTATAAGATAGTGTGCAAGTACGCACCTTGGTTGGTAATGGCAAAACCACCCAGCCGATAAAAAATTGCCACACCGCCGTTCGAAATAGGCGTTAAACTGTAGGTCCAACTATGTGGTATCACAATGGGCCGTTCAGGCCTAAGTGTGTCTCTCGACTGCCACTCCAATCTAACCTAATGGAAGGCTTACCAAAAAAGGTCCACGAGTTCATAAATAGTGGTTAGAACTATAAAAGTTATATTTTTCTGTAGTTTGTAAAATATTATCAATTAAATTAAAAAAGAATCAAAACTCCAAGATCAACCGTTTAAAAATTATTGAATTTTATATATGCTAAGATTTTTTCGATCTCACTCCTTATCTTTGCATTTACATTAACTAGAGTAGTGACACAAAACCCTTTTTAGGTCTTAGAGATTTAGTCATCATGTTATCGAAGCGATGGTATTATACAGAAAATGTTTCATTTCATTATCTCTCATTTCACATAATTTTTTTTTACTAAATAATTCAGTTTGATTGCTTCCAATTTTTCACACTTTTATTTTATAATTTTTAATAGTATATTCTCATTATAAAACTTTCAGCATTTAACTTCTTCTTTTTTTTTTTAAATAAAATATAACAACAATTAAATAATTTACTAAAAATGTTTCCCTTTTCTTTAAAACGTTTTTTCTGTCATACACAATTATCATATTTTTTATCACTTCGAAGCTCAGTAAAGTTCCAATAACTGCTGCTTTGCTTCCACTCTACTTTTATTTCAATTTTATCATTAATCAAATATTATCTTTGTATATTTTTTCTAGCATATACTATTTTACAATTTAGTATTTCTGATTTTTTATATATAAATTTTTTTTTTTATTTTTTACAAAACTATTAATCATTTTTTTGACGCTTAAATGCCCCAAAAATAAAGGCCTGCGGATTTTTCTTTCTCGATTTGATGTCAATAAAAATTGTTTCACTTTGATTTTTATTTTATTTTTTTTGTTTTTTGATTATTTCACAATTGACTTCAATACAACGAATAGAAAAAATAGCATTAAAAGTTCATTAATTAAAGTTAAATACAATAAACGTAAAATATAATAAAAGAAATATCAACGCGTTTTTGTTATGAGAAGAAAGAAATGCATTTATTTGTTTCGTTTTTGGACATCATATTTAATATCAAAAGGAGAAAAAAAAGGTACTGACATTTAGTTCACTTTAGAGATAATGTGTCCAAGAAAGTATAATTTAATTTTGCTCTCTGACCCTCGAGGGGTATGATTTTAACAATTTTTATAATCTCATTACTCAAAAATTATGTGAGTTTCTTAATTTCTCTGCTTTGAGAGGTGAAAGAAATTGGAAATGAAATTTGCTACCAATATATCTTCTTCTTTTTTTCATTACACCACCTGATAGTATATTAAAAATAGTTTATTTGGAGTTTGAATTCTATAATTGTTGTATAGATACTATCTGCAATTAATGGCAAGTTGAGGCCTAAGAATAAATTTAAACTGTAATACGGGAGCGACTTTTATACTAGATCATGGATTAGTTTAAAATTTTGAAATAATATGGAAACATACTTCTTATTCTTTCTAATAGAGTAGAATATAAAAATCATACCAAAAATCGTCAAAAGAATCATTAGCATGGCAACTAGATGAATAAAAAAAAAAGCTACACCGGATCATAAATCTCATCAGCACGGTGAGGCGGCTGTTGATGCTGCTATTACTGCTGCCGAAGATTCTTAAGATTTATCTCTCACTAATATGAAGCAACTGCCGCTGGATATGTATGCATGAGTTTGTGTGTATTTTGTATCTATGAGTGCGACTTATTATGGCCTTTAAGTGGTTTAATTAAATATACAACAAACAGAAAGCTTTGGCTGCGAGTGCTGCCAAGCAGACAACTTGAAAAATAAATAAACAAAAGTTTTTTGTTTTTTTTTTTAGTTTAAGAAAAAGCAAAAAATTAACGCATGCGGCGCATGTGTACATTTTAACCCACTATAAGCTCTAAAAGACTGTGAGTAAATAAGATAAAACTCATTATGTCAAAATTTATGAAATTTATTTTTATTATAGTAATTTTCTCCTTTGAATTTTTTATCAACTGCCCTTAACTCGTACACACTTCACGTATGATCGTTCTTCTGCAAAACTACAGCAGAATTCAGATCAACAACCAGACCAAAATTCAGACTAAAATCCAGTCCAAAATTTGATCATAATTCGAGCCGAAATGCAGACCAAAATACACAAAAGTTCAGAAAAAAACCAATCAGACTAAAAATCAAGTCACAGGACTAAAAATCAGATCACAATTTAAATCAACCTCACACCAAAAACCAAAGTGAAATTCTGACAAAAACTCATAAGAAAATTTAGACCTAAATTTAATCCAAAATTCAGCTCAGAAATTAAACCAAAAACTACATCAAATTCAAATCAAAATTCAGATCTAAAACCTGACCAAAATTTTTACCAATTCAAAACAAACAATCTGACCAATTTCAGACCAACAATCGGACTAAAATTGAAACCAAAATCCAGATCAAATTGTTAGAGAAATAACTAAACCAAAAATTCACACCAAAAATCAGATTAACAATCAAACCAAAATTCATACTATAATCTAGTCCAAAGATCTGATCAGAATTCACACCGAAATACAGACCAAAATAAGGTATAAAATTGAGAAAAAGGGAACCAGACCAAAAATCAGGTAAAAAATCAGAATAAAATTGAAATCAACCTCAGACCGAAATTCTAAAAAAAAAAGTGTAGACCGAAATTGAAAACAAAATTCAACCCCAAATTCAAATCAAAATTCAGATAAGAAACCAGAACAACATTTTTACCAATTTAAAACCAAAATTCAGACGAATTTTAGACTAACAATCAAACTTAAATTTAAACCCAAATCCAGATCAAATTGTTGGATAAAAAACTGGACCAAAAGTATACACCAAAAATCAGATGAACAAAAAGACCGAAATTCAGAATAATCAAAATTCAAGTCAAAAATCAGACTAGAATTTAAATCAACTTCAGAATCAAATTCCAAAAAAAAAAACTCGAAATGAAATTTAGATCAAAATTCAGTAAAAAAAAGTTAAACTAAAAATCAGACTAAATTCAGATCAAAACTCAGACATAAATTCAGACAAAAATTTAGACCAATTTTAGACGAATAACACTATACAACAAAATGAAAAAATTGACAATCCCCATCTCCCATGGTTCATAATGTATTTTGGTCCGCTGAATCCGAATGTTTAATTTAAGAGTTTATTTGATTCTCTATTCCATTTCAGTCAAAAGTTATAGAGATTCGAAGTTGACATTCTAACCAAAAAACCCTTTTTTCGAATTTTCTATTTTTTGGTTTTTATTACGTGCTGAAATCGAAAGCAATGGGTTTCTGAACTCTAGTTTGGGAGTTAGAAACAAAAAACAAGGATTTCATTAATTTTCATTCATAACATTGCTAAGTAATAATGTAATAAAGACCAAAGAATAGGTAATTCGAAAAAAACGTTTTTTTGGTCAGAATTTCAACTTCGAATCTCTATTACTTTTGACTGAAATAAAATAGAGATTCAAATAAACTCTTAAATTAAATATAATTTAATTGCCTTTTTAGAGAAATATAGATGCTTTACTTTTCATTTCGGAAAAATGGTAATTTTGATAAAAATGTCGACCCATGTCTGGAAAATCAAAAAATTGCCTATATCTCAAACCTGAGTTGCTACTGATGGCAGATTCGGATTCAGCGGACTAAAAGACATTAAGTACCATAAAATTTGGAGATGGGTAAAAAACAGTGTTGTATAGTGTAATCAGACCAAAACCTAGATCAAAATACAGACTAAATTCAGATCTAGGAGAGATAAAAATTCAGACCCAGCATTAGATTAAACTCAGACCAAATTCAGACCAAAATCAGACTAAATTCAGATCAAAACTCAGACAAAAATTTAGACCAATTTTAGACGAATAATCAGACCAAAACCTAGATCAAAATACAGACTAAATTCAGATCTAGGAGAGATAAAAATTCAGACCAAATTCAGACCCAGCATTAGATTAAACTCAGACAAAATTCCGACCAAACCTTAAACCAAATTCAAATCCAAACTCTGGCAAAATTCATACCAAAATTCAGATATAGTATTTCTGATATTTTTAGAAGGGGCTGGAGTCCTCCCCTCACCTTTAGATCCGGCACTAGTAGTCGAACAGCCACACTGAGAGCACGTTGGATTTGAAAATTCTGATCTTTAAGCTGGTGCTGAAGTTGTTACGGTACACACGTCTTGTTGCGATGTGTTACAACCAGAGAGGGAGGAACCAGGAGGTCAAAAATTGCGTTACGTAATATGTGAATAGCCCTTAATGTTCAATGATTTAAATTGGTTTTACACTAAGGTTCTCGTTTAGGGTTAAAGTTTCTGTTTTTCTGCATTGACTTGGACTTCGGGCTTTAAATTCGTTTTGAAAACTTCTGGGTCATTGTCGCTTTTTATTTAATTAACCGTCATTTATATTATTTTCGTGCTCAGTTCACTAGTTGTCCTAGGCACTACTAGCCAATTCTTAAAAGGAATCCACAAAGTACAAATTCTTTGGTGGAATAGTCACTGTGGCCAACTCAGCGCGTATCCTGCTGATTTTAGTGCTTTTTGAAAATTAAAACGCGAAAAAAAGTAATTTAGCGCTCTGCACGTTTTTTCAATTTAAAATATCTTTGAAACATAGAAGAAATTTTCATTGACTAGAAGTATCAGATGTGTGCCTGTATTAGTGAAAAAGTTTAAATGTATTGAGTTTTCTCGCACTTTTATAAGGAAAAAAATTTAACGCTTTTTTTCAGAAAATACGCGTTTTATTCTTCATTTTAGCGGATTTTGAAAAACAAAAGTTGGCCACACTGGGAATAGTGCATAGAATCGTATATCTCCGTTTGGCAGATACTGTGTGCTTTTCTATGCTGTTTTGATGTTTAAATGAACAGATAAAGCATAAAATTTAATATAAAAATAATTCTGCGGGTGCTTTAATGGGTTAAACAAATACACAATAAAAGAGCAACATGTATTGGTGTATTTGTGTGTTTAAGCGTATCTGTATTGCATCTATTGCATGCATTTACGAAATTTATGGAATTTCAAGTATTATCTTAAAGTTATGCCGTATGCATATCAACGCTGCATTCCAATGGAACTATATACATACACTCGTATAGATATGTGTATATCTATTGGTATGTATCTATCCATATAAGTATCTACTCAGTCGATTACATATTTTCGTTAGACGTAGCTGCGCTCGCTATTTTTGATATAATATTTTGGTAGCAGCAACGGAACGGCAGCAACAGCAGGAAGGAAATTCAAGCAGTGAGGAAGTGTGTTCGTATTGCATGAATGGCGAATCGTCATCATCACCATCATCATTATAATTAACATAGGCAGCAATATATATTAGTAGTAGCAACAAAATTAGTAGCCGCAGTAGTAGTTGTTTTTAAGAGCAACTCCAATAATATTTAAAATCGACAGCGTAGTTACATATATCGCTTTATAGTTGTATGTGTGTGTATCTAAGTATCTGTTCGCTCTTTGTTTTTGTTTTATATTATGTATATCTTCACATGTGTCTGTCTGCTCGTCTGTTTGTCTGTCTGTGCGAAAGTGTTTTTTGTTGTATTTTTGGCGCTTCAGACGCAAATTGCCGTCGGCAAATTTTCAATATGATTCATTTTCTTTGTTCTTCTTTTCTTCCTTTCTTTTTTTATTTATTTTTTTTTTTTAATTTTTGTATATTTGTGCTGGTGTGTTTTATGAGCACCACATTTAAAAATATTAGGTTAGGTATGAGTTACTACTTTCGAAAGTAGGCTACTAGTTTGTTAAAGTATTGTATTATAGCAAATTTGCATAGTTATTTTTAGTAAAGATTTAAAATTTGGCGTGTTTTACTTAAGGTTTCCTTCATAATTTGGTAAAATAGAAATTTAGGTATATTAATTTATAATACTATGTACAATATCCTCTGAATAGGCTTAGTCTTCAGCGGAAGCACAATTATTTTTAACATGCCAGAGAGATGTAGAGAGCAACCCCAAGGAAATTTGGATATAAAAAGAAGTTTTTTCACTTTTAGCTACATTGATTTGTATTGCAAATAGCGTTATCAAAAATGTTTTCAACCAGAACCAGATTTTTCAAAAGTGTGTCTAAAACATAAAAAAAAAAAAATGTTTTGAGACCATTTTTAATTTTTTCCGACATTTTTTTTCATGTACCAAAAAACCTAAAGGTTCTAAAATATGTTACAAAAAGCAATTTCATAAACATAGAAACTTTGTCTAGGTGGGACTCCAGCTTCTTTGAAGCTTTAAGATGACCCCAGGATGTACTGAGAATTTTTGTTTTTTAGCATTAAAATATCATTATTCCGTCGAATTTTCTATCCTGAGCAGACTTAATTAGTGACAAGGCTGGGAGGGGAAAGGGGGTAGACAATTAATGCATTTCCCAAAAATAATGTTTCTGTGTATGTATGACCTATACTGATACTATTGCGATGGTAATTAATTTGGACTAGGCTTTGCTGCTTAGACAGAGACTGTGAAATTCTCAGTGGCTGATGTCTCCGCAATAAATATTCCGTATACGTAAATTTTTTGGAACTATAGCTGAAAGGTGTTTTGAACTCCAAGGTGTTTTATTCTCTCATAGGAAGAGGAAATGAGAGTTGTCGCCTCCTCAACACATACAACTAAAAATGTGCTTCGATACAAGTAGTAAAATATGTTTCTCACAATTTCTTTTAGTCAGTTCTATCTAGACCCACATCTTAGATTTTAGCAGCTCGTCGTAATCTAGTTAAAAATGCTCTGATAACTTGAATATTTATCTAATTAAATTATATTTCGGTGCACAAATTCATGGAATAGTCTTGCATGATAATTTTCCTAGTTTATTCTCAGAATAGCTGGAATTTCAAGTCCTAAAATGAGACGGCTCTTAAAACCGCTAGTACTCATGTTCAGGCTTAGACTAATACCAATATTACTTGTAGTACTGGTCAAGGAACTGACCTATAAATCTGCCTCACCATTCTTTGTACAGTTTTTGCTTAAATTGAGAGGTAGAAACCCCTTCACCACCACTTTCTCCACCCCACTGGACCCACATTTGATTCTGGACATAGTTTTGCTTGAATCGAGATGAAAATTTTGAATATAAATGCAAGAAAATGGCGTCCAATACTCTTATTTAAAGAAAAACCGAAAGAATTTTGTTTCCACTCCTCCCTCACGAATTATATACACCACGAGTAAATATACATACACATAGATGCATTTACTTTGGTTGTGTGGGTTGTGAGACTATTTTCGTAGAAGCTTCTAAATGCGACTAATGCCTTTGTCACCAGATTAGCTACTGCTACTGGTGTTGTTGTTGTGGCTGCTGTTGCTACTACTGCTGCAATATCATTGGCTAAAATCACCCCCATATTAAATTGTCGCATGAAATCAAAGTAAAACCCAAGCAGCGCACAACAAAACGAAAGTGTGAGAGTGACTGAGTACGAGTGAATGAATGAGTGTTTGTGTGAGAGAAAGAGAGAGAGCGAGAAGGCGACACAAATTGATAATACAAAACTATACAAGTAAAAGAGATACACTACGAAGGAGACATAACAAATGACAAAATTTTAACGAGACGAACCAAAAAAAAAAAAGTCCCCAATAACAGCAGCAACAACAAAAACAACTGTAAGAGTAAAGTCGCATATATGCACACACATACACACACATACGAAGTAAGCTAATGCAAAGGGGACACAAACAACAACAAAAACAAACGACTAAAAACGAGCCAGAGCCAAGTAAACGACAACGATAAATACAACAACAACAATGACTACAGTAGCAAAAGAAATACAACAACAACATCAACCGTATACAGAACTAAAAACTCAATTGAAAATTTGCCATTGCCATTTCATTCGTACGAATGCGATATCCAAAGTCAACTCGATTCAACTCTGTCACACGCAAAGACACAAATGGGCGACACTCACCAGCAGCAGCAACAACAACAACGACAGCAGCAGCAAAGCAACAACAACAAAATTCCAATAACAGAATGGTACTACTGCGAGAGTACATACAGTATCTGTGAGCATTGGATTAGCTCTAGCAGTAAGAGAGCATACACATGCATATAAATAGTGGGCATGTGTGCGTGTATTTGTGGAGCATAAAAAGGGAGCTGATGTTGGCGACGGCAGCGTCGACGCAACGGTCACCAAAATCGTCGCATGTCAACCAAAATAGTAGTGGCGTAATATGGTCCAGCATGGAAAATAGGCGACATTGTGTGAGCGAAAGCGAAATATACGAACGCCAAATGTGAGTAAGAGAGCAAGAAGAGAGTAGCAATGAGCGAGTAATTGGTGCTATGGGTGTGCAATGCAGGAAAATTGTGTCGTCCCACAGTTTATGTATTTAAAAAAGAAAAAATATATGAAAGAAAAAAAAAAAAGTCGTATAAATAAATAGGAGCAATAAAACGAAACGGCAGCAGCAGTGGTAGCAGGAGCAGCACATAAATATGTTTACATTGCGTGTAAATAATAGAGCCAGAGAGTAAATACATCCTATATGGTATGTAAAAAGAAGGATATGTATAAAGGGAGTTGTAGGAGTATTGTGGAAAATGTGCACAAAGAGCGAGAGAAAATGAAGAGTTTTAAGGATTTAAAGTGAAAAAAAATTTTTGAGTTTTGTGAACTTTGGGTTTTCTAGGGAAAAATAGCAAACATTTTTAGTATTTATTAGAATTAAGTCGTGCAAATGCACCTAAGCTTTAACAAGGTAAGTTTTCTTTAAAGAAATTATTCACTTGAAGGCCATAAAGTCAGTCTTAACTTTAAAATATTCGATTCTGTACATATTTAATTTGATTATTATAGAACCCCGCATTCAATAAAAACTCTAACAATATCAACACTTATTATTCTTCTTCGCAATCTTCCCTGAACCGGAATAAGTCACGAGTTCACTAAAAATTTCACTTTCCGCTCTTGCCCAATTTCATGGAAATTTCATTACATACATGTATGCTTATAAATATTATATCTACATTTCTGTTAAATGCTGATAACTAATCTAAAAATAACACACAAAGATACTTAGATGCATATTTTCATATTCAAAATTATTAATGAGAAACTTAGTAAAATAAATAAACCTGAATAAGTTGAGTACATAAATCTGAGAAGAGAAGATACTTCTATAGAAACTGTATTATCGACTTGCTTAACCACATACTCTTTTAAAAATAACAAGTTTCGCATTTGTATGGGTTAGTTTATTACAGAGCAGTAATACGAGAAGAGTAAATGAGAAGGAAGTATAGTAGTATATGAAAGCACGCTCTTAAATACAATCATTCAACAGAAAACCAACAATGTTAACAAAAACAAAAATTTATGAAAATGTGTGACAAAAACAAACGTCAACGCCACTGTAGCAGTTTTTGGGTGAGAGAGTGCATAATTTTGTCACACACATATACACACACATATAAACGAGATACACTTATGTATATGTAAATGGCTTCGGGGAAGGCAATATCTGACATGTATCTAAGAGATACATGTTTGCAAGCTCATGCTGCTGCTGCTGCTGCTGTCGTTGTCGTCGCTGCCAGCGCCGAAGGCAATGAGTATGAGTGAGTGAGTGGTGTGCTGTCCAAAACTCGAACTCAACTGAACTCTTGAAGTTGAATGAAGTTGTGTTGCTGCTGCTGTTGCTGCTGCCATGTCTGTCATCCGCATGAGACATTTGTGGGCAGTAAGTTAGTTGCGTTGAACTTGTCGTCTTGTGCGTGCGAGTGTGTTTTGCGTTGCTCCGTTCCTTGTTTTTGTTATAACTGCTGCTCTTCTTCTTCTTTTTCTGTTTTCCACAATATACTCGCTATTCATTCATTCGCTCTGCTCTCATCATTATCATCGCTCGATTCGTTTGTTCTTCTTCGTTGTGTGGTGTATTGAAAAGACAAACAGACACACTCACAAAACATTTCAGATACTTTATACAACACATTGTTGTTCTTATTTTTACTGTGTACGCTGCAAAGAGCGCAACGAAGTGTCGCCAAAGCAGCAGCAGCTAAAGTAACAACAACAACAACCAACAAAAGAACACAGAACAAAAAGTTGTCGTGGTATTGGTGCTGGTGGTGGCAGTGGTGCTGGTTTTTCTTCTACTTTTTTGTTATTCTCACGGAAACAGCAGCAGCGAACAGCACAAACTACATTCAGTTTCAGCTCAGTGTCACCCACGACTTTGTAGGAAATGGACATACGCGCAGGAGTGAAGTAGTAGTAGTTGAGTGAAGCTAAAGTGGAAAAGTGTATACGTTAAGATACTAGAGAAAAACGAAAAAAAAACAAAAACTGTCTACAGTTATTGAATGTGTATGTGCAGCACAAAATCAACAACAAACTGAGAAAATTCAATTGAACTAAAAAAATTCGAGTGCAGTTTAATGCACAGCACAAGCAGAAAATACGCTTAGAAATAAAAAAAACATTAACGAGTGATTTGTATAATTTTGCAATTGCATATAATTAATACAAAAGAATCTTAACTAAAACGTGTTTTTGAGACTAATGAAAACAAAAAACAAAAAATAAAACTATTTTTATTAAACTTTTTAATGAAGAACAAATGAAAGTGTAAAGTTTAATTCAATTCATTTTTTCATTGCTGCTAAAAATTTACACAACAACAAAGTGACATTTTTTGTACAGATTTTTCAAGGGATTATATTAATTGTAAGTATCTATTACTAGTTTTTTTTAATTTTATTATAAAAATGCTTAAGAAAAGTCTAAAACTTCAACCTTATCACTTCGCGGAAACTGTTGTTTTTTAAATTTTAAAAGTGTTTGTTTTCAATCTGAAAAGTTTTATAATTGGCAAATATGTTTATATCAACCTTAATGTATTTATTTGAATTTTCATTCGGTAAAGGAGAATTAATTTTTAAGAATGTTGGATTTTTCAATTTTTATAGTATGCATTTAATTTTTATTCAAAATTTTATTTCAATCATCTGCACATTTTGAAATTTTTTATATTTTTTTTGACAAAATGTTGCATTTTTTTTTTTCTGCCTCGTGCGATGGCAACAATTTTTTAATGTTGTCATCAACCCTGCCAAAATGTTGCCTTTTTAGTGCAAGAAAAGAACAAAAAAATCCTACTCTGTCAAATCAGCTAATTTGCAGGGCAACATTCTCACCCTGTCATTTAATTGAGTGCAAGAGTGTTAAATTTTTCCCTGCTCAAAAGGCACATTTTTTAGAAAAGAACACAATACTCTTGGAAAGGGCTGCCTCTTTTTCAGAAAAGACCCGAAATTTGACAGCCCTCGCCCGGTGCAGAAAAAATGCAACACTTTATCGAGAAAAGAAACCGCTATTAAATTATTCCACGCATATTTTCTCGTTTCGTTTTTGAAAAGATCGAAACCCTAAAGCTGTCAAGTATTTGATATTTTTATAAAAATATCCTTGGGTGTTTTTAGCATCGATTAGGTAAATATGTTTCCTAATCTTCTGCCAAATTTTATATTTTTTAAAATAATCTTGGAGTATGTATTTTTTGATATCAATTCAAAAAAGTTTTGAGTACCTAAGCAATATCTCTCGAATATTTTTTTGAAACGATTAGAGTAAATGTTTTTGTTAAAGTTGGTTAGGAATCGCTTGATTTGTTTTGTTTTTTGATTAAAAATCTAAAAATTTCTTGTGTTATTCATCTCAGAAATTCCAATATCAATTTTGAAACCAATATTTTCTTTGAAAATAATTTCTTGAATACTTCTTGCAGCCTTTACAAATATTACAATACACTCAATCATCATCCAAATAGTAAAGTTATGTTGGCTCACCTGAACTTTCTGTTAAATTTCGTATTGATTTTCTCGGAAATTCGCTTTGAAATGTATAAATTCGCATAGTGCTATCAAATAGTTCATAATTCTATTCTGAAAGGGTTTTCGGTTGAGTGGCGAAGTGTTCGCTGGATCTCGATATTATTTCTCGTTTACACTGTGGAGTAATTTCGATTACTAAAGTATACAGATAGCACTAGAAAATACTAGAATTCAATTGATTTTTCTTAAAAATACGTAGTGAAATTTTTCCACAAATATTTTCTTCATTGATTCTGGAAAATTGCTGCAACTATCCAGGTGACAATCCATAAGAAATATTCAGAAATTTATATGCAACAATTTTAAAAATTTGACTGAATAAGTTTTTGAATATTTTTTTGTATTAATTTCCCCAGCAATTTATATAAATTTTATTCGTAATCCAAAAAATTGTAAGTTAAAAATGCCGACGGCTTTTCTATGATAGTTTAAATTTATTTAATATAGGTACAAATTAATAATTTTTCTCTACCCTTCAAAAAGTAATATATTACATGATTTTTGATCACTTATTGGATTAAAATCTTACAACTGGGTGTGAACATCACTGCTATACAGGATCAAAAGGAAGTACCCGAAGTGTTACAAAAAATTTAGTTCTGTTTTAGTTGTTTAGAAGAAAAACTTTCAATTGGAACTAATTTAATTGTTTCATTAAATATTTTCTACTTTCTTCACTATAGATTGAAACTGCAATTAATTTATAAATTTATTATTGGAAGTCATAAATTGTTTTTTTATGTATCATCGTCTGATCTGCCAAAAGGTTTGAAAAAGAGGAGAGTGAAATTAAGGTTTAAGTCTCTTTTTGTTTCTTCAAAATGTATGCTAACTCAGAAGTAACGATCATAGAATAGGTTAAAATTACGACACATTTAGATCAAAAAGACCCATACCATGTGAGAAGAAACTAAGCTCAGGCCATTTATTCTATTGAAGGCTTTTGAGTTTCAGTATGTGTCTAATCTAAATATCAGTGAACTCTCTTAGGTTATCGAAGGCATAACTGCCTTGATGCTTCAGGCGTACGTCAGTCAGAGTTGGGCATTCGCATGGAAGATGAGTTACGGTTTCCAGGTTTTACTCGATACCACTGTTCATGATGTTATTTCTATATGAAAGATCCGGTTTTTTTTCATATCTTCCAATAGGACAATGTCCACTAATCGTCAAAATGGATTTACTAATGTCTGTGCCTGTCCACGTCGACAATTTTCGTTTGCTGGGTTTGTTGTATCCGAAGTTAGCAGTAGCTTGATAGTATAAACACAATCAAAGCAGCCGACCTCCAGACGTCGACTTCTTCTGAGAGAATAAACATAAAAAGAGCTTGAACCTCTAGCGTTAAAAATATGTAAAAAAAAAGTAAAACAAAAGCAGTTGAATTTGCAGTTAAGCAGACTAGCTACAATGGAAAAAAAACAACAACATAAGTGTATAGAACGGTAGTGGTAGTTTCTTTCAATATCTCTATTCAGTGAAGATATTTGGACTAAAATCCGTAATTCTGGGTTATGATTTCAAATATTAGTAGCTTATATAAGATATTGAAAGATTAAGAACTATCGCTAAGATCACTGATGAGGAATTGTGGCGGATTCCGAAACGGCCGTCTGATTTGCCCGTCTCTATATACATTGTTGTTGTGATGACTAAATTTGTTCATTAACCTGTTTATATATAACTTCAAATAACGAAATTGACATGAACTTAAGTCATGACTTTGAAAATTAACCTCTAGATTTAATTTTCATAGTCTCCTAAAAAACTATCACGAATTTGATTATTGTTTTTACAACTAACTTTGTATTTTATTTATGTTGTCAATTGTCAAAAAATAAAAGGAAAAATTCAAGATTTTGCATTTTGAAACAATTTTTGTATAAATTTAATTTATTTTTTTCTTTGTTTTTTGTGATGCAAAAACGTCAAAATCCTCAAAAAAAATCAAGAAACTAAGCGAAACTCGAAAAAAATTCATATATTTTCAGATTAAAACTTGGCACCTTTTTGCTTTTTTGTGAAAAATATGGCAATGTTTCTCCACTCACAAGAGAGAAAACATTCTGAAGTTGAGAGAATTTGATTGGAATCTATTGTGGCGTCGTTAAGGCGGCACAGCCTCGGCGGCAGTCAATCTGAAAAGTTTTTTTTTCATACACGTTCTGTGTTTGTTGCTGAAGCTGAGGTCGGCTGCTTTGTTTATGTTTATACCATAAATTTGAGGCTTTTCTGAAATGATTTCTACAAAGTGTCTTTTTTCTAGCTATATGCAACATCACTCAAATTAAGTACAGATTAAACTGTTCGCACAAGAAGCTCTAATAGCTCTAATGATGATCATAGCGAATTAGAGATTTTTGGAAAACATGGATCTACCTGCTCTGTTTTGTATTGTTCCTTCTACTTGCAGTTTAGATGCATAGAAATGCTTAACTAAACTTGCGTTTCAATAGCTATTTACGTTCCTAGTAACTGCCCCTATTATTATTTGAAAAAGGACGACTCGAAAGTCAGGCACTGCGACTTATAAGATCTATTGTACCAAAGCCCCAAGAAATAAAGAAAGGCAGAGAGAAAGAAAGATAGATAAGAAACATACCCAAGCCGAGAATCGAACTCAGGTCTCCAGAGATAAGAGTCTGGCACTCTGCCACTAGACCACAGTGGCGATGGTAAGACCTACAGTTTAACGCCGATTCCGAACGGCTGTGTGGCAATTTTGTTTATCAGCTCGGTGGTTTTGCCAATACCAACCAAGGTGTGTACTTGTACACATTCTTATAATTCTCATCCACTTCATATCGATAGTGAATATAAGAAGTTTATGAGAATTAACCACCAGACCAAGACGGGAATCGAACGCGCAACCTTCTGAATGAAAGTCTAGTGCACTATTCACTAGGTCGTCCCTAAAAGAAACATAAATTTGTACTCAGCCTAACTTCTAGCTATAATGAATCCTAATTTGTATCTTTCCAGTTCTAATTTATGTTCATAGTTCTTGAAGAATACAGCTATAAACTGGCAGTAATATATAATAAATATTTAGGAAAAGTGGTTACTACCTTATTCAAAAATTTTTTAACAACTCGACCTAAGATTTATTACTAAAATTATAACGTCAATGCACATTACATGCACTTTCAATCAATTTAAAATAAAAAAATCATGTGAAATTTTAGCTACATTTATGACATAAAACTTTCACACACACACACACACACATACACACTTAAACTTTAAAATTTATCAAAAGTGCCTTAATTAAAATCTTTTAACAAATTATTAAACAAAAAAATTAGACAACTTAAATTTCAACAACAACTTAAGTGAAAGTAAAAAAAAAAAAAAACCCGAGCCAAAAAAACAATTTCAGAAATAGAGTTGCCACTTTTTTAATGTCAAATATTTCACACACTCGAAACAAAAAAAAAAAAAGAAAAAGAAAAACCTATAAAGCTCACATAAAAACGTAAAAAAAGTAACTGGCGCTTTAATATTTTTTTTTTTTTATTTTAAAAAGCATTTAAAATGATTTTAAACAAAAATATAATTAACGCTGCTTGACAAGCAGCAGCAGCAAAAATCATAAAGACCTTGTTATTAATAATATTAAATAGGCGAAATAAAACAAAAAATTAAAATTTTAAAAATAAACTAAAACAATATCACAATAACAATTTCAAGCAAACCAACAAAAAAAATTAAAAAAAAAAACTAAAACGCGCGTTCATTCATTCATTGTTTTTGTTTTTAGTTTTATTGCAAATGCTTAAGATTTATTTTTGTTTTAATTTTATTATGAGAAAAATTTACATTAAATCATAAAAGAATATAAATGACGTGGCTAGCTGACGCTGACGACAATGACGATGACGACGAGGTCAAAACCTCGCATTCAAAAAAAATTAAGTTACCATAACGTAAATGGGCGCTCGCTCATAGAATCTTTGTGTGTGTGTTTACGAGATATGACATTTCAGCAAAAACAAAAAAAAAAAAACAAAAAAATTAAATGATTTTTATCAAAAGGTCAGGCTGAAAAATATGAAATTAAAAACCTAAAAAAAAAATTGGATCAAAAATATAGCTGAAGGAGGGCAAGGGTTGAAAGGAGTAGTTGAGAGGAAAATGGACACTTTCGGAACTTGAAGGAGATAAATAATAATAATGTTTAATGTACACTAGCATCCAAACCTTACCGATGAAGATCTCATACATTTTGTTAGTTGGCCATGATAAAAAAAAATTTTGAATTAACGAAAAATCTTAGAAAATCTTTGGATTCACTAGTGCTTATATATAAGGAATGAGATTGAAAAAATCTTAACACACGTTTTACCTAATAATTTTTTTTTGGGTGTAAAATTTAAAAATTTCTTTGATCTAGTTATCTTTGAAAAATATGTCAGTTGTTATTTTTAATGACAAACATGTTGATTTATTGTGAGTTTGATCAAAATGAGTGAAGAAAAAGAAGTACGTCTTAAAATTATTAAAAATTTTCAAAAAAATTCAAATTGGTTCTACAAAAAATTGGTCAAAGAATTGAAGGTCTGCCGTCAAACTGTTTCCAATGTTATTAAACAGTTTCAGGAGAATTTAACCATCGATAGGAAACCTGGTTCGGGAAGAAAACAAGGACCACATGATATTGGGAAAGCCAAGAAAATAGAAAGCATATTGAAAAGATCTCCAAACTCATCTGGTAGAAAAGCTGCCCGGTTAGCCCAGTGCTCTGACTATTTGGTGCGAAAAGTTAAAGCCAATGCAGGTTTGAAAACATACAAAGTCCAAAAAGTTTCAGACAGGAATGCTGCAAAAAATTTAGACACCAAAAGTAGGGCTCGGAAATTAAAATCGAATTTCATACAAAAATATTCATGTTGTATAATGGACGACGAAACGTATGTACTGGCAGATTTTACGCAGCTTCCGGGTCAAAATTTTTATGTTGCTAGTGCTCGAGGAAATGTCGAAGAACAATTTAGAATTCAAAAGAAGACAAAATTTCCTAAAAAATTCCTGGTATGGCAAGCTATATGCAGTTGCAGCAAAAGCAAGTCATTTGTTACAGTGGGCTCTATAAATACGGAAATTTACATCAAAGAATGTTTGAAAAAAAGACTTCTTCCTTTCATAAGAGAGCACAATGTGTCCACATATTTTTGGCCCAATTTCTCATCATGTCACTACGGCAAGAAAGCTCTGGAGTTGTACCAAGGCAATAACATAGTTTTTGTACCAAGAGAGGCCAAAAATTGTCCAGAGCTAAGACCAGTGGAGAGATGTTGGGCTCTTGTGAAAAGAAACTTAAAGAGCACAAAAAAGGTGTCCCAAAATATCAAAGATTTTAAAAGGAGATGGACAAATTGTTCCAAAAAGGTGTCTGAAACAACTATCAAATCTGTAATGGAAGGCTTAGACGACCTCGATAGTCTAATGGGTAGTGCACAAGACTTTCATCTGGGAGGTTCGGGTTCGATTCCCGTCTTCGTCTGGTGGTTAATTTTCATAACTTTTTTATATTCACTATCAATATGAAGTGTATGAGAATTATAAGATAGTGTGCAAGTACGCACCTTGGTTGGTAATGGCAAAACCACCAAGCCGATAAAAAATTGCCACACCGCCGTTCGGAATAGGCGTTAAACTGTAGGTCCAACTATGTGGTATCACAATGGGCCGTTCAGGCCTAAGTGTGTCTCTCGACAGCCACTCCAATCTAACCTAATGGAAAGCTTACCAAAAAAGGTCCACGAGTTCATAAATAGCGGTTAGAACTATAAAAGTTATATTTTTCTGTAATTTGTAAAATATTATCAATTTAATAAAAAAAATCAAAACTCTATGGTCAACCGTTTAAAAACTATTGAATTTTATATATGTTAAGATTTTTTCGATCTCACTCCTTATTATTCGAGGATTCGCTGAAACAAATTGTAGGACTTTTTCTGTCATTAACGTATTCTAATGTCTTGGACAATGCTAGTAATTCTTTCTTTATAACTATGTAAGTCTCGTATTAGAGAAAACTATTCTTATTTATAAAAATCCAAATAGTGCTGCAGTTTCTCTGAAATATATTTTAATTGAAATCAGGACTTGGCCTTTTTCCCGTCTTAATCGGATCTTATTGAAGTTTATGGTTCTAATTTCTATAACAAATATTTTTTAGTAAAGTTTCCAAATCTTTCTCTAAATGTTACACTGTTTGTATTTTTATTTGTATCTCAAGTATTTTCCAATTTATAATCATTTGGAAATTGAACTATTCCAAATCAATTACATTCAAGACTTACCACCTTGATCAAAAAGTTCCCGGAATAACCACCGTGTGGAGCTCCCATCGTTCCGATTTGAGTTCTGTTTTTATTGTTGGTACATCTGTTGTTGATATTCCCTCTAAATCTTAGCGTCATAGCTTGACATTTGCAAAAGTTACGTAGCCAAGAGTACATCTATCTCTGCGTGTGTACATCATGAATTTTTGCCAGAAGACCAGACAGTAAACAAAGAGTATTATTTGAGCGTTATGAGATGTTTGCGTGAAGCAATTCACCGAAACAGATCAGAATTGTGGACAGAAAACTCGTGGATTTTGCACCATGATAACGCACCGTCGCACAGACCCATCATTATTTGTAATTTTTTGACGAAAAATGCAACAAATACCATCAAACAGCCACCGTATTCACCAGATTTGGCTCCCTGTGACTTCTTTATGTTCAATCGAGTTAAAAAAACATTACGGGGAACGCGTTTCAGCAGCCGAGAGGAAGTAATGGAAAAATCGCAGGAAGCACTGATGGACATACCGAAAACCGAATATAAAAAATGTTTCGAGGATTGGATCAAGCGCTGGCGTAAGTGTGTTGCAGTCGATGGGGATAACTTTGAAGGGGACAATATAGGTTTAGATTTAAATTCCGGGAACTTTTTGATCAAGGTGGTATGTCAATTGCCGCTATTACATTTTTTTCTAGATCAAAGTGCTTTGACGCTAATCGTAAATGAAATAACCCAAGTTAAGAGTTCACCTCGAACTAAAAACAATTATAAAAAAAAGACAAACACTAACAAATTAGAGCTTACATGTACGAATGAGTACCTACAGCTTCTTTGTTTATAACTCTAATTAAATATTGAACAAAACAACGAACAAACACAACCAAAAAGATCGAAGAAAAAAAATCTATCCACTAAAGTGCAGTACAGCATCTAACTCTACATACATACAAACTATACAAATATGGAAGAAAGAGCACTCTACTTATATACGATCAGATCAGCAGCGTACCATTAAAATGTAATTATAAATTGGTGGTGATGTTAGTGTATGCCCGTAACTATTTACTTCATTGAGGTACAACGTCGTAACTCATAAAAATGTATAACTATTGTATACATATATGTTAGACAAACAAACAAATAAACATTGATATATGTACAAGCATACATATGTATGTACAGTAGGTAGAAAAAAAAAGTTATCAAAATGAAAACAAAATTTTAGCACCAAATATCTTCGCAATAATAGCTTTAAATTTATTTGTACATCATTAAAAAACTGCGTGAAATGTGTGTGAAATAGCAATAATTTTATGGAAAAAGAAATTTAGTTTTGATTTTTTTTTAAAGTTTAAAATTACTAAGTGATAGTGCAAAAATAAGTTATCAAAAGCTTCAAGCTTCGTTTTGGAGTATTTTTTCCCCAACAATCATTCACCGATTTCCTTCATTCCTCGTTAGTTTGGGGAGCGTGCTTTGAAATATACATTTTCAATCTATCCTTGGATTACCATTTGATGACGAGTCAGGGCCAAGAGATGATCATTAAAAAAAAGTATCCTCTATCATTGTGAATAAATTCCAGTACTTTTTTAAGAATTTTGATTTGAATTTTGTGATCTGAAATGATAAAAACATTAACTACTAAGATTTTTTTAAAATTGTTCTAAAATGTTTGTACATGGGCAGTATAATCAAAATTGTGTAACTGGATGCTGATATAGTTTCTAACAAGGCCGTATTTAGGGGGGGGAGGGGGTGTTTGGGGGTTCTTACCCCCCTCTCCCCCCCCCCCCCCCCCGAAATGTGGAGACTTTATTCTAATTTTTGAGATTAATTGCCAATGGATGGAAAAATAGTCAAAATAAAATCTATTTAAAGATATTTTTTACTTCCATCGGTTTTTTTTTTTCTAAAAAGTCAAATATAAAAAACAAATTTGAAATCTTAGTTACACTATGCGATCAAATCCGATTTGTTTTCTTCGACATGAGGTTTGACTACGGATTCAAAAAGAGAAGGTGATACTGAGCACTCCTGCATTCATAGTTTTTCTGGGTCAGTAACTGTTTTTGATTTAAGGTTTCGTCCTGAATCAGTTTGAAAAGTTAAAAAATTAATAAAAATAGAAAAAATTATCGGATCCTTGTAAAATAAGACTTGCTTGAACCCCATTTTTTCCTAAAACGTTACGAGATGGGAAGTTTTTGACCTCAGATTCGTGCTCAACGTGAAAAATTCTTTCGCAAAAACTCCATCTTATTAGCAAAACCCATCTTAAAATTAATTTTATAACGCTCAGAGCACCACGACTAGAAAGATCTCTTTCAATGCTGTGACTTCACGAATTTAGGGAATATAAGCCAACCTCATCCGGGTCCCTTATCATTGATAATGGCTCAAATTCCCAATGATGATCATTTGAAAAAAATGAGCATCTACAATTTTTGGTAATTTTTTTGAGGTTGGGTACATCATCAATAGTGGGAAGTCAATGAGTTAATGAAAGTATGTCCCTCACGATAAAAAAAATGCACTAGAATGCACATTGAATAATATTTATTTGAAAAAATTTAATTTGATTATTCTGGGAATTTTTTGTCACTTTTGGCCATTTTTTTGAGGTTAAGATAAAAAAAATTCGAAAATTTTTCCTTAAATTTTAATTTTATAGGGTGCATCAAATGTATCATCGATTTAATTTATTGTATTTCAAAATCAGTTTGATAAAAATTATTTATGAATATTTTCTTCGAATGAAATCACACAAATTTCACGTAGTTTTTTAATTATGTAAAAATAAATTTAAAGCTATCTGCTATTGCGAAGATATATTGTGCTAAAGTTATGTTTTCATTTTGATAATTTATTTTTTCTACCTACTGTATGTTTCTGGTATGTGCGTTGTCGTGCATTGAACTATAGTATATTGCTGCCAATGTTGCTGTTAAAACTTCGCCTGCTGCTGATGATGTATTTGTTTAAAACATTTGTACTTGTATGAGGGTATTCACATACATATGTATGTATGTATGTATGTATGCAAGTATTTTAAACATTATTTGAACTTCATGTCATTAAAAATGATTTTTGTCCACTGAAGCGTTCAAATCTTTAAAAGTCTTCAAAGAAGATCAAGACGACAATGTTGTTGCTTGCTTTTGTTGTTGTTGTTGTTTAAGTATCGCTCAATTTTACTACTGGTCTTCAATTTTTTTTTTTTATGACATTTAAAAGTTGTTATTTTGTTGTATTTGTTTTTTAACCTACGCTTTAAAGCATCACCAACGAAAAATTGTCGTATTTTTTGTTCGAAGATTTTCTTTGTCGTTGTTGTGGTTGTTGTTGTAAAAATCACAGGAAGAAAATAAAAATTGACCACTGTTAGCGCATAACTTTTGTTGTTGTTGTTTTGTAATTTATCTTTCTAATGGGCTCGTAAAATCTTTTAAAACTGCTTGCTCGGCCGCCGTTCATTTACTTGCTCGCTTGTTTGGTTGTTTCTTTTATTTATTTTTTTTTGTAGCTCTATTCATTTCAGTTGTTATGTATGCGCATTTCTTCTAGATTGACATTGAAGCAATAGTCATCATCGGTAACAAAAAAAAAAAAATAAAAAGTAACTAGTAGTAGTTCTTGTCATTGTTTAAAAAAATAGTTAAGATCGTTTGTAGATATTTGCATTCTATGTTTGTATTTATTTTTGGGCCCTACCAATTAAAGTTGATTAAAAAGTTGTATGAAATAATAGCATTTCAATAATAAAACCTATTTACTTCATGTGGAATTTCTTTATCGAATAAAACTTGTCTCCAAATTTCAAATTCTTTTGTTTATTTTTGCAACTCAGATTGGCATGCTCTTCAATAGATCATATCGATCAATCTGGTTGACCAAATGCGACCTATTAATATATTCTTAATGGTTATTATTAATATTTATTTATTTCAATAAAAAAATTGTGACGTAGCAGAGCAAAACGGACCACGGATTCGGACTCAGTGACCCCCCATTACCCTAAGCACACTTGTCCCGTCTCTCATTTTTGGCTGTTGAACAGTGTTATCATTTAAATAAATACTTAAATGGGATACGCATAGTCTTATCTATTCTAAAAATGTTTGAAATTGGTATTGCGAAAACGCAACGGCAGACGAAAACGGGTTAATTCAAATTACACAGGCATGCAAGTTTTTATATGGTTTAAAACAAGGTATGATTTCTCATTTGATTATCCATGTTGAATCGGAATTTGTAGTAGTATTTTTCTATCACATCACCATCTCGAGAAATTTTAAACCATAAGTCCTCAGATATGAATTCAGAATACAAAATTCTATAGTATACCACTCCTTGTTTTGGATTGTCTTTTAAAACCTGAATTACGCTAACCTACGTTATTTTAATTCGCACACACATGAACTTAGGTTCAGCAGTCCTAAGCACTATCCATTGAGCTACTAGATGAATAATAGAGACACCATCTTTCCCATAGAGCATCGTAATAACAGTTATAAAATCAACGTCGACGCTATTTCACTAAAGTACTTTTTTTTTCCTATAAAAAAGTCACAAAAATTTTTTAACAGATAAAGTCGGTAGCACAAAAAGATTTTTTTATGTTGTTAAATTTTTTGTCGCTTGTTTTTTACAGTTTATTTAATACATACCCGTACATAATTAGTAATGGACGAAGATCAGAAATGACGATCGCAGAGATTGATTTGAATTTTATGTTGTTGTTTTGGGTGACTTTAATCCACCATAAAAACTTTGACAACAAAATAAAAAAAAAAAAAAAAAATGTTTGTCAAAGTAACAAATCCCGAACACAAAAACAAAAAAAAAAATCTCATTAAGTTTTTTGTAACAATTACATACAAAAAACATCAAAAAAAAAAAAAAACAACAAAAAGGTGTATAAAAATCCACCAAATACAAAAATAATAAAAAATCCAATTTAAATGTTAATGATCACAGCTCAGAGCCTGGACAGGGCATGGATCAAGGGTTTAGGGGAACGAACGTAGTGCGATCATTTTTGATAATAAATCAACATCAACCAAAAATGTCGTCTTCTTTTAGAGAGATATATTTTTTTGTTTTTTTTTTTTTTTTTTTGCCTTTGTTTGGCTTTAAATCTTTTTACATCTTCTTGGTTTAAATGATGAAAAAAAAAGTTACTACCGTGTTGTTTTTCTGTTTTTTTGTTTTCTTCTTTTTAACGAACTACTGTCATTTTTATTGTCAGTCATGTATACAATGCACACATACATATCCACATAGTTTAAAATGTCAAATTGACATTTACTTTGTTTGTCTGATATGTTTACATATTTAAAACCTGAAATGTTTGGCCAGCGAGGGAGAACGGGGTGTATTGAAACAGGGGCGGATACAAGAGGGGGAAGTAGGGGGACGAACAGGGGGAAATCTCTTCCCCCCAAATATTTTCAAACACTTAAAAATGTAATGACTTAAACAGGCAAAAAGGTGAACATAATTAGTTATTGTTGTTTTTAGTTATTACGATTTATTTTCAATTATAAGAATAAGGAATAATCTTGCTCATTTAACCACTTTCCTTCTCAATGGAGAATGTGCTGAAATAATAATGATACATAAACCAAATAAACCTGAAAACTCAGTGCCCTCATATAGACCTATAAGTTTGCTGGCAATATTCTCGAAAATATTCGAAGTAGTAGGTTGCTAATAATACAAGAAAATAAGAATATAGTTCCGGATCACCAATTTGGGTTTCGTCATAAGCACGGTACTTCTGAGTAATATCATTGCATAGGGAATATTGTCACTGACTTTCGGGAACGCAAGAAATATTGCTCTGCCATATTTTTGGACATTCAAGAAGCGTTCGAAAAAGTTTGGCATCAAGGGCTGTTATACAAATTAAAAAATTCACTTCCAGCTCTATTTTATTTGGGCTTAAAGTTCTACGTCAAAGTAAATGATGAAACATCAGCGAAATGTCAAGTGAAAGCCGAAGTACCACAGGTCAGTGTTCTGGGTCCTGCTCTTTATTCGATTTTTACCTGCGACTTGCCTGAAACTGATGGTGTTACTATAGCTACTTATCCAAATTAATCTCCTACAGAAGCTGTTAATCTAGTTCAGAAACAGCTCGACGACGTTCAACAATGGTTACTTCGTGGATGAATGCTTGTCTGGAGTTCCATCTGCCTCAGGTTCGATTCCCAGATGGGGTTAAATTCTTAAAAAATGTCCTAATGGATTGTTCTAATAAAATGGATAATTTCGGTGATTTAGTTCTTAAATACGTGACTCAAGTACCAGTTCAACTGGTTTTATTTTCTGGTAGAGAATTGAATCCACCAAAAAAAAAAAAAAACAAAATTATAGGTTTTGGGTCGATATAAAGAAAACCCCAGATGGGAAAGGGAAAGAGAAAATTTGAATACAGGGTAGGAATCAGCGATCTTAAATTATTCTTAAAATTCTACTAATTTTGAAACTGAATAAATGTTTCCTATTGTTATATTTTCCACGATTCTTTACCTTGGAAATAGATCATAGAAATTGTGAAATGCTTTGCTACAAGAACAGGGTTTTCCCAAAATTTGTAACGTACCAGTAAATTTTCACATGGCCATACCTGTTTATGAATAAGCAAAAAAAAAAACCATACGTAACGAAAAAAAACGCTCCAGCCAGCGTTTTGGCGTTTTGGTTCATATGGAGAATTTTTATTTTTTATTTCCTCTCCTCCCCCCCAAAAATGTTTCCTGTATCCGCCACTGATTGAAAAGACTTTAGGTTTCACTGTCATAAAAGGTGACAAAGTTTGAAGCACAGACAGACAACAAAAGCAGGCAAGGATTACTGTAGATAATAATGTTGAGGTTATCTTTAACTTGTCAGTTTGATGCTGTTATTACTGTTGTTGTTGTTACTGCTGCTGCTGTTTTTGTTACTGTTGTAGTATTGCGCATGTAAGTCGTAATTATTTACGATCGATTAAAAATCATTCGCTGTTTTTGTTTTCATTACTCATTTATGTCGTCGTCACCGTCCGTCATCATCGTTATTTAATTACAATATTGGCTGAAAAATTTGCCAAGCAGATATCTCTTTACTATTTATCTGTATGTATGTATATGTTTGTATAAACAAATTGCAGTACATTTGCTTAAAAGTCATAAAAAGTTATTTAATGTGTTCATACACATTCAGTTTTAGTTGCAACCAAAAAAAAAAAAAAAAAAAAATGAAACAAAAACTAGAAAGAAAAGTCTTGCGTTGCAACCTTGAATTAAAATTACATTCATCCACAGATACTTATTTGTATTTATTTGTGTGCAAAATAAAAATAGTAACTGTAAGTTCAGTAGCCAAAAATAATAAAAAATAAAAATTATCAGTTCCCTTGAACCCCGTGAAGTCGCCGCTGGAATTCATTTTGTGAAATGATATGAGAAAGGAAAGAATTTTATATGGATCTAGCAGATCAATCTTCTGAATCTAATTTGTGATTCTATCCTTTCAATCTATTATTTTCTAGTCAAAGCTTATAAATTGGCAGTTTGTTCGTAGTATTTTAAAGGCGGTTTAATTTAAGGGTTAGAAAGTGATAAATGATCTATCTAGGAGATTAGTGATCTAAATCTTGATTTTTCGACTCATAAAGTTTTGCCCTTTATAGATTTTTTATATATTAATTAAGCCAGCAGTCAAGAAATTCAGTTCACCGTCATTTTTTTACAATTCGTTAGATGAAAGATAGAACCATTAGTTCAGAAAGATGAATCTTAAACTTTTTTCTCTTCAAATTTAATATTTTATAGTGCATCGCAAAAACTCATAAAAAATTGTTGTATGGTTAGTAACTCCTATTAAATTATGCGGCAAAATTTAAACGAAACGTGACTAGAAAATTCGATAAACATACGATGTCAGTATTTGATCCTGAAAAGGATTTTGTAAATTAAACTCCAGTTTAGGATTAATTGATGTTTGAAGTTGAACAGTTTGAAGCTTCATCATTTCCTTAAAATTCGATTTTTTTTTGGGAATTCCGATCCTCAATACTCTTCAATCATCTTGAAATTTTACACCCTCATTTAAAAAAAAAAAACAAAAAACAATTCTCTAACCAAAATCGAGCATTTCAAAATGGCGGATCAATATGGCGACCACATGTAAATCTACATTTTGAAATTTAAATTTGAAATACTAATTGTTAGTCAATTACCATATTGATATATTAACCCATAGGCGCCCAATTTTTTTTATTTTTTTATTTTAATTTTCTGATTTTTCGATTTGAATCTTACAATAATTTTGAGTTGCTTTTTATCTGCCAATTACAATAAACTGATGACTTATCGATTGTGATATAATAACGAACTAATATATTAACCCATTGACTTGCAATTTGTTTGTAATTTCAATTTTCTGATTTAAAATTTGTAATCAACTTATGAGTAACTTTCCATCGATAAGCTTATTTGAATTTGAAATATGGGCGATATTGATTATGTGAGTGTGGCACCATATAACGAAAACTGAAACCAGGTGCCTGGGGAGTTACTCTGTAGTTCGATTCGTACGGCAATTCTATTCGAATGCCAAATTCGATCCGAAAAAGCACAAAATCAAATCTGAACATCGAACAAATTTAATTCGAAAATGTTTTCTAGAGTACCAACCGTTCGAATTCGAGTAAATTTTCTTTCGAATCGAACTACAGGGGGGTTACCCCCCCTGAAATATAAAATGTTGTATTTTGAATATTAATTAAATGCAATTCTGTTTCTGTTTTTACAAATGGTTTCGCTATAGCAAAGTAATAAAATTTTACAATTTATCTTCGTTCGTAATTGCATAGGTGATGTCTTGACCTTCCATTTCATTCCCTTCCGAGTCCTCGTTATTATCCTACAAGTGGTAGGCTGACCAACACATTTCTTCAAGTAGAGCGCACAGTTTTTTCCCTAAAAATCTTCTCTCAGCGAGAATTGCGGTTTAGTGGAACCTTTCATCATGCTCCAACCATTTGACATAAGAATCAAATGAATTTGCAAAAATGTTGTTCACTTAAAGTGGGGAGAATGCGGCTTTGCATACTTCTTTATTTTATCATTGATCTAATTCTACTAGGTACTACTTTGACTTACAAAATGTTTGTTATATTTTATATAGTTTTTCTTTTATGGGTATGTGATTTTAACCCTTTCGGTACCATCGGTACACCGGTTAATTTTTGAAAAACTGTTTAATCAAATTTTATAAATTTTGGGTTTTTGGAAAGAGAATTGATGACTCTTTAACTTCAATTAAAAAAATCTATCAATAAAGTTTTTTGGTAACGGTACTTTGGCTGTTCAAAGTAAAAAAATGTTTGTTTTTTCTTTGTTAATTTTCAATCGCTCACAAGTTTTACAAAATTGTGAGCGACACCTTTAAGAGTCGGAGTACTAAAGGTGGGGATTTTGTGCTTGTTTGTGAAAACGGCCAGTTCGGGTTTAGCCGGGCTTACACCCAAGCCGCATTTACTCCACCATTTGGTCAGGATTTTGAAAGCGTTATTTAAAACGTCGGAGAGAGTGCTTGGAAATTTTCCTGAAACTACCAAGGCAACGTCATCCGCATAAGCAACTACAGTGCAGCCGCACCCTTCTAGATCTACTTAAAGATCATTTAGCACTAGGTTCCATAACAGTGGCGAGAGTACTCCTCCCTGAGGGTTGCCTCTTACCACCGTCCTATTTAAAGATGAGCTACCTAGCGTGGAACTTATCATCCTTTTCGTGAGCAGAGTCTCAACAAAGCTAACTAAAGCGTTATCCAGACCCAACTTGACCAAGGATGCTGCTATAGCATTGGGAAGTACATTTTTGATATTTGTAATACCACCAAACATAATTTTTTGGTTAAAATTTAGTCCCGTCAATCCTTGCGTTTGAGTGAGTTAGATATTTGCAAAACTATAATAGAAAATTACGTTGTTTTGGTGCCATTTTCTCTGGATAAATCAAGCTGATTGAATCATAAATAAGTAGTTTTTCCTAAGTTTGTTAAGCTGTATATTAATCCGTAGCTTCAAATCTACCTTAAGATCAAAATTGTTCTAAACTTCTTTTCCCAAGAAATTAATGTCTAAAATCGCACATCTTGTCCGATAAAAAGCAGGACATTTGGTTCTAATTTTGAAAAATTAAATAAAAATTTGAGAACGAATAACTTTAAACTAGCAACTAGAGTGGCAAAACAAATGCGCCTTTAGAATCACTAAAAATTTAAAAAAATTTCCGTAGCTCAAGTATGATACTATGAAATACCATAAATTAATATAGCAACAAATAATATAGAAACTCATGCAGTACAGTAGAATATGTGTGTGTATAATATAATCATGATTGACTTTCTCAAGTGCCGCAGACATTAAAGTAGAATCTCATACAAAAATTGAATGAATGAGTGAAT
Organism: Toxonevra muliebris; assembly: GCA_963691655.1. Taxonomy (NCBI): domain Eukaryota; kingdom Metazoa; phylum Arthropoda; class Insecta; order Diptera; family Pallopteridae; genus Toxonevra; species Toxonevra muliebris. The sequence goes on along the minus strand of OY829326.1, from coordinate 115,661,312 downwards.
GAATGAATGCACTTGTTAACATGTCATATGCATACAATTAGAAAAATGACATTTCATAAAAAAAAATGTTTTTGCTAGATGAGAATTAAAATACAAAAATGAAGATTACATCATTTCCTTGATTTCTACAAGTATGAATAAGAGTTGAGAAGTACTACTTTTGAGTACACACACACACACACACACATAGATCTGTATATATATATAAAATAATTTAATAAAAGCGACGATCATTTAGAACCGACACTCAAGCACAGAATTACAAAAAAGAAAAGATACTTGCTTTGAATAAACGAAATCTGTCAAAAGTTTATGCTGAACACAACATGCATACATAAATGAGGTGCAATATTGTTTATAACTCAAAATGGTAGTTATGTTGAATAATTATTTGCACGATCACTTTAAAGATCGGATGCTAACAGCAAGTAACTAAAACAACAGCAACAACGATCACAAGAGACAACTGTCATAAATACAAGACACAAGAACGGCAAGGAATGAATGGAAAAAGGAAAAAATGTGCAAACAAAAAGAAAAAAAGAAAAAGAAAATTGCATATAATTCATTTTTAGTGTTTTTAGCCAAGGGTAGAAGAAACGATCTTTTGTACGATCTGTATTTCATATTCGCTCACAGCATAATGTCACATGCAAAAGACAAAAATCACGCAATCTTTAAAGTAATACAACAAAAACCAAAAAATGCAAAGGACAAACACACAAAGCAAAAAACTTACACTTCTGCATGATCAAGGACAAATTTTGAACAATAAATGTCCACAAGTTTCAATGCAACGTCGAAGGGATTATCTTAAAGATTTCTGCAAGAGAATCATAAAAATTATTGCTCATATACTCGCATAGTAGAGGTCCAAGTATATATATAACTCATATACTTGGACTTAATAACAGCTTTAACGATATAGCAACAACCACAACGCAACAAGTCATAAATTCAAGTGATCTTGATGTTGATCGTTCGTAAAGCAAAGCAACGTAAAAAAAGCAAAAATATTAATATGAAAGCAACGCCTTTTTTTGTCATTTTTTAGCGGGTATCTCAAAACTTGCTCAAGTGTCCTTTTGTGGTTTTCTTATATGTATATGCTTGAATGTATGTGTGTAGCTTTTGTTCTTTTATTTTAAAAATCTTGATGACGGTGTTGATGTTGACAACAACATCAACTTGAACACGATCAGTTCAAAAATGCGCTAAGGTACAGAGAAAAATGGTGAACATACATAATTATGGTTATTTCGTTGAATTGTTTTTTGTTGCTTTCAATTTTGTTGTTTTTGACATATTGATTGTCACTGCAATAAAGAAATATAAGTGGTGGAAAAAGAAGAAACAGAAGAAAATTATGATGATGATGTAGAGGAAGTTGTAATTCGCTTATGTATTTTAGATATTATTAGTTGATAGTGCAAGTAGATGTTGACAAACAGATTTAGTTTGAAGTTGAAATATTCTTTTTAAATCAAAATTACAATCATGTCTGATTCACCCAACAATCACTCGCTTATTTTAACTAAACTTTTGCATTATTGAAAAATTTTAAAAAATTTTCTATAAACCTTTATTAAATTATTTCCAAAATTTCTTCTCATTCCAGCATTTTACTTAAAATTCTGCCTAAATCAAAGAAACCGCAATCACAAAATGGAACACCTCATGTCCTTTATCCCATCCGCCTACCTGCTGGCCGGAGCTGCTCACCCATCAACAAATAATGCCGCCGCCAATTCATCATCATCCGCCACATCGCCAGCCTCCTCACCTCACATGGTTCCCCATCACTCAGCAACAACAGCAAAACCCAAACGTTGGGGTTCTCCACCCGTTAATATGGCCGGACAATTCATCAATCCAGCAACAGGTAAAAAGCGCGTACAATGCTCTTATTGTTTTAAGACATTCTGCGATAAGGGCGCATTAAAGATTCACTACTCAGCGGTGCATTTGCGTGAAGTGCACAAATGTACGGTCGAGGGTTGCAGTATGTTATTCAGCTCGCGGCGCTCTCGCAATCGACACAGCGCTAATCCCAATCCTAAATTACATTCACCGCATATGCGTCGTAAAATCTCAGAGCATGATGGACGCACAGCACAACAATTCCCGGTGTTTCCATTATCACCTGCCGGTCTGTTACCTTCTGCATTTTCGGGATTAATGCCACCCAGCACACATGCTGGTGGTTATGGGCCACCACATCCGGCGGCAATGTTTGGTGATTTTAGAATGCATCCGCCCTCAAATGCCTCAAACTTCCAGCATATATTTCCCAGCAGCAACGGCGGTCACGAGTATTATCCAAGTGCGCCAGCAGGGCATTCTACGAATAGTTCAACATCATCATCGAATGCGGACGAGGATGAGAGCTATGTGCTTGATGTTAATGGCTCCTCTAATGCTAGTCATAGTGATTATATGGAAGATTATTGTCGTGAGGTTGATGATGAAGACGATGTTGAAGAAAATGTGCATGCAGCTACAGTTAAAGAAGAGCAGCTGGAGGAGGATGAATATATCTCCGTGTCCATTGAAGAGGAACCACCTATTGCACAAATGCACACAGAAGATTCTAATGAACCGCTTGACTTTAGTTTGCATAAGCGGCGCATCACAGCGGCGGACGATGAACGCCTTAGTCCAGTTTCTTCCGTTTCAATGTCATTGTCTTCACCTAACAGCAACGACAGTACGGCACTGTTGAGTGCACGTAGTACGAAAAAGCTTTCAGTTAACTTTTCCGTTGATTGTTTGCTTGGAAAACGTAAACGTACCACACCAGGTCACACAACAGAAGTACCAGCAATTGTTAAAATGGAAGCTGATGAACAGTGCACAACAAACGCACATATACCACATCACTGCCTCGATCTTAAGCCACAGTTGAAAATGTACCAGAATACCTCCAGCAAAAGTGCCCCGATATCTCCTTTGACACCAGAAGAGCAACACTTCCGCCTGTTGCAGTCTCAAATGTTTGCTGCTGCCGCTGCGGCTGCTGCAGCTGCAACACAATCTTCTGATATTGTTAACACTTCAGCACACCTTCGCGCTGAGCTAATGTCAACGACAGCTGCTGTCGACGTACCGCCACCACCCATGTGGAACTTACTCTCCGAAGTCTATCGCTCCATGTTAATGCAGAGCAATCTCAAGTCACAATCGCAAACACAATCTCAGTCAACGCAGTACAACGAAATGTCAACAAATGCAATTTCAGTTTAAGTCCCGCTCATTGGTTTTTTTTTTTTTTTTTCTTAAGTGTAGCTCATTAGGTTGTTACGTCGTTACCTTCTTGTTGTGTTGTATTTGTATCCTTTCAATGTGAGAATTGTAAATTATGGAAAATTGTAAATATCAATATGCATCTTTAATTAAATTAGTTAATATTTTAAATTTGTATTCATCGTTTTACCTGCAAAAGTATTCATAAAACAAAACAAAATTATTTTAATAATAAATAATTCATATATTATTTTTATTGAACGCGCTCCTCGCTTTCTAGAGTCTACGTGTGCAATAGCGTTGTGGTCTCTTTTACTCCCATGCAGTTTTACAACTTTAATAATGTAATGCTGCTTATGAGTTCATCTCGTTTCATTTAATTGAAATTCATATTCCTATTTTTCTTTTAAATTCTAATTATTTTTGTAATCAAAATACACTAAAGTATACGTTTATAAATTTTTTAATTGATAACTACATATGTATTATTGTAAATTATATACTACTAATGAAAAATATTTTATAACATATCGTAAAAGCTTAGTGTTCTTTTTTAAGTTTATGTAATTGACTATTTAAATTTAGTGAAATGATTAAAAGTATGTTTTTAATAAATCAAAAGAATTGATATTAAAAGAAAAAAAATTTGATGGGCATTTGTTTTTAATTGATGCTTTTGGAGACTTCGGAAAGGGGCGAATTTTATTGGCTGATTTTCTTTACTATAGTCGATTTACGTGATCCGAACCCGTCGTTCATTCTACCGCAAGAGGTGATTATTTCATATTAATATGGATATCGCTTGGAGATATATTTTCCTATGGATTTAAACCAGTGTTACCTAGGCTCAAAGGATCTAGGGTTGATGTAGCGATCAAATTCCTAAGCCACATACTGACAGAAGTGCCCTAACAACCTACAATAGAGAATTGAGAAAGGCCAAAAGAGCAACCTGGAGGAAGTACTGTGAGAGAGCTAAGGCCCACTCAAATGGCATTCAAACTCTGAAAAAAATTACACGGAACTTTTACAAATAACACGGTGCGACCGTAAAAAATACCTGGGAAGTCATATTATTTGTCTTATAGGTCTTGTCGAGTAAAACAAGAGTCTGTACTTGAAATTTTCCAAACACTCCCAAATCTTGATTTACCGTTAAAATACCGGTTTTGGGTACCTTTGGGCACTTATAAGCCTGTAACTTGGTTGATTATCAACAGATTTTCAGTTTCTTACCGGATTTAGAAATTATTAAGGAAAATCTGTTGATAATCAACCACGTTACAGGCTTATAACTTCCCAGGTATATCTACTTCACTAAATTTTGTAACACTGTAATCAGTAGGAAACAGTGTTACAAAACCTAACACCCACTCTGGTAAGAATTTACAGGGCAAGCCTTACCCTATGCTACATCCCATGTTTTCAAACCGAAGGTGGGAAGAGAACGAAACACACGCCTAAGGTCTACAGAGACCCATAAGCCGCAGTTCCTTTCTCCTTAAAGCTATGGAGAAAACTTGATCAATATAGTATATCAGAGAGGAATATCTATCTAAATGTCCCTTACAGAAATGCCAGTTTGCCTACCAAGCATCGAGAGGGCTTTGGCCGCTAAAACAATGGCTCTATGTGTCTTCATTGACATTCAAGAAGCATTCGACTATACGTCGTTCTCCGCGATAAGTGACTCTATGATCAGAAACGAAATACCCCAATGATCATAAGGTGGACACTGGTAATGTTGGAAATAAGAAAAGTTAGCTATGATCAAGGAGGCTTGCAACTGACCGTGTCGACAACTAAGGGATGCGCTCAAGGGAGAGTCTTATCACCCTTACCGTGGACCATGGTAACCAAGGTAGTTATTATAATAAGAGGCACCGATGGTCCCACTATATCAGACGGAATGCAAGAAACTCTAAACACCACTTTAAAGTGGTGTTCCGGTAAAGGGTTAACAGTACTAGATCCTTTTACATTGAGGAGAAAGTTTAATCTTAAAAAAAACATACTCAATGGACATGAGCTGGTATATGAAGATCTCACACCTTTATAATATTGTCAAAAAGGCGATAAGGGCATTCCATGCTTGTCAACGACTTTACTGTGTAATACATCGGGCCTGAGACTATAAATCTCGTACTGTCGTACAATCTGAGTTATAAATTACATCGCCTAGAGGCAATAAAAACATGCCCCACGGCAGTACTTGAAGTCCAGATAACTGGACTTTCTCCATAACACTTAACAGTTAAAAAGGAAGCCAGTTTAAGTGCCCTAAGACTGCCTAATGTAAACTTTTACAGAAATGGGAACCTCACAGGACACCTATCTATTGTAAACATATTTCAGGATAGCCCTTGTCTGAAACTCACAAGCTGTATGAGTAAAACATACAGCCATGGACATAGAAATAGCACAAATTACAAACAAAAATAAGCTTACATTTTTTTCCATGTACAGTTTTTACATTACACTTTTTTTTTGTTGCTACTGTTTACTGTCATCATGTAGTTGATGTCTAACCGTAAAAAGTCCCGTTACCTTTAAATTTGTGATTTGTACTTAACATTCATTTTAGTTAGTGTTGATTTGCAGTGGACACAGAAATAGCAGAAATTTCAAAAAATAGTATTTTATAAAGGTTTTTTCATTTTTTCTATTTTTTTCGATTGATTTATTGATATTTGATTAAATTTAGATAATTTTGTGTTAAAATGGGCCGCGGAATGCACTGCACACCCGAAAAAATTGCTATACTTTATAATATGAGCAAGCATGGGAAAACTCCCGCCGAAATATCTAGCATTATGCAATGTTCTCGAAAAATTGCGTATAATGCTATCTAATTAGTGAAGACAAATGAGTGGTATTTAAAAGAGAAGAAAACAAGAAAACCTAAACCACGAAAGACCTCCATTTCTGTCGACAAAGCTATAGTGCGTATGAGCAAAAGAGAACCATTTAGGACACCGAGACAAATAATACAGCAAATAAATGATGAATACGGTCTTAATGTGTAGCCACAAAGCCCTGACCTTATTCCAATAGAGAACCTACGGAACGATATAAAGGTTATAATTGCGAACAAAAATTATAAAAATTTCGATGATCTGTGGACAGGGGTGCAAGATGCTTGGTATTCTATCCCGAAAGATAGATGTCAGAAGCTCATGGAGAGTATGGGTCGCAGATGTGAAGCCGTGATAAAAAATGGTGGATATAGCACAAAATACTAAAGATGTAAATCCTTTTTTTTATTTTGATCTTTTTAAACTTTCAACATTTTTTGCTGAAATTTTCAAAGTATTTCTAGATGTGCTATTTATATGTCCAATGCATTTTGAAGTGGATCTCAAGTTATGAATCAATTTTTTTTTTTTTTTATTTAATTTGAATTTGTTACTAATTGAATTTTAAAAAATTACTTGCATTTGTTCTTTATTGCTTTACATTAAATGAAAAAATAAATTTTTAGTTTTTGAATACTATTTGTATGTCCATGGCTGTATGTATTTTCCAGAAAATTTGAAGTGGTTATAAGTGACCGTCAAATATGGAAAAACGAAAACTTCATAATCAGACCCGGTGCACAGGTTTGGTATACTGATGGAAGTCATGAAGGTTGTAAAGGAAATGAAAAAGGCGGACAGCTTAGCGAAAAGGGAGGCACTTAGATCCGTCATAGGTCCCGAACCCTTTTGCGATGTATTGTTAAATCACACTCAAACAATTAAATATAACGGATTGGGAAACTAAAGCTCTAAAAGACTATTGGTCCAGACTTCATGGTCTCCGATCGGGTAAAATACTTATTAACCCAATCACCATTAACTCTAAACAAATAATCGAATTAAATAGAATGGAAATTCGAACCTTTGCAGGACTTCTTACGGGACACTGCCTTCTTAAGTATCATATTAACAAGAAGGGTATATCGCAATGCGATTCATGCGATGCAGTGAAGATATGGAAACAGCTGAACATATACTATGTTTAATGTCCAACTGCTAAAAGGCGTAGATCGCTTTACCATGGAAAGGGACTCTTGAGACCTTCTGAGATATGAGGCATTTATCTGTTGCAGAAGGGAGCAAACTATGTCTTGAACAACACAATCTCTACAACACCTGGCCCATCCTTGGATGCATTGCTCAACTTACCACCCCTTGATATATTTTCTAAAGGAGAGGCTGTCAAGGCCATCTGTAGGCTTAAACGCAATGGGTATTGGTATGACACTTGCTGGGATATTGGTGACATTGTTGAAGGTACTGATATGGACCTAACAGTTCTATCAATGTCTGATACAATGCCAACAATTCCAGTTTGAAAACAGCGCTATACAATACAAATTCCAAAGGCCCAAACTTGGTTTTTGCCGGGACCTGGGCCGGGAGTTGATTGTAAGCGTATTTTCACTGACGGCTCCAGAACAGAATTCGATTCGGGTTCTGGGGTATTTATTGAAAATGATAGAGTGCTCCTTCACTTCTCCCTTGGGTTGTATGCTTCTGTTTTTCAAGCAGAAATTTTTGCAATCATCAAACAATGGACCATGTTATGATTGATAATGGTTGGAGAGAAAGAAGTATCTATGTATTTAGTGACAGTCAGGCTGCGCTTAAATCCTTGCTTAATCCTCTAACCACGACTAAACTGGTTATGCATTGTAAATCCAGGCTTGATTGTGTTGGAAAACACAATAGCCTGCTGTTGATATGGGTTCCTGGACACTCAGGAATTTCAGGAAATTAATCGGCTGACCTTCTGGCCAGAAAGGGTTCGGAAACTGGTTTCCTGGGCCCAGAACCTGTACTCTCTTTGTCGTCTACAGCCATCAGGACCACCATTAATGAAATTAAATGGGAGGACCTGAGGGGCTTTAGACAGACAAAGACCATGTTACCTGTTATCTCGAAGCGTCTAACAGACTTTCTGTTATCACTTAACAGAAAGAGCTGCAGGCAGCTGGTGGGATTATATACAGGTCATTTCTCTTGGGCCAAACATTTGCATATGATTGGCCTAGGAGCTAGTGCCTTCTGTGCTTCCTGTTGTTTGGAGGAAGAATGTGAAGAGACGCCGGACCACTTTCTTAGTGTCTGCCCCGCTTTCTGCCAGATCAGAGTAAGCATATTTGGTACTGGAGTGTTGGAAAACGAACACCTGAGCTCTCTAACACCGCAGGATCTGCTAAGATTTATTAATAAATTTGGTAGATTTAAAGAATAGCAAAAGGGAACACAGAATATAGTACAATGGACGTAAAACTTGTCTGAGTGCTGTATTCTTGAATACTTCTTTTGTCTGTTCCAACTAAAAACAAACAAAAAATCTCTTGAATGTGTGAAGAATGAGATTGTCAGCCTTTGGTAAATTTCAAACAGCACAACATCCAGTGAAGCATTATTTTTTCAAACCATCTGCAAGTAAACAAAAAAAATTAATGGACGGATTACCGAGGATATTGCATTTGATAGGAATATCTTGTAGAAATGCCACGTGGTACAATATTAAGTAATTTATAAGAAATCAGCATTCCCGATTCTAAAACATAATTTTAATCAGAGTTAGAACGAACTATAAGATCACATTTATCACAGATATCACATTTTCATATCATCATTAAAGCTCTTTCCTGTGAGTTTGTCATCAAAGAACGTGAAAAGCATAAAGGGAGGCTTTCAGCAACTGCGGGATAGCAAACATTATGTTTATTATTGTTTCCAAATGCTGAAAAGGGCGATGCACTTACAATTTAAACTTAAATGAAGTGGGTCCCAAATTGGAAATGTAAATCCTGTGCGGCAAAGGGCCTAGTGAAAATACGCATCCGGATGAAATCCAAAGATGATACACTTTTTCTTTGTTTACGAATTTAATTTTTGATTATTTTAAATGCTTTAAATTTCAACTCATAAATCTCAAAAACAAGTTATTGGCATGAGCGATTCGCTACATATTAATATTCCTGTTTTCTTTTTTGGTATATTAAAATTAAACAAATATAGCAAAAATATTTATTTTATATGTCTTAATAATTCAATATTGACAGCTATTTCTCTATTTAGGAAGATCTCTGAAAGTAGCAAATGATTTGACTCAAAAATCATTGCTGCAATTACAATTACAAACACTACTCGCTTTGTACATACACGGCCCATAAATAACACAAACATTTCACACAAATATCTCGAAAAGTATTCATAAATAATTAAATTATTATTTCTAATATTTAATGAAAATAAATAAATAATCTCCACCCTTCAAAATCAGAGAGAGAGAGAGAGAGAGAGAGAGAGATAAAGAAATATGAATTTTTTAATTTGTTTTGTTTGTACAGTAAGAATTAACCATTTCGGATTCGATTTGAATTTCCATCACATCACGATGTCGATGTCAAGTGAAATTATTAAACGAATTCCACATGGCCAAAATCACTCATTCATACACATTTGCGCCCGTTCTCCCCACCTCAACTCTCTGCTAATGCTCCTCACCCCTTTACGGGTGTGTGTGTGTGTGTGTGTGTGTGTGTATTCGGATTACGGTGGCCAACCACATGTGCACATATTTTGATAAATATTAAACATTTTTTTGTTTTTTTATTAATACATTCGATTTTAAATTATAGTTGTTGTTGCTGCTACCCGTTGCTGCTTTTACCATTTCATTCCGGAAGAAATATATGAATTTTAATGTTGCAATTCGAATTGAAAATTATTATTGTATTTTCTAAAATTAGTTTACAAAATTGGGAACGACGCTGAATTGTTTAGTCGCTCTCTCACATTGTTTGGCATCTACATAAGAGTTGCGCATTGCCATGTGATGCGATTGCGACGTGATCGCATTGTGATCAGCACAATTTGATCTAATTTCCAAAGTGTAATAGCTCTAGCTGTCATTTGATGTTCCACATGCGTGCTGTGTGTGTTTTGATTTCGATCTTCCGCTCTATGACAGACAATTCACAAAAGTCCTAAATTCTTTCAGTGAAATGTTAGAAATTTATATTTATTATTTTTTTTAATTAAATCATTTATGTGTAAATATGATAGATTTTGAAACTTTCATAACTAAGCATATCAAACGATTACCATTTTCTGATATTAAATTCGTGAGTATTATCAATAAATTTTGATTCTTACTAGATATTCGAGTACTCTCAAGAAATTTCCAGACATCATTTTCTATGGAACTGTGGCGGGATTATTCGGAAACAGGTGAATACCTTCGTCACAACAGCAGATGAGCCTTGATTTTATAAGCATATGTGGTGATTTCAATATAAAAACAAGTGTTTCCCGGCATATGAATCGCAGTTCCCATTTGTGCATTCAGGTTACAATATATGCAGTTATTAGTGGGCTAGAGCATTAAGTTATTAAGATTTGCATTTATTCTAATAGTTTTTGCTATAAAAATTAGTAAAATATTATGGGTATTCAAGGATTGATGCGACATTGTTAAAGAGCGGATTGCGAAAGTTTGACACCTGTCCAACAACAAACGTATTGTGAAAATATCTGCTCTACTTATCAAATTACACACTGTTTCGATTCAATGCAGGTCCCAAATCGAGACCAAAAATCATTCCGATATTTAAACCAAAACTTGGATGAAAATCATATAAAAATTCGGATCAAAAATCAAACCAAAAATCACACCAAAGGCGAACTAAAATTCAAAGCAAAACATGAACAAAAATCAGACCAAATCTCAGACCAGAAATCATCCAAATATTAGAAGAAGGTAAGAAGCAATCCACAATTCAAACAAAACATCAGACTTAAATTTAGTCCTATATTGAGTTCGAATCTCAAAAAATCCAAATTAAGACCAAAACTTTGGACATAAATTAAACCAAATTCAAGCTGTAAATATTTATATCCAGAATTCAAATAAAAAATAAATTAGAACTAAAACGAAATATCGGATCAAAATTCGAACCAAAAATCAAAATAGAAACAGAACAAATTAAATTCAGAGAAAAAATCATCCCGATATTCAAACCAAAACTTGGACAAAAGTAGTCCAAAATTCAGGCCATATTTCTCATCATCATAATTCAAACAAAATCTCAAACTGAAACCTGACCAAAATTCAGTTTAAACTGAGAACTTGTGCTAATAAATAAATAACACAGCCCAACAGCATTTTTGCAACCGAATAGCCACCCTATAATCCTGAAAGGGTATGTTCTATAGACCATTTTTGTAAAACAAAAGTGCAAAAAGCGTAATAAATTGATGTCTAAGGAAAATCTTATTGGCAAAGTTTCGTAGTAGAATTTTACAAGGGTCATTTCTGTAGAACATTTTAACCCTTTAATTCCTCCTTTTAGTGGACAATTTGACCCTTTTTTAATGAAAACCTGAAAAGTCCTTTAAAAAGAGACATTTAAGGATTAAAATATTCCACAAAAATATTTGCCAGAAAATTTTACTAGGGGTCACCAAAGACATAAAAGTCATTTATATAACGGTTAACGGTTACTAAACGAAAATAGCAGCCTAGCCACTATACTATTGTATAATGTGAATTTATCATTATGATTAATTTAGATAACTGTAACATTAATTTTGACCAACAAGAGGACGTTCCCAGGTGTCAGGCGCCGATTTTTCCGATTTTCATAAATGTTGTAGAGACTAAGATCTAATAGACACGTATGGTATATTCGGCCATACAGTATTGCACATTTGCAGAAACAAAAGCATTTAAAACGCCAATATTTGTCTGCTGATCACGTATTTAACAGCAAGGGACTGTTGCAGCGATGCTGCTTTTTGCCGCTAATGCTTGACCAGCAGACAGTACATTTTGAATGTTTTTAAGTTGAGTTCCAACTCCCAAAGTAGGGGGTGTAAATGTAGAGGTTCTAAAAGTAGAAAATTTTAGAAAAAATGTTTGTCCAAAATTTTCATCCCAAATGTTATATGTACAGCTTGAGAAATTGACCTGATATTGACCTGATATAAAGGCGGTGACTGGGTACTGGCATTTTCTACGTCCATAACTTGGATTGAACCGGCAGATCACATACCAAGCGCGTGTTAGTTCTGCGTAAATTACAATTTTAATAGAAGTAAAAAACTATTTGCTTTTAGTAACCGTTAATTGTTATATATATGACTTTTATGTCTTCGGTGACCCCTAGTAAAATTTTCTGGCAAATATTTTTGTAGAATATTTTAATCCCTAAATGTCTCTTTTGAAAGAACTTTTCAGGTTTTTATCAAAAAAGATGCCAAATCGTCCCATAAAAAGAGTAACTAAAGGGTTAAAATGTTCTACAGAAATATCCCTTGTAAAATTCTATAATACAACTTTGCCAATAAGATTTTCCTCAGATATCAATTTATAACAATTTTTGCACTTAGTATTCAGTTCCCTTCGACCAAAATAAAAAAAATTTGACCCACTGTAAAAAAAAAAAATGAGACGTGCTGGACTATAAGTTTGTTTTACAAAAATGGTCTACACAACATACCCTTTCAGCGTTATAGGGTAGCTATTCTGTTGCAGCCAAAAAGTCTTAATTTGTTGGACTGTGTAATCATACTTAAGGGCTATTAATTAAGTGGCGAATTGAAAAACCAAATAATATTTAAAAATTTTATTCTAAATCAAAAGATTGTTCACAGTGGCGGTTCTAGGATTGGGGTTTGGGAAGGGATGATTTTACTACGTTAAAGGATATATATCAGACTCAATATCGACTAAAACCCTGACCTATACCAAAACTCGTGCAAAATTTTATCAATATTCATACCAAAAAATACCGACCAAAAATTAAAATATTACTGGAACAAAACTGAGACCAAAATTTATATTAAGATCGGATAGAAATTTAGGTGGAAATTAATACCAAATTTTTTCATAATCGAAGTTCAAATCAAGAAAAGGACCCAATTCAGATTTATAATCTAGATAAAAATTAGACTAAATTCGGACCAACATCTTGTTAAAAAAAAAAAACAATATTCAGTCCACGTATCGTATCAAAAATTCCAACAAAACTAAGACCGAATCCTAAATAAAAGCAGTTCAAAATTCAAACCAAAACTTAGAAAAAATTTGGACCACAACTGAGATTAATAGTTAGACAAAACTTTAGGTCAAAAAGACGCCAAATACCGAACGAAAGCAAACCAAAATTCAGATAAATATTCATACGAAAAAAATTGTGCTCAAATACAGACCAAAACTAGACAAAACTTTAGACCGAATTTATGCAACAAATTAAACAAAAACTGTCCGGTTTCGGACTGAAATTCAAACCAAAACTCGTATCAAAATCAAGCCAACTCAAACCAAAATTTCAAGCACAACTCAAAGTTAGATTAAATCTGAGGCCAAAAGAACGCTAAATGCAAATTAAAAGCTAACCAAAATTAAGATCAGAAATCGGATCAAAAGCTGAGTAAACGCTGGTCTGAGCCAAAATTTGGAACGCAATTTGGACTAAGAATTACACCAAATCAAAATTAAAATCAGTTTAAAATTCAGACCTAAAATCAAAACAAAATTCTGACATACAATCAAACCAGGATTTAGATCGAAAACAGAAAAGTTAAACCATTTAAAATTCAGTAGAAAATTCAACCCAAAAACTAAACCATTATCAAGGTTTTTTAAAAGTTAGACATCTATAAACTGTCGCTGAAATTTTAGATTTAATATAGTCCGAATATATTTAGTAACAAGTTGCACTGTAACGTGCATCCTATTGGCACGTCCAGCATGGCGGCTAATCAGAATTGATTCAAGGTTACCTCGGTGGCCTGGTGATTGAGTGCTAGACTGGAGTTCCTGTTGCCTCAGGTTCATTTCCCAGATGGGAAGTAAATGCTTTAAAAATGTTCTTAAGGATTGTTCTAATAAAATGAATCCCTTCTGTGACTTAGTGCATAAAAATGCTTGATTGGATAACCAGTTCAACGGGTTCGATTCTCAGGTAGAGAATTGAATCCAAAAAAAAAAAAACAAAAATCCTGAGTAATAGGAATATTTAAGGCGAACATTTGCATCAATCAAAAATAGGGAACCGGCAGAAAGGAAGGTCGTGGGACCGCGACAAGAGTAACAAAGTGGTGAAAATGCCGAAAAGAAATTCTTGCCTGTCAGGAAGAAAAACAGCTTGGTTAGCGGAATGCTCTGAATCATTTATATGAAGAGTGAAAGCAGAAGCTTGTCTGAAGACCTACAAAGTTCAGTAAGTAGCGGATCGGAATGCTGGTTAATAAAAATTTTATCAACCAGCAGTAATTTTCGTCGTTAGAAAAGAGAACCTATCCGGAACTCTGGTCAGTCGAAAAATATTGGGCTCTAATAAAAAGGGAATTAACGGCAGCAAAACTGACATCTAAACTACAATTAAGGCTTTAATGAGAGTTGTTTCAGAAAAAGTTAAAATTTTTTCGCTTCGAAATTGATAATTTTGTTTTTATTATCATTTTATAACTTTGATGAAAATTTACGTTAAACAAAACAGAAATTTTTTTGTTTGAGCACCGATTTCTATTGACGCACTCCTTATATATATTTGCAATTTAAAATGTCTTAAAACCAAAAATGAGAATAGTTATTGCATATGGCATTCAAAAGAAGTCATCATCTTTTAAAAATTTATTCCTTAAGCTTATCAACTATAAATGCTATTCTTTAAATTCCTCAATTTGATGTGTCAAATATTTTTTTTTTTTTTTTCGTTTTTAAACGTCAGACGAAGCTAACTTCCTACACTCTATGTATATACGCCTGGCACTTCACATGTCACATCTACGCCACACTCTCAAGTGCATTTCAATTGTCTACATGAAGAGGAGAAAGAAACATTTCCCATTCTTTACATTTTCCTAAGTTCAAAAAAAAAGAAAAAAAAAAACACTCCGGCATACAACACTTTGAAGTATTTACTATACCCTGCATGTAATGTAGTCATAATATAAATACATATTACAAAATAAATAGATCCCACGAGATCCGAATGTCTCATATGACATAAAGAGGCAAAAAGGATAATTTCATAATGCATAATACACCGTTACAACGCTTCGCTCTGCCACTGCCATGATATGCTACACAAAGGACTTTTTATCCTTTTTTTTTCTGTTGGTTGCTGCTGTCATTTGTACGCGCTTTTCCCCACTGCGCGCCGCCACTTGACATTTCCAGTGTCATATTCATATTGAATTTTGTGGTTTGACATAACTAAATATATTTTTGTATTATTGTTGTATGTTGTTGGAATCTTCATTGTGGTTGCGTGAAAAATTGGATTATAAAATTCTAAGCAAAATGTTTGCGGCTTTTTTTGTTGTTGCCTGCGGTTCGCATTAAATACATTCGTTTTGGTTTTTTTGCGTAGCTTTTGTCGTTGCCGTCGCTGTTGAAGCTCATTCTGTTAAAAATTTCGCAAAATTTGACAGTTTTGTGTATGTAGTTGTCAAAAATATTTGATCATATTGTTTCGCCTTTGCCATTTCCTTTTTGTCATTGTCAGTTTTTGGCGCAATGATGTGTCATGTTTATCATGTATTGTATTTTATTTATTTCAATCTATTTAGTTTTGCATACATATTTCATTTATGATAATTTTAAATTTGTGTCTGTTCTTTGAAAGTGTAAATTTTACAACATAAAATGAGGAACCAAGGGTGGTTATTTTATTATTATCAAAAATTTTTGAGTACGATTATTTTTTCGTATTTTGAGTACAATTACTCATATGCATGTAATACATATTTAAACATAAATAAATTTATAAGTTATTCTTGAGACAAATGTCACAACTGCAACGTGGTCAGCAAAAACAGAAATTTTTTAATAGTTAATTTTGTGAACTTCAGACTTGTGGTATTCTGAATTTTCAATTTCATTAAAAAAAAATAACTATTTATGGGTGATGTCGTCTACTGATGATCTGAATTGGTCTTCAGATGACCAACGCAAGTATAAAGTTTCAAATAGTGCTGATATATTTATATTTTCAAACATTTTATGAACAAATTTCAAATATTTAATACAAATTATTTTGCAATCAAACCAAAACGAGTACTGTAATCGTACTCAAAAAATTTCCAGTACGATTACTGTAATCGTACTCGAAATTTTTTGAGTACGATTCCTTCATGTACTTGTACTCAAAATTTTTTAGAGTACGATTACTGTTAAGTACCAAAGTAATCGTACTTCTACACGCCTAGCTCTGCCGCCCACAACGACTGAGCAGTGTTAATATAAGTTCGGTACGGACTGTGTTTCTTAAAGGAAATAAAGTGAAATAAAATCCCCAGAATCATCATCAATATCCGTTTTATAACAGTGGGCTTTGAGATCGACGACGAATTTAGGATTTGCTTACAACTTTATACTTTGAGATGCTGATAAGTTCAGAAATGTTTAAGAAAGTTTCAACCACTGCGAAAAACACTATGGAAAATTTTTTTGGAAATTGTTTCGGAATCTGTCTAATATGAAAGTTAGGCCCTTTTTAAAAGTGCCAAAAAGTAAATATTTTACGGAAAATTTCACTAGGGGCTATTATTATTATTATGTTTGGGGATATGCACTGCGTCCTAAAAAACTATTGTGCCCCCTTCAAAGATTATAGTATTCTTACAGTCCCTATAATTCTTAAAGAATTATAGTATTTCTGTAAGTCATATTACTGCAATAAATTTTAGTATAAGGCCTATTTCCAGTTGTTTCAGCATGTCGTCTGGTATTTGGTAGTCTCCCAAGTACTTTTTCTGGCTTTGAATGAGCGCTGGACACTGTCATAAAATGTATATTGAAGTTTCGGTTTCCTCCCCACAAAATCTACACGACTCATTGTCGCATATTCTCAGTTTTGTTAGGTGATAATTCAGCCTGCAATGCCCTGTCAGAATACCTGTTATAATTCTCAGATTCTCTTTTGTTAAGTTCATACAATCACCAAATCTTTTTAGTTTATGCGTTTCTAAAAGAGTTTTTGATTGCTCCATCCCTGATAGATTATCCCAGTATGACGCTCGTAATTGGTTCTCTTCTTTCTCTAACAGTATGGTTAGAGACCTTTTTCCCATTCCACAAAAGGGTTCGGGTCCTACAAATGGGGTTTCTGCCCCCTTTTTGGCAAGTTCGTCTGCCTTCTCATTTCCTTCTATTCCTACATGGCCTGGAACCCAAAGTATCCAGACCTTGTTCTGCAAGCCAAGCGTATTTAGTTTCTCAAGGCAGTCCCTATCCAGTTTAGACTTTACCTGGTAGGATTCGAGTGCTTTGATAGCCGCTTGGCTGTCAGTTAGAATCGCAATGTTCTGATTACGATAGTTTCGCTTGAGGTTGAAGTAAACACACCTGTCTATGGCGTATATTTCCGCCTGAAAGATACTGGTGCATTTACCCTAGGGGTTACTAAAAATACTTTCTGCATAAATTACAAATTAATTACGACCTTTTTCATTGAATTAGCAATGATTTCCCACGTATATATGTATGCTTGTTTGCTGAAACTTAATAGATGTAGAATTTTCTCATCATGCCAGAATTTCGAGAAATTTTAACCCAAAAGTGTAAGAAAAGATCATTTAAAATACTTTAAAATTTACCCTACGCGGCTACAGTAAATGGGCTGTAAATTTCACGGACGGACGCCGACGGATATGAAACCTAATTTACCTCTTTAATTATGCTATAAGAAATAAGTTAATCTTTACTAGAACTTAAAACTTCGTAAGACACTTTTTGTAAAGATTGCTTTCTTCGTTTTTTAAAACCAAAAATAACGAGTTTTCTAAAAAGTTGCCACATACTTACCAATTGTTGAAATAATCCAAACGCGCAACAAAATACTTTAAAAATGTACCAATATTCCCCAAAAACGGATACTACCAACGGAATTCTGAAGAAAAAACAAAAAATCAAATACCAGCATATATGTCCTCGCGCCACCTTGTTATTCAGCCCAAACAAAAACCAACTTTACCGTTGCCGTGACAACGTGTCTTGATCTATTTTGATGAACATTAATTGAAAATAGGGGGTTCAACTATTTTTAGATAAGAAATCGTAATGGTCATTGGAATTCGCAACATGAAATTTTTTGATTTACCTATGTAGGGCTAGAATAATTTCTCAGACCACTGTGCGACGTATTATAAGTCAAAGTCGAATGTTCTTTAATAAGTATAAGTTTAGTTTAAGTTTTAGTATAATGTACATACTTTTGAAGAAATAAAGAACCATTACTACTGCTATTATTACTGCTATTGCTATTACCAGTTTCTACCCGAAACAAGCTCAGTAATACCCAGTTAAATGAGTCGACTAAAAATTAACTAAAAATTAAAGTCGAATTAAATAAACGGGTGCAAAAAATAGATGAAATATATCGTTAGACAACTGTTTGCTAATGATATCACAGCACCTGCCTTTTATTTATTTAAGGAAAAGCGCTTCAGTTTGAATTGGTTCCACTTTTTTTTCAAGAATATTTTTTAAAATTTGTTTAAAATAGAGCTCGATTAAGTTTAAACTAGCTATGTAATACGATTTAGGGTTTTAGAACATTCGCATTTTTTATACACCTACGATTTGCTTACAGCTTTCTTGTATTACGCGATTATTTAGAATTTTTCTGTTATATTTGTTTTTACCCACTTTTGCAAAAGAATTAGCGTTCTCTTCCGTGAATTAACTACTCGTTACGTAATTCTCTCACAAATACATACAAAATACTCTCTTTTTCATGGTCCTTTGTACGTCCGCGAAAAAGATGATTCGATCCCTGATTACAATATTCTAATATATCAACTAAATTACAACATCGTTCTCTTCTATATTAGAGATAATTTCTCTTGTAATATCTCCCTAATTTTTAGAGCTAGAGGAAGGTTTTTACCATTAAACTATTTTGCTTGTAGTAAAAACGATGGATTGTGTAAGGTTTGTAACTGGAACGAGTCAGACCATTTATTTTAAACCAAATTTATTTACACAATTAATTTTTATTTGTATGGTAAGTACAAATGGCCGGTAAAATTTTAGTAAATTTTAATGTGAAAGCGCAGAATTTTTAATGCAATTAAACGGAGAACTTAATTAAGAAGGCATCAATTAACGGGGAATGACATAAATTCTTTTACTGGTAATTGAAATTGGCACAATTCAATGGGGAACTCAATCAAACAACGGGGAATAAATTAATAATAATTATGAGCAATTATGAAATTAATATATGGGAGTAAAATCTACGGGTCTGTGGTTTGAAAAAGTTGGCAGCTCTAACACACAGGGGATACTATTATAATTACAAAGCTTTGATGATTTAGGAAAGGAAGAGAAAAGGGGGAAAAGGGAAGGATAGGAAAGAATTTGATCAGGAAAAAGTATATTTTTGGGCGCTTATTCCATAAACAGAGAAAATTACTTAATGTGTAGATTGCTGAAATATAATAATAATAATAATATCGTATTCACGTGGAATGCTTGAGATTATTTTGTGGCTCGTATAAATCTGAATAATATACGAACTGGTGACATCCAGACGCGGATTTCGTAGAAAATCTACTATAGTAATAACGGTAGAATGGAATTACGACATGTATCGAGAATTTTTCAATCAATAGATCTGTAATTCCGACTGCCTTTTGTTAGTTTTAGCGTTCGCGTCTTGAATAAGGTTTAAGAGCTTCAGTTGCGTGCGTGAAAGTCATGCCCTGTACATGCGAATCGATGAGGGAACCATTAACTCGTTCCTATCTAATTTTGGATAGAAGCAACATTCACTTTGATCTGGCATAAAATAAAAGTTTTACTATCTTTAATATATGTGTTTATTTTAAATTTTTAGTTTTTGAAGTCTAGTTAAAAACCAAAGTCCAAAAATTTTTCATAAATTCTTATGTACTATTTTGTTTTTAACTATTACTAACCAAAAAGTGATTTTATTAAATATATTTATACAAGATAAGAGAACACGGAAATCAAAAAATTGGAGTAAAAAGGATTATCCAGTTGTTGTTCATGATGATTTTTTTGACCTTTTATAAAAATCAATCGAATCTTATAGAGGTATGAAATTTGGTGTTATGCTTCTTGAAACCCTAAGTAACCATGATTTCACTACAAAAGTTTCACTCAAGAGCTATTCAAATTCGGGCGTTAAAGGGTTAGAATCGTTAGAACCATAACCACGCTTGTTGGAAATTTGTACTTGAGTTGCTGCGCCTCAACAAATTAAACTGGTTATAAATCGGAATACTACTGAAATGTATGTATAAAGCTTAGACCCATTTTCGTTTGAGTTAAGCAATAATTAAAAAAAAAAAAGAACCAAGTATTTCACAACACCAACTTCGGGTAGCTCATACATTTTGAATTTTAAAGAGATAAAAATATTAAACCTCCCCATAGGAAATGTCTAGATTTGCTAGAGGGTTTATAATGACTTGCTTAAAGGCACTCTCTATTTAGGAGGTGATCACTGTGAGTCATAAAATAAAAGCCGCCCAATATCTAAACATTAAAGATTATGAAATGTTATATTACATACAGTTTAAAACACTTTCATAAATAAATAACAATAATTAGTATAAACAAATATACATATACCTACACAATAGCATTAAAAAATCTTTATTGAAATACACTTAAAATTAAATTATGAATATCAAAAAGAAATTAAAAAGAAAATATACGAGTATTTGGATAAAAAAATATTGCAGCAACATTAAAGCATTGAGAGGTAGAGTAACAAACAACAGATTATGATTATGTGTTTTTTTTTTATTATACTATGCAAATACAAAAACAAAAAACAATAACAATTATAGTAATAAGTTGTTGCTATTGCTGTTGTATTGTAGAAGAGTAAGCGAATTTTTATTCTGTGGCAGCAAAACAGCCTCAACATATTACGTATACGCACAGTGGGGTCACATATATGTATGTATGTACATGAAAAACATTTTTTTCGATTAAAAAATTATAATGACGATTGGATTTATTTATTCATCAAATACTTTTTTTGTGTTGTTCTAAATTTCAAATAATTTTACACCAAAAACTAAAAGTTTTGTTTTGATAATTAACAACAATTTTCACATTGGCATTTATGCAAACATAAAGCAGCAGCAACAGCAGCAATAACAAAAACAGAACTTGAAGAGTTCTCATTTTTGATTTTCAATCATTTTCAATTTTGTGGCAGCTACAAAGTTTATAACTTTATGTGCTTGTGCAAAAATGTACAAACAAATCAGCGCGGCCGCCATCGAGTTGAGAATTTCAGTTTAATGAAGAAATCATTTTTTAAAATCAACAAAAATTTAATTTCATTGCAGAAAGTGTTTTATTTGGTTGCTGTTATATGTAGGTATGTTTTGTTTTCGTTAAAGTTGTTATTATTTCTCTTAGTTGTTGTTTGTGGGCGCATGGTGGTCATTAAAATTTGAGTGGCCATTTTTTAGGAAACTTAATGGTGAATACATATGCATGCCCTGGGAACTATATATCATAGAATGAAAATATAATTTGAGTACTACTACTATATAATTCTAAATACACATTTGCATGTTTCCTTTTGAGCTTTTTGAGTACCTAATGAAGAATAATTTGTTTACAAATTACAGATCAAACATAATAATTATATATAGTACCCATACGAAGGTGTTTGTGAGTTGAATTAAATCTTATAGTTTATTACTTACGCTTAATGATAAATATTTATAGAATAGTTATATAAGTTAAGTTGTTAAGAACTTAGGATATTAACCCAGATATGCCCAATGACCTATTTCAAGTATACTTCATAAAGTTTTGATTTTGGTTGAATATATTCTAATCAAATATTTCTGAAGTGTACTACATTCTATATGTACGTAAGTGTAGGTTATTCGGATCGATTTTGGCAAGGGAAACTTTGAGCGCAAAAAATAAGGATTACAGACTTATGACAAAAATGTTTGAATACAAAATTAAAGCATATTTTTTCCTCTTTTAAAGTTGTTAATTACCAAAGAAAAAAAAATCATAACTTTTTTTTTAATAATTAATTCGGATCGAAAAATTGAGTGTGCATGTAATTCGTATTGATGATGTATGTAATTCGGATCAGCAAAGTTAATAGCAAATTATGTTTAATTTGAGGTTTATTTAGATGCAAAAGATAAATTTGGTGTTTAGGGAAAATATATATAAAAAAAATATATGTATGTATGCGTAAATACAAACACACACATACATATAAATTGTTGTCCAAATCTAAGTATTTTCCTTATGCAATCATATATTGTTTGTCCGATCTTAGTGAAATCTGGTGTAGAAATGCATTTGTGCGTAGGCCAAGCTGTGGGCTATAAAATTCGACCGTGTCTCAAAGTGGGCGTGGCATTTTCGCAAAAATCCAATCTCTTTGAATAACATATCGTGCTAAATTCATAAAATTTGATATGGAGATTTACTTGTTCCACATCGAACAAATTCTCAATTATAGGCCTACTCATGGGAGTATCAAAATTAGGGGAAAAGGCTGTGGGTGGGTGATAGATGCGGATATATTGAAAACAACAGTATGGGACTTTGCAATCTTACATAGGAGGAATAGTGGACCTTGGAAAAGGGAAAGGATATGGGGTTAAATACCCCTGCCCTCACTCCCAACTTCCCCCCAACATCACCCTAACCGCCCCCTCCCAACTCCCCACCCCAACGCCTCCCTAACCCTCCCTTCCTTACTGATAAGAATTTCATATATTTGGTAGTTAGCCACAAATAAAAAAAAAATTTAAAAGGGACAAACAAATGTTAACCTCCTTAAGGTAAATCTCTGGATCCGCTAGTGGGTGGTCACGCCCTTGTGCTGATGAACAATGAAATATATAAAAAATCATTTCTTCGAATCATTCTAAGAAATTTCTGAATTAAAATTTGTAAGTATATTGACATAACCAAAAATTAAAAAGTGGTCTGGAATAAAAAAGCACTAATCATTTAACACAAACAGTTTTTAAAAATATATTTCATATTGAATTTGACTAAAAATTACTTGTTAGTTACAAAATTGATATAACACTAAGAAACGCTATTAATTTCAATTAATATTTCAATAAAAAAAAAGGATGTGTGCAAGGCACGCAAGATATTTGATGTGTAAACAGTTAAGCCAACTGAATGCCATATATATAAGCTCACATACGTATAGCCATATATAGGGATTTGATGTATAATCTATATGCTAGGTAAATAATTTAAATTAAAACAATTCTTTTATAAACTTAAAAATTTATTAGATATCATTATCTTTTATATATAATAGCCCAATTCACTATAAATTGCAAATGGTCTTGCATCATTGCAAATGCAAATTTTTATTCCATATCGCATATATTTGTTGTTGTGATAGCAAAAATATTTTGCAATTGCACTAAATCGTAGTTGCATTATTTTTCTTTTATTCAATGCATCGGACACGATATGTTTGCATATACGCAGCTGTAATTGCATCTTTTTTCCGCGCTTTAAGTTTTTCTTCCTGTCGATTTGAAATTTTATTAGATGTGAAAATTTTACATAACGTCGCCTGAGAATTGATTTGGCGTATAGGTATATGAATTTGTACACACATACGCCAAATTAATTCTCGGGCGACGATAAGTGCTTTCCGCATTTAATCTGAGAAAGGTAACAGGAGTGACCAGTCACCTCACTACTTTTTAAAAGCACCGCAAAGAGATTTGCCTTAACTGCATTTAATAAAAATAAGAAACAATGTATTTTTATTGAAGTAAATAAGTGATTTTATAATAAATGAGTTTGATTTTTTCTGTTTAACATATTTGCTATTTACATAGATAAAAAAGTGTTGCCTTTCTAAAGTTAATGCACAAAGCAAAATTTGTATAATGCAGTGGTTAGCTATCATTATCACTACATTTTGTTTATACATTTATTGAAACCTAGATTCTTTATTACTTACCATTTTGTATTATTTTTATATTTTAAAAGATATTTAATTTTAATCCAATCTAACTATCCGAATGTAAAACCTATCAAACGCCTGTGTTTGCTACGGCGACTTCTCTGCTTGTACATACTTTTAATACCAACAAATAATTCTGCCACGAATAAATGTACACACACATTTTGTTTTCGTATGTACATATATGTGTGAGTAAATTCATCGAAACATAAACAAACAAACTCCGCTCGTGTTTTAATTTCTCCCTCTCTTCTTCTCTTCTCTTTGTTGTTTAGAGTAGCACAGTCATGCCGCGCAGTAGTGCGAGCGAGGGGGAACTGGACGTTACAGTTATCTTACATCTTACGATACAGTTATTCTTACATTTTACACATTTGAAATTTTGCCCATACCTTGAGCTAAAATGTTTACACATCAAAAATATTTTTGGATTTTAAAATACAATATTTTTGACTAAAATTCAAAATATTTTTTAAGTTTATCTAAACTTTGAACTCAAATTCCACAAAAACGCTCTAAACAAAGGGTCGATCCGAATTACCTCCAAAAATCACCTATTATATCTAAATCACAATTAAAAACCTTTCATTAATTAAAACTATATAGTTTTTCTAAATTGTGTAATTATGCAAACACCTCATTTTGCTGGTAGTTCGGATCATCGATCCGAATTATATGCAAGTAGAAAAACGCATGCTGGTAATTCGGATCGATTTTAAAATTCAATTTTTTCCTTAGTATATTTTCTAAAATGGTGTTTATTTTTACCAAACTATAGCAGAATGTTTAGTGAACAAAACGCTATATAAATTATAGAAATATACTTACCAGCACAAAAGTTATTATTGTCATAAAATTTGTGGATTTCTTATATTATTTGCTAAGGCTTTGTATGAAAACACTCTCACTCTTTGTTTCTTCGCTCACAACTGATTAATTTGAAATAATTGAAATTAGTGTTTCATACCATTAGAAAGGGGAAATAATATAATAAGGACGTAATTTGAAAAAATACCAAAGGAAAGTTATTAGCAAAACAAAATCAATCCGAATTACCCTCATTTACGTTACATTGAGCATATCTCAGTTAAATTGTCAATATATTAATTTAAGAAAAATTTATTCTCTTAATCCTATTTGGTAAATTTATCTTGAGAAACTACATAAATATCTAGAGACGTATGCGTTAAACAAACATCGTTTAGTTTAATATGTATGAAAAAAATTTGAGCAGAATCAAGTATCTTTATGTTTTTTTTATTTAATCGTGAACATGAATTTATGCAAAATCATCTAGTCGAGTTTTTGTGATTTTAAAGATTAAGCGCGTTGCCACTAGATCAACTCCTCCAGTTGGTCTAGTATCAACGTGCTAGTATCAGGGGTTCTGGACGGTTTCGAACGATTCATAAAGATTCATAAAGAACTGATATTAGATAATTTTTCATATTATGGAATAATATGTATAATAGGATGCAGGGCCGTAGCCAGGATTTTTTTTCGGGGGGGGAGGGGTTTTCATTCGAAGAAAATTGATATTGGCTTGCCATTACTGATGATGAGCCCGACCTCAAAACAATTAGCAAAAATACTAAAAATAGTCAGAGGTTCATTTTTTTTCAAATGATTATCAGTGGGAATTCGGGCCATGATAAGGAATCCGGATGAGGTTGGCTTATATTCCCGAAATTCGTGCAGTTACTGCATTGAAAGAGGTCTTCCGAGTAGGGCTGCTCTGAGCAATAATGGGTTAAAGAATTAATTACATTTTAAGATTATTTCCTAGAACTTTGGAGCTGATCCACTACTACTGCCCTTCATGGGCTTTGCGAATAAAACGGTTCTTAGTGTTTGTGAATGAATTTTTTATACTGAACGCGAATCTGAGTTCAAAAATTTCCCGTCACGCCACGTTTTAGAAAAAATGGGATGGAAAACCCTAAAATAGAATTTTCGGCCATTTTTTTAAATTGGAGAGCTGAACACTGGCGTGCTACAAGCTTCGAAATCCAGAAATTATAGGCTGAATCATGCCCTTCCAAATGAGCCCTAAACCCGAAACTGTAAATCCAAAACAGTTACTAACCTAGAAAAACTATAAATGCAGAATTGCTCAGCATCACCTTCTCTTTTTGTATCCAAAGTCAAACATCATATCAAAGAAAACAAATCGGATCTGGTCGCATAGTGAAACTAAGATTTCAAGTTTATTTTTTTCTGTTCAATAGATTTTATTTTGACTTTTTTTTTCATCCACTGGCAATTAATATCAAAAAATAGAAGAAAGTTTCCACATTTCGGGGGGGGGGGGGGAGGGGTGTTAGAACCCCAAAACCCCCCCTAAATACGGCCTTGATAGGGTGGCCCTTAGCAATAGGTCATATTTCAAAAGTAAAATTGTTGCTACTCCCTTGCACTAATCTGGTTCCAATCAAGAAAAAAAACCGGGCTGTGCCAAACTTCAGCTCCATTGAACAATTTCTAGGTGACCCTCAAACGCCTTGAAGTTGAATTTTTGGGTATTTGCATTGGATCTCAAATTCATAAAATTATGAGCGATGTGAACTTTATCAATAGTTCTTCAATAGAACTGAAAAACGTGCATGGAAGAGTTTTGTTGCGCTATACGATAATTTTCTTGGTAATCACAGAAGTGATGACAATATCACGGTTGTTAATGCATTTTTAAGTGCGAATGGTAAAATTAATATTTTTAATTTTCTATTTGACCAATTTATGTATTGTTAACGAGATTATAATGACAGGCTTTTTGGTCGAAATTTTCATAGTATGAAATAGTTAACTATTTGCGTATGAAAATTTCGACCAAAAAGCCTGTCATTATAATCTCGGTAAAATTAATAATTAATTTCTCCATTCGCATTTGGTCTTCTTCTCAGATGACCTGGGCCAGTTCAGCCATGAACAAGCCGAACATTTTCACCAAGAAATGGCGACAATTGAAAAGCGCTTCGAAGGAAAAAATAAGGTAAAAATGATTTCAGAATATTGTTAGTCACTTCAACGAGAAACTGATAGTGCTGAATTAAAAAAAAACAACGGTTAATCACACATTTTTTTAGTTGAATGGTCAAAAATTGCATTTTTGAAAAAATTTTGTTTTCATAAAAAGTCAACTCAGTCAATTACTTACCGATTTTTAAAAACAAACTAGCGTTTTACTCATTAATAAACGTGTTTTTAGAATAAATCCATAAGTAGTATAGCTCCTTTATTAAATAGTGTGTACAAACACCGTCAAAAGTTGAGAGAAGCAAAGGAAAAAATTGTGTTTGCTGGACAAATACATATAGATTTCTCAAGTTTTCTTAAATAAAATATATATTATTCGAAAGGTCTAAGTTTATTTTTTCTAAAACCGGTACGAAACTGAAAATCTTTTAATAATCAACAAGGTTACAGGCTTATAAGTACCCAAAGGTACCCAAACCGGTTTTTTAACAGTAAATCAAGATTTTGGGGGTGTTTGGAAAAATTCAAGTACAGACTCTTGTTTTACTCGACAAGACCTACAAGACAAATAATATGACTTCCCAGGTATTTCTACTTCACTAAATTTTGTAAAACTGTGTAAATTATAAAATTACCATTCTAATGATGATTTTTCTAAATAGAAACCAAAATCATAAGTATCAGTAAAATCAATCAAATATCTACTGAAATTTAGTGTATAAATCAACTCTTGTATCCCTAGAAGCTCTCTGCTTTATTTCCCTCAGTTTTCGATTTTTTAATCAGTTTTAAATACATGCTTAGTATGCACAATCATAACTTTAAAATCAATTTCTGAAAATGCATTCATTAGAAAATGAATTTCGTCACAAATATACAATGCAATCTCCGATTCTCAATACTTCTCATTTCTGATATTCTATCGCCGGATCAGCCAAATCGATTTGTAGTCATACATAAATTTATCAAATGTGTTTACAACACTTTGTATATTTACGAGATATCACACCTTTGATTCTTCTTAAGACTTAAGCTGTTTTGATTTTATTTTCATTTTTTTGTTTTAATTGTTTTTCGATGAAATCGAAATCGTTTTAGTTTTACGCGCGTATGTACATACAAATAAAAACAACAACAACAACAACAAAAATTTAGTTCCCTCAACACTTTTTACAGAACCAAAAACGAAAGAAAACATTTTAAAGAAAAATCATTAAAAAAAAATCAAAGAAATAAAAATAAACAAAGCAAAGACAAATACTCAAATACAAAGTTGAGATGTGAACATAAGCTAAAAGGATTTTGTGAAATACTTTAGGAAAGAAAGATCGAAATAAAATTGGACATGAGACGTAAACGTTGAGATTTCGACAAAAACTAAAAAAACAAACAAAAAATCTAAAGATACTCAATTAAAAAATAACAACAATAAGACAAAAAAATAAAAATAAAATTAAAACTTTTAATGTGTGATAGAAAAAGTATTAAAATAATAATAACAATTAACCATGTGCACACCCGTACATGGAAAGCGCTTTTAAAGTTTTCAAGGGAAGGGACAGTACAAGAGAAGCCACATGCTGTAAGTTACTAAAGCATTCATAGTGGGGGTTTTCAGTTTTCTAAAGCATTCAAAGTGGGGTTCACCCCCTTTATGACGCACATGCATTCAAGTAAATTTTACATACACTAGCTCACGGCAAAACGAGTAAGTCATTTGCCACTTCAACTTTAAAAGAACATCAACAAAATACTTCTAACTGACAATTCTATGAATTAAAAACAAAAACCAAAAAAAAAAGCAAACAAACTTAACTTGAATTAAATTTTTCGATACGATCGACTTTGAGCTTAAAGAAAATTACACGCACATACACTCAAAAAAAAAAAAAAATCGAGTTTTGACATTGAAAAACAAAAAACTTTACGACAAAGTAATTGGTAATCATTAATAAAGAAGGGGCAGGGAGAAAAATGAAAAAAACATCAGTAGCAATTAATTAAAACAAAAAAAAAAACAACAGTTTTTAATCGAAAATAAATCAAGCGCGTCACAACCGAAGAGGCGACAATAGTCGCGTCGCGCATCTTTCCCGCTTCCTCACCTCATGAAACGTGCACGATCATTTTGTAGGCTTACGCTTGTCGTTGGGTGAGCGTGTGAAAATTTCGACAGTTTATAAATTTAGATTTTTATATTTGTATTTATTGTTGTTGTTATTGTTTCTAGCTTAAATATTTTGTCTTTAATTTAAAATTTAATTTATTAGATTACGCTGACATCGCGCGCTCTGTTGATGTTTGCCGTTTGTGTTGTTTTGTTGTTGTTTTTGCTGCGGCTTTGACAGTTTTAATTTATTTTCAAGATTACGCATATTAATATTTATAAACATTTTATAACAATTTTATTTCATAATATTTATTACACAAATTAGCGTTAGTTTTGAAACACATTACATTCCAAATTTCTTGTGTTTGCACCTTAACCCTTTCATGCACAAATTTTAGTATAAAGACTTTATGCAGAAAACATGGTTACTTGTTTGTCCTTTATTATTAGCGCTAGCGCTGTCGTTTTGAAAAATTTAAGAGGAGAAATTTTTCCTTTCAAGCTGAGGATTTTGCTTTACAGGGGAGGAATTTTTTAAAAGGTCTTAAAAGTTTTTAAATAAGTATTACCTACTTAGATAATTGCTAACAGTTCCATTAATGTATAGAAATTTTATTAGAAAACAGTACGATTTTTTATTCACAACTTTTTTGTTACAAATTCATTCATACTTGAAGCTATAAAAGTTATAAAAACCAAATATTCCTTCTTTGGAAAAAAACGGTAATATTAGTAAATAATAATAAAAATATTATTAGTGGAGGAGAATGGTCGGCACCGTAAGAGTCTTTGCCGAAAACAGGGTTTAATCGCACTTTAATGTCTTTGGTCAGGTACCTTTCAATCCTTTCTCTACAATTCTATGTCGTTTGGAGCAGTGTAAAGTAATTTTTGTGGCCGCAATGTGATGCAAAGTTTTATCTATTTCCAAAATGATGGTCCTAAGCCGGCATCCCCCTGGTCCTGAGTTGGCACATAATATTTTGTTCGCCCAAATGCAAGAAAAATGACATGTAATAAAACTTTTAGGAGGGAATTGACAAATTTAACCCATTTACGATGAAAACACATGTACAGGGTGACAATCGTAAAGTGACGCACACATTTCAGCAGTTATTTTCAAAAGGACGTACTTCCAATCGATCGGGAAATCGTAGGACTGTTCGCCGCAGGACTTCCTGATCAATTTCAGTCCAGGCTTTCTCTAATGAATTTGTCAGCGACTCCAGACTGTTGTGTTGAGATGCACAAGCCTTACTCTCTAAAATACTCCAAATAGAGTAGTCCATTGGATTCAAGTCTAGGGAGTATGGTGGCCATTCTTGAGATGTTATGAATCCAGAAAAATTGTCTTTTATCCATGTTTGCGTTAATTTTGCCATGTGGGAAGGTGCAGAATCTTGCTTTTCATTTTCATTTTTCATTTCCAAATGTATCTTGGGCCCAGGAAAGAACATGTTCATTTAAAATGCTCCGATAAACAACCTGGTCAATTTTAACACCCTCTTCAACGAATATTAGAGAGTTTCTGGCATTAGCGGAAACTCCAGCCCATACCGTAACGGAAGCTGGCTTTTGAACTCGGCCAACAGTCCTATTTTGTTGCGATGATGATGTTAGCCACATTCGGTCATTTTGCGCATTGAAATGTTGTTCAACCGTGAAAATTTTTTCATCTGTAAACAAGATACAGATTTCAACATTTTTTAACACGGAGGAGCGTAGCAACGCCTTGCATCTTTGCAGTCGCAAATCTTTCTTTTTTTGTGTCAGATCTTGAGCTTTTCGGAGCTTGCACGGCTTAAGATTAAGCTTTGATTTTGCAATGATTCGCACTGTTTCACGGTTTACTCCCACTTCCTTAGCGATTTTTCTCATTGAGCGCCTTGGATTTCGCTTGATTCGTTTACGAATTTTTTCTGTTAAACCAGTAGTGGCAACTGTTGAAAATTTTCCCCGGTCTCTATCTCCGAAACCCCCAGTTTCATTATATCGAAAAATAACTTGGTCTACCGTACGACTTGACAAATTTAAAGCCTTTGCAATTTGACGGCTATTATAATTTTCCAAATGAAATTTCATAATTTCACGACGAATATTTTCCTTGTCCATTTTTATGGAAATTTCAAAATGTAATAACAAAAATTCAAATGAAATTAAAAGCAAAGCCAACGATGAATGAATTTGCTTTTTAAATTAAAGTAACGGTAAATGGCAAAGCTTGCTGCAGAGTATTAAACTTGCGTCACTTTACAATTGTCACCCTGTAGAATATTTTCAAACATTATCTATAGAATAGAAACAGTTCTCCATCACAAAAATGAAGGAGAAAAAATTAAAAAACTGTTAAAACCGATGAAACTGTCAAGGGCGTTAATCGCGCGTTGTAGCAAATTTTACATAACAAAATAACTAATAAATTTTTGTGAGCTCCCTTGTGAGGCTTCTGTTTCACTGGGTAAACCGAAAAAACCGACAAGAGATAAGCAACGTGCAAGTAAAAATCAAATATTTACACACCTGTAGCAGCTTCACACGAAAAATTTATACCGCGCTCAAGTTGTCAAGCGAAAACTAAAGTGGCAATTGTCAACGTAAACTACGTCAATGTCTACCAACCTGTCATACGACAAAATGGGTAAACCAACACGTGCGCCATCTCTGAGAAACGCGGGATTCCGGCTTAACCCACAGTGCCAACTTAGGACCACTCTCCCCTGATATTAGTAAATAATAATAAAAAAAACAATAAAGATTAAAAAATTACAACAAACTTGTCTTCCTTCTTCTCAAAACCGGGTTTAAAATATAGAATGTTATTTGTGGTATTTTGAACCAGCTTAATCGAAGGACCATTTAATCGAGGCATCATTTATTTGTAGCATTTCTTTACCAACCACTACTGCATTAGTTGTTGCAGCCAGCAAGCAATTTCGTTGTTTGCCTTTTATTTGAGTCAATTGAGAAAGAATTCTATTTGCCGCTGCTATGTGAAAAACTTAAAATTGGCCCAATACATTTTTTTCAGTTTTGAAAACATTTTTTTTAAATCATTCTTTAACCCAGATAGCCCCAAAGCACTATATTTAGTACACTTCAAATGTTTGATTTTAATTAAATGACAATATATTCAATCAAAATCACAACTTTCTGAAGTGTAGTACATTGGGGTTATCTAAGTTAAATGAAAAATTTCACACCAAAATTCCTCCAGTTCAAAATCTAATAAAAATATAAATTTATTACTACTTTATTGATATCTAAGTATTGAATATGCAAACTAATTTTTACGCGATTTTTCTGCTATTGATCTCAATTGCAAAAAATTACAAACATTAACACAAACCCAAGCAAAAACTTCTGAAAATGGAACACAAAGTTTTGAATTTTGACAGTAACCCAGCGATAAAAAAAATAGAGCTAATCATAGTAACAAATATTACACAGACAGATACGAAAATAACCCAACAGAACACATTTAGTTTGATTTGCTTTTATTTTGCATACAACCCAAAAATTCAAAAATATGAAATAGGAGGATTTTTTCCGATTGGGGAGGACAGGAGGATTAAGATTTGAGCGGTGTACGAATACCTTATTATTTATTATTATTATTATTTGAAGGAAGGACGACTCGAACGTCAGGCACTGCGACCTATAACATCTATTGTACCAAAGCCCCAAGAAAGAAAGAAAGGAAGAGAGAAAGAAAGATAGATAAGAAACATACCCAAGCCGAGAATCGAACTCGGGTCTCCAGAAACAAGAGTCTGGCACTCTTCCACTAGACCACAGTGGCGATGGTAGGACCTACAGTTTAACGCCGATTCCGAACGGCTATGTGGCAATTTTTTATCAGCTCGGTGGTCTTGCCATTACCAACCAAGGTGTGTACTTGTACACATTCTTATAATTCTCATCCACTTCATATCGATAGTGAATATAAGAAGTTTATGAGACGGGAATCGAACCCGCAACCTTCTGGATGAAAGTCTAGTGCACTATCCACTTGACTATCGAGGTCGTCTACGAATACCTTTGACAGCACTGTTTATGATAGATTAAAAAAAAACATAGCTATGGAGCTGTAGACAAACACTGCATAACCCTTTTTCTTCATTTTTTTATTTTCATGTTCTCTTATCTTTTATAAAGATATTTATAAAATATGTTTTTTAGTACCAGTTTAAAGAATTTTTTGAAACAATTAGTGCAAAGATTTTACGAACAATTTTTGCGCTTAGGTTTTTGGCTTGACTTCAGAGACAAAAAATGTAAAAAAAATGCGTATGCACGAGATTTCAAACATGGAACGTGATTTGAAACTGAATGTATACATATATCATTACTAGTAAAATTTTTAATCATATATTTTATGCCACATGATTTTCTGTTGCTCTCAGCTCCTGCTGAAAACAGCGTTCCCAGTCGTCAGATAAATACATGTACATAAGTACATGTCATATAATTCGTCCCTCTCGTACAAGGCCGTATTTAGGGGGGCGGGCGTATTTTAGGGGTTCTGACCTACCCCTCCCCCCCCCCCCCCGAAATGTGGAAACTTTATTCTAATTTTTTAGATTAATTGCCAATGGATGGAAAAAAGTCAAAATAAAATCTATTTAACGATATTTTTTACTTCCATCGGTTTTTTTTTTTTAAAGTCATATATAAAAAAAAAATAAATTTGAAATCTTAGTTACACTAAGCGATCAAATCCGATTTGTTTTCTTCGACATGAGGTTTGACTACGGATTCAAAAAGAGAAGGTGATACTGAGCACTCCTGCATTCATAGTTTTTCTGGGTCAGTAACTGTTTTTGATTTAAGGTTTCGTCCTGAATCAGTTTGAAAGGTTAAAAAATAATAAAAAATAGAAAAAATTATCGGATCCTTGTAAAATAAGACTTGCTTGAACCCCATTTTTTCCTAAAACGTTACGAGATGGGAAGTTTTTGACCTCAGATTCGTGCTCAACGTGAAAAATTCTTTCGCAAAAACTCCATCTTATTAGCAAAACCCATCTTAAAATTAATTTTATAACCCATTATTGATCAGAGCACCACGACTAGAAAGATCTGTTTCAATGCTGTGACTTCACGAATTTAGGGAATATAAGCCAACCCCATCCGGGTTCCTTATCATTGATAATGGTTCAAATTCCAAATGATGATCATTTGAAAAAAATGAGCCTCTACTATTTTTGGTAATTTTTTTGAGGTTGGGTACATCATCAGTAGTGGGAAGTTAATGAGTTAATAAAATTATGTCCCTCACGATAAAAAAATGGACTAGAATGCACATTGAATAATATTTATTTGAAAAAATTTAATTTGATTTTTTTGGAAATTTTTTGTTACTTTTGGCCATTTTTTTGAGGTTAAGATTAAAAAAAATCGGAAAATTTTTCCTAAAATTTTAATTTTATAGGGTTCATGAAATGTATCATTGATTTAATTTATTTTACTTAAAAATCAGTTTGATAAAAATTATTTACGAATATTTTCTTCGAATGAAAACCCCGCCGGCCCCCCCCGAAAAAATTTCTGGCTACGGCCCTGCTCTCGTACTATGTACTATCTGAACCAATTAATTAAGTACTATACATAATTTCGCGATTGTGTTAAATCTTACGAACATTTATTTTCTTTGATTATTTTTACTTATGACGCATTTCATGTGAAGCGGACAACGCAAAAAAATGTGAAGTTCTGAAATTCAGCCTAATTAAACTTCTAGAAAATGTGAATGTGGACACGCAATTTTTTTTTGTATGAAGTTTATTTGCCAAGTTATGGGTTTTTAAAGAATTGACGTAATTGAAATATGGATTTTTCAAAAGTAATTTTTGGTGACATAAAGTTAGTCGAGTTTTTTGGCAATGCATTATTATTTAATATTAGAAAACTTATTGCATTTAGTATCTTAGCTGTTTCTTGTCCTCTGTGGCCTATCGAAAAATTTAACGAGGAATATTTTTTTTACAATATATATGTCTATTTACTATGGGTCTTCTTGGACCTTCTTTTGAAAAAGCTCACATAAATCTGTATGCAATAAATATTTTAAAGTAGCTTTACACTTAAATTATGATTAACAATCTCATCCTTATAACAGGCAGAACATATAATTATATATATATATATATATATATGCAACACAGATACAGGAGAGTATCGTACATCCATTCACCCTAACTGTATATCCAATGGATGCATAATAATGTTGAAGATTCCAATACCTGCATACATACACAAATGAATATATAAGTGTGTGTCGGCATATGAATATTGTATGTATATCTATTCATGTGCAACATGAATTTGTGGCAAACGACATAAAGTCAATTCGGTTGCATTGCTTAAAGCAAACATACCAGCAACAATGCAATATACATCCACACTATTATATGTTGTAATTGTTGTTGCTGCTGTTGGTTGCCATTGCTCCTTCTCGTTGCACTTACAACATACATGCAAATATTAATCCTTTAATAATTATAAGCGAATTCAAACTCAAGCTATGTATTGCATTCAGCACGTACACACACACACACACACACACATGCATATTACTTGCTGTGGCTTCTGCTGCATATCTTCATATACTTTTGGCATCCTTTATGCATTTTGCAATTTGCACAACGTAATTTAATTAATGGCGAAATAAATATGCAAATTGTCTGCGGCACGTATGTGAACAGCGAATGCCGTCGCACCCGTTGTCAATAATACTTGCAATGTTGCTGCTTCTGATGTTGTTGATTTTGATGATGTTGTGATGTTGCTGTCGATGCTAAAGTCGATGTTGATGTTGATGTTATTGGTGTTGATGTTGATAATGTTTTGTTGGGGATGCTGATCATGTTGTTGACAACAACAGGCGGCGGCGTTACGCATTTCATAAAACATACCTACTCTACTTAGAATATTCTGACATACGAATATGCATACATATATGTATATGTATGTACGGGTATTATGTAAATATTTATATAATGCAGCAGGTACTTTTTTGCGTATCAACAACATACACATATAAATGTTTGTCGTTTGTGTGGTAGGGTGCTTGTTGTCATATTCGTTATACGCGGCAATGTTTGTTGATTTTAATGGTGTAATTGTTGTTGTTGTTTTTAACCACTGTGTTTGCTTTTACTTCATTTTAAATATCAATTTCATAAATTGATACCCATGAATTATATGCTTTTTATAATCATAATTTTAAATTTTATTAATATAAATTTGAATTTACTTTAATAACTAAATTTGCAACCCTTTAAATATTCAAATAACTTAAGAATTAATGATTTTACTCTTATTTAAGGACTTCATGAGGAACAATATTGACAACTGGGAAATCAAATAACGCTTAACTTACTTTAGGATAAGTAGGCTACCAACAAAATATGCGCTCAGCCAGTAATGGATCCACATATTATCTAAGGGGGTTTTAATATTTAAACGTATGGGAACTTTGAAAAATACTTATTTTCCACACCTTTTACTGTTTTAAATCAAATAGTGTAATTTTGAAATCAGAATAGTTTACTGAAAATCAGAAAGTTTGGTTTCAAAATCGAAATCTTAATTTAGAGACCAGAAAATATCATTTGAAAATGAGAAAAAATAATTTCGAAATCAGAAAATATAATACTAAAATAAGAAAATTTCAATTCATTTTGGAAAATTGCAATACATATATTGTCGCCGTTCTAGCTAAATTCACTAAGTCCATTTTTTTAATTTCTGAGATGAAGTTAGATAATGCAATGCATGGTGAGCTACGAGCACTGGCAAAACTTAAAAAGTTAACAGGTTGATGCACACATAAGTATACGTTTTAACTGTATCATCTAATGCTAATTAGTACGGATCCAATTAAAAAAATTAAATTGGACTTAGTGATTTTTGCTTGAACGACGACGATATGAAAAATCAGATCTGAAAAACGCATCCTTTGAATAAAATCTATTAATGCAAAATAATGCAATGTGCTATTGTCGAATAAAACTCAAAATATTCCTTCCTCCTGCCAAGAATGAGGGAATATTTTTAGTTAGTATTTTTCGCGGTCTGTTTGCCGCTATCTGTTATTTCAATTGACAATTCTGATTTCAAAATAACGGTTTCTGATCGCATCTTTAGAGCTTTGTCGTTGACAAGACCACAACTGAATGATGGAAAATTCCGAGCTCTTCTGCGATTTCGGACCGATTCGGAGCTCTGTGAAATTGAAGACATGTTCTCAATAATCCCAAAAATGCTACGTCCAGATATTCAGAATAAAAAAATACAAATATTTTCTAACATATGTAATCATCAGGAAAATTATTAAGAAAGTGGATGCACCATACTTTACTTTATGAAACCATGGATATATCAGGCATTGAACAAATGTTGTTATGTCTAAGATACGTCGACTACCACGAAGACTTGTGTCAACTGATTATTCGCAAAGATTTTGTAGGATTCGTACCGATTTACAACCAGATTTCTGAAAAATAGCTGAAGCTTTCCCGACCAGACTTCTGAAGTTCTTCACCAGACTTCTGAAAAATAACTGAAACTCTCCAGATACTTTGTGGAGAGTTAAGTTTTGAAAAGAAAAAATGCACTGGTCAAGGTTATGATACAGCACGTAACATGTTTGGTCATGTCAGTGTCGCACAGTAGTGAAAGAACAATCTGTATTCAGTGATGATGTACGTTCATTGTTACAGCCATCGTTTAAACCTCGAATTGTCAAATGCCATGCCAGTCAAACCTATTCGGAACTTGTTTAGTAACCACGCGTTTGTGATGAAAATTTTTAAAGATCTCATTCAGGAAAATGCTTTGGAGAGTTAGAATGAGAGTCTCATTCGTCTTTGAGAAACAAGATTCATTGAACGACATGATAGCATACTATCCTTAATCGAACTATTCAAGATTACACATGTGATTAGAAGAAATTTCTGAGAAATCTTGGATCATTTTAACAACAGCAGTCTGCTTCCTTGCAGAAGTTCAGAGAAGCAAATCATCAATCTTTTGGTTTGTGATAGTTTTACTCTTCCTGGATTTCAGTTGCACTCTTTCTTTAACAATTTGATTGCAAGAAAAATCACGTTATTTGGCATCGCCAGTAAAGCATGTTCACGAAATTGTGAATACGGAGAATAAAGAGAACGAAAAATGCAGAACCAAGGCGGATTTTACATTGTGGTAGCAGCATTACAACAAGTACAACGTAACAATAACAACACGCTACTTTGTTGTTGCTAAAAATCGTAATTGTCAAAAGCACAAGAACAAATGCATGGAAACAAAAAAAAAAAACAAAGATTTTGACAGTTAAGATTATCTTCATATAAAAAAAATTAGAGAAGAAGAAGACAGAGCTGACGCTGCTATCACCTATTATAATTTCGTCATGTCCCAGAACTATTATTCGGCGAAATTTTAAGAGCAGTTGAAATGCTTGCGAAATAAGCATTCGGTATGGAACTCAGAGTTTCGACAATCACGTTGAAACACATAGCTCGTTCTAATTACACTGTAACACAAATTTTTGGGAAGTTTTTGCAGCATGAATAAAAACAAGTATGCCATATACTGACCCACTTAAAGCTATAAACAGAATTGTGGCGTATCGACGAATTTACGCGGCGTAAAAATCATCATTTTTTTCGAAAATTCACAGTTCCCCTCTTTTGTCGTCCTGAAAACGCAAACTGCTACGTTTTCATGCCAACAATTAACAAAATAAAAAAGGAGAAGTAAAATGAAAAAAAGTAAACAAAAAGAAAAAAGCAAATTATTCTAATATTTATATTTAATTTAATAGTTAATTGAACTGGTAAAAATCTCTAATAAAAATCTCTTATATGTGGCAGAAAGAAATGAAAATCAGCTGTTGCGATTTCAATGTAAAGAAACAGTGTGTGCCTCTTTGCGCTTTCAAGATTTGCAGCAGAGACGCATAGAAAATGGTGCGAATTCGCACCGATAATAGCTTTAAACAGAAAAAATACGACAAATTTATTAAAAAAGGGAAATCCAATGTAAAATACCATTTGGTTAGTTTCTCGACTACCTTTTACTATCACAAACTTTAACATTAGGAATCACTTAAGATAATTCATGATTGACTCGATTTATTAATTATTTGATTAGTTTATGCTAGGGAATTCCCAACTAAAACGTCACTAAAACTTTACCATCCTAGTTTTCCTCACGAGGAACTCTTCAACTACTAAATAAATTTACTAGCCTAGTTTATCTTTGACGCTGACTAACCACAGCCTCCTCCGAACTACGGAACAACTAGAATTTTATCCAGGCGGGTATGATTTAATTAAAACAATAGTAAACAAACATAAAAAACTGTTGTGTGAAAATCAAAGTAGGGCAGGCGCGGGTTTGACACGAATTCGAAAAGGGGGGGCGGGGGGGGGGGGGGGTAGAATGAGCACAGTTGAGAACCGCTGTTTTAGAGAGTGTACAAAATTTTGTTAGGAAGATAGTTTAAAATATCATAACCTATGCTTGTTGGAAAGGTCTCGATGTGTACTTGTCGAAAATGTACACAAACATCCAAATCGGATGTTTCGTTCCAAAATTATGATTGCATAAAGCAAAGGGCTTGTGAAAATGTAATTTATTTTGAATATTTAATGAAAAGTATAAAATGAAAAAGTGATTGTATGATCAGGACTTTAAAAAGATACCAGGGTTTTGAAAATTTAGGATTTTTATGACACGAGCAGATTCTCAACCATCAAGTGTGGATAGGTAAAGACTAAAGAACTTATATATGGAACTCAATGGGCAGCGAAACACTCAGTGTACTCTTCGTACTGCCAATCCATAGGGACTTGGGCGAAAATTCCAATTTAATTGACAATAAACATGTACTTATGTGCGTAATTTGCACTGGAAAATATACGGAAGATATTAATGATAATAAAAAAGCTGGTTTTAACTGTATGTAATTATTCCTACTTTACTAACAGAAATATACATGTAACGCCCCCTGACTATGTTAGTGCTAGAATTAAAATTTCTTAAATTACTGTAGTTCGAAGCTATATTAGTTTTTGGGCTTATAAAAGAACTGATACATTTTTCCCAAAATGCACACTCTTCGTAAAATACCCCCCCAAATCCATAATGAACTTCCTGTTCATCTCACAAAAGTATTCTGAACCAATTAATTTAGTACTCGAGCGAACTTTAGCTACTCCTTCAATAATTTTGAGTAAAATACCAAAAAGAAAAAACTTTAATAGATTTAAAACCCCACAAAATAAGAATAATAAAATTAAATTAAAAGTAAAATAATGTACCCATTATGTATGTAGAATGCAGAACAGAAAATATTCAATTGCAGGGATAAAATGCAAATAATATTGAGCAAATGAGCATTTGAAAGGGTCAAACTGAGGGTGCAATTCAATTCAATTCAATCCAATTCACTTTCTTACAAACAATAAAAAAAGTGTTTGTTACAACAATAAGAATAACAAAAAGAAAACAACACCGACAAAAGAACAATTGCAAAATAAAAATTGCCAGAAAAAAAAAAATCACTTGGACTTTCAATGTAAAGTGCACGATTAGATTGATTAAATTTTGTAATAGACACGATGAAGAAGGTCCTTGATTCTTTTATTTGTTAATAAATTAAAAGGATTTTTCTTTTCGCAATTGATTTTTAATGTCGAGCATGGAAAAAAAAAACATTTGCAAAAAGGATAAAAATGTAAAAAGGTGAAAATCACTACAAAAAAAAGTATCAACAAAATTAAAAGCTTTGTACCTAGAATAATGCTCAAACTAGCCAGGAAATGAGGTAAATGTTTTCAATTTTTATTTCATTGACTTGTGATAGTAAAAAAAAAAGAATGCTACTTTATTTTTTACCAGGTAAAGGGTTAGCGCTTGGAGGGGTTAATAAGCTTTGAAGTTAATGCAAATGCAAATAAATGAAAAAAAAATATTCAGAAAATCAGGAAGTTGCTATTTCACATATTCAAAAGAAATCAAATTTCATTTTAGGCAAATTGGAAAATTTCTGGTGGGGAGAGCTAAGTATTAATTTGTAGCATTTATTTACTTTAGTTAATAGCATTTATTAGCAGTTTGTTTGTATAAATTTAGCCAAGTGAAAATTTGCTACTTTATGGGGGGGAGTTGGGGGTTGATTTTGAGGTAAGCGAAATAGCAAGGGTTAATCGTACGCACACATGCACACAAGTTGACAGTATTTGGAATTGAGTGACATTAGCCTCAGGTGCATTTTTTTGGTGCTTTCAAGTGGAAGGCAAAAAATACACATAGCGTCAGCGAAAGAGTTTGTGCGGAGCGGAGTGGAACACTGTATGTAGATGTTGTTTCTTGGGGCGCTCAATCAATATGTGGTAAGGTCTTTTGCAAATGGTTAATTTATGAATGGTACGGTACATTTAATTAAGCTTATAAATTTTTATTTTTTTTTGAAGAAGAAGAAGGTGGGAATTAATAATTTACCAAAAAAAGTTTGTATATGTAATCGAGACATCTCAAATATCAGTGATTTTTTGGAAGCAAAAATATTATTTGCCCCAAACTTAAAAATTTGTTAACAAAAAATTAAATTATTTCCATATCCATATAGCTTGGAACAGGTTGTTTTCTGAACCGGGGAAATTTGGTATACTGGGAGTGGAATACTTAAAGGTTGATATCAATAAAAATACTAGAAAATATTTTCATACAAGGAAAACTTTCAATCGAACTAGTTGTTAGAAATTTGTTTTCAATATGTTTCAGCTATTGAAAACACCCAGGAAGCAGGCCGCGGCAATGGGATGCGTTCAAGGAGAGAGTGGAGTCGGGTCTTTTGGGTACTGTGGGCAGGAAAAAGGTGAGCTGTGTTGTGAGGGGCACTGTCACAACCTGGGCAGGTGTTTGTGACGTCTTCGCTGATCCTGGATATATAGCAATTAACTATGCGGCTTCAACCGGATCTGAGCTGTACAAGAGTGCTCTGTGTTTCTCTTGGGAGCCTTTTTTCTGCGTCGTTTATGGGTGGTGGTCGCCCGTTCAGCACTATGGTCGGGACATTTGCAGCTTTGGCCATGTTTACCGAGTTAATAAATCGCGTCAAGTCTACCCTGTGCTGGGTCAGGTGTTTGCGTATGTTCCTTGGTGGTGGTGTGGTGGTTGCTAGGTTTGTATTGGGGTGGTTCTCTTTATGGCATGCGAGTAAGAAGTGTTTTGCTTTTGCTAGCAGCATATTGTATTCTTGACATTGAGATGGCAGTCATAAAACGGCAACCAGTAGCGATACGAAGAGCTGCGTTCTGGCATGTTTCCAATCCTTTCCACTGCGTATCGCTAATAAGTGGTGTTCAGATTGGTGCCGCATAGTTCGCTTCTGACCGTTAAATAGCTTTGTATGTGACGAGAATGGTCTCTTTGTCCCTGCCCCATTTACTCCCAACTAGGGCCTTCAGCACATTATTTCGTCTTCTTAAGCGATTGCGTAGGTTATTAGCATTAGCTGAGAAGGTAATGAGATTGTCGAAGGTTACGCCAAGGATTTTAGGGTATTTCACCGTTGGTATGCTTCTACCTTCGATGTTTATATCAAGGGTTAGTCCTACTTCTTTCGTCCAGGTGGTAAAAAGTGTTGCAAGTTGCGGACTCTTAAAAATGTCGCAATAGATGCCAAGTAGGTGTTCAATTCTTTACATAGCTTTGGAATGTTGTTACCTGTGGTGAGAACTGTGCAGTCGTCCGCATAAGAGATAAGTACAATGTTTTGGGGTGGTTGAGGCAGTTGGGACATGTAGTAGTTGAATAGCAGCGGTGACAGAACTTCACCTTAAGGGACCCCTTGCTTTACCTTCCGGTGTTTCGATCTGCTGTTGCAGAACTCTAAACACGAGTGTCGACCACACATATAGCATGCCAGCCATCGTTTGATATTGGAGGGTAGCGGTGAGTCGTAAACAACACGCAAGAGTGTAGCTTGATTGAAAAGCCTTAGCAAAATCAAGTGTCGCTAGGACTGTCTTTTCTGGTTCAACCAATGGCTTATCTGTGCTTGTAATATGTTTAGAGCGGTGGTCGCACTGTGGTTCATTCTGAAATCATCCCGATGTTGTGCGAGGTCCAGGTGTTCCGACGACGTGGGTAGGAGTAGCGCTTTAAATGTTGTCAGCACCGCTGAGAGGAGCGAGAGGGGCCTATATGATTTCCCTTAGTCTGCCTGTTTACCTGGTTTCGGGAGCGGGATAATTCGTCCTACCTTCCAGATATCTGGTATTGTTGATATGTGCACTGATAAGTTGAGCGCTGACGTTAAATAGTTCAACAACCCTGGTTCATCTAGGTTATTTAGCATTACCATCGAGATACCATCTGGTCCCAAGCCTTTCGATGGTTTGGCGTTCTTGATGACATTGTCGACTTCATTACACGTGAATGTGTAGGTGTTGAGTTCATTGATAGTCTCGAGTTTGTGGATTTTGCTAAGGGTTACTCGTCTGTTTTTGTCAATCGATGAGGGGTGTTCAAGAAATTGTTTAACAAATAGTCTTACACATTTCTTTGCATTGTCAGCGGGGGATCATCAAAAGTGATGACTGGGAGATCTTTGCATTGAATCGAACTAGTGTTCGGGGTTGCTGATTTCAATCCTTATTTCATTTCTCTGTCTGAACACCAGTGCCTGCAATAGAACCAACAATTACTTTGCCAAAGTTAAACAAAAAAGCCGAATTTTCATATGAATACTAGAAACTTCAATGAATTGTCTATTTATGTAGGTACGTTTTCTGATTTTCAAATTTTTGGTAAACTCGCATATTTATTTGTGTACAAAAAAAGCAAGAATTCGTGTGAAATTCTTAAGCGATCATATGTGAAATTATTTGCATATATAAAATAGGTTAGTTAGGTACTCAGAAACACCCATTCATTCGTTTGGAAAAAATTATTATTATTTCTTTGACTTTTCCTCTTTTTTCTTGCTTTGAAATCATGATGTAAATCATGAAACATATGTAAATATAGTAAAAATAAAATTGCAAAAAAT
Source organism: Toxonevra muliebris (assembly GCA_963691655.1). NCBI lineage: Eukaryota > Metazoa > Arthropoda > Insecta > Diptera > Pallopteridae > Toxonevra > Toxonevra muliebris. The sequence continues at coordinate 115,616,940 of OY829326.1, read as the reverse complement.
AAAACTTAAATGCAAAAACTAGGTCTTCAGCACTTCAACTTCAGCTCAGCTTAGTTCAGTTCAGTTCAACTTCACCTCAGCTCAGTTTATGCGCTTGCGCTCGGCAATTGTGCGTTTGTGAATTATGATGCGCTGCATTGAGTTTTAAATTTTTCCGCCCTTTATAAAAGCAACAACTTTTTTTGTTGCTTCCTCCTATCTTCACATTATTTTTTACTTTATTGCAGCTTTTGCATATTGCCGACCTTTGTTGTTGTTATTGTTGTTGCTGCAGTAGAAAGAACTAACATGATTTATAAAGTGTTTTCTTACTGACAAACAAGCGCTGAAGTTAAAGTATTGCAATATTTACAAAAACACCTTGCCTCATGTTGCATGCCATATTCAATGATTAACTGTGCGAGGGATGCCATATATTTTTATTGAAGTTGTAGGCAGGATACATTTTTGAGATGAAATTTTTTTTTTAAATAAAATGACTTTACTGCCCTGACATGAACGAAATTTTTAACCGAAAGTATTTGAAAATATGTGAATTTTATTCTTATCATGAAACATATGTACACACATACATACATACATAAACCTATTTACATTCATATGTATGAATGTATGCATAATTATTTATCTGTAAGCATCGTGCAGATTACCAATATGCTCAGACAAAAAGCAATTCACGCCTCCTTAACTCGTTAACTTAGGCAACAAATAAGCTGCGTTAATAAAAACAACAAATGACAAGATGCTAGCCATATACTATACAACAACAGCAACAAAAACTAATTAGCATTGTCTGTGAAAACAATACGTAACTAGCAAAGAATGACACTAACATTGAAAAGTTGTTGGCATAAACAAAAAAAAAAAAAAGGAAAAACAAAATTTTTTTTTTTTTAAATTTAGTCAATGAAACAAAAATATTTTAAATTATTGGGCAGTTCGAACTTTATGTGGTGCTACAACTGTGGGTTGATGTTGCTTCGATTCACTCGCTTGTGATTCTCGTTCTCAGGAAACACGAAGAGCTGTCAGTTGAATTGTGTCACAACTTTAACACTTTCAATCCGGAGTTTTTTTTCTCAAAATCTGATTGAAATTCTTTAATATTTTATGCAAATAATAAAATAAAAAATAAATATGTTCAGGGCTCTGCAATTTACAGATAATATCTGTAGTTGGCATTATATCTACTATAACCTTTGGAGCCTGGGATTTTTATTAAAGGGAACTTACGGCGTTAATGCTGCATATATAGAATAAACGCATTAACAGTAAGTATCAGTATCTTAAAGAAAACTCAGAGAAACATTTCTCTTATTTCACTTGAATTTTTGAACATTAGTAGGATATACACTGGTGGTCACAAAAACCGCACCACCCACTAATGTCAAGAAAATAGTTCAAAATGGGACCTTAACCTGATTTTGTTTTAGTGAATGTATTTTTTTTATTTTCGGGAATTTTATTTCTTTTTAATTAAAACAAAAATATGGAAGAAAATTCACTTTTTTGAGAGTATTATTTAAAAATATATAAAAATATTCGTTATTTTTTGAAGGTGTAAACTAAGATTAATTTGATTCATAAGCTAAATTGTTTAGTTTGATGGTGCCTCTCTCTTTGTCTTTCTTATGGCCGTTATCTTGAATGGCATAGAGTCGACAAGGATATCATTCGTTATTTTTTTAATACCAAACTTTTTTCAGAACTCCAACAAGGGGTTTTTATTCTTTGGCATGTTTTGAGCCACTTTTTGTTTCATTATATGACAGAGGAGCTTCATCGGACTTAAACCGCTCGAGCTACCTGATCATTCCTGACAGTAAATTCTAACATCATCGAAAGCATTTTGAATCTGCAAACAAATAAGAATCAATAATCTAACTTTTTTACTATTTCTAAAGTTATCAAACATTAGGCATTAATTACTAACTAAACCTTGCCAATTTGACGCGATGATATTCCGCAGAAGTCATCCGGAAAAATAACGCCATAAATGAGCGAAAGCGCACTACAATTGGCTTGTATTGTATTGTATTAGTGAGGTTTATATATATTTGTACCGCGACTTATAAGATCTACTGTACGTCCCTCTTCTCTATCGAGTCTGATTTGCCTAGAGTGCCTCATCCAGTCCAGTCTCCCTCAAGAATTTGAGTATTGCGCCCTGATCTGTGGATGCTATTTCTGTACTGGGCACTTCGTACATACCCAGATATTTCATTCTTTTGTGGATCAGTGATCCACACTGAGCTAAGATATGTTCTGATGATTCATCTTCCTCATTACAAAACCTACATATTGAGCTTTCCTCAACTCCTATTTTGCAAAGATGTTCTCTGAGCCCGTAGTGGCCAGTCAGAACACCAGCTAATATACGCAGTCTGTTTTTGTTGAGACCAATGCAGAATGCGTATCTATTCTTGTTATAGTTACTTAGAAGCGTTTTGGATTGCCTCAGTCCCGGAAGATTATTAAAGAGTTCTTGCCTCTTGTTCTTCTCTTCCTGCCTGAGTACTTCCCTGATTACGCTATCTCCTATTCCACAGAAGGGTTCAGGTCCTACGAAAGTGGTCGCTGCTCTCTTTCTAGCAAGCTCGTCTGCCTGCTCATTGCCCTCTATTCCTAAGTGTCCAGGAACCCAACATAGGGCGACTTTATTGTCCTTGCCCAGCTGATTGAGCTTGCTCAAACAGTACCACACCAGTTTAGAGGTGATCTCAGAGGAGCATAATGCTCGAATGGCTGCCTGGCTATCCGACATGATAGCGATATCTTGCTGTTTGTACTTCCTATTCAGGTTGAATAGCGCACATATATCGATTGCATGAATTTCAGCTTGAAAGATGCTAGGATACTTCCCCATCGGCTCAGAGTGTTTGATTCTTGGCCCAAATACTCCAGCCCCAGTTCCATTCTCGGTTCGTGACCCATCTGTATATCACTTAATCGTGTGCACTTTGAGTGTGTAGTTTTGTTCTACACTCTCCCATTCATTCTTACTACTAAGTTTTGCAACAAAGTGTTTCTCAAAACTATACTGTTTGTCCATTCTGTCCTGGGAACAATCCAAGAGATAGTTGTCTTTCGCCGGGTTATCTCGGTTTTCAGGCCCTATATATCGCCCGTTAACCTTTTATTTCTTGTTGGCTTACAGCTATTGCTCCATAAAATTTTAGCCATATTTTTGGACGTTCACAGCCGCTTTAATATAGTATAAGCGACCCCGAATAAAGTAGGAAAAATCCATTCAAACCATATTACTTTGTGGGAATTTGACTATTCCCACTACACAGTTATCCTTGTATTGCTCTATATCGCACATACCGAAAATTAAATGCGTATAAAAAATTGAGTTTGATTTGTCCGATCATATAACTTTTCTCGTGTCTGCCAGAATTAAATTCCTGTAGTTTTGAGTCCACGCCAGGCGATTTGTTTCCATCCATTTCGTCAACAACGACTTTTTGGCTGATCGTCTCCCATACAGACCGAACTTTCGTTTCTTTCTGCGTAAGTTTTCAACATTTATATTAACGTTGTAATAGCTCTTTAGCTCAGTTCTTATTGTGATTGCACTTTTGTATCAATAATTTATAGTTCTCTTTCAGGTTATGCTATTTTCTCTCGTATTTGTCTTCCATAATCTTCTTGATCCTTTTGTCTTTTCAAACGGGTACAAATTGCCTTTTTTCTAAGTCAGTCCAACAGCAGTCGAATGTAGGCATCAGATTTCTTCAGGTATTTAACTTAATGAAACTCCTTGATACCTAAGAACAAAAATTTCGACGTTTTGGTGGCGCGACAATTGTTTATACTTTCCAGTTGTTTTTAGCACTTTTTCAAAAATTCTTCTTTTCGCCAAACAAGCGCAATAAAAAATGGTACATTCCGCTTAAACACATTCTGAAAACATCAACAAGGGAATCCCCTTTACAAAAGAAGGGAAATTTGGGCTAAGTTAGGAAATATTACCGAAATTGCAGTATTGCAAGTGGTGCGGTTTTTGTGACCGCCAGTGTATAATCCCAGTAGGAGTCAAAGGGTTAAAGATTATGATTTTTTTATGAGCTTGACCATTTTACATCTGCTCTTTAACTGATACCTTTGCGAGTAGGGTAGCAAGCTCATAAAATCGACACGTAGGGGAATGTCATCTAGCTTGGAACACTGCCTTGGTCGGACCACCGGCTTTTTCACACTAGCGCTATTTACGAGTGTGTGCAAAATTGTTTGTCGCGATAACAACAAACTTTTCATGTTCCTTAGAGTTCCGAGAGCGAACAGTATAAACGTGTCACGAAACCGAGAGAAAACTAATTTAAAGTCCCAAATAAAATACATAAAATCGAAAAACAAAAAGTAAATTGACTAAAATTGTTTTTTAAAGTGTTATTTGAAAATTTAGCGTGTTATTTGGTATTCTCATTATGGGTTTGTGGTCTGAGTGATGCGATGCCGAATGGCGTTGAATGTTGACCTTGACAACAATTTTTTTTTTTAGATGCTCATAACTTCTGAACTACTAATCTTACAATCGCGACACTACGTGAAATTTCTACAACGGAAGTGTTCGAACTTAGACAATATTCCCTGTATTAAAAATTTTCTTCGTTGTTAAAAATTAGAAATCCTTCCATTGGATCGATCCCTGAATTTGATACATGAAACTAAACTATCGTCGATGCAGAGCTCGTACCGGGATTTCTTTTGACCCATAACAGTTTTATCACTTACATGTTTCGCTATATATACAGTAATTGAGGAAAACTTCCATCAAAAAATCTACCATATTCCGAAAAATGGAATGAGTGCATATAAAGCCGAAGCAGTATAATTTTTTCTATGAAACTGATTTTATTATAAAGATCACGACCCTGTCTTAACTTTTGTCAGATCAAATGAGACTTTGGAAATGTTTTTAAAATCTTACTGAAACTTCCGCACTTCAATCTTACTTAGTCTTGTTTCATTATTAGAAACGACTTAAAAAACTTTTATTTAGCCATCTTTTATAAAACCAACCATAGAGTCGAATTTTCTTTATTTCACAACTGATGCTATCGCTTATTTTGAAAGTAACGAACATTTGTAAACGGAGTTCTAGGGTTTTTCTTTTCTCTTTTTTTTTTTTAATTTGAACGCTTGAGTTATAGATATAGAAAAAGAAGAAGAAAATTACGAAAAAATTCATAGTGTTAAAAGTAAAACAAGCATAAGATAAATTACACAAGTAAATGACCAAAACACTTAAACATCACAACACAACGAGGAGCAAGCAGGAAGGACAAGGAGAAGTTTGAGTTTTGAAGCGCATGTGTAGATGCGTAAATAAAAGCTGCACTCAACATATGCAGCAAGCATGAAAAAACGCTGCAACTACATCATTGATGCATCATTGCAGAATGCATACAGCGACTATGACAACGAAAACTATAAGTAGAAGGCGTGGCGTGGTGTGGTGGCTTCAGTTGTTGTGGGACAAAAATGCAACGATGTTTTTCACTGATGCTGGAAAGGTTTTGAAAAGCCCAGAGGCGTTAAATGCAAAAGAAAATACAAAATAAAAGCAGAATGGGAAGAAAAGTACATAGAAGTAAAACAAAAACATTATAGTCAAGTGCTAAACTTTAACGCTGATTATAGTAATAAGAAGAAAGATGAAATGAAAATAAAACTTAAACAGTGATTAGCGCCTACTTTTGTTTTAAGACAATGGCTAGCTGGGATGAGTGGATTTTAACATGCGCAACTTGCAAACATACATACAAACAAATAGATATATAGGTATATAGATAGTTATATACAGGTATTTGAATCCATTATACCACAAATGAATGTTGATGATGAAGTTCAAAAATGATTTGAGCTTAAGTTCTTTTAAGAGTAAGAAGAGGTGGAGAAATTGTGCATTTTTGCTAACCAAATATTAAATTGTCCAGTAACGAGATATAACTACACATATTTTTTTTAAATAAGTTGTTAATTTGAGACCATAGAAAAGAAAAACGTGTTGATGACAATGACCGATTGACTGATGAGAACTTATCGTCCATCTTGAGAAATTTAAGTGGTAGAAATTCGCTTTACTGTACTTTACAAAATTTTAGTTAGAAGTGGCATTGATTCGTGATATTTTTGGTTTACATTAATTACATTATTCGACTAGGTAAATTTTTTTTTTAAATGGCAAGAATCTGAAGTGGTTTCAGGTTGAGTTAGCCATTTATTATTATATTACTGAACATGAGATGTTTTCTATGATCGGCAACCTGTACTAAAATTTTGCAAGGGATATTTTGCCACAGTATATTCCGAACTTGTCCAAAATATGTTTCAAAAATATATACAGAAGAAACATTGCTCGTAAAACTCCAAAATAGATCACTGAAAATAAAAACAATCTTATATATAAAACATCTTCAGGTTATTTAATTTTTATATACATATGAATGCACTTGAGCTATTCTCTTATTAACACTCAATACTACTCTCAACCTGCCAAGGTTATGCCGATGATATTCTCATTATGGCAAAAGGGAAACACGAAGATACACTCTGTGACATAATTCAAAGGGGGCTTAACCTCACACAGAGATGGTGCAAGTCGGTAGATTTAAACATTAATCCATCCAAGACAACCCTAGTACCATTCACCAGGAAAAGGAAACTCCCGCTCATGAAGCCTATAAAGCTGAATGAGGCGGTAATCAATGTTACACAGGAAGTCAAATATCAAAACTTCTCTGGAAAGAACATGCAGACATCACTGTCAGGAAAGCGACTAAATCCCTCATGATATGCAGAAACTTAGCAGGAAAAACCTGGGGCTGTACTCCGTACATCTTAAAGTGGATGTATACCATGATGGTAAGGCCAATACTCACCTATGGTGCGGTAGCCTGGTCGCAAAAAGTTAAATTAGTTACAATGAGGAATACCCTCAACAAAGTCTAAAGACTGGCCTGTGTTTGTATCACAGGAGCCATGAGAACATGTCCCACGGCAACCATGGAGGCACTACTCGACCTCACTCCTCTATATATAGTTATAGAGACGGCAACCAAAAGGACACTTATAGGCATATCAAGGGAAGAAGTAGCAAGAGAGAATGGGACATACAAACTTTCCATACCTCTCACAAAGAACATGCACTCAGATGGTACACCGACGGATTGAGAACGGACGAAGGAACTGGTACAGGGGTGTATGGTCCAAAAACCAAACACTCGGAGCCAATGGGAAAAACTTCAAGCATCTTTCAAGCACAGATTCTTGCCATTTGGCTCTGGGCACAGTTCAACCTCGAACGTGGGTACAAAAATCAAAAAATAGTAATATACTCTGTTAGTCAAGCTGCTATCAGAGCGCTAGACTCAATTGAGACCACCTCAAAATTACTATGGGAATGTCAAGAGTTACTAAATACATTAGGCAAGACTAATAAGGTAACTCTATACTGGCTACCCGGACATAAAGGTATTTATGGTAATGAAGTAGCCGACCACTTGGCAGCGGCCAAGGCCTTCATTGGTCCAGAACCCTTGTTAGGTATAGGAATTCAAACCTTAAAAGGCACACTAAAAAAGGAAGAACAAAATACCAGATCATCCTACTTGGCACTCCTCCCAAAGCTTAGACAGTCAAAGCTGCTAATTGGGAAGTTTGATCCCAGCAGAGCGGCTCTCTGTCTTAAGTTAAACAAAAGCCAACTAAGGCTAATAATGGGCTTCCTTTCAGGGCATTGCAAACTGGGGAGCATATGAAAAACCTAGGTTTAAGTCAGGACAGCACTTGTAGATTCTGCAAAGAAGACAAGGAACGTCCGAACACATCCTAATGCACTGCGAGGCGCTCACTCGCAGAAGGAAGAGATATGTGGGGCATTACCACCCAAGTAGTGGGGATATCATAGCCTTAAAGTCACATCAGTTGCTGAGATTCCTCAGCAAGATTGGCTTGTCTGACAACCTGTGAACAGGTTACTATCGGGAGTACAATAGATCTCTTAAGGTCGTAGTACATCACACCCTTTCTAATCTATCTATCTACTCTGAAGGCTGTAGCCAGATTTTTTTTTTTTTAAGGGGGGGGGGGGGGGGGGACGAAACGACAGTGCGGGGCTTACCATGGAGAGGAAATATTCAGAATTCGTTTTTATGAAACTGATGCTTACATACAAGAAATTAAATACAATCACACTAGCGGATCCAATGAGGTGAAAGTTGTGGAAATTAGTGAAAAAAAATTAGAAAGAATTTTTGATTTATTGTAATTTTATACTTATTTAAAAGTAAATAATAAGGTCATGAATCTTTCATTTATTTTTTTTAAATTTAATTTTGATTCGAAACGATATTCTTATCAAGACTCAATGTTGCAGTGTTATAAAAAATATTACAAAGTTTTTTTTTTTAAGAGGGCATTCCTGTTTAAAATTGAAAAAATAGAATTTTTGGGGAATTTTTTTAAAAAACTATTATATTTTGTTCCAAAATTGCTCAGAGATGTCATAATGTAACTTATTGAAGAACAAAAAAAAAATTGTTTTGACCACTTTTAAACCAAGATACCGGCGGTAGAGGACATCTCCAAAAAAGTTCATTTTTGGTGGATGGATACTTGCTCATAAAAAAAGGCATAAATTAAAAAAAAAAATTTTGTTTCCTAGGCATTTTAAGTCTTTTTTTGAAGTAAAACTTCTTTAGCGAGGATAAATCGAAAATTTTGCAACGGAAATCACATTGTTGTTATACGAAACTAATAAGAAACGAAGTTATGCTGTTTGTGTTTAGCGAACGATGTCATATGGGGATTGGCTATATACAATCCTGCAGAGAGTTTACTCTTCGCAGTTTTATCTCATGTGCTTAAGTGAGAGAGCTTAATTGCATATACATTAGATGGCTTATTTTGCTAAAGTATTTCAAGTCTTCCTTGCGACAGCAGAATATGAAAAAAGGGTGCTAAAAACTTAAAAAAGGAGAAGAAACATTTTAAAGTTGCGAAAACTGGATGCGCAACTCGAAAAGTGTGATTTGAATGGATGTTTTACAATGGGTTTGGGATCTTGTATGGAAAAAACATTTATCTTGCACATAAAAGACTTTCAGATTATTACTCCTATTTAAAATAGGCCACCTAAGTGAATTTTTTGGCTACATTTGTCAAAGGTGAACTTGATTGTGCTCGACATGGGTTCATTAAAAATTAAAAATTTACCTGTTCAAATATAACTCGATTTGAAAATTTTTGTATTTTAAATAAACTAAATTAAATTACCTTCAATCCTACGTACTTTAATTTTAAAAAAATTACCGCTATTTTCAAAATCCTAACGGGTGAATTTGAAAATTCGTAGAAAAAAGTACTAAACGCTCACTTTAAGCGCTAGGGGTGGCTTTCGGTTCAGTTGTATCAAAAACTGGGTACGCCATTCGCGTCCTATTTCACATAGGAATAGGTATCAGAAATTCTTTTATGTGCGAGAAAAATGTTTTTTCCATACAAGACCCCAAACCCATTGAAATCCTTTTAAATCACGCTTTTCGGAGTAGCGCATCCAGCTTTCGCAAATTTAATTTTTTTTTCATTTTGTTTAGTTTTTAGCACCTTATTGTCATATTATGCTGTCGCAAAGAAGATCTGAAATACTTTAGCAAAATGTATGGAGCAAATAAGCCATCTAATTATATACGTGTACTACGTTGTGCTTGTGCTGATAAGTGTAGAGAGTGTCAACAGAAAAAAAGCTTCAGAAAATAGAAACAGGATGAGTGAAAAAGCTTCAACAACAACGGTCACGTGAAAAATCGCATTTTTGTTGCACTCATACGAAACCATTAAGAAACGAAGTTATGCAGTTGTTGATCGGCTACATACAATCAAACAGAGAGTCGACTTCTCATAGTTTTATCCCATGTGCTTTAGTGAAAGAGCAGACATAGATGCCTCTGCTTGATTGTATATACCTGAACTTTGTTATATACGTGTACTACGTCGTTTTTGTACCGATAAGTGTAGAGAGTATCAACAGAAACAGAAAGTAACAACAAAAACAGAGAAGAAGACTGCAAAAACTTCAACAGAATTTGTTGTAAATGTTTTCTTATAATTTTCAAACATACAATAAAGTTTCACTTCTACTGTGAGTGCTTGAATTTTATTTCGAGCTCTTTTTTTTATATGACGTTTCCATCGAAGCTTTGTATCTAGGGTCATACCCAGATATTTGACAGTATCTGAGTAGGGGATTTGTATACCGTCTATATAAATGGCAGCTAGTTCTTTTATAAGTAAAGTCTATATGAACTGATTTTGCTGTATTTAATTTTATATTCCACCTTTTGGTCCATTTGACGATTTTTTCAACACACTTTTGAAGTTTTTCCGTCGCTTCTTCCGCTGTTTTGTCCACTGCATGAAGTACGGTATCGTCGGCAAAAGTAGCAGTAAGTTGATTTGGAGTGGTTGGTATGTCTAGTGTGAATAAGATATAGAGAAGGGACCCTAAGACCCTTCCCTGTGGGACACTTGCTTCAATCTTTTTGTCTTATGTAGAGTTCGTAGATAGCGACCCTGAAAACCCCAGAGTAATGATTTTAAAGGCAAATAATTGTTTACTTTAACAGTTGTTTTCTCGAAAACTTGTTTTTTGGACGTTAGGTCTCTTTGGTGCGCCAAGGTACAATTATATGTATAACATTCGTTTTATTTCGAATTTTTCACTAATATTTTAGGAGAGCATTCCTGAAACTATAAGGAACACAAAAATCAAAAATAAAGTGGAATGCTCCATTAAAGAAAATCACATGACTCTCTATTTCCCTACTCCATCATTATCTCCATTTTTTACCTTTTTCGTAAATTTAATCGGTTCTAACGGAACTCCAAACATACTGCAAAACAAAACAAAATACTGTTTTCTATTACCTTTTAAATAAGTCTAAATTTAAGAGCACCCGATAATTTATTATATTTTTTTATAAATTTTTAAGCTCAGCTCCAGGACGAAAACTTTAAATCAAAAACCAGTTACTAACCTAGAAAAACTGTAACTGTAAGGATTGCAACAAAGTCTAAGGGCCGTTTCCTCAATGTCTGGTTAAGCACTAATCAGAACTAACTACTACTACTACAAACTTGGATTAGTGCTTAACCGGATATTGAGAAAGCGAACTTAATTTAAAATATGAAACCTCAGGCGGGAGTTGTTTGAGAAGTAAACTTTTCATACAAAACAAAAAAAAAAGCTTCACACAGCAAAACTGAGCTCGTTATATAAAAAGTACTCTTAAATCGATTCTTTTGAATTAGTGTAAGCAGCAGGAACAAGGAGAGCTTTGCTTCAAATAAAACGGAAAATAAATCAACAATTTTAGAATTTTTAGAAATGTAACAAGAATGCTAGTAAGCAATAATTTAATAATTTATATTCATATTAATTAATTCCACCTAATATAATTGCATAAATTTTACAACCATATATATGTATGTAGTTATGTATGTTTAATATATAGAATGTAAAGAATCAAATAACTTCAGCGTTACAGAAACGATTATGTATCAATGAAATTTCGTGCATGAATAAATTTTTCGGTAGCATTTTACAATTTTGTTTACCTCATTAACTTTTTAACACTTTAATACAAATTGCGCACAAATATGCCACTCTATACTATACACCAACAGCAAGGTAGGTAGTACCAGTACAACAACAAAAAACAACCAAACAACTACCACACAAATTTTAAAAAAGGCATCACAACAACAACGAAACTACACATACTCGTAAAAAAAACAAAAATCAGTAAAAAAAAAAAAAAACTGAAAAAGCCTTTGAAAAAATCGTGTGTGGGAGGAAAAAGAATAAACCAACGAACGAATCAGCGAAAAAAATAAAAATGCAATGGAAAAAACGTAAATCATTGAACGCGGATGCAGCAAAGGAGGAAAGGAAATCACAAAAACGCAAATCAAACTTGATTTCCGTAACGCTTCAATTGATAAAGCGGCAAAGCAAAAGTTAAATGCAACAATACAACAACAACAACAATAACAAAAATACCAGTAAAGGCACCTAGTCAAGCTATATGTAAAATAGAATCAAACGCCAAGCACTCAAAGTTGAAAATTATGCCACGAGCTGTTGAAGTATTGAAATGTTGAAAGACTCATACTCTCGCAAGAGTTAAATGGCATGATACTCAGGTGTATGTATTAGAGATTAGCGGGAAATGTCTGAATGAATCGTTTTCGTAGATGATGTGGAAATAGCAGCTGCATTTTGAAATTATAATTTGAGAAGAACGCTTTATCCTCTTCTCTACCTGTTTATATTTATAATACGATCCAGGATTCTGTAAGTAGTTTCAGGTAGAATTGGCCAAATAAAAATAAGATCTGATTGACGCAAGATTTGTGCCTCTTCAGAATAATGTGAAATAAAGAGTTTCACATCAGTTATAGTTTAAGGACTTGAAACGATTTTCTTTTTTCTTAAAGTCACGTAACTAACCTTGAATTGTTTAGTTTCCTCCCACCAAGGTTATATTCATTTATATTTTAACATAGACTTTCGTCAAACAAAGAGCTAATTTGTGAAATCCTTGATTCATCGCAATCGACTATAGAAATAATGCAGTACGCCAGCATTCTAAGAATTCCCATAAATTCCTTTCTTTACTTTTAGGCAATTACAAAATAATTACCAGGACTTTACAAATTAAGTCGTTCGTTGTCTACTTTAACCGCCTTTGATGTCGTTTGTATCTCTCTTTCAGAATTTCAGGTTGTAAACCTCTACATATATAAGTAAACCAATATAAAAAAACAATGCCGCCTAACATGGTCAAGAGTCACAAAATTTAAGGAAACACGCAACAAACATGCATAACGACACATTTACGACATCAAAACAGTGATCAAATGGTTACCGTCTTGCGTCACCCAACTCAACTCATTTATGTATAAAATAACAAAAATACTGACGGACAGACAGAAGCTAGTTAAATTGATATAGCTATAGTAAGATTGCAACATACCAACATAACATTCTTAATCATTAGAAGTGTCATAAAAATAGGATAAATAAAAACACATAAATATAAAGAGCAGCAGCGAAGATGATATTGAAGAACCCTTTTAAATGCCGAACAACAATAACAAAAACCATTTTTATATGCTTTCAATCCAATACAAATGTGGAATTTAACTTGTTTTCTCAACTGAAGACGAAGAAGAAGCCTACCTACTTTTACAACTAATCTATCCACTATATCAAATACCATGGCCACATTGGGCGACATGTTGTGCAAACATGCTACCGTATTTTTCTTTCAGTTTTTACGACCCTAAACTCAACCGTATCCAACCCAAAAAAAAAAAAAACAAAACCAAGACACAAGAAATACTCACATTTAAATACATGAATACTTTGATGTAAAGTGATCGTATATTGGTGGGGCACATTACAAAAACTCGCAGCAAACTTCCAAAAAAAAAAAAGGATCAATTTCCATGGAAAATATTGACAAGAGTAATTAACACATTTTCACAAATTGAAATACATACATTTATGCATGCATATGTCGAAAGAAATGTAAACGATCAAATGTGCGTGTCTTTGCTGTTAGTTGACAATTAGTCCTTGAAATGACGTGGAGAACGACGGAGGAATGCGTCCATCATCGTGCTGCTGCTCCTTCTTTGTCGGCATTTATCTCGCACAAAAATGCGTCAAATGAAAATATTTCTCTCATTTTCATTTCCTTACGTCAACTAAATAAATATACACTCGTCGAAAAGAAAAACGTTGTAGAATATTGGGTGAATGTGCTAATTACGATTTACAAGCGATTTAGTGTAATGCACAGTGTGATGAGAAGATCAAAGGGCAAAGGAAATTCCGTCATCAGCTTTTACTGGGATGTGAGAGTGTAACTCCAAATATCATATTCCAAAGTTATAGTTTTCAAATTCCGGTTTTGTTTTCTTGAAATTTGGAATGTTCTATTCGAATTTCATATTGCACTTTAAGCAGCAGCAGCTTTTATTGTATCATGCTATACTTAAAGGGGAAAGAATCCTACAGCCTATGCCTGCATTGAATAAAATATGCGGAACTAATACAACTTTTCTGCAATCAACACCGAAAATAATAATTTGAAGTTTTTTACTGTTAATTTAAAACTTTTTGTAGTTATAATAACTTATCGCCTGAGTTAAAATGACTCCGAAGAAAATTTCAAATTAACTCTGCAATTTCATTCAATTGATTTTCGATTAAAAAAAAAAAAAACTAAGTATAGATAACTTTTTTCAAGGATTGAATTAACTCTCCGTGATGTTAATTTGAAACTGAATCGGAGACAATGTAAGCACAAAACAAAGTAAAGTATAATGTATGTCTTCCCAGAATGAACGATTAACTCTGAATGGAGTCAGAGTTTAAAGTAATTCAACTTTTCTCAAAATATATGATAGACTCTGAAAGGAGTTAACTGTACTTTTTTTCTCAATAAACCGAGAGAAAAATGTAAAAATTTTCATTGCGAGTTTTGTAGTTTAGATCATTGTGATATACAAATTTTTCTTAAAAATTAAATTTGGACGGTCCCGATGGTTCGAAGACAAACTGGCGTCACTTGAGAAAGGACCCTCAGTATTTCTCGAACAGAAACTTTGGAGGACGCTCTGTGGTGTCATGTGGCGCTTTTTTTTGTCACAATTTTGCTTGGAACTTCAGTTTATCTCATCAAAAATGAAAAGTTCGAACTACAATCTAGTGCTACAATCAAGTCTTCTGCTGTTTCTTCACCACCAAAACAGAGAAAAACAATGGTTTTATCAACAAGAAAATGCCAGAAGTCATAGTAGTGCTCAAACAATGGAGTAACTGTGGTCTCATTCCATTGCAGATATTAATATTAATCCCATTGAAAACATTTGGGGAATATTAGTTCGGCGGGTTCATGCAGAAAATAAGCAATATATCTCAGTGGATGATCTAAAACTAGCAATTGTCAAGGAGAAGACAAACTTGGAGGCACCTTTACTTAAAAAGTTGATTGAATCCATTAACAATAGATTATTTCAGCTTATTAAAGCAAATGGAAGTCAAATTAATTACACAGTCCAACAGCATTTTTGCAAAAGAATAGCTACCCTATAATCCTGAAAGGATCTATAGACCATTTTATACTTATACACTTATAGTCCAGCACGTCTCAGTTTTTTATAGTGAGTCAAAGTTTTCTAATTTTGGTCGAAGGGAGCTGAATACTAAGTGCAAAAAGTGTTATAAATTAATGTCTGAGGAAAATCTTATTGACAAAATTGTATTATAGAATTTCACGAGGATCATTTCTGTAGAATATTTTAACCCTTTAGCTCTTCTTGTTATAGGTCAATTCGACACCGTTTTTGATGGAAACCCGAAAACTCCTTTCAAAAGGGAGATTTAAGGATTAAAATATTCCACAAAAAAATTTGCCTGAAAATTTTACTAGGGGTCACCCAAGACATAAAAGTCATATATATAACAATTAACGGTTACTAAAAGGAAATAGTTTTTTACTTCTATCAAAATTGTAATTTACGCAGAACTAGCACGCGCTTGGTATGTCATCTGTCGGTTCAATCCAATTTATGGACGCAGAAAATGCCAGTGCCCTGTCACCGCCTTTATATCAGGTCAATATCCCACAATCTCAAGTTGTACATATAACTTTTGGTATAAAAATTTTAGACAAACATTTTTTCTAAAATTTCCTACTTAGAACCCATACTTTTACACCCCCTACTTTGGGAGTTGGAACTCAACTTAAAACCGTTTTTTCGCCAATAAAAAAAATACGAGTATGTTCGGTTATGCATTACTACAGCATTTGCAGAAGCAAAAACATTCAAAATGTACTGTTTTCTGGTCAAGCATTAGCGGCAAGAAGCAGCATCGCTGCAACAGTCCCTTGCTGTTAAATGCGTGATCAGCAGACAAATGTTGGCGTTTTAAACGCTTTTGTTTCTGTAAATGTTGCAATACTGTATAGCCGAATATACCCTACGTGTCTATTAGTTTTCGTCCCTACAACATTTATGAAAATCAAAAAAAAAATGGCGCCGGACACCTGGGGACGTCCCCTTGTTGGTCAATATTAATGTTACAGTTATCTTAATTAATCATAATGCTGGATTTACATTATAGTACATTTTATTTATGTGGGTAGTCTGCTATTTCCTTTTCGTAACCGTTAACCGTTATATATATGACTTTTATGTCTTTGGTGACCCCTAGTGAAGTTTTCTGGCAAATATTTTTGTGGAATATTTTAATCTTAAAATGTCTCTTTTGAAAGGACTTTTCAGGTTTTCATCAAAAAAGGGGTCAAATATTGCCCCATAAAAAGAGTAACTAAAGGGTTAAAATGTTATACAGAAATGACCCTCGTAAAATTCTACAATACAACTTTACCAATAAGATTTTCCTCAGACATCAATTTATAACACTTTTTGCATTTAGTATTCAGTTCCCTTCGACCAAAATGAAAAAACTTTGACCCACTGTAACAAAAAACTGAGACGTGCTGGACAATAAGTTTGTTTTACAAAAATGGTCTACACTATATACCCTTTCAGGATTATAGGATGGCTATTCTGTTGCAGCCAAAAACTCTTGATTTGTTGGACTGTGTTATTAAAAGTTATATTAGAGTTCAAACTATTCATCTGTCTTATAAATATTATACAAAAAATACTTAGAAAAAGTATAAAATATCTGAAAAGTTTATAATTTTGAATTAAAGTATGGAATTGTGTTTTATTTATGAATTAATTTAGCTATGAACTATTGTTGTACAATGAATTTCGGTCTTCAGTTTAAAAGCAAATATTTTTTCGGAAAAATGTTTGACTGTGTTATAAATATGATACGCAACTTAGTTGTTGGTCATTGTATTGTTAGTATATATCGTAGCCAGCGATTCACTGTATATCTCCAGCTAGTGGTGACAACTTTTCATGTTTCGCATGCATACAGGAATATCCAAGTCACCATTGACGGATACTAAAGGATACCTAGGATGTTGAACCAATTGATTTTGGATTGAACGATTTGCTTTGTCTCAGAAAAGCAAAACTAGAAATATTTGATTTTATATTTTTTTATATGATTTTGTTCCACTGTAACTTTGCCGTCACCACTGTAGTGATTAAAGGTCTACGGATTTTATTTTCATAGAATGATGTAAAATACAAAAATTGCGTTTATTTGGTTAAAAATTTAGGAGTGAAAATGTTATGTTTTATTGATTTTGTAGATTTTAAATGCGGCAAAGATATGGGAGAAGGAAAAAATTCTTGCTCAATATAGTTTAGAAGTTGACGGCAGCATAAAGTGCATTGAAAAGGGTTAAAATAAAACAAAACAAAATTCCATTACATATCAGAGAAGTAAAATTACCAAATATCCGATTTAGGTTAATGGGTCAACAGTACAAATTTGTAAACTTATATATCATGGAGATTAAGAAAGTATATGGGGATGCAACCCATAATTTAAGTTTTTTGTTTATCCGCCGGATGTGACAATTTACATAATTATTTCCCTTTGCATCTACTTTATATACAAAGTAATAATAAATTACTTTTTTTCCAAAAAAAAAAAAAAAAAAACTAAGTGAAAGAAACTTTAAAAATGTTAACAAATTTATGATTTCCTAGTGGTATCGAAATAAAAGCTTACTGCACTTTTTTCCCTCCATAAACTTCCTGTGTTGCTGTTGTTTTAATTTTATATTCTACAATTGAACATATTGCAGATACTGAACTAATTATTGTATTTTCTGTTATTTTTTTCGATGCTACTCTAAATCAATTTAATGTTTTGAAATAATTCTTCTTCTAAGACGATTTTCTGGTGTAGGTGTGTAGTGCTGGTGTACTGCCATCATTATCATCAAAGTCACCCATACGCAACATTACCACCCATTCAAAGCTATTAATTCGCTTAGAAGTTTTCTATTTATATGAAATTTTCATATACAAATCGTTAAAAAAAAATAAAAAATTAGAAAAACAGGCACTTTCAAACACTTTCCATATGCTGTTATTGTTATTTTATAAACTTTTCTAAAGAAAACAATAAATGAAATACGTACACACAAAATCACAAAATAAATTTTAGTTGTAGCGACATTTGAAATTGTTTCTTTTTGGTTGTGTGAAAAAAACGAAAACATTTTGGAAAAATACTGCGATCAAGGTGTGAGTCACCTGGAAAAATATTTATGTAGATATATACCATGAATAAAGACTGAAATTTTTGTGTGAATATTTTACATACATGCAAAGTCCTCCTTGAGGTATACATAAGTTCTAGATTAAATACTTATCACTGAAAGAGAAAACATCAAGCTAGAGGTATGCAGTAATCCATAAAGAATTGACTGGACAGTTTTAGTAAGAATTGCCAGTCCAAAAGTGTCCTCAGATAGCAATAGTCAGTAGATACCGTGAGGATAAAAGTTTATACTATTGAGGAAGCTTTCATAGACACAAAGAGCAAAAAATTCATTCCCAGTGGCGGAATGAAGATAGTAGCTTAAAAAAGCTAGATCAATTTTCAAACTATGCAAAGAATATCTACAAAAGTATGAAGAAGCAGGCAGCATAACTTATATCGTGGGAACTCAAACTAAATCATATTCAAGTGAAGTCTCATCGAATCTTACTAACTAGATTATTTCTGCATACATTTACTTCTTGATAAATGGGTGAAACGGAACTAAGACTTCCATATTTGTTCAATATTAGAGTAGATTTTCTCGAGATAACTGAAATTCAATCATATCTAAGTGGACTCAGTGGAGGATTTTCTGACCAGTCAAAGCCTTATTTTATTCCAAGTAATTGAACCCGATGGTGTAGTTCTTATTGACTTGTAGAACTTAAAAGACTTAGGGCAAGTCAGGCAACTACTAAGGACCGTTTTTTTAATGTCCGGTAAGCACTAATCAGAACTAACTACTACTACTAACCGTTGGTTAAAGTTCGGATTAGTGCGTAACCGGACTTTGAGAAAATGGCCCTTAGTAGTTGCTTGACTGTAAAAATCTACAGGGTGGGTCATCTACATGTGACCCATGTAAACTCTTAATAACTTTGACTTACGTTGTCAAATCGACAAACCGTCGCCTGAGAATTGACTTGGCATATGTGTGAACAAACTCATTTACCTATACGCCAAATCAATTCTCAGACGTCGAAACGTCATACCACAATTGATGCGTCATTTCAAGAGGTTATTTACCATGGATAACTACACTCCGCTGAACGCGCTGAAATCGTTCAGCTATACATCCAGAAAAATTTCTCAATCGTGGCTACTCAACGTGCGTTTCATTTAAAAAATAAAATCAAAAGTGCTCCCGCAAAAAACACCATAAAGCGTTTGTACGAAAAATTGCTATCGAGTGGTAGTCTTAGTAATGCCAGGCGCCCAAGTAAACCTCGAAATGTGTGGTTGGACCGTACTTTTTCGAGGACTAGCGATTGAAGCCACTTACCGTCAATGGCGACCGTTATCGATCCATGATAACCGATTTTTTATGCCAATTGTGCGTAGAAAGCGAATGCGTAACTTCTGGTTCCAACAAGATGGCGCGCCATGTCATACTGCAGCCGTCACGATAGATTTTCTGAGGTCATCCTTCCCTGGTCGCTTGATATCCAAAAATGGCGATTTTGACTGGCCACCGCGTTCGCCCGATCTGACGCCGCCCGACTTCTATTTGTGGGGATTTTTGAAATCCAAAGTGTACATTAACAAGCCACGGACTTTAACTGAACTTAAAGCAAACATTGAACGTGAAACAGCGGCGATACCGAGAGCTATGCTCGAGAAAGTGATGGAATATGCCAAAAAAGGCACATTTTGTCATCAGGGAAAAAGGCGAGCACTTGAGCTAAATAATATTTTAATGGTAATTGAAATTTATTTCTTTGGATCAAAATAAATGCCTGTGCAAAAAAAAATCAAATTGTCTTTTCCTAAAAAATTTTATTTAAGAATCACATGGGTCACATGTAGTTGGCCCACCCTGTACATCTAAGTCACATCTCGTAGCGATGGTTCAGAGTTTCATTTTAAAATGACTAACTCACATTCTAGATAATCACTCAGAAAAATGAATCAGGGGGTGGAGGGGGGGTGGGCGAATCTATCGAAGAGCTCTTAACAAAATGGTTAGCAATAACCAAAAGATAACTCGTAGTTTAATGTGACTTGCATATTAACCGTCAGATCCAAAAAGATTGCTTTCAGAACCTGGCAATCTGATAAGAAGCGCGAAAAGTTTCTTCGTGAACAGTGACAGATGCATAAAGGCTTACAATTCCATAGGGGTAGCAAGAATTTTTGGTCATTTGCAAAGAGAGTAAAGAACGAAACGACCTCGTCAATTCCAACTCTTTTTACATGTGATCGCCTTGTCACTAGTTCGTATTTCCATATTTCCTAAAAAAGGTTAGACTATGGGCCATGCGAATCACTGGCCCATCGCAATTCGTTCTACACTATCCAAGATCATGAAAAATATAGTAAAGTATAACTTGGCTAAATATTTAGAGCAAGATGAATTGCTTAATTACCGCCAATATGGTTTCCGTCGTAGTTGCTCAACGGGCGATCTCATTGCTGTCCTCACCGAAAATTGGAACCATAGTGCCCATGGCAAAGGTAAGAGCAAAATGGTTGCTCTTGATATTTTCAAGGCGTTTGACCAAGTGTGGCATAAAGCACTACTGTTGAAACTGATTGCGTATGGGGTCGGTAGTAACTTCACTCAATGACTCTTGATGTTTTGGGCATATCCATCTAATGTGACGTTCGGTGAAATAATCATATTTTTGGCGTGCCGAAAGAAGCAGCCAAGTACCTCGGTTTTTTAAAGCGACTGATCTCCCCATGATCTACACCACCTATATGCGCCCCAAAATAGAGTATAATTTGCATCTATGGCCAGGAGCTTCACGAACGCAACCGGCGCTCCAGGACCGTATTAAAAATCGAGTGATAAAGCTAATCGGAGAAAGTAGGGTTCCCAGCTCTATTAACTCCTTGGAGCATAGTAGAAACATGGTTAACTTAACTCTGTTCTACAGGTTTTTTATGGTAGATGTTCCGCTGAGATGAGAAATTTACCACCAGTTCATGTGTTTATCAAAGCTACACGGACTGCAAGCGTTAGACACGCATCCCACGTGGATACGGTACTCTAACGCACCACGCAATACATATATAGTTCTTTTCCCTGTCAATTCGCTCAACTGTTTTTCCTGACTTTCCAAATTTAAAGGAAACATTCAAAACTACTTCTCCCTCTTTCCTCCAATCACTAATATATTTTTTTCTTTGCTTTGTTATCACTTGGTGGTTTAGCCATTGCTTGCCAAGATTTTATATTATATTTTTTTATATACTTTATATTAGCTGTGTTTTATTCGCCAGTCAGTTTAACATGTGCGAATAAAACGACCAAGTTGTTAAGTCTCTTTTTCGTTATAATGTTATTCACAATTCGCGGTCAATCGCGGGCATTGTTTTTAGTTTATACTCTTAATAAGAATATTTAACGATGATTTTAACTTATTTTCACCGCCAGGCATTTCAAATATATTCCTTTTCTGTTTTTTGCCAAACTGTTATGTTTCGCTATTAGCAGTTCACAATAGAATTTGATGTAGTTGAACAACTTGTCAACCCTTAATTACCCACTGATCACTGCAGTGACCAACCACTTTAGCAGCTGCCTGTGCCGCCATTTTACGTTCGCCATTTAAAATAAATATCTGATTTTACTGACAAAAGATTTCTTTATCAACTGTCGCATAGTTACAGTTATTTTTAACTCGGAAAGCAAGTTTGGCAAGAATTTTGAACCACATACAGAAAATAAGGTTTTTTATTTTCGAATTTTTGTATAACAAATATATTGCCGGGTTAAAAAATTTGTGTCAAACGGTATGGGATAACACTAAATAATTGTTTTTAAAAATTATTGCTCATGTATTTTAACTTATTCTTACGATAATCCCCAAAGGGTACTACTGTGGCCATCCATGTAAATCGAAATTACGGCACTTTAAACTAATTTATTTGAAAACTCGTAGAACAAACGTTGCTCGGAATCCCTAATACTACCTCTAAGTATGTTTTTAATTTAAATCAGACGTATTGGGCTTTTAAGGGTTAAGTATACATAACAGCTATAATTATACATAACTAGAAGCAAGTGGCGAATAAAACGTAGCTATTGAGAGTGAATATAAGAAGGTTATGAGAATTAACTACCCGAACGTCTCGGATGAAAGTCTAGTGCACTACTCACTAGACTATCTGGGTCGTCGATCAGACTCAAATATTGAGGGTTTTTTCTACACGAGAATACCTATCGCCAGAACTAGCATTATGATTATTCATTCATATTTAAACATTTAAAGTTGGAATTAAAGCTGCAGAAAAAAGGTCAAAAATTTCAAAAGTCCACAATTTTTTCCCCGTATCGCAAGTATAAAATCCTAGTTCCGGCTAAAGTGGGAATTTTATATTTCAAGAATCAATTTGCTCTCAGATATTCTAAAGTTGAGGATATTATGTCAACCAGGTATAAGGAGGGGTCTGAGGCGGCTCTACCAATATAGAAAATCATTGAAAACCCAGCAAAAAACATTTGTTCATAGCTTCTATGTTACAAAAAAATTTATTATGTAAAAATTTATCTCAAAAAAAGACTTTGTTAGGAGGCAACCCCCTTAATTAAAAAAAAAAAAAAATTAACTGAGAAAAAGGTGAGAGTAGAATTAAAATATATTTTTTGTTGTTATTTCCCAATTACCGAAACTTTACTGGACCCAACAGGGAGGAGTCAAAGGTGAGAGTAGAATTAAAATATATTTTTTGTTATTATTTTCCAACTACCGAAACTTTACTGGACCCAACAGGGAGGAGTCGAGAAGTGACTCTGACCAGCTAGTTGGTTATATTTACCATATATCATACAAAAAACGAACTATTTGCCATATAAATATACTTTGTTCACCACAAGTGACTGATTCAAGTATATAAACTTTGTACTTTTCATGATTATGAAGTGTAATATTGCGATCTTACTTAAATACTTTGCAATAAATTCTTTGAAAATACATAGTTCATAAATAAAAGAATAAAAGAAGATCTTCTCTTTGCTCTCCCGTTTGTTAATTAAATTCTACTTTAAAAAGATTTTTCTGCTTTATTATAATCAAAATCATGTTATCCATTTAACGACATTGGCACGCATGCCTGCAACACCATTAGCTACACAACAACAACAGCAAATGGAACAGTAACTGCAGCAGCAGAAAACAGAACTTCAGCGACAACGACAACATCCATTCATTCTGTAACACCAACAAGAGTAGGCAAAAAACTGAATTGCAGCACTCCAGCAACTGCAGCAGCCTACAATCAATGACAACATTGTCCCATCAGCGTAAGATCGTTATCAGCGCAAAATTGCCACTAAACGTCACTTCTTTTAAGATCAAAGTGTTGTTAGCGCACGATTGTTGTTGTAGATTGTGATTGCTGGGCAACCCACCGAAGAACGAGAGCGTAAGCGAAAGAGTGAGTGAATAAGCAAGTGAATGAATGAATGAGTGAGCATGCGCACAATTTTCAATTAACTGCAGATGCGTAGTTAGTTGCAATATTGCATGCATATACACAACGCATTGTTTGCATTCTGTTGCATAGAGAAGAAGAGTGCAATGAAAGAGAGATATGTTGGACCACACCAGTTTGTGTTGTGTTGTTGTAGGTTCTTGAAGATTTATGCTACCATGGGTGACAACAAATTAATTCAGTGCAGTTGCAGCACAGACATCAACAGCAACAACAGAAGCTACAATAAAATCGTTGCATGTTTTGCAGAGAAACAGAGAAAATCTTTCTGGGAAATCTGTTCTTTTCTTTTCTTTAGTTTTTTTTTTTTTGTTTGGACGCTTCTCTGTTATCTTAATATTGTCATTGTCACAAATTTGCAATGAGCCGCGACGCTAATGGATTACATGATTTTCGCATTATCGCTTTGTTTTGCAATAGCGCGATCAGTTTAACCGCCGCGAGGGCGATCAGTTTAGCCAAACAGCCAGCGAAGCAGGCGCGCTCTGCTCTTATCGCACTTTATTGTGACTTGTTTTTAGTTCTTCTTCTTATTTTTTTATCTTTTGCACTTTTTTCACCTTCACTTCAACTGCAGCAAAAGTTGAGCGACAATGTCTGTTTGTTGTGAGCTTCATCCAGAAGTAGCAGCAAAATCGCATCTTCCCATTGCAGTTGAAATCAATTTGCGATCAGTGCGCGATCGCATTGCATGCGCTTCATGAATCGCAATGTTGAAGCAAAAGTAGTAACTTTACTTACTTATGTAGGTTTGTAGTAGGTACACGTTCACGCTTAAGTTTACTTGCTTTGCAGTTATTTTTACTATGTTGCAAGATAAATTTTCGATAAGTTTTTCTGCTGCTGAAGCTAAGGAAATGCACAGAACATGCGCTTTTAAAGGATCGATTTCGATTTGAGTTTTATTTTTTCTTTTTTTTTTATTGTTGCGCAAGTAACGTAATTTCAATTGTTCAGAATTGATAAAATTGTGAATAATTTTCAGTGCTTATTTATTATAAACCAAAGTATTCGCACAACTACACAAAGGTTGGTATATATGAAAAAATCAGAATGTCTACGAAATTGGAACTCAAATTTAGGAAAACTTACGAGTTATGTTAAGTAAGAAAGTAAGAGTAAGAGGCACCGGCTTTAGGTTGTATGAATCAGCAGCTTATAACGATAAAGCCAAAACATTTTGGTCCGGTATTTAAGGTCGACCTAGTAGTCGCCGAGGTAGTAGTATTATTGACCTAGAATTAGTGAAGCCGTTTGACCAGTGGTTTTACAACTGCGTCGACAGTTAATCTTAGTCCGTCAAAGCCAAATAATTGAGCGGGATCAAAATTTCTTATAAGTGGTGACGCAAATTGCTGAAGACTGTATACGTCAACCCTTATTTGAGTTTCAAATAATCCGCTAGAGGTCTCCTCTGTCTTCAATAATGCAATCTCCAGGCAATTTCAACACCGATCGCCCTTACACCTCACGCAATACACACCTCACCACCACCAATTCACTTGCCTCCTTCATCTATTCCAAAGTGTAATCGTAAAGATCGTCATCGTCAACTTGGCTAATGGTCTGGCGTCATTCTATTCAATTTACTCATTACACTACGGTGTCACAAAATACAGATGCAACACAGTATGTACATAAACATCCAAAATGCAGCTCTAAAACAACTCATATCCTCCTGTATTGAAGTTATGTTGTTGCTGTTCAGCAATCTGTTGGTACATACAACAATTTTTGCTGCTGTCATGCGTTATGCTTTTACTCCATACTGCAATTTCCCCTTTCTCATTTAAAAGTTCTCCCTTTTTTTGAAATATTTTCAAATTTTAATTTCTGAAATTGTTTGCCCCAAAGCACCAGCAATTTGTGTTTTGTGTGTCGTCGTTTGTACACGCACACACACACACACGCAGATCATTGGCGACGAGGATCATATTGACGACTGCGACTAATGGAAAAATTCATATTAAATTGATTTTATTGACATGGGGAGAAAAAATTTTTTTCTTTGCTGACGACATGTTGACTATGTTGGCGTTAATATGTAATTGAAACGGAACAGTGGAATAGACTACAAATGTTTTGAACAAAATCGTTTAATTAAAATTAACCTTATATATGAGTATTAATCAAAAAATCTTGTAGACTGCAGCGACACATGCCAAATTAACGATTGACTCTAAGTAAAGTCGCATGGTAAACACCAAAATAACGATAAAGAAATCTCAGATACTCGAAAACCACTGTGCCGAGGATGTATTCTGGGAAAGTATTGGTTAAGGACTCTATGGAGATATTAAACCCTGTGCTGTACAGCACAATCTGTTTAATTTTGAATAGAAATCGTAATTTTCTTATTTATTATCTTATTTGCTTCCAAATACACGATTAACCAGACAATTTAGGGGTTCAGTTGAACAAAATTTTTAGGGATTAAGTGAAAAGTTATATCCAAGACTTTAGCAAGTCTTACCAAGCTAACTAATCTCTCGCTATACCAAGTCTAGGAGCTCCATATTTATTCTACGGAGGAACTCCTCGTTGGATTTTGTATTAAGCTAGAAAATTCACAATAAATTTCGAAGAAACTTCATTTTCAAGGTATGTGGAATCACCGTTTCGCTGGATGACCAGATACCTAAACTATATCGGTACTATCATTTGCCAGGTCTGAAATTCTTACTTCTTGAAGTTCATTTTATGTCCAGCAGACAATGTCTACAAACTATTTTAAGACGGTTGAATTCGCTTTACCGAAAACCAGTCCCATCAATACTTTTGAGTATACCAAATCAGTTAGATTGAAAATCTAACCTTGTGCTACTTTAAAGACTAGGTTTAAACCACACGTTCTTCGCCCATATCCCCAGTAGAGAGGAATGGGTTAATGACGAGGTGGTCACTGACAATTCAACTGACATCTATACAGATGGATCCAAATCGGAGGAAAGAGTCGGCTGTGGCATTTTCTCTAGTAAGTTAGATCTCAGACTCTCCTTCCGACTTCCTGACCATTGCAGCGTCTTTCAGGCGGAAGTAATGGCTATCTATCAAGCGTCCAAGTGGCTTATTCGCAACGATTCATTCGATACGAGTATCCGCATCTACACGGACAGCCAAGCAGCAATCAAGTCCCTTGCCGGTGTTTTCATAACAGCAAAGCTTGTACTCGACTGCCGATCTTCACTCAACATTTTGTCGAGCCACTCGCAGGTCCACCTATATTGGGTGCCTGGACATATGGATATTTCAGGTAACTGCAATGCCGACGAGTTAGCAAAACAGGGCTCGCAGCTTACAGATATATCACCTTCCTGCACCATTGGTGTCCCTCTTACGTCAATTAAATTAGCCATTAAGCAAAACTACCTTGAGAAAGCAAAAAGATCCTGGGTAGCGGAGCATACCTGTGGTATTAGCAGGCTAACATGGACCACTATGGACAATAGACGAACTAGGCAGCTACTCAACCTTAGCAGAAACTCCATCAACATTACGACTTCGGTGCTCACGGGACACTGCATAATGGGGAGACATGCTGCAAGACTTGGACTGCCATTCAATGACTTTTGTCGGGGCTGCGGATCTGAGGAGGAGGAACAAACAGTCCTCCATTTCATGTGCGAGTGCCCATCCCTGGCCAGGAGGAGACTAAAATTCCTGGGCTCACCTTTCTTCACTAGTCTGTCCGAGCTATCATCCGTAAATATCAAGGACATAGCCAGATTCATTATGGAATCCTCATGGTTCTCCAATCCGTAAATGGGGAGTCGCGCCGTGGTATGTGGTATCACAATGAGCCTTAATGTGCTTAAGTGTGCTTTCAAGCAGAAGGCTGCCACTAACCTAACCTTGAAGTTTTTTCATCTAATAGTTTGTAAAATGCGTTCTTCTTCTTCTTCTATGGCACATGGATGGCCTAAACCGAGATTTTCGCATTCATTTATGTAGTGTGAGTTTTATTTGTTAACGAACGGAAGGGACCTTTAGTTTTATGCTTAATCCGAACGGCGAAGTGAAAAACTTTTTTTATGAAATTTTTGAAGGTTTGCCACTGAGTTTTGCCAATTTGCTTCACTGTGTCGTGCCACTACACAAAAATTAATATAAAGCAACTAATTTTCGATTTATTGAAAAAGAATGAAAAATAAATTTAAATATGACTCGTATACACTTTGCCACGTCAAGTTAACCAAAAAGAAATTTCTCTACCTTCAAATCCTTCCCTTGCCACCTTTTCCCAGCCACCAGTAAGCGTCACAGACTAATTGCAGCAGTGTACATTTTCATAGCCAGAAATATTTATGTATTGCACATACATACATACATATATCTGCGGTTGTTTTTAATTGAAGACATCAACACTCGATGTATTATTTTTGGGAGTAGTAGCAGCAGCAACAACAACAACGCAAGCGGTAGCAGCAACTGATGCTACTTTAAGAACACAACAACAACAACAACAACTAACTAATAGCAAGTTGGGGACAGCAATTGAAAGATTTTAACGCGCTGCAGAGTAAACGGGGAGACATTACAAAAACGGAATGGATCGTGCTATAGCGATTATTTCTGTTTTTACTGATGCAATATGAAAAGAGGTGGAATGGTTGTAGATCGAGGTGGTAGTTGGAGGGGGTAGGAGGAGAGCAGGCACATATACTTGTATACACCAACAACATTTGCTATTACAGTCGCAAAGTAACGAGGTGACAAATAATAACAACAACTAAAATCACATGGCCTTCTCTGTACATCACATGGCACAAACTGAGCGTGAGCTCTCTATATATATGAAAATATAAAATATGACGAATTTTTTCTTCTTCTTTTTCTTCTTCTTCTTTTTTCTTCGTCTTCTTGGTGATCGTGTGCTTTTTGGAGGAAAAATTTAATAATTGGGGGAGCTTGACAAATGTGTGTTGTGTGGCTTGTTGTTGTCAAGTCATTTGTTTACATCCATACATATATTTTTATAGAGATGCATCAATAAGGTGCAGCAGCAACAACAAAACGCAGCTGTAGCAGCAGGAGAATCTGAAGGTGATGGAGGAGAAACTTTTCTAAAATTGAATTATTGTTTTGACGATCGCCAACGAATTGTTTACGCTCAATATGACGACGATCAACATCAACAATAACAACTAGATTTATGGTGGAACTAACTACGCGGCATAGCGTGCGTTGTTGCTGGTCGTGCTTGCCGTTGCTGTCGATGCTGATGCTGCTGCTGCTACAGCCAATTTAATGCATCATTTTAATGCATTCTACTCGTGCCTCCTCGCATTGCGACACATTTACACACGAATTTGTCTTTTCGTCAAATATTTTTATTAATGTCATAAATTTTCGTTCGTTTGCAAACATTTACTGTTGCTGTTACTGATGCTAATGTTGCATCTGCATTCACGATCATCAACGTTCCAGATGTGGCATGCCCCAACTACAAACTTACATACATACATACATGCATAGTAATTATTGTTGGCTGCTGTCATTGCGCTGTGTTTGTGTGTGTGTGTGTGTCTTTTAGGTTAATTTGTGTATGTGTTTGTGTGCGCGCATTAAGTTGGATTTAATTTGGATTTGATCTTTTGAAGTTTTAATAGTTTCAGAATTTCTTTGGATATTTTTTTTTCTGTTTTGTTTTGGTGGCAAGTTGCGTGTCGATAATCGTTTTGTTTATGTACTAAAACAATTAAACGTAAATGTCGTAAATCATGGCGACATTTGTTGTTTCTTTCGACTTTTAAGTTTGGGTGGTCTGCGATAACTTCTTGTCGTTGTTGTTGTTGTTGTTCTGTGGTGTGATTAATAGAAATTCACTAAAATCAATGACATCGAAGTTGTGGCAATTCTTTGAATGTGAATTTAATTGATTGATCTTCGAGAGATTTTGTTGTCTAAATATCGGAATTGTACAAGTAAGTAATTATACCACTAGCGGATGCAAGGGCGGCAGCCTTTATCTTGAAACCCAACCTCTCTAGAGCTTCCTTTTAAAGCCTTTTTTAGGAACAAATAAATTAAATCCTCCTTTCCCTAATCTCTGAATTTGCAAGTGCATGATACCATATGTTAACAATTTGTGATATGAATTTGCCTAAGACTATGTGGAAGAACGGTGGAGAATCCATAAATTTTGATTCAACGAAGACCAACAACTCGTAATTGGTTGCAGTAATGTAATAACTTGGTGATAATTATGAGTTCTACTGCTGGGTTAGTATATTTGGAGTTACTGGGGTTTTCAAGGGTTCGAAGAGCTTTGCTTGAGAGGCAGGCTTCGCGAAGAAGCCTTCAAATGGCTGACTTCTTTAGGTATGATTGTATTTACTATATCATTACCTTCATTATAGTGATTTTTGGAAGAGAGAGGCTTAGATGTGTGATATAAGTTTTTTTTTTTAAATGAAACTTCTTTAGCGGGGCTGTGAAGTGAAATGTTGCAACGGAAACGAGCTTTCATTATACTCAAATGGAACTAATAAGAAACGAAGTAATGCTGGTGTTAGTGTTTAGCGAGCGAAGTCATATGGCGATCGGCTGTATACAATTAAGCAGAGAGTCGACTTCGCGCAGGTTTATCTCATGTGCTTAAGTGAGAGAGCTTTCGAGATCTTTTATACACAACGATTTCTACCGACCGATTTTGTACTTCTATTGCTTCTATGTTATCAGTTTTACATGAGTGGAGCAGAGATGCAAAATTTGTAAAAGGCAAACGTCGATATGGACTCGTTCACATTCGTCTTCCCTCCCTCGCCACCAAACAAAAAATCGGTGAGAGAAATCGGGCAGAAATTGATGTGTGTAAAAGCAGACTAAGTTTTACATCTACTGTGAGTGTCTGTGTTTCATAACATTTTTACTATTTTTTGTTCCGGAGACTACTTTTTGGATCAAAATGGGGCAAAGAATAGATTTATTGACCCCAAAAAGAAAGTCTGGTGGCGGGGGGTCCATATATGGCCTTCTTTGGAATATATTTTTGATCAAAGAGAGGCCACAAATTAGTTAGATTTTTAGCCCAAAAAAGCCTTGTCCTTAAAATTTTAACACAAATGAACGGACCATAGATGGCGCTCCAAAACAAAATAAAATTCAAATTATCAAATTCAAGGAAGGGGTTGAGTAGGGGAGGGGGAGAGGAGGCGGAGTGATGGGGGAAAGGAGGGTCTGAAAATTTTTTTCAAAGAAAAAAAAATTATGTCAGACATTTAGTATTTACCCCTCTTCTCAAAAAACGCTGTCATGATGGGGTAACAAAAGACCCCTGTATTTCGATCCAATCTAATGTATTATTATCAGTGATTATAACTTTTTTGCACAGCCAAGCAGAAATGGAGCCAAACAAGGAAATATAAGTATTCCTCGCAATATCCATTCCTGGGTATTCCTATAAAATATCCCAAGAGATATATAGGCCTCAGGGTAATTTAATTAATGATAATCAGTTTAGGCATCAGCGCACTACCACACATCCCCAACAAAACGAAATCGATGCTCACTAATGCCTTAAACATAATTGCGTCGGACGACGAAAAACTATCCGACGGATACCCACTGTCAAAATTAAAACGTACTGAATCAAATGGAATGGCACAGACTTACAGCGGCCGGCTTTTTTCCATTGGGAATTTCTTTGACTGGGATTTATTTCATAATTTCTTCGTCGGAGCGAAGACACAGATTTGTTTATCTTGATTGCCTCAATGCATATTTTATACATCGAATGTACTATAGATAAAATTTTTATTATTCGCAAATAGTCTATCAATTCAGCTGTTCATTTTCTTTTAACTCACAAACAAAAAGATTTTACTTTAGAAATATTTTTCTCGCAAAAACAAAATGGCTGCTGATTACAGTCGCAATTCTGATTACTCGAATGGATCAGCTGTTCACTACCCTTCGGATAATTTTTCGTCGACCGACGCAATTGTGTTCAAGGTATGATATAATACTAATGATTTTACAGTAACTCTCAATGTCTACAGTACTAATATTTAATTACCCCTGCAGCACTTTGTGTCTCTGCGAGAAACTCTAAATTTATAAAGCATCTTGAAGTCAAACATTTACTCGGCACGCACTAAACTTCGGACCATTAACTCTAGCGTCAAGTCAATATTAAATATTCTGCGGATGGGAGTCCCAGCTTAAATTTCTATATCATGAACGCAGACAGACTTAGTTTAGGCGTTAATGAATCCATCAGTAATTCAATCAGTCAGGACAGTTATTTTTACATCTGTTGTATAGAGATCAAAATCACTTTATTCTCCTCTCTAGTCGCTCAGCACAAATTCCAGCTAATAAACTGACACACTTTTCGCTATGACATTTTGCAGCTTCAATGGTGTGCAGGTGTCGCACATGTAGCAATTAAATTACAAAACAATTATTTCAACAACAACAACAAAAACTACTAATAATAATCTACAATCCGATTTGCATGGCATCGCCAAGTTAACCAGTTAGTTTTGCTTGCGATTAAGTATGGGGACAAAGAACCAGTTTTATTTTCTAACATTGACACTTGAAACTTTAAATGACAACTGTCAGGCAACAAAACAAAAAGGTCGTTGCATTGTAATTAATATCTTAAACATGTAACCGTATTATTAAAATGTTAATGTCAATGGTGGATTTTGAGCAATTGCGATTTGTATAATAATAATAATAAATAAAGTTGATTTTCAAGTCCAAAAAACGAAAAAAAAAATATAAAAATTAAAATCAGATGGCAACCACAAAAATGTGAAAATATGACGAGGCATCATCGTGTAGGTACCTAAATGAAATATATAGAAAATCGTTTGCTGCTGCAAAAACAGAAGTGAACATAACCAACAAACAAAATCTCACGCATAATGCAACTACAAACATTAAAAAAAAAAACAACAACAACAAAAATTCATTGCCAACATTGGCAGTGTCAGCGAGCAACAGCAGTTAACTATTATACATAATTCCATAATGGATGTGGATGTTGCAACTTGCACTGATATGCTGTAAAGTTGTCCTGCTGCTGTTGATGTTGTCCTTCCCATCCCAATGTGAGAGTTCAGCTTCGTTTACAGCTTCCACACACACATATCACATGCGCGCCGTGCTGTATTTGCCACTCTAGTACAGATGACGATGACGACGACATCAACAAAGATGACGACGTTGATGACGGTAGTGCATTTTGGCAGTTGCCGATCACTTACCGCTTCATGTTCTTCCATGCACTTGCACATACCTCAATACAGCTGTATAGGTTCATACCTATACTTGGCTATGGATGCATGTATGTTTGTACGAAGAGAACCTGATTCTAGCTCGTGATCTTTGGTCACGTTTTGGGGTGTGATCGATGCTATTTTATTGGCGGAATTTATAGTGGGTACCCAATGCGCAAGTGGTTTTTTTTCCAACTACTACTACTACTACTCCGAATACTACTACTATCTTTTGATGTTTTATGCCCACGTTATGAGCAGCAGCAAGTGATGTAAACACTTTTATCATCGTCGTAGTCGCCGTCGTCATGGAAGCAAAAATTATATTAACAGCAACAACTGTTGCTGGTGTTTGTTCCATTGCTAGGTAGTGCCAGAGCGACTGATGACTACTCTAAACATGCAGCTTCCTAAGCATATTATTACTGTCATGGTGCGGCGGTGCATTATATACATGCAAACATGTGCATATTATTTGTATGTATGTGTTTTTAGTATGTATGTATGTATGTGTGTTTGCCATCATTATTTGGCAGTTGATTATATGTCATAAACTGCTGCATTTTTCTATAGCATTTTTGTGCGATTATGCTGCTATGAAGATGAGTATATGCGCTCCAACTGCTACTTTTGGTTTGATTTTGCTGCTGCTGCTGTTGCAAATTATCAATTATGGATAAAGTTGGTTAAGCTTTTCATACAAATTATTGAAGATTTTTAAATTGTTCGAAAATTACTATAGGATCAGCAGTACCAGATGAAGCAGAAGTTAAATCAACACTTTTGATATCAATAGCAAATTAAAGCAAGGGAAAAAAAATAAGTGATGGCATCTGTTTTCTAGATTTGATTTTTTGCTGAATTCTTTGATCAAAATTTATTGCATCTGTGCTCTGTATCCTTGAAAGTAACGACTTTATAACTGCATTTTCACAATTTCGATTTCAAGAATTTTACGTGGGTACAGAAGCGCAGTTTTCATTATTTTTTTCTGACAGCGATAGGGCTTTTAAGCAGTTGCGGATTTAAGATTAGGGTTTTGAGATCAGTTTAAAAACGAGACCAAAATTCAAACAAAATTCAGTATAAAATTCGGAACAAAACTCAAACGAAATTCAGGCGGGAGGAAACCAACAAAATCATATTTAAATTCAAACTAAAATTCTGAACAGAAGCGCAGACAAGATGGAGACTAAATTCAGGTTAAAAGCCAAACCTCAAACTCAGAACAAAACTCTGACCAAATTCAGATAAAAATTCCGATCAAAAACCAGATCAAAATTCAAACCAAATAAACTCAAATTAAAATCCGGCGCAAATTCAATCCGAAATTCAAACAAAACATAGAGCAAAATTCAGAACGAAACTCATATTTAAATTCAGTCTAAAATTCAGTCTAAAATTCAGAACAAAAGTCAGATCAAGCGCAGATAAGAAGAATACTTAATTCAGACCCAAAAATTTTAGCCAAATTCAAACTAAAATTCAGATAAAAATTCCGACCAGAATTCAAACAAAATTCGGATTAAAATCTTACGTGAATTAAGTCTGAAATTCAAACAAAAAACATAATAAAATTCTGAACAAAAACTCAAACGAAAATCAGACTGAAATTCCGGCCGGAGAAAACCAACTTGAGACCGAAAGTCATATTAAAACTCAGACTAAAATTCAGATCAAAATTCAGCTCAAGCGCCGAAAAGAAGTAGACTTAATTTAGACCAAAAGTCAGACTAAAACTCAGAACAAAACTCTGACCAAACTCAAACTAAAATTCATAAAAAATTCTAACCAAAAATCAAATCAAAATTCAAATCAAATTTAGATTAAAATCAGACGCAAATTCAATCCGAAATTCAAATAAAAAACGGAGAAAAATTCAGATGAAATTCAGACTGAAATAGCGATCTGTGGAGACCGAAAATCATATTTAAATTCAGACTAAAACTAAGAACAAAAGTCAGACCAAGCACAAACAAGAAGGAAACTAACTTCAGACCCAAAGACAGACCCCAAAATTCAAACCAAACTCAAACTAAAATTCATATAAAAATTCCGAACAAAAACCAGACCGAAATTCAAACCACATTTAGACCACAAATCAGATCAAACAGTATTCAAATTAAAATCTGACGCAAATTCCATAGGAAATTCAAACAAAGATTAGTGTAAAATTCAAAACAAAACTTAGGAAAAATTCAAACTGAAATTCAGGCCGGAGGAAACCAACTTGAGACCCAAAGTCATATTAAAATTCAAACTAAAATTCAGAAGAAAATTAGACCAAAAGTCAGATCTCAAACTCAGAACAAAACTCTGACCAACCTCAGACTAAAATTCAGATCAAAATTCCTACCAAAAGTCAGACCAAAATTAAAACCAAATTCGGATTAAAAACAGATGCAAATTAAGTCCGAAATTCAAATCAGAAACAGAGAAAAAACTAAACTCAGACGAAATTCAGACTGAACCAGAATCTGATCCAGAGGATACCAACTTGAAACCAAAAACCATATTTAAATTCACAATAAAATTCAGAAAGCAAGTCAGACACCAAAATTCAGACCAAACTCAGACTAAAATTCAGATAAAAATTCAGACCAAAAATTAGACCAAAACTAAAACCAATTTTAGACCACAAATCAAACCAAAATTCAGACTAAAATTGAAACCAAAATTCAGACTAAAATCGAAACCAAAAATTCTGACTAAAAAAAGCGCAAATTGAAACAAGAAATCGGACAAAAAAGAGATCAAATTTACGACCAAAAATCAAACCAAAATTAAAGCAAATGTCAGACCAAAATTCAGTTTAAATTTAGACCTAATACGCAACTTACAGATATATCACCTACCTGCACCATTGGTGTCCCTCTTACGTCTATTAAATTAGCCATTAAGCAAAACTACCTTGAGAAAGCAAAAAGATCCTGGGTAGCGGAGCATACCTGTGGTATTACCAGGCTAACATGGACAACTATGGACAATAGACGAACTAGACAGCTACTCAACCTTAGCAGAAACTCCATCAACATTACGACTTCGGTGCTCACGGGACACTGCATAATGGGGAGACATGATGCACGACTAGGACTGCCATTCAATGACTTCTGTCGGGGCTGCGGCTCTGAGGAGGAGGAACAAACAGTCCTCCATTTCATGTGCGAGTGCCCATCCCTGGCCAGGAGGAGACTAAAATTCCTGGGCTCACCTTTCTTCACTAGTCTGTCCGAGCTATCATCCGTAAATATCAAGGACATAGCCAGATTCATTATGGAATCCTCATGGTTCTCCAATCCGTAAATGGGGAGTCGCGCCGTGGTATGTGGTATCACAATGAGCCTTAATGTGCTTAAGTGTGCTTTCAAGCAGAAGGCTGCCACTCCAACCTAACCTAACCTAGACCTAATACCATTGTCAAACTCGCAAAAAGTAGGGCATCTATAAACTGACCCAGAAAATTCAAATTAAATGTACTCCGAGTATATATAATAAACAGTTGCTCTATAGAAAGATTTGTATACGTTTCTAGCATTCACTGGTTTCAAGCCGCTTAAAAGTTTTCCCTAGAAACTTGCAAAACGGTGTTTTGATAGCCTCCAGCACTTGTTTACCCGTAACAAAGCCACACTTTGTTGGGAAACTGGCCTGACTGTCGTAATATTTAAAGCTGTCGATCCATTCTGCGGGCTTGACATTGGTCGTTGACGTGTGGGCGAGGAAGAATTGGCTCGACACAGAAGTGTAATATTCAATACGCCGTTTCTATCGCTCGATGTAATCAGATCATGGTGAATGAATTTTTATGGGTAATTATTGGTCGCTGATTTTGAGCTTGTACAAAAATTTTCATCACACAGTGCAATGAAACCGAGTTATAAATACCTGCATTTTTCGAAGGAGCTTTGGAAAATTCCCCAAAAATAATAGCAATGCTTTTGTGCGGCTCTACTAAATCTAAAATGCTTTAAAAAATAATAACTTATTTTTGTATATTCCATAAAATTTATGAATGAACAAACAAAGATCCAGCCATTTTAACCTCAACTAGTTTATATTGAAGCCAAGTCTGTATGAAAATTCGAACACATGAACCCACTCGAAAGTTTCGTTAGAATTTTTTAACCCCAGCAAAAGTTTTCATAGGCATTGCCAAAAAAAAAAAAAAAACACAAAGTTAAAAAACTGAATAATTGTGATTTGAATGTCGTCCTCTCGAAAATATTTTTGGCAGCATTAAAAATAAAAGTAAAAATTCACAATAAAAACAAAAAAAATTTTTGGCTGCAAACTTTTTTCATATATTTGTGGTTGATGATGCTCAACTCGAAATGTGGAATTTGGTAGCAGGGAATTTCCTTTCATATTCAGTAGACAGGAAAAAACTAAATGAAATGGAATGTTAAAGTGATAGAAGGCACTTTAAAATTATGGAATTAAAGTGTTAAAGACAAATGTAAAACTCTATATAGTGCTCAAACTAAAAAAAAAAAAAAAAATAAACTAAAAAGGAGGAGATCATTGACTTCAATAATCTATTCAATTGTGTACAAAGAAAACATCACAAATGTTTCAAAAAGTCAAGTGGATCATTTTCAATTGCAAGAATTTCGAATTGCAGTCAAGTCTCTAATCTAAACACAAAGGAAAACTCCACTTAAGCTAAGCATTGACAATTTTCAGAAAGACTACAGTAGCAAATTGAATATCCGTCAACATGAAAATAAATGAAAGGTGCATTGAACTTCCGTCAAATTGTTGTTTCTGCTGCCATGCATACAATTATTGTCAACATTTTATTGAATTTTGAAAATGTTTTAAACAAAATTTCAAATTTTCATAGTATAAACAAAGTGCCAATTGAGCAGCAGCAACAGGAGTAGTAAGAAAAAGAGTGAATTTTTTTTGTTTACAGTTAATAGCAATGAGAATTTTCCTTCTACACAAGACACCAAGATTTAGGAATATGCCACACGTGCTGAAGAATATAAAACACGCGAGCTGCTGGTTTTGCTGCACTGGCAGCAGCCACAGACATGTCGATGTGGTGGTGTTGATGTCGTCGCTAATGTTGAAACTGGTGCCACCATTGTGTCCGTCCGTTCGTTCGCATACGCTCAATGCGTTCATTTCACAGCGGATCATTTTTAACATACATACCAAATTATAATAAAATAAATAAACAAAAAAATTACGCTGCATGTCGTCGTTGTAGCAACATTCGTTAGTAGCTGCAGCAGAAACAATAACAACAGCAACAACAGCGTCATTTTCTATCGGATGGCATTAATTTCTTTAAGTAAACAAAAGGCGTCAAAGTGGCAGTTGAAATATTCTTCTAGAATTTATTTTAAAATGCATAAAAGCAGCAACACTGGCGTTTACTGTCTGCATGTAAGTACAACTAATTTATTTTAGAACAAGAAAAAGAGAAAAAAAAAAAAAAACAAAAAAGTTTGTAAAGTTTTTACGAAATACATCTGCTATTTTAAGGTGAAAAAGTTTTTAAAATTTACTTAACATAGTTCAATAACTAAATGCTCATGAGCATCTTTGTTGTTCATTGATGAATGTGGAGTTCTTAGGTTTGAATTTCAATAGGTGATTACGCTGGACTTTGATGAATCTCAATTAGACAATTTCGATCGGAGTCTTTCTCTCAGAATGATATATTTTACTCTGGCTGGAACTTTCCATTCGGAATCTTTTTCTTCATTTGTGAGGCTCGTGGTGTTAAAAACAATTTTTATATCGAATGCTAAGCTCTCTTCAGCAGATCTTATCAAAATTGACAAATTACAAATTTGCCTCAAATCAGAGTCTGAGATCGTGTTCACCTCAGGGGGTTTAGAGATAAAATCTGCGATAAATATCTCAATCTTTATGATTATTGTTTTGAGTAGAACATTCCTTGGGGAATAATTTGTTTCAGTTCGTTCTGCGCCCTTATAGTTTACCCTTAGAGTTTACTTTAAAAAGGTCTTTCTTTATTACAAAAACTTAAGCATTCAGAGAATATTCATATCAAGATCTTAACTGGCTTCATCAGATTTAATTAGAGTTGAGAAATTATACCCAAAAACAAAGTCTAAGATCGCGTTCAACTGTTCAATTTAGATTGGATTTCACTCAATAAGTTAATAGATGGTATGTGATAGGTCTAGAGATTGGATAAACTGAAAATTGCTACCCTACTCAGAACTATAGGATTGAGTAAAAACAATAATTTGATTTTTAGAGCCGAACTCTGAAGTGGGTTTTGTAGCCATCTAGAAACAACAGTAAGTGTGACCGGATATTTAACTTTAATTTAACTTTACACGGATGCTAAAGGCCCATCTGCACTGTAGGTACACAAGCAACTTTGCTTTTTTTAAGGACAGGCTTCACCGACCAAAATGACAGTCGGTTTCATTTAAATTTAGCACTCATAAACATCTTTACAATTATAACTTTGGGTATATAGTAGCGACGAGATGCTTGGCTCAGATATATTATACCATCTTCTTTATTTCCGGCTCAGTTTTTAACAAAGTGTTTACCAAATATCGGAATCTCTGATAGCTGGCTTACCGTTCCTCAATAGTTTTCCTATTCCATTCTTTTAACATCTACCAGAAAATATAGATTATATCAGGTCAATATCCCACAATCTCAAGTTGTACATATAACTTTTGGTATGAAAATTTTAGACAAAAATTTTTTCTAAAATTTCCTACTTAGAACCCCTACTTCTACACCCCCTACTTTGGGAGTTGGAACTCAACTTAAAAACATTCAAAATGTACTGGCTGCTGGTCAAGCATTAGCGGCAAGAGGGAGCATCGCTGCAACAGTCCCTTGCTGTTAAATGCGTGATCAGCAGACAAATGCTGGCGTTTTAAACGCTTTTGTTTCTGCAAATGTTGCAATACTGTATGGCTGAATACAGGGTGACAATTGTAAAGTGACACAAGTTTAATACTCTGCAGCAAGCTTTGCCATTTACCGTTACTTTAATTTAAAAAGCAAATTCATTCATCATTGGCTTTGCTTTTAATTTCATTTGAATTTTTGTTATTACATTTTGAAATTTCCATAAAAATGGACAAGGAAAATATTCGTCGTGAAATTATGAAATTTCATTTGGCAAATTATAGTAGCCGTCAAATTGCAAAGGCTTTAAATTTGTCAAGTCGTACGGTAGACCGAGCTATTATTCGATATAATGAAACTGGGGGTATTGTATTATAGAGGTTCCTGTCGTTGTACCGCGACCTATAAGATCTATTGTACGTCCCTCTTTTCTTTCTAGTCTAATCTGCCTAGAGTACCTCATCCAGTCCAGTCTCCCTCAAGAATTTGAGTATTGCGCCCGGATCTATGGATGCCAGTTCGGTACTGGGTACTTGGTGCATGCCCAGACATTTCCTTCTTTTGTGGATCAGTGCTCCACATTGAGCTAAAATATGTTCTGATGATTCGTCTTCCTCATTACAAAACCTACAAATTGAGCTTTGCTCAACCCCTATCTTGCAAAGGTGTTCTCTGAGCCCGCAATGCCCAGTCAGAATACCAGCTAATATGCGCAAACTGTTTTTGTTGAGACCAATGCAGAATGCGTATCTACTCTTATTATAATTACCTAAAAGCGCTTTGGATTGCCTCAGTCCCGTAAGATTGGTAAAGAGTTCTTGCCTCTTGTTCCTCTCTTCTTGCCTGAGTAATTCCCTGATTACGCTATCTCCTATTCCACAGAAGGGTTCAGGTCCCACGAAAGTGGTTGCTGCCCCCTTTCTTGCAAGCTCGTCTGCCTGCTCATTACCCTCAATTCCTGCGTGTCCAGGGACCCAGCATAGAGCGACTTTGTTGTTATTGCCCAGTCGATTGAGCTTGCTCAAACAGTCCCACACCAACTTAGAGGTGATCTCAAAGGAGCATAATGCTCGAATGGCTGCTTGGCTGTCCGACATGATAGCGATATCTTGCCGGTTGTACTGTCTATCCAGGTTGAATTGCACACATGTGCTAATTGCATGGATTTCAGCTTGGAAGATGCTAGGATACTTCCCCATCGGCTCAGAGTGTTTGATTCTTGGCCCAAATACCCCTGCCCCAGTTCCATCCTCGGTACGTGACCCATCTGTATACCACTTAATCGTGTGTTCTTTGAGTGTGTAGTTATTTTCTACACTCTCCCATTCGTTTTTACTGCTAAGTTTCGCAACGAAGTGTTTCTCAAAACTATACTGTTTGTCCATTCTGTCCTGCGGACAGTCCAAGAGATAGTTGTCTTTCGCCGGGTTATCTCGGTCTCCAAGCCCTATAGATCTCCTCGTCAACCTTTTATTTCTTGTTCCTCTTACGATTGCTGCCTTGGAGGCATTCTCTATCACGAGGTGTAATGGAGTGAGCTCCAATAGTACCTCTAGTGCAGCAGTCGGGCATGTTCTCATCGCTCCTGTTATACAGATACATGCCAACCTTTGAACTTTCCCCAATTTAGCTTTTGCTGTTTTTAGTTGAGTTCTCCTTGCCCACGCTAATGCTCCATATGTAATGATTGGCCTTACCATCATTGTGTACATCCAGCGCAGTACACTTGGTTTACATCCCCAAGTTTTCCCTGCTAGCCTTCTGCATACCATTAGAGCGCGAGTGGCTTTACTTGTCACTGCCTCAACATGCGCTTTCCATGTGAGTTTACTATCTAATACTAAGCCCAGATACTTTACCTCTTGCTTTTGTTCAATAATCTCCCCAGCTAGTGATATCGGTTTCCAGCGCGGGAGTGATCTTTTCCTGGTAAATGGAACTATAGTGGTCTTTGCAGGGTTAATATTTAGCCCTACCGACCTGCACCATCTCCTAGTAATACCTAGCCCTCTTTGTATAATGTCACAGAGAGTTTCTTCAAATTTCCCTCTGGCTACGAGGACTATATCGTCCGCATACCCTTGACAGTCTATGCCCGCCTCTGAGAGTTTCATTAAAAGTTCGTCTACTACCAGGCTCCACATTAGAGGCGATAATACTCCTCCCTGTGGACATCCTCTGGTTGTGCTGACTGATATGGTACCTAGCCCTGTTTCCATCTCAGCTGTTCTAGAGGAGAGCATTTCTGACATCCATCTAGATGTTGTGTTATCTACTCCTCTTCGCCTTAGAGAGTTATTGACAGCCTCGTGTGAGGTGTTGTCGAAAGCTCCTTCTATATCCAGGAAAGCACATACTGCTACTTCTTTCACATCTAGTGCCCCTTGAATCTTCCCCGCTAAGTCATGCAGAGCTGTCTCGGTAGACCTGCCTGCTCTATATGCATGCTGATTGGGGTGCAATGGATTTGTGTCTAAGACTTTACATCGTATAAAGTTGTCAACCACCTTTTCAAGTGTTTTCAACATAAACGATGTTAAGCTTATAGGTCTGAAGGACTTAGGGTTGGTGGTATCTTTTTTGCCCACTTTTGGTATAAATACCACCTTTGCCCTTCGCCAAGCTGTTGGTATGTACCCAAAAGCGAGGCTACTTCTCCCTATATTAATAAGGAATGGCAATATTTCCTTTATGCCCTTCTGTAATAGAGCAGGAAATATGCCGTCAAGACCAGGCGATTTAAATGGTTGAAAAGTGTTTAACGCCCATTCCAATCTAGGCGCAGAGCATATTTCTGCTGCTACCTTCCTGTCTACTCTGTTTATTCTTCCAGGCTGCTCCTCTGAATTCCTGCTCTCTAACCCAACACTTCCAGGGAAGTGTGTTGCTAGTAGCAATTCTGCTCTTTCCTTTTCATTACAGGTGAAGCTGCCATCTGATTTCTTCAGCGCCATTCTCATGTCCTGCCCTGCTTTTGCAAAGGTTTTATATATCCTTGATGCAGCAGGTAGAGATGAGATATTGTCGCAGAAGTTCCTAAAGCTAGTTCTTTTAGCCTTCCTAATTTCTTTATTATATTCTGTTAGTTTATCCCGATAAGCTTGCCATTGTCCGTTCCGTTTTGCTCCATTATGGAGCCTACGTACTTCGGTTCTAATGTCACTTAGGGTACTATTCCACCATATGGCGTCCTTTCCTAGACTTTCCGCTTTTTCCGGGCAGCTGCCCTCGAAAGCATCTAGTATTGCTTCGTTAAGTTCATTTACGGAATATTCGAGCTCATGATGATTTTTTATCACCTTGCACGATTTAATACCTTCTAAGTTACACTTAAGTACTTCTATGTATTCTGTCCAGTTTGTTTTCCTGGGATTTCTAAAGGAAGGTATTTCGGTACTTGTGCCCTCTAGGAGGAACTCTATGATTTTATGATCAGAGAGTGAGTCCTCTTTGGATACCCTCCAGTTCTTGACTAGTCCTACTATATTTGGACTGCATACTGTTATGTCTAATACTTCTTTCCTAACTCTAGTAACAAACGTAGGTTCATTCCCTATGTTTAATAT
This sequence comes from Toxonevra muliebris, assembly GCA_963691655.1. Taxonomy (NCBI): domain Eukaryota; kingdom Metazoa; phylum Arthropoda; class Insecta; order Diptera; family Pallopteridae; genus Toxonevra; species Toxonevra muliebris. Next base: position 115,573,570 of record OY829326.1, on the reverse strand, counting down.
TTCTAGATTAGCGGGGGTTTCGGAGATAGAGACCGGGGAAAATTTTCAACAGTTGCCACTACTGGTTTAACAGAAAAAATTCGTAAACGAATCAAGCGAAATCCAAGGCGCTCAATGAGAAAAATCGCTAAGGAAGTGGGAGTAAACCGTGAAACAGTGCGAATCATTTCAAAATCAAAGCTTAATCTTAAGCCGTACAAGCTCCGAAAAGCTCAAGATCTGACACAAAAAAAGAAAGATTTGCGACTGCAAAGATGCAAGGCGTTGCTACGCTCCTCCGTGTTAAAAAATGTTGAAAATATCTTGTTTACAGATGAAAAAATTTCACGGTTGAACAACATTTCACGGTTGAACAACATTTCAATGCGCAAAATGACCGAATGTGGCTAACATCATAATGGCAACAAAGTAGGACTGTTGGCCGAGTTCAAAAGCCAGCTTCCGATATGGTATGGGCTGGAGTTTCCGCTAATGCCAGAACCCCTCTAATATTCGTTGAAGAGGGTGTTAAAATTGACCAGGTTGTTTATCGGAGCATTTTGAATGAACATGTTCTTCCCTGGGCCCAAGATACATTTGGAAATGAAAACTGGACTTTCCAGCAAGATTCTGCACCTTTCCACATGGCAAAATTAACGCAAACATGGACAAAATACAATTTTGCTGGATTCATAACATTTCAAGAATGGCCACCATACTCCTCAGACTTGAATCCAATGGACTACTCTATTTGGAGTATTTTAGAGAGTAAGGCTTGTGCATCTCAACACCACAGTCTGGAGTCGCTGACAAATTCATTAGAGCAAGCCTGGACTGAAATTGATCAGGAAGTCCTGCGGCGAACAGTCCTACGATTTCCGGATCGATTGAAGGCATGTGTGCAGGCTAAAGGAGGTTATATTGAATGAGGAGGGGTTTAAATGAATGCTTATATATTCAGCAATGTTAACACTTAATTGTACTTAATGGAAGTACGTCCTTTTGCAAATAACTGCTGAAATGTGTGCGTCACTTTACGATTGTCACCCTGTATACCCTACGTGTCTATTAGCTTTTGATCCCTACAACATTTATGAAAATCAGAAAAATCGACGCCAGACTCCTGGGGACGTCCCCTTGTTGGTCAAAATTAATGTTACAGTTATCTAAATTAATCATAATGCTGTATTCACATTATAGTACATTTTATTTATGTGGGTAGGCTGTTATTTCCTTTTCGTAACCGTTAACCGTTATATATATGACTTTTATGTCTTTGGTGACCTCTAGTAAAATTTTCAGGCAAATACTTTTGTGGAACATTTTAATCCTTAAATATCTCTTTTGAAAGAACTTTTCAGTTTTTCATCAAAAAAGTGGTCAAATTGTCCCATAAAAAGAGGAACTAAAGGGTTAAAATGTTCTACAGAAATGTCCCTTGAAAAATTCTACTGTACAACTTTGCCAATAAGATTTTCCTCAGACACTTTTTGCACTTAGTATTCAGCTCCCTTCGACCAAAATAAAAAAAATTTGACCCACTGTGAAAAAAAACTGAGACGTGCTGGACTATAAGTTTGTTTTACAAAAATGGCCTATAGAATATACCCTTTCAGGGTTATAGGGTAGCTATTCTGTTGCAGCCAAAAAGCCTTAATTTGTTGGACTGTGCTATTTTATATTTAACAAAAAGTAAAAATTGGTATGACTCCCTTCAAACTTGATTTCTGCATGCTCTATTGGTAAAATGGGCAAATCAAATGGCTTCTCGTGATGTGCATTTCCCATAACTGATGTGTATCCATATATTTTCCTACTTTAAGGTCAACCTTTTAATATTGACCTCAAGAATTCATTTGTCGTATCTTAAAAAATAGCAAAGGTCAAGTGTATGTAGCTCCCGGCTCTTCCATTTCAATTATGATAAGTGCGCAATTCTTATACCACATTTATCATTATCGCCTGAATTACCAAAACAAAAACCCTTTAACTTTAACACTCGGACTCTTATATGAAATAAAAAGAAAAATCCTTTCAAAATCCCGTTGGTACCATAATATTTTAGTACTTAATTTACGTAGCAAAAATTACATAAAATATCAAATTTTATTATTTTTATAGACGAAATGATTCCAGAGGAAAAAGATTCTCATTACAATAACGCTTTAGGTGACGGTGTTGGTGATGCTGCCGAGTTGAATGGGGAGTGTTTCTAGTTAAGTGGTTAAACATAAACAAGAGAAAAAAAAGAAGAAATTTTCTATTGCAACAATGTATGAGAGGCTGTGGGGTTAAAGCGGTTTAGCATAAACAAAATGACATAGATAAAATTTATCAAAGAAAAATAAATAAATAAATAGGTAGAAGGGTTGCAGCGCATAGACAACGCTTGTGACACCCTTGTCTACATACATAATCTAAGAAAGAAATATACAAGGAAGCTAACAATTTCCAAAGGGAAATAAAGCATAAATGATTTGTCGCCTTTTATGCAAGCGATTACCACATTATTCAAGGCAAACGTGTTTGATATTGGCAAACACTTAAGTTTTTGGGGTATTCCAATCTAAGCAATTATGGTTTAATGCACTTGCGTCTTTTGCTTTTTTTCTTTCTTCTTTCAAGCACAAGCACGTAAATATTAGCATTTACCAGCAAATAATCACCGATGTGTGTGTGATGCTGTGACATTTTTTTTTTTTAGTGTGTTCTTTTCCCACTTGACACATAAATAATCTTGAAAGTAGTAAAAAGAAAAGAAATGAAGGAAGGGTTCCAATGGCAAGGCAAATTGATATTGAATATGAATTTCTCTTTATACTTGTGCAGAATTGTTATGAGGTTTATGGCTAGGTACTTGTAGCTAATTTCATACACAGATCCTTGGCACATATTTTACCTATAAATGTGTAATGCTCCGGCTAGGAAGTGGAATGCAGAAAGGGGTGACTTTTCTGTTTAATACAATATCTCGCTTTGAAGTATGCTGGTTAATATTTTAAAGCATATAAATTTTACATTCACTTTCTACTTGACAAGTTTTGTTGTTATTATTCCCACTTATTTGATGTTATTTTTAATTCAATTTTTTTACTCACATTTCTTTCCAATGGTAGGTAATAACAACTTAGAAACTCGACACAAATTGCTACCATAAAATACTGCACTAAAATTATGAAACTAATCATATCCTTGCACCGTTCCATGCAAACAAATAAATCACTAAAGACCACACATATTGGCCAATGTTGCCTCTATTGTTAAGTGCAACAAAAAACAATATTTGTATAGTATCAACAACAACAACAACAAGAACCAAATCAATATGAATAATTTCAATACGGTGGGTGGCAATAGTTGGCAGTGTCGATGCTGAATGAGAGATGTTTTTTTATTGTTCGAAAAATTTTCCAAATCACGACAATAAACAAACAAACAAATACAATGAAATACAATGCATACAAATTCAAAACGAAAAACACACATATTACATTAAAAATTCTAAACAACACGGCAACACTGGCACTGTGCCGTATGTATATAGCTATGCCATGCATATCCGTTCACCCATTCACCCTTTTTTGTTTTTTTTTTTTTTGCTGGGTTGATTCTTTCTAAAAATATGCTCGGTTTTATTTTGCGAAATAGTACGTTTTCAATTTCAATTTCATAAAATGTTTGCTTAATTTCGAAATTTGCGTGCGGCTCAAACACACAAAGTAACACAATATTATATATGCAACATTTTGTTGTACATATGCATAGTATGCGTGGAAGGAGGTAGAATAGGATGCTGCTAGCTGGTAAAATGGTCACAACGAGTACAAAATTCACTGGAATTTTTATGCTGAAACGTGCTTTTTCCACAGCACTGCCAATCTATGCTCAATGAAATGCAACCGAAGTCACCACAAATTCACAATTGTGCAAATGTTTTTGCTTTAAGCACGCACAATTGAGCTATTTTTTGCTTGCTCATATTTCGATGTCATGCCATGGGGGGACCAGCAGCATGAAATGAAAATGAAAATGGGGTAGTATTGCGTATTCATTATGAATTACATTTTTAATTTTTTTTTTTTTTTCTAAAAATTAAGCATTCAATTTCGGTGATATTGGCATTAGTTTGAACTTATTTATGACTGTATATGTGACTAGTTCATACAAATTCAAACTTTATACATTGTTTGGCAATTAACCCTTAAATGCCCAATACGTCTGATTTAAATTAAAAACATACTTAGAGGTAGTATTAGGGATTCCGAGCAACGTTTGTTCTACGAGTTTTCAAATAAATTAGTTTAAAGTGCCGTAATTTCGATTTACATGGTTGGCCACAGTAGTACTGTTTGGGGATTATCTGGAGAATAAGTTAAAATACATGAGCAATAATTTTTAAAAACAATTATTTAGTGTTATGCCATACCGTTTGACACAAATTTTTTAACCCGGCAATTTATTTGTTATACAAAAATTCGAAAATAAAAAACCTTATTTTCTGTATGTAGTTCAAAATTCTTGCCAAACTTGCTTTCCGAGCTAAAAATAACTGTAATTATGTGAAAGTTGTCATTTTTGGATTCTTGTTTGTACGTATTGATAAAGAAATCTTTTGTCAGTAAAATCAGATATTTATTTTAAATGGCGAACGTAAAATGGCGGCACAGGTAGCTGCTAAAGTGGTTGATCACTGCAGTGACCAGTGGGTATTTAAGGGTTAATACATTGAACTTTTTATCGTTAAAGCATTGAATTATTGCTTTTGAATTGAACTTTTTGTTGCTTTTAAATGACTTGGGCGGCTTTTGAGAGCTTTTTTGATATCTGTAACTTTTGACTGAATTATATTGCTTTATTTTCTATTATTGCCTTTGGATGTGACCTCTAATTACCTCTATTTTTTTTATTTTCTCTGTAGCTTTGTATGACTTATGATTGCCGCAGACAGCCTCTTATTGGCTTTGAATTTCTGACTACCTCAGACCAGTGATGAAAAAGTAGGTACAATTGTAACTTTTTCCGACTTTTTCGAACTACAAGGTACAATTGGTACAATTCGCACATTTTAGGTACAATTTCTCATTGGCCAGAAGAGGCTCAAAGCCATAAGAAGATTTTTGAATTTTAGAATAAATAATAAATAATAAATTTTTTGCATTATGTATGTTTCCTTTTATAAAAAGTAATAACTGAGCTCTGAACTTTGAAACAAATCTTGGTTAAAAATTTTTGAAAAATCGAAAATTATGATAAAAATTCCGGAACTTTCATGACCAATGTGGGGCTTTTAGATTTAAAAATTTGTTTTCCCCTTGCGTCTAAAAACTTTTCTCTTTCCTTAATTTGTCGTCCTCAAAATGTTATTTTTTGTGATCAATTTCGTGACTCACTGTATATGTGCTGCAATAATTTAACTAATTAGATTACGAAGTATCTCACCCTCGAATGCTTCCAACAATCTCAAACATCTTTTCAGCGCTATGCATTAGAAAGAGGAGGATGAGTGACTAATTGACAGTTATTTTTGTCCGCTGTGAGAGTAGTGTCTGTTATATTTCGTTCTGCTCTCGATTCTCGTGAGATTTCCACGACGAGACTCCTTATCCTGGTTGGAAAATGTTCGGTTGACTCAACGTCAGTGTTTGCAACTCGAATCAATTTTTCCATCATAAGATTAAATAAGTTGCACGATAAGGAATAACATTGTCTGAAACTTTGTTTGCTATCAAATACCGCAGATACTTCAGTTCCAATTTTCACCATGCAGTGTTCAGTGTCCTTTTAGAAAACCAGGCCAGACATTGAGGCGTACAAATTATCCCTAATCCGGCTGTCGTAGGTGGCTTTATAATCCACGACTAAGTGGTGGGTATCGATTTCTTTTTCTCGGGTCTTTTCGAGAATTTGATTTGGAGTGAATATTTGGTCGGCTTACCATGCCTCAAGCCAAACTAATAAAGTTCAACCAGCTTATTGACGAAGCTGGCTGGTTTGAGCTTAGACAGTTAAAAAAATTAAAATGTCGATATTACAAACGTATTTCAAAGTTAAAACTGTTTTCATTTTTGAAAATAAGGAGTGAGATTGAAAAAATCTTAACACACGTTTTACCTAATAATTTTTTTTGGGTGTAAAATTTAAAAATTTCTGTGATCTAGTTATCTTTGAAAAATATGTCACTTGTTATTTTTAATGACAAACATGTTGATTTATTGTGAGTTTAATCAAAATGAGTGAAGAAAAAGAAGTACGTCTTAAAATTATTAAACATTTTCAAAAAATCCTAATTGGTCCTACAAAAAATTAGCCAAAGATTTGAAGTTCTGCCATCAAACTGTTTCCAATGTTATTAATCAGTTTCAGGAGAATTTAACCATCGATAGAAAACCTGGTTCGGGAAGAAAACAAAGACCACATGATATTGGGAAAGCCAAGAAAATAGAAAGCATATTGAAAAGATCTCCAAACAAATCTGGTAGAAAAGCTGCCCGGTTAGCCCAGTGCTCTGACTATTCGGTGCGAAAAGTTAAAGCCAATGCAGGTTTGAAAACATACAAAATCCAAAAAGTTCCAGACAGGAATGCTGCAAAAAATTTAGACGCCAAAAGTAGGGTTCGGAAATTGTATAATGGACGACGAAACGTATGTACTGGCAGATTTTACGCAGCTTCCGGGTCAAAATTTTTATGTTGCTGATGCTCGAGGAAATGTCGCAGAACAATTTAGAATCCAAAAGCAGACAAAATTTCCTAAAAAATTCCTGGTGTGGCAAGCTATATGCAGTTGCGGCAAAAGAAGCAAGTCATTTGTTACAGTGGGTTCTATAAATACCGAAATATACATCAAAAAATGTTTGAAAGAAATACTTCTTCCTTTCATAAGAGAGCACAATGTGTCCACATATTTTTGGCCCGATTTGGCATCATGTCACTACGGCAAGAAAGCTCTGGAGTGGTACCAAAGTAATAACAGTAATAGTAGTTTTTGTACCAAGAGAGGCCAATCCTCCAAATTGTCCGAAGCTAAGACCAGTGGAGAGATATTAGACTCTTGTGAAAAGAAACTTAAAGAGTACAAAAAAGGTGTCCCAAAATATCGAAGATTTTAAAAGGAGATGAGCAAACTGTTCCAAAAAGGTGTCTGAAACAACTATCAAATCTCTAATGGAAAGCTTACCAAAAAAGGTCCACGAGTTCATAAATAGTGGTTAGAACTATAAAAGTTACATTTTTCTGTAATTTGTAAAATATTATCAATTAAAAAAAAAAATCAAAACTCTAAGATCAACCTTTTAAAAATTATTGAATTTTATATATGTTAAGATTTTTTCGATCTCACTCCTTACTTGTTGCTCTGGCGGGTACACCAAAAGTTTTGAGTTGAACATAACTTTCTATAGCGCAACATATCTACTTTCTAGATATTTGCAAATACAACACAACTTTAAAATGTCTTCTTAATTTAAAATATTACAATAAAATAAGCAACGATTTTTTTTATCCCTGTAACAGTTTTCCTTATTAAAATTTGCATTCTGTAGTAACACATGAAATCGTTGAAAGATTTTTCACTTTAAGACATTAATCTTCTTCGTATAACGTTCAGCGGAGAATTTTTTAATAAAGTTGTCGCTCGCGATTGCAGCAAAATCTACTAGAAAAATCATCACCAGCACAAGTGTCAAATTTGAAGGTTTCAGCAATTTTTCACATACGCACACGCATACACAGATAAACACAAAAATTCCGAGGAGAGGAAAAGGAAACTTATTAAAATTGAAACTAATGTTGACAAAGATGTATGACGTCAAAGCATGACAACTCTTCAACACATTCATTCATTCATTCATTAAGTTTGACACCAGCATCGGCAACGGTATACCGTTTAAATTCTCAGCCCCTCACTGCAGCATATTCGTTATTTTCACTCTTGCTCTGGCATGTCATCTCACATAAAGGAACTTCATTAGAAAAACGTTTAAACTCACACACATACACGCACATGTATGTAAATAAATCCGCCTTGAAGTTAGTGTTGCTGTTTTCAAGTTTTCACACCCTTCAAAAATTACATATGCGTAGGTATTGTAATTTTTATTCGTCACTTAAACTTGTCAGCATGAATAGCTAGAGAAAGATGTGGGAGGTGTGGGTTTAAGGGTGAAGAATCTAACAGCAACCAAATAAACTAGTAGCAAAAACAACTTTAACCAGTTAATTTTCTAAACATTTGTTGACAGTTTTGTTGCTTTTTATACTGTTGCTGCTGTTGTTGTTGTTGTTTATTGATGACACCAGTTATCCTTGCTGCTTATCCCTGATGTACATAGCTCATAAAATAAGAAGGGGACTACTTGATATGCAAATTTACTTGTTCTTGCAACTCAACAAATTTTCTTATACGCCTCTTTTTAAAACTTAACCTTACGAGTACATGAAAATTTTGATTGATGAATCAATGTTGGCATTTGTTTGTTTGTAAACACTTGACAGGAGCTTGATTAAAAAACTTCACTGCCCACATGGGACTTTACGGTATACTACAGCGCGTTGTTTTTGTTTTTTTTTTTCTTTCACGTGCGTCCTTGTTGTCATCGTGAGAGTAACGTCATCCTTCCATCCATCCCTCAATTTGGTATGTAAAAGCGCAACAGCAACAAGAAAAATACTAAATTAAATATATTGCGTGCGTCAGTTAATGTTGTAAGTTCTGCTGTGCTTTTGTTGTTATTGTTGTTGTTGATGTAGGTGTTGTGGGTGTTACTCATGTTGACGGGCGTCGCTGAGATTATAATTTCGTCGTTGTCGTCGTCCTTCGTGTCCAAATTTTTTGTTCAGCATGCAAATTACATGTTATAAAAATCGCTTACCTACAAAATAATTTTCACTTGATTTACATGTACTGATAATGTCAGTGGCTCTGGGTCGTGATGGCTGGCACACACACAAATGCCAGATGACTTGATAGATAGCATATCGCCATTAATTGTAACCTTGTCACAACATCAACAGTTTATTTTATTATTTTTGCGTTGACGAGGAGAAATGATGATTTATAAAATGCAATTGATTAAAGCGCGCTCAAGATTGGAGCAAAATTAATACTAGCTCAGGGTAATTAGTGGTGGCAAGTGCAAAATTGCTTTGTAATGCAAAGGATATTTGGATAAATAAAAACTTCGCATAAATCGGTGTGGGCCCCATTAACAACATATGCCACCCCAATTTAAAAACGAATAGCTAGTCGAAACACATGACAGGTACCTCTGGCAAATATGTGATAAAATAAAAATTTTTAAAAGGAACAATTCTCACTAATTCTAGAAATGATAAGAACTTGCTGTTGTCCAGGGCCGTAGCCAGGATTTTTTTTCGGGGGCGAGGGGGGGTGTTTCAATTCGCAGAAAATATTCATAAATAATTTTTATGAAACTGATGTTTAAATAAATAAATGCTAAAAATATTCAGAGGCTATTTATTATTATTATTTGAAGGAAGGACGACTCGAAAGTCAGGCACTGCGACCTATAAGATATCTATTGTACCAAAGCCCCAAGAAAGAAAGAACGGAAGAGAGAAAGAAAGATAGATAAGAAACATACCCAAGCCGAGAATCGAACTCGGGTCTCCAGAAGCAAGAGTCTGGCACTCTACCACTAGACCACAGTGGCGATGGCAGGACCTACAGTTTAACGCCGATTCCGAACGGCTGTGTGGCAATTTTTTATCAGCTCGGTAGTTTTGCCTTTACCAACCAATGTGTGTACTTGTACACATTCTTATAATTCTCATCCGCTTCATATCGATAGTGAATATAAGAAGTTTATGAGAATTAACCACCAGACCAAGACGGGAATCGAACCCTCAACCTTCTGGATGAAAGTCTAGTGCACTATCCACTAGACTATCGAGGTCGTCATTCAGAGGCTAACTTTTTCAAATGTTTATCATTGGGAATTTGAGCCATTATCAATGATAAGGAACCCGGATGAAGTTGGCTTATATTCTCTAAATTCGTGAAGTCACAGTATTAAAAGGGATCTTCCGAGTCGGGTGCTCTGAGCAATAATGGAATTAATTACATTTTAAAATTGTCTCCAAAAACTTTGAAGCTGATCCAATAACACTGCCCTGCATGGGTTTGGCGAATAATATGGTTCCTAGCATTAATTTTTCATGCTGAAAATAAATCTGAGGTCAGAAATTTTTTTTACCGTTTTTGACCATTTTTGAGAAATTGTAGAGCTGAACCCTGACGTGCTAGAAACTTCGAAATTTAGAAATTAAAGGCTGAATAATGCCCTTTCTGATAAACCCTAAGTCATACTGTTTTCATGCGCCCTTAAAGCAGGGGATGTGTTTATGTCAACGGGTGCAGGAAAAAATTTACAAAGAACGGATTTTATCTTACTCACACTCACAGCCAGACATAATGAAAGGTGCAGTGGTCCGCAGTGTTTTAGGGGCGCTGGTTGCAGTCAGATGGCGGACAAGTTTAGCATAATAAAATATTGCTTTGTATTACTTTTCACATTAGCCTAATTTTACAAGGATCCGACAGCTTTTTCTATTTTTTATTAATTTTTAGAACCCCCAAAACCTCCCCCTAAATACGGCCTTGCTGTTGTCATACCTTTCCAATGTGGATTGACAATCATCTCAATACCTAATTTCCCTCGGAATTTTTACAAAATATTTCCACAAGTTGCTAAAATATATCCCATTAAGATGAAACTGATTTAAAACTTTTTTTTTTCGTAGGTTTCCTGGGTGATTTTTCGGCCAATGGGCCAATCAATGTACTAATTTTGTACAAAAATAATGAGTCTGGAATTAAAATAATAGTCAGTTTAAAGTATACTAGTCGGTAAGGCCCCAGTAACTGGGGCTAATTTTTGCGGAAGAAATCTCTTTATGAAAAAACAAATATCAAAAGAGAACCAAACTACTCGTTGGTTTTGTTATTTGTGTATGCAGATAATTCGTTAGATGATTCTGAGAAATGCCGTTACTCATATTTTCTCTCTCTCTCTCCTATTTGGTATTTACTCCCGCTTCAAGGATTTTTTAACGATGAATGCAATACTTTGTTCAATGAGCGAATTTTAAAAAACTTCCGACGCTAATATTTTGGAATTGGCTTAACCGATTTTAAATCTGATAATTTTTGGCTAACCTACTCGTCAAACTCTTTAAATTGATATATAATATGATAGTGTAGCACTTCTGGATCTTCTGGAATAAAATTGTAGTTACACTAATAAATATATAGATGGTGGTACAATTGTCGATTAATCGACTAGCTTATTTTAAACGCACATAACTTCGATTCTATTTGTAATAATACAAAATCAAATTAATTTTATAATTAATATATATATTGACAAACTTGAACAAATTGTATTTAAAGATTTTGCTGGTTTGAACCTTTTAAATCAATCGCTTAAAAAAAAAATATTTGTTTGTACTTGTTTTTAAACCTCCTTTAGAGGGGGAAGTAAAATTTTTTTTTCAAAGTTCAATGGAAAGATAACGTAGCAGAGAGAGTACGAAAACGCTCTGTGCTCTACTGCTGTAAGAGGGCCTTAGCAGCAAGATAGGGACTTCAACCTCGATTGATTTCCTGGCTCTTCTCGAACCTAATCTTTTTTATGAATCCGTTTTCTGGTGGCCAGCTACTGCAAAGGCGGTTAACCTTAAACCATTGAATAAGGTTAGAAGAACGGCAGCCATATTGATTATAATTATTGGGGCTCTCCGTACTACCTCTTCGAAAGCTCTCTTCGCAATTCTACAACGGTTGCCTACTTCACTCCTGGCTAAGCAACAAGCGAAGTGCTTTCCTGTCAGACTCTGTGCTTGTGGGACATACCAAAATATATCTGCTCTGCCCCAAATTTAAACCACAAGTTTTTCCTTATGTCCAGTAGAAAGAAATGGGTTAATGACGAAACAGCCACTGACAATTTAATTGACATATATACAGATAAGTTTAAACTAGAGGAACGAGATGGCTGTGGCAACTTTTCTGGCAAGTTGGGTCTAAGACTGTCTTTCCGACTTCCTAACCATTGCAGCATTTTTCAGGTGGAAGTAATAGCTATTTATTTGATCGAGTGCATCGTCACTTCTCTTTTGAGTTGCGTGGTTGATAGCGGTTGGACAGAAAGGACGATTTGTGTATTTAATGACAGTCGGGTTGCGCTTAAACCCTTGCTTAACCCTCTAGCTACATCTAAATTGGTTATGCATAGTAAACCTAGCCTTGATTGTGTTGGAAAACATAGTATCTTGCTGTTGATATGAGTCCCTGGACACTCAGGTATCTCAGGAACTGAAAAGGTTAGAAAATCGTTCCAGAACCTGTACTCTCTTTGTCGTCTATAGCCATCAATACCACCATTAATGAGTGGATCGAATTGACCCACAATCGTAAATAGGAGGAACTGAGGGGCTTTAGACAGATAAAGATCATGTTACCTGTTATCTCGAAGCGTCTAACCGATTTTCTATTATCACTTAACTGGAAAAGCTGTAGCCAGCTGATGAGATTATATGCAGGTCACTTCTCTCTCTCTCTCTTGGGTAAAACATTTGTATATGATTGGCTTGGAAGCTAGAGCCTTCTGTGCTGTCAGTTGTTCGGAGGAAAAATGTGAAGAGATGGCTGATCACTTTCTTAGTGTCTTCCCCGCTTTCTATCCGACCAGAGTTAGCATATTTAACACTGGAGTATTGAGAGACGAAGGCTTGAGCTCTTTGACAACGTAGGATCTGCTCAGATTTATTAATAAATTAGTAGATTCAAGGAATAATAAAAGGAAACACAGAATGTTGTATAATGGACATAAAACTTACCTCAGTGCGGTATTTCTTTTGCAGTTCAAAAAAAAAAAAAATTGATATTTATCGAGAGACCAAATGGCTCATTTGGAACGATTCATTCGATACGAATATTCACACTTACACGGGCAGCCACCTGGGCACATGCATATTTCAGGTTACTGCGAGCAATTAATGAAGAAACCGCTTGGAAAGACCGTGCTATCGATGCCTACCGAGTATCGATGAGACACGAACTCCACATTATTACTGATATAAATTAGGGTCACCAGAATTCCGCAGCTGCCGATGGCTGTACTACATCAAGAGTGTGGGTGAAATTTCTCCACTTAAAAGGTTGTTCATTTTTAAGCCAAGAGGACGATGATTTTGTCTTCTAAAAAAAAATAAAGAACAGTTTGTTTTTACAAGTAAGAGAGCATAAGTTTCGAAGTGTTTGACAACTCCCATTTAAAAAAGTTCTTTATATTTACTTGAAGTATGATCTTTTGCCATTATGATCCAAGTTCTTCCACTCATATTGAATACTTACAATAAAAACTTGTATACAACAATAACATAATGAACGAATTAATGTCACGAAATTAACATTGGCAACAACAAAAACAAAACAAAAAAAATCATAAATGATCCCGACTTTGATAGGAGATTGGATCGTTGTTCTTTCATTATTTCATTCTTGCTCACTCCTTCAGTTTCATAAAGCAGCAGCAATAATAATAATAACAATAAGTTGACGATGTTGTCGCGCAATTGTCTGTGACGCTTTGAGTCGTTTGCATCAGGCAGGCTTGCCTACAAACAACAGCAGCAATTGTTATTATTGCAGATTTGTATGCTAATTTCAAATTGTTAGCTTCTTGCTGCTAGTGCTGGGTCTATAGCTCGCTCCTTTTTCCTTTTTTATATAAGTGGCTTTCATGATTATGTATTTTCAGCATCTTTGCTGACTGCAACATTTTTCACTTGCAACAGCAACAAAAACAATTTACCACAAATTTACCCTTAAGTGCGCCAAATCATATGCAACAGAATCTTCTTCTTCTTCTTCATTTCTTCTCCTAGCAATAACTTCTTCTATGCTTCTATGAAGTTGCAGTTGCAAATTGAATTTCGCGCTTCAGTGCAACTGTGACTTGTGACTTGTAATTTGGGAAGAGCAGCAGCAATAGCAGCAGCGAGAGCAATAGGCAGCAACATCATCAAATGTTGCAAAAACAAAATTTTCCAACATGATCTTCTTCTTTTTCTATGGTCTTCTGATAATCGCATGAAACACGACATACTCAATTCAAAGAGCGTTTTAAACCGCTCACCGCGCACCGCTGCCACCATCGCTGCCATTGTCGTCATCGTCTCGTCATTGTTGCTGTTGTCATTTGCCGCCACCACTGCGTCATCTTAATCTGTAAAATCGCTGCGCTGTGCTGCTGTAGCAAGCAGTTGAAAGAAAAAAGGATTTCATTGTGATCGTTTTAAGTTTCAGTTTCATTTTCATTTCTGTAGTTTTGTTTGGGGTTTTGTGTCTTTTTGTCTTTGTGTTGTTGCTGCTGCTGTAGCTGTTGTTAAATTTTTTTTTGATCGTGGCCGCTTCATTTCTCCACAGTAGCGACTCCAAAAGCGTTGAAACAAATTACCTTCGATATGATCTTTAGATTTGTATACTGTCGCAACGGCAGCATTAGCAATAGTTGCTACTGCTAGTTGCTAGGCTTCATCGGCTGCTGCTGCTGCTGTTGGCTGTCGGTAGCTGGTGGTGGTCTCCATTAACATTTTCATGTCGTTTGTTATTGTTGTGTCTTTTTTTTTTTGTGTTGTAGTTTTCGTGTTTTGTAATTTGAAACTTTAGTCATTTTACAAATTGCAGGTTTTTAACTTCTAAATGGAGATTCTTAACGTTTTTAGTGGGTGCTTTATTATCGCTACGCTTTGTTATATTACAGTTTCAGAAGATTTTCTTGTTTGCTTCTGGCAATATTGTAGTGATCGTGCTATAATTATTTTGTAGGTTACCTAATTTAATAGGTGAAGGGATAATTATATTTAAGGGGTGAATGGTGTATTAAGTTTGCCTGAGCGTTTGCCCGGCAATTTCTGTAAGTATAAAAATATCTGGCTGGATGGAACCTTGCTCAGAACCATTCCTATTTCCCATAAACTTGAAATTTTCAGAGGTAATAAAATATTGATCGAAAATGTGTGACTGTAAAAGAAAAGACTAGTGTAATTAAGTACTTGCTTATCTGAAATCTTGAGCATAAAAGCTTTTTCCGATTTTTACCGAGATACTATATTTTTCTGTATTGCTCTGATCTTAGCTTAAGATCTGTATCCACCTTCAAAATAATTGCTAAAGAAAAAACTGAACTGTGTGGCCATCATAGCCGCAATTGCAACAAGAAAAGTACAAAATGGCTGGGTATTTTGGTAAGTCCGTTTCTTAAGAAACAGAATTACAGGAAAAGGTTCGACAAGCTTTAACGTATACTGGTCCATGCTGCCTTGCATTCGGTTACTAGAAAGTACAATATAAAGACAAATTTGCTAAATTCACATTTCACTTAAAAAAATTAACTAAAAAAGGGTACTAAATTTCTCTCCCAAGAAATATTTACACAAGGAAATTTCTTGAGCATTTCTTGAAAGTTTTAGCATCTATACATTTATTAGCGTAACTACAATTTTATTCAAGAAGATCCAGAAGTGCTACACTATCATATTATATTGTAAGAGCTTGACGAGTAGGTTAGCCAAAAATTATCAGATTTAAAATCGGTTAAGCCAATTCCAAAATATTAGCATCGAAAGTTTTTTAAAATTCGCTCATTGAACAAAGCATTACATTCATCGTAAATAATAAATGAGAGAGAGAGAAGACATGAGTAACGGCATTTCTCAGAATTAGCTAACGAATTAGCAAATAACAAAACAAACACCAAGGAGTAGTTTGGTTCTCTTTTGATATTTGTTTTTCATAAAGAGATTTCTTCTGCAAGAACTAGCCCCAGTTACTGGCAGTTACTGGGGCCTTACCGACTAGTTACTTTTAATTAACAATCATTTTCGGACAATTGACATTGACTAAAGTAATAGGAAAATTTCCGGTTCTAGATTGAATGCAACCGTACAGCCAGGAACAACTAAATGTTGCCACAATTTCGGGATGACAACTTCCATTGATATTGATGCAACTAACTGGATATATGAAAATATATTTAAATATGTAAATTCCTGATTTTAAAAATGATAAAGCTCAATGAATATAAATTATTTACTGTACATTCAAGTTGGAACATTTGCTCTACTCAACTAAATATTTATGAATTTTTAATTTATGCTATATCGCTTGCTGACTTTCTCTTATCATGAATTTTTGCGTCTTATAAAGTTGTCATACATCTGTCATTTGGTTACATCTATTCTTTTATTCTTCTTTTAAACTTGTCATTTGCTTATCATCTCTTAGTGCGCTATATTCTTTAAAAAATAAATTTCCGTAGCGCTCTAATAATTCTGTTGAGTTGACAGCTGCAATGACATAAATCAAAAATTAAGATGACTTGCTTGTCAAGGAATGATGCTGAATGTATGCCAATAAAAAATGATGTCATTGAATTGAGAATTGTGCGAAGGAAAAACAAAAATATTAAAAATAAATATATTATTATTAGAGACTATGAAACTGAAATCTAGTTGTTCATATTCCATAGTTTGACTTTACTTCATCAATACTTAACAGTTCAAGGTTTGCTAACAGGCTTAATGAAACGTCATTTTTTCGTCAAAGTGACGAAGTGACTAAGTCGCAACCATGTATAAAGGGCAGGCAAATCATACGGCAAAATAATAAAAACCTTGAAATTCTGGGTAACGTTTTCAAATATCTAACACTTATATAGAATATTGGAATGCTAGTAAGAACCATCACAAAGATCACTGATGAGGAATCGTGGCGGGTTCCGAAACGGCCGTATAATTTTCCTAACCTTTATACATTGTTGCGACTTAGTCATTTAAAAAAAAAAATGACGTTTCATTAAGCCTGTTAACAAACCTTTAACAATTAAAAATTAATTTGAAAACTATTGGTGAATTTCAGGCCAACAGAATTTAAAAACGAAACAATTCTCACCTTTAGGAATAGGTACACGGAAAAAAAAGATTTGTGAAAAATAACGTGTGATATTCAAAAAAAGCAGAATAATCAGGAAAAATTGCCATTTCGCTCTGTAATTTAGAAATTTCATGAGATACTCAATATAAATTTATGAGTAAACTGCAAACATTACAGTCCAAAACTTAATTATTACAGTTTCAGCAAGGAAAATGTTCAATGTGATATGGAAAAAATTGAGTTGATAAAAAATACTGAATTATTATTGAAATATTCTATGATCGGCAATTAAAAATTACGGGGCAAACTGTAAAATTTATGAAAATACTTTTGTTTCATTGCTTTCATTTTTTAAATCACACATTTACTTTGTTTTATATATTAAATATTTTTCTCTATATTATTATTCAATAAAATAACTTTCAAACAGATTGGTTAGCACCTGGATTTGCTTCATTCTGTATTGAGACATTTTGGATTATTTATCCGGGACCTTTTACCTGAAGCTAGTAAGATTTGGGATGTTTACACTATATTAAATGAAAGTTTTATTATTTTATTAGCAAAAGTCTTAAGCATTGCATGTCCATTTCATAATTGTATCGAACAGTTTTCCAAAAACCATTGAAACTGAAACACCATCTTTTTTTGAATTATCCTAGAATCATGAAGATAGCTGGTGGAGTTGTTTGCTTTTCATCAATGCGATTTGAAGCTAAATATAGGGAAGAGAGTAAAATATTCTATAACTCTTCAATTATTGCTTTTGATATCAAAAGTATTATTATGATTAGTAAAAATTCAATTTCCAATTTGAAAATTTACAAAATCATACTGTTTAAGATCCCCTTAAGCAGTCTCGGATGTGGTTCGAGTAGTGTTCCCGTCACGAATCATCATTACCACCACCCCCTGTATCGTCATCTCGCAAACACTATACAGGGTGACAATTGTAAAGTGACGCAAGTTTAATACTCTGCAGTAAGCTTTGCCATTTACCGTTACTTTAATTTAAAAAGCAAATTCATTCATCATTGGCTTTGCTTTTAATTTCATTTGAATTTTTGTTATTACATTTTGAAATTTTCATAAAAATGGACAAGGAAAATATTCGTCGTGAAATTATGCAATTTCGTTTGGCAAATTATTGTAGCCGTCAAATTGCAAAGGCAATAAATTTGTCAAGTCGTACGGTAGACCGAGCTATTATTCGATATAATGAAACTGGGGGTTTTGGAGATAGAGGCCGGGGAAAATTTTCAACAGTTGCCACTTCTGGTTTAACAGAAAAAATCGCGTAAACGAATCAAGCGAAATCCAAGGCGCTCAATGAGAAAAATCGCTAAGGAAGTGGGAGTAAACCGTGAAACAGTGCGAATCATTGCAAAATCAAAGCTTAATCTTAAGCCGTACAAGCTCCGAAAAGCTCAAGATCTGACACAAAAAAAGAAAGATTTGCGACTGCAAAGATGCAAGGCGTTGCTACGCTCCTCCGTGTTAAAAAATTTTGAAAATATCTTGTTTACAGATGAAAAAATTTTCACGGTTGAACAACATTTCAACGCGCAAAATGACCGAATGTAGCTAACATCATCATCGCAACAAAATAGGACTGTTGGCCGAGTTCAAAAGCCAGCTTCCGTTACGGTATGGGCTGGAGTTTCTGCTAATGCCAGAACCCCTCTAATATTCTTTGAAGAGGGTGTTAAAATTGACCAGGTTGTTTATCGGAGCATTTTAAATGAACATGTTCTTCCCTGGGCCCAAGATACATTTGGAAATGAAAACTGGACTTTCCAGCAAGATTCTGCACCTTCCCACATGGCAAAATTAACGCAAACATGGATAAAAGACAATTTTTCTGGATTCATAACATCTCAAGAATGGCCACCATACTCCCCAGACTTGAATCCAATGGACTACTCTATTTGGAGTATTTTAGAGAGTAAGGCTTGTGCATCTCAACACCACAGTCTGGAGTCGCTGACAAATTCATTAGAGAAAGCCTGGACTGAAATTGGTCAGGAAGTCCTGCGGCGAACAGTCCTACGATTCCCGGATCGATTGAAGGCATGTGTGCAGGCTAAAGGAGGTTATATTGAATGAGGTGGGGTTCAAATGAATGCTTATATATTCAGCAATGTTAACACTTAATTGTACTTAATGGAAGTACGTCCTTTTGAAAATAACTGCTGAAATGTGTGCGTCACTTTACGATTGTCACCCTGTACAATATATTACTATGTACAATTATATTATACTGAACTGTTACTCTATCTCTTTTGTTTGTAAATACCACTCTGGTATTTAGTCTAGTATATTACGTTATACATATGTACACTCTGTACATATTTACACTTGTAAAGGTCTACGTGACCATAGGAATTTATATCAGTTGCCATACGGTATAAAGTTCTATGGCTTGAGAATATTCAGAGTCAGTATCTAGCAACTCTTGCTACTAAAACAAGTATCTAGCGACTCCTGCTACGAGCACCCGTTTAATTCAATAAAGATTCACATCTCCTGTGATGTTAAAACCGAAAATCTCGCGCGTTTTTATTTATTTTTTCAAAACCCTTTCAGCTTTCGGTTCCACTAACTCCCAACGATTTCGTTCACATACTGTAAAAATTGATTTGAAACTAAAATAATATTAACTGTATTGTGAAGTACAATGTGCTTATTCATTCGTAAATTTTATTGATTCATTCTGGATATTATAAATTAAACTCAAGAGAATTATTGTTTGATCGTAATCAATTATTACAGTTTTTCGTTTACTATCCGGGCAAGACAGGGAAAACTGTAATTATTATCAGAAATCCAATGAATTATTACAGAATTTTTTTTCCGTGTACAAATTTCTTGTAAAAATAATTAAAAATTTCATAGTCAATTTAAATATGACAGCGTTATTTTATTTACTTCAAAAAAAAGTGCCAACGAATCATTTCATAAAAGACAAATTTTAATTTGTTGCAAGTATATGACGTATGTACCTTTACTCTCCCGGCAGCAAACATATATGTATTTAGCATTATGCTAATGAAAAGGGTCGTCATTGCCGCAAATGCCACAGACAGTAGCTGGTAAGATTTTCCCCGGCCATTGGCTGTCAGTGGCTGTGATGCTGATGATGGCGACAGAGTCATAAGGATGCGTGATGATGCTCTGATGATGACTGGTCGCTATTAGTCGTGAAAGTTAGGGTTAGGTCACTGTTAAAAGTCGCATTTGTATATGAGCGAAAGTTCATATACATTATCCTTAAAGTAATCACAAGTTCAGGAACAACTTTTAAGTAGATATACATATGTTCACACTAGGGATGCCAATCTCGTGATTCCTTGATTTTCGGGATTCGTAAATAATTACATAATCTTATTAGAATTCGAATTGAAATTTTTATTGATTTTATATTAAGAAAAAATCTTTGTCATAAATTTTTTTCCAATTCGGACGTGCCACAAACTTTGTTAATATTGCAAATTGAAGGCTAAACATTTCCCTTCCAAATTTTTGACTCCATATTCGTGTTCAGCACAAAAAGTTCATTCGAAAACACTGGGAATCATATTATTCGCAAAACCCTTGCTGGCCAGTGTTATCATTTAGATTATATTCTTATACTACAATAAAACTTTATGAAATGAATACATATTACTATTTGTTAACAGATCTTCGTGACGCAGCAGCATTTGATTTAATTTCATCGTTTTTGTTGCCGACCTCAGTTGTAAAGAATAAGGAAGCAAAAAAAACCTGGAGGGTGACTATAGTGGAGTCACAACGTCAATTTATTTTGCGGGTCAACAGTCAAATAAAAAAATATACAATTTTAATAATCTTTTTGCCGATATGAAAATCGATAATAGTTTTATTTATGGAGACGCTATTGAAATAACTAATACGCTTTATAAAATTGGATATTTTCTTTATTTTAATAATGAATTATTAGAAATTATAGATATTATCAAAGTCTCAAATGAGCATATTTTCTTTGTATTAATGATATACGAAATATCATTATTTGACACCCATTTTATGGTTTTTTTTGAATAATAAAACTGATCATTTTAAGAGAATTTCTATTAAAGAAATAAATTGTAAGCCTCTTAATAAACATTTATTATCTAATGGTAAATATATATTCAAATCAAATATTTTATAAAATAAAATGGAAATAAAAAACATGTTAACGTCGAGTTTTATTTGTTATACAAATCAAGTTAATTTCACCTTGATTTAAGTATTTTTTTTCTAGGTTTATCAAAACATATCGAGCGAAATTTCACTTAAATGAAGAATTTTTTTTCTAGTTCGACAAAAAGTATCAAGTGAAATCTTACTTAAATTAAGAAATTTGGTTCTAGTTCATCAAAAATTAACGAGTCAAGTTTAACTTAAATCAAGAAATTTTTTTCTGGATTATCCAAAAATATCGAGTGAAATTTCACTTGAAGCTAGAAATTTTTTCTAGTTCGTCAAAAAATAACAAGTGAAATCTTACTTAAATTAAGAAATTTTTTTTGATAAACTAGAAAGTTGTTGACTTGATATCAAGACAATGTTGGCTGTACGCCAAATCAGTCCTACATTGCATTGATATTCACTTAAATTTAGTAAATTTTCCTCTCCGTGAAAGCTAAGTAAGTTGGTGACAGTGTATTTTGTGATCTTTTATTTTCATTGTTGTGTGGAATTTTAATTTAAATGTCAACAAATTTTGAATGAACCTAATATTTAACATAGAATAGATGGGTTTTATAGTAAAATTATAAAAAAAAAAAATCTGTATTTTTATGGTTTTTCGAAATCTGCTCCAATTGGTAAGTTCCTCGGTAGACCATTCGACCATTTAATTCCCAAAAATACCCCAATTTCGTAAATTGTATACAGTGACTCACAAAATTGATCACGCAAAAAAACTTTTAAGTGTCTAGTTGTCCAAATGTACAGAAGTAGCAAGAAATTTTTGAAATCAGATAAGAGTCTTGATTTTTCGTAATTTAATATATTATATGTCCTTACAAATATAAATTCAAAAGGAATTTTTGAAATCGGATTATATTTACTGCACGTTAAAGCTAGTAAGTTTTTAGAAATTCTGTAAACATTGTATGAAAAGTGTCAATTATGGTTGAAACTTCTAAATTAAATCTTCTCAATTTCTAGAATAAAATTTCTAAATTTATGGTTCGAATTTCGTTTTTTCGAGAATTTCGAGATCATTTAGGAATCTAAAGATATTATCTGATTTCAAAAATTGTTTTTTCCTTGTATCCGTCGAGAAGAAACATTTTTGTGCTGTTACTTTCTAATTTGACGCCATTCATGGGTATTTATCATATCCCAAAAAAGTTTTTTTACGTGGTCAACTTTGTGAGTCACTACACCCAGAGAAATACTTACTTGGTTCGAAGAAAAACGGCTATAAAATTGAGGGAAAATGGCAATGATTTGGCGCCTCTTTGAGTTGAGGAAATATTTTTCAAATATGAGAAATTGTATATAATTTAGGTAAAATTTTCCTCAGTTTGAGGAATAATTTTCCATAGATTAAAGTAAATTTACTTTTTGGAAAAGAAATCCTCAATTTATGGAATATTTTCTACAATGTTGTTTTAATTAAAAGGCATAGAAATCATGTTTTTTTACTTGTATTCATTTATTATTTTATTTTTAATAAGAATTAAGGTTTACATTCATACGTATTTTCATAAACACTACGGGCATCGTCGCCTTGAAATGATCAAAAAATTCTTATGGCCACCAAAAAATTATAAATTGAACTTTATTGAAATTTATATCTTTTGAATATATTTTATTTTTTTCACAATATTTATATATTTTTTTTTTTCTAAAATTATATCAATAACCACAAACCACTTCACTTGAAATAGAGACGCCGAATTAAAAATTCAAAAGAAAAACAAAGCGTACGCGATTATCTGCTAAGGCCAAAAGAGTAAAGCTAGTTTTTTGTATATACAAAAATTTTGTATGGAGAACATTTTTGGTATATTCGTCTCTTTCTTACATTTTCATTTTTTATGCAAAAATAGTATGTAAGTTTAATTACCTTATTTTATTCTAAATGAGGTAATTTGTTATTTTATGGTATTTTGATACTTTTGTTTTGCAGCCAAATGGTGCTTGAATTTTTATATGCTGGTGCGACAAAATTTTGGAAAAAACAGGTTTATGGAAACGTCCATTGTTCCATGCACATTTATGTTAACAATAGACCAAGTGATTCATAAAAGCTCTTGAGTTAAAATTTTATGCAGAGACGCATTGTAAGGACTAAGTTTTAGAAAAAAAATTATATTTGAAGATGCCCATTTATTTACTTTTTTATCTTACTTTTCTTTAATTTTAGTTTTAACAATTTCATTGAAACGTGGGATTTTATTTCAATTGGTGGGCAGCACCGCAATTAAATTTCCAAAAATGAAGAAAAAATTTACTTTAAATTGAACACCATGGTTGCATGAAAAGAGCACATTTTTCTTTATTTTGAGGAAAATTTACATAAACGAGAGAAATTTTCGTGGATTTAAATTGAGGAAACTTTTTCTTTGGTCTAGAGATGAGTATCTTTCTGGGTGTATATACATATGTTTTCTTTCTTAATATTTTTTAATAATATTGATATTTCAGTTTTTATTTTATATTTAATAAAACTATTAATTCAGAGATTACAATTTTATTCCGAAAGAGATACCGGGATCGACATCCCTAGTACACACATATAAATATACTCAAACTGATGTATGTACGCAAAATGTAAATATTTGCATATATATTTTAATGTTTTAACAAAACTTTTGATGAATTTTACAACATTTTGTCAGTTTTACTAAATTGCGAAGTCATCAAGTCCGGATTTTTTTCGTACACAAATAGATATTTATATACACTTTTTACAATATTGTTCATATCCTTTCCATGAATTCATGCATATCACTTCTAGGCATTTGTAGAGTATTTTAAATCTCATTCCATGTTTGGTTTTGAATGTGGTCGAATTGTGTTTGTTTTTCATTGTAAGTTTTGTAAGGGTTCATTTTGAAATTGTTTTAAAATGTTTTGTAAACAAATTTTCTAATTTTATTGTTTAGTTTTGTGGTGATAGTTTTCATAGTTTTATTATGTGGTTTGAGAGTTTGAGCGAATGAATAAAGAATGTATCTATAAATATATTTGTGAGAATAAATTAAATTTTTAATAAAACAATTCACTTGAATGCAAATTTGTTGAAATTTTTATAAAGTATTACTTACTAAAATGATATCTAAACTCGTGGCTTGCAGTTAAGGTTCCAAAGGCGTTACTAGGAATCAAATTAGCCAAAACGTCTTCCTCTGTTCTTCCTCTAAGGGATTTGCTCAGAATTTGGCCTGTTTTACTTCAGTGTGAGATGGTTGTCTTAACCATCTGTAGATGTTGCAAGGATTAAGTTGAAATTAAATGAATACCTTAAAGCACATTAAAGGCCTAGCTAATGCTACCCTTTCTTAAAAATGAAGCGTGGTTTATTTTATGAGGATTTCCAAAATATCAGCTAAAAAAAAAAAATAAAAAACTTGCTAAAAAAATCATTAAAAATAAACTCATTATCCCGAGTTATTAAGTATGAAAGTATGAAATAAGAGACTGAGAGGAAAAGGGATACAACTTCTAAGTTCAGAAAAAGTGATGTAATCTTACTTAAGAGAAAAAGGGCACGAATGCCGATAAGACTAAAACTGAAACAAAATATGTTCAGAGGAAAAACGAGTTAAGTCACTGCACCGTTTTTGCTCCGAAAGAGTTTTTATACCATTTTTGCTCTTATTTTAAATTGTTTCATTTTCACTTTAAGTCATATAGTGGAGGTCCAATGAACGCGGCGCGCGGTGACGGGCGGCATGCGGTTCTCAAAATCGCCTCGCAGTGCCGCGTCATAAGGAGTTTGTAGCGTCAATGTACGCGGCGCTTGTTGAGTTTGAAATTTTTGTCTTTTTGTTTTGTACAATTTTTACAGTATTAATTTTGCTTTCAATTGAAAAGAGATCGGTGAAACAATTTAAAAAGAGATTGGTGAGTCATTTCCTTATTGAAATTATTGTCTTTGTTTACAAATAATTCTGAACAAACTTAAAAAAATTCTATTGTGGCTATATAGTCCCACTCAGCACACGCGGCAAAGTAGAAAGTTGGTGTACTTTGAGCGGCACCGTGAGTTGCCGCGCGGCGTTGCCGCCTATATTGGCCCTAAGAGCATGAGAGTATATTTATTCTGCTTTTATTTGACAACCGTATGCCGCTCGTCGCCGCGTTCATTGGCCCAATACTATTACACGTACCGTTCTTGCGCTGAGATACAAATTATTTCACTTTTGCTCTTATGAAAATTTCAACCCAGCTTTTGCTCACAGCCTCTCAAAAATATTTTAATCCCAACCTTTACCATTCCCAATTTTTTTTATTCGTGAATTTTTATTTAGTCGTAGTTATCCTAACAAAAAATGACCCATACAAAAGACGATTTTGAGAGGTTTTTTTAAAACGATCTAGCTCACTTAAGTCAATATTTTTTCGATAGTTCGGTGAATCTTGATATTTTAATTATTTATTTTGTTTGGAGATGTGCCCTCTTCAAAATTTGTAGTATTTTTACAGCCCTTATAGTTTCTGTAAGTCTTACAAAAATTTTATATATACAATGGGAAATGGCTTGGCCCACAAAATCGGCCCTATAAATGGCCAACACTTATAGACCTAAGTAGGTTTCGCTATCAAGCTAACCGTTAGTTATAACCTAACTAAAATAGTTAAACATAAATTACACACTATTATTAAATCTTTTCTAAATAGCATCCACACACATGCACATTGTACGTGTATGTAAATACATATGTATATGAACATTTAAAAAAAGAAGAAGAACATTACAATTAACTGTCAAAATGTTAAACGCACCTCCATGAAGGCACATTTTGTGATTTCACTTTTTATTTAAAAATTTATGCTTCAACATTTTTGGTTCACTGACACTAATGTAAACATGAATTGTCAACCCAGATGTCAGTGAGCATGTGCTTACATCGATGTATGTGTATTTAAGCTGTCAGTTTATGTGTGCACATATATGCGGTGGTTTGTGTAATTGTAATTATATGTATGTCTATATATGCCTCGTGTATGAAAAATATGTACGGATAGAAGTGGGGGGAAGTTATGAGTAATTTTTGACAGCCTGTTTATTTTATTTTGTCGCATTTTTGATGATTTGTGGGCGGTCTTGCCACTGTGCACTAACTAAATACACGCATGTAGTTATGAATGTAATTTAGTATTTAAAAATATGTTATAGAAGCATTTCACAATAAGGAAATATGCGGTATTGAATGGCGTCACTTTGTATCTTCGGCGCGAAGGGAGCAAATGTTTAGGCAGCATAATATTTTTTCATTTTGAGTATTTAGACGCCAATTTATGGCATTTGCGGCTAATCTGTTGTAAAAAGAAATGTAAATATTTAGAAGTTTCACCAAAAAATAGAAGAAAAATAAGAAAAAATAGTTTCACAAATTAGAAAAATAAAAAATAATATACTTAGGCACAATCAAAATTAACAAACTAATTTCGCACTGCGAAAATTTTAAAAGAGTAAGTTTTTTGAAAAGTTATGAAATTCTTGAGTAGGGGAGAGAGGCCCAAGGTGGACATGGTATGGTATGGAATTCATGAGTAGGGGAGAGAGTCCCAAGGTGCGCAGGGCCCAAAGGTGGACGCCAAAGGAAAATTTCCGAGTATTAGTTGGCAACACTGAATGTTTTATGTCGTTGTCGTTGTTCGCAGAGACCAAGCTTGTGATTATGTCTCGAAGTGGATAATAGTACTCATTTATTTAAGGGGTTACATGGGTTTGAAAATTAAAAAAAAATCGATATTTTTTGATTATCTTATTAAGGGGGAAGGACACGGCTGGAAAAATGAGTGATTTTCGGGATTTTTTTTTGATGAATTAAATAAAGGAATTTGTATTCATTTTATTAACTGCGCTTTCAATAATATTTCCATATATGGAGATATGGGCGTTGCCGTGGAGCCCGAAAAAACTTTCCTCCCCCATGGTCGCGTCGATTTTTCTAGAACGGGTTTTCTGAAAAAAAAACTAAATTGTGTATTAACGAATACAAGGCAGAAGTGAAAATTCTTGTGAACTAAACGAAACACAAGCAAATGAAATTTTTCAATCGCTAAATTTTTTACTTCATTGGCTTGTGTTTTTTAATTTCATTTGCTTGTGTTTCGTTGAGTTCACAAGAAGTTTCAATTCTGCCTTGTGTTCGTCAATACACAACCCATTTTTTTTTGGAATTAATGCTAGAACAAAAATTGCAACTCTGTACCGGTAACTTCGATGACAATTGTAGCGACATCTTCATGTAATTCCTTGGAGATTTACGCCATCTGTATGTGAAATGTATAGCTGTCATAAATTGTAAGATGGCGACGCTATACATTTTTCTTTCTGCCATAGGCGTGTGTGTGTGTGTGTATGTAGTTAATATGTTATATTGAATTAAAACTATTTATGAATCGTTTATTATATAGTTTGCTCGTGAATTCAGTTACGGAATATTGATATTTAGTCCCTCATGCACATTGCTCGACAAAATTATGTCGCAAACTTACGCGCGACGTCACATCCGGTTGGGTTTACTCTAGGACAAAAGAAAAGAAGTTTCACTTCAAAATTTTTTTTTTTATGTTCCACAAAATGGCGACTGATTGAAAATTTATTTTTGTTTCAAAAGAGCTTAATAAATAGTGAAAATCAAAAATTTTAAAATCGTCTTCACTTAACGATAGCCACTGCAAAGACTAACAAAACGAATAAAAAAGATTGAAAATCGATTAATATTTGATTGAGTTATCGACGCGACCAGTTCGAAAAAGTCATTTCGAGAAAAACGCGTTTAAAGTTTTCAGTCCATTAAGTTTTTAGTCTACTTGCTATCACTAAAATGGCTGTAACTCAGGCAATTTTTGGAATTTTGACTTGAATTTTATACACATATTTTTAAATTTATAAACTTTAATTTAAGATAGAAATATTTTGACTCGTCACAGTGGCCTTCTCCCTTAAACAGTTCTTTCTAGAATATTCTCCAAAAGTTTTAAGCCAATTGAGTAAAAGTCTAGAGAATAGAGCCTTCGGAAGTTCCGCTCATTAGGGCATGTCGGTTGAAAACAGAAAACTTTCATCGCAAATTTTATCAAAAATAACACCTTTATGTACACAACTCTGCCATACGGATTGGGACGAACCACTTCCTGAAAATTTTAATGCATTGTGGCTTCAAATTAAGAATGATTTGCCTTTTATGAATCATTTAGAGGTGCCAAGATTTGTTTTTCTTCTCGAAATAGCATTTGCAACATCCATGGATTCGCTGACACTTCGTCGCGCGCGTATTGATGCGCTATATATGTTCGCATACATAAAAATGGGTCTTATCAAAATACCCTTCTCATCGCTAAATCGAAGGTCGCACCGATCAAGGCTCAATCTATTCGCAGACTTGAATTGGGCGCAACATTAAGTAAAACTTGGAAGAAAATTGAACCAAAACTAATGAGTTACGTGGGAAAAATATACTTCTGGACAGACTCGAAAATTGTCTTGCAGTGGCTAAAAATGCACGCATCCACACTGAATTGCTTCGTCGCTCATCTCGTTTCCGAGTTGTCCAAAAGCCAAAAAGTCCAAAAGCAACCCAGCAGACATAGTGTCGCGAGGATGTAGTGCATCCGAATTGTCTACAATGCCTACAATATGGTTCAACGGGCCCGAATTTTAGTTAAAGAGTCAAAATCTGTGGCCAACACTCGAAGACAACAACGAAACGCAATCAGACTTGGAACGCCGACACATTTTTTCTTCATCGTCCAAGCACGAGCTATACATACATATCTTCTAACAGAAATAATTTGGTTTTTGAATTTCGGATGAATCTATCATGAGTTATTCTGACAGCGGCTAAGGGAACTTTATTCTGAGGGGTCACAGTAAATGAGATCCCAATGGCTGAATTTTCAAAATTTTTAAATGAAAATTTCAGAAAATATTTGCCAAATGTTTTTCTTTAATATGTTGAAAAGTTTGAATAAAATATTTCATTTATTTTATTAGAAAAAAATTAGAGAAAATATGTTTTTTTAGTTCTCGAAACCCATGTAACCCATTAAAGTACGCAAGCCATAAAATTTCTTCACCCAAAGTTTTGTGACGTTTTTTGCTCAAGGCGGAAAATTCATCGAAATTGACGTTTTTGAAGAAGTAAATATCGTTATAATTCTATATATGACGTAATATTTAACAACATTTATGATTATTGATTTATGATGAATTTTTTGAATATTTTAGAATAATCTTCAGTGTAGATCAGATGATTCAAACTCAGTTCTTATTTTCTAGTAGATTTTTGAATCAATTTTTTTTTGCATTACCTGATAATTTCACATTTTTTTAAGCTAAAAACAATAAATTATAATAAAAAGTATCTTGTATTGTTTTTTCAATTGCTTTTACAAATTATCTTCAATTCTTAAATTTTTTTTTAACTACCAATAAATCAGTTCAAAAACTCGTAAAAGCATTTTCTAAAAGTTATTAATTTCGAAAATTGTAAAAAAAATGTTTCTTTATACTTCACTCTCCAATCTAACCAGATAAATTCAGAATAATCTCAGTTTCTTAAGAGAAATTATTTTTCCTGCCGGAAGTTAGATTTTTGGAATCAACATTTCTTTGGATTCGTATTTATATTAAATATAAATGAGGCAAATGAAACTAAGGGGTTACCTATTCATCACACCTTACAGGACCTTTGGAAATATATTCTCCAACTCTCTTCTAAGGAATCTGGAGGGGGAGCAGTTAGCCATCATCTTCAATTCTCTCTAGGTCCAGGTCGTTTAGGACGCTCGCGTTCCCAATTGACTTTTACGTTCAAAAACTGTTCAGGCAGGCATCACCCACGGGTTCCCGAATATAGCGCGGGAAAGATGAATTGGTAGGAAATGCTGCCGCTTTAGTAAACAAATACTCGTAACATCAATATGCATTCCTAAACGAAGTTTTTAAACAACCTTATATGCCAGAAGCGATTGTGTTATACCTCGAAGAAAACACAATTTTTTACCTAAGGAAAAAGAAACTCGCAACCTGAGAAGTATTGAGACAGTCTCAATACTATCGGTATAGTGTCTATCAACTAACACGGTACCCAAACACAGTAGGTAAATAGTTCAATAATTCAGTAATTGACAGAATTTCGTAAATATTGCGTTTTTAAATGTATTTGAATCTAAAAGAATTGTTGACAAAACATCAAGTAACAACAAAAACGATAACAACAATTGAAATATAAAATAAAATAAAAAAAACCACCCACAGCGGTTTCGAACTCACTTTTATTTGTTTCTGAGCTTAGTTCACACACAACGCAACAAAGAAACTCATACTACAATTTGGCCACTTTAGAGTTGTTCACAACTTGACTTATGAATGAAACTGCCAACACTCCTCGCATAAATATCTGTAGGTACATATTTACATAGATACATATGTATCTGTATCTATGAGCATGAACATGTGTATTTATAATTATTTTTTTTACTTTGACATTTCAATTGTAGTATCAAAAACGCCTGCGGTCAAAAATTTCTGGTAATATCTATAATTGTTTTCACGTTTCGATTTGTGACACGAATTTACGCTTTGTTTGATATCGGTGGCGGTAATGTTGGCAATGTCGGCCGGTTACAATTTTTGTTGCATTCGTTGACATTAATCGTCATGTTGTGCTTTTTTTTTTGTTAAGCATTCTTAATCGTTTATTGTACCTACCACGAGGCGAGAGTGTTTCTTTAAAAATTTTGAACTTGTCATTTAAATTAATCCACATCTCAGAGTGACGCGGTATTGAATCCATGTCGAATGTCACACTCGCGCTTGAGCTCGCGCTACTTTATCAACTGCCACTTTGCGCTACATGTCAAATTCTCTATGAGATACATACGTGCATGAGATACTTTTGTATTTGTGTAGTCGTTTAATTTTTGTGACGGTTACGCCGATTAGCGACGAATGTTCAAGGTTAAAGTTGTCACTTGTCAACGCTGTCAAAATTTATTCTTTTTTTCTGTTACCATTCATTGAGGTGGATCAAATATTATTTTTTTTTTTTTTTTGGAATTATGCTTTGACACACACAAAACCAATTCAAAAAAAAAAAAAAAAATTAAAATAAATTAATTTGAAATGTTTACTTGACATTTAAAGTGTCACTTTTTAAATTGCAAAATTTTAAATGTTAATTTCCATTCATACTATTTCCCCCACTAATTTTTAGTTATTGCTGTTTGTTAAGCAAATTGTCCATAGTATTCTATGTGAATTGGTAAATTAATCTTTAAGTTTTCGGAAACCAAAAAGTAGTTTGTGGTTTTCATTTCATTTTAAAACTTGACGTCTATTCGAAATGTCAAATTACTAAAAACCAAAAATTTCCCAAAGACAAATTGTAATATCTACCTCTAGTATATACTTTTAGTAATTGTTGTAAACGAATGACAGTACGTCAGTACAGTGGGCTTCGGCGTCGGAAATAGTGCACACAAATAATAAGCAGTATTTTTTTTTTATTATTCATAGGTCGAAACTATAAGAGAACTGTAAGAGAAACTGTAACCCGAAAAACAGTTATTTTGTCATATCTCGAAAACTTACCCATAAAAAAAAGTAAATAAATGTGATTTTTGTGTTCAGCGACCTCGAATTAATTTAGAAATCAGACTTTGGTTCATGTTATATTTTCACTGTATTCCAGTGTAATCAGCATACTTTTTTCTATCGGAATCGCCAAAAAATATGTTTTCGGTCGACAAAAATCGCGTAGCTCATATATACCCGCACTTCCACTCGGAGACTTAATTGTCCATTGTGAATGCCCTCATTTAATTGCCCGGAGGAGGCACGTCTCTAACCACGGTTTCCGTCACCTGACCAGGTTATGTTTTTATTGAACCATTTGGTTCTCCGGATGAAGGTAAGAAGATCCGATAGTTCCACTTTTGTTATCTCTGTTGGACTATTGAAAAAGCGCGACCCCAAACATTGGAATCTGCTCATCTGCAGCCTTGGACATTGACATAGAAAGTGAAGAATCGATTCTGTCTCTTCTTCATCATGACAACTTCTGCACAGTCCGCTCGTTGGAATGCGCCACCTGTGAGCGGACGTACTGCAGATTTGTTGTGCCCTAAGAGGACATTTGTTCCTATCTAACCTTCGCCACAAGGCCCGTGAAACTATACAGTAATCTAGGTTAGTCCAAGCGTCGTTTAACACCGCGATGGTGTACTCGTCTATTTTCGTAAATAGTTCACACATCGGAGATTGTATAGAGGTATCCGCCTCGTTAATGTCCATTTCAGAGCCCCTTCCGGCAATTTCATCTGCTATTTAGTTCCCTTCAATATTGCTATGTCCATGAACCCAGCAGAGAGTGATCTCGTGGTGCTCAATGGCCATCAGTGAAGCACGACATTTCTTTACAATCTCTGATTTAACTATTTTGGATTCTATTGCCTTCATTGCAGCCTGACTGTAAAGTAAAGATAGTGATATTCGAAATCTGAATGGTACTGTCTTGTAAGAGTCAAGCTGCTTTCTCAATAGCAAAAATCTCTGCCTGAAAAACGCTGCAGCTGTCAGGAAGACGATACGACCGCCTTAGCTGCAGGTCTTCGGAATAGAGACCAGCTCCAGTTCCATTCTCCATCTTTGAGCCATCGGCAAATATGGTGATGCCAGCATTACCTGTTACCGAACCCGACTCCCAGTCTTCCCTGGTTGAATACAGAGTTGGAATTCTAGTCATAAAATCTAAATTTGAAGTCATACAATCCGTGGCCACATATAAGTCAGCTGTGACCCCTCCGCTTTATCTCACTCAAAATTGTAGAGTGTCCATAGTTTGCTGATCTCCACACGTTAGATTCTTTCAGTCTAAGAGCTCCTTTTGAGGCACAGCCTTGAACAAACACCCATAACGGTAAGAAATGAAATATCATATTCAGACCTTCCTGAAGTGCACTACTTACAGCCCCTGAGATCTCCAGGCTGACAGGTCTCTGTATTTTTCCTATGCGAGCTTGGTTGCTCTTCTTACCCAACGCCTGCCACCAGACGAGGGATCCATAGGTGATGATGGGTCGAGTGATTGTGATGTACATTCCATGAATAACGTACGATGACAATCCCCATCTTTTCCCAAAGGTTCTTTTACAGGTATAGTATGCAGCCAGTATCATCAATATAAATAGTTTTATTCCTTTTTGAATTCTTCTTTAAATTAGAAGGTTGAAAAATCCCATCGCTATTCTGGTTTAGGTTTTGTATCAATTTTGTTAATCTTGGGGCTTGTTAGAATTTGGGACCCACACAGTTTCTAATTAGTTCTTAAAGTCTAAGTTTAAAATAAGTAATTATGGCCTTTTTATAAATATTTGTATACAATTTTTATAGTTTTATAGATTTCCTTTTGAATTTGTACCACTGTTTGCCCATGACCATACAACTGTGAACTTCTCAAGGAAAAGTCTTTGCTGCGTCACTATTCCTTTGAAAAATCTTGAAAGAAAGCGATGCACCAAGTAACAAGCAACACTACGAAACAATCCTATATAGTAAAATTATAATATATGTGAATGTCTTTGGTAAAATTTGGTGGTCACTCAAGGAAAGCACTCATAGAATAACATAACCAAAACCAAAGCAAAAAGGTGCATACAAATGGAAAGTAATTTTGAGACTTATGGTACGACACTCATGGGAGTTGTAACCAATCATGCCACAAGAATTGCAAATAATATAATACGATAAATTTTCAAATGACCACTTTTCATGCATTTTGTTGTTGTTTTGTTCTATGTAATAGTTAGGTAGAAAGTGCTGGAATATATACAGGGTTAAAGTGTTTTCAAGTGTTTATGTAAAGGAATTATGGGGAGCAAAGTTAATACCTCTCTGAGTGTGTGTGTGTGTCTGCATAGGTTTGTGTGTGTATGCAGTATACGAATATGTAAAACCGCAAGTGCAACTAGGATACATACAAGTGCCACTTCATGTTATTTTTTTATGGGAATAAATTTTGTCAAAAAAAGAAGAAATGTTTTCTTAAGTAGCAAACTCTTATGAATAAGCAATGAAGTGGTTTAGGTTATATGTGATTTCTGCAAAGAAATTAAAAGAAAATTATTAAGGAAGCTTGAAAGAGGAGCTTTAGTGAAAGACCATAATCAAAAGGACATTTTTTGAACAAGTAGTTGTGATGCAATTTGAGTATATAAATATAAAGGAGTTATATATATGCAAGTTCTTCACTTTTAAAGAGGAATCTCTAGAATTAAAAGAAAATGTTATGGCTACTGGTTTGTGAACTTTTCCGGTTCCAATCATAAGTAAACCGTTAACTTTTCATAAAATTTTCAAAGTTAGCAACTCAACAGAAGAATGAAAAACAATCTCATAAATAATTTAATTTTCTTAAGTAATTTTATGAACTTAAATTTTGCCTTCAATTAATTTAAGCACTAAACAAAAGCAGCTTGTGATTTTTTCTTTTAAGAAAAAAAAAACAACAAAAATTAGTGACAATTGTTGTAATTGTTTCAGCTATCAAAGTCACGTCGTATTCGCCACTTGTCCTCTGCATCCTTCATTCAAGTTCAAAAGAAATAAATTGAGCATGTTTGCTTGAATGTAAAACAAAATATTTTCACTTGTCATTAACCTTGTTATTAAAACACTTTTATTTTTGGTCAAAACAACTGATGTTGTCTCAGTAGCTGTGGCAGTGGATGGATGTGGATGTGGAAACACTGATGCGCTTCGTCGTTCCGCATTTTCGAGACATGTACAAATTTCTTTTACGTGTTTGTCATTATTTTTCTTACATTCTTTCGGTTTCATATTCCTTGGTTAATTTTTCCCTTTTGTTTTTGTGTGTATGAATGTGTGATTGTTGAAGTGACGCACTTCTGACCAAGAATCCTGCGGCTATTATTTTGTTTTTATATTTTTTTCTCAATTTATATGGAGCATTGCAGGACATTTGTGTTTGGTCATCAAATAAAAGTTGTTGTTGGTGCTGTTGAGAGAAGAAAAGACAGCATAAGGAAAGAATGAATTGAACTAATTTGTAAGCATGATTTTTTGAAGGCATTTGTTGTAATTTGTTGAACACAGCTGTGGTTTTTTGTTTTTGTTCTTTCATTTTCAACTTTGTTTAATGCCCCAAAGTTGTTGATTTGTGGTTTGTTGTTGTTTGATTGAGCATGTACTTGACAAATATTTTATTTGATCATGTCATTGTCATTTTTATTATTGCTGTTGGTGTAGACACGTAATTGAATTTGTTGTCATCATGATTGCATGTTAAGGGGAAAATTCCTCTTCTTCAACATTTCAAATTGTGGTTAAATTATTAACATTTTTTATACAATAGTAAACTTGAAGATTTTCGCAAATTTAATTGGTAGCCATTTATTTGTTGTGTACAAAAAACCGGAGTTGAAGGCGTGTAGTATGCTCTCGTGTACGCCAATGTGTTTCGGTCTGAACTTTAATTCCGAATCAGAACAAAAATTCTCCGACATGCAGGAAAAAATCAATGACCTAAATTTAAATTCTGCAAAGGTAGGCCATAGACAAAACGAAAGCGATGAATATTAAATCCACCAACAACAATAACTTCCGAGTTGGCTCTGAAGAAGTTGAACTAGTAGATTCTTTTGTAAACCTCGGTAACGTAATATCAGCAGAAAATAGCGCAAAAAAGGACATTTCAGCTAGGATAAATAAAACGAATGGAGCGCATGCACAACTGCGCAACATTTGGAATTCATCCCAAATTTCAACAAACACCAAATTAAGAATCTTCAAGTCGAATATTGTTGCAGTTCTTCTCTATGGATGTGAAACATGGTTAGTTCCCGAACTAATAACAAATAAAATCCAAACTTTTGTCTACTGATGCCTCCGTCGCATTCTCAAAATCTGGTGGCCCAATACAATCTTGAACATAGATCTGTACAAGAGATGTGACATGGATCCGGTAGCAAATACCATCAAGCTACGTAAATGGAAGTGGATTGGTCACACACTTCGCAAAAGTCCAACTGAAATCTGTCGTCAAGTTCTTGAATGGAACCCGCGAGGAAGTAGAAGAAGAGGTCGTCCGAAAACTACGTGGAGAAGAAACTTAGACAACGAAGTTATTGGATCCGGAAAATCTTGGAAAGAGCTCAAAGTGCTGGCAAGAAACCGAACGAGATGGATATGTTTTATGGAGGCCCTATGCTCCACGAGGAGATACAGGAATTAATAAATAGGTAGAGAGAACAAAAATTTCACATGCCTTACATATAAACTGAACGCCCTTTTTGCCAAGTGCGATTTTATAGTCTTGACAAGCAGGTCTCTTGGGCTCTCGTAACTTAAAATGACGTAAAATTTTGCATCAACAATTATCGAATTTTTTATATCTGGATATGAGATTATATATGACAA
This sequence comes from Toxonevra muliebris, assembly GCA_963691655.1. Lineage (NCBI taxonomy): Eukaryota > Metazoa > Arthropoda > Insecta > Diptera > Pallopteridae > Toxonevra > Toxonevra muliebris. Next base: position 115,536,996 of record OY829326.1, on the reverse strand, counting down.
ATGGAGGGCTTGATTATTTAGATTGATGTAATGCTAAGTAGCAGAAAAATTAACTCAAAAAATAGTAACATGTATAACAAGAAAGCAGGTCCCAGGAGGGGTACCACAAGAGAGGTGGGGGGTCATTTCACCGCTTCTTTGGTTACACGCCATCAACCACTTCCTAAAAAAAGAGTAAAGGCAATCATCGATCTTTTATCTTAAGGAGCTTTCAATAAAGCTAGAACCAAACGGCTTAGAAGTTAATTCCTCCAAAACCGAACTTGTTCTGTTCACAAAGAAATACCATATACTCCCGAACTTCCGAAACATAGCTTAGAACTTTCACCAAAAGCAAAGTTTTTTTGGTATTATACTTGATACCGAACTTAGCTGGAAGAGAAATATTGAAGGAAGGAAGGGAAGCGGCTTGCGCTTTCTATGCATTCCAAAAAAAAAAATTTTGTTAATTGGAGGATACTGGAACAGGAGTTTTTTGCGAATCACTAAAAATCATAAAGTCTTATTAACTCCCTAATAACTGAAGAGTTTTTCAAGCAGAGATCACCACTATTTATAATATGATCATAAGATCTAAAACAGTATTAAACTGCTTTAATGCGTTTAAGGAAATAAGCAACAGCAATCAAGTCAAACTCAGCTGGGTTCTAGGACATTTCAATATTGAAAGAAATGCCAACGTTAATGAAATAGCGAGAATGGGAGCAGCCTTAAGTTTTGAAAATGATCTGATGTCGTTTAATATACCAATGGGAACCGTGGAATCAAGTCTAGACCAGAAAGTGGAGGAAACAATCAAAAGATCGTGGCAAAGACAAGAGCGACTTTAAGATAGTCCGAAGTTTATGGCCTTCTCTCAGAATTTCTTCTTTTTAAGAAGAAAAGAAGAACGATATTTAGCCGGAGTACTCCCAGGCTTTTGTTCTATTGAAGATTGGAGTCCCAGTACCAAACTATTGCAGAAAAAGATGAGATCATCCACCACTCTTTTTGCGAATGCTCAAAGACTCAAGACTGTTTGCCGAGCTGGAGGACCTGGCAGAGATTTCGCCAACAGATTCATCAGGAGTACTGAGTGGTTTCAAGGATGGATAGATTTTTGGAAAAAACTATATCGTAGATGTGGAGAATTCCACAATGTATACACCCAGAGAAATACTTACCACGTTTGAAGAAAAACGATTATCAAATTGAGGAAAAATGGGAATGAGTTGGCGTCATAGAAACGGTTTCCTCATTTAGATATACAAAATTTCTTTGAATTGAGGAAATATTTTTTCTTTATTTTAGAGAAAAATTTCTTTGAAAGAAGGAAGTTTCCATAAATTAAAGAAATATGTCTTCAATTTGTAGTAATTGTGTTTTTCAAATAAATAATATTTTATTTCAATATGAGAAATTTTATATAATTTATGTAAAATTTTCCCCAGTTTGAGGAATAATTTTCCATAAATTTAAGTAAATTTACAACCGTTTTAGAAAAAAATCCTCAATTTATGGAATATTTTCTACAATGTTGTTTTAATTAAAAGGCATAGAAATCATATTTTTTTTACTTGTATTCATTTATTATTTTATTTTTAATAAGTATTAAGGTTTACATTCATACGTATTTTCATAAACACTACGGGCATCGTCGCCTTGAAATGATCAAAAGTTCCTTATGGCCATCAAAGAAATATAAATTGAAGTTTATTTCTTTCGAATATATTTAGTTTTTTTTTCACAATTTATATAAATTTTTTTCACAAATTATATCAACAGCCACAAACACAACCGCTTCGCTTGAAATAGAGACGCCGACTAAAAAATTCAAAAGAAAAGCAAAGCGTACGCGGCAGTGTGGCCAACTCAGCGCTTTTAGTGCTTTTTGAAAATTAAATCGCAGAAAAAAAGTGATTTAGCGCTCAGCGCGTTTTTTTCAATTTAAAATATCTTCGAAAAATCGAAGAAATTTTCATTGACTAGAAATATCAGATATGTGCCTATGTTAGTGAAAAGGTTTAAATGTATCGAGTTTTCTCGCTCTTTTATAAGGAAAAAAATTTAACATTTTTTTTAAAGAAAATACTCGTTTTATTCTTAATTTTAGCGGATTTTGAAAAACAAAAGTTAGCCACACTGTTACGCGATTGTCTGCTAAGGCCAAAAGAGTAAAGCTAGTTTTTTGTATGCACCAAAATTTTGTCTGGAGAACATTTTTGGTATATTCGTCTCTTCTTACATTTTCATTTTTTATGCAAAAATAGTATGTAAGTTTAATGATGCCTCCTTATTTTATTCTAAATAAGTTAATTAGTCCCTTTATGGTATTTTGATACTTTTGTTTCGTAGCCAAATGGTGCTTGAATTTTTATTTGCTGATGCTACTAAATTGTGGAAGAAACAGGTTTATGGAAACGTCCATTGTTCCATGCATATTTGTGTTAACAATAGACAAAGAAATTCGTAAAAGCTATTATGTTAAAATTTTATGCAGCGACGCGTTGTAAGAACTAAGTTTTAGAAAAAAATTATATATGTAAATGCCCATTTACCACACCCATATTTTCTTGTATTTTACGTACTTTTTTATCTTACTTTCCTTTAATTTTAGTTTTATCAATTTCATTAAAATTTGGATTTTTTCGCAATTGGTGGGCAGCACCGCAACTAAATTTCCAAAAATGAAGAAATAACTTACTTCAAATTGAACACCATGGTTGCATGAAAGGAGCACATTTTTCTTCATTTTGAGGAAAATTTACATAAACGAGAGAAATTTTCGTGGATTCAAATTGAGGAAACTTTTTCTTTGCTTTAGATATGGGTATTGTTCTGGGTGTAGGGACATCATAATATATCAATTTTTTGGCTCCCCTGAATGCTCAGTTTTTCTGATCACTTTCCCCTAACCTGCAAGTTTAATTCACCGGGTCTAATGGCAAATAAATTAAAAAAATATAAATAATTCGCCAATCAAAGACATTCTCTCAGTTTAGTTGACCATCTTTTCTTTGAAATTGCCGTATCCTCTCTTAAAACACATTTAGGTTTTTAGAAGCATTTTATTATCATTTTATTATACCATTTTCCTTAAAAACGCACCAACAATTTTCAATTAGACTACAACAGAACACCCTCTTTGCTTCAGTAAATTGGTAATCATTTACTTTTCCAATATCAAAGTTTTTCAAATGAAAAAGATACTGCACTTTTGCATTTTCCAATGAAACCTAATTATATTTTTTCTAATTGTTTGTTATTTTTGAAAACATATGTTTATTTTTTTTGAAAAAACAATATCTTTGCACTAATTTTACGCCTCAGTGCGTTTTCCTCCTATGTGACATCAAAATGTAAGCACAAAAAAGATCTTAATATCCGGGGAGAGCTTTAATTGCTGATACTGCAAACACTTATATTCATATTCCAAATTACCACTCAAGATAATAAACATTGCCATTTCATGACACTTAAATTATTTGATTGACAATTACAATTTGTGCTTAGGCGGAATCAAACAAACACTTACTACTTATATAACTACCATTCACACTAACAAATTTGTTATGCAAAGGCAGCCGCACAAAAATGTCAAATGTGGATGTCAAAAACTATGAAACAAAAAAAACAAAACAACAAAACTAAAATCAAGGCAAACAAGCCGCGCGCGCAGATTAACAAAGAGACATAAAATAAATTCTACATCAGAATAACCGCAGCAACAATAACAACAACAATATTAATAGTAGCAACAAACAAATAAAAAATGCAAATAATTTGCGCATTTTAAACAAAATTGACATTTGCTATTTTGATATGCTGTAATTATAAGTCGTTGCTTAAGGCACAACAACAATAGCAATAAAAAAAAAATATTGAGAACAGATAAGGTTTGGCATATGGAATGGAGTCAAAAGAGCCAAGATAGTTAACAGTATTTAAACTGAATTGTTTCTCTAGAACTTTTAAAGGAGGGGGTCTAGAAATAAAAGTTAAAAAAGTTGAGCTTTTGATTCAAAGGATTTTTTGGATTCTAAATTACTGATTTCTGTTCAAAAAATTTTATATGTTTTAAGTTATTCTTAAAAAAAAAAACAGTTCTGAATCTTTTGTAACTTTATAACCACATTGCAATGAATAGAAAAAAAAGTTCTAAAAGAAAATATTTCTGAATATAATATTAAATTCTTCATGATTATGTTGATTGCCATTTCAACAGTTTCAATGATTGTTTTTAATCAGAAGTTGCTCATTGACAGTTTTTTCATTCTTTGAATTTGTATAAATGCTTTTTTTTTGTTTCCGTCTTTGCTGATAAGGTTACACTAGTCTTTCTTAAAAATACAAAAATAAAAAATGTATAACTTAAATCAGACCGGCTTTGACATGACAGATTTATGTCAACTCCAGTGATTTGTTGTTCTTTGTATGTAAATGTTGATATTTTAAAAAATTGTAAATATGTGAAGAATGTGATGTGTGCCTGAAAAAAATCATTGCAATTTATATAATTTGCATTACACTATGCGACAAAAACTTGGGTGACAAAAATCAATGAAAAGAGACTAGAAAATTCGGTAAGTATACGATGTCAGTAGTTGATCCTGAAAAGGATTTTGGAAAGTTAACTCTGGTTTAGAATTAATTGATGCTTGAAGTTGAACCATTTGGTGCTTCGTTATTTCCTTGAAATTCGATTTGTTTTGCGATTTCGATCCTTAAAGTCACTTAATACTCTCCAATCATCTTGAAATTTTGCACACTTATTTTCAAAACAAAGCAGTTTAAGAATCTTTAACCAAAATTGGGCAATTCAAAAAAGCGGATCAATATGGCGACCACATGCAAATTTAAGGTTAAATTTTTAATTATATTTTTAAAATACTAACTATTAGTCAATTACCATAACATTTCGCACACTGATAACACATTAACTGAAATATAACAACATATTGATATATTGACCCATTAGCGCTCACATTTTTATTAAACTTAAATTTTCTGAATTTTCGATTTAAATCTTACAATCACTGTTTGCGTTACTTTCTATCTGCCAATTACAATGAAATTTCATGCACCGATGGCTTATGGACTGTTACTTAATAACGAACTAATTTATTAACCCATTGGCGCTGACACCACATACACAATTTCAAGCGAAAGAGATTTGCAAAGTTTAATTACTTTGTTATTCCGAAACTATTTATAAAAATAACTGAATTAAATAAATATTTACTACTTTGATTCGCAAATTTTATTATTTTAAGGTACATTGTTTCATTCAATTTAAGGCATATTGTTTCATTTTTTACTATATGGTGCAACACCCACACATTATAAATTCAAGAAAGCTTATCGATGGGAAGTTACTCATAAGCTGATTATAAAAATTAAACCAGAAACTTAAGACTACAAAAAATTGTGAGCGCCAAAGGGTTAATATATTAGTACGTTATTATGTTATAGTCCATAAGCCATCGGTGCATGAAATTTCATTGTAACAGATAGAAAGTAAGATTTAAATCGAAAATTCAGAAAATTTAAGTTTAATAAAAATGTGGCCACTAATGGGTCAATATATCAATATTTCAGTTAATGTGTTATCAGTGTGCGAAATTTTATGGTAATCGACTAATAGTTAGTATTTTAAAAATTGATTTAAAAATTTAACCTTAAATTTGCATGTGGTCGCCATATTGATCCGCCATTTTGAATTATCAAAATCAGGTTAAAGATTCTTAAACTGATTTATTTTGAAAATAAGTGTGCAAAATGTCAAGATGATTGGAGAGTATTAAGTGACTTTAAGGATCGAAATCGCAAAACAAATCGAATTTCAAGGAAATATCGAAGCACCAAAAGGTTCAACTTCAAGCATCAATTAATTCTAAACTGGAGCTTACTTTTCAAAATCCTTTTCAGGATCAACTACTGACATCGTATACTTACCGAATTTTCTAGTCTCGTTTCATTGATTTTTGTCACCCAAATTTTTGTCGCATAGTGTTATTAGTAATTTCTATAGAAAAACGCCCCAATGGGTGCATTCAGAAGGTACAGTTGTTGTGCCTTGAGAATTGTGTCGTGAGTGCCTTCTGAATGGGTAGTTGTGCCGTTGGAATTTCGACGCCATTTTTTCCATCACATTATATTTCTGCTCTGCTATAGTCCAACATGTTGCCTCAAAAGACCAGCGTCGTCTATTTTTATTTATCGGCGGCTTGGCGATTTTTAGACGTTGGCTGGTAGCCAATATTTTCTTTTGTTTCGGCGGCTGACATAAATATTTTAAACAATCCTTAAATGTATCTGTTTAATGTTAATCATTATGTAGCTTGTCGTTCATTTGTACAGCGAGTACGGCTTAGCTTATAAATTACGGCCGGTAGCAAGTAAAAACAAAGCGGCGCACTATGTTTCGAGTAGAACAAGCCAACTGGACAAAACGCGATTCTGCGGATCAGGAAAAAAATAGTTTCCATTTATTGGAAATTCTTCTAAACTAAGAATATGAATAATTTTGCTGGTCCTATGTGGCTAAGTATTGAGTTTTAGTCCATGAAAGTCAAATTTTTTATTTAATTGGTTCAAATTTTGTACATTTTCGAAAATTCTTCTTAATTATTTTGAATAAATTCTATAATTTTTCTTCAATGGATTTTAGAGTAAAGATTAGTTTCTCATGCAGAAATTAGTTTTCGCAATTTCGTTCTAGTCAGAATTTTGGACCTAACTTATTTTACCCTCTAATGACGGTTTAGCACTGATCAGACAGCATAAAGTAAGGTTTTCATCAGGGCCGTAGCCAGAATTTTTTTCGGGGGGGTTTTCATTCGAAGAAAATTTACATTGACTTGCCATTACTGATGATGAGCCCGACCTCAAAACAATTAGCAAAAATACTAAAAATAGTTAGAGGCTCATTTTTTTTCAAATGATTATCAGTGGGAATTCGGGTCATGATAAGGAATCCGGATGAGGTTGGCTTACATTTCCGAAATTCGTGCAGTTACTGCATTGAAAGAGGTCTTCCGAGTCGGGGTGCTCTGAGCAATAATGGGTAAAAGAATTAATTACATTTTAAGATTGTTTCCTAGAACTTTGGAGCTGATCCACTATTACTGCCCTACATGGGCTTTGCGAATAAAATGGTTCCTAGTGTTTGTGAATGAATTTGTTTATACTGAACACGAATCTGAGTTCTAAAATTTCCCATCACGCCACGTTTTAGAAAAAATGGGAAAACCCTAAAATTGAATTTTTGGAGAGCTGTACACTGGCGTGCTACAAATTTCGAAATCCAGAAATTATAGGTTGAATCATGCCCTTCCAAATGAGCCCTAAACCCGAAACCGTAAATCAAAAACAGTTACTGACCTAGAAAAACTATAAATGCAGAATTGCTCAGCATCTCCTTCTCTTTTTGTATCCAAAGTCAAACCTCATGTCAAAGAAAACAAATCGGATCTGGTCGCATAGTGTAACTAAGATTTCAAGTTTTTTTTTTATATTTGACTTTTTAGAAATTAAACCGATGGAAGTAAAAAATATTTAAAAACTGTTCAATAGATTTTATTTTGACTTTTTTTCATCCACTGGCAATTAATATAAAGAAATAGAAGAAAGTTTCCGCATTCGATTAGCTTTATAAGAATTGTTTCTAACATCATTCGTTTTGATATGATCCTACGAACGTGTTGCGTATGTAGGCAATTTAAAGCCAAAATGTTTAAAAGCTAAAAATTGTCAGTGACGCTATAAAATTTTAGGAAAAGCTTAAAATAAAGACTTTCCTTGTCTTTTTATTGAGAAAATTTTGCGGAAACCATCCATCAATGAACTCACTATCACTTCAATACTTCCTTTCATTTATGAGAAAGTTCAGCGCCTTTTTTGTGTGTCTGTTTTAAATTTCCACTTAATATTATTTCCCGAATTCTAGCTTGTAAAATTGAACATAAATAAGTACCTACATATGCATTCGTGTACTTATTTATATATAAAAAAAAATTACATTATTACTCATCTCATTTGCACACCGTTCCGGTATTTTTAATAATAATACACATTTATTGCAACCCCTCAAGGTAATCTGAACATCTGAGCCATATTTGGCCAAAAACTTAACTCAACTTAACTAACTAAAAAAAAAAACTTATAAAACTTAAGCAGATGTTTTTAGCTTTGTTTGACTGTGTGTGTGTGCGTCTGTGTGACGTTATTTCCTGCTTTTAGCCAAGTGTCTTCGCTTTCGCTTCGCTTTTATTGTATTATGTCGTTGGTGACTTGCTTGGTCGTTGTAATGGTGGTGGTGGTGGTGATGATGATGGCGATGTTTGGCAATGTTTGCTGGCTGGTGATGGTGTCCAATAATAAGCGCTAACATGCGTCGATTACAATGTTCTACAATAACAACAACAACAACAAATCGAACGAACGATCAGAGAACGCGATCGCATAAAGAATATTATTGCATATTGACCAATCATTTGCGCTATCGGGCATTCATATTTTATTGATTCCTGTGTCCAGAGTGTCTTTTGCTTCTTCTTCTTCTTTTTTTAATGCTTTTTTTTTTTTGTTTTTGGTCTTTTTGTTTTTATTCTGCTGTGAGACTAATCGTCCGAGTGAGCGAGCGGACATGCGAGCGTCCAACCAATAAAGTTAAACAAAACCACCACCACCGCCACCACCTTGTGCTAGCTCAGCTCAGCTCCTCAGCTCGATTCGTTCGTTTATTTGCTGATATTAAACATTTGATAAATATTTTATGTACTTGACTTGTTTTTAATCCGGCAATGATCTTGGCAGGCGCACGACGCAATGCGACGCATCGAAGACGCTTGTGATCATATGATCATTTTTTTGTATTCATATATAGTATATTTTTTTTTTATATATATATTTTTGAGTAATATGTCCGGTGAACTCTGCGGTCATGCGAAAGATGTTTCTTTCACGTTTCTACCGACACACAGAGAGGAACAAGAAGAAATTGTGGTAGAAGCAATGGCATGATATTGACTGATAAATGTTCTATTTATTTAACCAAAAACCTGCAGCGTATTTTTTGTTTTTACCTTGACTTGACTGAGCTTGTAAACCTAAGCATACATAGTTAGAGTTGTTGGTGTTTGGTGGTGTTGCCTGGTGCTTTTAATAACTTTTTCTTTCTTTCGAGTGTTAGATTGAACAATCTCATATAAAAGTGCTTTAAGCTAATAATCATTTCTTTTTGCTGTAGTTATTATTAGTAATATTATTGTCGTTGCTTTTGTTGTTGTTGTTGCTGTTTATCGTGTCGTGTCCTCAAGCAAATGTTGACCCTAAAACACATTCACAATTTCAACTTCCAATTGGCATTATACGATATGATATTGACTGGTATCCCACGCCTTCTCGCACTCACACACACGCACACTCATACTGACGTACGTCGGAGACGGAAGCTGTTAATTATTTAAATTTGACGCTTTCATAAAACCGAAAAAAAAAGTTTATTGATCTTTTTTTTCTACTTGGTAAAATATTGCTATAAATATTTTTTTTTCTTTTATTTTTTATACATTTTTTTCTTTTTAATTATATATTTTTTTTTTGTTTTTTTTTTTTGCAAAAACATATCATTTGGTGAATTATGTATTATTAGTCACCACACAGCCACCACAATATGCCACTTTAGAGCTCAAACACAATTAGAGCGACAGCGACGCATCGTGTAGCGAACGAAAATGCACAAAAAATTAAAGTTTCTAATTAAAAAAAAAAAACGATTTAGTGCAAATAGAAAATGAATACACATACTAAAAAAATCGGAAGAAAAAAGAAATGTCTATTTTTATAGAATCTAATCTGGTAGCACTTTATTTTAGGTACTTCCTTTGTATGGAATAGATATAATTTGTTTTTGTGATTGAATGTGCTTTATTTCATTTATGTGTAACACGATGGTATAAGTGGTTGATTTTTTTTAGAAACTATGGAAGGCTGGCTATCTTCAGATATTTTTTTTTTTAATTTTTAGACCCTGGTCAAAAAAACAATAAGAAAATAAAATAATTTTACTAAAATACCTTTATTTTCCTGTCTTAATTTTTTTTTATGTGCGCGAATGTATTAAGTAACTTATGCTTTTAAAAATCAAAAAAGATTAGGTACCCTAGAAAATTGAATTTTGAAGAAGCATCATTACCGGAAAGTAATACTTTCTACTGGTTAGATGGATTTCCAGCATATACACCGGAGGTCACAAAAACCGCACCACTTGCAATACTGCTGCAATTTCGGTAATATTTCCTAACTTTGCCCAAATTACCCTTCCTTTGTAAAGGAGATTCCATTGTTTATGTTTTAAGAATGTGTTGAAGCGGAATGTACCATTTTTATTGCGCTTGTTTGGCGAAAAGAAGAATTTTTGAAAAGTGCTAAAAACAACTGGAAAGTATAAACAATTGTTGCGCCACCAAAACGTCGAAATTTTTGTTCTTAGGTATCAAGGAGTTTCATTAAGTTAAATACCTGAAGAAATCTGATGCCTACATTCGACTGCGGTTGGACTGACTTAGAAAAAAGGCAATTTGTACCCGTTTGAAAAGACAAAAGGATCAAGAAGATTATGGAAGACAAATACGAGAGAAAATAGCATAACCTGAAAGAGAACTATAAATTATCGGTTCAAAAGTGTAGTCACAATAAAGACTGCGTTAAAGAGCTATTACAACGTTTATATAAATGTTGAAAACTTACGCAGAAAGAAACAAAAGTTTGGTCTGTATGGGAGGCGTTCAGCCAAAAAGTCGTTGTTGACGAAATCGGTTGAAACAAATCGCCTGGCATGGACTAAAAACTACAGCAATTGAACTCTGGCAGACTCGAGAAAAGTTTTATGATCGGACAAATTAAACTTAATTTTTTATGCGCATTTAATCTTACTTTCGTTGCTCAGACATAGAGCAGGTTAACTGTGTAGTGAAAATAGTCAAATTCCCACAAAGTCAAATAGTTTGGATGGGTCCCTAATACTATATTAAAAGGGCTGTGAACGCCAAAAAATATGGCTAAATTTTTATGGAGCAATTGCTGTAAACCAATTGTGTTACGCTTATTTTACGGACTATTATTTTTCCGGACGATTTCTGCGGCATATTATCACGCCAAATTGGCAAGGTTTAGTTAGTTGTTAATGCCTGATCTTTGATAACTTTAGAAATAGTAAAAAAGTTAGTTTATTGATCCTTATTTGTTTGCAGAATCAAAATGTTTTCGATGATATTAGAATTTACTGGCGGGAATGTTCAGGTATCTCGCGCGGTTTATGTCCGATAATGCACCTCTGTCATATAATGAAACGGAATGTTGCTCAAAACATGCCAAAGAATAAAAAATTCCTTGTTGGAGTTCTTAAAAACGTTGAGAATTACAAAGACAGTTATTTTCACTGAATAGTATTATTGAAAGGAACTATCGTTCTATGTACTTTTTCCCCATTCTCCTTTGACACATTACATTCACTAAAACAAAATCAGGTTTAAGTCTCATTTTAAACGATTTTCTTGAAATTGGTGGGTGGTGCGGTTTTTGTGACCGCCAGTGTAAGTATGAAAAGATTATGTTGAAAATTTCCATCATCTGGTTCAACCCTTTTTTGGTACATTTGTGGTTCTTTGTATAAAAATCCATATAGGAATTTTACCGATTTATTCTATATAATGGCTGAGTTACGTCCATTTGAATTTTTGGTTACTATGGGAGATAAGCGCTGCCGCGATCTGATTTAACTCACTTTTTGGGCAATTTCTTTAACTACTGTAAAAACTTTGGTTAATTTACTATAGCTTCTTTTATTTTTGTCCACAGTTTGTATGAAGACTTTACACTGTACCGCGTTAAATCATGTTTTATACACATAACTTTATGGGAAAAAGAAAACAAAACAAATCGTGACAGTGCATCGCTGAAATAAAATCTTTCCGATTTCCTTCCAACGAGATGGTGACGTTCTCATTTTTTCTTAATTGAATGCATTTTATTGCCAAAATTTTTTAGTAATATTTTTCTACTAAAGTTTTTAGTAGAAAAAATGACAAATTTCGAAGTTATTATTTTTATGAACATAAATTTAAAATGCCAAAACAATCGCATATCGCCACCGCATAGTTTGTGAACGACTCTCCCGTCGCCAATAGTCGTCGCCCTAATTGTGTTCGTACTCTTAATCAAAATAATCATTTTTTTTTTTTTGTTTTTAATTACATACGTGTTTGTCATTCATCATAATGATGACTTTGTATTTGACATGCAGAGTGTGTGTATATCTGTCACTGATTGGGTTGTCACTGATTAATGACTTTTATCATTTATTTTTCGATTGATTAAATAAGGAAGACGCTAATTTTTCTTGTCCAATTAAACAGATTTTTGTTTTTATTGTTGTTGTTTAAAGTTTAATTTAAGTTTTTAATTTTAGTAGCTAATAGGGGTATTAGCATATAAAACTGCTTGCTGATGAAGAATGTAGAAATAATTATCTGCTTAACAAGGTATATAAGTATTCTACTAAGATTTTTATTATGTTTCTTGCAAATTGTCATAGTTTTATTCGAAGGAGAGATATGCGTGATGTCAATAATTAAAGTTTATACATTTCTTGAAGCTTTGCCAAATGCAAGTAGAAGAACCTTCACATTCTTGCAACAACCATCATGGAATTTTAACCGTTCTTCTCCACGGTTCTTATGATGTGTCAGGTAACCTGGCTCTTGTGTTGAAGAGTTCCACTCCCTATTGAGGAGAGTATGAACTATCCACTTCTCTTTTCTCCCAATTTCTCATAACTCCGCAAAATTACTGAAAAGACCCAGACCGAAAGCAAGGACTATTCAAAACCTGACTTGTTTTGGGCAATAAAAAGTCGACGACAGATAATTTGGGGATAGGAAAATGGATGTTAAAAATAGATTGCCAGCTCGAAGACCCCGGATTGCACATTTTGACCGAAACGTATGTTTTGTACCCGTAATATACAGGAAAAACAATTATATATATATTCACGCTAAACAAGTAGAAATTACCTAATTCATTCTTCGCTGAATAGATTCATAGAAATATTATGTGACCGATTTTGCTAAAAAAAAAGCTTTGAATCTGGTTTAAAATTGAGAAGGAAGGAACTTAGATTGGTTATCATCGGACATAGCACATGTGGTGAGCACTTGACAAACATGGGCGTCATCGCCAATTCGACCTGATGTTGATTCGATACCTAAATAGTAACGATACTTTAACTCAGTACACTGAAGTGGTATCGAATAAAAGTATTGATGCCACCGAAAATATCGGAAAAAAGTATCGAGTATGTATTTACTTGTATTGAATATTCGTTTAAAGTGACAAATTACACTATTTAACACGAGTTTTTCGCCTCTACGTCAAGTTTTTTAGGTATTTCTGAAATATTTTCATACTGATACTGACTCTTTTTCCCGACACAAAGTAAATTACTTATGGTATGACATCGAGTAAAAAAAGACTTGAATCAAATTAAAAGTATTGACTTGTATTTACTTGTATCGAATCATCAATGTCCTGAGAACGTCGATACTAATAAGCTTTATCTCTGTAGCTGACCAGTGTTCACGGAAACCAGATTAAGGTTAAGCTTCTCAGTGTCTACAGTGAAACAAAGTAGATCGAGGTTGAGAGACCTTAAACTTTTCTTCTTCGATTCACATTTATCCCCTTATATATGTTTCCTTACTTTCCTACTTTCTTCTATTGACTCTATCTCGGGTATAGTATAATGGTCCTTGAGACTGGGGGCTTTGAGTCCAAGCGTATCAATGATCAGTGGCGCTCGAGCTCCGCTGACATACCGATGACCAACTCAGTTAGGAGTCTTCCTAAGGGAGTTCCACTTGTTTTACAGGTGAACTTAAAGCATTAAATCCGGAGACCAAAGCTGAACTACGTCAATGGCTTTTTCGCAAAATACTAAAATGGAAAGAAAATGCCTCGGGGACCAACAGTGCAACGATACCAGAAACAACAATAAGCTACACGGTGTAGGTTTGTTTGTTATTTGGTGTAGGCTACTCCTGTAGGCTACTGAACTGAAGTCTTGTGGATTTTATTTTCAATAGGAGGGGATAAAAGAAGAGTTTATGGAAAAGAGATAATCTTTGATTAGTTTCAGTGAGTAAAAAAGTTACACTGTCTGACAAAAATAAACTTTTAAATAATGTATAACAGGCTTAGTTGAACGTATGTATGTAGTCATCACAACAACAGTGTATATAAGGACGGGTCAATCAGACGGCCGTTTCGGAATCTGCCACGATTCCTCATCAATGATCTTAGTGATAGTTCTTAGTCTTTCAACATCCTATATTTTCGAATATAACAAGGTTCTAAAAGTGATAGAGCTCAAAAATATAAATGTTTTTTAAAAAACTACATTAAAATCCCTAACAAATTGTCTGAGAATTCCTTAACTAACGTTGAGGTTGCTATATGCTTGCTAAGGTTTCAGTCATGGCGAAATTATAATAGGTGATAGCAGCGTCAGCTCTGTCTTCTTCTTCTCTAATTTTTTTTATATGAAGATAATCTTAACTGTCAAAATCTTTGTTTTTTTTTTTTTGTTTTCCATGCATTTGTTCTTGTGCTTTTGACAATTACGACTTTTAGCAACAACAAAGTAGCGTGTTGTTATTGTTACGTTGTACTTGTTGTAAAGCTGCTACCACCATGTTAAATCCGCCTTGGTTTCAGTTATACAAGAATCTGCAATTTCTCATAATTCCAAATGAATTTATCAAAAATCTTCAACACAGATTACAGTAACCAGAACAAAAACTAATACTTATCATTTTAGTATAACTTAACCATATATGTTATTATAAGACATTACCTTGTAATCGTTAAGGCTTTACATCAATGCCAAGTGCTCATTACAATAAAACCACAAAATTTAAATTGTCAAAAGGTAATCCAAAGAATCATCATCAAATGCCATCATGCAACATACATACATACACCGATGACAATTGAGGTAACCTCATCAAAAAGCTAAAAAATACAAAAAAAAAAGAAAAAGAAATTGACAAACCAACGAGTAATTTGACGAATGCGCAATTCAATTGATGACATTGTTTAGTATTTGAATGAATGAATGAATTTTGGTGGTGATCATGTGGCAACCAACAATTGAACAATGATGTGTAGTAATAAAGTAGCCAAAAAACTTGAAAAGAAAAATCCAACAATAAGAACCGCAATTGTAGTTAAAACGCAAATAAGAATGGAATGCGGTACAATCAGAAGCTCATAAAAAACAAGCGCTATTCATATGACAATAAAAACAAAAACTCACATAGAATAATGACTACTAACCAACATTAATGACAGTAGCAATAATGCCACAAATGGCACAAAAAGCGAGCGCGAGAGAGAGACAGCCAGCTTGATGAAGGCAATTAGGCCGCAAGTGTGCGCTGTAATTGTCGGTAGTCGATGATGTTGACAGACATTTGCGGTTTGACATTTTTCTTTATGTTCTTTGGTTTTTATTTTGTTTTTTTTTTTTTTTTTGAAATGTAATGACAACTGACAAATTACTAACAACACAACAGCAGCATTCTTGACATGCCAACAATGAGGCGACTAACGCTACCGCTGAACGACACATACACACAAAAAACTTTCACGGTTAATTTTCACCAAAAAAAAAAAAAACACAAATTCTAAGCTAAATAATATATTTTGCGTCATGCGATTGGGCAACCTCGTGAAAAGTGTTGCTGTTGTTGTCGTGTTGTGGTCGACACGAAAGCCATTGCTATTGCAACGAGGCGAGGTGTTGCCGCAACTTGGCAATAGTTAGATGGAATGTGCGCGCTCATCCGTCACTTTTATAGTTTTATTGGTTACATACAATCATCGTCATCATCATTATCATCAACAACATCGACAGCAGCAACGAAAAACAACGCAACAACAACATGTATGTCAAGCAATTGTTGTTATATTTGTAACATAGTGTTACTGTTTGTTGTTACTGTTGCTGTTGTTTGCATTGTGTGCATGCAACTAATTGATCGATTGTCTTACCAACAACAACAACAACAACCACATCATCATCATCATCATCATAAATGTTGTTGCTATTGTTACAATTCCTCGAAGCACGGTGCAATACCGCTCGTTCACTCGTCGCTGGTCAGCAGCAATCGATTGTCCGCCGTTTTAATAATTGCAAGCAACAACACAATTCCGCTGAAGCGTTACATTTGACGTTACCGCGCATCTCATGTTTTTTCTTTATTATTTTTTTTCTTTTTATGGTAGCCATGCCATCTATCGGTGGCAATTGTATTGGTGGTGGTGGTGGCGTTTCATCGATGTCTTCTTCTTCTTCTGCTTTTTGCTTCACTCATTTAAAAGTAACCATGGACGCATGCACTACATCCGCTCCTTCGTTCGTTCGTTCGCTTGTTCGTTTGTTTACTAGTTTCGGTGTTGACATGCTGATATTGCACAAAAATGCACAACACTTGTAGCATGCAGAAGTAGATGACGACGACGACGACGACGGCAATGGCAGCCAACCGCAACAAATAAATTGGAGCGAACGTTAATAATGTTTATGTTGTTGTTGTATTTGGTTTTGTTGCTGCTGTCGAAATATTTTTTTAATTAAAAAAACAAAAGAATAATTGCGCTAATATGTCGTCATCTAATTGCGAAATTGCAAAAATCAGTTATATTTATTTATTAATTAGAAGCATGCCATCCATCCCCAAGGGAAGAGGAAGGTCATTTAGCTTTGCCAACCGCCATGAGATGTAATTTATGGTTTTCGAGAAATTGACGTCGGGCAGGATGTTTCATATTGTTCTTAAATTTTGAAATTTGGAACTAGACACAACTTTTGAACTAGAGTTGCTAAAAAAAATGCTTTCTGAAAATCTCTCTAAAAACTAGTAAAAAGACAGCGTGGTTTAATTTAAAGTTATATGTTAATCCGACTCGAGGTGGACTTATGCATTTGAGGGATAGGTATTAGGTACTAAGATTTTTCGCGCAGCAGGGTGAGTATGGAGGATCTCCCAACTGAAGTTATACATGAAATTTCATAATATGTAATAAGAAACATTTTTATAAATACTTGCAAAATAACTTTATCCTTATGTTGTCAAAATTATTAAAAATTATAAAATAAACCGCAATCATCACATGTCATGCTCATGTCGTAGTTATGTATTTACTACATCCCTTTTGTTAATTCGACAAACCGCACGCAAACAAAAACAATACAAAAAACAAAGAATATTGATAATCGAGCGTACCGGTAAATTCGCCCTCAGTTCACACGTCATAAATTGTGTGTACGCTTGTCATATGTCTCCCGATCTCTTCTGGTCGATCGAGCAACGCTGACGACAACGAGTGATCCTGCCCCAGCCAACTATTGAGAAAAGGTGGTGTCCTTTTAAGGAATTTAATTGCATTTTCATATAAAAGAAACAAGAAAAAAACAAAAAACGTTTAATTCTTTGAGAAAAAGAATTACTTGACCATCTGTGATGGTGATGATGATGATGATGAGCTTAAGAAATATTACCACGACTGATCGCTATGATCAATGATCACAACTGCCACCACCAGTAATCGTTGCCACCGTCACCGTCACCGCCACCGCCACCACCGCCGCATATTTATTATGTACTATGTTGCACATGATCACTCATACATACACACATACAAACTACAACAGTAACAACAACAATTTAAATACAGAAAAACATTTCGATTAAACGCGGCTGGTCGAGCTACATTATGGCGGCGTTCTCGTCCTCAACCGCCACCACCGCTGAAAAACATTTAATCCGACACGCTTGCGCTGCGCTATTGCATTATTGCATATGAATACATGCTAGCGAGCATTATTACGAGTACAAGACATTGCTGCTAGTTGCTAGTTTTTGTTGTAGTTGTTGTTCCTTATTTGAATTTGTTGGTGTTGTCGACAACCATGTTGCGCATCGTTTAAGCCTATATTTAGGCGGCATATTGAGCTGCTTCTTACCACAGCTAGGTGCATACCACCATCATAGAGTACAGTGCGACGAAGGCGGCAACAGCAGCACTGCTGTGAAAAATTAAATGCATTTTAGCTTACGAATTATATTTTCATAATTTTGCATGGATTTTATGGATCCTGCTGCCATAGCGCCTTCTGCTGCATAACTACAACTGGCGACTGTTGCACCTTTGCCTTTGCGACCAACCAACAACACCATATGTTGTTGCAGTTCACATTTCGCATTGCAATATGTTGGCAACTGGCAAATCTAGCAACCGGTAATTCTCCATCTTCTTCTGTTGCTGCTGCTGCTGCTGCTGCTTGCATTTACTATTTATGCAAGCTTATCGATCATAAAAGGCGTTAGAAATTGCGCGAATGCGCATCAATTTCCTTCAGTAGCTTCCGCTGTTTAAGCTAAAATAATCCTAAATCCAATTTCAATTCGATTGGATTGAATTGGTTTGAAACACTTCTGTGTTGTTACTGATGATGTTGCTCCTTTTGTTGTTGCTGCTGCTGCTGCTTTTAATGTTGACTGCCAAAACGTGACAACAAGTCACGATTTTGATGAAATTAAAGTATTAAGCTCACAATCAAGAATTTTTTTTGTTCAATTTTTTGTGTTGTAAGCATATTTCTTTTGGTAGTTGTTGTTGGTATTTTGGGTTGATTAGAACTATATTAAGTGGTTGCTCTTGCATTGTTGTAATTTTATGTAAATATTAAAATTTAGAAAATTAATTTGCGCACCATAAGTAATGCATATGAACTCATTTTAATATTATTATTATTTTGTGCATAAACATCTACATCCAACTAGTTAGTTTCAATAAAATTTCAATTTGGGTTATCGGCAATCTGAAATATTTGACTTAAGCACCGTAAATTTTATGATAAATGTAAATTAAGTAATTTTATCTATCCTTCCACTCACTAGCAGATTCGTCACTATGATTCATGACCAACCATCAAAATGTATGTGATTTTAATCGGTTAAGGGGGAGAAGAGGAGGGGTGGGGTTATCCCCGAAACTTCCCCCTTTATTCTATTAGCAATACCAGATATTGGTTTTCAGCTCATAGATTGAGTCAGGGACGCTATTTTAATACCCAAACCTGGCAAGATAGACGTAGACACAGCAATTAACATCCCAAAACTGTAATGAGATCGTAGTATAAAAATGAATCTTAAGAACTAATTATGTTTCCATATAGTAATTAAGTAGAAAGAGTTATCTTACCTACTACTTCCATTACTATTACGACACAACAGCCTATTGTGGTCACATGCCAATCTTTTTGCATCCCAATCATGCTGTTGGACCGTTTTTGTTCAAATAATTTTGGAAGCTGTTGGCAGCAAATTTCCAGCATCCCACCATATGCGCAGTAAAACAAGATGATAAGAATGAAGTCTATCTCTACGCTGCTGGGCTGGTTAAAACCTTTGTTACGACGCTTAGGGCCGTTTCCTCAATGTCCGACTTAGCACTAATCAGAACTAACTACTACTACTAACCGTCGGTTGAAGTTCGGATTAGTGTTTAACCGGACATTGAGACAACGGCCCTTAATATTGTTATATATCATCCTCCGTCGCGATGTTCGGTCAAAAAAAAACTCTTGATAGCGGCGAGGTAAAAGAGAACTGCAAACATCAATTCATCACTAAAATTGCAGTTTGAAGGCATCCTTTGCAACAGTTTCCAGTTTGACCAAGTGTCGAGGGATGGTTGAATAGTTTTCATGGAGTTCCGTTGTAGGTTCTCTCACCGTTGCTGTGGAATTTATTCGACAGTGGTCTGTGGAACAGAGAATGAATTTGTCACTTTTAAACTTCGCCAACCATCGGCATCAATTCGACTCATTAATAATGTAATGCCTGGTTTTCGGGCGTTTTGATTTTCAGTCCAACGTTTAAGGCTTAAATATCGATATTAGAAAGAAAAAATGATATGGGAAATATTTTTTAAGCAACATTGTACGCTGAATCCGAATCCAATCACAAGTTCGATCAGTTTTCGGGATAATCGGGATCAAATACTTAGTGCGACAACGCGTTCAAAAGTTCAAACTCACATGGGGCCTCAATATCACTTAAGGGGGCATTCCAGTTTAAAATTAGAAAAAAATATACTTTTTGGGAACTTTTTCTAAAAAACTATGATATTTTATTACAAAATTGCTCAATGATGTTATAAGTCTCTTATTAAAGGCCAAAAAAAAAAAAAAAATTGTGTGGCCACTTTTAATCCAAGATGGCAGCGGCACCATTTTGGTGGGATTCCGAGCTTCTTAATCAAGATAAAGGAATAAACTAAACAAATTTTTGTTCGCTAGACTTTTCTCTACACGCTGAACCACAAAAAAGTGAAAGTGGGGAGGGAACATTAAATTTTTAAGGTTCCCCTTTTGAAGTTATTTTTATTAAATTTTTGTGTTCAAAAATTTAAAAAATAACACTGTCCGACAAAAATCAATTTTTTTCAAAAATAACAAGGTTCTGAAAGTAGATTCTGATAGAACGCGAGAAAAAAAATTATACGTGTCTCGGCGTTTTAAAAGTTTATATCTAATTTTCTTTTTACGCCGGCTTAAAGTTTGCCCATTTCTAACCTGTATAATAAATCAGAGGACAACTTGTTAATTTTGCATTAAAGCTTGTTTGTATATTCAGCAACCTGTAATAGAATTTTCCGTTGAATATTTTCTTTCAAAATATTAACCCTTTAGTTCCCACCGTTATGGGTCTTTTTTGCCCTTTTCAAAAAAAGTTGCATTGTTGACCCATTAAGAGGATCAATAAAGGGTTAATATGTTGTAGAAAAATGTTGCCCATGAAATTCTACAATAGGCCACTGAACAACAAAAAGCTGTAAACTTGATTCACTTTCAGAACCTTGTTATTTTTTTGTGTGTTGAACAGCGTATTTAATTTATGCAAATTACTTTTAGTTAGCCATCCCTGGTGCATACTGAAGGTCTTCAATTTCTTTCAACTTCTTTAGATGCTTTGATTGGACCTTTTTTCTCGCTGTACGTGCTTCGTTACTATGTTCTCCGCTCCTTCTGTGGACTTGAGCTATGCGAGTTTCGTCGATTTTCAACGTCCGAAAACGTATTTTTTGGCGACTTTAATTGAAAAAAGTATGCCGATTTCGAATGAGATGTCAGTTTTTCAAAATGGTGGGTCCAATATGGCGAAAGATTTTTTAAAAATTGATCCGATTAAGTTAAAACTCATTACTCGAGGGTTTTCGGTATTGCTGATTACGAATCTGGCATCAGATTTTGAAAATATAAAATGACTGATTCAATATGGAGAAACAATCTTAAATAATGATAGAATTCACTTGAAACTCGTTATTAAGAAGTTCTTGGAGTCACTGATTACGAATTTAAAGTCTGATTTGTAATCAGCGACGCTGAAAACCCCCAAGTAACGAGTTCCACACGAATCCGATGAATTTGAAAAAAAGTTGGCCATATTGACTCCGCCGTTTTGAGTCTTAAAAATTCGATATCAGAATCCTAATCAGCATCCCCAGAACCCGCCGTGAAATGAGTTTTGAGCGAATCCGATCAATTTTTAAGAATTCCCCCGCCATATGGATCCAACATTTTGAATTTTAAAAATCTTATGTCAGATACGTAATCAGCGTATTCCAAATAATGGAAAACCAAGGAACTATCATTACTACTTTCGTTTTACTTCGAATTATTCACTAATATTTTGGGTGAGTATTCTTGAAACTATAAGGAACACAAAAAATAAATAAATAAAAAATCGATGTTCTTAAAATTTTAAACTAGAAAGCCCTTTTAAAAGCAGAACTTTTGCTTGTTTTACTTTAATCTGAGGTAATTTCAAAGTTATCGAGCTTCGGAATTTAATTTCTCAAAAGAAGCAATTTAAGGCATTCTGAACGGAATATATCTTAAAATTTTTCTTAAAAAAGTCGATCAATTTTATCCTTCTTCATATTGAAATTATAAATAAAACACTTTGCTCTGTATAAATTCTTGGGCTAAATCAAGAATTCCGATTAATCAAAATACCGATTAATCGAATAATTGATTAATCAGTATTTTGATTAATCAAACAAATTTTTCTATCTTTATTTTCTTTGATTTTTAGGTTGGCCAAAGTGCGACCGTTCGGAAAATAGTTTCATGCAAAGAGAAAAAGAAAAGTCTTTACCAGTATGTAAAAATAAATAAATAAAAGGTGTATTAAAAAAAAAAAAAAAACAAACAAATTTGAAACGAAAAAAAATTGTTTGAATATTTTGTGCGAATAAATTTATTCCAAGTAATCGAAATCTTGATTAATCGAATAATTTCAATTTTATTTAATCAAAGTCTTGATTAATTGAATAACATTGCACAACGGCATTTACAAAAAAAAAAGCTCAGGAGCTTTTAAAGTATATCTTATATAATTTGAGTACGCTGAACATGATGGCGTTTTCAGTTTTTCTTTATCACGTCTAACGTATAACGGTTTAAAAAAAATTATATATGCAAAGAAGCACTGCACCAAAAAAAAAGTTCAAAAGTTTTGAAAGTGGATCTTATATAACTACACGTGATAGAAAAAAACTAAAAACGCCATTATGTTCAGTGTACTTGAATTATATCAGATCAACTTTTAAAACTCTGGAGCTTATTTGGCCGTTGTACAGTGTAATTAATCAATCAAGTATTTTGATTAATCGGAATTCTGGATTAAACGGTTAGTCGTACAATCCTAATAAGCTCAGAAGCACCAAGTATTATAACGGTCATGTAGAAGTTTTTAAAGAATTTCGTTTTTTTGATGTTTAATTTATTTTATTAAAGTTATAGCAATTACAATAAGTTTTGTTTTTATACACGTGATGTTACTAAAAAAGATTTTCTTGAACCGTAATAAATGATGATTGAAAACTGTAAAAAGAATATAATATAAAATACACAAAAGATAATGTTGCCACAGTGATCAAAAGAGATGTTGCCATATTAATTTACTAGAACCCCCAACAGGTCATGAATACAAAAAAAGCTAAAGGAATGAAAAAATTAAAATACCCCCTAGGAAACAGCTGGATCCGCATATCGCTCATTTACTTAAAGACTGTCATAACTCAAAAAACGCGATTTTGCAGAAAACGCGCTTAAAGTTTTCAATTGACTCCCACTTTACAGAAAAAAGAGGAAATCTCATAATTCTTACGCGCAGAGTATACAAGATATTAATATGAAATTTTTACACAATATGAAGCGTGATATAATGAATAATTCTGCATCATTAACTCAAAAATCGTGTTTTTTTACTTATGTCAGTCTTTTAGTAAATGAGTGACATGTAAAAAATCATTCATATATATTATGAAAAAATTATAGTCTAGGTTGTTTTGCTTGTTATTTAGATTCATATTCAAATTTTTTCCGATTTCGCCCATTATCCAGCTGGGTTTCAGTAGAATATGGTTAGCTTAATTATAGAATCAGCCTTCTAGAATCAGAGCCCCCTCCCCTCCATCAACAACTTATTTTTTTAAATTTTAGTAGCGTAACCTTATTCGTCCTAAAACTAGTTACTTCATTGTTTTATTCACTTTGGAAACCTGAATACCTCCATTGGTTTCCTTTTTTATAAATCCAAAACAAGCTTCAAAATTCAAAGTTTTAATATCCAGCCTGATGAGCCCCATATAAAGATTAGATTACAAGCTACTTTCAATGACATAAGTACTTAGCTTGTTGTTCTCCCCTTTCTTCTTTAACATGAATTAAGAATTGTGATAATTTTCTTCATTCAGCAAAGCCACAACTGAATTTCTTAAAATTATTCTTAAATTCATTGCGTAATTTTAATAATAACACTTACAAATCTCAACACTTTCTCCACACACTTAATTTACCACTTAAAACCAAGTAGGTGCCTCACTTTATTTCTTATTTTTGCATAAATTTCGTGAATTATTAAATAAATTTATACAAATTTACAAGCGCTTAAATCAACTTGTTAAGTGTCCGTGTCTGTCTTTTAATCGATATCATTTGATCTTCAACGCTTCAAGAGATGCCAATACTTAATAATAAAAGGTCATACATAAAGGTTGCAATTTATCACATATACATACATACATACATACCCCAAACATACAAAACACATGTACATATGTATGTAAATTACATGATGAGACAGCGAGCAACAATAAAATTGTATGAACCTCACAGCACAACAACCTAAAATTATAAAGTTTGGCGGTAATTGTTAACAATATTTTTGTTGTTGTTGCTGTTGTTGTTGTTGAATATGAAACAGCGACGAAAATTTTTATATATCGAACTCGTCAATTTTAAATAGCCGCAGGTTGTCAATCATAATACATATTAATAATAAATTATTTGTTAGCATAAAGTATTGTAAATAAAATATACTATATACTTGTAGAGCAGGCAGCAATAATAACAACAGCAACAGAGAGCGGGCCAACGTCAAAGATGACATAGTGACGTAAGTATTGAGTGTGCTGGTGGTGGCGATTGAAGAAGAAGAAACTGAACCACAGAGTCTGATATAATGGAAAAAGGTCTCAATTGAACCAACGCAGAATTTTTGACACAGTATAACCACATTGTATGTAATTATTAAATAAAGAAATTTATTCAAGCTGCTGGCGCAATTGGCAGATGAAGACGATGATGATGACGTTGCTTGATGATGATGATGATGACTTGCCATGGGAAGCGTACGAAGTATGCGACTAAAAGCGGTATTTACGCATGATTATTGTGTGTTGAGGCATAGTGAACTTTTTTTTTCTTTTTTTTTTTTTTGTTTATCTGCTAAGCACATAAAATGCGTGGAAAATCAATGAAAACTGCATAATTTTGCAGTTGGTTTCTTTGAGCGTTCGGCGTTTGTCCTTTATTCATATTGTGGTTAATGTTGTTGTTGCTTTGTGGTGTTTGTAAAGGCTCGTGCAAACAAAACAAAAGTGAACAAAAAAATTCATTGTCGTTTACAGAAAATTAAGTTGATGTATGTAGCATTTAACATGACATAAACTGTCATTAAGTCACTTGTTAGTTTGCATACTAATGTCAAAATTTTTTTTTGCCATGAGTTTTTGAATATTGAAGATTATTGGAGTCGAGAGAATTCAAGTAAGTGTGAAAATTAATAATAAATATATATATGTGGCGTTTTGGAAAAACAATCTCTTTCTGCTTAAGAAATTTAACCTTTATTTTAATGTAGCGTGATGATTTTTCGATCCAATGAGAAATAAATTGGGAGGTAAGAAGGGGGATAAAAAATTAATGCACCCTTATCGAAATAATTGGGCAACGCTTTGTTTTCAATCGGGGCACTGAGAGCATATTTGTGTTTCATGGAATTGCATAGCATTTTTCACAACTTTATTTCGAAATCTTTAATAAATGGATATTTTTTTAATCTTCACTGAATATACATTTGCCTTTTGTGGTTTTCGGCATTTGTGGATATTACATTTACATATATTCATTTCACGACTTCGAAAATAGCTTCGCTTTATTGTCATCAATTATTATGGAATGAAATAATATGGAAACAAAATAAAATGAAATGAAAAATTAAATATACATGATTTCATACCACCCCCTTTCTTTCTCCTTTCCTCCATTCATAAGGAAGGATTTTTTGTAAATTTTTTAAGCAAAAGAGTATTGAAAATTTTGTTTTATTAAATTTTCTAAAAATAAGTAAGGATAAGGTATGCAAAAACAAACGTTCAGTTTCTTTCTTCTTTCCACGTTATTGTTAAATGCAGAGTTGCATTTCTACTACCAGGATTGCATCTCCCTAACACACATACCACCGTGATCAAAAAGTTCCCAGAATATATTCAGAAAATTAAAAATACAAGTTTATTCATCTAAATCTATATTGTCCCCTTCAAAGTAATACCCATCGACTGCAACACACTTACGCCAGCGCTTGATCCAATCCTTGAAACATTTTTTATATTCGGTTTTCGGTATGTCCACCAGTGCTTCCTGCTATTTTTCCATTACTCCCTCTCGGTTGCTGAAACACGTTCCCAGTAATGTTTTTTTAAATCAGGTAAATTCGGTGGTTGTTGGATGATATTTGTTGCATTTTTCGTCAAAAAATTACCAATAATGATAACACTGTGCGACGGTGCGTTATCATGGTTCAAAATCCACGAGTTTTCTGTCCACAATTCTGGTCTCTTTCGGCTAATTGCTATTTGTTTATTGTCTGGCCTTCTGGCAAAAATTCATGATGCACTACACCATTGTAATCCTTCATGGATTGAGCATTGCCTTCTTTTTTGACTGAAAATGACGTGGTTTTTTTGGTCTCGGCTCATTTGGTGAACGCCATTCACTTGCTTGATGTCTGGATTGCGTGTCGTACTCATAAACCCACGTCTCATCTCCAGTAATGATCCTTTTGATGAATGTGGGATCGGATTCAGTCTCGCAAATCATGTCTTTTGCGACGTCAACACGGTCTCTTTTTTGCATGAAATTGAGATCTTTTGGCACCAACACGACGAAAACCCAATTCATTAACCAAAATGTCTTGGACGGATCCATAGGCAATGTTCAAGTCCTCCGCTATCTCTCTGATGGTTAATTTGCGGTTATTGACCAAAATTTCTTTTACTTTATCAATGTTTTTATCGGTTTTCGATGTTGATGGTCTGCCACTGCGTTCATCATCTTCCATTAACTCACGACCACTTTTGAACCGCTCGTGCCACTGGTAAACGACCGTTTTCTTTAGAGAATCGTTGCCGAAACACTTTTCCAACATTTCCAACGTTCGCGCACCATTAACTCCGGTTTTTACGCAAAGTTTAATACAATACAATTTAATAAAATTGTAAAAAATCGCCAACACACACAGAGATAGATGTACTCTTGGCTACGTAACTTTTGCAAATGTCAAGCTATAACGCTAAGATTTAGAGGGAATATCAACAACAGATGTACCAACTTAACAACTTAACTTTTTAAAAAAGAACTCAAATCGGAACTATGGGAGCGCCACACGGTGGTTATTTCGGGAACTTTTTGATCAAGGTGGTATTTCTGATTGGACTTTTTCTTGAGTTATTTCTGAATGCTTCCCCTCTTTACTACCAAAGATAAGTTCTAAACTCACTTAAATATGCAATAAGTTGTTAATGCAAAGCTCGGAAAAGTTATTTGTATCTCACATGTAAATCATTGGTCCAATTCCCTACCAAATTTGAAAGCGGATATTTCAGTTTTCTCATAAAGTCATTTGATCCCAATAATAGAGATTAGATATCAAGGTACAAGGGAGTTGAAAAGAATCACGTGTCCAATTTAAAAACTGCAGACTACTCGTCATCAGGTGAAGGTTAAAGATAAAGATATATCATTTGCATTTCTCTAATCGCCAGAAAACATTTTTTTTGGAATAAAGTTTGAATGGGTAATATTATGATCAATTAGTATGACTCATACTCATACGCTCGTATCTATACAGTTTTTGGCGGTAGTATACTGTTGTTTAGACTCCAAAATCATATACCGCTTATTTTTGCCAAAATACCGCTTTCATACTAAAAAAAAAAAATATAAAACTTAATTTTTTACCGCTCCGAAATTCAAAGTTCCGAAATTTTGAGTTCACCAAGCCTTTTAATAATATTACTCAACGAATTGATTACTTTCACGTCTCAGAAACCTCATTTTTTCGAGAAATTTTTTACTAGTTTAAAAAAAAAAAAACTTTTGGTTTTATCGCTTATGCAAAATATCACCCGCAACTCAACCAGACTTTGATTTTATCGATCGTTGTATGTATGTATGACAAAGTGCGGTAAATACTACCATTCAAAACATTTTCATTGCACGACTTTCCAATCTACATACATGCATATATACATTCAACTGAAATAATCATCGAAGCGACAACTTGTGGCGCAAGTTAAAACACTTTAGGCGACCAGACCAAAAACAAAATTAAACAAACCCAAAAAAAAAAAAAATAAAATAAAAATCGAAAGAAAAGAAAAAATTATACATATGTCCAAACGTCGTTTCGCTGCAAAAAGTAAAACTAACATGAAACGCCTGGCGTTAGATGACTTCTTTACACATCGTTGATTTGCAATCGCAATCGCGTTTGCATTTGCGTTCCCGCTACCAAAATAACTGAGCTACTTCTATACTATATGGTATGTATTCAAAAGACAAATGCAACAATATTCAAGTTAAGAAATAAAAACAAAGTTTCTTTTTGATCACATCACATTGCGCGAGAGCGGTACAATATGGAAGCAACAACAGTGGCAAAAATGTAAGGAGATGATGAAGAAGAAGTCTTTAAACTTCTGTTGTTGTTGTGTGCAGCAGAGCGAAGTGCGCGTTTAAAACCGCACGACAGCAGTAGCAACAGCGACAGTAAAAGCAACTAAAACAACCAGCAAAAACAACAGCCAGTGGCATCAAATCGTCGTCGTCGTCGTCGTCGTCGTCATCGTCGTTGTTGTTTCGCTTTCTTGACTGCTTGACAATGTGGAAAATCAATGCGTGTTTGTGTTGGATTTGGGACAAACCTAGTGGATGATGTGCCTCAGCTGCCACTGTTGCTGCTGGCTCAAATGCCGCTTTTGCTGTTGTTGTTAATGTTGGTGTTGGTGCTGTTGGTGTTGGTGCTGCTGCTGCTGGTACCTGCACTCATCATCATCCACGTAATCATTCACATTTCCATTCCCATTCACCACATGATGTGCATGTGCAAGTGTCCATTGTTGAAAGTGATCCAAAGTGATGCGCCGTTGACCAATGCGTGCAATTTCGAAAACATCAAGCATTTAATTTGGCCAAACTCTGATTTTCCTTCTACTTTTCATGTTTTTGTTGTTGTTGTTGCTGCTGCTGCAATTTTGCAGTTGAACTGATAATTAATATCTATCTACTTACGAGTACATCTTGCCTAGGTACGGGTTTAGCTTTTTTCCATGAATTTCTCTACACGCACGAAGTGGCTGCGTTTTTTTATGTGTGTGTGTGTGTGTGTGGATTTTAATTAAAATGTAAATAAGTGAAATGTTGAAATGAATAGTTAATTTTAATCTAATGTAAATACAAAAAGAAAAAAAAAATCGTAACGCATCAGCGAACTAACAAAAGCAATTGCAATTGCATACTAGTTATTCCAAGTTAATGTCAAAGATGTTTTTTTATTTTATTTTACAGCTTCAAAGATGCACATAATTGTTGGCAACTGGTCGCTTTTTTTGCTTTGCTATAACTGAGCTCGGAAATTAATATTGGCAGTTATTTTTATAACGAGAGCCTAGGCACAATATTTGAGAACTTTATATTTCTCTGCAAAATATTGGCACTGATTAAAACTCTTGCTATGTCGGTGCAGAATTTTGGTCCATTTATTTTATGTATTTTTTTCGAAGACCAATTGTTTGAAAAATAGTATGATGTTGAAGGATAACGATCGGCCCCCAATGACGTTCCAAAGTCGGATAGCGATCGCCCACCAATACTGGACCAATACTTTTATTCTGCTGAGATTGGATAGTATTAAATTACTAGAGTAAATAAAGTAGCTCTGGCGCACTGTGATATAATTTCCTTTCTTGGTGAATGAAAGTTTTCTAAATTTCGAAAATGGCATTCGTTTTTCAATCTCAATTTAATCAAACTTTTTGTTTTTTAGTATTTTTATGTTTTTATATTTATATTCGTCTTAACGATGACATTTTAAACGAAGCGATATTTCAATACTGTTAGACCGAACAGCCGAATGCAGGATGGCATTAAGTCAACAAGGACTTGAAGGATATCATCGGCAATTTCTGCGTACCAGATTTTTTTACTCTCTCGCTTATTCTCAGCCACTTTTTGCTTCATAATATGCCAGAACTGCTCTATGGGATTTATATCCGAGGAGTTTCCAGGCCAATTATTCGGGAAAACAAACTCATTACTGTGAGATAAATGCTTCTCAATGGCTGGCAGAAATTGGTCTTTAATAATTCGTCCATATTTTTCAGCGTTCACGGTAGGAAAATGAAAGTGTTCTAAATTTCGAAAATGGCATTAGTTTTTCAATTTAATCAAATATTCGTCTTAACCCTCCGATAACCGAAAAGGTCCCTAGGAACCTATGAGATTTTCAACGAAGCGAAATTTCAATACTGTTAGACCGAACAGCCTCAGTCTCGATGTTTAGAAGCGATTAAAATCGGCTTGGACACGATTCTGTGAACACTATATGAAACATATGGGATAAAAAGAAAAACAATTATGTGTTTCACACTCTATATTAATAGAGAAGATCCCTGGGGACCTTGTCGGGTTTTGACCGTTTAAAAAGATATCAATTATCGCAGGGTTAAAATACGCCTTCTTTCGAAAATAAAAACCTAGGATTATTAGTATTGTGTTGCTCCTTCTTTTGCCTTTATTTCAGCCTTATTCAAGATGGCATTAAGTCCACAAGGACTTGAATTTCTTTGTACCAGATTTTATCCAAAGCTACAGCTAAAGATTTTTACTCTCCCGCTTATTCTCAACCACTTTTTGCTTCATAATGTGCCAGAACTCCTCTATGGAATTTATATCCGGGGAGTTTCCAGGCCAATCGTCCGGGAAAACAAACTCATTACTGGAGATAAATGCTTCTCAATGGCTGGCAGAAGTTGGTCTTTAAGAATTCGTCCATATTTTTCAGCGTTCACGGTAGAAAAAACAGGTCCACACCATTTGGCTCTCTGGAAACTTCACGGTTTTCACTGTACAGTTATCCTTATATCTTTCGACGAACATACGGAAGATTATCTGCGCATAATAATTTGAATTTGCTTTCGTCGAACCATGTTACTTTTCTCCAGCTTTCATTCGCTTCGTCAATAGGGCTTTGTAGCCGGTCATTTTCCCTACAGTTCGCCATCTAGAAGCCTACTAAGCAAAGTTACGGCACTTAATTCCACATTGTGATAGCTCTTCATCTCAGTCCTTATTGTTACTGCTCTTTTGAATCGATTCTTCAAACTTACATCTTACGCCATCTGTCCGGGTGGTGGTCTTCCGAGGTCTTTCTTATCTTTTCATCCTTGTGGCCGGGTTGAAATTAGTTTTTTTCTTTATGACCCTAGCTGAATGCTATGCGACAATAAGGAACTCTCATATCTTTTAAAACAAAAATGTCGACCTTTTGCTCACGCGTCAATTGCTTATACTGTGTAGACATTTTTGGCATTCTTACAAAAAATAGAAGAAGCATTTATGACCAAAATGGACAGGCTCTGCTTAAATCCGTTATATAAATGTAAATAGGAAACTCCTCATTATAAAAAGAAAATAATTTGCGTGGTGTTTTGAAATTTTATCGAAATTGCTCCAGAGTTCTCCAATGGTAAGGTTTTTATGACCGCCACTGTATATTAGCGTGTATCAAAAAACTTTTTTCTTGGAAATTCCAAATTTCAAGTCAATAAAAAGATATATCTATAGACCCACGTTTGCTAAAATAGGTATTTAATATAAATAAGTAGAAGAAGTAGAAGATACTTAAATTCAAAGGCTTGGAACTGGCTGACTACAAGCTAGCTAAAATGATCAAAATCTGAATAAGTAAACACAATTGATGCAGTGGCATTAAAAAGGCAAAACTTAGTCGGAAACTCTAGCTGATTTAAGAAAAGAAGGAAAAGTTTTTACAGGGTGACAATCGTAAAGTGACGCACACATTTCAGCAGTTATTTTCAAAAGGACGTACTTCCATTAAGTACAATTAAGTGTTAACATTGCTGAATATATAAGCATTCATTTGAACCCCACCTCATTCAATATAACCTCCTTTAGCCTGCACACATGCCTTCAATCGATCCGGAAATCGTAGGACTGTTCGCCGCAGGACTTCCTGATCAATTTCAGTCCAGGCTTGCTCTAATGAATTTGTCAGCGACTCCAGACTGTGGTGTTGAGATGCAAAAGCCTTGCTCTCTAAAATACTCCAAATAGAGCAGTCCATTGGATTCAAGTCTGGCGAGTATGGTGGCCATTCTTGAGATGTTATGAATCCAGAAAAATTGTCTTTTATCCATGTTTGCGTTAATTTTGACATGTGGGAAGGTGCAGAATCTTGCTGGAAAGTCCAGTTTTCATTTCCAAATGTATCTTGGGCCCAGGGAAGAACATGTTCATTTAAAATGCTCCGATAAACAACCTGGTCAATTTTAACACCCTCTTCAACGAATATTAGAGGGGTTCTGGCATTAGCGGTAACTCCAGCCCATACCATATCAGAAGCTGGCTTTTGAACTCGGCCAACAGTCCTATTTTGTTGCGATGATGATGTTAGCTACATTCGGTCATTTTGCGCATTGAAATGTTGTTCAACCGTGAAAATTTTTTCATCTGTAAACAAGATACAGATTTCAACATTTTTTAACACGGAGGAGCGTAGCAACGCCTTGCATCTTTGCAGTCGCAAATCTTTCTTTTTTTGTGTCAGATCTTGAGCTTTTCGGAGCTTGCACGGCTTAAGATTAAGCTTTGATTTTGCAATGATTCGCACTGTTTCACGCTTTACTCCCACTTCCTTAGCGATTTTTCTCATTGAGCGCCTTGGATTTCGCTTGATTCGTTTACGAATTTTTTCTGTTAAACCAGTAGTGGCAACTGTTGAAAATTTTCCCCGGTCTCTATCTCCGAAACCCCCAGTTTCATTATATCGAAAAATAACTTGGTCTACCGTACGACTTGACAAATTTAAAGCCTTTGCAATTTGACGGCTACTATAATTTGCCAAATGAAATTTCATAATTTCACGACGAATATTTTCCTTGTCCATTTTTATGGAAATTTCAAAATGTAATAACAAAAATTCAAATGAAATTAAAAGCAAAGCCAATGATGAATGAAT
This sequence comes from Toxonevra muliebris, assembly GCA_963691655.1. Taxonomy (NCBI): domain Eukaryota; kingdom Metazoa; phylum Arthropoda; class Insecta; order Diptera; family Pallopteridae; genus Toxonevra; species Toxonevra muliebris. The sequence goes on along the minus strand of OY829326.1, from coordinate 115,503,997 downwards.
TTGCTTTTTAAATTAAAGTAACGGTAAATGGCAAAGCTTGCTGCAGAGTATTAAACTTGCGTCACTTTACAATTGTCACCCTGTATAAGATTTTTGGGATATGAAAAGATTTCCTCTGATGAAGAACCATGAGAAGAAGAAAACATTAACTGGAACGCAATCCTTAATGCATAGTATTATTTATAGACATACCCGTAACGAAACGCTAGGAGATGACCCGTTAAACTTTAGACCCAAATCTCAACTCAATTCGAAATCAAACAAGCGGTCACCATACAAAATGTGTAACCTCTCACTCTAGAACGTGAAACATAATTAATTTGTTCCATTCCTCTAAGTTGTTCTAAAGTAGAATCAACTTAACGAAACTTAATCCCATAATTTCTGAATAAGAGATGCCACTATAGTTTAGTAGCTGTACTTAATAAAAAAATTTCGTACCAAATTTAAAAATTTTTTTATTAACTACAACAATAATTTTTTACATCGTAGTGCAGTGTACACTGCACCTGCTATACGAATACGTAAGAGGGAGTTCATAATAACCGTGACCTTTTACAACATACCCGAAAGATTAAAGAAGATAACATTTATGAAGAAATACTAAAAACCAGCAATTAAAGGTCATTATCCATAAGAAGAGAAAACAAAATAAAGAAATCCCCTGCCACTCATAATATAATTTTGTTAATTTTTAAATTCCTTTTGGCAAGGGGTGACAAACTGACAAACTACATACTGCATACAATGTGTCCTCAATGTCCACAAGCACAAGCAGGAAAAATACAGAAACATTTTTATATTTTTGTTTGTCTGTTTGATGCAGCATATTTTTCAGCTTCAAGAAAATGTGACGTAAAATGAATTCAAGAACAATTGCAGCATGAAATTAAATCCAACATGATATCGTGAACTTGGCCGCCGCATAAATGTCTCCTTCTTATCTTGGAAATCCAATATATATGCCCGAAAGGCAGTGAGCTCTCGAAGCGCAAAAGGGAATAAACCAGGAACAGTAGAAATTTCTGTGGAAATGAAATTACAATAAAGACGACACTTGTTGTTTTGCGTCACCCTTACAGTCAATCTACTAGTGTATTCACATATATGAATGTGTATTCATTTTGCATGATAAAAAAATGTAATGGAAATGACGACGCTCGCATTAATAATGAGCAGCAGCAGCAGCAGCAGCACGAACAAACAAAATGCGGTGCGACCAAATGTGACGCTTAAATATTCATGAGTCTCTTTTCTTGAGTCTGCGCTGAGCAGAGTTTGACCAAAATCTTAAAAGTTTCGCTTGGGGTCTCGTCCATTGCTTTAAACTGCTAATGCCACACAAACTTTACATTGATCAAAGTCTTAAAGACATAGTGCACTTGTCGTGTCGCTTGAGGACAAAAACATATCACTGTGCATATGAATGTGGAAATGATCTTGAAGTAGATGCACATGCATAGAAGAAGAAGAAGAAGAAGCACATATGTCTTTGTCTCTTGCGTTTTATGTTTTAAGCGGAAATGATACAAGTCGCTGACTGGGTGCATAAATTAAAAGTTCTAACTTTTGTAGTAATGTTAGGTGTATTTAAATTTCTTGATAATGGTTAGTTATCAAAGTACAAAAATATAAGTTGCTATAGAAAAAAATCGGAAAAATAAAAAAACTGTCTGGTCACATAAATTTTTAAACAAAGTTTCATATGAATTTACATACAACACATTTTCAACAATATTAAAACTATCTACAAGATATTGCAACTTTCGACGGTCGCACAGCCAGATCCTTCACCTAATTAGAATATCCTGTGTGTGGATTATGGTGAGGGATCTATGGAGAGTAAACCCATATACTTTTGGATTCCAACCGAGAAAGTCGATTTTTCGAATTTTGGCCAGCTAGATTGTTCATAGGCCCCGTAGTGCAGTGTGATAAAGGTTGGGCATTAATTTTCAACCGTCTCTAAAAACAAGACACAATTTTTAACAATTTTCTTACATGAGCCAAAAAAATTTTATTTTTACAATTTTCGTTAAGATTTTTTAGACAACCTAGTGAAAATATTGTAAAAAAATATTTCTAGATTTTATGCACAAATGGTCAAAACCGGCATGAATAGGTTAAGATTTCTCGAAATTCTGTCGCAATAGAATAATTCTGCATCTCAATTCAGATGCTGAGCATAAATACTTAAGGGAGAAGTACCGTAAAGAAATTTCGAAATGGAAAAAATAAAAAAGCAGCTCCCGAAGAAGCATTCGAGGCATCCACAGGATTTTATATAAAAACTTGTACTTCTAACTTTAATCGCATTTCTTTCGATTTCCACTTTCGGTGATTGACGGGCACGACAAAATATGAACTATTCGACTTTTAATTTCAACCAGATATTCATAGATAATGATACGCTGTACAATCGCTCAATTCTTTATTTTAGAAACCCCGAAAACTGTTCTGAAATTCAGTAATGGTCGGATTTCATTGATCCAGAATGAGCCATTTAACCAATTTTTTAAGAAAACAAATTTAGTTTAGGTTCATTGCCAGCGACAGTAATACATATCAAAAACCTTTTGGATCATTCTATAATCAGCAATCGTGTCCGCCGTAGAAGAACTACTCAATGGAGGATTCAAATTCAACGCCACGGACACCAGAAAAAAAAATTAAAAGTATTTCTGATTAGCTTAACAGACAATTTTATGTTTTTTACGTTTTCCAAAAATATCTCAAAAAAATCGTTTTTTCGGGAATTTTAGACCGTACTACCCCCTTAAAAAAAGTTTAATTTCGCTGGCCTCTGTTATCATTATCCATTTAAAATGCGTAATGATTCTTTTTTATAAAAAATGCTAGGAATTTATGAAAATGTTGGATTAAAAAACAAGCGGTTAAACCTTTCAGGACCATTGGCCACCTGCGGCCCAGAATACATTTTTTCAGTTTATTCAAAAACTATTCCACCGATTTCAATAATTTTTTTTTTTTTTGGTAAAAAGATAATTTTTTGCGTTTTTGTTATTATTAAACTTAGTTTTGAATTGTTACCTAATTAATGGCACCAGAGTGGCCTAAATTAAAAAAAAAAAAATTCTATCTTTTTTCAATCGCTCACAATTTTTACAAAATTTGTCCAAATACTCCAAATTTTATGTATGATGTGGGAAAAACTGTTTATTCAAACATCATTTCCAATATTTTGAAATTTGTATTTACTTTTTTGGAAATACAAGGTTTGCTATGGGTCATCCGTGACCCTAAGATCTTCAATGTGAACTTTTTAAGAACTTTTTTATAATGAAATGGAGTCATTGAATGCGAATCTTGACTTGGTTTGGCTCTATATTTTCTAGTTTCCTTATGGTCAGAAAAGGGTTAAGTGAGAAATTAATACTAAGTAGCTTTGTTCATCTTTAAAAAATATCTAATAAAAATGTACAGAAAAAATTCGTAGAAAAATTCTATTGTGAGTCACATGGTCACCGGTGACCCATGAAAATTCAGACCTTCTGAGGTGCAAAATGTCAATTTTGATTAAAAATTATAAGAAGAAATGTGGATCTGAGAATACGAGTCCGGATTCGGTTCTGCGCTATCTCCTCCTCCTCAAAGGATTCTATAAGGGGCATGGATTTGAGTATTGGAATCGAACGTTGACGCAACTATTGCGATCTGTTCTCTTTTCGTCTCATTCCATCCCCGCGGTATTTTTTAAAAGAGTTTAAAATATCAGGTGCAGATATTTTCTGTTTATTTTACAATAGTTTCTCAAAAAATTAAATAATAGTATTTGATTCTTTCGTCAAACAGTTTCATCAGGTCGATGCATAATCTCAAAAATAAATCAAAGAAAGCTTTAAGGGTAATAAGTGTGTACAACTTATGTCACCGTCTACTTACACTTCACTACAACATAATTAAGGTTTATATTTTTTAAAACCAACACATTAAAAATCAAGAAGCTACAACAAATACTTTGTGATTGCGACACACTCGTCATTGTTGTTGTTGTTGTTAGCCCACCTTTCTATGTGGTAGCACCAGTTGCCAATTGAAGCAAAACGACACTATCACAAACTCAGAAAAGCCTTCAATGTTGTTGTTGGCGTTGCCGTTGCCGTTCACAGCCACAAAATAAGTTGTATACTATACAGCAATTAGTTCTGCAGCAATGAGCGCTGCTGCCACTTCAAAGTAAATGAAAAAAAAAAAAAATGAATTGTTAGTAGGTAAGTATTAAATGAAAAGTAATGAGCGGAAAAAAATCTTCAATTTTTGTCTTTCCACAAAACCAAAAGAAAAAAATGAGAGATAAAAAGTTAAAAGTCGCAGTTGATTGCGACGACAACAAAAACAACAACAACGTGCAACAACGCTATGGTGTCTACTTACAAACAACATGTACATATATGTGGCATAATAAATACAACGTTTGTCATAAATTTTCTGCTTCGTTATGATATGCTGCTGCAACCAAGCAACTACTGCATCATTAATACGTCATGCAAGTATGTCATCCCTGGGCGAGAGAAGGGAGAGACACAAACGCATTCTATTAACTTTTTTTTCCACACTTCTACGTTGTTCGCTCAGGCTCGGTACGCTTGAGTTGCAACCAGCAAAAAGAAAAACGCGTCTAGATGTTGTCACTTTTTGCGCCGATGGGACATTTTTTCCCCTTGTCGCTTTACGCTTTTTTTTTTTTTTTTGTTGCTGCTGCTGTTTGTTGTTGACTCTAGTATAATTAGCATATGAAATATTGCGACAATTTTATTAACATGCGCTCGTGTGTTGTTGGTTTTTCTCTTCTCATTTTTTTTGCTTTCTTTACTTGGTTTTTTTTTTGTTTGTTTTTTTCTTATTTCAGTTTTTGACGGCAGCAACAACAAACAGGTGCGCATGCGTAAAAGTGTCTTAATTATATGCGCTTGCACATCAAGCGTTAAGTTAATAAAAGTGGCTGGATCGCTGGCTGACACCAACAACAACAACAACGAAGTAGAAGAAAAGCGGTTTGTAAATTTTAGAGTTGAGAAGATTTTAATCTTTTCCAAAAAGGAAAAGCAATAGCAAAAATTAGAAAGCAATCTTAATATTAACAGTTGGGGTCAACTAGAAAGAACTAAAGAGAAAATAGAGAAAATTTTCTTCAGTATTTAATAACATAATAAAATGTGTAGATATATAAATATTTTTGGGCAACTATTGCCTTTCAAAAATTCAATGTGCTTAAATGTCAGCTGATTCAAACACGATAAAACGATACGAGAATCAAATGTGGAAAGTCCTCTAATCTGTCGATAATGGTAGCTTATAGAATGAAGATGAATGAAAACGAGGAAGCTGTAAGCCTTTCTTTGCGAAAGACAGTAGGAGGCATAAACTCGAAAAGATTTAGTTATTTTTAAATGGCGATGTGTGGTAATAAATCCTTAATCAATTAGTTTACGCCAAAATATAAAATGTAATCTCGATTCACTTGGATTGGTTTCAAGCTATTGGCTCCAAAATAAACGTAAGTCATTTTTAAATGTGAAATAAAATGTTTTAAGTAAAAATAAAACAAAAGTTTAACCGTTTTGTTAATATTTTTTTTTTATAAATACTTTTACAAGGACTGTGCTACAAAATATAAACGATGTTAGTCGAATCGGCTAACATTAGTTAAATAATTTCGTACTTAGACACCCAATTTGCTGGATGTTATTTGCCGCGTCCGACATTCTACCACTGAAATATACACTCTGTTCAGAATTGGGTGCCCACCAGTGATGAAATTTACAAATTGTACCTAATGCACCAAAAAAGTTGTACATAAATGAGCATGAATGGACCTAAAATATTGGTTCATCGCTTTTGTAAAAAATTTAAATTTCATTTAAAAGTTAACAATTAAAAAAGTAAATAAAACATGAAAACGTTATTCGCTATATACAAATTAGGTTAAATTATTGCAGAACATATACAGGGAGTTAAACAAATTCATCATAAAAAATAACATTTTAGGGCACGATAAATCGAAAACTAGAGAGGAGAAAAGTTTTTAGTCATCTAATCAAGGCGAAACAAACTTTGAAATCTGATAATATTGGTCATGAAAGTTCAGGAATTTTTATCATAATTTTCGATTTTTCAAAAATTTGTAGCCAAGATTTGTTTCAAAGCTTAGAGCTTTGTTATTAAAAGGAAACGTACATAATGCAAATAATTAATAATTTTTGAAATCGGATAATGTTTATTAGTAGGCTCAAAGTCATAAGAAGGTTTCATTTCATAAAATTTTTGCTAAATTTCAAAAATCTTTGATTTTTTTTGCCAAAAAACTTTTTTTCGATTTGGAAAATTTTTACAATATTTTTCCCTTTATAAATAGCTAAAGTTAAGCAGAACAGTACAGGCAAGTTAAATTTAAGTAGATAATTATTGCAAACATTTTTTTTTTTTCTTTGTAATGAAGTGTTAAATTTATTTTGACCAATGACAAATTGTACCTAAAATATGCTAATTGTACCTAATGTACCTGGTAGTTCGAAAAAGTCGGAAAAAGGTACCATTGTTCCTACTCACTGGTGCCCACACGTTCGTATTTAGTTTTTCAGTCAGATAATATCCAGAAGTAAATAACTTCCTTACAAGTAGTTCCATCACAAATATAGTTCTTAAAAAAATTCTTAATGTTATTGATTCCCTTCACTATTCTACGACTCATTCTAGATCAGTCATTTCCAAAATACTGCCCGCGGGGAAATGCTGAGCGTATACATATTTAATTCTATTGACTTTATTCTGGGTTAATGTAAGATATCTGTTCTATCAATAATTATTTCTAGCAATTCTGATAAAATTCGATTCTCTTAATAAAAATTTAGTTGAAAAATTATTAGCGCTGAAAATTCGAGAAAGCAATACAGTAGTTTTCTGATTTAACGAACATTTTTTTTTTCTTTATTCCTTAACGTTTATTTACATGTCAATGAAATTGAATGTTAACATGTAAACCAACATTCGTTTCTATGAAAATCGCAAATACCAAACAAGCAAATTGTTTATATTGAGTATCTTAAATAACGAGCAAAAGAAATTTTGCTGTACTCAGTCAGAGCTGCGCGGTTTCGATTATTTTTGTAATCTATTACACATGAAGTACCATTACTTGTAATCGTACTCAAAAATTTTTGGGTACGATTACTGTAATCGTTTATTTATATTTTCAAACATTTTATGAACAAATTTCGAATGAAGAAATATTAAATACAAATTATTTTGTAATCAAACCAAAACGAGTACTGTAATCGTACTCAAAAAATTTCGTATACGATTACTGTAATCGTTCTCAAAAAAATTTTTAGTACGATTCCTTCATGTACTTGTACTCAAAAAGTAATCGTACTTCTACACGCCCAGCTCTGTACTCAGTTTAACGAACAACAAACAAAATCGTAGGGCGCGCCGCAGCAAATTAGCCGCAAATTGTTTAATTTGTGTTTTTTATATACAAATCATTGTACCCCACCGCTGCCACCAGGGCCGTAGCCAGAAGTTTTTTTCGGGGGGCGGTTTTCATTCGAAGAAAATATTCATAAATAACTTTTATCAAACTGATTTTTAAATACAATAAATTAAAACGATGATACATTTGATGGACCCTATAAAATTAAAATTTTTGAAAAAATTTCCCGATTTTTTTTAATCTTAACCTAAAAAAAATGGCCAAAAATGACAAAAAATTCCCAAAATAATCAAATTAAATTTTTTCAAATAAATATTCAATGTGCATTCTAGTGCATTTTTTTTTTATCGTGAGGGACATAATTTCATTAACTCATTGACTTCCCACTACTGATGATCTACCCAACCTCAAAAAAATTACCAAAAATAGTAGAGGCTCATTTTTTTCAAATGATCATCATTGGGAATTTGAGCCATTATCAATGATAAGGAACCCGGATGCGGTTGGCTTATATTCCCTAAATTCGTGAAGTAACAGCATTGAAAGAGATTTTTCTAGTCGTGGTGCTCTGAGCAATAATGCGTTAAAACATTAATTTTAAGATGGGTTTTGCTAATAAGATGTAGTTTTTGCGAAAGAATTTTTCACATTGAGCACGAATCTGAGGTCAAAAACTTCCCATCTCGTAACGTTTTAGGAAAAAAATGGGGTTCAAGCAAGTCTTATTTTACAAGGATCCGATAATTTTTTGTATTTTTATTAATTTTTAAACTTTTCAAACTGATTCAGGACGAAACCTTAAATAAAAAACAGTTACTGACCCAGAAAAACTATGAATGCAGGAGTGCTCAGTATCACCTTCTCTTTTTGAATCCGTAGTCAAACCTCATGTCGAAGAAAACAAATCGGATTTGATCGCATAGTGTAACTAAGATTTCAAATTTATTTATACTATTATATAATTATAATATTTGACTTTTTAGAAAAAAAAACCGATGGAAGTAAAAAATATCGTTAAATAGATTTTATTTTGACTTTTTTTCCGTTGGTTTCTGCATTACATCGTTTAGCTGCTATTTGTGTTTGAAAATTGGTATCTCGCTTGGAACAAAAAAATTCAAGTGTAACTTGATGAAATTTTTTCAAAGTTAAAACGATGACGAATTAACATTTTAAAATAAATGCTTAAAATATATTTAAATATCACTAGAAAGCAATGAATTATTTTTTTTGTTTCAATGATTTTTTTGATATATATAAGAAAAATTGCAGTAAATACTATGAAATTTGCCTTGCGGCTAAATTGCCGCTGCGCACCCTCTCGTGCAACTTTTCAGAGCGCGCCCGCCGAAGGGTTAAAAAATGAATTTACAATGTACCTTTTTTTTCTTTTTTATGTTTCTATCACTTTAAATGATTATTTCAATAAAATAATTTTTGAAAATACTATAGGGTTTTCCATTAAGGACATAACAATTTTATCTATTAATAAAACACAGAATTTTTTGAGATATTGAGTTCAAATTTATTGTGGGTGTAGTGCAAGCATTACATTTTATGAATAATACGATTTCGGTCATATGACCACCACGAGCCCGTTTACAGCGATCGATTTTTTGGACCCAATTTCCCACCATTCTCGCACACACTTCGACCGGAACGTTGGCAATTTCGCGTTTGATATTGTCTTTGAGCTCGTTTAAAGTTGCTGGCTTCTTGTCATAGACCAGTGACTTGATATAGCCTCATAAAAAGAAATCCAATGGCGTTAGATCGCATGAACGAGCCGGCCATTCCACCGGACCATTTCTCGAGATAACGCGTTCACCGAATTTGCCTTTCAATAAATCGATTGTGACACATGCTGTGTGGCTAGTGGTACCGTCTTGCTGAAACCACATATCGTTGATGTCAAGTTCATCCAATTCTGGCCACAAATAATCTTTCAACATAATACGATAGCGCTCTCCATTGACGGTAATATGACGGTATTACGACCGAAAATTAGAGTAATAATAATTTCCAAACGTTGCTGGTTCGTGAACTTAACCATGATGAAAATGTTGACTTTAACTAACCTTTTGACATTGAGAGTTCATTAAAAAAGTTTAAAGGTGCGTTCATATAAAGAAGTGAAATTGTTATGTCTCTAATGGAAAACCCTTTATTTCTGGTCATTTCAGTCACTTTAATTAAAAAAATAGGCTATTTGATTTTAGTACTCGGTTTAGCGAAAAAATCGATAATTGTGTTCGTTCGTTATATCGGAAAACTACTGTACCTGTATCAGATGGTGCGCTGAAAAGTATGCTAGGCATAGGGTAGCCAGATTTTGTATCTAAGAAATCAGTACATTAGACTTGAATTAAATACAAAAATCAGTTCATTTTCCAGATATATATACATTTTTATTTTTGATTATAAGCTCATTTTATAAACTTATTGGATTAAGTCTGTTTCTTTCCTTCCTTTAAAATGTTAACTATAAACTGAAAGTTCTTTCAGTTTAATCGAAAAAATTGCACATGTTTTTTACAATTAGGAATGCTCTACTATTCTTAACATTTATTCAATTTTAGATTTTCATCAAACGAATTTAAAGTAGACAAAAATTTAATGAAATGACCAAAAATGTTAAGACTAGAAAATTCAGTACTAAAATAATGCAAAATCCATATTAATTGTAGAAATGGTTAATGCGAATCACTTCTTTGAACAAAACCCTGTCCTACTAAAAATTAGAGAATCTTTCAATTAACTAATCTCTAATACCGAATCGGAAAAAATTTTACTCCCCCCAAACAAACTTCTATCAAAAAAAGTAATCAATATAATTATTAATTTTACTTAACCACTTTAATTTTTGCTTTAAATGCCCAATATTTTGAACTTCCTTCAACGACCAACACTGCATATCTTTAAATTTAAATCTATTTACAGAAAAAAAAGGTTGTGTAAATATTTTATAGCCAAAATACAAGTCCCTCACACCTTACGGCGCAAGGAAATAAAATCGATGTGAGGAAACTATGCCACATTGTGCAAGGTGAGTTAAATGTAACGTGTTGGTCATAATTGCACGCTGATGCTATTTTAACTGATGGTGAACAATATGGCGATATTGAGTTCAAGCTCTTGCTATCTCACTTCGATTTCCAGCACAAAACGCAGAGATATTAAAGCAATTTGTCAAAAGTGTCAAAATGCAAGCAAGATATTGAATTTTCCAGCTTAAAATCCAAATGCAGGAGGCAGATAGTTACCATTGCATTGTAGATGAAAACCTGGTGAGATTAACTAAAAAGTATGAGCGAAAAAAGCAAACGATAAGGTATTAAAATATCCCAGGGTAAGAGAGCCGATAAAGATGCCGATATGAAGAAAAAATTCATAATGCAGCTTGTGCTGACCAGTGCAGCACTTTCGGGGTAATAGTGTTGGGGCGGCGATGACGGCAACAGACAGCAACAGTAGAAGCAGCTGTTGGCTTAGTATATGAAGGAGTAGAAGACGCTGGTGGTGTGAATATGTTGCAACTAAAGGCGGTATTCTTTTTTTTTTTTTGTTTCGTTTTTTATATAATTTTATTTTAAATTTTGCTTAAATCCGTTTAGTTTTTTTTTTCAGTTTTTTTCGAATTTTTTGTATTATGTTTACGAGACACGACGATCAATGTCCATGATGATCCAGCAAAAATCCAATAATGAACAACAACGTCAGCGAGCGTCGCATTCATGTGAAGTTGCTGCTGCTACAGCGTATACATATTTATATAGTAGATGATGCACAGACTGCGAGAGAGACAGACAGACAAAAGGTTGACCGATATGCGACCGATTGTTGTTGATTGTTATATGCGAGCTGGACAATCATGACGTAGACGTAATGTAACAACATGAAACACTTTGGAATTGAGTTTAAAATTAGATTGAGATTGAATCGTCGTCTTCGTTGTGGTGATGGTGGAACGATCGATTGCCATATTGTGATTATGTTAATGGCGTCGGAGACGAAGACGACGCACAGTGGTGCGTTTGATCGATTTAGACGTGATAAATTTAATTTTATTATTAAGCATTAACAGATTCCCACTGACCTTAAAAAAGTTATTTTTTAGTGACCTAATCGGTATTTACATTATCTGATTACAAGTTAAAGTGCGTGTATGTGATTATTCATATTGAAACCAATATGCACTTTCAAACCATGCAATTTGAAAAAAAAATGGAATATTTTAGTTCTGAGTTACTTAGAGTCCTGAATAAAATGTCAAAATTTTGTCCAGCTTTGTACTTCAAAATAAAATAAAAATTATTAAAGTATCTTTTAAAATGTTGTTGTAATAAATTTTTTTATATTATATTTTTATAATATATTTTTATATTTTTAATTACGGTTTTTTAAGTATTACTTACAAAATTAATGTACTGTAAATATTTTAGAATATCTAACGTCATGAAATTAATATTTTTTAAATAGGTGTAATTTCTCATTTCATAATCCGAAGAGGTTTGGCTTCGCACAAATTTGCACGGCACTTTTTTTCCATTTTTCCGAAAAAACTATGTACCAAAATATTACAACTTACACTGATAACACACTGCAACACAAATTGTATGCGCGATATTTTTCAATATAGTAATTTTTAGTCGATGATAACGACTGCATACTCAGTTTTTCGCCATCACATCTAGTTATATAATATGAACCTGAAGTCGGAAAAATGGGGTCTTCAAAGGCTATTAAGAAATTTTATTTATTTCAACAGAAATGAATTTAGTGTCTGAAGCAAAATTGTTAAGCATAACAATATAAACAATTTTTAGATACACACTTTTCCTCCATCTACTACCCTTCCTCTTCAAAATGGGTTTTTAAGCCCCTTTTTTCGACCGATAAAAAAACCGTTGAGAAAACTATTATACTGTTTTTGGAGAAAATGTTTCTTTTTAAAAATTATGAATGGTTCTAGAACATTGAAACAACCTACGAGGTACACATTTCCCAGAATAATGTGAAACTGAATGTTTAACTGCTCTAAAATTGTCTTAATTTTCATAGAATTTATTTTTTAGTTATTTATGGCCAGAAATTTTCAGTTAATTACGTCTACAAACAGCAATTTTGAAAGATGTGAAAAAATTGTACTTTTTTTAGCATTCGATTTGATAAGAGAACTCAAACATGATTTATTGGCTTTGATGCCTTGACAAAAGTTTTTCATCTATGCCTTGGCTACAATTTTGTAATAAAACAACAAATTTTCATTAGTTTACCAATGTTGGGCGTAAAACCGAATAATTCAAAATCATTAAAATCTACTGAAAAGGAAAAACTTCATAAGGCCGTAAAAAAAACCAGCGATATAGAAACGTCAAACCCTTTGGAGATTTTACTCTACTAGCTGAGTACTTTCATCCTAAACTGGAATTTCTCACTGCCCAAACAATGACCCGGAAATTATTGCACAGTGTATACAACATTAAATGTTTTTTCAAATGTAGTTGGTAACCCTACTCTATGCAGGACGCTTAAGTTGTCTGTCTACTTTTTTATATAGATGCACACAAGAGTAGAACAGTTTCTTAAGTCAGGTACTGGCATGTGTTTTGAAAAATCCGAAATTTTCGCCCATAATTTTTGAAATCTATAACTTTGATTCTCTTGCGGGACCATTGAACTTTAACGAATTAAAAATATTATTCTTGTATTTTTTCTCTTTTATTAGGAGTAATAAAAAATGTTCACAGAAACAACTTTGGATAAAAAATTGATCAAAAAAACTAGTTATTGTCAAATTTTGACAATTTTGATTTTTGAGACCCATGCGGGTCCATCAAATATAATCTGATTTCAAAAATTGTTTTACCCTTTTCTATCTACTTATATGAGGAAAAACTTTTTGCGCTATTGCTTTTTGATTTCTCGAAATGGCAAAAGCACTTTTGTCCATCACTGTATACCAATAACTTACGCAATATGCGCAAAATGGGCACGGTTAATCAGATAGGACTAAAACAATAATTTGCATCAATAAAAAAAATTTATCACGTCTAGCTTGTATGAATCGCTCCACTGTGCGACGTGAATGACGCGTCAAAATTTGTGACCACAATTTTGAGCTTATTGTCTTTCGGCATACGCGAGCCACCATGTGGCAGTGGCAAAGTCAACGGCAATTGCGGCATATCGCAATCATGTTTGCCACGTACATATTGGAATTTTTTTCGCCATGGGTCTCAAATTCATATGTACAAAATTTAATTTATGTTAAATTGATATCGAAATATGAAGCCATTTTGGTTACGCTGCAGATAATGTAAATGTATAACTTTGTAACTTCTTGGGCATAAATGTTTAAAATTATGATGTCCTGATATTCTCTATTCTATTAATGTTGCTTTTGTTAAACCTACTTACAGTTTGGGAAACAAATCAAACAAGAAATGCAAATTAGCTCTATGCCAAAGCATCAGTAAATGTTTTCAAGCCAAGTCCAGAATGTGCAGTAGGCTTATTCAAATATCGTGCCAGTGGGAAGTATATATCGTTCAGTGGAAATTAGGGCTGTGGAATCGGAAGCAAAAATCGAGACTTTGGAGCTTAAGTTTTGAACGTTTTTTTGAGTCACCCATAAATTAGAGGGAGCAGGTAGGTCACTTGAAGGGTAATCGGATCGGTGGTTTACCTATAGCATTGGCTTTCGAACTGTGCTCTATGGGATACACGATTCTAAGCGCTTTGCGGGGATATGAGAGATTTTCACAAGATTTCAAATTCAAATCATTTTGGTTTTTAATTTTTTTTTTTTTTTGTCCTTCTATTTATTTATCGAATTTTCAGTAGGTTAGGTTGAAGTGGGTGTCCTATGATAATACGACATACTTAGGCTACTAAGGCCCGGGGCAGAATTACACAGAGCAACAAAAAGTTTATGTGCGAGATTTTGCAACGGTTTTATAGTAATTTGGAGTCGCTAATCACGAATACGTACTCAGTTTCTCTCCATCACATCTACATAGTTTTCTCATAATATGGACCTAAATTCGGAAAAATGGGCTATTCAAGGTCTATTAAGAAATTTCTTTATTTCAATAGATACGAATTTGATGTCTGAAGCAAAGTTGTTAAGCACAAATATATAAACAATTTTTGTGTACACACTTTTCCTCCATCTCCTAATGGGGTCTCGTTAAATATCCGATAACAAAAAAAAAAAAAAATGTTAAGAAAACTATTATACTGTATGTCTTTGGAGAAAATATTCCTTATTTAAAATTATGAAGGATCCGAGAACATTGGAATGACCTACAATGCTATCCTAAATTACTATAAAACCATTAAAAAATCTTGCTCATAAGACAAAAGTTGAAATTTTGTGGCACTGTGTTATCAATACCCTAATCTTTGAATGTGCTTTGTGGTTCTCTAAACTGTAAAATCCCTGATGCCAGTAGATTCATAGTAAGATAAATAGCTGAAGCAAAGTTAAACTATTTGGTGGTTTTAATTAACTTATCTAAATCTCTGATGTCACAAGATTTAAGGTCAGCTAAATTGCTGTAAAAGAGTTGACTCAAAGATATTAGTCTACCTGACAGTTGCACAGAAAGTGGAGAGTAGTTTCCTCCTCCTCCTCGTCTAGGCAATTTCTGCAGAATTCATTTGCAATAGCCCCAATCAGCTGGCATATCTGCTGATCAGACAAGAAGATATATTTAGCAAAGCAAGAGAATTTGACCTCTTAGGGTTGTAGGAGGAGGCCAGATAAGTTTTGTGTGAGAGCACGTGTACGTTTCTCTTCACCTATTGTTAAGTATGTTTATCATTTGGCTATATATGTTCAGTTTCCAAGTTGCTATAGGCATACCTGGGTCTACGCGAGGAATAGAAAATGCTGTGCGTAGCCTTGCCAGCTCATCGGCTTTGCAATTACCCAGAATGTTACTGTGACTTGGTACCCAATACAGGTGTACCTTGAAACGCTCTGATATCTCATTTAGAGATAGTCGGCATTTAGAGACTAGAATCTTCACGAATGGAACTAAAAATAAAGTATGCAAATGTTAAAACTATTCTCTTTAATTAAGTAAAAATAAATTTAAATATTTTCATTTGAGATTTTTTTTCTAAGGGCTTCGTAAAATCGAATGCCATCCCAAAGGATTCTGTGGCCGAAAAAGATTGAAGACCACTGGTTTATATTATTGTTTTTCTACTAAGCGACATATTTTGTGCTGTTCAAAATTTTTTTTGGCTGGGTTTACAATGCACTCCAACTAACTAAAAAGCGTTGGTGAACTATGTATTAGTTAATCCCTTTCGATTTACAATTTTGTTTTTGTTAAGCAATAATTTTTAATCTATTCCGAAAGATGTATATAGTTAATGATGATGACAATTTGATTTATTGTTTTAACTCAAATCATCCTTGAAGTTCAGAATTATATAGTATGTACGTATGGGGAAATATTCTAGGTAAAATATATATGTAACTAAATAAAACTAATTATAATTTTTCATATGAGTGTATTGTAAAATTAATCTTCCATAAATTCGTTACAAATTAAACCACAATCCTTCCAGAAAAATGATGAAATGAAGAATCTTCAAAAAGCGCACGCACGCACGCAGGCGCTTAAAAATGAATGCCGCCCGCCAGTGATGCTGCTGCTGCCGCTGTCTTTACCACCGCCTTCGCCGCCAATTCTAAACAAAAAGTCATTCGTCACATGTCGACCAAAAAAACAAAAAAAAAAAATAAGATTTTGATTATTTTTATTATTGTTGTTGTTGTTGAAAATAAATTAAATTGGTAACAAAAGAGAACAACAACTACCTTTATTACGTGCATGTCGAGGAGAGGTGAATCCAAGGTAGAAACATACCGCTCAATCAAAGTGGGGCCGGCGCATGTGACTCTACAGATTTTGTTACTCCACTCTGTTGCTGTTACTGTTGTTGTTGTTGTTGTTGGTCTTTGCTGCTGATCGTGCGTCAATTCAACCACGGTTTTAGCCATGACAATGTGCACAGAATATGGGCGCCATGTAAAACATTAATAAATACATTTTTTATTTTTTTATTTTATTGTTGTATTTTTTTCTACTTTCATGAAGATTTTGTACAAAGTCATCATTGTCGCATGTGGTTATTATAAGTAACTTTTTAACGTTTTTCTTCTTCTAAATATTAGTTTCTATTGCTATGCCTTTGCTGTATCATTTTGGGAAGGTCCATAAGTAATTTTTTTGAATATAAGTTGAGAAATTTCGTGTGTTGAATGTTATAAAAAGAAATGTATATAGAGTAATATTGATAGAACAAATAATTGTAGTAATTTATTGAGACTTTTGTAAAAGAGTTATACTTGAAATATGACATTTTTTAAATATGGCTTTGAAATTGGCCAACAGTTTCAATTCACTGGATTTCAAATGCAGATTAGCTCAAGCTAATGAGAGAACAAGAGAGTAGAAAAAGTAGAAAACCTGCTGAAAATTACTTTGAATAATGTTAAGTATTAACTCTCATTGATGGCATTTGCATATTCCAGAAAAATTTATAGAATATTAAATGGTTTGCATTTTCATAGAGAAATAAAAAAGACTCGTATGAAAGTGTCACCCTAATCCCGGTGTCATATTCGTTCAGCAGATCTTAATCCATTAAGGACGGGGCGGCCGCAATTTCAAAGCTCATTTAAGTGGCTCCGTTAACTTTGAAAACGAACTTAAAAAAATTTAAAAAACATCGATTTTTATACAAAATTTTATGAACTTTCGAAATGTGCAGTCAAAATAAAAAAAAATTAAAATGCGTCCATGCATCCTCAACTTAAAAATGTGTCACTTGGTGTTACAAAATTTAGCGTGTAAATAGGCAAAATGGCGGCTTGAACGAGAAAAGTTGCATCAAAACTTTCAGGAATTTTTACATAAAACGGGTGAGCTTTAGAAAAAAAATTTATGGAACAAAAAATGTATTGAGCAAAAACTTCTTAAAATAAATCATAAAATGTGCTATAATTTTTTCAGAATTTGTTGAAAAAGTTTGGATATTTTTTAAAATTTCATAATTTTTAAAAATTAAAAAAGTAGTTCGTAGTTTTTGATGAATTTTAAGAAGTTTTTGTTCTATAAATTTTTTTCTAAGTTTACCCGTTTTATGTAAAAATTCCTGAAAGTTTTGAAGCGACTTTTCTTATTCAAGCCGCAATTTTGCATATTTACACCCTAAATTTTGAAACACCAAGTGACACATTGTGCTGCATGGATGCATGGACGCCGAAATTTTATCAAATATAGGTATTTCTTGATGATTTCATTCCGAAAATAACTTAAGAAAACAAATTTTTAACTTAACTTTTTGAACTTTATTTTTTTTTTTTTATTTTGACTGCAAATTTCGAAAGTTCATAAAATTTTGCATAAAAAATGATATGGCTCAAAGTTTTTTAAGTTCGTTTTCATAGTAAACGGAGCCACTTAAATAAGTTTTTGAAATTGCGGCCGTCCCTTCCTTAATGGGTTAATCGAGTCTACAAAAATATAGAGTTTTTGAGGCAATTAACCAGATACCCGATTAATTTCGCAACCGACGCAATTTAAAAGTCTTAATTACCTCTCAGAGACAAATAAAACGAATTTTTTCTGATCTGATTTTATTTTTGGTTGGTTGGTTAGGGTGGTGACCGAATGCATACCACTTGCAGCCTTGGTCTAATTAACACTTTAGTGAAATTTTGATACCACAAAACCCTGGTACACCAGATGTTTCATTTCGGATAGGGATTTACCAGCGGGGTTTAATCCATTATATTTTCTTTAAGGATATGTAAAGTTCATTACTGTAGAAAGATCTTTCAGGTCGTTGAAAAAACGTTTACCCAGCAGGCGGAGTCTTGTTATTGCAAGGACCTGACACTTACAAAGTTGGTGTTCTTCTCGCTTCTTTAGAACCTGCTTTACATCTCTAGTATTTCCCCTCAATGCTCCTATGACCAGGAACCCATATGAGGGATGTGTTGGCTATGGTTCTTAGTCTAGTGAGGTGCTTCTTGCAATGCTAGACCAGTTTGTTTGGCTTGGCTATCAGAGAATTTTGATAGATATAGTCAATTGAATTTATAGTTCGCATTTACATATTTTCAGGATTCAAACAGAAGCCATTAAGTAAATTTTTGTAATTTCAAAGGGGGCGGTGGTTTGTCGATTTTGGATATCATATTCTACTTTCAGCAGTTCCTTACTGTTGGAAAATATTTGTCCAGCGCATTAAATTTGTTGCGGCGTATGATCATATTCCAAATTTTGTTATTGTTGTGTCCTTTTTATTTCCAGTTGCCTTTTTCGGTTACTTGTCCATTTTCTTAAAGTTTTATTTAATTTCATAGCAATGATTTATTTTTATTTATGAAATAATAGAATTCTTGCATCTAATGCAAAACACTTTTTAACCCATTAAGGACGAGCGGTAACCAAAGTAAATAGATCAAGAAAACAGCTTGAGACAAAAATTGTTTTCGAACCTGGTTCAGAAACGATTCAACGACAAGGTACCATATGGCACCGCTAGGCATTACAGGGTGAAGGAAGAGGGACTAACAAAAGTTCTCTTAATGGGCTACAAGGAAAGGCCTAAAACAATTTCAATTTCATAACTTTAATATTCATTGTTTTTAAATTTTTACGACACACTCAATAGTATTAATTTCTACAAATTTTTGAAGCCTGTAGATCCCTTTCGAAAAACATACCTTGAAATCGGCTCTTTAAGGTTTGCAACTGTGACATTAACTGCAATTATTATCAGCTCAGTACTGCCCAAGACCTTTCCTCTCAAATTTTTTTTTTTTTCAGTTTTGGCAACGACTAGAAATCCCACGGCGCGCGCTGGGAAATATAATGCTGGACGAATTTCTTCGATCCCTGACAGATCAGTGAAGCTGTTCGTTTTTTCAGCAGTGTGAGCTGGGGTGTTATCTTGATGCAAAAAGTAGCGGAGCAGTTCATCCTTTGTCTGGTTCCCGAACTAGTTTTCGAAAACTTATGGTAAGCATATTTCAGTATACCATTTAGCAATTACTTACCATCTATTCAGGGATAACAGCTTCAACTTTTGCTCAGGTGAAATAAATTGACATCATTATTCTTGCCGCTGACTTCTGCTCCTTGGCTTTAATGTAAGGATTAGAACCTTTTGGGCTTCATACAATCGACTGTTGTTTAGTTTCTGGGTCGTATTTGTAGAACCATTACCTGTTAAAATTTTATTGAAGGTGTTGGACTCACCATTTTTAAATAATCGAAGAAACGCACACGTGTCTCTTTTTGAGCATCAGTTAAAAGTTAAAAGGATCGTATCGAAGATAAGCCCACTTCTTAAGCAATCATTTCCTGCCTCAATCTTGGATCTTCGTCAATTTTGGACTTCACCAGAACCATACTTACGTTATCAATCGAAGATTTTGGACGATCTTCACGAGATTCGTTCTCCACAGAAAAATGTCCGGTTTGGATAATCCGAAACTACTTTGGGACGGTCACAAGCGATGGTGCATTTCTCTATATCAATATCAACTTAGCCTGGAGGAGAGTGAGGCAGCCGCCTCAAGACCCCAAGCTGCAAGGGAGAAATAAAAAAAAAAAAATTCAGGAATAAATTTGCCACGCAAAAATGGAAAAACAAAAAGAATAGAATAATTCTATAATTTATTTAAATTGAACTATATTTCACAAAATATAAATGAATGTTGACAAATTTTAATTTTAAATTGAAAAAAAATTGTCCATGTGGTATTTGGCATTCATTAAATATTTCTACAGGTTTGGGATTACGCCGAAATCCGTAAATACGTAAATAACGACAAACCGTATCTCTGGCTGCGATGGCGTTGGAATTGCTACAGATTCTTTTACAGTAGCTTTGCGTTTTCCTCTCTCCATATTTACTAGTGGTCCTCATGAAAGCTCGCAAACTTGTGTACTCGTATATGCACCGTTTCATGAATACACTCTGCAGGTTTTGAGAGTGTAAATCAGCTGTTGCGCAAAAGTGTTGAAAACTCAAAATAAACTGCATGCAATTTTTTTAATGTTGACAACACTCCACTATATACGAGGTTTGCACATTGAAATTGACTTACAAATTTGCGAGCACCTCGCCAACTTTTTTTGTATGGAGAATGAAAACAGCTGATATACGCAATGCAAACTTGCTAGGTATACGAGGCATTTGCGAGTTTTCATGAGGACCACTACTATTTTCAGTGAATGTTAAAATGAAATATCGCAATACTATGCCCAATCATCTGACATTTTTTGATTTGCCAAAAATTTATTCAGTGTGAATTTGGTAAGCGAATTTTTGTTATCTCCGTCGTAGTTTTGTAAGCAAAATGCTGCAATGAAAAAAAAGCGACGCTTACCAAATATGCACAAACAATCAAGCAGTATAACAGAAGCTAGAAAATTACTATTGGTAAAAATTATATAAATATCGTTTCAATGCAAGAAATCAATTTAACTATATGTAGATAGCTCGAGTCCTATCAGGTCTGAAAAAGATAGGGCAATGAAACTGGTTTTGAGACTGGCCAAAAATTAAACTTTAATAAATCAAGACATTTGCTAAGCTGTAGTCTACAGGACATTGCTAGGCCGATTTATGTTGCAAATAACTACCCAGCGAAAAGTTTCTGAATACCCCATAAAACCCATTTCGGAAACGCTAAAGGCCATGCCGAGATAGAATCTGTGACTAGAGCCATTCTTTGCAATTTATGCCGATCATTCTTCATTGAGATGGATTAAAATATAATAAAAAAAATAGGGTAAAATGTCGGCACTATCAATGAAAATAGTTTCATTGTGCTTCCGTAATGAAACAGCCATTTCCACTGTGACTGATTTTTTTGTTTCAGCGGGGCCTGATGATGTAATTATGGGGTCATGTTCCTCATTCTAAAAACCAATGAAACCCATAAACACCTCCTTATTTTTACCGAATAAAAAGAAAAACAGCTCTTTTCATAGGAATATAGTCAAGTTACTGAAAGAACATTCCTTAGCAATTCCAATCAGCAAACAAAATTTTGTAGACACATATTGTAGTATTAGCAAACTTAACAACATCATTATTACTTTCACATCTTAGAAAGAGATGCTTGTAGCAACAAAAAAAAAAAAACAAACAAACAACCAACACCATAACAACAGCAACAAGAAGATCAACAGCAACTACTAAAGTCAAAGATCGTGGAACTTGCTGACGCAGTTTATTTGTTGGTTAGGTGGTTGTTTGCTGGCTGGCTGGTTGGTTGGTTGCATTCATGGTCAAGGTGTATACGCTAACTGCCTCACGGCTTTTATGATGGAAAATCGCAAATTTAAACAGACGTCGCGTTGCAGCAAATTTGCCAATGCCAACAGCAGTTGTCGTCGTCGTCCAAAGAGTCCAAAGCTATGCCAAAAAAAGCAACAACTTGCAACAGTAAGTAACCAAACAAATTGATGACAAGGGTCATGTAAAGGTCGCCATTGAATATTCCATGGCTCTTTTAAGCTTCTATTTTAATTTTTTTTCTTGTTAGCTCTTACTGGTTGCTGTCATGTGTGCAACTGCATTTTTTTCAATTCAATTTTAATATCAATTCAAACAGATGCGGAAATACATTTCGCTGCCGGTTTTATTCTATTGGATTCTGTGGTTTCTTTTTTTTTTTTTATTTGTGTATTTCTAATGCTGTATCTAAGGGCGTCATTCACGACGTTCGCACAGCGTGGAATGGGTAAGTAGCTGCGGACATTGAGCGCGCACACAGCTCGCCACATCTCTCTCGACGATTATCGATTTATGACCACACACACGCAATCGCCGTTGTCGATATTCGTTACAACATGAGAAATTTTCATTTAATTTTTTGTGTAAAATATGTAATTAACGTAATTAAATGTTTTAAAATTGGAAACGCCTGTCACACACACACACACATACACACTCGCACGCACACAAAGGAGAGGAGTTTGAAAAAGTGAAATGATGCGCGCGCATATTTCTGTCTGTCCAATGTATTATTGTCCAGTGTCCGTATGTGGTCAAATTTCTTTTCATTTGCTGTTTAATTGAAGGCGACATATGGCATTTTTGTAACTAACAACATCTTTTGGATTAACATTAATTTTCTTTATAATACCCGAAGATTTCATTGGCATATGGCAATTCTTGTACCTCAATATTCACTGTCATTTCTTAAAGATATTTGTGTTTTCATTTTTATATTTAAGAAAAAATTCAATGATGTTTGTCATCGACGCGTTCACGTCCAGGTTTTCCAGGGCATGTCCTGGACTTTGACAGCTTTAAGAAGTGCCCGCAAAGAAAAAAAAAGTTTATTGCCAGTTTGTGGAGAATATATTACTTTTACGCTGAACAAAAACGTTTCTGAGGAACGTTGCCGTGTTTGCAGAAACCAAAACCGTTTTCTGCAAAAGATTAACAATTTTATGATGAATGAAAATTCGTTCACGATAAAATTAAGGCAATTTTCTTTTCTGGCAAATAAAAAAAACGTTTCAGCTAAACGAAAGTCCACAATGCTCTTCTCTTTTTTTTATTTTCGTTTTCCTCTCATCTCGCTCTCGTCTCAAAATGAAGCAGCAGCGACGCTTACATTCAAACTCCACACAACAACAAATCAACACAACATAACGGGAAGTATCATTTGTCAACGCATTATTGAAGAATTTTAATTGTGCATTGAAATTATTTCATCACATTTCTTTTTGTATATAAAAAAGTGCGTGGTGTTTATAAAAAACAAATAAAAGTGTGTGATTTATAACAAATAGCATAAAAATTGTAATAATATAATTTTATGTAAATTTCGTACACTTTTTCTAGTTTTTAATCAGAAAATTTTATTCAAACAAAAACCACAATAAAATGCCAATGTACATATGAAAATTGTTTTTGATTTCTTTTTTATATTTTTCAGGGAAATATTGCATTTTATTGCAAACGTTTTTAGTTCATCGTAAAACAATTGAACCGTTTATGATGAATAAATGTTCGTTCATGGCAACCGAATAGAAACGTCTGTGGAAAACGTTTTTCGGTTATTGTGAAAGAATTGATCCGTTTATGATGAATAAATCTTCGTTCATGGCAACCGAATACAGTCGTTTATGATAAATAAATGTTCGTTTATCATGAAAACATCCCATGAGCGAAGTTCGTTTAGTGAAAATTTCGTTTCTGAGAAACAAATTTTTTCTTTGCGTGTGTCCTAGTATTTTCTCGAAATGTCCTGATTTTTATGAATGAAATAAAAATCTCACATAAGAGTTATCTGGACGATAGAATCAAATTTTTCGAGTTTCTCCGTAAATTTACAACTCATACTCTGTACTTTTTCACAGACGTCTCCATATTATAGGAAAGTGTACAAGTTCACATCTTGGTAAGTAATGGCAAAACCACCAAGTGATAACAAATTGCCACACCGCCGTTCGACACCAGCGTTAAACTATAGGTCCAACCATGTGATATCACAATGAGCCATTCTAGCCTAAGTGTGTCTCTTGACAGCCACACCAACGTAACCTCCATGTCCCTATTCCAAATTGAAAGCCCAGTAGTAAATCGCACTATTTTATTATTGTGAATGTGGAAATTGGCAAGAAAGATAAAGAGAAAGTGTCGGTAGAAAAATAACAAAAGATAAGAAGGAAAAACCGAGTACTTAGCACGACGCTGTTAGTTCTTTTTAATTAAAATTATATTTAAATACGCAAGTGTCGAGACGCGTAGCTTAAAATGTGAAATGTTGCTAAAAGTTTATCGAAAAAGGTAAATAACCATCCAGCCACCAGATGGTGAAAGCGTCTTTTTGGGGGTGGATTGAACACTTGTCCTAGATTTTCCATCACACTATCTGGTAACCATTGGTTCTTTCGTTCGTTATTTTTCTTTTTCATGTTATGCGAAATTTTATTCGTAAAAGAAAGGAAGGGATCTATATTATAGAGGTCTAATGCCGAAAGTGAAAAAGTTTTCTTAAACAATTTCTACTCTTAGAGGTTTGCCATTACACCGTGCAACAAAAATGTTATGCGCGAGATTTTCTAACGGTTTTTTAGTAATTTAGGGTCGCTGGTTACGACTGCGTACTCAGTTTTTCTCCATCACATCTAGTTCTCCCATAATATTGACCTGAAGTCGGAAAAATGTGGTTTTCAAGGGCTATTGAGAAATTTCTTTATAGATACAAATTCCCGAAATACAAATATACAAAGATACAAATACCGAAACATACCACCTTGATCAAAAAGTTCCCGGAATAACCACCGTGTGGCGCTCTCATCGTTCCGATTTGAGTTCTGTTTTTTTGTTAAGTTGGTACATCTGTTGTTGATATTCCCTCTAAATCTTAGCATCATAGCTTGACATTTGCAAAAGTTACGTAGCCAAGAGTACATCTATCTCTGTGTGCGTTGGCGATTTTTTACAATTTTATTAAATTGCATTGTATTAAATTTTGCGTTAAAAACGGATTTAATTGTGCGCAAACGTTGAAAATGTTGGAGAAGTGTTTCGGCAACGATTCTCTAAAGAAAACGGTCGTTTACCAGTGGCACGAGCGGTTCAAAACTGGTCGTGAGTCAATCGAAGATGGTGAAAGCAGTGGCAGACTATCGACATCGAAAACCGATGAAAACATTGATAAAGTAAAAGAAATTTTGGTCAATAACCGCAAATTAAACATCAGAGAGATAGCGGAAGACTTGAACATTGCCTATGGATCCGTCCAAGACATTTTGGTTAATGATTTGGGTCGTCGTGTAGCAGCAAAGTTGGTGCCAAAAGACCTCAATTTCATGCAAAAAAGAGACCGTGTTGACTTCGCAAAAGACATGATTTGCGAGGCTGAATGCGATCCCACATTCATCAAAAGGATCATTACGAGACGTGGGTTGGCATTCACCAAATTAGCCGAGCCCAAAAAACCACGTCATTTTCAGTCAAAAAAGGTGTAGTGAATTTTTGCCAGATGGCCTGACAGTAAACAAAGAGTATTATTTGGGCGTTATGAGGCGTTTGCGTGAAGCAATTCGCCGAAAGAGACCAGAAAACTCGTGGGTTTTTCACGCACTGTCGCACAGTGCCATCATTATTCGTAATTTTTTGACGAAAAATGCAACAAATACCATCCAACAGCCACCGAATTCACCTGATTTGGCTCCCTGTGACTTCTTTATGTTCAATCGAGTTAAAAAAACATTACGGGGAACGCGTTTCAGCAGCCGAGAGGGAGTAATGGAAAAATAGCAGGAAGCACTGATGGACATACCGAAAACCGAATATAAAAATGTTTCGAGGATTGGATCAAGCTCTGGCGTAAGTGTGTTGCAGTCGATGGGGATTACTGTGAAGGGGACAATATAGATTTAGATGAATAAACTTGCATTTTTAATTTTCTGAATATATTCCGGGAACTTTTTGATCAAGGTGGTAATTAATTAATAATCATCCTAATTGGAAATCAGAGATCAAATTTTTTAAGTTTACACTTTAACCTGAAGCTTGATCTGATATTTGATCTGGTTTTGGTCAAGACTTAACTTAAATTATTCCATAATTTAGCAAAACCCCCAAACACAAATCCTAGATGTGCTACTTATTACAGTTAATATCCGAGCTAAAAAGTCGTACAAACAAAAACTTCTCAAAATTATCTACAATAATTCTGATATGCGATTTTTATCTCAAAACTAAATTTTTACTATATTTTTACTTCGGAGGCTCGTGCCATTAGTGCTGCAGTGCCGTAGGACTTTATCAATTCCTCTGTCATTGACTAAGAATCCTATTTCCTCTTTTGCAGGTGGCAGCACACCCTATCATACATATATATGTTCAAATCGGCCTAACTCTTTGGAGATTGAGACAAAAAGGCATACTATGAATGACTCACTCAATAATGATCGCTAATCAATCTCCGAGACCTCGCGAATAGAGTTCATTGCAGAAGTTCAAAATGTTGCTTGTTATCTCACAAACAAGTTTTCCAACCCTCTATTGACACCTTAGTCATGGATTGAGCAGCCAATGCGGACTCACCGACTCTTGATGTTCGCAATGTCGTCGAAATTCGTCGGAATAAACATATTTTTGACTTGTCGACATAAGCAGTGTAAAAAATACTGCAGTCAAACTGATCTCCCCATCACCTATATTCGTCTCCAAATAGAGCTACATGAATGCAACTAAAGCTCCTGAATCGTATTCAACACCGAGCGATAAAGTTAATAGGAGAGAATAGAGTTTCCAGTTCTATTGGTTCGTTAGAAAAGTGGCTAGTGTCACTGTTTTCTACCGGTAATTTCATGGCAGATATTTCGGTGAGATGAGCAATTTAATGGGGCCATTTCATATGTTCACTAGAACTACACGAACCGCAAGCGGTAGTCAACCATTCCACATGAATTCAGTGCTCCAACGCATTACAAAGATAGTTCCTTCCTCGGCCATACCGCTCGTAAAAAATTTGTGCGACCTTTCCAAATTCAAAACAAACGTTTAAAACGAATTCTTTCTTTTTTCTCCTATCACTTCCTCAATCAACGCAATGCTCTGCATTCCTAGGGGTACCATGCTGTGTGTTGAATGCTTAAAAAAATAAGGCCATAATTTCAATGAAAGAATCCGAAACTTTATAGAAAGATAAGTTTTCTTCCACCTATTTCAGCTGTTAATTTAAGACATTTCTGATTTATTTACACTTATTTAAAAATTTAAAAATGGTTTTAGCAAAGTATCAGTATTCAAATTTTTTTGAATTCATGAATTGTTTGTGACACCCTCGCAAATTGTGGGTGTGTTAAATCCTACAACTACATATTTTTCTTAATATTTATACGCAATTTTACCACAAATTCGCATATAGCCAAAAAACAAAAAAACTTGAAAACCCTTGCTGTCGAATATACATACATACACGCAAATGTACATACATAAAATATAGGTGTAGGTATGTATTACAAAATAGTAACAATTTCAAATTTACTAAGTGCAAATGCTTAAGTGGTATTGGCCAAAGTAAAAAGCGGTGTAGGATCTGCGGCGGCGGCGCTTGTGTGCCTTCTGGAAAAGTGACTTTTATCGCTAGATAATTGCCAGCACAAATTATAGGGTTGCACAATGAAATGCTGAAACGACGTAACGACGTAAATTTATTACGCCCGATAATAAGCCAGCACTATTGCTCTTTCCCGCTTCATCACTCTCTCACTGTCTCTCTCTCTCTCTCTCTCTCTCTGTTTTTCATTTATCAAGCACTAATCGCAGTTTAAACGCATTTGCCATAATATTGTGGACAATTTCATAGAGAGTGGTTCGTATGTGCTCACTATAACTTTTTAAAAACAACATTTTAGTCACAATGATGGAAAGAATAAATTTTAGAAAAAAGCCAGCAGCTTGACTTGACTTTCTTTATTCACATTGCTTTCTTAAAATGCTAACTGAAGTTAATATATAGAAAAGGCGCAGCAATTTCGTTTTTTTTTTTTTTTTTTGTCTATACAATTTGATATTAAGCGAATCATCATCATCCAGCTAGAATCAGTCGCAATCGCGTCCGGCAGCTGATTTCAATTCATTTCGAATGTCCACATTTAGTTAATTGCTGGTTCTGGCAATAGCTATGGAAATGCTACAATTCTCACTGGTAGGCGTCAGCGTATGAAGTCACAAAGTGAATTTATGTGACGACATGCTTTAAGGGTGTGATGTTGTCGTCCTTTATGTTGTTTCGTTGGCTGGATATTGCATATCTAAATATGTACATATGTGCATACAAAATTATGGGGTGTTACCAATTTTAAGTAATTTTAATGAAATATTTGATTTCTTTTTATTTTTTTTCAAGCGTCTGGCATTCATTTAGAGTTCTTTGTGCCATTTGTATGTACAATATGTGGGTAATTACATATAGTGAAAGAGTTGCTGCTGTGGTTACTGCTACTGGCATATGCATACATACATAGTTTGCATGTTGCAATTTCCTATATCGTTCACGTACTTATTGTCCAACCCATTTTAATATTTATTTCTTGCATTTAGCGTTTTTTTTTTTTTTTGTATTGATAGTTTTGAGGCATTTACATATGTATGTGTGCATAAGCTCTTGTAATTTACTTATGATTTGTAACTTAATAAGCGAAAAATTGTTTAGCACACAGTTTAATGTTTGCGAGTTACATTGGCTCTATTTGTGCATACACTAGAAACATATAGGAGCTTTAATGATATTTATATGAATATGATCAAAGCTATAGATTAGAGATGAAGACATGCCTTGTTTTTATGAGAACTGCAAATCGGTTTTTTGAAAATTTTTTTTTTTTTTTGAGTGTAAAATGGTCTTTAATTTGTACTAAATAATGGAGCGTGAGATCTGCTGTGGTAGTAATTTCTGCCAAACAACCAACCAAAAATAAAATCTAATTTGGTTCATTTTGCTAAAGAAAGTATGTCATTATTTTCAAACCTTTTAGGTATGGAAAACCGGATTGAAGTGTAAACCAAAAACGTTTCTTCTTAATGAAAAAATTTGCCTCAGATCATAAACTTACCAACCGATATCTAAACGCACACTATCATGAACTTGAACACTCCATAAAAAAAAAGTTATCAAAATAGTATCGCCTATCAAGAAATCACTAACTTACACATAAATCAAGAAATTCTAGTGTCTTGTTCAGTGTAATTTTATTAGCGCTGGATTAATGCTTAACCTTTAGAGTACCGGGTTGGTGACTATAGTGGCCGAAATATAAGGTTTTTAAAAAATCACGAAACTTGATACTCGAAAGTTTTTGGAAACGCTGACTCCGAGTCCTCACATAAGACTCAATCAATTGAACAACTAAGAATAAAAACGTTGAACGAACTAAAACGTGGATAGTTTATATATATATGTATGTTTACAAATGTTCAACTTCTGGGTTAATGTAATCATAAATAGGATATATAGTAGGGTGGCCCTCATATTTTAACTTTCTAAAAGTTTAGCTCCCAACCCCCTATCTTGTTCAATCAATAAAGAAACAATCTGTAGAAAATTTGAGCTCAATCGGACAACTGCTAGGCGGCCCTCATCAACCATAAAGTTGTACATTTTCGCCAGATAATCATTTCTTCAGATAAATCAATTCTTTGTTCTGGGATTTCTTAAACAACACCTTTGCATGAAGAAACAACATCAAGATGATTAGCCAGAATTGTTAGAGTTAGAAATGTTTTATGCATTCAAGATATACCTTTCTCAAGACCAGTTTCAGTTATCTCATAAGGAGTGAGATTGAAAAAATCTTAACACAAGTTTTACCTAATAATTTTTTTTGGGTGTAAAATTTAAAAATTTCTTTGCAGTTATCTTTGAAAAATATGTCAGTTGTTATTTTTAATGACAAACATGTTGATTTATTGTGAGTTTGATCAAAATGAGTGAAGGAAAAGAAGTACGTCTTAAAATTATTAAAAATTTTCTAAAAAATCCAAATCGGTAATACAAAAAATTGGCCAAAGAATTGAAGGTCTGCCGTCAAACTGTTTCCAATGTTATGAAATAGTTTTAGGAGAATTTGACCATCGATAGGAAACCTGGTTCGGGAAGAAAACAAGGACCACATGATATTGGGAAAGCCAAGAACATAGAAAGCATATTGAAAAGATCTCCAAGAAAAGCTGCCCGGTTAGTCCAGTGCTCTGACTATTTGGTGCGAAAAGTTAAAGCCAATGCAAGTTTGAAAACATACAAAGCCCAAAAAGTTCCAGACAGGAATGCTGCAAAAAATTTAGACGCCAAAAGTAGGGCTCGGAAATTAAAATCGAATTTCATACAAAAATATTCATGTTGTATAATGGACGACGAAACGTATGTACTGGCAGATTTTACGCAGCTTCCGGGTTAAAATTTTTATGTTGCTTATGCTCGAGGAAATGTCGAAGAACAATTTAGAATCCAAAAGCAGACAAAATTTTTTAAAAAATTCCCGGTATGGCAAGCTATATGCAGTTGCGGCAAAAGAAGCAAGTCATTTGTTACAGTGGGCTCTCTAAATACCGAAATATACATCAAAGAATGTTTGAAAAAAGACTTCTTCCTTTCATAAGAGAGCACAATGTGTCCACATATTTTTGGCCCGATTTGGCATCATATCACTATGGCTGGAAAGCTCTGGAGTGGTACCAAAGTAATAACATAGTTTTTGTACCAAGAGAGGCCAATCCTCCCAATTGTCCGGAGCTAAGACCAGTGGAGAGATATCGGGCTCTTGGGAAAAGAAACTTAAAGAGCACAAAAAAGGTGTCCCAAAATATCGAAAATTTTAAAAGGAGATGGGCAAACTGTTGCAAAAAGGTGTCTGAAACCACTATCAAATCTCTAATGGAAAGCTTACCAAAAAAAAGTCCACGAGTTCATAAATAGTGGTTAGAACTATAAAAGTTATATTTTCCTATAATTTGTAATATATTATTAATTAAATAAAAAAAAATCAAAACTCTAAGATCAACCGATCATTCAAAAACTACCCGGGCATACCACTGGCAACCTGCAAGCTTAACGTTCAAATGGAGCTCTTGAACCAGGTGAAGGTGAGATGGCAGACAGGACACACATACAAAATCACCAAGCAGGTATGGCCAGAGTACAACCCCAAACGCTCTAAGAAGCTACTATCTTTCAGTAGAAGACAAATTTACAAAGCCGTGGCAGTAATAACTAGCCAATGCCTTATAGGTGCGCACGCAGCTAGATTGGGTGTGCCCTCGAATGGCTTTTGCAGAAGTTGCAAGGATGAAGAGGAGAAGGAATCCCTTTCACACTTCTTATGCTTTTGCCCAGCCTGGGCTATCTGTAGGAAAAAAGCCCTGGGTCAATATTTTCTAGGCGACTTGTCCGATTTGGGGTCAACTGACCAAAGGAACCTACTTAATTATGTAACTAAGGGGTTCGATTAACCTTGGTTTTTCAGTGTTAAAGGGGGTGGATGGATATTAGCACCCACGTGGTAACACAATGGGCCGTATTTGGCATAGGTGTGTCCTGATGGGCAGCCATTAAACCTAACCTAACCTAACCTAGTCGCGGAAAAATCACGGCTTAACATAAAAAGATAATGGCTACCCAAGTCCTAGGACAAAGATTTCTAAACAAATAAATGTTCTTAACTTTACTAACCTAGAAAAACTATAGAAAGTTTTCACATTGCGGGGAAGGGGACGTCTGTACTGGCATTATCATGAAATCGAAAAGAATGCTGAATTTACTTTGGACTAAGGCGAGAGCCAACTAATGCTACAAAAAAAGTAAATCAGTGCTGTGAGTGATTTGGGTATCACAAGAGCTTAATTCGGTCCTGAAAGCAATCCAATAATAATAGTTGAGTACAATCTGGCCCCATATGAAATGAGCATATTGTAAGGTCTTAAATTGTGTTTAATTTTTTGGTGAAATTCCAGAGGAAAATTCGCATTTGCCCAATTTTCACAATCAAACTCAGAAAAGTAGCAAAATAAAAAAATTTATATGCTGATCTTTTGGAATTGCTGTAGGCGTTTTCTAGTTGTCTATGGTATTTGGTGCACAAACATATAGTCAAAGAGCACTGTTCTAACTGAGAAAAATGTTAGAAACGTTTCTCTACATACCTATATTTTATTAATTTCAGCATTTGTTAAATAAAAACAAATGTGAACGCCTGACGACCAATTACCGAAATCATCCAAAATGCAAATAAATTTCACACTATACAAACAGTTGCAGTTGCGCAGCGTACACCTGAAGAATGACCAATAAAATTATTAGATACTCAAAAAATTGGATGCTATGATTACAGCAGAAAGTAACATTTAAAAAAAAAAAACGTATAGAATCTATGACCACGATTTACTATGCTCTTGTTAAGATAGCATTAAGACGAATAGCCTAACCGACAGTTGTGCATAATTTCGAACATTTCATTTTGGAAGCAGTCAGCATAGCGTTACGAGTACTAGATAGATACTACATATATATGTACATATATACTTACTGCTGGACGATGGGCAACAGGGGCGGGAACGGACGAAACAAGTAGCAGAATCAAATTTCGCGAAAAACGTGCGTTCCTAGTAAGAAATTTTTACTTGTAACAGCAAAAATAACAATTGCAACAACAATAAATGTTGCTGCTGCAATCCACCAATAAGTTCTGTGCAAGTACACTGCAAGCAACAGAAAACCAGCTAGCGGCGACACGTTCGTCCGCTGACGGTCAGGCAAACAGACAGACATAAAAACACAGATCCATAAAAAGCACCAGACCAAAGGCAACACAAGTTCATGTGGACAGTGACGAGTGTGTGTGTGTGTGTTTGTCAGTGCTTGTTAGCGTAGCAGCAGCAGCACCAGCACCTGACAGATAAATGGACGGACAAGCAGAAAGCAGACCTCAACAAAGCGCAGCAATAAGATCAGCAGCTGTAGCTGCACTGAAGCCTTGTTGCTCTCTTGTCAGCGTGCAAAAAATATGCATTTCAGCATATCAATGAATCAAACTAAATATGGACGAATTCATTCGTTTTGTTTGTGTAAAGTGCAATAAAGATTACTGCTGGCCGCTTCCGGAACATTTTTTTCGATTCATTCCGCACCTATAATAATAATTTCATAGAAGTTTTTTTTTTTTTTTGTTGTGCTAGAAATTAAAGCTTATGTTTATATAAAATAGTAATAGTTATTGCTTGTTGAATTTTATTGGAAAAATAAGTAAGAAATTTACCACGTTTAATCTTTCAAACAATTTCGTAGAAATATATTAAGAGGAGGTTACCGTCGAGAGGCATGCAAAATGCTTGGACTTCGGGAGTTTGTTTTAAATATTAAATGTAATGTGTTTTCACGTTTATTTTCTTTTATCAATGGTAAACTTCAGTTTTATTTATAAAAAAAATCGAAAATGGCTGTTCCAGCTTCCATCAATTAAGCTATGCGTGTTTTGGTCGGCGCGCCTAGCTTCACTAGTTTATCTGAAACAAAAACGGGTTGAAAATTACACTGTGCAACAATATATGGGCTCATATTCGGATCCAGCGTAACGATTTGATCTTGATCTGACAATAAAAGCCCTTCGGTACAGCCCGCTGAAGTTGGTCGGTTTTTGGGTCTCAAGAATTGGCGTTGTCTGCCTTTTCGAGATATAACCGTGTATTTCTCGATGTGAACGTCTGAGAATCTATTATAGGAAAAGTGTTAACGAAGAAATTCAAAAATAATATTTGTTAATTATAATTTTTTAAAAGTCCAAGTTAATGTCAATGGCAAAATTAAGATTGATTTATTTAGCCAAAAGCTAATTTATTACAGACGCCCCGAAACATTGTGAATATTCTTGAATTATGTTCTTGCGTTCATGAAACTCCAAAACATCAAGAAATAATTGCCAAATTTGCAATTACTACATAAATCCCAGGCAAATATTTAAAAATTATAGTAAAACTCTGGATAAATAATGCAAAATAAAACTTTTTTTTTTTTTGGTGCTTTGAATGGTTTAACTTGTGTGGTGGTACTTTTTCTTTTGAGTACACACATTTATCGACATTATTTTCTAAGAATTGTTAACTGAACAAAAGATTTAAACATTTTGTGCCACCTAAATTTGACCACGCCCATTGGCTGTTTAAATTATTGTTATTACTGCAAATTTGCTTAAGTAAAAATTGTGCGCAAAATGTGCGAAAAGTAACAATTTTTTAACTCAACTTAAAAAATGTTAGTTATACCAAATATACCAGATTCCACACTCATTTGACCAAATGATAAAAAGAAACTAATGAAAAATAAATTTGGAACAATTCCTAAAGTTTTTGAAAATGCGAGCGATATCATCTACGCGGTTAGTATGGAATTCACGAGAGTAGAGAAATCAAACTCTTCTGGGTTCCCAAATGGATAACAACGAGCGAAGGAAGACAACAAAAAATCAGTTGAAGGGTGCTGGAAGAAAAGCATTAATTTCAATTATCATGTCTAACCCTAGAACATCGTTGTTACCATCATATGACACGGACTCGAGTTTCTTTCTCTCGAATTCTCTCTGAACACAGTTTCAGTTTCAGCACTCGGCATATGTTAAAAAAATAAATAATTTGTTCTAAATTGTTTAATTCACCCGCCAGATTCATAAATTAACTGACGGAATTTTCTTTCTCCTTTAATGATTCTTTGATTAGTTTTTCTCAAGTTTTAAGGTGGAAATCCCATAAAAAAGAGGAACCGAAACGTCTATAACTTGAACGGTGGATGGACATTAGACCGCGTGAAATTAGACCGCGACACATTTTTTATGGCGGCTTAAATTCATTTTCCAAATGAATTAAGACCGCAAAACCGAAATGAATTAAGACCGCAAAACCGAAATGAATTTAGCTCGCGCTTTCATTTTTCGATCGCGGTCTAAATTCATTCGATCGTATGAATTTAGCCCGCGCGGCCTAATTTCATTTGGACGTATGACTTTCATTTTTCAATCACGGTCTAAATTCATTTGATGATATCAATTTAGACCGCGCGGTCTAATTTTATTTGGTCGTAAGACTTTCATTTTTCAATCACGGTCTAAATTCATTTGATGATATCAATTTAGACCGCGCGGTCTAATTTTATTTGGTCGTATGACTTTAGACCGCGCGGCCTGATTTCACTTTTTGATCGCAGTCTTATTTTACTAGGCCTAATTTCACTGCGCCAACTCGAACATGAATCAACCAACCACTTTATTGTTAACGTTGATCAATTACACTGAGCGACACATTTTTTTGACATAAGTTTTTACTTCGGATTCATCTCTGAATCAAAAGGAATGGCGTGTAAAACCATTTATCCGGATCTAATCCAAGAAGTTAACTGAAAAAAATCCATTTATGCAGGTTTAGGCACAGGTAATTCAGTTTTCCAAGCCGAGATGCATGCCACTGAGCTCAGCTTAAGGGAATATGAAAACAGATTTGTGATCAAGAAGAACATTTACATACACTTTGACAGCATAACTGCTCTCCTTTCATTTGCTGCATACAATATTACCTCTAAACTTGTTTGGGACTGCCTACACTTCCTAATCAATCTAGCTTCTCACAACCGAGTACAACTCATTTGGGTGCCAGGGCAAAGGGGCAACGAAATAGCAGCCGAACTTGCTAGGAAAAGCACATGCAGTGAATTCACTGGATCACGACCATTCTGCTGCATTCCATGGAGTTCCGTTAACATTAGATTAAAAAATTGGCAGTATAATACCTCAATACACTACTGTAGGGAAACCCTCAGTCATGCCCAAGATCCGTCAGCGCAGAACTAAACAATTTCTTAATTTAAGCAGGAATCAAATCCGAATTTCCACAGGGATTTGTAGGGTCAATAAACACTTATCGACTTTGGGTCTAGCACAAGACAATACGTGCCGAATATATAACGAAGAGGAAGAAACAGTGCAAACATATTCTATGCCACTGTAAAGGTATAATGTGGACCCGACTTCTGAAATTCTATACTGCAAACGCAAGACAGCGAATAATTCTCCAAAAGAGATATTAAATTTCTTCAAAAGAAATGAACTTATAGGAGAACTATAAAAACAATAAATTCCTTGGGGGATATCACAATAGGCCCTAGTTGGTCGCAGTGATCTGGGAACTTAATGCCCACCTCTTTACCAATCTAATCTAATCTACTTGGAATTCTAAAAAAGGAAGTTCTGCTGAGCAATCCTGCATTCACAGTTTTTCTACATTAAAAAAGATTAGAACTTTTTATTTGAAATTTTTAAAAAGAAAGAAAGTTTAAAAAGAAAGAATTGTCGATTCATTGCGATTTCACATTTATTGAAAATTTTGTAGCATTATTATTTGAAATTTTTCCATTACCAGGTGGTGCGACGCGTTAGATTAACGAGCAGTAAAAAAAGAAATAATGATGATGAGGTTAAACAGGGGCTTATGAATTTTCTATTTCTGCTTTAAATTTAATTTAAAATCGAAACAATATTCTTAATCAGACTCGATTTTTTTAGAAAACCATAAGCCTCTCTATTTCCCCACTCCATCATATTTTCACCCTTTTTTCCTCTTTTGCGTGAATTTAATCGTTTCTAATGAGCCATCTGGTGTAAGAAAAACTAAAAAAATAAAGCAAAACAAAATTTTACTTTTCAATACCTTTCAAATAAGTCTAAACTTACAAGGATCCGTTAATTCACTTTCTTTTTTATTAATTTTTAAGCCTTTCAAACTCAGTTCAAGGACGAAAACTTTAATTCAAAAAAAGTTATTTACAAACCTAGAAAAACTGTGGAAGTAGGATTGCTCAGGATCACCTCCTCTTTCTCAATTCGAAGTCTTACCCCATGTCAAAAAAAAAAAAAACAAATCGAATTTGATCGCATAGTATAACTAAATTTCAAATTTTATCTCTTTATATTTCTGACTTTTAAGAAAGAAAACAATAGAAATAAAACATTTTTAGGAATGAAACCTTAAAATACCACCTCTCTAAATACGGCGTTGTGTGCAACGATCATAATGGTTAAGATATTTGTCGGGAAGGCGCGTTTTACCACCCCTCTCTCTTTGTATCTGCTACTGGCTTAACAAAAGTAATTCATTTGGTGCAAGAACTTAATTAGAGCTTAAATATACGAAGGCCCAAGGCCGTATTTAGGGGGGGAGGCGGTTTTGGGGGTTCTGACCTCCCCCCTAAATGAAATGTGGAAACTTTATTCTAATTTTTTGGATTAATTGCTAATGGATGGAAAAAAAGTCAAAATAAAATCTATTTAATGGTATTTTTTACTTCCATCGGTTTTTTATCTAAAAAGTCAAATATAAAAAATAAATTTGAAATCTTAGTTACACTATGCCATTAAATCCGATTTGTTTTCTTCGACATGAGGTTTGACTACGGATTCAAAAAGAGAAGGTGATACTGAGCACTCCTGCATTCATAGTTTTTTTAGGTCAGTAACTCTTTTTGATTTAAAGTTTCGTCCTGAATCAGTTTGAAAAGTTTAAAAATTATCCTTGTAAAATAAGACTTGCTTGAACCCCATTTTTTTCCTAAAACGTGACGTGATGGGAAGTTTTTGACCTCAGATTCGTGTTCAACGTGAAAAATTCTTTCGCAAAAACTCCATCTTATTAGCAAAACCCATCTTAAAATTAATTTTTAAACTCATTATTGCTCAGAGCACCACGACTAGAAAAATCTCTTTCAATGCTGTGACTTCACGAATTTAGGGAATGTAAGCCAACTTCATCCGGGTTCCTTATCATTGATAATGGCTCAAATTCCCAATTATGATCATTTGAAAAAAATGAGCCTCTACTATTTTTGGTAATTTTTTTGAGGTTGGGTACACCATCAGTAGTGGGAAGCCAATGAGTTAATGAAATTATGTCCCTCACGATAAAAAAAATGCACTAGAATGCATATAATTAATAATATTTATTTGAAAAAATTTTGGTCATTTTTTTTGAGGTTAAGATTAAAAAAAATCAGAAAATTTTTTCTAAAATTTTAATTTTATAGGGTCCATCAAATGTATCATCGATTTAATTTATTGTATTTAAAAATCAGTTTGATAAAAATTATTTATGAATATTTTCTTCGAAAGAAACCCCCCGCCCCCCGCCGAAAAAAATTTCTGGCTACGGCTCTGCGAAGGCCAATAGGTTCTCTGTACTACATTTTCAAGCAAACTAGAGCGGAAATAAAATAAAATTTATCCTAAAATAGGCGCGGTGCTTTCAATAATAAATGAAATTTTTAAGAAACTTAACTAATACATTTCCTTGAGTGTGTACTCAATCGTAGAAGCTAACGATGTTTTTTTTTTTTTTTTTCTTCTACTTATTTTTGAGTCATACCAGAAACCTTCACTTTGTATACTTCAATTTCGATATGGCCTAACTACTATTTAGAAAACCAAAGACCAAAAAATAAAGTAGTAACTCGGTAAATACGGGTTGAAGCTATTCCAATGATGATAGCAGCAGTAGAAAAATATGGAGATGAGAAAGAAGAAGAAGAAGAACGTGCAATATATTTAGTTGTGAATGGTGCTGGTACTGGTGTTGGTGGTGCGTCATTGTGCGTTTTCCAGCTGCTTGCTTGCTTGCTTGTGAATTGTGGACTTTCGTTGTTAGCGTTTGGTAAATGGCAGCGTACTTAACTTTATAGTTTATGTTACACAGTTGCCGTAAAAGCCAAAATGTCCAATATAATATTTCCTTTCTTCTGGTTTTTTATTTTTTAGACTCTCGCCTCCAATTCTTCGTTTGCTTTTGCTTTTCATTTTAACTTTTTTTTTTTGATTTTTTGAGTTTTTTTTACTTTCCGAGTACATATTTGAGTTTGGTTCATAATTTTTCTACTTCTTCGCTGAAGCTCTCTGCAGATATCTGCTTCGTTTCCGTCAATCACATGTAAATTATCGAAAGATTAATCGTCTGTTTCGGAATTTTGTTTGATGTTTTATTGCCACAGTCATTCTGTTGCTGCTCACTACAACAAACACAGGTATATACATATGTATATCTGCTTACCTACAACAAATACAGGCATATATAAGAAATGTTTATGTGTCTCTGTTTGTCTGTCCTGCGGTGAGTGTTGCTAGTTTTGCTGCTGTTGTTACTGCTTGGCTATGGCTTTCTATTGGATTTATATACATATATATGTAATAAGTAACATGCGTTTTTAAAGCGGCATTTGATGGGTTGTTCCCTATGCTGTCTGTCCATTTTGTTCTAACCATTTTGTCCGTCCGTACATCTGAAAAACAAAAACAAAACAAAAAAAAAACATTCTCCACTCTTACTCCAAGCAGCCAAATACCAAAAGACTCAAGAGTGAATGGACATATTTTGAATTAATGACTTTTTCTACGCTTGATCTTGCCAGCGATATTGAATTTGGTTGTTTGCTGTTTTGTTGCTGCTTCTGCTGCTGCTGCTGCTGCGGCTGCTGTTGTTCTTTCCAAATCCACATGTTTACTGCGACTTATCCAGCATCATCCGTTGGGACATAATTTCGGAGATTGACTTTCAAAGATTTGCGTTTAAAATACTTGCATCTATTTTACTTAATGTAATTTTCTAAGTAATTTCCCGTAACAGCTTCTTGTTTAATGCACTCGATGCAAGTAACTAAATAGTTGGCAACACTTTGGCTGTGGCTGGATGCAACTCAAAAAGATTTTCCCCTTAAAAAAAAAAAAAGTTGCCATGGGAATTGATGTTGATGTAGATAAGCGCGGCATTTGCAGCTTGTCAGTCGATTTGTTACTACTACATATCTGTATGCATGTAAGTATGTGTGAGTGTATGAGTGTGTGTCTTGTATGTTTATGTACTACAAATGATTATATCATTGTTGTATTGTTGTTATTGGCGCCGCCATCACCGACACCGCCGCTTACTTTGTCAATAATTTGTCACAATTGTGTCAACGCACTAGAAATGTTGCTTGTCATGTTGCAATTAAGATTTTTCGGTTTGCGATAAGCGTACGTGACAAAGTAATTAAAAGTCATTGTGATAATGGCTGCAGGTGTAGGAAGCAAGATTTAGAGATGGAATGATATGACAAGTTGTTCTTTTAAATTTTACTCGATGGATGTTTTGGATTTTGTTCAAAGCAGATAGGATCAGTTTTAAATACGATGTCGGAACAATTTAATTCGTCGTAAAGTGGTTCAATATATTTCATTTACTGAAAATTCAAACATTGCTTTTAGTTTAATCTTAAAATGAATACCATAAGTCGTTTGGAATCTCAACTATTAGTGAATACGAGGTTGCCAGAGAGGATAGAGGTGTTTCAAATTTTCATCTTTTTTTTTTGTTTCTGATGTTTGAAAAAAAATATATATATTTTTTTAGAGGAACTTCATCAAAGCGGCCTGGAAGATAATTTTTTCGTACGGTGGACTCATTGGAAACTTTCTTCTTTATGTATGTATTTCTCAAAGCTGCTTTTGATTTTTACTTTGGCTGTGGTCGTCATAAAATTTATTATATTTGTCTCCAACATGAAAAGCTATTATTTTCGGCTTATTTTTTTAGATTGACTCGATTCACATCCAACTGCTCTTCGTGACATACTTTAACAGTGCAAATGGAGCGAAACAAAAGGTTTCCATCTGTGTAACAAATATCACTCCCAATATATCGGACATTAAAAATAGTAAAGAATTAAAAATGGGTAGAAAAACTCAAAAATGAAATTTATTACGTAGAAAAAAGATATCAAAAATCTGTAAAAAAAATTAAAAAAAGTAATATGCGTATTTCGAAAGTGCGAATTGCGGAAGTTTGACACCTTTTTACCTTTAAATTTGTAAGAAGAATAAAATATTTTCATTCTTTTTCAGTGAAGTGGTAATTTTTTGACAGTTAAACTATTTCGCATCTCCAATATTTGCATTGAATTCTCACACATTAGTGCACTTTAGCAATTTCGCACTTTTGCATCAAAGCGTGAATACCCATAATATTTAGAAAAAATTACAAAAGAGGCAAAATAAAATTTATATATTTGGAATCAGGAAAGCTTGAAACGCGTATATGTTTTATCAGCCCTTAAATAGGATTAAGCAGAAAAAGGCGAATCCCTCATCAGGGCCGTAGCCAGAAATTTTTTTCGGGGGGGGGTTTTCATTCGAAGAAAATATTCATAAATAATTTTTATCAAACTGATTTTTAAATACAATAAATTAAATCAATGATACATTTAATGGACCCTATAAAATTAAAACTTTAGGAAAAATTTTCTGATTTTTTTTAATCTTAACCTCAAAAAAATGGCCAAAAGTGACAAAAAATTCCCAGAATAATCAAATTGAATTTTTTCAAATAAATATTATTCAATGTGCTTTCTAGCGCATTTTTTTTTTATCGTGAGGGACATAATTTCATTAACTCATTGACTTCCCACTTCTGATGATGAACCCAACCTCAAAAAAATTACCAAATATAGTAGAGGCTCATTTTTTCTCAAATGATCATCATTGGGAATTTGAGCCATTATCAATG
This sequence comes from Toxonevra muliebris, assembly GCA_963691655.1. Taxonomy (NCBI): domain Eukaryota; kingdom Metazoa; phylum Arthropoda; class Insecta; order Diptera; family Pallopteridae; genus Toxonevra; species Toxonevra muliebris. Next base: position 115,462,404 of record OY829326.1, on the reverse strand, counting down.
ATAAGGAACCCGGATGAAGTTGGCTTACATTCCCTAAATTCGTGAAGTCACAGCATTGAAAGAGATCTTTCTAGTCGTGCAATAATGAGTTAAAAAATTAATTACATTTTAAGATTTTCTCCTAAAACTGCTAATAAGATGGAGTTTTTGCGAAAGAATTTTTCACATTGAACACGAATCTGAGGTCAAAAACTTCCCATCACTTCACGTTTTAGGAAAAAAAATGGGGTTCAAGCAAGTCTTATTTTACAAGGATCCGATAATTTTTTCTATTTTTATTAATTTTTAAACTTTTCAAACTGATTCAGGACGAAACCTTAAATAAAAAACAGTTACTGACCCAGAAAAACTATGAATGCAGGAGTGCTCAGTATCACCTTCTCTTTTTGAATCCGTAGTCAAACCTCATGTCGAAGAAAACAAATCGGATTTAATCGCATAGTGTAACTAAGATTTCAAATTTACTTTTTATATTTGACTTTTTAGATAAAAAAACCGATGGAAGTAAAAAATATCGTTAAATAGATTTTATTTTGACTTTTTTTCCATCCATTGGCAATTAATCTGAGGAGGTCAGAACCCTCAAACCGGCGATTCTCAGCAAAAGCAATTGGTTTGTAACTAACAACGTATTGCACAAAGACCTTAATATTCTAAAGGTAAAAGCTTTCGTATTCACTGGCTTTGTTTTTTGTTATTACATTTGCTAAGGAGTGAGATCAAAAAAATCTTAACATATATAAAATTCAATAATTTTTAAACGGTTGATCTCATAGTTTTGATTTTTTTCTCTAATTGATAATATTTTACAAATTACAGAAAAATATAACTTTTATAGTTCTAACCACTATTTTTTAACTCGTGGACCTTTTTTGGTAAGCCTTCCATTAGAGGTCTGATAGTTGTTTCAAACACCTTTTTGAAATCTCCGATGTTTTGGGACACCTTTTTTGTGCTCTTTAAGTTTCTTTTCAGAAGAGCCCCATATCTCTCCACAGATCTTAGCTTCGGACAATTTAGAGGATTGGCCTCTCTTGTTACAAAATACTATGTTATTACTTTGGTACCTCTTCAGAGCTTTCTTGCCGTAGTGACATGATGCCAAATCGGGCAAAAAATATGTGGACACATTGTGCTCTCTTATGAAAGGAAGAAGTCTTTTTTTCAAACATTCTTTGATGTATATTTCGGTATTTATAGAGCCCACTGTAACAAATGACTTGCTTCTTTTGCCGCAACTGCATATAGCTTGCCATACCAGGAATTTTTTAGTAAATTTTGTCTGCTTTTGGATTCTAAATTGTCCTTCGACATTTCCTCGAGCAGCAGCAACATACAAATTTTGACCCGGAAGCTGCGTAAAATCTGCCAGTACATACGTTTCGTCGTCCATTATACAACATGAATATTTTTGTTTGAAATTCGATTTTAATTTCCGAACCCTACATTTGGTGTCTAAATTTTTTGCAGCATTCCTGTCTGGAACTTTTTGGACTTTGTATGTTTTCAAACCTGCATTGGCTTTAACTTTTCGCACCAAATAGTCAGAGCACTGAGCTAACCGGGCAGCTTTTCTACCAGATGTGTTTGGAGATCTTTTCAATATGCTTTCTATTTTCTTGGCTTTCCCAATATCATGTCGTCCTTGTTTTCTTCCCGAACCAGGTTTCCTATCGATGGTCAAATCCTCCTGAAACTGTTTAATAACATTGGAAACAGTTTGACGGCAGACCTTCAATTCTTTGGCCAATTTTTTGTAGGACAAATTTGGATTTTTTTGAAAATTTTTAATAATTTTAAGACGTAATTCTTTTCCTTCACTCATTTTGATCAAACTCACAATAAATCAACATGTTTGTCATTAAAAATAACAACTGACATATTTTTCAAAGATAACTAGAAAGAAGAAAGAAATTTTTAAATTTTACACCCAAAAAAAATTATTAGGTAAAACGTGTGTTGAGATTTTTTCAATCTCACTCCTTAGTACATTAAGAGTAATGTAGCTCAAATCGCTTTGGGTGGATATTTTTTATTGAATAATGTGTTGCAGTCTAAAGGAACTATATATATAATCATCACAACAACAGTGTATACAGAGACGGGTAAATCAGACGGCCGTTTCGGAATCCGCCACGATTCCTCATCAGTGATCTTAGTGATAGTTCTTAATCTTTCAATATCCTATATAAGCTATTATTTAATGCAGCATATACATGGAACAGTAGTCAAGACTTAGAATAAAGGCTATATTAAATGGAAAATCTATAGAATTCGCAAACAAAAATTTCTGAATTTGCATTCAAATGTAATCGCGTGATGGACGCCCGAATTCCCTTTCACAACCTTTAAATTGATAGTTTGGAAAAAAAACAGTGAAATATATCTATCATTCATGCCTATTTTCTGTTTTAATTAGAAGGTAAATTTTATATGCTTAAATCTAGTAATGACTTTTTCTGTTTCAGGTTTAATGTAAAATCAACTTTCTTAATTCATTTCATGATTTCATTGGTCACTGTAAATTCCCTTCAAAATTATTATTAATATATATTTCTTTCTTTGATTTTTTAGAATGTGATTAGAATAAAATTGCGGCATTATATAAAAAAAAAAACAAAAAAAAAAAAAAACAAATGCCTTTTATAATAAATTATCAAAAATTATTTCTCATGCCAAAGCACAAGAAAAATACTTTACTATTTACTATTTCATACACGATAATGAAGCACAAACCGCTATGGCGGAGGTTAACAAAAAATATATAATGAAATCAATCATATCAAAATGTAAGACATTTGTCAATGAAATTGGTCAAAAGTTCCCCAACAAAACAAAAGAAGAGAGGTAGGTGCCTGTAGGCCAAAAACATTCATAGAAAGAGCAGAGTCAAGTAAAAACATCTACACTTCACTAAAGTTCATTCAAAGCTGCTATAAAATTCACAAGTAAACGATTTAAGGGCAAAGCATAGTAGTTTTTAATTTTTTTTTTTTTTGTATTTTGTGTAAGGTACACTTGGCATAAAATGTTAGTAATTTAACTTCTATAATACTGAGTTACTTGTGTATATATTAAACTAATCATTTTTATTTTGTGTAGTCGTTAGACACACACCAGCATGTTGCTGATGATCCATTAAATCCATCATCAACGTTGTAAGCAAATTTTTGGAAAATTTTATTATTAAATGATATTTTTTTGTGAATGTCGTTGTTGTTGGTTGTGTAGTATAGTGTACCTACGTTTACATTCTTTCCCTATATGTTTTTTTATGTAGTAAGTATGTATGTATGTATATATGCTACGCATTGCCACACTGGTTAACGCCTATTTTTCTCCACCCCAATTAAAGTGAATTTTCGAATGGAATGGATGGAGGATTGGATTTGAAGAGAATGGATTTTGATATTGTTCGTACTGTGACTTTGCCTACTCGTAGTGTATAATGTCATTAGATTTAATGGTTTGGCAACAACAAATCAAAAATGCTTATTGTAATTAAGCTGCGTTCGCTTGCGCAACGCATTATACGCACACACACACACGCATACATAGATACACACTTACACATGCTCATATGTATGGGTACATTTAATTTCTGTTTTTGTTGGTCTATTAGGTTTGAGGCAAAAAAACCATTTAATGGCATTTCAACATTAATTTCACTTGAGATCTTCAAAAAAAAAAAAAAAGTTCCCATAACTCAAAATCATTGAAAACTATTTATTGTGATTACTTCTTGTCATTTTTTCACTGATGCGATCAATCAAACACAACTTTTTGTTGATCTGACTCCGACTCCGATTTCATAGATCAAAGCGATTCATATATTTGGTGTCTATAGTATCTATGTGTGTATGTTTAAGTGTATATGAGTGTGTGTGTGTGTGTTTTTTTCTTTCTTGAACGGACGTTTGTATATTTCAATAAGGTGTTTCTCAGATCTTTTAAATAAATTATTGATTTTACGCAGTTTTTTTTTTACTTTTGACTTATGTGGAACGTTAATTAAATGTTATTAAAGAGGAGGCTGCTGCAAAGTCGTCATTAAAATCTTTTTATGTATTTTACTCATTTCAAAGAAAAGAAAATTGTAGTTAATGTTGAAGTGGCATGTAATGGCATCAATTTAGGTTAAGTTTTACTTACTTACAATCAATTTGATGACAAACAGCAATGAAATGAGACGCGAGGGTTAATGGTAGTGTAGACCGGTTCAAATGACCTAAGCGTGCGCAAATCGAGAATATCCTACAGTAAGCTCTCAATTATTGCTGGTTTCCATTAAGTTTTAATCAAAATAGAAATGAAATCTTCTCAATGTGTGCAAAAACAAAGTTCAACGGACGTTACCTAATTTCGACCTGTACACAAATTCTCTTGATCACGTCTTGTATTCCCGCTTTAGAGGCCCAAAATCCATATTTTTTTTATTTGATTACGCAACTCATTATAAAAAAGTGCAATTATTTACCAATTCTGGTATTTTTCAGGTATTTTTTAACTAGCAAAAGCCTTGTAAACCGCTTAAACACGCTGTCAAATTTCATGAAACCATTGTGAATCAAACTACCCAAAGAAATATTGAAATGTTTTCATAATGGTGAAGAAAGTTTTTTTAATGATCGTCACTAAGCCCTGACTTGTCATTAAATGTATTAAATAGCAGAAGAGATTTTAAAACAAAAAAGTTGTTTGGAGTTGTTTTTTGATCTAAAAATCGTAAAAATCGTAATTTTTCAACAAAAATCGTCAAATCGTCATTGGGCCGAAAAATCGTCAAAATGACGTAAAAATCGTCGTTCTGGCAACACTGGTCATAGCTGCTTTTATCAATAAAAGCTTTCTGAGTTAAAATGACCAAAACCACTCGAAGTTCATATAGAAGTAACTAATACAGAAACTATAAGGCCGGAATTGCCAACTACTGACGAAACGTGAGATGTCCCTGAAAACAGTTTAAAGAAATAAACTAGCACTTAAACACATTTTTATGCGTTGTTTAAAGAAAAATTTGGAAATACATTTTTAGACGTTTTTTCCCCCTTCATAGTTATTAGATTAGTTAAGAAATATTTCTGAAATTGAGGTTTATCAATAGGCATTTTACATGTGTGGGTAACGCTCGTACAGTTTTTCACGGTAGTATACCGTTTTTTTCAACTCCAAAACCGCATACGGCCTTTTTTACCAAAATACCGCGTTTATACCAAGAAAAAAATATACAATTTTTGAGCGTTAGGAAATTCAAATTTGTCAATCGCAATGCAAAACGTCAGAGAGAACAATGGCAATACGTTGCGAGGATGCTTTTGAAAGAAGTGGAAACATTGAAGGCGATTCTTATCGTCAAATGTAACTTGAAAAATGCATGTGTTGATTTCAATTATCTATAAATACCTCATAGCAAAGCCGGAATCGCTTCGTCAAATTTCTTCCAAGCACAAATTCAATACAACTACAGAAGGAGATATGAAAATGGAGAATGAAGACGATATAGATGATGGATAAATTGTTTTCCTTGTATTCATTGAAAAAAATTCATACCGCGAAATATACAGTTTTTTTCAAATCGATTTCCAGTTTTTTAAAAGTTTTTGGTAGAAATATACAGTTTTTGGTCCGAAAAAAAATACAAGCGTTATGTATGGGGGATCTCAAGTGAACCCACTTTTAAAATCGATCAAACTTGCACAGCACTCTAGTCCTATTGGGTAGTGTTTACTACACCAAATTTGAACGAGTTGGAGGGGGTAAAATTTTGACATTTTGGTCAAACAGCTCCTTTTTCGGACCCATGTAGCTAATCACCTATTGTATTAAGAAAATTTGGCCAAACACGTTTTCGACAGATTTTTAATCCTTTAAAAAAAAAAAAAAAACAATTCAAAAAATCTAAAATTTAACACCCTTTTTTTCAAAAATAAGTGTTTTTTAAAAGGAAGGAGGAGGTCAAAAGAAAAATTCAGGTATTTTCCATTGAGAACTTTGAAGTCCAAAATCTTTTCCAACTCTTATTTATGTGTCCGTTTTTCCAAAAGCGAATGACGATTGGATCAAAAAACTTTAATTTAAGTTCCTTGGTGGCTCTCTCTGAGTTTATTATAACAATCATCTCCATAATAACATATATTTTCGATAATATTACAATTGACATAGCTACACGGAGTCAAAATTGTCCTTGAATGAAATGATACATTACACAGTTCAACACATTAAAAAATTACAAGGTTCTGAAAGTGGATTTTGATAGAAATCTGATAGAACTGTACGAGTCTCGCGTTTTAAACGTTTATATTCAATTTTTGTCTCACGAGAACCAAAAGTTTGCCCATAGAATATTCCATAGAACATTTATCTCGAATATATTAACCCAATATTTTCCTCCCTTATGGGTTTTGTGTTTTGCTCTTTTCCAAAGAAACCACCTTTTTGATACATCTCATTGATACTTACAAGGTTAATAAGTTCTTGAAATATGTTTCTCAAAAGTCGGGTTTCCATTAAACGAGTTTTTGTTGTTCTTCTCTAAAAATTATTGGGGTTTAATTTCAAACACCGCCTACTATAGAATCCGATGGATAGATTTATGGTACCCATAAATTTTTTTCTCAGGTTGTATTAGTGACCAGATGATTGTAACGTTAAAAAAATGGAGGAAAGGTAAGTGGAAGAAGTTTTTCTCTTAATGTTTATTATTTATTTATTAATTGATGTGTAAACATTTTAGGTCACGGTATGGGCAAAATTTCAAATGTGTAAAATGTAAGAATAACTGTAACGTAAGATGTAAGATAACTGTAACGTCCAGTTCCCCTCTCGCTCACACTACTGCGGCATGACTGTGCTACTCTAAACAATAAAGACAAGAAGAGAGGGAGAAATTAAAATACGAGCGGAGTTTGTTTGTTTATGTTTCGATCAATTTACTCACACATATGTATATGTGCATACGAAAACAAAATGTGTGTGTACATTTATTCGTGGCAGAATTATTTGTTGGTGTTAAACGTATGGAGATCGACTATACCATATAAGTCGAGAAGTTGCCGTAGCAAACACAAACGTTGGTTAGTTGGATTAAAATTAAATATTTTTTAAAATATAAAAATAATACAAAATGATAAGTAATAAGGAATCTAAGTTTCAATAAGAGTATAAACAAAATGTAGTGATAATGATAGCAAACCATAATAACCTTAGAAAGCCAACACTTTTTTATCTATGCAAATATGTTAAACAGAAAAAATCAAATTTATTTAGGTATTATAAAATCACTTATTTACTTCAATAAAAATACATTGTTTCTAATTTTTATTAAATGCAGTTAAGGCAAATCTTCTTGCGGTGCTTTTAAAAAGTAGTGGGGTGACTGGTCACTCCTGTTACCTTTCTCAGATTAAATGCGGAAAGCACTTATCGTCGCCCGAGAATTAATTTGGCGTATGTGTGTACAAATTCATATACCTATACGCCAAATCAATTCTCAGGCGACGTTATGTAAAATTTTCACATCTAATAAAATTTCAAATCGACAGGAAAAAAAAACTTAAAGCGCGGAAAAAAAAGATGCAAATTACAGGTGGTGCAATTGCAAAATATTTTTGCTATCACAACAACAAATATATGCGATGTGGAATAAAAATTTGCATTTGCAATGATGTAAGACCATTTGCAATTTATAGTGAATTGGGCTATTATATATAAAAGATAATGATATCTAATAAATTTTTAAGTTTATAAAAGAATTGTTTTATTTTGAATTATTTACCTAAGCATATAGATTATATATCAAATCCCTATATATGGCTATACAAATGTGAGCTTGTGTATATGGCATTCAGTTTGCTTAATTGTTTACACATCAAATATCTTGCGTGCCCTGCACACATCCATTGTTTTTTAGGGAATTCACTAAAAAGACTGAACACTGGGTCTAACGAGATTCCTCCTCCTATGCCGAAATTTTGAATACGCTGCTAAAAGAATAAAAACTTAAAAGAATTTCACAATTTCCAAATTATTGCAAATAAAATTTTTATTAAATGAAAAAAAAAAGAATAATAAAAATAAATATGTTATTCTGTACTAACGTAATGTCTTTTTTAGGAAAATTAACACCTAAATGAAAATGAATTTGGAATTCCAAAAAATCAGTGTTTACACAAATACCTGCTATACATTGACGATTTAATTTATTATAAACAATCACAAATACTAAACTTAACTAAACTGAAGACTGAGGAGAAAAAAGTACATACATTAGACAAAAATATCTACACATAAAAGAAAACATTTCAAATAAAATTTAAGTATCAAGAGGCCAAAATGGTAAACAAAAAAATGATTTCTTCTTCACAAGTGCACAGTACTGGCAGATTCAAGGCACCCCACCTAGGTGGAATAATACCCAACATTTGATGGCTACTTTTGACATACTGGATGGATACACAGGCCAGGCATACTATCTGTAGATAGATACATACATATGTACGTAAGCTCAAAGTAGACCAAACAACATTTGTAATATCTTATTTTTTATTATTATAGTAATGATGAAATATAATTTTCACAGTACAAGTATCGACGTTAAAAGAACAAATAATACCATAAAATAACGCAACTTAAATCACAAATAATACGAAAAAAACTAAATTTTTGTTTCTTGTTTTTAATAATATGAGCTGCTGATGATGATCAATGATAAAAAAAAAATAAAAAATAAAGAGAAAAATGTTAGAGAGTATGAAAAACGCGCACACCACATGAATTCAAATAGAAATGCGCGTCAAAGTGGCCCAAATTGCCATGCCCATGTTGTCCATGATCGTGATGGTCATGATGATGATGATGAGAAGGAAAAGTTCAAAAGATATCGATAGCAATCAAACAGTAACAGCAGTGAAATAAATTATAGTTTCCTATATATACAATGCATACATAATATTAGCATAAGTTAAGCTACTTTAAACTATTAAAAAATGTTCTTAAATAATCATAAAGCAAACAACATGCCATGTCGTAAAATTTAACGTGCCAAAAAAGTAAAAAAAAGAAACAAAAAAAAAAAAACAAGCGAGCAGGCATAAGAAAAGATTCCACTGACAATGACTAACGTTGATGAACGGCGAGATGAGTTGGTGAAAATAAACTGAACTTCTTCAGCAGATTTCATGCGCATAGCAAATATCTTGGAAACATCCTCTGCCAGCGCATTCTCCCCGTACAGACGCCATTTTTATTTTCAAGTTTGTGCAATCACAACTTTTCGCCTATTTTTTTTTTATTGAGATTTTTAAACTTTTAACGCAAACACCTTAAGAAAATTTAGAGGTACCTAAATACATACATATAATTTTACAAAAAAAAAAAAAAAAACAACAACAACAAAAAATACAAAAGTTTAGGAAAATTTCTGTTTCGTCGACTCACTTGGGTGAAACTAAACAAAATAAAATATATGTACACACACACACATTCAAACTCATATCTGTGTGCCATACCAGACACTGGAATTGTAGAGCGCTTGTGCTGCTCATATGACTGTGTTAGTGATGGCTTGTTGTTGTTGCTGTATAATTTTCATTCAACCGTATGTCTGCGTATGTATTGTATGGTTACTGGGACTCTTTTTTTTTTTTTTTTTTCGTTATAATAGCAACGTGACCAAATAGTGCCACACATCAACAGTTCCAAGCTTTAGCACCTACGTAATTTTTATTTTTCTATTAAGTAAACATTTCATGTGCCTCCCAACAATAAAAAAAAAAACAAAAAAAAAAAAAACGAAAAAAGAAAATGCTGTAAACAAATTATTTTTAGGGAAAATTTTGTGGTACTTGGAAAGAACAAAAAAAAAAATGTGCTAACAGTCAACAATGTTTTGTTTTTCTCTCTCAGGCGTAGAATTCACGAGGTGATAATGGCGCGACGAAATTTTAATAGATTAACATTTTTTTTTAATGCCTCCCAGATCTTTTTTTTACATACCTACATACATATGTATAAAAAATTGTTTAATTTTAATTAGTAAATTTTAGAGGAAAAATTATTGTGAATGCTATTTGAAGTGATGATTCATCTACACCTTTAGGTGAAAGAAATGTAAAATGCGGAATTTTTGGAAAGCAAAAACAAAGCGTCAGTAGAATTGGCACAGCTTATGGAGAACTTCTACTATTATTATTATGGCACAAACACTCATGGAAGGGTTAGGTCGAGCTTTTACGAATGCATTCATTCTAGTGTGCTAATTATAATTGTAAATTAATGGAAGAAAACTACAGCAATATACCGAATCCGCACGGCAAAGTGACAAGCTCTTCTTAGGCAGTTTTTTACTCTTAAAGATTTGGTCTTGCTAGTCAAGAGGTTATTTAGATTTTTTTATATTTTCTACTTTTAAAACTTTTGATGTTTGAAACCTAGCTTTCGGTACAGCAGCCCAGCACAAATTACCACTTAACCCACAACGACCAGGAGAACTTCAGAAAGTAATAAAATCAATATAATTATTTGCTATCGGCCGCATCCAAAAAGCTTCGCCAGCACATACATAAGACCAGTGAGGTCTCTCTGAACCTGGTTCTTCCCACAAAAGTGTAAAGAAATCCTTTTCCACCACTGTTTTTTAAGTAGAATACCATCCTGACCGGAGCAGTGCTTCACATTTACTAAATATGCTGTAGGCAGTGAAATAGCTAGATTTTTATGAACTTAACTGTTTCATTGTAAAGCTATAACCAAAATTGCGGCTTATCGACGAATTTACGCGGTGTAAAAACGCTGTCACATTTAAATCGCTCACGATCCTATGAGATGGAACAGAATTGCAACTGTCAACGATTTTACATGGAATTGTTTTTTTTTGCGGTGACAGCGTTTATACGCCTCGTAAATTCGTCGATACGCCGTAATTCTGTTTATAGCTTAAGTGACGCATATAAAAAAAGTTTTAATATTTTTTGAATTCAGAAACAAATTTTTTATTAATTTATTCCAAATTTGGCAGTTTACATATTCAGATTAATTAATTAAACTTAAAAGGCTTTGAATGAACAATGATGCCAGAAGAATACCAACAAGTTCATAGAACTAGCAGATCAGACGATCATTTCGGAACCCGCTAAGGTTCCTCATCAGTGATCTTTGTGATAGTTCCCTCATTTCAACAATTACATGACAATTGTTTTCACTGAATAGTATTGTTGAAAGGAACTACCACTAGCTTTCTATATACTTTTTGTCATTCTTCTTTGACATTTTTGTTACATATTGGTTAGATTTAAATACATACTTCTGCTTTTTTAATATTTCTTAATTCAGAAAATTTTTTTTATTCCAAATTTGGCAGATTCTCTAGCTTGCATCGGTTGTTTTTTTTTTGGCCACTTGCGGGCACCATACTAGTGAACCGTTAGTGATGATTGGTCTGATTATCACCATACACATCCAGTGGATTATATTTGGCTTTAATATAATAATTGCCTATGCAGACGATATTACGTTATGATTCAAGGTAAATATTTACCAACGATTAGTGAACTGATGGAATCCGCCTTAGGCGATCTTTCAACGCGGGCAAGGCGCAATGGTCTGGGATCAGAAATAATTTTCTGGTCATAGTATTTTTCATACACCAATATTAGTTCAGGGCTGAAACAATCTTACCTGCGATGGGATGGAATGAAAAGGCCGCAGATATAACAAAATTTATTGATATTTTTAAAAACTCCATTATAAAGGATGTTACTAATCATACATAATACCGCACTTTGCAATATATGCTTTCAAAAAAATTTCTTAACACTCAATTTCGTTTTTTATGTGTTACCTTTAACTCATAGAGTCTTCTTGTCTCCGGTGACCCTCAGTAAAATATTCCGGAAAATATTTTTCTGGAAGGTTTTAACCCTTGGCCTCCCCTTAAACCTAGATTTTAAGGAGTTTTTAATAAAGGGCCCAAAATGACCCATGCTGGTTGGGGGCTAGAGGGTTAAAATGTTCTAAGGAAATATTCCTCGGAAAATTTTAATATAGGTCATCCAAGACAAGAACCACCTTAAACAAAATTTTGTATATGATTTTTCTCATTGTTTGATTCGATTTTTGACCAAAAAATTAAAATTTCAAACCACTGTAAAAAAAAATTGTGACGTAGTGGAGAAAAAAGGGATTGGGGCTTTTGTTACTGAGGTCGAATACTATCGTTTGAGATTGGTTTGGTTTTGTCCCGAGACATTGACCCTCAAACTGTTGTAATTAACGAATAAATATTGTGTCGAGGACATTTTTTTTTCACGCTTGTGGCAGTGGTCAAAGCTTCTTATGAACTAACTTGATGGAGGGCAAATCAATGTGCTCAAAGAATCTGTGTATTGTCTGAAATTGGTAGCCACAAGGCAACTATTTAGTAGACCAAGGATCATATAAGTACAGTTTCAGCTTTATATCATTTGGCAGTTCTTTTTATTTAGTTTGCACTCAAATCATATTTGCCACAAACCATGAAACATTTTTCTGGACCCTGTGTCTTTTATGTGCCTATGCATTACACAACATTAAACAGAAATTTTGAAGAAGAAAAACACATACAGTTATTAAATTTTTAATATTCGATATCCCAAATAAATACACAAGTCGAATATACCTACATACATACAATAAAAATAAAAATTAAATCCAATTGTTTAAGTATCAACAAAATATAAATCTAAATTAAACATACACATACACAAAATAAAAAAAAAACAACGAAAAATGTTGCGATCACATTTATTTGTGTGGTGTTTCAGCGCAATCTACCGAAACAGTATAAAAAATCACATTTCAAGTCAAAATGTATACAAAAAGTAAGAGATTATCATTAATATAGCGCACATCGCCATCAGCGAGTGCGAATGATGTGTAGCAGATGGCCCTCATGAGAAACGGCGATGATCAAGAAGAAGAAGAAGATGAAGAAGCGCAAAAGCGATGGCTTTTTTGAGTTACCAACAAACGAAAAAATCCAACAAAAAATCCAAACCAAAAACAAAAAAAAACCATTGTGCGCCTATTTTGGCTATTGTGGCTTCTTCACCATACAAAAAAGCACTCAAAAGCACAGCAGGTTGTCTCCAGAACGCAACCAACAACAAGAATCACAAGGCAACACACAGGCGTCATTTCATAAAAATCACTGTGCAGCAGCAGCAGCAACCGACACCATAAAATACATACGAGAAAAACCAAACAAAAAACCACCAAATTCACTGAAATACTTTTGACGCGATTAAGCGCTTTTGGCATATGATGATCAGTTTCAGTTTGATCACTTTTTGTATATTTAGCGTGTTTGTGTTGTGTGTGTGTGTGTGAGAGCAGGCATTAATGCGAATTTACTTGAATTAGATTTTTTAGATTTTTTGTTTCGCTGAAAATGTCTTTCATTTTGACACTTTGATAGCAAAATTAATACGCATTCTACTTCACTGATCACACTCACACAAATACACTGTGATCTGGCATCGTTTTTAGAAGACTTTAGAAATAAATTTGCTCATTTTCTCAAGCGATCGATCGCACTGTAAAAACTGAACACAAAACACACGCTGACTGTGTGTAAGTTTGCTGGCAGATCAAAAGAATATTTCACCAGAGTTTTCCTGGTAACTAGCCGATATTGGAACGATCGAGCATGCAGCAAGATCAAGTGATCTGCTGCTTACTTTCGTTGCATACTCTGTAATGTGCAATGTGGCTTTTTTATAATGTTATAAATATTTTGTGCCATATACTAAATTATTTTTATTGTCAAGTTGTAACTTTGACTGTGCCAAAAACTGCAAAACAAATGGGGAAAAAATTGCGTCTCCAACAGTTTTGTAAATCATGTGAAATTTTTAGCTGCCAGTACATTTTGATATGCGGCTGTAATGTGTAGAAAAAAAAAAAACTAAGAAAACGAAATCAAAAGGCGATGCGATATTTTCACACATTTTTACAACAGTCGAGGATGTTACTGCTGCTGCCGCTGACACCACCAACACTATCACCGTCACCTTACCACCAATCACCACCACTTTCAGCTCCTTCCCAGCTGCAAGTTTTGAAATTGATGCGCCTGATCTATAAATATGAATTCTCATCTTTGGATGAGTCTTCGCTATCTAGCTATATATGTATGTATGTAGGCAACTCGGTGCTTTGCAAGTGACCCATGCAGATTGTTTTTATTGTCGTGGTTGTTGTTGTTGTTGTCATCACCGTCGTTGTTGCTATTGCTGTTGCTGCATTGAATCTTCAGCGGATTTTGCAGCACATGCAGATTTGTTCACACCCGCGTTAAGTGCACATTCGCAGCAAAATATCAAACTGTGTGCAATATTATTTTGTTGCACACGGATATTGTGGCAACAGCAACAAACAACAACAACAAGAAAAAGAGCAACATGCACAACAAAAATGTCAATTGCATAAATTAATAGCAATGCATTGCATATACTTTGCGATACAATCTGCCGCTGCAAAACGTTCGCAAACGATGACTTAATGCATTCTTGCTTGAGGAAGCTGTAATTCATAAATGTTTATATGTATGTATGTGAACCAATACTTACAAAGAGTGTTATTGAAATGTTGTGTCCATTCCTATGTAGCATGTAAACATCAGTTGATCTTGTACGACTTATTTTATAGCTACCCTGTATCACTGATGTTTTGTATCATGTTTACGGTGATATGTATCAAAAGCGTGAGCTTAAACCTCTTGCAAAATATATAGATTACATAAATAACCTCAAACATATTTAATGAAAACTAATATTTTAAGCCTGTCAGGTCCCCATGGATGTGACAGCAAACCAAATTCTTAGCTTTGCCATGCGGTAAGGAACAAAAAACAGAAAAAAACTGAATAAATTAGATTGCCACTTCGTTATTTCGGACGGGGAGGAACCAAGTTTGTTTAGCGAAAAGCCCAAAATTCTCTGCCCACCTTCCATTTTCTACAATGGATATTTTATGGTACTTCAATTATCTTGAAGACTCACAAATTGTTGCTGAGCATGCTCGCAGTCGGCTAGAGCTTAGTATATGTGGAGGAGGTCAAACCTCTTGGTTAAGAAAATTCATAGCCTTAAACTCTTCACTTTGTTACTTAGAGTCACTCTCGATCCAAAACAATTGGGTTTTCAACAATGTAGGGGCCACGACGAAAAGCTTGGCAGCTACTGGGAGAGCAACCTCACAAAGGTACGCACGGGTTAGTGTTAGACCCAGAATGGTGTCTCCATCTCCAGGGAGACAGGGTTGACGCAATCAGCATATATAAAAATGTAAAATGTCGGGATATTAACAGAAGCCATCAGGTTTGTCCAAGTATACCATAGTAAGGACCTTATACCGACGCCTGGCTAGAACCAATGGTACAATCAAGTATTTCCAAGCATAAATTGCCACATGATACCAATTGTCCGCGCTGATTTAAAAAGGAGTAAATAAGCTTGCACGCATTTGAAGAGAAACAATATTGATTAATCAGTTTACGAATCAGAATAGTGTGGCTGATTGAATCGAAGGCCTTGGTGAGATCAAGTGACACTATAATTAATAGATAAATTCGCGAGGGCCTTCGCAATCAATAATTAGAACAATGTGGTAGTGGTGTATCCACTGCGAAAACCAGAGTGACAATTTCTCAGCATTACACAGCATTATATTGTCATTGAGATACTTTCCCATCCCCAAATCACACCAGCAATCAGTTTCGATCTGTCTATAAAACCATTAAAGACAAATCAATTGTTTTCCTGGGAGCACGAGACTAGCTCGTGAGTACTTTGAGCCTAAGCTGTTGTCGGCCGTAATTTTTATAAACCACGTCATATAAATCATGCCTGAAATGAAAAGTTTTTCAACGGAACTAAAAATCCTTGGCAAATAGTTTATTTAGGGGATCGCTGTAGCATGGTTGGTTGGATGGTTGGTTTATGTAGCTGATCTACAGCAGTCCACGAGTAGATCACAATTAGCGCTTGAACCGTAAGTTTTGATACCACTACCCCTCCTAATGATAAAAAGATGACTGTTGAACTAAATCCAGTTTGTGGAGTTTAGGTAGTTAAGGAGTTTGTTCGGTTTGATAGTCGAGAAGTCGGACAGGTCTAGAAATTGGTTTCATAGGGATGTGTTTCTTGCAGCTGCTAAGGCTGGGCATATGCAAACGAAGTGGGTTAGTGGTTAATATTAGCATGAGGGGAATATATCCCTACACCAACACCCAGATCCGTTTTGGAGCCGTCTGTGCATATGGATCAGCGATGCCAACTTGCGGGGAATTCCCCGATTTGCGGGGAATTTTACTTGTTGCGGGAAATCGGGGAAAGTGCTGTTTTTTGCGGGGAATTTGAAGTCGTTCAGCTTTTAGTAATTAAAGTCTGTAGAATATTTTTTGTCAAATTTTATGTAATGTAAAACGTTTAACTTATGAAATATTTCATATTTTCGGGTTTTAAAATCTTCGTCTTTTCTTAAGCAGGCCCTGCAATTTATTGGTTTGGAGAAATCGATTTTTAAAAAAGTGTGCTATTTGAAAGTATGGTATTTTGAAAGTATTTTGTAAAAATTTCAGAGAACGCAGTGTGCTTTCGTAGATATAGACGATTATAGCGGCGAGTGTCAGTCAGGCCAAACAGTCGCGCGGCTCTTCGACTTCCCTTTCGGCCGTTCAAAGAGGCTTAGTTATGCCTTCGTCCAGCACCTCCTGATTAACTCTTAATCATTGCTGACTAATCTGTAAACTTAGGTCAGCCATCATGAAGAAGATAAAGTATATTTTATATGTTAAAAACCGATAGTCAAAACTTTGAACCCGTTTTTCTCAAAACAAAGTTTTTGCCATTTTTTATTTGTGTCAAAAGAAATCCCAAGTCTTCTCCTTTGAGAACTTTGATGCCCAAAAGTGGGCTGAACCTTATATGTTAAGAATTCCGGAGTCAGAAAGTAGGTTTCTATTAATCTACCAGTCCCATAAAAATTTGTTAAGTTTTGGACCGAGGAAGTTCAGGGTCGCCTAAAAATAATACCCACTGAGGTCAATTTCGTTTTTGTAAAATGTTTATATGAAAAGTGCGGATAGCGCTGTTATAATATAAAATTATACCAATGCGGGGAATTCGATGGAAAATCGGGGAATTTCTCTAGGGTTATCGGGGAGAGAGAAAAAATGAGTTGGCATCCCTGATATGGATATCTCGTATTCAATTTGAAAACTTCTTTTTGACCACTCGTTTTTAGACGGAAGTCTAACCATAAAATCGTTTTCAAAGTTTAGTTGAGGTGTTATATAGTCTGTCATCATCTGCGTCAAATTCCTTGGCACTGTATGTAGCACCTTACTATGACCGTAAGTTCGTTCTGGCCAAGAGCCTGTTGCTTTAAGCCTTAACGCACTATTGCAGGCTGAGTTTTTAATGTTAATGTCAATAGGTAGGAGATGAAGCAACAAGCATTAAGGGCATCCGACGGACAAGTACGTGATGCCGACACACGTTGCTCTTTGAACTTTATTGAGTTTCTCAACAATATAGTTTTTGCCTAGAGCCGGTCACTATTCTATTGAACCGTAAGTTAGCATTAGAAGTACAATTGCCTTATACATCCAATGAGTGATGTGAGGACGCAATCCCCATTTTTTACCAAACATTCTTTTACACGAGTAGTTAGGCTACGCAAGTTAGTTTTAACTATTGTCCGTTGAGAATCGGAAGCTTAAAGGTCGGAAGCATAGTGGTTGGTATGCTGGATTGCTATGCAGAATGCGAATTCGGAAGGCAGTAAAAAATACCCATGAGAAGCGTTTCACTTCGCCGTTCGAATTCAACATAAAACTGCAGGTCTCTTCAATTCGTGTACAAATACTTTGTGTTTTTTTTATGTTTTTTTTTTTTAACATTTTCATGACTGTGTCTCCTTGTCTTTTTCCCATTTTTTCAAGACAATTTTAAAATTTTGTTTGAAGCTATCTTACAATTAAAATCGGGTTGGTTTCTTGTTAAATTATTTAGGCTTTGAAGAATACAAAAAAATAGAGCGCACCAAAGTCGAGTCTTAGAAATAAGTAGACAGTTAATCTCCGGATTGACAGGGCTGATTTTTAGAAAACTTAGTGTGGTGTGTTCGTTTATTTGTTTAACATAATAAACAATCAATTTTTTTTTTCAGCAAATTTTTTTTACGATTTTTAAAAGAAGTGGTTGGTTGAGTGGTGGGAGAGAACTTTATCTACAAAATGCAACTTTTTTGCTTGTTTCAGATTTACCATTTCAGAAATTAACTGTCGGCTATGAAACCCAATTTTTTTTTAACTCGACTTTGGGCCCTCTATAATTTAAATGTAAAATTAAAATTGAACAATTTTTTTTTGTATTCTTGAAAGTAAATAACCTTTACAAAAAACAAATCCGATTTTAACATGTAATAAAATACCTTAAAAATAATTCTTAAAAATTGTCGTTTTTTTTCACTAAAAATTTAGCCAACAGATGCTAATGTTCAGTAACAAAATTGAAAATTAATTATTGCGTTAATTAAAAACTTTAAAAACTAAATTTCATCAATTCTGTGTAATTTTTAATTAATTTTTTTTTTATATAACGATGTACTTTTCTGGTTCCTTACGGATTCTCTATAGGGAAGTTCGATTACTTTGTTTGTGAAAGTATGCTTTTTTAAGGTTTGTTAATTAGATTCATTCTCAAAATCTCGAAAAGAGGCAAACCCGCTTCAGTTCAAACTACCTAAAAAATGTAAAAGTTCAACAAAGTTGAAATAATAAATAAAAATAATATACTCGTCTGTATGAAAAATTGGTATTTGTTTGTTTCTACACTTCCACGTTATTAAAATCAATTTATGAAAAAACTCTTATTGGGGGGACCAGAAAAAACAAATTTCCTAGAAATTCGCACATTACAAAGTAGCAAAGCGAAATGACAATTTATTATTTTCATATGACAGGTGAACGAGAGTGAGTGGAGTAAACTGGAGCTACCTGAACCGGCTTACCTCAAACTAAATTAGTTGCCCAATTGAGCCTTTTTGTCTTTCCTTAATTGCGAATGCTTTCAAAAGACATCATAAATATTTTTTCTGATTTTTTTTTTTTTGTTTGTGAACTTCCTTTCATAATTATTATTTCTGTCGAATTTCAACATGAACTCGAGTAGGCATTCATTCATTTGTATGCAAACAATATTCCCACAATATTTTATTACTTATGCTGGCGGCAGAAGCAAAATCGAATCTCATAAGGAGCTAAAATTCGGTGCTAAAATTTTTGAAACAGTTTTCGAGCGTAATTTTCGTGGATGTGAAATGTGAAAAAACTAATTTTCAACAGAACATCACAATAAATTAACAACAAATGAAAATGAAGTTAAGTTTATAGGCAAAAATCAAGGAGCAAAATCTCCTCGGATTTATTTGAATGAGCTCCCAATACTACACGAATTATATAGTTGAACTTGCCGCTTGCTAAAATACTAAAATGCTAAATTGCACATTTTGACCAAAAGATGAATTCAGTCTTATTTATTTTGTTTTATATTTTAAAATCCATTAAAATCAGTGCTTAATTTTATTTGTTGTTTTTGACTTGACTGTGTGTTTGTTTGCCTTGCTCTCGTATATATAGGGAATAAAATCAGAGGGCTTTATGTTTTTGTTTTTTTTTACATTTTCATGACTGTCTCCTTGTCTTTTTTCTATTTTTTTCTGCTTTCAGTTTGTCTGAATTCTTAATGAATTTCGATTTGGCGTATTCGTTTGTATAAAAGCAAAGAGAAGTGGGTGTTTCTTTTGTGGCTATAAAAGTGGCCAAAATGCGGCGACTGAATTCCAGACTAAATGGGTGGACACCCTTTTTATTATACATACTCATATATGTTAATATTTGTATGTATTTGTATATATGGTATGTGCTTGTATTGGCGACTTATTTTTATTAGAGTTTGTTCTCGACAACAATAAACTTTAACGTACAAATAAAATATAAACATAAAATGTGCAGCATTCTTTAATGAATTGCAATTTTCAACTTTGAATTCTTACAATTTGCTGCTGTATTTATCGGTTGTGTATGGGTTTGTGAATGTCTGTTTGTATGTGTGCTTGTTTGATAATGAAGCTCATGTTTTTAGGGGGCGGTTTCATATTTGAAGAGCAGCAGACATAACAAAAAAAGAAAAGCCAATTCTTCGATATTTCAATAATAATGACTAAAATGATTGTCGCTTTTTATTTTTCTGAAGCGAAAACTTTTTCAGAGTGCGCGTTAAGGTGACCAGATTTGATTGTATGATTATGATCATAAAGCACTGGTCTGCTTTTTTCAGACTCAAGAAATAAAGTAACAGTTTTTCATGAAACCTTTTATGTTGAATGAGGATCTGTCTGGAGTCTGTCATTTCATTGCTATCAATGGTCAATATCAATATATTTTTGTTTTCATTTTACATTAAAATACCAGGAAATACTTTGGTTCTTGAATCTGACACTATCTCGAATTCATTAGCCTGTGTAATTTCTAACATTTTTTTTCGGTTATCATCCCAATGCCCTAGTTTTTAGGGGATATTCTACCGGTTCCAAAAGTTTTTCTACTACTAATATGGCGAAACAGGTTTTCGCACTCAATCATGTTGTGCGGGTTATACTTATTTATACACGAATGGAAGTGACATACAGTTTTATGCCGAATCCGAACGGAGAAGTGAACAATTTTTTTGGACCCCAGGAGAAGATACCCTGTGGAAAAACCCAGGTACCAAAATGCAGGCAACAAAGCATTTGAGTAGGAAAAATTACACGCTGACTTTGTTGGACCAGATACCAAAATTTCACAGCCTTTGATAAAATGACTATGTCCCTTATGCTTACTTAGTTCACGCTATTACGATTGTATGTGCTAAGATGGATATGTTTAGATGCATTATTTCTATATATTTCTTATAATCGTAAACGTTTTCAAGCCACTAAAATTATCCTCACTTAACCAGTGGAGGTTCTAGGTTTTGGATTTGTGGAGGGCTGATTTTACAAAATTAAAGGATTATCAAAAAATATAGCCCAAGAATTAGAAGATAACTGGAGCAAAACTGAGACTTAAATTCAACTTAAAATCGGATAGAAATTTAGGCGGAAATTTCGACCAAATTTCAAACTAAAATTCAAACACTTTTTTTCAGATTGAAGTTCAAACCAGGAATAGCATTAAATTGAGATCGAAAATCTTGATCAAAATGAAGCCAAATTCATACTAAAACATTGATTAAAAAAAAGCAATATTCAGACCACAAATTGGGACAAAATTTGTAGCGACTATTTTAGTTAGAAACTAAATAAAAACAAAAGAAAAAACAAAGTCTGTTGAAAACATTAGAATTGCTTTGAAGAATTTATCGAAAAGAATCAGAATTTAAAAATTAAAGTGCTGCCAAGTTGTAATTAACTGAACTGTCAAGACCTCGGTAAGGTAAAAATATTGACTGACTCAAAACTTCCCTTTCCTTCGAATCTTGGTTGAGTGAAGACGTGCTAGTGCGAGCAAAAAAAGTTAAATCGTAAAGTTTTTACTGCCTTCTTCAGTTAGATACAAGTTTATTATTTAAATATAATCGCATCGATCTATCAACTATTTCAATCGATAATAATTTTGAATAATTATTATCAAATTACTTGCGATTGTACCCTCAACACCAGATCAAAATATAAATCTGTGTGTACGCACAGTTTCGTGGCTGAAGCACGCACGCGTCTCTTGGAGAATACTCAGACTCCAGAAACCACTTTGAGACATATTACATGGACTCTTGGACTGAAGTCTTCAAAGAATATTCATCACTATGCCGTATAGGTGTAAACCTAGAACCAGGTCACTCGTTACACCCAACAAACATAATTTCATTCAGGAAAAGCATAATTTCATCTTCATCATATGCCTATGTCAAAATAAGGATAGCATGTGTACGCTATCAAAAAAGCAACATAATTAGTAAATTATAAGAAAAATATTAGAAAAAAAACAATAATTAAATTTAAAGACAAAAAATTAACTAAAAAAATTAAAAATATTGCAATAGAGTAAACTTCATATAATTAAAATCATTTAATTGAAATCATAAAGTGCATTAATTTAAAAAGAAAAACAAAAAAATTGTCAGTGAAAGTTTAGCAACATGTAGCTAAAGTCATACAACAAAAAAATTTCACTTTATAACTTAATATCTATAAGTATCCAATTCATCTATACATGTCAATAATCAATCTCCATAGTAACAGCTGTAAGGCTTTGCAACATGTTCCTGAAAGGAGGTAAGTCAGTAACTTTGGTTATGTTTATATACTTATATATTAAGTTAAAATGTTTATATGCAAAATGCAACTAAGACTTCGTTCTCAGATCATATTATTAAGAAAACAGTTCGCTTTCTACTCGTTGCTCTTACGTTTATGCTCTCGTTTTGTCAAAGCATGTGTTCGGTTACCTTCGAATGTTGCTCCACTTCTTATCTATACATTTATTAGTGTAACTACAATTTTATTCCAGAAGAACCACCAGAAGTGCTACGATATATATATATATATCAATTTAAAGAGCTTGACGAGTAGGTTAGCCAAAAATTATCAGATTTAAAATCGGTTAAGCCAATCCCAAAATATTAGCATCGGAAGTTTTTTAAAATTCACTCATTGAACAAAGCATTGCATACATAGTTGAAAAAATCAATGCTTAAGAGGAGTAAATAATAAATAAGAGAAAGAGAGAAGACGTGAAGTAACGGCATCTCTCAGAACTATCTAACGAGTTATCTGCATACACAAATAACAAAACAAACACCAACGAGTAGTTTGGTTCTCTTTTGATATTTGTTTTTCCATAAGAGATTTCTTGAGCAAAAAAAAAATAGCCCCACTTAGGCTGATGTTACACGGTCAACGTTTTCTGTTTTTACTCTCTTTTCATCGTTTTGTTTGATGCACCGTTACACTATCAGTTTTTTGCTGAATGTTTTTTTTAATACTTTTATCTGCAACTATGTTTTTCCACCTAAAAAGTATTTAATTGTATTTTGGAGTGAATGGAAATTCAATAATTGTAATGGAATTGGATGGAAAATAATTATAATGACAATATGAGATAATATTGGTGGAAATAGCCACAAATTATACAAAAAATATTGCATTTATATATGAAAAACGCAGAAAAATAATCTTCAAAATTTGCGAACTATTAAAATAAGCTACGACACTTTGTTACTTGGCCATTGAATTACCATGTTTTTATAAAAATTATTAAGTATTTTTTAAACAGCACTCATTTTTACAAACAAACCAATGCCAAACAACTCAAAGGGTGGCAAAGAAAAAAAATGTATTTATAAGTTAGTAAAAAGTCTAGTATTTTCCATAAAATATTAGTATTTTCCAATAAAATGCAACTGTGCATCTTCAGCACCCCATTTTATTTGAAGTGATGCAGAATTTTTTCGTCAGTAAAAAAATTTTAAACAAAATGTGTTCATCCTCTCTTTTGCTCAGTGTTCATTTTTCAAAGCAATAACAATTTCATTGTTTGACAGCAAAACATTGATCGTGTAACATCGCCCTTACTGGGGCCTTACCGACTAGTAAACATTTATGGGAGGAAAACTTGAAAAAATCACATTTAATTAACAATGTTTACAACTAAAAAAAAATAAGAAAATTTGAGTTACTTCTAATTTTAAAGTCATATTTTTATTGAAATATTGTACGCTAATTTTCGTTCATTAAATACCTTAACACGAAAAATGTATAGCTCTAGCAATATAGTTCATTTTCATGTTTGTTAATAAAATCGCAATGAAGCTCTAATCTTTTGGATATTTCCTTGGTGGTATGGTAGGGTGAGAAGCAGATAATTTTATTTGGGATTCTTGCATTGAGCACAAACAAGAATCATGGAGGGTGGGTACAGATACTGCATTCGTAGTATTTCCTATTTGTGTGTTAAAAAAGACCCGATAATGGTAAATATAAGTAAATTTTACTTTTTAAATTCTTTATTAATTTTTTTTTTTTTTGATTAAGGTAGCCTTTTTTCAATAATTCCGGTAATTTTCAAACAAAAATTAGGCTTAAATAAGGGACTCTTTAAAATTAGATTGAACCACGATATTGGTGCGGTACGGTCGTCAAGAACCCTCCCGCATAGCTAGCTGAATTCATGAGTCCCGTCCGACTGCCTACCCCCTAAAACAACATCCATTTAAATTAGCCAAAACCATCTGGCATCGTGGTTGGTTACAAATTCCAACAAAAATCGATCAGAATGAGGCCGAATTCAGACCAAAACTCAGACTAAAAACTCAAAATTCAGACCAAAAATCACACCAAAATTCAGAAAAAAATTTAGACCACAACTCAGACTAATTGTTAGACGAAACTTTCGGGAACATGGACGCCAAATACCGAACGAAAGCAAACCGAAATTCAGATCAAAAATCAGCGGAAATAGCTGAAAAATATTCACACCAAAAAATTTTAACTTAAATACAGACCAAAAGTAGGCAAAACTTTAAATTGAATTCAGACAATAAATTAAATAAAAACTAGACCAAAATTCCCACAGAATTTAGACAAAAATTTAAAACGAAATTCAGACCGGTTCCGGACTAAAATTCAGACCTGCGATTGAACTCGCCATAATTTTTTTTTTTATTATTAAAATACTTCCTTTATAGAATTTATTTTTCTGAACACTATGTTCTCAGGAAAATTTAACACTTTCTTACACCTTTGAACTACATCTTCCTTATTTATTCAAATGGTCACTCTAAAATCATAATTTACCATATCCAGCAATAATGCACTCATATCGATTCGCTGCGCTGCAATTCAATTCATTGCCGCTTTTCTTTATGACAATCCAATAGCTGTTGAATAAAAACACAAAAAAAAAAAACGAAAACCAAAACAGGCGCAGCTTGTTGTTGTTGCTGCTGCTGCTCAAAAACATGACTAGGATGACGATATTGCTTCTGCTTCAAATGATGCTGCTGCTGCTGCAGTTGTTGTTCATGTTATTGCCACTGCTGCTATTCCTTCTGCTGCTTACGATGATGATGGGACATAAAATTGTATTGCACACCTTTCTAAGATTTAACCTTAGCATCAACATAAAGCGGCAGCAATATGGCAATTTTATATATTCTTACTTTACTTAACTTTGGTTTGGTTTTAGCAGAAACAGCAACAGCAGCAGCAGCAGCCAGTAAAGCGAAATCATTGACGGCGGCAGGAACTATGCGAAATCTCTGTGAAAATTGCTAAAATTGGAACCGCACATCACATCGTCATATCGCCAAGATCTGTACAAGTATATACTACTTGTTTATATGTGTTTTTTATATACATATGTGTGTGTGTGTGCAACATCGTGTTGCGTCGCAAATTTCTTGCCCCGCGGTCTATAATTAAGATAGTCAGTCTCCGTGAAACCAATTTTCTGTCCTTTTAAAATCGCTTGAAGCGCTGCAGTAAGTTTTGCTTTTTTATTTTTATTTTCTTTCTGTAGTTATTGTTGTTGTTTATAATGCTTACTTTTATTTGCAGCACATAAACATACATATATACATATGTATGTTATATTTGTATGTATGCATGTATGTCCCCGTGATCATCATCGTGTGATTTTATTTAGTGCGCTGCGAGTCTGTGATTGCTCCTGATGCTATTGTTGTTGTTGTTGTTGTTGATCCTGACTGGAATTTGTGAACTTAAAGGCAATTACTACGTTCATATATTGAAACAAAAAAGGGTTTCGAGTTATCCATTCGCATATCTGTATGTGTATGTGGTTGTGTTCGTTGCCTTTATCTGTATCGTCGCCATCATCTTTGGTGCAAGCTGGAGTGCGACTGACGGAACTGAACTGTGTGACACATGGGTGGGTCTAATTTTAATGGAATTCCATTTTGAAATTGGTCATTTATTTTTGTTTTCCAACCATAAAGGTTGTGATTTTTAGTGAATATCTAGTGATTCAACAAATTGTTATAAAATGTAAATCTACATATTTTTACAGATAAGGCTGAAGATAAACTACTGAAGGATCTGTGCTACGGGCATGAAGCTGAAACCGAGAGATTTATATATAGTTTTTTTCTTAACACTTCTTTCTTCGGATTAAGTAAAAACAGAATTATAAATATTATATACATATTTTATATGCACAACCTCCATATCTTGATTTTTATTAGTATTAATATTAAATATTCGAACAGCCCTAAGCATATCTAAACTATGACAAAAAGCTCTCAAGTGAGATGAAAGTTGTGGAAAAGTTTCTCTAATACCTCGAATCTTTCAGCTAATCTCAAAGTTGAAATAATTGGCCCGCAAAGTTGAAATATCTTCCGGAATTGCACATAATCCATGCGTTTAGGGATTGGAAAAATATATATTTAGTAACTTTCTTTCTAACTTCGTTGTAACTACAAACAGTGTTCGATCTTGGGTGCTTCTATAAAGCATCGCTAGTCGGTTTTGTTAGACTAGAAATATAGTGAAGAAAGCCGCGATCGAAGCAGCGATTCACTTTTATCATTGTTTGCTAGCCGCACCAATATGCTTCCGATCTTGTACCATGAGCTAGTGCCATTTCGTAAGGCCTAGCGCAAACAATTCCATTTATACCTTAGTGTTTTGAACGGAAATTACTTCATATTCTACCATAGTGATTGAAATAGAAGCCGGAGGTTTTTCTTCTATTCGCTCAACCTAACCTAGCTGGCGAATTTGCTGAATTTATTTGAATTTCACTATGTCAGTGTCAATTTGCTAAAAAGTCCTTCTTTCAGAACGACAGTCCTTCTTTCAGAACGACAGTCCTTCTTTCAGAACGACAGTCCTTCTTTCAGAACGACAGTCCTTCTTTCAGAACGACAGTCCTTCTTTCAGAACGACAGTCCTTCTTTCAGAACGACAGTCCTCTTTGGGCAGTAAATTTCCTCCGTCTATAAAGACGAATATTTACCTCTTGAAAAATTTAGTTTTATTTATTTTTATTTCTTTCCTTTTTAAATCCCTGTGGGGCATAGAGTCTCAATGAAACATCTCAATCCATTACGATTCTTCGCTATTTTTTTTACTACCTTGCAGGTTCCATTCAAACTATAATCTGCAAATCTCATAGGGTTCTTCACGGTTCTTAGAGTATGGCCGATTCACTTCCGTTTTCTTCGTTTGATTTCGGTCTAAATGGAAAGTTATCTACATTTTACCCATAATTCTGCGTTGGTATTAGTTCTGGGAATTTATTGACGATGACTTGATGCTGGTTTGGGAGTAAGTTCGTCATGAACCAAGTTTCACACCGATTCAAAACAACCGATTAGATGTTGGGATTAATGATGCGCAACTTTGTTTGTATCGAGATCGTAGAACAGTTCCACACTTTATTTAGCTGCGCAAACGAGGCACGGGGTTTTGAAATTTTATTTTGTATATCTTCTGCGGCACCGCCATCTTTAGAGATAACCTTTCCAAGGTAGCTGAAGCTGCTAACGTTTTCGATGTTGGCATTATTTGTTGTTTATGTCTGCTAAGTTTTCGCCGAGTAGATCTTTAGCCCAATTATCGAAAATTGTCCCACTAGGTCGACGATCATGTCCGAATATTTTAATGACATTAATCAGATGCCGACGCCGGTTACAGAGTCAAAAGTTGATGATAGATTACCATTGTATTGCACCCTGTATCCCTCGTATTAAGCTCGAATTAGGCGATATGTCTCTAAGATGCAAGGAACCTCAGATGCAATCCTTGACTAAGCTGTCGAAAGCGTATCACTATGGTTTTCGAAAATAAGGTTTGTAATGCATACCACTCCATCGATTGCTCTACAATAATCATGAGCGTATTAATTTGATTAACGCAGGAAAGGTTACCCTGATCCTTGTTTGCTGCCTGCGCATTGCAACGTTTAGTGTTTTATTTATACGACTATGAATGATTTTTGTTAGTACTTTCGATGGGATAGAGAGCAGCCTATAATTCCGAGAATCGCTTAGATCTACTTTTTTGTTTAAATTGTCCCCAAGACAACACCTTGCATCCAGTCATCTGGAAGTTTTTCATCTTCCCAGATTTCATTAAATCTGTGGCAATAAGGAATAACAGCTAAACTCAAAAGTCGACTAAAAACCTGTTGCGTATTTTTCATTATAAAACCCAAAATATTGAAAGTTCTTACATAATTGTTGGAGTTTAATTAATAAAAAACTATGGAGACTGCTAAATTGTAAAAAATTTTGAAAAATTTTCAACATTTTGGGATTTCTAATAAAAAATACGCAGCAGGTATTTAGTCGGCTTTTGAGTTTAGCTGTTATTCCTTATTGCCACAGAAATATCGGATGAAGAATATTTGAGGTTGTTTGTGACAGGGTTTAAGGATTTCTAATCTTGTCATAACTTGTTGGTTGGTTGTTCTTCAAAGTTTAAATTGCATCCGAAGTTTATTAAGCACTAGAAACTTGGAAAAACATATAAATATAAACTGCTTATGAGTTGAGGAATGACATCGCTAATGGTGGTTTAGCGGGTGGAGAATAGAGGATAAATGTTCTTGCCACCATTCAAGTTGTTCTTTGGTTGATGTTAGTAACCGGATTTGCTTGTCATAAGAATGCCAAAAACTTTTTATACATGTGGCAGCATTAAAGTGAACATCATTTGACTACTAACAAGACATTGACGTCATTTTTCAAAACTTGATACGCTTCAGCTCC
This sequence comes from Toxonevra muliebris, assembly GCA_963691655.1. Lineage (NCBI taxonomy): Eukaryota > Metazoa > Arthropoda > Insecta > Diptera > Pallopteridae > Toxonevra > Toxonevra muliebris. Next base: position 115,433,587 of record OY829326.1, on the reverse strand, counting down.
TTGCCAAATTAGCCAATTTATTTTGTAAAAATATGTATTTTTTAAAAACTGCCTCAAACTATTTAAAAAAAGAAAGTAAAAAACGGAGGAAACAGGTTTTCTAAATAGAGGAAGGTCGTCGGGGTTTGGTTTTTGGTTCATAACTTCCGTTAGAATTGGGAATTATTATTATCATTATTGTATATCGTTGAAAAGAGCGTGAAAAAATGAATATTGTAGAACATAGTAAATCGATTACATGAAAAATGTAGAAGTTATGGACATTTGAAAAATAAAAAAGGTTGTCAAGGTTAGGCACCCATTGAAAATCGACGAAAAATGTGTTGAAATTACTAAAAATTATCTGAGAAATAAAATTTTATGAAATAAAAAGTCAAATTTAACGAATTTCGCCATTGTTTTTATTGATAAAAACATATAATTAGTCATTTGAATACAATTGTTATCATAAGTAACTTACTTAACTAACAGCACATGCAGTGCGCGTTTATCCTTTGATAATCGTCATTAAGTTCGCTCAAATCCTGTACACTAATCGAACTATACACACACATAACTTACCTTGAAGATGCCATTGGTTTTCTTCACTTTTTGTCACGAAAATTGACTCACGAAAAATACTTTTTTAAACATTTTGAGACACTGTGTATAGACTATATGTACTGCTTTCGCTTACGTAAATAAAAATGGCACTCAAAGTTTACCCTCACAAAGGGAAATTTCGCCACTGACGCGGATTAACAGACCTCGTGTAACAACACTGTCAAATCACAACTGTCCAACCCTGACAACCTTCCCCTACATATAACTAATGTCTGAAAAATGAGCAAACTGGTTTAAAAAGTTTAAATTTATTTCTGTTATAATGCGATTTTCATTTAACATTAAATTTTTTATAAATTAAACCTTAAATTTATTTATCCTCCTATTTTTCAAAAACAAAGTATCAAGTATAAAATTAATGTACCTACATATTGTCGTTCTTAATTAGTGTCGTGTCCATATTTTTCTTCCATAAAGAGTTGAAAAAATGGTAAATCGCACAACATGCATGGATGCGAAAAGCTCCACCTAGGACTTCCATGGGCTTTTATGTCATAATAGTAATAAAAATCCATAGTAGAGCCCGTGGTAACGACTAGGGTTCGGACCTTGGAAATCTAATATCGTAGTAAATAATAGAAAAAAAGCGTAGTAAACCAAAATTTCAATAGTAAATTTAAAAATTCCCCTAACAGATAAAAAATAAATATTTTTTGAATAGAAATATTTATGTATATTTAAAAAAAAAAAGTACATAAATTGGGGGAGAACATTAAAAAATCATACAATCATAGATACCTTTGATTGTCCTCTGATATTCGGCTTTTTTATGGAAGTTCTATTTGTTGTAGCAATTTTTTTGTTTAAACAATTTTTGAATATATCTGTCCTCTTTTCTTTTATAAGCTCATCAAGCAAAAGAGTTATGCCTGGTTTTCACTATGTCAAATTCAATCAATTTTGCCAACATATTGACAATTTCTTATAAGAAACTCTCTTTTTCTCTGTCTTTGATATGGAATATGAGAAAGTGAAAACCAGGCATTACCAAATTCACGAAGTAAACATGTGTGAATTTTTGAAAAACGGTGGTATCAGACCTTTTTGCATAAGTAGTATGCAACGAAAAAAATCGTAGTAGATTGTAGCTTAAGCGTAGTGACGGAGTAGATTTTAAAATTTGCGAAAAAATCGTAGTAAATTCCAAACCCTGGTAACGACTTTTGAGCAAAATTTATTTTTCTTTTTCTCTACAAGGAATCATCGTATCTGTCACCTCGTTTGGTGCCAAGTGGTATACGTTTCGCAGGAATGACGAATGATCCCTAATCATGCTATCGGAGGCGACTTTATAATTGACGAATAACTGATGAGTATTGATTGGTTTTTCTTGAGTCTTTTCCAAGAATTGGCGTAGAATGAATACATATTTAATGAAGGACGTACCAGGTCTGAAGCCACATTAATGAGGCTCCTTCAGGTTGCTGAAGACCGGAATATTTAAAAAAAATCCTGCAGTAATTGACGCAAATATTGCGAACTGGGCACGTGCTTGTAACAAAGTGCGACATGGAGAGCTTAAACCGTGTTTTTCTTTTAACTTATTTAGACTTAGTTAGATTTTTAAATTGTTTTTACTTTATTCCAGGACGAAAATTTCAATTAAAAAAAAAGATCTTAACTTCACGGGAAAACCATGAATTCAGGATTTGCTCACTTTTACTTTACTTTTTACTATTATTTCTGGATCAGCAGTTGAACCCCATGTCAAAGCAATCAATCTGGATACCATCGCGTAGTGGAATCATTACACATGTTAATTTTGAAAAATTTTGGAATTGCCACACTATGACTGTTTGGGATTACTGCTTATTTTTTTTTTTTTTTTTGTTGATTTTATTATTAAGTATTGTTAAGCGTATATAATTTTCTGTAAATAATGTTTTATTTGATGAAGCATTCATTCATAATTTGTATAACTTGTAAGTATTAAAATAAAATTGTGTAAATCAGAAACAGAGAACGAGAGCAACAACTTAACCTCAACTTGTGCGTCAATGATGACAAAAATAGCAACGAAACAACAACGCCAACACCAACAACAAGTAGAATATTATTTAACAGCCGCCAACAATGACCACCAGACAAATTTTCGATTTTACGCTATAAATTATATTGCTGTTCTACACGTCCATTCTCCGCGATCAGTTCTGGTCTCTTCTGCTCTCATTTTTTCCACTCCCCTCTAGTATTTCTGTATGGTTGTTGTTGCTTTTTGGCTCAATTGTGGTGATTTTTGGGCGCTTCTTTCCGTTTTTCATAAATTTAAATTATTAATTTTGGTTTTTTTTTTTTTTGTAGTCTTGTATTAGATGGAGACGAAGGCGTCGTCGACAACGACGACGATGATGATTGTGTCGTTTTGTTTGTTGTCCATTTGGCTTTCTTCATTTTGGCCTTTTATTCATGCATACAAACATGAGTGTAATTTAGGGATTTAGGTTTTTTGTGTTCAAAAATTTAAGATTTTTTCTTAAATGAAGCGGCCTAAGATCAAAAAAAACTGAATATGCTCTCCAAAAAACCGAAAAAAAAAAAATAAAAAAAATTGAAACGGAAATTGGAAAATTATAATCAAATTTGTTTAGAAAAAGTGTTTTTTTTGCTGCCAAAGACCGAAGGAAATTAAATGTGGACAATACACAAAGCACAGACGAAGAAAAAAGAAGAAGAAGTAACAATGTTGTTGTTCATGTTGCTCTTGTTGCTGTTGTCTATTGATGCGCCACAATGAATTTGCATTTCATGTGAGATTTCGATTTTGGTTTTTATAATTAAAGATTTTAAAACTTTTTTCTCTGACTACCAATTTAAACTTTTAAAATTTAATTTAGTTAACAAACAATGCAAACATTTCCGTTTACACGCAATTATGCATAATTTTAGTTTGCATTTTTACAACTAAGTATCTATTATTTGCTTTCAGTGGTAGCAGGAAAGGAAAGGTAGAGTTTTTACAAAAAAAAAAAAAACAAAATTCTCAACGCATATATACTTTAATTAATGTGGAGCAACAACCACTTAAAATTTTTGTCCGACGCCTTTGTTTTGAATTTGCCAGCGGTAATTTGACGTTTGTTTGAAATTAACTTCTGATTCTCCATGTGATTAATGACTTAGGCTATAATTTCAAGTATTGAATATTCCTATATACTACATATACTAGCCAACGGTAATACCTTATCTAATGCATGATTTCTCCATATACTGGGGTCGACCAAGAATTCCTCAACCTATCTCCTTATTATTGCATCACGTGTCAAGCCAAGCTTCATCTTAAAAGAAAGCTCGCACATTTCGTCACCACTACTGAATTGGCGCCCCAAAATGACTACTGTACTACTTGCCAACCCTTCCAAGAAATTTTTTATAATCCAACTGTCATACACACTGCGACTTCAATAAATCTGAAATTGGAAGTTTTGTTCTGGTTTTTAGTCTGGATTGCAGTCTGATTTTTGGATTGACTTTTGGGGTGAGTTTTGGACTGAATACCAGTCAGAGTTCTGGTCCGATTTTTTATCAGAGTTTGGGTCCGCTTTTGTGACAGAATTTTGTTAGACTTTTGATCTATAGAGTTTTGATCAGAAATTGATCCAAATTTTTTATCAGTGAGTTCAAAGGCTAACTTGTGTATGCATTACACGTGTTCATAGATGTGTCTAACGGCATCTCTTGAAATCCTTTTAGAACTTCTTCACATTTTTGAGGCCATGTTTAGAATGCCAGGAGGTGATATTAGATCAGAGCGTTGCTCAAATTGGAAGAAAATGAGCATTATTACATGGCAAGATCCTGAACTGTCAATACCAACATATAATATTGCACGAAAGTCTTTACTTAAAGATTTAAAACAAAACTGAGTAATAGTCGGAGTTAGAAGGCATAGCCAAAATCTACCAGGTGAGGCAAAAATGGCACCAAATGTCATTGTGCTTTGTAGACAGATAGAGAGTTGGTTGACATAAAACAATGAAGCGATATACATTTGAAAACGAATTATTATTGCTTGTTTGACCAATTTTCAGTCTTTTTCAGTTTTAAAGCAGCATGACATTCGTAGTCGTTTTCCTCGTCGTCTTGTACCATATGCACGAATAATTAAGCGTTTGGCTGAGCGACTCGTGCGAACTGTGCTCAATAGAAATATCGCAAGAAGTGGCCGGCCTCAAATTGCTCATTCGACCGAGAATATCGCTGCTGATGCTGAGGACGTTCGAGAGAGTTCACAAACATCAACGAGATAACGATGAACACAATTTGGTATCACTAGATGTTCATTGCGTTGAATTTCGGTGATAGGCCTAAAAATGTACCTAAAAATGCCTAAAAATGCATACCGTTCACCAGTTGGTACCTCCTGACCGTCAAGTGTGGTTAACTTGCTCCCATGCTCTATTAATCCTGGTACAAGAAGAGGTTGATTTCGTATCTAACATCATAATGAGCGACGAATCCCATATCCACTTAAGTGGTTGTGTGAATAAACAAAATTTGCGTTTCTTTGGCACGAAGAATCCACATGAAATGCACAAAGAGCCATTGCATCCAATTAAAGTGTCTGGTGCGGCATTAGTAGTGAAAAAGTCATAGGCCCTTCCCTTTTGGAGGACGCAGGCACCACTGCAACCGTAACGGTTGAGTGCTACAGACAGATGTTAAACAAATTTAAATGGGTCTCGAGCATTGTTATTTTCAGCAGGACGGGACAACTACTCACACTGCTCGGGCAACGATGAAAATTTTGAAACACCAATTTTCGGGCCGTATGATCTCCTGTTTTGCGACTAGAACTGGTTAGCCAGATCGCCAGACTTTTTTCTTTGGGGCTTTTTAAAATCTCGCGTTTACCTGAACAAACCACAAACCTTGCAAGTCTGGAAAGTCAGCATAGAAGAAGAAATCAATAATTTGGAGCCAGATATCTTGCGAGAAGCAATTCAAAATGCCGTAAAATGAGCACAAATGTGCCTCAACTCAGAAGGTGGCCATTTGACCGAGATAATTTTTTCAACTTAATGTCATCAAATGTACACCTTCAAATAAGGTTTAAAAAAAAACAGAGACCAATTCACATTATGACATTACTTTTGCCCACCCTGTATAATTGTATATACAAATGATAACCTGGTATGCAGATGGTATACTTATGGAAGATGGAGCACGAATAGGGGTATTTGGCCCAAGGGTAAAATACTCTGAACCCATGGGTAAATGTACTAACATCTTTCAGGCAGAAACCTACACCATTAAAAGATGTGTTTACATTAACCTCACGAGAAAATGCCAAAATCAGAATATTTCAATTTTAACAGACAGTCAAGGTGCTATAAAGCCACTCAAATTGCATCCTTTGGGTTCCAGGCGATGTAGGAATAGAAGGCTATGAGAAGGCAAATAAGCTATCAAAGAAGGGGACGGAAACCGCCTTTGGTAGACCAGCACCTTACTGCGATGAGGATTAGGGAAGATTATCTAACTATGCTGTTAAAAGCAGAAGAAACAAATACTGGGATAACGTACTTGCAATGGAACAATCAAAAACTATTTTAGGAAAATATAAACTAAAACGTGTTAATGTTTGTATGAATATAACTAAAGGCAACTTAACCCTCTATTTGCCAAATTTTTGATTGATAAAAAACAAATCGGAATTGATTAATATTGGCGTAAAAATTATAAACTGATTTAAAACCCCCAAAAAAAAAACGAATGGGTGTGGTTTTATGAAGTGGGAAAGTTTGAACGCCTAAATGAGCTTTTTATCAATTTGTTTTAAGTAATTAAATATTTTATATAAAAAATTCAAAAATGCTCAGCTATCCATAGCTATCTGGATAGTATGACGGGAAGTTTTTTATTTTTTTTTTTTTTTACTTTTATCTCAATACAATCAAAATAATAAATTTTCCTATTTTTCACAAATTTTTTACTTTGACTGTCGCTAACTTCTGTAATACACATCATAGCTCATATCTAACGCTTGCATCTTTTTTCGGACCCAAAACTGTATGTTTCTACCAAAAATTTTTAAAAAACAGTAAATCGATTTGAAAAAAACTGTATATTTCGCGGTATCATCTTTTTTTTTTTAATGAAAATTAACAAAGAAAGCAATTTATCCATCATCGCCTTCGTTCTCCATTTTCATATCTCCTTTTGTAGTTGTATTAAATTTGTGCTTTAGAGAAATTTGACGAAGCGATTCCGGCTTTGCTATGAGGTATTTATTGAAATCAGCGCATGGATATTTCAAGTTACATTTGACGATCAGAATCGCCTTCAATGTTTCCACTTCTTTCAAAAGTACACTCTCAACGAGTTGCTATTGTTCTCTCAGGTGTTACAGAGTGACAATCGTAAAGTGACGCACACATTTCAGCAGTTATTTTCAAAAGAACGTACTTCCATTAAGTACAATTAAGTGTTAACATTGCTGAATATATAAGCATTCATTTGAACCCCACCTCATGCAATACAACCTTCTTTAGCCTGCACACATGCCTTCAATCGATCCGGAAATCGTAGGACTGTTCGCCGCAGGACTTCCTGATCAATTTCAGTCCAGGCTTTCTCTAATGAATTTGTCAGCGACTCCAGACTGTGGTGTTGAGATGCACAAGCCTTACTCTCTAAAATACTCCAAATAGAGTAGTCCATTGGATTCAAGTCTGGGGAGTATGGTGGCCATTCTTGAGATGTTATGAATCCAGAAAAATTGTCTTTTATCCATGTTTGCGTTAATTTTGCCATGTGGGAAGGTGCAGAATCTTGCTGGAAAGTCCAGTTTTCATTTCCAAATGTATCTTGGGCCCAGGGAAGAACATGTTCTGGCTTTTGAACTCGGCCAACAGTCCTACTTTGTTGCCATTATGATGTTAGCCACATTCGGTCATTTTGCGCATTGAAATGTTGTTCAACCGTGAAAATTTTTTCATCTGTAAACAAGATATTTTCAACATTTTTTAACACGGAGGAGAGTAGCAACGCCTTGCATCTTTGCAGTCACAAATCTTTCTTTTTTTGTGTCAGATCTTGAGCTTTTCGGAGCTTGTACGGCTTAAGATTAAGCTTTGATTTTGCAATGATTCGCACTGTTTCACGGTTTACTCCCACTTCCTTAGCGATTTTTCTCATTGAGCGCCTTGGATTTCGCTTGATTCGTTTACGAATTTTTTCTGTTAAACCAGTAGTGGCAACTGTTGAAAATTTTCCCCGGTCTCTATCTCCGGAACCCCCAGTTTCATTATATCGAATAATAGCTCGGTCTACCGTACGGCTTGACAAATTTAAAGCCTTTGCAGTTTGACGGCTACTATAATTTGCCAAATGAAATTTCATAATTTCACGACGAATATTTTCCTTGTCCATTTTTATGGAAATTTCAAAATGTAATAACAAAAATTCAAATTAAATTAAAAGCAAAGCCAATGATGAATGAATTTGCTTTTTAAATTAAAGTAACGGTAAATGGCAAAGCTTGCTGCAGAGTATTAAACTTGCGTCACTTTTCAATTGTCACCCTGTATATATTATTCCTAGTATAAACGCGGTATTTTGATAAAAATGGCGGTATGCGGTTTTGGAGTCGAAAATACGGTATACTACCGCGAAAAACTGTATAGATACGAGCGTTACTCATAACCGATGCATTTTTTTGAAAGCTTGGGAAATTCCCTAAGCGATATGATAAAATGTAGCAACAGAAGGCTTTTATGGTGGCAATTCTATCCCTTTTGATGAAGACCGTCTAGAGGCGGGCTTGGGAACTAGAGGGTTAAGAATTATAACAGGTATTTTAACAAGTTACTGAATTATTACCTGACAAAACCACAACACAGTGAAGTATGTAAACTCTGTGGGAGGAACCCGAAACTTCAAAACACATTTTAGAACAATATCCGGTACTGTTCCTTTTTCCGACGTCTGATTCTTATTGCCATTGTTCCAAATGTTTTATATTGCTTCGGATATTAGCTTTTGTATATATAACGCTGGCTACTGCAAAGAGAAATTCGAAAACGTTTCAAAACATATTTGAGGTTCACCAAGAATAAAAATACAAAATAATTATATTCAATATGAAATGCATTTCATTAATTTAGCAAAATCAGCCCCCCAAATCTAAAATCCAGATCTACTACTGACTTTCTTCCCAGTGAAACTTGATTATCCACCAAATCGATTATCTGCGCATCTAGTTCTAAGCATGTTGAAGTTAAATCGTCATGGCTCTAACTAGCTCTAAGTTGAAGCTAAATTCTGATTAATTGGAGTCATTATTATTTCATGGCATCGTCACCACATGTCTTTGTTGCATGTAATCAAAGATTTGGTGATAGAATACGTTTTTTGGGCTAGTCCGATCTAGGATTATCTCTTGATTCCCGATATCAAATGTGGAACTACCCTGGAATTTTTGACCTCACTCGGCCTCTACACCGACAACGAGGTAAATAATCAACGAAGATGTATATATCTATGTAAGACTCCAAATATTTAATAACGAATTATGAATTTGTTGTCGAGTTTCTTTTCCATTTTTACAATTAAACCATGAATTGTGCATCTCATTTAATGGCCCTCTGAAAACGCATAAATCTCTTGCCGCAAAATCACTTCCCAGCCTCGCAATGACATATTGAATAAATCTACATACACACAATAATTTCGAGTTACGGCTTCATTAGTGCAACTCACACGCATCCCACAACGGCAACGCGGCAACGGATGTGTTACAATATTTAACAACCCTGCAAATAGAGGGAGGTATACAAAAAAATTCAAATTCAGCATGCAGTATATGTAGAGCTATTTTTGCATAATAGTTTTAGTTGCTGCTGCAGCTGATGATGGGACACCAGCATAATTATTATCGCCAACCATAACCTTAAGTAGTTACGCAGTATTCGAGTATTCAATGTGGTGATGTTTCGTTTACGCTCGAAAGGAGTAACAAGTGTGCAGCCAGGAAATTCTTAAAAATAAATATAAAAAAAAAAAGTAAAACATCTCTCAGCTCATTCATTCGACATGTGGTACAATCTACAGTAAATGGAAGTGCAAGTAAATTTGTGTGTGTGTGTGTGTGCGGGAATAAATCGAGCACGCGCGGAGTTAGCGGGAAACAAGCTGGAAGCAACAGAATCATCACGCTGGATGAGCTGCTCGTAAAACAATTGAAGCGTTATCAGACAGAGAGTGAAGAATAGTAGCAGTGGCAGTGGCAGCAACATCTGCAGCAACATGTACAAGTACATGCCACATATGCGTGCACGAGACTTGTAGGGAGCCAAGTTTGTTTTTTTGAAAATGATGACTTCTTGGAAGACGTTGGATGGATGGGGCCAAAATGCTCAAACAGGAGTAATGCTCCAACACTCTATCTGCGTAAGTATAAATGAATGGGTGTGTGAATGTAGAGTGGGCAATGACTTTAGTTCAACTTATTGTTAGTGATGCTGCAGTTGCACTAACAACATGTTCATGTTCATGTTTTTGTTGATGCAACATAATAAAATAATTAAAACAGCAACAACAAAATAAGCTGCTAGTTACTATTTTCACAGCGCCGCAGATGGACAAATGTTGGAAAGAAATTCTAGACTGAATTTATAAATAAATAAATAAAAAGTAAAAAAAAAGTCTCGTTGTTTTTATGTAACTTTGGGATAATTCTCGTCGATGCTAAAATCATAAAATTCGATTTTTATGTATTTTTATGTTTTTGTAAAAATAAACAAATCGAAAGGAAAACAAAAAACATTAAAAATAAGAAAGAAAAAAATAACAACAAGGAAAACAGAAGAAAATCTCATCACGGAAACATAATGAAATTATGCAATTCTCTAGAAAAATTATACATCTACAGCCATAGAAACAGCAGTAGCATTCATAAGTGTAGGTAAAATTTCACCTTATGCGTTGCTCCTACTTTCCTGGAAATGTAATGCAATGAACTTTAATACACCAATTCCATCAGTTGATGATGAAGACGGTTGTTTGGTTGGTGGCGCACGTGCGACAGACACTCAAGCTAAGACACAATTCAATACAGTCGCCCAGTCGCGATTGCGTCGATTGAGAATTCCACATCCGTTTTTCATTTCTTTTATTTTTTATTTGTGACTACCAAATGCCACTGATTCAATTAAGAAAGAAATTCTTTAAGTACAGCAACCAAATTAAATTATCAACAAAAAGCAAAAAAAAAAAAAAAATATGAGAAGAAAATAAGCGCACAAATTAATTAATTTAAAGTGGCTTAATCTGATAAACTCTTAAATGACGCATGCTTTTTAATTTTTCCATACAATACATTTTCATTTTTTTTTTTTTTTTTTTTCAAAGTCTTCTGAGGGGACATTGAAATCTTAATGGAGCACATCAGCAGCATATTTATTTGTATGTATGTATGTATTGGTAATAAGTAGTAATCTTCTGTATTTGTACTTTCTCGAGTGTCGTCGTCGTCTCTTTTGTTTTGGCCCGTGTATTGAATTATTTTTAGTTGCGTGACGAATACCAAGTTCCAAGTTAAAGTTGAAGTTGATAAGAAATAAACCAACAATCAACAAAAGAAATGACTTCAATTCTCGTCGTCGCCGTTGTTTTTGTATTTGAAAGTTGCCAGTCGCAATTGTACATTTATACACGCATACACCGCTTAATTAAATTGAGTTCAAAGTTCAATCCAATGATTTCATAAATGAAATCTTAAAATTTTTAATTATACTTAATAAGATTTAAGTTATTTTTAGAATTTTTATTTATTTTTTTTTAAATCTTTCTCCGGTAAGAAGTTCAGTTTTAAATTCACTGATGTATTTGTGGCCATTAGGTAAATAGTTCGGGTAGTAGATAGCCGAAAAATCATTGGAATTTCTTGGAAATTCAGGTTTCCTCCAATCGAATCAGGATTGGATTGTAAACAGAGCCACTTCACCAACTAACTGTAAACAGGGAGTGTTTATTTCTCATTATAACAATATTAAATATTTGTGCTGCAATAATTCACTCAAGCTTTCCCATTATTTTTTTGTGTTTCTCTATACAAAAAGGTAAGTAGTAGTTAAGTTATTTATAACCGTAGTATATCTATTATATAAAAAGACTCCATGGAAAAGGAGATCATATATTTTAGTACGGAGCCGAATGTGACACAAAGCTTATGCTAACGTCCGAGCCTTAGTCCCAAAAGACAGAAAAATATCTCCAATTTGTGTCATTATGTATTAACTGCAAACACTTACAGTTATACAAAGATAGCACAAATTTTTTACAATACCATATACATGTAAAATTATAAATAAAATGACCATAAAAATGCATATAAATAGAGAAAAGCACAACCAACTGAATCAACTAGTAACCGAAAAAAAAGCGGGAAATATTTGCAACCGCAAATAAATTCAAGTTGTCTATTGCCACCACGAATCGCGTGCGGCAGCAGCAGTAGCAACAACAATTGCTTTAATTTTTGCCTTGTAATAAATTCTTAAAGTTAAAAGCTAAAAATAAATTTGCATTTCAGTTTCGCTTAGCGACTCTATTAATTCAATCTTTCACATTCATTCATTCCGACTAACTAAGAGTAGTACATATGTATGTACATATGTATGTACATATGTATGTAAGTACTTGCAGTGTGGCCGATAATAATAATTACACCAAAAGCAACAACAACGCTAATAATAACAGCAAAATGTTACTGTGGCCAGATGGCTAGCAGGCTGAATGACTGTGGCCACTAGTGTCGAGTACGCATTTCTAATTATCTGATTTTACTTCATTCTCGAGGTGCTTCTTTTTGCTAAAGCTGCGCATGCGCAAGCCCATTTAAATTCTAATAATAACATTTCTAAGAAAGTTAAAAGCTGAAATAGAAATATTGTACATGTACTTGTAAATATGTATGTAAATATGTATGCAGAAAGAAATGGTAACGTACGTGAAAAGACATCAGTGTGGCGCACACTGCCAAAGAGTTGGATGAATGAAGAGTTGAATGAATGGATGGATGAATCGCGAGGAACATCATCATCATTATCATTGGCACAGTATGACAAAATAATTATTTGAAAATTAAAAAATTTGTTACTTTTAATTAAATAACTATCAAAATTCAAGTTGATATCTTTTGTAGTTTAACCCAAATCCAATCAACATGTGCGTCTAAGGCACATTTTTAAGTTTGAAGTGCTTTAAATTTCCTTGAATTCCTTTCCCTACTATTTTTGTACATAAAATACATACTTTTGCTTAAATTTAAACTTTTCACTGATTTTTATTTTCAAAAAACTAAAAATGCACCTAATCCAATTAAAATGTGCCTCTCAGACACATATGAGATTTCTCTTAATTTCGTTTGTTTCTATTCAAATAAACTTTGTTTTATACGGTCAGTTTTAGTCGGACTTTCAACGAAAAAGCTGTAAAAATTAGTGGTTGAGAAGTTTGTTTACACCTTTTCTGCTGAAAAATTTGTTATACTACATAATGTCAAAAGGAAAGTTTATCACGCAAGAAGAGAGAATTATTAACGACAGTGATGAGGAGGCGGATTTCGATGAAGGCGATATCAGCTTTGATGAGATTGGAAAATTATATATATGGAAATTTCTCTGTCAAAAATTCAAGAATAAGTTTTTTTGGGAAGCTTTTTAATGACTTGGGACACGTGAGACACGAAAAACTGTTTTTTGGGATTTTTCTTATTTTGAGGTTAGGGACAACATGTAACATTTCCCATGGAGAATAATATTAGATTCATGTTCATCAACTGAAATTACATAAAAATAGGCTTTTCCCGTTGTTTTATGATGACTTGGGTAAGCGTTTTTGGGCCTTTTTTGAGGTAAGGGACAACACGTAACATTTTCCATGAAAAATAATATTATTTTATTTATTTATTTATTTAATAGTTTAATAGTGCAAAAAGATGTACATCTTATAGCAGCACTAGTATTACACATGAGAAACATGCAATTGAGTTTTTTTGAGGTTAATAAAAATAAAAATAGTAAAGGTAAAACAAAAAAGTTGTTAATAATGAATATTAGATTCATATTCAGCGAGAAAAAATATACGAAAAAGGCTTTATCTGTTCATTTATGATGAATTGGGTAAACGCATGCTTGATAAAACTATTCTCTCAAGGTGAGGTCGTAGACTTGCAGTCGCCATATTGGTCCGTCATCATGTCAAATCAAAAAAGGACTGGCAGCATTTGAAACTAGAGATAATAAGCATTCATTAAATATGCTCTAAAATACTTAAACCAATTTTGGACAAGGGGTGGTCTACCGTTGACAGATTTATATAATTTTTGGTTAAGCGTAAAACAAATTGTTGGTATGCCGCCCACTTTTACAACCTTATTGATATCTCCGGAATACCTACTTTCATTGCCTGGCTGAATAAATATCCCGATTGAAATAAAAAAATGTGAATTAAGCCGAAAACTATTTTTAAAAGATTTTATCCACGACCTTGTTGTACCGCTTATTAAACGTCGCAGTCTATCAAAGCTAAATAAATATAATGCAATAAAAATAATTACAGAATGTGCAAACAATCGTGTAGAGTAGAGCACGAGCTCACCGAGCACGCTCTGACAACTCTGATTTAATTTTAAAACGCACAAACTGTCAGATAACAGCTATTTATAATTAAGTTTATTTTTCAACAAATTTTTTTTCAATCGTTTTGACCTTTTTTGTGCAAAATTGATAAATTAATTATTCCCAGCCCTTGTCCTGTCATTACAATTTTTGTGTATTCCGTCCAAATATTATTTTCAAGCCCCATTGACAATGGAGCGAGGACACGAGGCGTGTTTCGTAATCGATTTTGGAAACGAGAGCACTCGTCGCTATTCTCGTTGTCCAATTTACAATTAAGCGAGGCGCTATTAATATGAAACAGCTGTTTAAAGTGTATTCACTTTATTAAGAGTTACCATCATTTATTGTCAAAAATTGTGTATATATTTTAAAATCAAGTTATTTTCAGGAAAATTTAATAAAAACGATTATTTACTGGTTCAATAATTGCTGCACGAAGGGTTAGTTCGTTTTGCCACAGTTTTCTACTAATACACTTAATATTTTGTTTCATTTCAACAGTATGTAGTACATCTGGCAGCTCTACATGTATCAACATCGCGTCCCGCTCGCGAGGTTTTTTCAAATTTTCGAAATTCACTGGCGAGACGAGAGCTCGCCTCGCTTCATTGTATATGCGGACATTGAAACACATTGAATGAAAATTTGTCGATGTAACGCTTTCGAACATCGCCTCGCGTTCTCGCTCCATTGTAAATGGGGCTTCATTCGTACTCTGTCTGCTCAGTCAATATCTTCTGAGCACGTAGAGTACGCTCTGAGCGCGCTCTGATCACAAAAAAAAAACACAATTACGTTTGCTCTGAGTGCTCAGAGCTAAAAAGAAACACGAATACGTTTTTTAACATCTCGTGCTCTGCTCAGAGCTAATAAAGAAAAACGCCTAATAATATTTGAAACGAGCATGCTTCAAAAATACTTGTTCGCTTAAATAAATGTTTTTCATAAATTATGTTTCACAATCATACAATTTCACATTGAAATTGTAATTCACTTAAGTTAGTTCCTTGCGCCGTAGAAGGCCTATCAATCAATCCCAATAAAGCAGTTCTTGTTCCCTTTACTAAGAGATACAAACTGGACTTCGGTCCCATTTCCATACAAGACACTGTTATTGTGTACTCTGATGAGGTCAAATATTTAGGCATCACGCTTGACAAACGACTAAACTGGAACACTCACTTACACAATGTCCTCTTAAAAGCCACTAGGGCTTTCTGGGCCAGCAAGAGACTCTTTGGTAAAACATGGGTCTTACTCCTAAGATGATCTTTTGGCTCTACACCATGATAGTTAGACCTGTCATAGCCTATGCGGCTCTAGTGTGGTGGCCCAAAGTCATGCAGGGCTCGGCCATCACCAAACTTAACAAGCTCCAAAGGCTTGCTTGCGTCTCCATAGCTGGAGCTATGCGCACCTGTCCAACTCCTGCAATTGAAGCGTTGATTGGCCTGGTGCCATTACACATTTTCATCAAGAAAACAGCTGCAAATACTCCTTTGCGGCTGCGTATATCGTCAAGCTTACTGGAAGGCAACTATGGTCACCTGAGCATTCTTGACGAAATCCCTAACACTCCAATATGTACTGTATCGGATTATATGGTTAGGGATCTATGTTTCGGTGGGAAATTCAACATCATTCTTCCTTCCAGGTACGAATGGGATGGCCAATGTCCAGATTTCGGTCCCTTTGCTCTCAATTGGTATACAGACGGCTCGAAAATGGACTGTGGTTCTGGTGCCGGAGTTGCTGGACCCAATACTAGAATCTCAATCCCTCTGGGTATTTGGCCCAGTGTCTTTCAAGCCGAAATATACGCAATTGAGACCTGCGCTAATATAAACCTGTATAAAGGTCTTAAAGGCGCAAATATTGTAATTTTCTCAGATAGCCAGGCGGCTCTCTTAGCACTCTCTTCATGGAGTTTTTCATCTAAACTGGTGAAAGAGTGTTTTGATAGTCTCCAGCGCTTGTCTACCCGTAACAAAGTTACGCTTTGTGGGGTACCCGGCCACCGTGACATTGCTGGTAATGAAGCCGCCGATGAACTGGCTAGGCAAGGTTCATCTACCAAGCACTTCGGCCCCGATCCGTTTTGCGGAATCGGCTGGGCCTCTACGAAATCTATCGTTGAGGAGTGGTCTAAGGCAAAATGGCTAGAGTATTGGAACTCTATCCCGGGTTTAAGACAGGCAAAAGCTCTCACCATTCCGCTTGCCCAAAATCAGCCCATCTCTTATTCCAAACCTGACCTTAGGCTATTGGTGGGCTACATGTCTGGACACCATGGGCTCAGAT
This sequence comes from Toxonevra muliebris, assembly GCA_963691655.1. Classification (NCBI taxonomy): domain Eukaryota; kingdom Metazoa; phylum Arthropoda; class Insecta; order Diptera; family Pallopteridae; genus Toxonevra; species Toxonevra muliebris. The sequence goes on along the minus strand of OY829326.1, from coordinate 115,417,058 downwards.
ATCACCTAAGCAAAATAGGTCTGTCCAATGAGACAGAATGTCGTCTATGTATGGAAGATGGCGAGACGACACTTCACATTCTGTGTGAGTGTCCGGCCTTGGCTCGGCTCAGAGGAAGAATCTTTGATTATTCGTTTTTGACGGCTGATCACATGAAATCTTCTTCTACGAAAGATGTCTTGACTTTTATTAGGTCAGCCGAACGTCATTTGTCATAAAATGGGGAATGGCACAAAAGATCTTTTAGGTCGCAGTGCCTGCCTGGTTGGGCTCCTCTAATACTAATAATTATAATAATAATAAGTTAGTTCCTTAAAATTAATTAAAAATAAAAATTTCTTTTGCAAAACTAACTCGAACTTCATAATTTCCTCATATGTGCCTCCGAGGCACATGTTGATTGGATTAGTTATAAAAATGTCGTGATTTGATTAGGGTTAAGAGTGCAGAACACAAAAAAATTTTTTGTGATGGTCCAAAGTAGATTAGAACAGACCAGAGATAACACCACATGAAAAATCAAAACTCAGGCAAAAATTGAGGACAAAAATCGAGTCCCTTCTGCACTCATCACATGATCTGATAACATCATGTGATAGATAGAGAAAGAAAAAGGTCAAAATAATTTGAAAAACAATGGATAAAAAAATTCATCGAACCAAATTTTCATTATTTTTCTTAGTTCGAGATTTCGGACTGAGAACAATTTTTCAATTTTTGTTCTCTAGAGTAATTTCAATTAATAAATAACTCAACGAAAAAGTCAAATATTTCTAAGATATTGAAAATCATTCCGGTGGTTATCATTAAGCAGGCATTTAGTAAACTAAGGAAAGCTACTGAGCAATCAAAATAGACTTAAAGCTTTTCGCGCACTTGGTTACACTGTACATCTTCATGATTGTCTTTGGTAGAGTAGTGCAGTGACCATTAAAATAAAATATCACATATGTAACTAATATACATACATACATACATAGATGCATATAAGAATACACAAACATTCATACATACTTATGTATGTGTGTACATATGTATGTGTAAAAGCGCGCAAGCGTTCATCATTTGTGATGATGATATTGTTTTGGTGGCCATCGTAGCCATCGTCCACATATGCCACGATTGTGGCTTACACTTGTGGCTTGTTAGTGGGGTGTCCTCCACTTCCACTTGGTGTTGTTGCTGTTGTGGTGTATTATGCGATGTGTGCAGCTAAGCGCAACTGCGAACTGTAGAAAAAGAGAAGAAGAAGAAGCAAAAACACAAAGAAATCATAATGAACAAACGAACGGGTCTTAATAAAATTACGAGTAAATGCTTAGCATGTATCTTATGGATATCGTATACATATATAGATACTAGAAAAAAAGGTTAGTTACATATATCGCTCGAGTAGCGGATCTTTTGGGGTAGTCATTGCACATCCAAATGTGCAATTAACATTTTCGATGTTGCTGAATGCTTCTTCTATTGCTGTTATTGTTGATGTTGCTATTGTTGTTCCTATTGCTACTACCAACTACCACCACGATCACCACCAATATCTACTACTGATTATAGTGACGATGATCATGATGATCATCACATTGATAATCATGATGATCGTCCTCAGTGAACACGCGCATAAAGTTGTGCTTTAATTAAGCGAGCGAACAGCACAAATAAACAACTACAACTAAGTACAACTGTGATGTTTAAGAAAAAGTTCCAAATTCCAACAACAACAATAACAACAACAACAATAACAACAACCACGAGAAATAATAATAAGCGAGTATCTGTAAATATTTAAGCGTCTTGCACATTAAACATTTTAAGTGGATTTACACATGCGTTGTTGTCTTTAACTATTCTTTTTGTTTTTGTTTTTCTTGGTTGTTGTTTTTGTAATTACTTATTAAAATTGTTAATTGTATTAAAAAAGGAAAAAAAAATATACAAATATACAAAATTGCATTGGATTCCTTTTTCTTTATGCTTTTTTTTATAGTTTTAATTATTGTACTCATTATGTCCACTGTTTGTTATTTATGATTCAAAAATGGTTACTCCTACCTTCATTTCATTTCATTCCATTCCATTCCGTTTGATGGTCAATAATTAAACGTAATTAATACTTTTTTATCCAGTACAAGTACAAGTTTTCAAATAAGATATATGATTTTCCAATTGTTAGTTTTAGTGCAGTGACATGAAAATTAATTAAGAAATCTAAATAATCAAAAGTAATTATGAAATAATTTATTCTGTTTTTGTTACGATCGTTGAAATCGCCAATGCAATTTTGCACAATTTTTATTATGCATTTTAAAATTATTATTCATATTGGCACTATGTATAATTTTAGGAAGATAAGTATCTATAACAGCCAGGTATATCGAGGCATAACCGCTTTGTGGCGGTTTGAGCTCGTTATATTAAAGTCAAACCTTTTGCCACTCGAATCTAATGGGAGGGATGAAATGAAAAAACTTTTCCTTTAGCTATATAAAAGAAAATAAAGAATATTTTCAATCAAGAGAAGACAGAGCGACCCCCCAAAAAACCCCCTCTTTTGGTGAAAAACGCCTTTTTGTACTAATAACTGGTTAACCATTGGAGATATCAAAAAATTATCTAGCACACATAACAAGCTTAAGTGATTTTCTAAAAAAAAAGATATAATGCAATTTTTTCGTATATGTCATAGTTTTCGAGATATTCAATATTTAAGAAATTGCAAATTTATTACTTTGTATGTACTGTGGATGCGCGTGCATCTTTGTTTATTTGAATTTTTGAGCGCGGAGCCTATAGAAAAAATTGAATTACTCAAAAACCAATCAAGCTAGGAAGAAAAAAAAATTGCAAAATGATAATTTTTTTATTTCTAACTTTAACAGGACTTTCAGAAGTAATGTCTTGAACTAAAAGATAATACATTTATGACATATAGTGAAACCAGTTATTTTAATTAGGCCTGCAAATAGTAAAAGTAGTAAAAACCAACAGGTAACTATACTATATTGTTATATCAGTTTTTGTTTGCCATTTGGAAAGTATTTGCTCCACTTTCTTTTACTCCTATATTTTTGCGCCATTAGATTTTATTAGAAGTTTCGAACCGTTTAAATTTGGGTTCGTGTTTAGGTTCAGGTTCAAGCAAAAAATAACAGTGTGTTCCTGTTCAGGTTCAAATAAAAATAAAGCAAAACAAGGTTTTTCAAATAATAGTTTTACTTATTTGCATACATCAATACATTTGGTTACTTTGCAATTTACATTTTTTCATTCCGTTGACATTTTTCTTATATTTGATCATTTGTTGTTTTATTAAACATTTAATAAGGCTTATATTAGGGAAATTATCGTTTAGATTAACAAATAGTATATCCCTTAACGATTTGTTTTTTAAATGATATCTCTGCGGAGCCAATATCAATATTAGTCCAGAAAATGCCCTTTCTACGTTCACTTGTGTGGTTGGAACTGGTAAGATCATTTGTGAAGCTTCAAACAATAAAGGAAGCTCAGTTTTTTGATGCTCCCACCATATTCCAACAGGCTCTCTAACACATCAAAAGTCAAACTCCATCCTGATTTCCAATTTTAGCCTTTTTGGTCTAGAAAAAAAATTCACTGGGCTTACCTCATCGGTAAGTGCTAGGCACGCCACTGATCATACCCCTACTAACAATTACTGAAAAAAAATCGCAGTTAAGAATTTTTATGAACTTTTGGTGCATTTTTTACTCTACCGACTGGGCTAATATATTCACGTGAAATTATTTGAAACCGGCTACTCTCCTTACATTTTTTTGAAACAAATCTTTCCCCAAAGAAAAGTTATTCCAAAAACTCTGATTAACACGCAAGAGAATAGATTAGGAAAAACTTTTTTGATATCTACTTATTTTTCCAAACCCTATTTTTTGGCAACAAGCTTTCAGAAAAACTTTCTACACATAAAAGAATTTTATTTTGAAAATTTGGACAGTTCTAAGTAATTTACATATGTACATAAGTATGTGAAACCAATTTAGGCTCTATTCTATATGCACCATTCATTAAACACCCACATGCATAACATACCAGAATATACTAAATTCCCATTGGTTGCCAGAAGAGACAAACATCAATGGGCGAGAGTGACAACAACAAAATTGTCAACACACAATTGTCAATTGTCAACATATTTTCTGTCAACCATGAATGTTGTCAACCAACCAACCAAATGCTGTCGTCAATTGACACGAAACAGAGACAGAAAATATTGTACAAAAATAAAACACAAACCAAATGAAATTCTGTTGTTCAGCAAGTACCTACATAAAAAAAATATATATATGGGAGTGTATGTATGAATTATAACTGCATATGTGTGATTGTATATATATATATATATGAATTGCTTTTGCAAATAACCACATACATATCCATTAGGGACAATGAACAGGAACAACCCATCAAATTTAGAAAATGAAGAGGGCACAGAAAACATGAACATACATACGCCCGAAGGGTATGTCTCTTCTTTCAAAAAATCGTTAGATAAAAGAATTTATATGCAACTATTGTGTTGTGTCACAAATAGGTAGGTTCACAATGAACATATGACAACAACAACAAAATATTCTCATGACAATCATAATACCATCCCTTAAAAAAACAACAACAGCGATAGCCAGTGTTGCCAGAACGACGATTTTATCGTCATTTTGACGATTTTTTGGCCTAATGACGATTTTTATTGAAAAATTACGATTTTTTAGATTAAAAAACAACTTCAAAAAACCTTTTTGTTTTAAAATCTCTTCTGTTATTTTTATACATATAGCATATATATCACAAAAAAAAGTTTCCACATACCGAAAAAGACTTTAAACCCAAAAATCTTCTCTATAATAAATCTACGCTGCTAAAAAACTGCATAGAAAGTGGTTGAAATACCAACTATATTATGAAGAAGAAAACGTGATTCTGATTTTTTTGAACTCAATGTCATAGAATAATGTGACAAAAGTTTTCAAAAACTTTAATATTAAAAATGGCGCCATTTTACTTCAGCAATTTTAGTGAATTGGTTTTCAATAGTGAAAAGATTTCTACACCGACCTTCCCCAAAATATTCTTTACCAATTTTGTTCATCCACGACACTGTGAGAAGTACGCCCTAAAACAATAAATCTTAATCTGCTCTTGCATTACCATTTAATGACAAGTCAGGGCTTAGAGTTTGGAGTTGAAGGTGGGCTGGACTAAACCAAAGCACTCAGTCTCAAAGACCATTGTACTATCTCCAAGATAGAGCCAGTAGAAGAAAGTAGAAAGACAGGAAAGATATGTGAGGGGAAAAATGAAATGGGAAGAAGAAAGGTCTAGGGTCTCTCAAGCTCTAACTTTTTTTGTTTCACTGATGATTCTTAGAAGCTCGGGAAGAGGGAGAGTGTAGACATAATTCATACTCAAGACATCACTACCCAACAGCCCTAATCTGATTCTCGCGAACGCTGGACAACTACAAAGATAATGCTCCGTAGTATCGTTGTCCTTAAGATACTACTACTGCCAACTGTTCTCTTCAGGAACTGGAACGCCTCTTAAAGGAATAAAGACTAGATATCTGTGTTGAACTTCATTTCCAGTGATACAATATTGATTATGCTTTCCATGCATAAATATTTTAAGACCATAGTATTTAACTTGGTGTTAATAACATTGATTTCAGAGAAAAAACAATATTTTTGGAAAGTAAAGATATTTACCTTGGCATTAACGCCACAAACAAATTAAAAATCCTTGTAAGCCTCATAAACTGCATAACATGTGTAAACTTGTCAAAATTTATATGAAATTTGACAGTGTGTTTCCGTGGTTTACCAGGTTTTTGCACGTTTCAATGAAGACTCTAAATGTGTTACAAAATATTTGACAGTCTGTTTTCAGAATTTGTAAATAATTGCGCCTCTTTTTATAATGAGTTGCGTAATCGAATAAAAAAACGATTTGTTTTTTATATTGCTGCATTGAAAGAATTAAGTTTTCTTTAGCCAGGAAAACTAATTTCAAAAAAAGTAAATTCATTAAAAAGTTGAATATTACATTTTAAAAATTTAGGGGACGAAAACTACTTTCAGCAAACAAATATTGACTTCAGGGAGCTACGGTGTGTAGATTTTGAGACAATTTTTGATAAGGCGAATGAAATTGCAGCTGAAAAAAGTTTTGTAAAGCTATTTCCAACATAAAACGTGGTGCTTCATCAGAAGCATTTCCATTGTCAAACTTTGCTTTAAAATTGATATATTTACCCAACACGTCTGCAAATGTTGAAAGAATATTTAAACAATAAGACTCTTGAAGGGATATTATACTATAAATGAATGCAAACATATTTAAAGTAAACAAATTTTAGTTTTTCTCTCATGACGATTTTTTTCTGAAAATGACGATTTTTTCTTACAATTTTGACGATTTTTGAAGTAAAATTTCTGGCAACACTGGCGATAGCAAATATAAAAACCTTATTGACAAATGTTTTTGCTGTTGTTGTATGTGTTCTTCTGCTGCTGCTGATGCTTGATTCAAATGTAGACAAATGTCATGTTAGAAGATTCATCCTCTACCTGTGTATGTACGTGTGTGGATGTGGTGGATGGACTAGGGAAAAAAAAATCGGCTGTCTCAATTCTCACAAGGACAAAAGGCTATAACATAATGTTGACGACGATGACGATGTGAATGAGGATGAATATGAGGACGCTGATGATGAAATACTTAACTAAACAAAAGCCACAAAGGGCACAATAAGGATATTATTAGTTTCTGTTAGAGAGGGTATACGTTGTATGGTATGTAGGCAGTAGTTATTTACAAAAATGATATTTACAATTATTCTCTATTACGCGTGTTTACATCATTGATGATGAAGTGAGTACTGAGTACATAAATGCCAGATACTTAACGCTTCCGCAATTTAGTATTGATACTTGACAGGGTTCAAGGGTGAGCTGAAGAATACATACATATGTATGTATGTACAACGAATTGATAAATAACATGAGAACATTTTGCGTGTAGATGACACTCAAAACCAAATGTTGTAGCGATTTTACACAAAAATATGATATAACTATTGGAAAAAAAAATAATGGCGGCTTTCAGCTTAAAATATCGGACAGATGTACTATATGTTTATGTGCAGCAGTAACAGGCGTAGCGAAATAAATATATACGTTGCCTAAAAATATGATACTACAATAGATAAACAGTTGAGGATTAAAATATTGAAGAAAGACTTTATGATATTTTATAATTTCATATAATTACTTATGTATGGTCTCGTACATATGTGTGTGCATATAAATTTCACTTCTTTTCTTTTCACATTTCACATTTCTATTTATGATGATCTGCAACGTATCACTGACTGCCATCCGTGTCGTAGCGAGTTTGAGAGTTAAGGAGCATGTGCAGTAGTGTTGTTTTTTTTTTTTTTTTTGAATGTCAATCATTTTGTAAAAATAATATTTTTTTCTTAAGTATGCCTCAATGACAATGCAACTATACATAATACTATAATCGAAAGCAGACAAAATTTTATATAAACATATCCTTTTCTTTTCTTTTTACAAAAATTATTATTAAAATAAAAATAAAGATGTTATTACATTATTAATCTACTTAGAATGAAAAAAAGAAAAGATATTACAATTGCAGCTGCTTGCCTCAAAATGTATTAGTTTCTTTCTTTGTGCATATGTTACCCGCATGCAGCATTGCCATCATCATCACTAATTTTAGTTATTACTTTCACAGTGATTTGTCTTTATATTCTTCACGTTTGAAAAATTGATTTAATGACTGTATTCATCGGTGATGCTTTAATATATTTTATAGCTTTTAGCTTCCAGCTTTTTTTGGTGACACTCTGCAATTATAATTTCGAACTCTATATGTTTTTGTCTTTCATTTATTCATGCAACAATTAATAGCTCTGTAATTTATTTTCTTCGTTATTAAATATAACTCGTTTTTGATATATAGGTATTTTTTACATTTTTTTTCCAATGGAATTGGTCACTTCATTTTAATGAGAGTATAGGAAAAAATCTGTTGAATCTGATTTGACTCATTTTTTTGACACGATTCTAAAGAACCAAGTCCTGTAATTCATAAGAATCCTAGTAAACCAATTATGAGTGTAGTTTTTTTGTATGTTTTGGGATCATTCAACCGATACTTGTAGCAGCCACTTTATATTGGGTATTCTACCCGAGATGGTGCGAAATATCGATGTTTTCAAATCGTTGTAAATGAAAAGCTTTTCAATAATTTCATTCGAGGTTTTTTGCAAGTTTTTCTATAGGTTTCGAACAATAATTTTCGTTTTTAATGTTAAAAATATCTTTGTTAATAATGGTTCATTCGACGCTTCGAACTTGAGCCTGCCAAAAATAGTTGCTCCATGGTGGACATGATATTTCCTGTTTAAATATTCTGAAACACAAAATGTAACCCATTTTGTAAACGTGAGACTTTCTGCTATCGCCTCATCTAGGGAACATGGAAATCAATTTAAATCAGACGTTTGAAAAAATGACGATTTTTGCCCAGTTTTTGTTTATATTTTGCATTAAAAACACTAGTTATACAAATGCTTTCGCCAGCTTTTTATGACGACCTCGATAGTCTAGTGGGTAGTGCACTAGACTTTCATCTGGGAGGTTAGGGTTCGATTCCCGTCTTCGTCTGGTGGTTAATTTTCATTACTTTCTTATATTCACTATCAATATGAAGTGTATGAGAATTATAAGAAAGTGTACAAGTACACACATTGGTTGGTAATGGCAAAACCACCAAGCCGATAAAAAATTGCCACACCGCCGTTCGGAATCGGCGTTAAACTGTAGGTCCAACTATGTGGTATCACAATGGGTCGTTCAGGCCTAAGTGTGTCTCTCGACAGCCACTCCAACCTAACCTAATGCTTTCGCCGTAATCCTAAATAAAGCCATACCTATACATTTGCTTAGTAGCTTTGTGAAATTTCAAGTCAATTGGACAAGTGGTTTTTTGTGTATCGTGTCCACCGTCCCGAAAAAACTGGTTTCGAGAAAAACGAGTTTAAAGATTTACAAACATGGTACTCACAAATGATGTAACTTACGGTTAATCAACGATTCCAGGACCATACATTGCCCCCTCTTCTTTCTCATAAAACTCGTTGTCTACATCAAAAATACTAAATAAAAAAATATCGATTTTACGGACCATCTCGGGTAGAATACCCCCTTAAGTATGTAATATGGGACTATTTTTGCAAATTTTTTTACTTTACTATATACATTTCTCGAGTACCCCAATTTCACTTATCTATCTACTGATGGAAGTGAATATATGTATAAAATTTTTGAACAAGACATCTTAATTTTTACGAAAGTTATCCGGAGAAAATCTACAAATAGACTCAAAAGGACTTTCAGATCAAGAAATATATAGGGGAATGTTGGGAATTTCGGACCATGGGGAATGTCGAACCATTAGTTTTATCTGCATTATGTGACATTCGATCTATACGAAACTTATGCCATCGTATTATTTCAGCTTCATCTCATTTTTTCATTAGCAGCCGAACCGATGAGACGTATTTTGTGCTATCTGCGATAATCAAGTGATTTTTGAGATTCCAAAAGTGTTTTTGTGTTTTAAAAATTACATTGCTTTTTCAACATTTTTAAGTAAAACCAAGCAGGCAAATATTTTTCAAATCATTGTGTGTGAATATTTTTTACAGTCAAAAAGTTTTTTTGCATGAAATTTAGTTCTGCGACTCATGGGCGGCTATTTTGTAGAACACAGCTTCTGGGGAATGTCGAACCACTTTTTGTGGGGAATATCGAACCACTTAGTTGTATAGTAAATTATCGACAAAAAATTAGTTATAAGTAGTTTTTAAAACTATTTTTTGAATTTTTTAGTAATTTAACATCAATATGCCGCGTTACGTTGCAAAGCATAATCGATCAAATGATCTCCAAGAATATTGCAATGAGTGCGATCGAGCTGCTCACTTGGGATGTGTACACATGACTGATGGCTATTTCACATGCAAAAACTGCGACTCCGAATAAATAACATTGATTTTTCTCTATATTTTTCATTCAAATCTTATGTTTTTTCATAACGAAGTCATAAATAATTGTTTTACATCAATATTAGTTCGAATTTTCTCAATTTGCAAAGTGGTTCGATATTCCCCACGATTTTTCAAAGTCACAAAATCGAATATTTTGTTATAATTCTTAAAACTCTACAACAGATTCGAATTTTTAAATTCTGCAACTGCCAAAACGTGGCATTTTGCTTCTAGTTTAACCTCCATTTCTCAAATTTTGAAAAATTACGATTTTAGGGTGAGTTATCAGTCAAAATCAAAGTGTGGTTCGACATTCCCCTACTTTTTTCTGTCATAGAAATTTTCAAGCTTAGCTTTACTTTTTCGGAGAACATTTCAAATTGAACCTTGAATAATTAAATTTAATTTCCATCCAGATATCAGAATTTTTCAAAAACTTCAAATAGTTTTTATATTAAAAATTTGTTTCAGAATATTCCAAATGGGTTTCAAAATGCTCCAAATTGATTTCATACTATTTTAAATTGAACTTAGAATATTTTATTTCCACGATGATTTTAAACAACGTTTTAAATATTTTAAACCAATTTCTGATTTTTATAAATTAAACTCCAAATATTTTAAATTAGTTTTTAAAATAGCCCACACTATTTTCAGAATATTACAAATTGATTTCAAAATGCTTAAAGAATATACCAAACTGACCTTAGAATTTCAAAAATTTATTTTAAAATAATTTTAATTGGTTTCAAAATATCCCAAAATTGATTTCAATGTATTCCAAATGAATTCCTGAATATTCCAAATTAATTTCAGTATATTCAAAATTGGTTTTAAAAATATCCCCCATTCACTTCAGAATATTATAAATTGATTTCAAAATGTTCAAAGAATTCCGAATTAATTTTCAGAATATTTTTTGGTTTTAAAAATATCCCACATTCATTTCCGAGTATTACAAATTGATTTCAAAATGTTCAGAGAGTTCGGAAATAATTTTTATAATATTCCGAATTGATCTCAGAGTATTCAAATCTGATTTCAAAATATTTTTAATTGGTTTTAAAATACCCCAAATTAATTTCGATGTATTCTAACTTGATTTATGAATATTCCACATTGATTTCAGTGTATTCTAAAGGGCATAGCCGGGTTTCCATGTCAGAAATGCCCACAAACCGAATCAAGTTTCGCATGGACCTTTTTGAAGCACTTGATTTAAGAATGATTTGGCTAAATTTTCAGACCATTATCTGTAATTTTTAATGAGAAATGGCGGATTTTGCAAATTTGGTTTTTCGCGTTTTTCAGTTTAATTAGTTATAGGAAAGATCTAAAAAAATTCACAGTGATTTTGCGGTTTTGGAGACACATTTGAAATTTTTTCTCGAATTTTCTAACGCGAAATTCGCAATGAAAAAAATCGGGAAACATTTTGCAATCGATTTTTTAATACTAAAAATTGGTTTACTACTCTGATTTTTCTTATGTAAATAAGTCTCTTTCGAATACTCATACTCCAATTTTTTCAGATTTTTGCAAGGTGTGGACGGGTGTCAAAAAAATTAAAAACCGAAATTGGCATTTCATATGAAATGCCATAAGGCCGTGAAAAAAATCAATTACAGCTATTTCTAATTTCTAATTTCTATTTTTGCAGAATGTTTTTGAAAAAAAATTTTTTGCAAAAATATTTTTTATGAAAACTAGTTGAGTTATGGTATATCACATTCATTACACAGTGGAATAAATTTTCAACTTTTGTCTTATGTTCGAGATTTTTCAACGGTTTTATAGTAATTTAGGGTCGTCGCTAATCACGACTGCGTACTCAGTTTTTCTCCATTACCTCTAGTTCACCCACAATATGGACCGTGAAGCCAAAAAAAGGGGTCTTCAGGGCCTATTAAGAAATTTCTTTATTTCAACAGATACGAATTTGATGTCTGAAAAATTTCCTATGAAGTGATTTGAAATCTAACAAAAGTTTCAAAAATATAAGCAAATTCCAAAATAATTCAATAACAGTAGCGCTGGGTACTATGCAATGAATTATTACACTGTTCAACAGCCAAAAACGAGCAGAGACGGAACAAGTGTACTTAGGGTAATGGGGGTCGCTGATTCCGAATCCGTGGTCCGTTTTGCTCTGCTACGTCACAATTGTTGACATCAAAATTTTTAAAATTGAAAAACGGAAAAAATTAAAAATGCAGTTCATATTTTTCTTCATCAAATTCTTCATTCATTTAAAAAAAAAAAATTGTCGATTTTTTTTTATTTTTTAACTTTAAAATTTTTTTTTTAATTAATTTATTTTTTCGTAATTTGTTTCATTCTCGTTATTATAGTTCACTTTTTTCTCGTTGTTAACTTAACCCAGTAATGTCTAGCGGTGCCATTACCTTGTCGCTGAGCCGTTCCTGAGCCAGATTCAAAAACAAATTTTTTCTCAAGTTACTTTCTTGATCTATCTATTTGGGTGAAAGTTTTGTGCACTATCCACTAGACTATTGAGGTCGTCTTTATATGCAATGAAGCACCTGCTTCACCTTCGTCTTAATACGTCCCTGAACCCCTAGGATACTTTTAAAATCTACGAAAATTATCAAATTATTATTTACCTTCGAATATGGAACATTCACAGCTCCGCATTCAGGATGCTCACTACGAGCGTATCATGAGAATAAAACATCAAAATCTGGTTCTATGTACTAGCATTTTGCTGTGCTTCTACTACAACAACTACATACATATGTATACACTATGTAGGTACCACCAAAACGCGGTGATTATAATGCCACCTGGCAAAGGAGGCAGGTAATATCAACAACAAAAACAGCAATAACAACAACAAAAAATTGCCAACAACATAAACTAATAATTTGCAATAATTTCAGTTGGTACATTTAAAAAAAATGCTAGAAATGCGATGGGAAAAGTTTTTTTTCCAACTGCACGCGCACTTGCGCACACAATTAGACAATGTGAGGAACGTAGTAGCTCACAGATACACACACATATACATTTTAATTGAAGTATTTGCGCGAATGATTTGCATTTAAGTGACGCAACTTTTAATTGATTACAATAGCAAAAAGCACAAAGAAGCAGCAGAAGAAGACCCAGAAGAAAAATAAGCAACAATTATTTAGCGAGTGGTAACAACCCACAAACTAAACTTAAACCTGGGTTGAGTTGAGGTTAGGTATTTACAAGTATGTAGTGCCTACATTGCATGTCAACAAACGTCAAAATTGAGCATGATAAGATGCGTTTACATTAAGGCAAACTTTGTTTTCTTCTTTTGTATTGTATTTTCTCAATAAGCACAGAAGCGCAACAAGGTACGAGTAACATTGTGTCGCCATTTATGAAAAGAGCCACCACGCATGTGAACTTGGAGTAATTATTGTCAAACAATGCGGCGCTGAGCAGGAGGTATATACATGGATACATATGTACGTGAGACATGAGGTGACGCGTTGGGGCACACAGTACAACAATTGTTGAGTGAATGCGACGACAATCAAAATGTTAGACGATGTTGACTACGACGACGACGGGTACAACGACGATTCATTGTCACATGCAACATTTTTTTTCTTTCATTGCACTTGTACACACAGGAACAAAACAAAAGGGCAACATGGGGCGGTAGATCTACAATATACATACACCCTGATTATGTGTAGAAAAAGTGTTTTCAAGAAATGGGGGAGTTTAACACTGGTCAACATCAATATAAATACATAAGTTCGTGATTATTCCTGGAGATATCTGTTGCAAGAAGTTGAAAGAGAAATTCTTTGTGAAAAAATACTGTACGAAAAAAGCTGCCAAACATAATGATTTCAACAGTATCTATGTAGATGTACTGATTTTTGTGAATTGTGCCGATTATTTCGAAACCTAAAATGTACTGATTATTTAAGTTCTGTACTTATTTGTACTGATTTCTATACAGTTTTATCAACATCAATGTAAAAACAGGAGAAAACCAAAATGATTGGTGATATTTATTTTCTTATTTCATTTAGTTATTTATTTACTTAGTCTATGAGAATAAAGTTCTTGCCCTTGTTTTCGTTTCCTAAATGAAATCCTTACATTAAATGCATTACTTTAAAGCAAGTTTTTATGTATTTACTTACATGATCAAATTTTTTTCTTTTTTTGCTCTTGTCAAACTAAACTTATAACGTCAGGCGATCTAGAGAATTTGATAAATGTTTTGTTGTATAAAAAAATTGTTTTTTATTATTAGAAATAACCCTAAAAGTATTCAGGGTTTTTATTATTTCAATATTTTGTAATAGGTGCATAAATATGAAATGCGCATTTTTTGCCATCGCCAGCTTTGATTTTTCACCATATTCCTGGCATTTGACGGATTCCATCATAGTACCACTTCTCACCATCTATCAAGCCAATTTTTCACTTCTTCGTAGTAATTGAAGTGCTATTCCGTGCTGCAGCGATCGAAACAAGTAGTTGTGGGAAGGTGCCAAATCTGGTGAATAGAGCGGTCGGGGGTAAAACGTCCCATTTGATGTTTATCAAATTATTTTTAACACAATGTGCAACATGAGGCCGGGAATAGCCATGCTGAAAAATGACTTTATTGCGTCCTTAAACATATTCTGGTGTTTTTTCCTTCAAAGCTCGGTTCAATTTGACAATTTGTTATCGATATTGTTCAGCAGTAATCGTTTCTCCTGATTTTAGCACTTCATAGTAGACAGCCCCACTATTCCAATTTTTTTTCGATGATCTTCCACAGTCTTTGTTACTGACGTCAAAATCCCCATTTTTAAATTTGCTAAATCATTTTTCACGAGTGTCTTGACTTGGAACATGTTCACTATAAGCCGCTGCCAACAATCGATAGCTTTCAGCAAAACTGCTTTTTCTAGTACAAAGTACGGTATTTTTGAAGCGAAGAAAAATATTTTGTTTGTACAATTTCAACCTATGATATACTGGATCTTATTGAAAAATTGTTACTCTCCAAAACGCCATATTAACTATCCTCGACACAAACCATATCGATGGTCATACGTTGACCTCTGGTAAGTATTTTTTCACCACTTTTGGAAGACAAGACAATAACGTAATAAATTTATATAAACAATATATAAAAATAAGTTTAAAATAAAAAAAAATTATTCCAAAAATATTTTTCTCTTTTTTAAAATGATTTAAAAACCGATTTTACATATTCTTTTTGTTTATTTATTGCTTTTTTGTCGTCTCTTCCAAAAGTGGTGAAAAACTACATACGAGGGGTCAACGTATGACCATCGATATATATAATAAAAACCGCACTTCATATTTATACACCGTGGCTACCAAACTTTCGAACCACCCTGTGAAATATTTTTCTGGCTGCAGTGCTGGTTGCAATGACCTTGCGTTTTTATGGTTAAAATAGCGAGCTTTTGAGCATAACATAAAAAAATATAGCGAGCTTTTAGGGATGGGATGAAATAATCCATCATTTCACTCCCATGTAAAATTTCTTCATGTCGCCGCTATAGATGTTTACAAATCAAAAATGTACTGATTTTTGTTTTGTACGAATTTCTTTAACCGTTCTCTGGGTGACGAGGTACCCGGGTACCTTTTTCGTTTTTCATTCTAGTAAGCTGAAGTTTTACGAGAACTCCTAACTTTTTATTAACACCATATTGTTATAATTTGTATTCCATTTAATTTATTCCAGTGAGTGAGAGTTTCTTTTCATATCTGGTAGCTCTATGCACGAACGAGCTCTACACTGAATGTGACTTTTTCTGGTGAAAAAAAATTTTGAACTACTACTACTCACAATGATGATTCGAGTGTTGGTGGTCTCACCATGAGTTGATTTCAAATATCTGATTTTAGCCTCGTGCAAATGCTCTAACTTTGAAGCTTTAGGTGTTGTCATCTTTGGTGAAGAATATGACGACTTCAGTTTTATCTCCTGATAATAAGAATGATCAACTGGCTTTACCCTTTCTTCGCCTTATAAAAAAAAGTTAAATTAGAATCTATGTTCGCCTTTGTCTTCAAAGCCGAGTGTTTCATAGCCTGTCATTATAAATCGATTTCGGGATTCAGAATCTGAATTTCAGAAGAAATTAAATGAAATAATATTTTGATTATATTCTCTTATCTAGAATAAATTTAAAATTTGTTGATCAGTGTTAAATGAACAGGCATATCTATGTGTATGTAGACAAATTAAAATGTGTTGGCAATGCGGTATTTATTAAGCGGCAGCGCGGCAAAGTGTGATTAGATGCGATACGATGCAATGGTGTGTGGCTTGCGTGCCAAGAAGTGTCATTTGCATAACAATGCTTGGGACCAATTTTGTTTTTGCTGTTGTTGTTGTCTGTTTGATTGCCGGCTTTCAATGTTTCTTGTTGTTTGTTGCTGTCCTCGGACAATTTTTTCTTTTTTATTATATCTTATTTTTTTTATTATGTATTATTATTAATTTTCATTTAAACTTATTGCGACTTTGCTTCGAGTCGCAGCCGCAAGGCAACGCATTGTGATGCGATGTGATGCGACGCGGATGACAACGCTATCTTCCACGACGTTTCACGTTCATTCGTTCGTTGATTCGCTGTTATGTCTCACCACTTGCTGCGGTAATGAATAATTTATGTGGCGGTGGCACTTTGCACTTGTATGCGATTTTTTTCTTTCTATGTGAGCGCAGCACAATAATTCGAGACGCATTCGAGAATTCCCTGAGTTTCTAATTAAGTCAGCGAAATATTCAAAATATTCGCTATTGTTTTGATGCTTTTCAAGTTCAACTTACGTAAGGTTAACTAGTTTTTTTTTAATGCTTTGTAGTTAGGCACTCGTAGTTATGTTTAATTTGGAAAAATGTAGCAAGTTGGTTTTTTTTTTTTTTAAATTATGCGAGGTTTCAGTTATTTTTACGACGAGGGTAACACTATGAAAATTACACTCTGCAAATGTAAGACTTTAGTTACTCAGTACTGAACTGAAGAATTGCATGCTGTGTTAAAGACCATGAACAAATGTTTTATTTTTATTTTATGAGTTAAGGTTCACATTTAAACAGCAAAGACCTTGAACTTGTTTTTTAATATATAATGTAAGTACTTTGTATTAAATTTAATTAAAATAAGTGACAGACTACATGTTCAAGATTTTTATTAAGAATATTTTAAATAGTTAGATTTTCTAAGTTTTTTAAGGAAGTTCCTAAGTGGATGCTTCGACAATGTAGTCTTAAAAATTATGTAGCTCTTTCAAAGAAATCATAAGGAACTGAGAATACTGGATACGATATTAGTTTCTAAGGTTCCAAGGACTAGCAAAGGACCACAATGAATTCCTTCTATTCGACTCTATTTTATGATAAGCTTCTGATCTCGCTCCAGCTTAAGCTTGCTGGTATTATCTAAGCATATCTCTTTTCAACTGATTCGATGCTCTGTCCTTCCTACCTTGAGAACTCCAGTCGATGTGGTCTAGTGATTTGCGTAGAGTGTTATGTTGGGTTAGGTTGGAGTGGCAGCCTTCTGCTTGAAAGCACACTTAAGCACAAAATTAGGGTCATTTTGATACGACAGTACGGCGCGACTACCCCATTTACGGAGTGGAGAACCATGAGGATTCCAAAATGAATCTGGCTATGTCTTTATGGATGATAGCTCGGACAGACTAGTGAAGAAAGGTGAACCCAGGAGTTTTAGTCTCCTCCTGACCAGGGATGGCATTTGCACATGAAATAGAGGACTATTTCTTCCTCCTCCTCAGAGCCGCAGCCCCGACAGAAGTCATTGAATGGCAGTCCAAGTCTTGCAGCATGTCTGCCCATTATGAAGTGTCCCGTGAGCACCGAACTCGTAATGCTGATGGAGTTTCTGCTAAGGTGGAGTAGCTGTGCCTAGAGTGTGACTCAAACAAATTTTCTTTTTCGGATCTACAGTTATATTGGGATTTGCTATATTCCCAAACCGTGGAAGGTAAAAAAATTGACACAAGTTTTTCACTAAGTCTAAAACAACAAGCCGGCATTATCTGTAGTTTCGATCCTTTTCTATATACTCAAATACTTACATTGAGCAAGCATAGTTTTGCATCACATAGAGCCTAGAATTTTATTCCATATTTCTCTGGTTTTGATGGAATTAATTGTACAATATGTAACCAGTTGTTCATCAACCGGGGCTATACAGTTTCTTCAGGTAACATTCCCAGCGATCCCAGAAATCTTCTATTAGTGCCAGTTCGTCCTGAGTTCGTTCCTCATTTCTGTCAAAATATTATTTTATATTGTATTTTATTTTAATAATAATAATTTAATATAAATATTAAAATGGGGTCGGATATTTTAATCAATTCTGATTAGCCGCCATGCTGGGCGTGCCAATAGGATGCACGTTACAGTGCATTCTGGTTATTAAATACATTCAGACTACATTAAATTAACGATTTCAACGCCAGCTTATAAATGTCTTACTTTTAGAAAACCTTGATAATGGTCTAGTTTTTGGATTGAATTTTGTACTGAATTTTAGTCTGATATTGGTTCAACTTTTCCGTTTTTGATCTGAATTCTGGTTTGATTGTAAGTCAGAATTTTGTTTTATTTTAGTTTAAATTTTTATCTGAATTTGGTTTGAGTTTTAATCCAAGTTTGGTCTAAATTTTGATTTGCTTTCCAGCGTTTGCAGACCAGCGTTTGATCTGATTTCTGGTCTAAATTTTGGTTTGCTTTTAATTTGTATTTGGCGTCTTTTTAGCCTCAGTTTTAATGTAACTTTTCGTCTGAACTAGCTTTATTTTGAGACTATTTTGGTGTGAATTTCGGACTGAATTTTGTTTTAAAACTTGGTCTGAATTCGTCTGGAATTTTTGTCTAGTTTTTGTTTTTTGATGTAAATATTTATCAGATATTTCTACTAGTTTTTGGTCTGAATTTTGGGTTACTTTCGTTCGGTATTTGGTGTCTTTTTCGCCTAAAGTTTTGTCTAACTATTGAACTGAGTTGTGGTCTAAATTCTTTGTTTTTGAATTTTAGAATGAATTTTAAAACTAATATTGGTTTTGATTCGGTCTGAATTTTAGGTTTTTAATCTGAGTTTTGACCTGAATTTGATCTCATTTTGGTCGATTTTTATTGAAATTTTGGACCGATTCGTGGTCTGAACATTGTTTTTTTAACCGGTTGTTGCCCGGATCGTGTACCGATCTCATTAAAATTTAAAATGCATTGGGTTTTTGGTCAAATTAAGATATATTTACATTTTAAGAAATGTATAACGGGCTTAAAGAACGTATTTAATTTTTCATAAAAATGAAGTGTTTGGTTATGGATATTAATAATAATATCGATGCTAAGGGTGAAATGAATATATATTTTTAAAATTCGTTTAAAGTATTATCCAAATCAACTGTTATCTTAATTTAATTTTTTTTCGGATCTATTATTCGACCAAAAATGACTCAAAAAATATAGATGTACCAAATTGTTTCATTAAAATTTGTTCTCAAAGGAAATTAAAATTTCCTTTAAATTGTTTTCTCAAAATAGATCATTTAACATAAAATGTTTGCACTAGTTTTTGGTTTAGGTCTGGGTTTTAGTTGATAGTGAGTCTGATATATATCTTTTAATTTAGTAAAATCAGCCCCTCCCAAACTCAAATCCTAGAACCGCCACTGATACAAACGGAGTTTCTGTTGTTCATAAAAATGTTGTTAGGATTTGAGTTGCTTTTTTAGTTTAAGCTCTGAAAATTCTTCAAATTCACTAAGTTTTTGCTAATAAAATATGGTGTAAAGATTGTCATTTTCAAAACGCAACCATTTCATTCACAGCTAGTTCACAGCCTTCCCCTGTTGGTTAAATGCGGTTTGGTATACCGTTGTTTTGGTTTCTGCTATTATTTTTTACCATGCGTTTCGTTCCAAAACCATAACCTTCGAGAACAGTGACTTACACCACTTTTGTACATAACACTATCGCTATTCCGTTCTAGCATTCAACATTCTCCTGCTATCTACCGGCAAACAGTTGAACCTAGACTTACAAAACTTTCGCACAAAACGGAAAGAGGTTAAAGTTATTGCCCGATGGTGAAAACCCGAATTATAAAAAAATTACTTACACCACTTTTGAACGCAACGGCTCATATTAGAAAAAATTATGGCAAATATGTTGTTTTTAGTCTTCGAAATCCATGTAACCCGTTAAGTCTTAAAAATCATTTGTTAAATCTAAAACGAATTAACCCCATCGATTATGGAAAGCGACTGCGGTATAATTTTTACCAAAAGAAAAAATTTGTACAGAATCTTTCCTCCTTGTGTTATCGATCAACTCATTTTATCATTGGATGAACGAATGTCTGCATACGAAGTCATTGATGAACGATTTAGTGTTTTTAGCTAGGATAAGCACGGTAGTGGTCGCTGTAGCCTAGTGGTTAGTGTGTTGGACTGCTACGCAGAGATGCCCGGGTTCATATCTCGGCACGCTCAAAAAAAATCAAAAATAAAAAATAAAAATTTTTCTACATGGCACCACCTCTTGGCTGGCAATGGCAAACCTCCAAGAGTAAAAAAAATTCCTATGAAAGGCTTTTCACTTTGCCATTCGGATTCGGTATACAACTGTAGGTCCCTTCCATTCGTGTATAAATATAGCTCACACAACATGAATGGATGCGAAAAGCTCGGCCTTGGCCCTTCATGGGCTGTTGTGCCATAATAGTAGTAGTAGTAAGCACGATAGAATCTTTTCAGCTCGAACTTAAAACCAAGAAACCATTTTTATCCTCAAGATTTAGAAGTTGATTTAGCCAACGTTGGTACATCTTGCAACTTTTTCGAAACAATATGAGAAGAATGAAGGAAAATCGATGGAAATTTTTCTTTAGTCAGTCATTTCAGTCCATATTTTGAGCAATTAACTCTTCTCATGCACTTATCGATGATGGTGGCAAACTGCAGTGGGGAAAGATCTTTTTCAAAACTAAAGACCATCAAAAACATATTGAGAATGAGTATTAAAAAAGATGGCTTGACCAATCTGATGTTCATTCGCTTGGAAAGAGATATTTTTCGTGATTTGAGAATTGATGATCTCATAACTACTTTTGCAAAAAAAAAATCGCATGAAGCTTCTGTAGTTTAGAACTTTATAGTGTTTAGAAATAAATGCAATTATAAAAATATGAAAAATTCTAAGGAGATTTACTTTTCCGAGATTTAAATTTTTTAGAAATTTTAGGGCCCACAAAATATTGGCTAAATTCTTAATCCAACCCTGAGTACGTACTGCAGAAATCAACAATCACAATAAAACTATCGATCGATATTTCTTGTTGCGAAAATTTTCTATCCCCCTTAAAATCAACAATACGAGCTAGTATGATTTCTCTTCACCCTTTCAATTAAAGTTTTTTTCGCCCTGATTTAAATATTTTCCTACTCAAAAGGTTTCTCTTATAAGGTTAACTTTATAAACTGTTTTTGAAATATTAGGTAAATTATGTATTTAGTTTGGGCACATCAAGAAACAATTTTGTTTCTCAGTTCGGGCTTTAAAATTCTCCAGATCTATTCGATCAACTAGAAAACAAAAAACGCAAATCTTTATGAATGATACTGGTACTTGGTTTTTGCTATACGTAACTATTAAACAATTCGATTATTTTCTTAGACCAAATGCAGAACGTGCAAATTCGATCGGATTAAAAACTCGCTGCATAAAATGAAAGAGAGAAAGGGAATACAAAAAAGAAATCCACATTAAAGTTAAGAAGTTCTTGGCTTACTACGTTTTCTACATAGAAAAAGTAGAGATCGGACTATACCAATATGGAAGAAGTAAAAGAAAAAATGATACTGCAACTTGCAGTATTTGATGCTCACCACTTATAACTACTACTATTCCATGTGTGTGTGAGTATGCTCGTATGTAGGTATGTATGTACATCTTTCTTCTACTACTGATCTTTGTCTCTGGAATGGGTTGGAATTATTGAATGAATGGATTGGATCAGGATTATGGTATATTGTGTGTGTGTGTGTGTATCTGTGCAATGAATGTGGCGTGTCACTTGTGGTCGTGAGAATTAGATTTAATTGATTTCCACACGCTCCAAACACATATATACATGCACATACACACTCACAGGTATACATACTATGTATACATAGGTATACAGACTGAACCAAACAAATGGACATACAAATGAGATCGCAAAGTGCGTTTGCG
The DNA here is from genome assembly GCA_963691655.1 of Toxonevra muliebris. Classification (NCBI taxonomy): domain Eukaryota; kingdom Metazoa; phylum Arthropoda; class Insecta; order Diptera; family Pallopteridae; genus Toxonevra; species Toxonevra muliebris. The sequence continues at coordinate 115,394,679 of OY829326.1, read as the reverse complement.
CGTACATAATTTACTACTATGCAACAAACAATATTTTTATTATTATTGTACAATAAGATGTGGCGTATATTTGTATATTATCTATTGATTGAATAGTGAATAGATGTTGTATGTTTGTACATAGTAAGTAAGTATGTGTGTATTGTTATAAATTCAAATAGATCACGCGTCTCTTACGCATGCGTAAAAATGAAATTTTCAATTTACAAATGTTAACAAATGTAAATGCAATTTTGCACAGCGATCGATGATTTTTATGATGATGATGTTGATAGATTAGTTAGTATATATGTACATACATACATATGATGTATTGCAAACAGGAAATTAATGTTGTTGGCAACAAAAGCGATACAAAAGTGCAATATTATGGCGAGACATTAAAGCAGTTATTGGCGACGTAGCAAAATTGTAACGAAATGAATTTTGCATACTTTATTTATGTGGCTTTTAATACCTACTATATATACGTATATGTTAAATGAATATTAAAAAAAGAATTCAAAGTTAGCCAAGATAAGTTATGGAATGCTAGTGGAGCAATAAGGCACCTCCGTATGTCTTATGATTGGTTGAAGAACTCTTATGAATATATGTAAATCAGAAACGAGTCGAGTCTGCTAATCCCTTGCCTTTAAAAGTTCTACAAAAGAAAAAAGCAACTGTAGAGTAAATCTATGATTTTCTATCTCATAGCATTTCGCATCTCGGACTTTAACGATATTGAAGCGAATTGCTGCGTGCGCGTCACCAGTTAACCAGATCGTTAGTGGATCCAAAAGTAGCTTCAGCCTTTCTTTAACCCTTTCTTCTCAACTTTTTTATTTGGCGGTAAACATTTTTTTTGTAGTTTAATACTTGTAGATTCGAACTTTCTTAAGAATAAAAACCAAAAAAATGATGAAAGAAGTTTTTGGGAAAGCCTGTAGAGCTTTTGGAATTTTGTACATTATAATGATCAAAATGAACGAAAGGAGTAAAAATTCCAGAAAAAATTTTAATATTTGAATTTTTTTTGTGGAAAAAAATATAAGGTTTATTTTGTAATGTAAAATAAACTTTTAGGTTAGAAAATACTTTTAAAAACACACTTGTTCACTAAGTATAAAAGGTGAAAATTTGAAACATTTTTGGAATTTCGGCTTATTTTTACTAAAGTCAAGTATACAGATTGTTGTTGTTGAGTGACCTATAGTAAAATTTCATGGGCAACATATTTCTTTAACATATTAACCCTCTATCAACCCTCGTAATGGGTCAAAAAACAAACTTTTTCGAAAAACGCAAAAAAGACTCATAATAGTGGGTGCCAAAGGGTTAATATGTAGGAAGAAAATATTCTACGGAAAATTCTACTATTAATTGCTGAGCATACAAACAAGCTCTGATGCAAAACTAACAAGTTATCTTATGGTTTATTATACTTAATCTGTTAGAAATGGGCAAACTTTTGGACCCGATAGGTTTGAAATGAGAAGTAGTGAAATATGAACATTTTTTTGTACATTATATTAGCCAAAAACAACGAAAGGGTTAAAAAATCTTTTTATTCAAGAGCAATGTATTCTGCGTAAAAAATACACGGAATAACTTCATGAAATTAATATTAAGTATAAGAATTCAAAATGTGTCAATCTAATCATATCTTCAAGTCGACAAATTTTCGTAATATTGGGCATATGGTATGCTCCACACACAACACTACACAGACACACACACACACTTGCACGTGTACAATTCCCACCATCAACCAAAAATACTTAGAGGTATTCACTCACTCTGCAACTGAAACATAATAAGCACTTAAAAAAAATAAACGTTAACGAAAGCACACACAAAATAGCACCAACAAAAACTTGCTGCAGTTATCAAATCGCGTTTAAAACTGCGATATGTTACTGCCTCAAACATTGCGTTGTTTCTTTTTTTTTTTTTTGGTTGTGTTAGTAGTTGCCACATGTGCTTTTTACATTTTACATTTTTGCTGCGCATGCCTTCTGGTCCAGATGTGTGCATTTTTTGTTTTTTTGTTTTGTTTATTTGCTCGCAGTTTTTCCTATTATTTTTACGAATTTTTCTGACAGCATTGTAAGTGTACAGTAAGCATTTGCTTACTTCAAATATGTGTATGCAGCAAGTACTTACTTACCTACCTACCTACCTACCTCCTGTATACTATGAATATGCGCATGTGTGAATGTACAGTGAATCACAAAAACTGTTCACAATGTACAACATTTTTTGGATCATGAACTGACCACAAATTTTTGAAAATCGAAATGTAAAATTTGAGATAATAATTTTTTTGGAAAATGGATAAAATCTTCACGTCAAACATTTCTCTTGAAACTACAGAAATTTCGACCAAAATTGGTAAATTTATTTAATTTTTCAGCCAAAAACCCATTAAGCAATTTCAGGATCACTACCAAATAAAAACAACTTTTTATGATGACTACACTGTGCCACAAAATTTAGTTTTTTGCATCGGCCTGGCGATTTGACATGTAGTTTTGAGTTATTTGTGGTAGCTGAGCTCGAATCAGAAGACCATTTTGCTCCATCACGTAACAGTATATGAAAATGACTTTATTAGGAGAGTACCAGGACATTCAAAATTTATGTCTTATCATTTTTGGTGTCTATAGAAAAGTTGTTTAGAAGAAAAAGAAGCACATTTTTTGTGAACACAAACTTCTAAGTTTCTAATCTTCATACCCCAAATTTCGGAAGATTACAGCTTAGAACAATATTGCTTACAAGCTAAAGGAATGATAAAAGTATTATGGTGTGTTTGGGAAAAAGTTTGCTTATCAAAAAGTATAGGCGGTCCTACAACATTAAAATAACCTCCAACCCCTTGTTCTTGGAAAAATAACAATAGTGAGATGAGATGGAGGATTATTGTGTTCACAAAAAATGTGTTTCTTTTTCTACTAAATAACTTTTCTATACACATCAAAAACGATAAGACATAAATTTAGAATGTCCTGGTACAGTCTTAATAAAGCTATTTTCATGATTCCACATACCGTTATCTCAAAAACCTGACGTGATGGAGCAAAATGATTTTCAGATTCGAGCTCATCGACCCCAAATTACTCTAGACAACATGTTAAATCGCCAGTCCAATTTTGGCTGTTGCACAGTGTTATCAAAGCGCTCTGATTTAGCAGTCCTAAAAGGCTCTTAGGAGTCGAATTGGGAACCTCCTAAATCTCACTTTTTAAGGTTTAGAGAGCTTTTATTATGATACTTTTAGGATAACATCCAAAAAAATATTCATGTGTATTTTAGGAGCTGTTTTTGATTTGTTTCCAAAAATAAGCCTTTTATGAACATTTTCGGAGCATTTGCTTCATGACCTAAAATTTACTTATTATGAGCATTTTCGGAACAGTGCATTGTTCCGAGAGAGTACTACAGTGGTAGAACAGTCCCAAAATTTGTTTGTTTTCTTTTTCAGAGTATTTCCAGGGCATAATTCACACAGTATCTTGAAATTGTTTTTTTTTCATGCGAAATTTAAAAAGAAACTCATGTTTTTCCAAATTTGGCATTCCAATATAAATTTAAATTTCTGAACAGTTTCGGTTCTGTAGTCGTAATGAGAATATGAAACTGACCTGTATCGCTTGGGGAATTGTATGAAAACTGGAGGAGACAGGTACAAAAAAATTTGTATTATTTTATTATTTTATTTAAATAAAATTTATATGAAAATATTTACTAAATATCCTAAACTTCTCCAATTAGGAGTACTACAAGAGTCCTCGAAAAACATTCATATTTAGAAGCCAAATGATAATCCTATATTCCTCCGATTTAGGTGAATTATAAGAGTCCGAAAGTACTCATATTTATGGGGAAAGAAGACGACCTTGATAGTCTAGTAGATAGTGCACCAGATTTTCACCAAGAAGGTTGTGGGTTCGATTCCCGTCTCGGTCTGGTGGTTAATTCTCATAAATTTCTTATATATTTACTATTAATATGAAGCGGATGAGAATTATAAGAATGTGTACAAGTACACACCTTGGTTGGTAATGGCAAAACCACTGAGCTGATAAAAAATTACCAAACAGCCGTTCGGAATAGCCGTTAAACTGTTGGTCCACCCATCACCATTGTGGTCTAGTGTCAGAGTACCAGACTCTTGTCTCTGGAGACCCGAGTTCGATTCTCGGCTTGGGTATGTTTCTTATCTATCTTTCTTTCTCTCTTCCTTTCTTTCTTTCTTAACTTGAGGCTTTGGTACAATAGATCTTATAGGTCGCAGTGCCTGACATTCAAGTCGTTCTTCCTTCAAATAATAATAGGGGGGAAAGACATCCGAAAATCGTCTTAAAAAACAATGGATGAGTGCAAAGCACGCAAGATATTTGTTGTGTAAACAGTTAAGCCAACTGAATGCCATATACATAAGCTCGCATATGTATGGGCATATATAGGGATTTGATGTATAATCTATATGCTTAGGTAAATAACTAAAATTAAAACAATTCTTTTATAAACTTAAAAATTTATTAGATATCATTATCTTTTAAATATAATAGCCCAATTCACCATAAATTGCAAATGGTCTTGCATCATTGCAAATGCAAATTTTTATTCCATATTGCATATATTTGTTGTTGTGATATCAGAAATATTTTGCAATTGCACCAAATCGTGAATAGGGCGGATATGTTGTAGTTGCATTATTTTTCTTTTACTCAATGCATCGGGCACTATATGCTCGCATATACGCAGCTGCAATTGTATCCTTTTTCCGCGCTTTAAGTTTTTCTTCCTGTCGATTTGAAATTTTATTAGATGTAGAAATTTTACATAACATCGCCTGAGAATTGATTTGGCGTATAGGTATATGAATTTGTACACACATACGCCAAATCAATCCTCATGCGACGATAAGTGCTGTCCGCATTTAACCTTAGAAAGGCAACAGGGGTGACCAGTCACCCCACTACTTCTTAAAAGCACCACGCAAAGAGTTGCCTTAACTGCATTTAATAAAAATAAGAAACAATGTATTTTTATTGAAGTAAATAAGTGATTTTATAATAAATAAATTTGATTTTTTCTGCTTAACATTTTTGCTATTTACATAGATAAAAAAAATTCTGCCACGAATAAATGTACACACACATTTTGTTTTCGTATGTTTCGTTTGTATGTGTGAGTAAATTGATCGAAACATAAACAAACAAACTCCGCTCGTATTTTAATTTCTCCCTCTCTTCTCCTTTTCTGTTTGTTGTTTAGAGTAGCACAGTCATGCCGCGCAGTAGTGTGAGCGAGAGGGGAATTGGACGTTACAGTTATCTTACATCTTACGTTACAGTTATTCTTACATTTTACACATTTGAAATTTTGCCCATACCGTGAGCTAAAATGTTTACACATCAATAAAAAAAAATTCAAGAGTTATATAGGAATCCTAAAATCCTTCGATACAGGACTTCTAAAAAGCCGCTCGAGTTCATAGGAAAAACCCTCGTATAATCATACTTTAAAAGCCTATTTAAGACTAGTATATATTCTCCTATTTCAAAAAAAAAAATGGTTTCCTTGTGTCACTCTGGATTCGCATCGTTCCTCAAAAAATATTGTACCCCGTGAACAGTTTTGTTACTCACTGTATATCTATATGTGTGATTATGTGCATGCGCATTTGGATTTTTGTTATCTTAATCTCACGTGAAACATGTTTACGTTGAGAAAAATTCACTCACATTGCAGTGCGCGGCTTCGATTGTGATATCATTTTTATTTGGTCTCTCTTTATACAAGTGAGACTCAATGCAATGAGAATACAGTAACGGTTTGCGGGAGTGGAACCTTCTTCCCATTTCTGTTCAAAAAAATAATAATAATAATGTGTGTTGTACTTAGGAATCTTAGACATTCAGGGTTGGTATTACACTTATTTCTTGGAAGGTTGTTCAAAACTGCCAATTCCTAAGAGAGGCAATTGGCTTGATACTGAATATTTTTGAATCCAAAGCCATGCATACATAAATCCGCAAATACAAATAAGTCGAAAGGTCCAAATATTTCTACGAAACTATTAGTGCTGGGTTATACTGGTGCTCGGTGTTCGACGAACACAAAACATTTCTGCTGTGCTCGGTCGAGGTGGTTACATTTAGCTCGTTGCAGAGTTGCTTTCTGCCAAAATGTACTCGTTTGCTTAATACTACTTTGTATATAATTATACTGTTTTGTAAAATAACTCATTGCCACCCTGAATACTCGGCGTGCTCGGTGTACAATACGCCGAGCATATCGTGTTCGGTGTGAGAGTGAATAAAGACTCTCTCTTTGTGTTCGGTGCAACTACAATTTCATGGTGTTCGCCGAGCATACTCGTAATATAACCACAGCCTTAGGAAGACTTGGTGCTTAATGCCTAGTTTTCACTATGTCAAATTCAATCAACTTTTTGGCAACATTTTGGTAAATTTCATACAGGAAATTCTCTCTTTGACTGGAAATATGACATACTGAAAATCAAACATAAGGGTCTTCAGTCCAGGATCAAATGAAACGAGATATCTAGTAGTGCAATCGTTGACAACTACAAAACTAAATGGCTCGATATCACCATCGATAGGATTAAGTCTATGACATTATGTAACAGGGACGTTTCTTCTGCCTCTGTTGTATAATATTTCCGTAGTTTTCGAAAAGTCCAAATATATGGTTTTGTAAATGCCTGTCGACAGAGTTTTCCTCAAGCATGATATTGTTATTCTTTGGATGCTTCAGACAGTTACCAATACCACAGAAACTAAATCTCATTTTCTCAGATTGAACAAGTAGATTTTCTAATTAACACTTTGAAGGGCGCGCTTTGACACGAGAGGGCTAATTTGCAGCGGCGGGCCGTATGTCGTACCTGGCACGTATGGAGTTTGGATGCCCCTCGATTTTTCTTTTCAGCCCAAGCCTAGTACAGAGAATTGCAACTAGTATTAGTTGCCAAGTATTTTAATTATGTATTTCGAAAACTGCTTAAAATATTACATCCTTTTATTTGGGGCCCCATAGCCCATGAACCATTTAAACCGGCCACTACTTACTTCAATATGACTCAACAAATTCCTTTTGCTATAATGGACAAAAATGTCGAGACAAAAAATAGAAATAAAAAGAAAATCAAACTAAAATTTTCGCTTTGAGCGATCATTGTGCGAACCTTCCTTGTGGTCAATTTTTGTGTATGTGTGTGTGTGTATGTATGCATGTAAGTGTGTGTGTGTGATCGATCGAAATAAAAATACGTAATAAAAAATGTATGCACTTAAAACCGCCCCATGGAAACAGAAAAGGGTTTTCAAACACTCTGATGGCTAATATGTGTTCAGATATGAGGACATGCAATTTTCCTTTAATAAACAAACTAAAAAGACAAACAGACAGACAAACGTACAAGCGAACGAATAACAGACGGACAGAAACAAACACTCGTCTGAATCAACTACAATTTGATGCGATCAGGCGACAAGGTAACTGAAGCATGTTGCAGCAATCATCTCTCATATATACTATGAGTGTGTGAAGATGATGCAACAACGTGGAGCAACAGAGCAACATGCACCAACACAGAACGGCAACAGTAAAAGTGTGCAACTTAAGCTGGAGTTTGACCAAGTCAAACTGTTTGTTGTTGTTCTTATTATTAGCTGTTGTTTTTTTTTTTTTTGTGTGTGTGCTTTTTGTACTGCTGATGCGATGTTGACGATGATGACGCTGATGTGAAACATTCTTTACCTCAAAATTATATAGTTGCTCCTAAGTATTGCAACAATAGCAGCAACAACAGTAACAGCTGAGATCAGCAACAGTGCATCTAAACTAAACCTGAGAACGTTCTTCTGACAACGAGGTGCACACATACATACATACTAAACATACACTCGTGAGGAATAATATTGCACTTCACTACATTGCATCTACATCCGCATGGACTACATTCATCTGATTTTTACTGCTGCTGCTTGCACCTGTAACCAAAGTTTGTTTGCGCTGTTGCTTGTTGTTATCGCGCTTGTTAATTAACGAATTACCGACTTCTTTGTTGAGCAGCGAGCGACTTCTAAGTTCATCCATCGCACATGTGGTGTTCCAATTGAGGAGCGCTGTATGGCAGCGGTGTGGTTCCAAATTCCAACCAGAAATTATTAGTTTCGCCACACACACACATTTTAGCAAACATAAGCGTCAACTTGTGTGTTATTGTCTTGTAATGTCACGCAAGTTATTATGAACACGAAATTGCTAACTATTTCGATTTTTCCGATTTACCGTTGATGTTGTTGTAATATTGCATGTTTTGTCCTGCTGAGATTATTGTCACATGGTATTATGCAATGAAGGAATATGATGAGAATATCTGACTAAAATTTTGCTGTTAAGGAGAGCTGTATGGGCATATGAACATTGGTGCATACTATCAGGGCCGTAGCCAGAAATTTTTTTCGGGGGGGAGGGGGGGGGGGGGTTTCATTCCAAGAAAATATTCATAAATAATTTTTATCAAACTGATTTTTAAAATACAATAAATTAAATCGATGATACATTTGATGAACCCTGTCAGACTAAGGACAAAAGTAGATAAATGTCTTAAAACTTTAGGAAAAATTTTCCGATTTTTTTGAATCTTAACTTCAAAAACATGGCCAAAAGCGAAAAAAAATTCACTGAATAATCAAATTAAATTTTTTTATTTTTTAATGCGTTTTTTAACGAGAAGGACATAAAGTCGATAACCCAACCTCAAAAAAATTACCAAAAATAGTAGAGGCTCATTTTTTTCAAATGGTCATTATTGGGAATTTGGGCCATTATCAATGATAAGGAACCCGGATGAGGTTGGCTTATATTCCCTAAATTCGTGAAGTCACAGCATTGAAACAGATCTTTCTAGTTGTGGTGCTCTGAGCAATAATGGGAAATTAGATATTTGTCAATAAGATTCATAGATCAAAGCATTGCATTCATCGTTGTAAAAATCAGTTTTTTTTTTTAAATCATGCAAGTATTTTCATACTTACTAAAATTCACAATTACAAATTTTCAGGACAATCTGGTTATAAATCTCTATGGCGCTAGGAGAAATTATTTTATACTTTTTAGTCCATTTTAAAAACGCGAATCATATCAATAATTCTCCAGTTTTTATTTTATATTTGATAAAACTATCAATTCCAGCGTTAATCCCGAAATTGAAATTTGAAACCCGAAAATCCCGAATCCTGAAAAGTCGATCCCGAATTTTTGACTTTCAAAGGGCAATTTTTTAAAAAAAAATTGGACCTATTTAATTTTGACCTTTGCTGACCTCAACTACTTTTCAATGGGGAAAATTTTTCACCAAACCCTATGATTGGTTTCGCGATTGTTTACCCAGTATAGTCATATTACGAATAGTGGCTTTATATAACACCTAAAAGAGTGGGTAAAGGAGATTGGTGGAGTGTTTGTGCCTAAGTAATTTTTCCCTTCCTTCCATGATAAACAACTTTCTCTTAGCTATGAAACACATACAAGGTAAAATAAAACAAATTTTATATTGGTCACGCGTACCAAAATTATGGGGTTTGGCCCCATAGCGGGGACCCGGGGGTGATAGGGGAAATCTGAGTACAGGGTCAGAATCAGCAAACCCGAATTTTTACCAAATATGTAATTGCTTTCCACTTTCTCTAAACTGAAAAAGTACTATGAATATTAAAAGGTTGGTGTATAAAGGAGCTCTTTAAATATAACTTCTGATTTGAAAGATGATTGCCCTTTCTAGCACACCTTCGTGGTATCTTGGCGTCAGCTTGACAAATCTGTACTGTACTGACATTTACATTTTCACGGATGAACTACGGGGTGGGTATATTGAGCGTGCTAAATCAGTATGCTGACATCACTCTCACCTGGGTTCCACGCCATAGGAAAATTTAAGAGATTTGGTAAACTGACGTATTCCCTTTAGCACTCATTGCGGAAGTTGTGGAAACTTGAGAGAAAAGGAAACACTCATCCATTTTCTTTGTGAATGCCTAGCTTTGGCAAAGGATATCAAAACTCTACTGGGTGGGCTTAGTAAGGACCTCAATTTCTCCTCAGTGTTCGATAAGGAAATAGTTTTAAAAGTCGCTATGGCGCTAATTTTGACCAATAGTAGTGCTGCTGTGAATCAGCCACCGTAACCCCAGCCCACCAACCCACTATATAATTTTTTACGGGGCGGAGAATTCTGCGTCACGATTGTTAGCTAATTAAAATAGATGCCCAACAAACAAAACGTACCGTTTCCGTTCCAGAAACGATACAGAAATGCCGGATTTGTATCCAGAAATCAATCCGTTTCTGGATCCGGAAACGGTACAGCAAACGGATAAAAAGGAAGCAAAATGGTTCGTTATAAATAGTCGAACATTTTTTGTTTTTTTTTTTACATCAATCGTATCTCTCTGTACCAGTTTTTCAGAGAGTTTTGGTATAAATATCTCACAAAAAAAAGCAAACATTTTTGCTAAAGAAAGTTGGTGAACATTTTTAGAAAAATGTGTACCAAAATGAGAAGAAGGGTCTAGACTTTAGAGATATGTTGGTGTAAAAACAAGCAAACATTTAGCGTTTCTTAACGAGCAAATTTGCCAGATTTCTATCAGTTTACCACAGTGAGCTTATACTCAGGACAGCCTGTTATTTTTCAAAAAATCACCTTCGGGAAAATCACAAATTCGAATTCGTTTTTTTATGCAACCTTTACTTTTGGAAAACGTGGTTTCCACTAAAGCAGCATCCACAATGCTAGCTCGCATAACTTATTTGCAAGAGACTTCGATTGCTGAGTTTATTTTTTGTAGTCCACACCGATTCTTAATTATTACAAAAACTCCATTTTAAGCGCCCACCCCCGCGGAAGACGAACATTAGTTGCTGGCAGATACTGAAACGATATCGGCGACCGACCGTTCTTGATCGATTGACAGAATACCGGCGGTTTTCATATAAAAAGAATTCCTTGACATTTCATTTTATTCACAAAATTAGCATGTTGCAATTAACGTTCATTGGGTTAACGTAAAGAAGCAGAAACAAATGCAAATTAACCTCAAATGAGAAACAAAAGGGCACCATTGTTTGTGTTTCTTTATGTAGTTATGTATATAAATATTGAATGTTGACCAAACCTAATGTACTAAAATATTGATGGAATGCGACGTCCTCAACATCAACAGCCACAACAATAACATTAATAGTTGCCAGTCGCATAAGCAATCAATAATGGAATCGCTTTAAAAACTATGGGCTAAATTGAGAATATAGCAACAACGAAAGCAAAAAAGCAAAAAAAAAAAAATTTGATTGCATCTGTTAAGGCACCAATAAAGTTTCATACAACAACGACAACAATAACAATCTGAATTGCGTCAACTTCATACACTACAACAACAAACAGCTGGTGCACTATGGTGCCTTCAATATACAATTGCTCACAAGTTACGACTAGAGGCAAGCAGGCGCAGGTATTCCATATCATATCGACAACAACGATGACGACGACGCGCAAGCACAAAAATTACAGCGCGCAATGAAAATAAACGCAAAGATTAAGTACGCGCGATAAATTTTGTATAAATCTTAACAATAAGTCGCCTGGGGGCTATTTGGGCTCAATTCTCTCGCTATCTCTCTCTTTCTCTCTCTCACTATTTTTTCATCTCTTCTTCTCAATTTTTTTCGTTTTCATTTGTGTCCGCTAGTTCGATTGTTGTTGATTTTGAATATTGGAAAAAAAAGTTTTAAGTGTATATTGATACACACACACACACATATATATACGGTCCGTTTCGTAACTATATGACCAACGATTTGTTTTATATGGGGATAATTGCTTTGCATCTACTAAGCTCCATTTCCAATCATTTTTGGAATAAAATCAAGACGAAACTTCTATTTCCAACAGGAGAATGCTGCAAGAATTGCGTTGCAGACCCAACTCTCCTTTGAAAATTCTTTATGGTAGCCTAGTACAAAAGGTTTAAGGCAATAGCAGGAAAAACCACCAAATGACTGAGTTAATAACATTGGTTGTATCAGCCTGGAATTTTGGTCGAACATCAAATAAATTTGCCGTTTTTATATTAGAAAATAAAGGTTCAACCGACGACTAAACATACAAAAATATTTAACTTTAAGACTGATGGTCCATACACATTGACGACAGCAGCTACATGAACACACGACTACGAAATTCTGTCGGCTTCAACTGTTGCCGTGAAGTAGTAGCTATTAAACACAATACAAGCGACACTACCTGCAGCAAATGCAACCAAAACAACAGAACCAAACTCTCTTATCTCTCTGTCGCTTGTGAAATTAGAAATAGATTTAAAATTGGCTACAGCCACAATTGTGGTCGGTGGTCATGTGGTCGTGTCGTTGCCAAAATTGCCTCCATAAGAGCATGTTGTTTTTATAAATTGACAGATGTAGTCGTGTAGCTGCCGTCGTCAATGTGTATGGTGTATGGTGCATTATCCTTAGTTTTTATTCTTGTCCAAAAAAAGGTGCTGCTTTAATTATGAAACGGACTGTGTGCATATACGGAGAGCGGGAGCGGGAGGTATGCACCTATTATATACAAACCGATACATTTTTAAAGAAGGGGATATTTTTTTAAACAATACTTTCGACTTGGGGCGGGAAGGGGAACTGGCGCGTGTTCATGTGGATATTGTTACAATTTTTTCTTTTTGTCTTGCGACTGTTGTTTTTATTGTGATTGAGGATCTTGAATACAAGTTGATTTCTGGGGACGGTCACATGTGTGTCCTCTCTATGTAGCGACTTAAACAAATATGTTTGGAAAAAAAAAATTGAAGATAGCCTAAAGCGTTTGATAAAATGTTTTTGATTTTGGTTTTTGTTGCAATTGAAACAAAAGCGTGAAATGAACAAAGTGAACGCTTATATTTGACTTTGGCTAATATACTTACTTACATACATATATATTTACATGCATTTGCTGCTAGCTTTATGCAAAATATATTGAAGTGAAAATGTAACAAAAGGAAAAATGCAATCGATGCCATAACGTTTTATTTTTTATTTAAATATTTCATAAGTTTTTTTTTTTTTAATTTTTTTATATTATTAAGCTTAAGTAACTCATTTAAAAAATATATAAATAAATATTATTATTTGGTTTGCATTTGTTGAAAATTATTTTGTTTTTTTTTTAGTTGAACTTTTGCAAAACTTCAAACCCTGCAGGTTTTTTTTTCAGAAATAAAACCGCACCTGCTTTACTTTGAACACAATCATATTTTTTTTTATTACAGGAGTAAAACAAAGTTAGGCATTCTTGTAATTGCTTTGATTTTTTAAATCAATATAAATGAAAGCAAGTAGATGCATGACTGTAGGTAGCAAGGCCGTATTTAGGGGGGAGGTTTTGGGGGTTCTGACCCCCCTCCCCCCCCCCCCCCGAAATGTGGAAACTTTATTCTAATTTTTGAGATTGATTGCCAATGGATGGGAAAAAAGTCAAAATAAATCTATTTAATGATATTTTTTACTTCCATCGTTTTTTTTTCTAAAAAGTCAAATATAAAAAATAAATTTGAAATCTTGGTTACACTATGCGATCAAATTCGATTTGTTTTCTTCGACATGAGGTTTGACTACGGATTCAAAAAGAGAAGGTGATACTGAGCACTCCTGCATTCATAGTTTTTCTAGGTCAGTATCTGTTTTTGATTTAAAGTTTCGTCCTGAATCAATTTTAAAAGTTTAAAAATTAATAAATATAGAAAAAATTATCGGATCCTTGTAAAATTAGACTTGCTTGAACCTCATTTTTTTCCTAAAACGTGACGTGATGGGAAGTTTTTGACCTCAGATTCGTGTTCAACGTGAAAAATTCTTTCGCAAAAACTCCATCTTATTAGCAAAACCCATGCAGTTTTAGGAGACAATTTTAAAATGTAATTAGTTTTTGACCCATTATTGCTCAGAGCATCATGACTAGAAAGATCTCTTTCAATGCTGTGACTTCACGAATTTAGGGAATATAAGCCAACCTCAACCGGGTTCCTTATCATTGATGGCTCAAATTGCCAATGGTGATCATTTGAAAAAATGAGCCTCTACTATTTTTGGTAATTTTTTTGAGGTTGGGTACATCATCAGTAGTGGGAAGTCAATGAGTTAATGAAATTATGTCCCTCACGATAAAAAAAAATGCATTAGAATGCACATTGAATACCATTTATTTAAAAAAATTTAATTAATCTGTGAATTTTTTGTCACTTTTGGCCATTTTTTTGAGGTTAAGATTAAAAAATATCGGAAAATTTTTCCTAAAATTTTAATTTTATAGGGTCCATCAAAAGTATCACCGATTTAATTTATTGTATTTAAAAATCGGTTTGATAAAAATTATTTATGAATATTTTCTTGGAATGAAAACCCATCCCCCCCCGAAAAAAATTCCTGGCTACGGCCCTGGTAGGTAGTTAGTATTTTGTTCGAAAGGGGGACTGTTTATTAGAACTGAATCTAGCATATACAATTCTGTATAAATTATGTAAGAAGGTGAGGAAGAAGGTGATAGATTGGACCGGGATAACACTCACCATCATTATCTTCCTTTTATACATTTTTCATAAATTCAATCACTTCTATCACGCCATCTGGTGGTAGAAAAAATCCAAGTAATATTGTACACAATTGTCACTTTATTGTTTTTAAAATAAGTCTAAATTTTCAAAAATCTGATAATATTTTCTATTTTTAATTCATTTTTATACTTGTTAAACTCAGTCCAGGGACAAAAATTACAACCAGATTTGTCAACTTTATTAACTTAATAAAATTTGGGAACATAAGATTGAATAGTAACTTTTGTTTTTTACGAATCCGAAAGCAGAAACCTATCTAAAAAATGTGTCCTACTGTGTAATCGTTCTGTCAATCATGTGCGCCCAAGTCTCCTTCTTCTGTTGTTTTGTGTCCGTCTCAGTTTAAACAGCTAATTTCTGTGAATTTTGGATAACTATTTAATCGATGAAAATGTTCACTGACATCAAGTTCTGGAAAAAAGTGTTAGGAAAAGAGCTTCGTTTGATAGAGGCTTCTGAAAGAGCTTAAAACTTAAACCTTGTACTTCGTTCACTATGATCATATTCCAATAGTTCTCCTCGAACTGAGTCACATTTATCTATTTATCTGAATTTACGTGGGACAAAAGTTTCAAAATGAGTTTTGGAGTCTCATCTGTGTATACAAGGCCGTATTTAGAGAGAAGGTTTTGGCTGTTAGACTTATTTGAAAGGTAATAAAAATCAATATTTTATTATGTATGCAGGAGTTTGAAGTTTTTCTACCGTCAGATGGCTCATTCACGCTAAACTCGTCCGCCATATTTGATCCGCCATTTTGAAATTTTAAAATCTGACTGCAGATTTGTAACCAGCGGGCCTTAAAACTCTTCGCAACACAGCACTTTTCATTATATCTGGCTATGGGTGTAAATAAGACGAAATCCTTTCTGTGTACATTTTTTTCCTGCATCCTTAGACATAAATACTAGGAACCATCTTATTTATAAAACTCATACAGGGCAGTGTAATCGTATCAGCTTCAAAGTTTTAGGAGACAATTTTAAAATGTAATTAATTCTTTAACCCATTTTTGCTCAGCGCACCCCCGCTAGGAAGATATCATTCAATGTTGTGGCTGCACGAATTTTGAGAATATATGCCAACCTCATCCGGGTTCCTCATCATTGATAATGGCCCAAGTTCTAACTTATAATCATTTGAAAAAATGAGCCTCTGACTATTTTTGGGATTTAGAGTAATTTTTAGTCTGGTTTTTGGGTTAAATTTTGTACTGAATTTTAGTCTGATGTTAGTTTAACTTTTCCAAATTTTGATCTGAATTCTGGTTTGTTTGTGTGTCAGAATTTTATTTTGATTTTAGGCCTGAATTTTAATCCGAATTTTGTTTGAGTTTTAATTCGTCTTTCTTCTAAATTTTGATTTGCTTCGGTCTGTATTTGAGATCTTTCTGATCTGAGTTTTAGTGTAACTCTTAATCTAGATTGAGGTCAAAATTTTCCTCAGACCAGCGTTTGATCTGATTTCTGATCTAAATTTTGATTTGCTTTTAATTTCTATTTGGCGTCTTTTTGCCTTAGTTTTAATCTAACTCTTAGTTTGAGTTGTGGTCGAAATTTTAGTCTGAATAGGCTTAATTGATACATATTTTGGTCTAAATTTCGGTCCTAAACCGGTTTGAATTTTGTTTTAAGTTGTGGTCTGAATTTGGGTTTAATTTTGGTAATGTTTTTGTTCAAATTTTTTGGTGTGAATATTTATCAAATATTCCCACTAGTTTTTGGTCTGAATTTTGGGTTGCTTTCCTTCTGTATCTGGCGTCCTTTTGGCCTTAAGTTTTGTCTGAGTTGTGATCTAAATTTTCTTTTGAATTTTGGAATGAATTTTAAATTGATTTTGGTTTGGAATTTGGTTTGATTCGTGGTCTGAACATTGTTTTTTTTTTTAATCGGTTGTTACCCGGTACCCGACAGCGTGTACGGATCAGGTTGGAATTTAAAATGTATTGGTTTTTTGGTCAAATTAAGATATATTTGAATTTTTATAAAAATGGAGTGCTTGGTTCTGGAGTTGTGAGACGATAAACTTACTTGCCTCCAGGCGGATATCAAAAGTGATATCGATGCTAATAGTGATATGGATACATATTTTGAAAATTTGTTTGAATTACTATCCAAATCTACTGTTATCTTAATTTATTTATTTTTTATTTTTTTGGCTTTTTGTTTCGACCAAAAGTGACTGAAAATATAGAGATGTATCAAATTGTTTCATCAAAATTTTTTCTCAAAGGAAATCAAAATTTCCTTCAAATTGTTATCTTAAAATAGATCATTTAACAATATAAATCTGTCAGACAAGTCATAGATTATATATATGAAGCTATATTCTTGAACAAAGAGCTGGTAAGTGAACATACCAGCTGGGATCAATCAAGGTTTTGGTTTGAATTTGGTCTCATTTTGATCCAGATTTTCGATCTAAATTTGGTGCTTTTCTTGGTTTGAACTTTCATCTGAAAAAAGTGTTTGAATTTTAGATTAAAATTTGGCTAAAATTTCCGCGTAAATTTCTATCCTATTTTAGTTTGAATTTTGGACTCAGTCGTGTTCCAATTATCTTTCAATTGTTGGCATGTTTTTTTGGAGAGAACATTGACAAAATTTTTGAACTAGTTTTTGGTCTACGTCTACGTTTTGGTCGACAATGAGTCTGATATTTGGTCGATATTGAGTCTGTTATTTGGTCGATATTGAGTCTGATATGTATCCTTTAATTTAGTAAAATCAGCGCAAAACTGGCATTTGGAGTAGAAATCGGATGTGGATATGTGAGATAAATATGTTTATTTTTGAATATAAACTAGGGTCTCAGAACAAGGCTTTATGCCTTAAATTCATCCATTTTTACTATATTGAACGAAAACCGAAAAAAAAAGAAAAATACCCTTGAAAGTTCCTAGTATCAAATGAAAATATCATTTCCTTGTATGAGATCAATATCATTATAAGAGTCCCCTTGTCCTCTCCGTTACTTTGGAATGGCCATGTAATAGATTCTCAGACGTAAACATCGAGAAATGCACTGTTATATCCTAAAAACGCAGTAAACGCCAATTCATGAACACAAAAACCGACCAACGGGACAATCAACGGGCTGTACAGAACGCACAACCAACACTTTTGGAAAAATCTTATACAGAGTTTTTATTGTTAGGTCAAGCAGTTACTTTTCAGCTATCATAGTCGTTACGCTGGACCCGAACTTGTGTTGCACAGTGTAATAAGACAGCATACTTTCGGGGGGCGATTTGCCACCCTCCCCACCTAGTGGTACGAAAGCTTAACTTACCCGGCACTATATTTACAGAGAAAATAATAAATGTGCGGCATACTTTTAGGGTCTTATTTTTAGTATTAAAAATTCACCTATGTTAATCAGTTTATTCTAATAACGAGACAGCATACTTTCGGGGTGCACTTTAGCACCCTTCACCAGGCGGTACGAAATTTTTACATAACCGCCAGTAAACACATCAAAAATTTTTATTGCTAAATAATTTGAAAATTTTGTCCGTCAGTTGAGTTATTTTGGAGGGCGGGAATTTATATCTTTAAACTTATGCCCAACATGAAAAATAAAACCTTTGTTGAAGTATTTTGACTGCTTACTAGGAAGTCTACCAAAACTTTGCTACAACAATAAATTTCATAAATTTATTAGCACATGATCAAACGTTGCAAAACTCATCACACATGATGTGTCACTGATAGATTGGCTAAAAGATTATAATAAAATTATATTAAACATTAATAAATTAGTGGAAATACCGTGCTTACTCGTATATCGATCTTAGTGTATGTGCATGCACTCATTCCTCGATTTGGACGGTATTTTAAATATATGATTTCACTTTTTTATTATCCTTGCCAATCTATCTCCTCATGATATATCTACTCCTGTTTAAGACGAAATTTCATTAAAAAAAAATTACTAAATGGCAAAAGAAATTGTTCGAAAAAGCTTAAATTTAGTTGAACGCATCGTCATTTTAATGCATTCCTTTCGGTTAATCAAATTGTCATATAAAGTATCCAAGCGTGGAAATTGCGGTATGGGTGTTTATAAGAGCGCATAGTATTTAACATTATATGAATTTTTATGATGACGATGATGATGTCGATGATTTCCTTAATCCAATTGCAACTACAGTAGTTGGATGCGATAACTTATCGCTTTTATACCATGCCGAATAATGAAATTAAATGATTGTTACTTATTGTATGTGGTTAAAAAGCAGATATACTTATACTTTTAATTATTTCAATAGTATTTTTGTTTTTGTACTCAGTAATTGCTGAAAATAGATAAATTAATTAAAATTCAATTTTCATGACACTCTTTAGATATGAGTTTTATACTTGTATTTATGTTTATGCCAGCATGTTGAAGATGATGCCACCGCCATTCAAGTTGTTGCTGTAGTTGCTGCTTACAAATTAAAAGTTGGTCACAAATAACAATAAAAGTAGAAAATCGTTGATGCTAGAATTTCATTTCAATTCGAACGTTTTTCGATTGAATATTTCACATTGAACAATTGCGAAATAGTAGGCAAACTATTGAAGTTAAAGATAATTAATTAAATTCAATTATAAATTTTCCAATAATGTTGACAAGCGTTAAAAGCCGAAAATACTTTAACATTTAATATGCTGCTGACTGAGCATTCATCATCATAATCATCATCATTTTATAGCTGGAGATTTATAGACAGATATTAGCTGCTGCTACCACTGCAACTGGTGCTCACTCATAAGCGAAGAAATAATTTGAAAAAAAAAATATAATAATAATAATAATGATCTGGAAAATAAAAATTGCATAAAATTTAATGCACATTCAATTCAATTTGGAACAACGTCGCTGCTGCACAACGGTGAGGATGATGATCATAATGCTTAACTATTGTTAATGTATGTAAGTATCATGGGTGGTCGAAAGATTGGTCTCAATTAATCGACTTGAACCAACTTGAGAATCAGGCAAAAAAATAAACTCAACTGTTACGTTTTCTTTTCATTTTTACCAATCTCACAATGTGAAAGAAGCTCAACAAAGGACGATTACTATATTATAAATGATATTTTGATCCTTAATTTTTGGTCTATTCTTTGTTTGAAACACACAAACGCACAGCCTGTCAACGTATTTCTTTTATTCCATAATATTTTTGTTTTCCGCTGAGTGTCGCCGCCAAAGAGAACACCACAAACAGCAAAGACAATGCTCAACAACAAGTGACTGGCGCTCAAGATCACAGGATCAAATGTGAAAGGACAATTAGTGCGACATCAGGCAATTATAGAATAGATTTGATGTTAGTGATATCACTGCACTAATGATACAAATCTCATAATTGCATTTATAGTGCGGTGTTGGTGGTGAGATTGCGGCGGCATTTTTTTGATTTATAGTTTGGATTTGTTCGCATCTTTTTTGTTTGATAAGAATCACACTTTGAAATTACTTAACAAACATTTTAAATAAGTTTAAAAATTTTTTAAAGATATTTTTTTTTAAGTTTTTGAAATACATAATTTTATAAAAAAAAAATTGTTTAGTTTTGAATTTCTAATATAAAATTGTTTTTTTCTTTTTGAACCTTGACTCAATTTTCAAGTATATGCCAAACGTAAATTAAGAGTTGCCGTTGGCTGAAACTTGATCTGATTAAATTTAAAAATAGTTTCAAACACTACGTGTGCCAAAAACTCACTTGAATCATCTTTTGGAAACTGCTGCATTGGTCGACAAAAAAGTAACACGATTTCATGAACCTCCGACGATCATTTACTATAGATTTTAGTTACGGGTCCCGAGCCACACATTTTCTAACATGTAAACCCGTGCCGAATAATGTTAGAAACCAGGGCCATAGCCAGAAATTTTTTTCGGGGGGGCGCGGGGGGGGGGGGGGTGGGGGTTTTTTCATTTGAAGAAAATATTCATAAATAATTTTTATCAAACTGATTTTTAAATACAATAAATTAAATCAATGATACATTTGATGGACCCTAGGAAAAATTTTCCGATTTTTTTTACTCTTAACCTCAAAAAAAATTCCAAAAGTGACAAAAAATTTCCAGAATAATTAAATTAAATTTTTTTCAAATAAATATTATTCAATGTGCATTCTAGTGTATTTTTTGTATCGTGAGGGACATAATTTCATTAACACATTGACTTCTCACTTCTGATGATGTACCCAACCTCAAAAAAATTACCAAAAATAGTAGAGGCTCATTTGATCATCATTGGGAATTTGAGCCATTATCAATGATAAGGAACCCGGATGAGGTTGGCTTATATTCCCTAAATTCGTGAAGTCACAGCATTGAAAGAGATCTTTCTAGTCGTGGTGCTCTGAGCAATAATACGTTAAAACATTAATTTTAAGATGGGTTTTGCTAATAAGATGGAGTTTTTGCGAAAGAATGTTTTACGTTGAACACGAATCTGAGGTCAAAAACTTCCCATCACGTAACGTTTTAGGAAAAGAATGGGGTTCAAGCAAGTCTTATTTTACAAGGATCCGATAATTTTTTCTATTTTTATTAATTTTTAAACTTTTCAAACTGATTCAGGACGAAACCTTAAATTTTAAACAGTTACTGTCCTAGAAAAACTATGAATGCAGGAGTGCTCAGTAACACCTTCTCTTTTTGAATCCGTAGTCACGTAATCGCATAGTGTGACTAAGATTTCAAATTTATTTTTTATATTTGACTTTTTAGAAAAAAAACCGATGGAAGTAAAAAATATCGTTAAATAGATTTTATTTTGACTTTTTTTCCATCCATTTGCAATTAATCTCAAAAATTAGAATAAAGTTTCCACATTGCGGGGGGGGGAGGGAGGGAGAGAGGGTCAGAACTCCCAAAAGCCCCGCTCCCCCCTAAATACGGCCTTGGATCCATAGGTAATGTTCAAGTCCTTCGCTATCTCTCTGATGGTTAATTATAGTTATTGACCAAAATTTCTTTTACTTTATCAATGTTTTCGTTGATTTTCGATATCGATGGTCTGCCACTGCGTTCATCATCTTCGATTGACTCACGACCACTTTTGAACCGCTAGTGCCACTGGTAAACAACCGTTTTCTTTAGAGAATCGTTGCCGAATCACTTTTCCAACATTTCCAACGTTCGCGCACCATTAACTCCGTTTTTTGCGCAAACTTTAATACAATACAATTTAATAAAATTGTAAAAAATCGCCAACACACACAAAGATAGATGTACTCTTGGCTAAGTAACTTTTGCAAATGTCAAGCTATGATGCTAAGATTTAGAGAGAATATCAAAAACAGATGTGCCAACTTAACAAAAAAAAACCAAACAAACCAAAAATCGGAACAATGAGAGCGCCACACGGTGGTTATTCCGACAACTTTTTGATCAAGGTGTTATATAGTATTTCCCAAGAACTTTTGTTATTGAAAATTTAAATTTTGTAGTAATATTTCAAGTCAAATCTGTCATGATATCAAATTTCTAATGAAAGATATTTTAAATGCATCATACTTCTACTTCGTCAAATATTGCATGAAATTATAGAGAATAAAGGCGTGAAGCGAATGACAACTGAGTCCTTTCATCTACAGGTGTAAAGCTAAAGAGAGAATTTCTTTATTGAACATTTTTCGGAAAGGCAAATATGCCTAATTCATAAATCTAAAAATTGACAGAAAAATACGTAAAATTTACAGAATTTTGTATTTATTTGATTTTCTATATTTCAAAACCCTAACGCCCTAATTTAGCCCGGAATACGCCAATGACTTTAACCAATCAAAATTCTTTGAAATTTCTTTCTTCCCTACATTCCCCCATCGAAACGTTTTTTTTTTTTTTTTTTAGTTTTTTGCATAATTTTGAATGGTTTGCATGTTTATTTTCAATGCAATTACTTCAAATTTAATCTCGACCACACAAAGCGGAATAAAAAAAGGATAATCTCAAGGCGCATGGCGCTCTACAGTAGGTTCCTACTTTCATACGTAGTTGACAATAAATCATACAAATTTTCTTTTGTTTTGAGAAAAAGAAACATAGAGGCACAACGGCATTACCAAGATAAGCCAAATGACAGTTGCTTTCTTCAACCAAGTAAGAATTAAATTGATGCTAAACAAGACAAAACAATGCAAAGCGGTACTCGACTTTTGAAAAAAAATAATAGAAACAGAAAAGGATAATCTTAATATTCTAGAAAATATTTAGTATTTAGTAAACGAACGAAGAAAAAAAAGGTCAAAGGTGATTTCAAAAGTAGAAATGTATGTAACCTTTCGATGGTATGAGCTACGTAAGCGTGTCCAGCAAGGACAAGGAAGTTCGTTCGTATATTCGTGCACCTGATGAATTTTCCTTGAATTCATTTCAAGTGTTGAAAATGATTATTGTTCTTACGGATTGTTTTTGCTGCTGCTGCTGATGTTGTTCCTTTTTTTTTTTGGTTTCGCTGTAAAAGGATTAGCTCTAAGGTTATTTTTATCATTTTTCCGTTCTTTCTTTTTCAGTTTATTTATGCCATTTTATCACAGCATGTTGCCAATGTGTCTTTCATTCGTTTGTTTTGTATTTTACACGTACACACACACAAATAGCATAATTGAAAAGGACAATGAGTTTTTTAAAGAAGCAATTGTGGAAACATTTTTTTTTTTTTTTTTTAATGCTACCGTTCGTAATGTTTTATCTTTTTCTCAACACAAACATTTTATTAACATAAAAAGATAACTTTATATTTCCGTCTATGCTGGGTCTACGGAAATGGCTGTTTTTTTCTTCAGGAATGTCAAGATTATTATTTTTAATTTATAGTTAAATTCAAACCCAACGATTCTTATAAGCTTTGGAACTAAAAGCAAAGCCTGCCTTTTCGACTGCACTGTCATTGGCATTGTCATTATGTCGGACAATCAAGCTGCTAATCGAATATCGCGCTCGTTTGAGATAACCTCT
Organism: Toxonevra muliebris; assembly: GCA_963691655.1. Classification (NCBI taxonomy): domain Eukaryota; kingdom Metazoa; phylum Arthropoda; class Insecta; order Diptera; family Pallopteridae; genus Toxonevra; species Toxonevra muliebris. Next base: position 115,371,017 of record OY829326.1, on the reverse strand, counting down.
AAAATAGTGTGGGAGTGAGCTCAACCAACTAGAAAAGAACAAACGTATGTTTGATCTCAGGGAACAACAAGTAGATGAACTGTTTTTGTAAAAGAGATGACGAATTAGGGGAGTGCATAGGTACGAAGAATTAAAAGAGTGGCAAAAACTCTTTGTCAGTCTTTCTGAGCTCAGCAGTTCCAAATATTTTGATGTTACTATTGGGAGTATGAATGTATAAACTCGTAATTGTCACTAACTTCATATCTATCATACGCGCCATTTTTTTGACAATGACAGCTATTCTATCTGGAAGAGCGCCAAAAATACTATAAGAATTGATTTGTCAAATAAATTTCATAATTTTAAAAAAGTGTTTTACTATAGCTGAAAATGTCGAATTTCGTGCCAACAAAACAACATTAGCGGGAAGTTTTAATTTGCTTCTTCCATTTAAAGAAAACCGCAACTGAAGCACATCGTTTACTCACTGAAGCTTATCCTGACTGTGCTATAGACGTTAGAATGTGTCAGGTGTGGTATGCCCGTTTCAAAAGTGGTGATTTTGATGTTGAAGACAGGGAATGTTCAGGCGGCCCGAAAAAGTTCGAAGATGAAGAATTGAAGGCATTACTCGAAGAAGATTCATGTCAAACGCAACAAAGAACTTGCAGAATCTTTAGGAGTTGATCAATCAACCAATTCTAAACGATTAAAAGCATTGGGAATGATTCAAAAGCAAGGAAATTGGGTGCCGTACGAATTGAAGCCGAGAGACGTCGAACGACGATTTTTCACATGTGAACTGCTGATTGAACGACAGAAAAGAAAGGGTTTTCTGCATCGTATTGTGACTGGCGATGAAAAGTGGATACGTTACGATAACCCAAAGCGTAAAAAATCATGGGGACCGCCCGGACATGCATCAACATCAACGGCAAAGCCGAACATCCATGGATCCAAGCTCATGCTGTGTATTTGGTGGGATATGAAAGGTGTCGTGTATTATGAGCAAATGAAACCGAATGAAACGATCATTGGCCACCGCTACCGACTACAATTGATGCGTTTGAGCCGAGCATTAAAGGATAAGAGGCCAGAATATGAGAATAGACACGACGAAGTTATTCTTCAGCACGACAATGCTCGGCCGCATGTTGCAAGGCAAGTAAAAACATACTTGGAAACGCTGAAATGGGAAGTGCTACCCCACCCGCCATATTCTCTAGACAATGCTCCTTCTGATTACCACTTGTTCCGATCGATGACACATGGCCTGGCTGAACAGCACTTCCGTTCTTTCGAAGAACTCAAAAAATGTGTCGATTCGTGGATAGCCTCAAAAGATGAGGAGTTCTTTCGACGCGGAATCCGTATGCTACCAGAAAGATGGGAAAAGGTTGTGGCTAACGATGGACAATACTTTAAAGAATAAATTTGTAATCACTTTTTCACAATAAATGTCCAAATTACGAAAAAAATACGAGTTTATACATTCATACTTCATAAAATAAGAAAAATATACATAATGTATTGATCTCAACAAAAATGGTTGGCATTTATTAGCTGCGGGCATTTCGGGTTCAAGCAAACCTTCTTTGGGCTGCAATACACAAGTTCTTAAGACAAGGCAAGATTGAATTAAGTACTCGAGACATAACGCTAGGTAGGTAGCTCTGAGCTTGAGTCTGCATCCCTAGTATCAAAATTTTGCAAAATTTCAAATCTCAGTATTGCTGAATATATCGCTCATTTACTAAAAGACTGTCATAAGTCAAAAAACACGATTTTTGAGTTAATGATGCAGAATTATTTATTATGTCACGCTTCATATTGTGTAAAAATTTCATATTAATATCTTGTAAACTCTGCGCGTGAGAATTATAAGATTTCTTCTTTTTTCTGCAAAGTGGGAGTCAATTCAAAACTTTAAACGCGTTTTCTGCAAAATCGCGTTTTTATGACAGTTATGACTATGACAGTTAGCCTTCACACATGCCTTCAATCGATCCAGAAATTCTACAACGGTTCGCCGCAGGACTTATTGATCAATTTCAGCCCAGGCTTTCTGTAATAACCTTTTCAGTGACTCCAGACTGTGGTGTTGCGATGCACAAGCCTTGCTCTCAAAAATTTCCTCCAAACAGTATAGTCTATTGGATTCAAGTCTAAGGAGTATGTTGGCCATTCTGGGGACCTTATGAATGCGAAAAATTGTGTTTACGTCAATTTTGTCATGTGGGGTGGTGCAGAATCTTGCTGGAAACTCCAAAAAAGGATATGTTCGTTCAAAATTCAACGATAGCCAAACTTCTTCAGCGAATATTAGTGGAGTTCTGGGATTAGCGGAAATCTCAGTTCATATAACCGCAAATTTTTTTTTTTTTTTTTTTTTGGTTTTTTGGTTTACTTCCACTTTCTCAACGATTATTCTCATTGAGCGCCTTGAAATTCGCTTGGTTTACGTATCTTTTCTGTTAGACAAGGACATAGTGGTTACTGTTGAAACTTTTGAACGCTCTCTATCTCAAAACTCGATAGTTTCATTATATCGAATTATTGCTCAGTCTACCGAACGACCTGACATATTTAGAGCCTTTGCAATTTGTCTCTATAATTTGTCAAATATAATTGCATAAATTCTCGACAAATATTTTCCAATGACAATGGAAAAACAAAAATTTTAATTATTAGTAACAGTTAATCACCAGGCCTGCACAGAGTTTTAAAGTTGCATCCCTTTACAATTTTCACACTGTACTGTAAACGCACATTAAGTAATCCAAATAAAATGTACAAAAAATTGACAATTTCAAAGATATGAAAAATATTTCTTTAAACTTATTTAAGTAAGAAATTAAAATTTTAATGCAGTTTTAAAATTAAAAAAAAAATAAATCTTAAACTTGTGATAGCTGGTCCTGAATTAATAGACTTTTGGAAAAAGCGAAAATAATTACATCTTTCCTTCTATAACCTCTGGATCCGCTAGTGACTTCCATATAGCTTAAAAATTTCAACATCTACCATATATAGATTTTTATTTTTACGAGATATTTCTATATAGAAATAATTAAAAGCGCAATATGCTAAAATATTCAAATGCCGACGGCAAATTATTTTTCGTATAATATCTCAAACTAAATTTGGCGCATAAATCCGCTTTTATTTAATATGTAGGTATGCTATTATGGATTCAATGGCCAAATATTGATTAAAGCTAGATAAAAGTTATAAAAATGCACATAAGAATTTAGTAATTTAATTACGTTAATATGCTGATGCCAGCGGCAACAGCAGCAGCAGATACTTTTACATACAGACATAGTGCTCTGCAACTCACACATACTCTTCATTTGCTACTCAATATACTTCAGTGCTCTTTATCTCTTTATTTAATTCACATACTCTTTCCATAAAATGTTGAACTGCCTTATCGATATTTGGTTTTCCTTATTTGCTCTCTCTTTTTCAAATATTAAACTTAGCCACTCACTCTTTATTTCAGAAATTCATGTATATAATCACACACACACACTCAAACACACGTCGAGGTGAAGTAAACAAACACTCAGCAGCAATGACAATCGCATCGACAAAAACAATAACAATAACAGCGAGAGATATACTGTAAGTATGTGGTTATATCGATGAGTATATATACACGTTTTTAGGGGTAAGAGTAGGGAAGCATATACATACCTACATACATGCTGCGGTTCATGTTGGGCGACACAAATTTTACAGTGTCACATACAAGAAAAGAGACCGAATCATACCGAAGTGGACTCAAATCGCACAACCATCAGCAACTACTGTGTACTTAAACACAAGCGAGAAAGGGAAAGCTGCTGCTGTTGCCATTACTGCTGCCTGCTCTTGTTCTTATTATTGTACTGTTGTCGTCGTCGTCGTCGTCGCTGTCACTGCTGCTGTGCTCACTGTGTTCGTGAACTTTTATATGTTTGCGCGTGTGTATGTGTGTTATGCGTGTATGTCGTTTAAACTCGATAGTAGTGTTTTTTTTTTTCGTTGTTGTTGCTATTGCTGGACTGTATTGGTTGTCTCATAGTGGCATGAGTGGCAGAACAGGCCAAGAGACATAAAATCAGTACAATGTGTATCTATGTATGCATGTAGATACATATATACTTAGGTGCTCATAAGGCACCACATAGCATGGATTTGGTATGCGATTATTGTAGGGGGAGCGAGAACGGAGCAAAAATATGTGTTATTTTCAACATTATGCGATTTTGTCACTAACTTGTATGTAAAGATATGTATGTATTGTACATAATTACAATTTGTTTAAATAGGAACTGAGCTGAAATGTGTCTTTAGTGAATAAGTCTGGAAGAATTTATTACGGAAGCAACAAAAAATTATTTGCTTTAATTTCCAATAGTATAGTACCTATTTCTAATTGATCAAACTCGTTATCACGTGATACAATTTCCAGACATTCCAAACAGACAGGACAGGGCAGCAATTGCCAACCCCCTACTCCTTTCCCCTTAAAATCTGAAATACTTCCTAAAATGCCAAGACGAATAATATGAAGAAACCTCTCAAACTAGTCCTTCCCCAGAGCAAGATACTGCATATTCCCAAGGATGCTCCTCGTTTATCAGTTTATCATTAAAATTATCCCACTATTAGATTTATGTCTGAACAAAAATAAGTCTTATTACTTTATATGATACTGTTCGAAACAAATTTCGCGAAATTTTGGACACTGACTTGACAGCGTTTTCAGTTTTATTATTAGTAATAGGAGCTATCATGTAATTTCAACTATCTATAGTTAGTAACTGAATGATTTTTACTATCGAACGATTTTTTTCATTCATTCATTTATTCGAACTAGTTAGTAGAGCTAAAAACTATTAAGTGATTTGAACTATTGAAAGGCTGAATGAATGATTTGAGCGTACGAACGATTTGTTCAATTGAATTCATTAATTCGCACATTTCTTAGTCCCCTTTTCCACACGGCAAGTTTTCTTGCCGGCAAGTCGAGTTTGTAGGCAAGAGCGGAAAGGGTAGAGGAGACGTGTACAGACTTGCTCGTACCGGAAAGTTTTCTTTTGTGCTGTACTGTCTTAGAAATTTAATTTTGTTCTTATTTGTCATTTCAAGTTGGATGCGCATCGATTTTGGCTTCGTATTGGAAAAAAAAAAACATTTTCATTTGAAATTTCACTTTTCTTCTATTAATATATTCATATTTATTCAATAAATAGATTTCACTTTTCATTTATTTATTTATTTTTTTCAATGAAATGTTAGTAAAAAGTTTTTTCACAACACGAATGACAGACAAAGTAAAAGCAGAATAGCCCAAGAAATCTTGCTGTGTGGAAAGCAAGTGGCTACTCCAAAAAAATAATTGGAAACTTGCCGGCAAGAAAACTAGCCATGTGGAAAAGGAGACTTACAGAAAAAAATCGCTGGTATATTTCGCTAATAGCTAAAAATAGTTAATTTATTCGAAAAAATCAGTCGAGTGATTTTTTCATAACTATCAAATGAATGGAAATTTTTTAACTAACGAATAATTCGATAGTTTTTATTCAATAGTTCCCATCACTATTCATTATATATGAACGGTAACCAAACCAAGAGGATTGAGAAAAAACCTTCCCGTACCTAATAAAAGCTTTTTTGTAATTTTGATGATTGATACAAAAAATGTAAATATACTTAAATATAAATGTATTCTTTTTCTATTATTTGCTCCTTCAAGAGGATTTTTGATTTAGAAACAACAATAGTTTCCTCAAGACTGCCGCCCAAGTATTGTTATAGGAGTATTTGCCAATGCTAGGCAGAAGCAAAGTTAATTAGAGATAGAATCCACTTCATATTTGCCGATCCAACAGAAGTCATTTGAAGGCATACCCAGTCTAGCAGCGTGTTAACATAAAAAGTAAAATTTTTATATACTTGGCTTCTTATAGTGTTTGGAATTATACAATGGGCATAAAATGCTAGAATTCTGCATCAACCATCGAACCCCAATCTGCTTCGAGATCTCTGTTTGAACTTTGTGATTGTCGGTTGCCAGTACACCCCAGCACTTGCGGATAGACAAAGAAATATCATTGAACGAGTGAGAAAAAATACCTAAATTTGAAGGGTCGAAAAAGTGTTGGCTAAAGAGTAACAGGCGTCCTCAAGGCATAAAGAAATTTTACAACTAAAGAGCTTATGTATTTCCATAAAAAAGATGCTCAGTCGATTACCGTGAATATGTGTGTATAGGTGGCCATCGCTGATTAAAAAGCTTTAAAATATTTAAATTCAGATCCTAATAATTCATGAATCAATTCAGCGGTACCTATGAAGCGCCTGTAAGGTATGGAAATTGAAGACCATTTATAAGAAGCAATAACAACATACATATTTTGTTAGACAGTGTTATTTTCTAATCTTATCCCAACACTAACAACTTTACTTGCGGCAGTGAGAGAGCGGAAGAGAAAGAAAGAAACGTAAATCACATAATCACCTTAAAGAAAATGCAATAATTAGCATTTAAATAAATTATGCAAAAAAAAAAAAATAAACAAATAAAAAAATCACACTTTAAAATAACAAGTGCAGCAGCGGCAGCGAGAAAAATAAACGATGTACTGAGGTTTGGTAAAATAGCTGTGTATCTAATTCGTGCACACAAAACACTCAAAAAACAGCCATTACTAAAGATACTAAGAGAGCAGGAGTCACAGAGTGAGCATACGACAGAGAACGAGATATGAGAGCGTGTAATTTGAATTTAGCTCTTAACAAGAAGAAACCACCAACAACAAAATGAAATGAAGCAGAAAGCTTCAGGCGAAATGAGGGGAGGAGGCGGGGGGAGGTATGCACAACTAGAGTAAAGTAAAGACCATAAAGTGATTGTTTACACTTTAGCAAGAGAAGTTAACTCACATTTTATGCTTCTTTTTCGAAGTAACCAAAAACAGCGACGCCAACGTCGAATGCGCTGCACATACACACTTTTTTTTCATTTTGATTTTGGCTCTCATTTTTTCTGCCATACGTACGAACACATATACACACCAAGCACCAAGTGTGTGATTGCGATTGTGTGCGATGCGGTAAGGTTCTGTGGGTCCCATGCGTCTACTGTGCTGCTGTTGCTGCTGCTAATGTTCGCTCTTCATCTTTTACGTTACGCTTCTGCTTCTTGTTCATTTTGCCTCTTGTTATGTAGTATATATGTATGTATGTACATATGTACGTCTCGAATTTTTGGCTTTTATGGTTTTGATGGTCGTTGTGTCGGTATCGGTATCGGTCGTCCATTGCTGTGTTGCCACCAGCCACTCCAGTGGCTTGCGACTCGCCGCCTGGTTCTCAATGTGTACGTTGTTCGCTCGCTCGTTTGCCGTTTGTGTCGTTTGTTGATTGTCGTTCATCGTTCATTCATTCGTTTGTTTGTTCGTTCGTTAGTTTACTCGCTGGCTCGTTCATTTTCATAATACCAACTACCTATAGACACCAACCAGCAATATTCACTGCGGCGGCGATTCTTCTTGTTACCCAATTCCATCCATACAGCAGCGCAAAGTCATCGTTGTGTCGTTGTTGCTGTCGTGTTGTTGTAGTACGGTAAGGTGTGCGCCATCGTGTTTTGCCGTCGCAAAAATCGTATTCTCGAAAATAAATTTTTTTTCCCTTTTTTTGTGAGTTTTTTGCTTTGAGAAATCGCTTCGGTTAATTAAACAAAAAAAATGTCACCTCAGATTTAAAAAAAAAAAAATAAATATATAAATAACATAAAATGTCGCCATTTGTCGTTCTGCATAAAAATGTAATATAATCCACCACTATCAAAATCACTTGCCTTCATTGTAAGGAATATACCAACACCTAAACCAACGAAAACAACAACAACAACAGCATCATCATCATCAATATAATCACCATTATCAGCACCTACGAAAAACAGAAAAACAACAACAAAAAAAGAAAAAAAAACGTCCCCTTAAAAGTCACCAATGCCGCTTCAGTTTTCCTTTACTGCTGCTCCTCTTCATCTTCGCTGCTCGTACTCGCACATTTTTTTTTATATACGAGCGCACAGTCATAATCACACAGTTACATATAGTCGTCGTCGTCGTCGTCGCAGTTGTCGTCACCAGAGCACAGAAGAGTTGTCGTTTGTATGTCGTATGTCGTTGGTGCTTTTTTCCTTATTTCTTTCTGATTGTGAGTGACTCTTTTTTATTTGCCGTTGCTGTTGTTGTTTTTTATTCATTCTTATTGCGCTCTCGCTCTCGAATGGTTTTTTCCTTCATTTTTTTTTTATTTTTTGTTCGTGTGTAAATTTTTGTCGTCGAGTGTCATTGGTTGGTGGAGCGCATTCACAAAAAAAAAAAAAACAACAAAAAAACGAAAACCAACAACAACGCAGTTAATGCTGTTGTTGTTTTTTTTAGTAGGTGGATGTATACCAATGGCATATGTATATGTACTCTATATACATATATAAGCTTCTATTTATGTGCGTTTGTGTGAGAGTTTGTAAAAATAAGCACTGGTATCGCACAGAAGTCATACGATTCGATGGCGACAACAACGACAACGATGATGATGATGACTGCTGTTGTTTTGTTGTTGGTTTCTTGCGAATTGTGAATTTTTATGCGAACGACAATGGTGGCGAACACGAGAACGAGAACCGAAAAAGTTTTGTGAATAAAAGTTTTTTTTTTTCGGCGAATAAAAATTTATTATAAAATTATGGCACACAAAAATCTATCTATAAAAAATTAATGAGAATTATTGAATTTTCTTTCAGATTTATCAAAAAAAAAAAAAAAAAAATGAAAAGAAAAGTGAATTAATTAAATAAAAATTAACAAAAATATAAGAAATTAAATAAAATAAATGAATGAGTTTAAATTCTACAAAGAATTGAATCAATTGGGTGATCTTAAAATACTGCACAAGTTGGAAAAAGCATTAACACATGTAATAAAAATTTAAAAAGAAAATTTTCAATTATTCTAAAGTCTATAAAAATCTATAAGTGCTCAAACGTAAAATAGTCAAAACTTAAACTAAGAAAGGCACCTTAAAACTTTAAGTTTAACTTTTAAGAGTTCAATTTAAATTTTCTACTGAAAAAAAAGTAAACTACAAAGCAAAATCAATATAGAAAAATTAACCGAAAAGTTTGTGTGTTCATCAAAATCAAAAGAGGATTTTTGGTATTATAAATCCTGTGCAATCGAGACGAAATTATAAAACTACTTAAGGATTAAACTAAATATAAACAAGTAAGTAAAGTTTCTTATTTTTGTTTTTAGTAAATATTTTTTAAATGGAATTTTAAACTAAGGTGCGAATTTGCTACTTTATTATGAAAATAATAAAAATAGCGATGTAGTTTTAAATCTACTTTGTTTCTGCCGAAGAGTTCCTCAAACTGACACTGATTTTCAACTTTCATGCAAACTAAGGTACTTGATTTTTTGTCATTTCCTGCATTTGCATTTATAATTTGCCTATGTAATATTATTTTGAGAATAACACAACTTTTCTTTAGAAGTCAAGAAGCTTAATTAATTAAAATTATGCAGAAACTACTTTTAAAGGAGTTATTATTTATTTTTCTTCAGTGACCAGGACTTCAAAATCTATAGCAGCCTATATCGAAATTATGCTTTCATTGAGTGGATTTTTAATATATCCGGTACTATTTTGCTGATGCAAAAGTAATAGGTGATTATTATTTCAATATTTTGCTATACAAAAATGGAAATGCTTAAAAATGATTTAAATTTTCTTCAGTAAAAAAATTAAATTGAAATTAAAAATCAAGTTTCCAGTCATGACTATCTTAAGATCATAGGTTAGACTGCTTTAACTGACCTCTTCACTGCACGAATTGTTTTGATAGCATAGTTCTCAGTCATTTGAACTGAATCATTCCCCATTTAAGGGGTTATATACACTTGTTGTCGGAAAAAAGAGATTTCTCATTTTTTATATATATATATATATATAAATCTTATCAGAATAATTTACCGTATATCTATTTTTGATGTTGTAAGGTATTTCATGAATTTTTTCAAAAACAAATGTTGACAGCTGGAGGCGATACGGCCGTTGTACCAAAACATCTTTTTTTCGTGACCCTTCGCGGTGAGAACGATAAATAATGAACGGTTTATCTGAAATGAAAAAAAAAAAAAAACAGAACACGTTTTAGTTTTCATCGTCACGCTCTTAGTGAACGAAAAAATTTATGAAATTTACATTTTTACAAAAATAGTGAAGATTTTTTTTTAAAATTCTTTATTTTCGAAGGTCTGGAAATTTACGTTTAGTAGGCAGAAAAAAAAAGTTTTGCTCCAAATAAAAATTCCTTCGTTCACTAAGAGGCCATTGCAGTTATAAACTAGCCAGTAAAAATTCAGATCGATTGGTTATATGGGTCTTAATCAACCTTTCTCACCGCAATGGAACTTTCTGAAACGCAACATTTCGAGATAATCGCGTTTAAACTTTCGGCACCATGTTCAGGCAGTAGAAGGTAACGCGCTGTTAACAGCTGTAACTTTGGCTCTAGTGCTCAGATCTCTATGAGATTTGGAAAATATTTTCTCAAAAAGATGTACTTTGAAAAAAATGCAATAAAAAAATTTTCAACTTTTTTGACCAACACTTTAATGATGAGAATGAAAATTTGTGATTAGGTTCACCTCGTAAAATAAAAACCTTAATTTTAACGAATTGATTTATTTATTCGAGTTGTAATGAAAAATTTAAATTGTTGGGAAAATGTTGAAAAGTCGAGAAAGTTTAAAAAGTCATATATCTCTCAAATTCGATCAAATATTAACAAGCAAGGTACTGTTGCCAATTTAGTCAAGTTGAAATTTAACCCTCTAGTTCGCAAGTCCGCCTTTATGCGGTCTTCACCAAAAGGGATAGAATTGCCAGCATAACAGTTTTCTGTTGCTACATTTTATCAAATCGTTTAGGGATACGTATTACAAAAGTTAGCGACAGTCAAAGTAAACAAATTTGTGAAAAATAGGAAAATTTATTATTTTGATTGTCTCTATGATAAAAGTGAAAAAAATAAAAAAATTAATAAAAAACTTCCCGTCATACTATCCAGATAGCTATGGATAGCTGAGAATTTGAATTTGTTTTTTATAAAATATTTAATTACTTAAAACAAATTGATAACAACAAATAATTGAAAAGCGCTCAAACTTTCCTATTTCATAAAACCACGCCCATTAGTTTTGTTTGTGTTTTTAAATCAATTTATGATTTTTACGCCAATATTAATCAATTCCAATTTTTTTTTTTATAAATCAAAAATTTGGGAACTAGAGGGTTAATTTCTTGAGTTCCAGAATTTTTTGTTTACTTTTTCGGAAATCGAATTTCGATTTGGTTGTAATTTTTTAAGGGAAAGTTTTTTTTTTTGTAAATCAAAATATTTGGGAACTAGAAGGTTAATTTCTCGAGTTCCGGAATTTTTTGTTTACATTTTTGGAAATCGAATTTCGATTTGGTTGTAATTTTTTAAGGGAAAGTGGGCATGGTTATTTTATGAAATATTTTATTTATCAGCATAAGCTTATTGACCTTTGAAGATTTAATTTTTGTAGAAGGTAGGCGTTGTTATTGCGCTTGGTTGGCAGTTTTTCTAAAGGCTACTATAATTTTATGTCAAATATTTTTTAATTTGCTTTACAATTTCTTTTGATTTCATATTTTGAATATTTCATTTGTATAGGAAGTACTACGTTCACTGGACCGATTTTACCCATTTCAGAAATTAACCATTTCCCCGCTATATAGAATATCCATTTCAAGTTTAATTGAGACGACTTAAATTTTTTTTCAAGCTCTCGCGTATACGTACAGATGCGCTCAACGCACATTTCAACTGAAACAAAAGTTGAGCCATCTGAATCGAAGTTTGTAAAATATTTGTTATAATCAGAAAGTCTCAAAAGGTTACATTGGCTTGGCATAGCGTAGAACGGATACTTATGGTCCACCATAAGGACCATTCAGGTCTTCGTGAACTAGCTGTGAAAATGGCGCCAAACTAAAATTTCTCAGCTCGGTCTGAAATGGTCTGGATTCAACACCGGGACCACTGCGTCAAATGCTTGGGTTCATTAAGTTACTCAGGTGAAAAATAAAAAAAATAAATAAAATAAAATTTACCGCTAGACGGTGCCGAGGGTTTTATAGGGGAATATATGACAAAACCCCAGGAAAGATTTTCACTTCAAATCCTAAACCCCACAAGTAGACCTGACAGTCTCAAAAAAAAATCTATTGGTTTATTTTTCTTATATCTGATATAATTTTCTGTAATTTTTCATATTTTTCTAGCTATTTATAATTAAGCACAGAATGGAATTTAATGTTATTGACATTTTTTTGTTTTGATTTTAAAAATCTTTAATATTTTCGGGAGTTTCTTCAAATGAGAGAAATTATTGCATTTTAAGTTGTGGGCTTTAGGGTTAAATAGCACACGCAATGAATTGGTGGACCCAACGAACCGTTATGCGGTATTATATTATTATTATTTGAAACAAAATTTCAAACAGTATTAGGTTTCGAAATTTACATTTTCCATAAAATTGTCGATTTTCATTGAATTCCCTTCATAATATTTGACTCGATTTTCTTCTAGAGTTTGCCAACCTTTTTAGATAAAATCATGGGGCTTTGGAGATAAACTTTCCTCCTTCCTGATAAACATCTCAGCCATTACAATCAATACTACAAAAATTAAATACGTTTTGAAGAAATTATAAGATCTAATATCCACTGCATCCATAACATCTACAAATCACTTGAACCCTTTTTTTCTCACAGATTTTACAAGTACTTAAATTTTCCGAAATTTTTAAGATTCATTTAAAAGTACATAGTTAATTATGAAAAATTTAGTGGCTTTATTTAATGTTTATTATTGTAATAGCGTACTTTCTTTTGTTCTGAGGTACTGTGTAAGGATAATCACCACGATTATCCATACACAGGAATATAAATGGAATATAATGATGGAGTGGAAAAATACAGAAGCATGTAATTTTCTTAAAGAATCTCTATAATATTGTCAGTATTACTGCAAAATATTCTTCCGATCTTAAATTGAATCTTAAAAATAGAAATGGAAAATCTCTGTTCCATTTCCTCATCATAATCTCGTTTTTTAGTATTTGTAAATTTGAAGCATCGCTCCATTTGGTGCTGAAAAAACTGCAAATAATATTGCCAAAATATTAAGCACTTTGGTTCTTTTGAAATAAATCTAAATTTACAATGAATCCGCAGTTTTTTCTATTTTTTCAGCCATTCCAGATTAAACGTAACGAGCGATAGACTTCATCCTTTCAGATTTGGCTTAAATTTTGCCTATGGGTTTATTTTAGACCAAACTCAACCAAACGGTATACAAAAAAATTCTGGTACAGTTTTCACCGGAGTTGCCAGAGCGAACCAAATCTCCGAAATTGACTGTATCGAATCACAGAATCGTCTATAACTAACTATTTTGGCAAATTAACTTAGAATTATTCGTAGATGTTTTTTCTTACTACACGCTTTTGCAATATAATTTAGAAGTTAAACATAATGTCGCATAGAAAATCTATATTTTCTAAAGCACTACAAAAAGTATACCCAGTATTAAACAAAGGTGGATTCCAAAGTGCTATACACCACGTACAAAATGACCATTTGTATCGAGAATAAGAGCAAGTTCGTAGTTTATCTGGGCTTATGCGTCTATTAGTTTTCTTTGTTTCAAATAGGGCACGTTGAATCCAATATCCATAAAACAACATTGCAGCAATCTCAATGTCAACATCTGTGTTGGATAAGTTCGGACCGGAAACTTACAAATAAAATCAATTATCTGCTTGTGAGATTGATCTAGCCTATCACACAGTAAAACACCATGTAAGCTATAAGTAGTATTGATTCGATACCCACATAGTATCGATACTCATTACTTGTATCGATGCTACCGAAAATATCGGAAAAAAGTATCGAATATGTACTTGTATCGAATACTCGTTTAAAGAGACAAATTACACCTTTTTTTTTAGTGGCTGTCAAGGAGAACACTCAGACCAGAACGCCCCATTGTGTTACCACATGGTTGACATTGCTCAACACGAAACATATGAATCATATAGAAATTATGTTAAGTTATGTATATGATATTAGCAAATCGCTACAATAATATAATAGAAGAAAAACTAATCAACAGATTGAAGCTTGTTAAAAATATTTTATTTTAATAAAAAAGTTTCAATAAACATGGCCGGCGATATTTTCTAGAACTTCAATACTGTACTGCAATATTTTCATACATTGGAATATTGCAATATGGACTGAAATATTTTGAATATGGAAATTGAATAATTCTGGAGTAACATTTTGAGATATATTATTGATTGCTCCTCAATTTTAAATATTGTATAGCAATATTTCAGTTTTTTAAATAAGTATCCGATACTGACCCTTTTTCCCGATACCAAGTAAAATACTTATGGTATAGCATCGTGTAAAAAAAGTACTTGAATCGAATGAAAAGTATCGAGTATTTACTTGTATTTACTTGTATCGAATCATCACTAGCTATAAGTCAGTCGATTGTAGAAATAAACTGAATAGTTTACTGCTTGCGGATTCTACCATTCTGAATTTAATTCGATCTAGTAGAATGAAAAAGGAAGCCACCACTGCGCTTCCTCCACAATCTTTAGAAGATTTAAAAAATGTTCTGATGCAATTAAGACATTTCAAATTGTAATGCAGTACTTTGATGCTGAGTTAGGAATTTGCCATAATTCGATAGACTTTAAGTCGGTTTTAAATGAGAAATCTGAAACAATTAGTCAAATTATTTGAGATTGTTTGAAAGAATTTAATATTTTTGAGAAATGTTTAGCGTTTTGTGGCGACAATTGCAAAACGAATTTCGGCGGTATAAATAGGAAAGGAAAGAACAATATATATCATAGGTTGAAACAAGCTTTTCTTTGTGGCGAAAACATAATCGCTATTGAGTGTCCCGCTCATATTTTACCCAATTGCAATCAGTATGCTATTCATTCATTTTTGGGAAATTGATATTGAAAATATTCTAAATAAAATTTACAACTATTGGGAGTATGAATGTATAAACTCGTAATTGTGACTAACTTCATATCTATCATACGCGCCATTTTTTTGACATTGACAGCTATTCTATCTCGAAGAGCGCCAAAAATACTATAAGAATTGATCTGTCAAATAATTTTCATAATTTTACAAAAGTGTTTTACTATAGCTGAAAATGTCGAATTTCGTGCCAACAAAACAACATTTGCGGGAAGTTTTAATTTGCTTCTTCCATTTAAAGAAAAACGCAACTGAAGCACATCGTTTACTCACTGAAGCTTATCCTGACTGTGCTATAGACGTTAGAATGTGTCAGGTGTGGTATGCCCGTTTCAAAAGTGGTGATTTTGATGTTGAAGACAGGGAATGTTCAGGCGGCCCGAAAAAGTTCGAAGATGAAGAATTGAAGGCATTACTCGAAGAAGATTCATGTCAAACGCAACAAGAACTTGCAGAATCAATCAACCATTTCTAAACGATTAAAAGCATTGGGAATGATTCAAAAGCAAGGAAATTGGGTGCCGTGCGAATTGAAGCCGAGAGACGTCGAACGACGATTTTTCACATGTGAACTGCTGATTGAACGACAGAAAATAAAGGGTTTTCTGCATCGTATTGTGACTGGCGATGAAAAGTGGATACGTTACGATAACCCAAAGCGTAAAAAATCATGGGGACCGCCCGGACATGCATCAACATCAACGGCAAAGACGAACATCCATGGATCCAAGCTCATGCTGTGTATTTGGTGGGATATGAAAGGTGTCGTGTATTATGAGCAGTTGAAACCGAATGAAACGATCACTGGCGACCGCTACCGACTACAATTGATGCGTTTGAGCCGAGCATTAAAGGATAAGAGGCCAGAATATGAGAATAGACACGGCTCGGCTGCATGTTGCAAGGCAAGTAACAACATACTTGGAGACGCTGAAATGGGAAGTGCTACCATACCCGCCGTATTCTCCAGGCATTGCTCCTTCTGATTACCACTTGTTCCAATCGATGACACATGGCCTGGCTGAACAGCACTTCCGTTCTTTCGAAGAACTCAAAAAATGGGTCGATTCGTGGATAGCCTCAAAAGATGAGGAGTTCTTTCGACGCTGAATCCGTATGCTAGCAGAAAGATGGGAAAAAGTTGTGGCTAACGATGGACAATACTTTAAAGAATAAATTTATAATCACCTTTTCACAATAAATTTCCAAATAACGAAAAAAAAAACGAGTTTATACATTCATACTCCCAATACTTTTCACCGTTCGGACAGAGTGCTTAAAAAATGTTTGTGATTTTGTCAGTGTGGACATAAAACAGATTATAAAATGACCATTTTTCTAATGAATTGTCACATGAAAAGTGGGCCCAGTTTTTTTTTAGTTACAAATATTGGACGAAATACTGATGAGTTTTTGAAGATATACCAACATGTTTTTGCTATACCCCACATAATGCAAATGTGGAGCGAATTTTTAGCATGATGAATGCTTGACGAAAATTCAATTATTTATTTTTGCATTCATTTGATGTACAAAATTTGTGTTTTATTAAATGCATTCTTTTGTACTCTTTTTTTACTGTAAATATTCTCTTTTTCCTTTAATTTAGTTGGGAACCTATACCTATACCAAATTCTGCATCTGATATTTTTACGAAAATCGATTTTTGATTTTGGATAATATTTATAAAAAATTTGTTTAGAAATCCAAAGCTATGGGAGATGTTTGTTTTTCAAAACAAAAACCTTGGAATTTATTATTATGATTTGTTAGTGCACTAATAAAAATAAACTATAATAATAACTACACCCAGGAAATCAACACCAAAATAACATCATGCGGAATATGTAAATGAAAAAAAAAAAAAAAAAAAAACAAAAAAATCATTTTTAAAATATTTGCATTTAATAATTAAATTAATTGGCACAAATCATCAATAAAAAACAAATAAACACAAAACAAACATACATAAAAAATTTAAAGAATTACCTGCAAAAATAAATTATAAGTATATTTATGTGCATGTATATATGTATGCATGTATGTATTTATATATGTACGAAATGCACTTCGAATTCTAATATATGAATACTACCAGTTATTAAAAGTTTGCTGGCTGCGGTGTGTGCTAAGAAAATAAATTGCTTAGAATTGCATCTAGAAAAATAGAAGGGAAAGAAAAAAAAAAAAACAACAACAACAACAACACCAAGAGAATAAAATATTGACGGTAAAATTGGCGAATTTATGAGGACCACCCTGTGTCGTCGATAGGCGCAAAAAATAAAATTATTGAAACAACAACAGCGATAAATTTGGAAAATTAGGAAAAAGTGAAAATGCTAAAATACAACAACCAACAAAAACAACAATGCATTTTACATCGGGACATTTTCATAATATTAAAATTTTTGCATTGCCACTGACGCTGCTGCAAGCTTATGTTGCATGTGTATCGACTGCTTTTGCCGATGCATTATATCTATTCACTGCAGATACACACACACACACACACATACATACAGATACATATATATGTAGGTATACTACGAAATTTGAGTATGAGTGCGAGTGTGGCAGATTCGCCGCCGTGTGGCAAGTTGTAATTTTGAAATTTAATTATTGCATTTCATAGTTGAGCGAACAATTAGAACGTTTTGGTATTTATTTACCTATTACATACATAAACTATGCATAGAAGGGGGAGGGAGAGAAAGGCAGTGAGGGCTGTGAGCTGCTGATGATGATGATGGTGCAATTGCAATTGCAAGGGATTACAATAACCAAATTCAACATCACCATTACTGTAGCCGTCATCATAGCAACAACAACAACAACTACTGCATTCGTATACTTTCAAACAAAAAAAAAAAAATATATGTGTATAATTTCGAAAATTGACGATGAAAAACAGTTGAAAATTATGAAGATACGTTACAACCACAACAACACTAACAAACAATAGCAGCAACAATAATGACAGCAACAGCAATATTGAAACAGCAAAACAGCAACAACAACAACAGCAAACAACAATTTTTTTTTTCATTTTTTTGCACGCATTTTGCAATTGTTTTATAAGTTTGTTGTTGTTGTTGTTTGTTACTTTTATCGTTGTTGTTGTTGTTGTTAGCTCATTGCATGCATTAATGCAAAAAACATTTGCCGATCAAGCGTTGAAGCGATGCACAGTGTTTTACTTTTGGCCAAAAATGGTTAATATTTAAGTTATAATCGGACAAAAAAATTTTTATGCATATAGTGAGAGATAATACTTCAATTAAGAGGAATCCAAAATATTATTTAAATATTTTAAATATTTTTTTTTTTTTTTTTTTGCTATGCAGTTTCAAAGTTGAAACTTCATATCCTAAAATTTTAATCGTTTATAAAATTTTTAGTTATGCCAAATTTTAATACGTGTTTCAAATGTAATTTACACACAATGCATGTTAAAAACAAATTTTGGCAATGCTTTTTATTGGTTAACGTTATAAAGATATGCAAAATACCGTTATATGTTTAAAGTGCATTTTCATTGGAGGAGGAAAAACAACTTTTCAGTTTTTACTTTAAACGAGCATAAAATTATTCAGAAATATTATCTAGAGTTTTATTGTCCCAAATTACTTCAAAGATACTTTTTTAAAATTTTTCAATGGTTCTTTCTCTACAAATATGCGGGTTTTCTCAAATTATGTCGTCCTTCTGCGAACATAAAAAATTCCACTTTACCTGTTGGTTTACTTTCGAAAGATGCTCTATAAAGCAAACATAGCGATATAAGAAACCAGAAGCTTGTGCATATACAAATAGTTTCGAGTTGGCAATTATGACCTAGAGGTCGCTCTATTACTTAAGTTTACTAAACCTAAGATATACATAAACTTTAAATTAACGCAGAACGTTTCTATTGATAAAAGTAGCTAGTGTGCAAAATTTCAGCCCGATCCGTTCATTTTTACTGTTTTTGGTCACTTGTTGTATGAAACTGAAACACTGTGCGGCGACGACAACGATTACGACTCTATTGTTGTTATGATTGTGGCTGCTATTTTTTTTTTATTATTTTTTTTTATTTTGTTATTTTTAAATCTTTACCAATGCATATAGATATGCTCTCATTGACTTAATGTTCTATTTTCTACATTTTTGTTTCAGTTGTTGTTATTATTGATATTGGCGTTGAAAACTTAAATATTTTATAAACTTTGTAACACTTTATAAAATAATACGCCAACAGGGGGAAAAAAGTTGCAATTTAATTATTTAACAATATTTGGCAATTAATTTATTTTTTATTATTATTATTGCAACATAATGTTTCCAACATCAACATCATTGATTTTTATCGCTTGTAAAAATTTTTCAACATCAACGATTCATAACTTTTACTATGCGAGCACAATAAAATATTTTTGGTTAATTTATTTGTCGATAATTCTGTGGCAACAAGGAATAACAGCTAAACTCAAAAGTCAAATAAAAACCTGTTGCGTATTCTCCATTATAAAACACAAAATATTGAAAGTTCTCAAATAATTATGGGAGTTTAATTAATAAAAAAAACTATGGAAACTGCTAAATTGCAAAAATTTTTCAAAAACTTTCAACATTTTGGGATTTATAATGAAAAATATGCAGCAGGTTTTTATTCGACCTTTGAGTTTAGCAGTTATTCCTTGTTGCGATCAAATTGTTTTTTTTTTATTATTTCATGACCCACGATCAAATTGTGTTAGATTTTCAAAAGTTTCTAGGTGGATCAATGAAAGAAACACTCCCTAACGTGTTCAATCTATTCCTAATTTTAGATAATAACGTACAACTATGTGGCGTATCGAGTCTTTGGCATGTTGCTCCAAATTTTGATTCTTCCATTTGCTCTTAGAGTTTGTAAAAGTCGCTTATCGAAAATTGTGCCATGTAAACTAAGTGATGGCAAGATCTTTAATGGTTTTTCTTCAAGGCATGTTCCCTGCATAGGAAGCTCGTCCGTCATATCTTTTCCTATAATTCCAGAATGTTCTGAGCCTCAGCTTAGGAGGGATTTGTAGCATTTTTATACCAATTTAGATTTGAAAGTTTGACTTTCCAAAACCTTCAGAGCAGCTGTCTAATAAATATTTATTCTCTGATTTGCCTCCATATATATTGCATATATTTCAACTTAGGAAAATATTACAACTGTCGGGAAGTTTAAATTAAAAATTTTCATAATCAATTTTTCCTATATATAAAGATAAAAGATTTCATTTTAAAATTTGGTAGACATGTTTTTTTTTTTAAATTTTTACAGGGTCGTTTTTGGGTCATAAAATTTTTTTTCTTTTTGAATTTTGGAATGAATTTTAAAACTGATTTTGATTTTGTCTAAATTTTGGGATTTTAGTCAGACTTTTGACCAGAATTTGATCTCCTTTTGGTCGATTTTTGTTGGAATTTTGGTCCGATTCGTGGTCTGAACATGGGTTTTTTAACCGATTGTTGCCCGGTGCCCGAAAGTGTGTTCGGATCTCGTTGAAATTTAAAATATATTGATTTTTTGGTCAAAGTAATGTACAACAGGCTTAAAGAACGTATTTAATTTTTCATAAAAATGAAGCGTTTGGTTATAGAATTGTGAGATCGTAAACTCACCACCAGGCCGATATTAATAGTAATAATGCTAAGAAGCAAGGCCGTATTTAGGGGGAGGTTTTGGGGGTTCTGACCCCCTCCGCCCCCCCCCCCCCCCCGAAATGTGGAAACTTTATTCTAATTTTTGAGATTAATTGCCAATGGGTGGAAAAAAAGTCAAAATAAAATCTATTTAACGATATTTTTTACTTCCATCGGTTTTTTATCTAAAAAGTCAAATATAAACAATAAATTAGAAATCTTAGTTACACTATGCGATCAAATCCGATTTGTTTTCTTCTGCATGAGGTTTGACTACGGATTCAAAAAGAGAAGGTGATACTGAGCACTCCTGCATTCATAGTTTTTCTAGGTCAGTATTTGTTTTTGATTTAAAGTTTCGTCCTGAATCAGTTTGAAAAGTTTAAAAATTAATAAAAATAGAAAAAATTATCGGATCCTTGTAAAATAAGACTTGCTTGAACCCCATTTTTTTTCCTAAAACGTGAAGTGATGGGAAGTTTTTGACTTCAGATTCGTGTTCAACGTGAAAAATTCTTTCACAAAGACTCCATCTTATTAGCAAAACCCATGCACCACGACTAGAAAGATCTCTTTCAATGCTGTGACTTTACGAATTTAGGGAATATAAGCCAACCTCATCCGATAATTTGAAAAAAATGAGCCTCTAATATTTTTGGTAATTTTTTTGAGGTTGGGTACATCATTAGTAGTGGGAAGTCAATAAATTAATGAAATCATGTCCCTCACGACAAAAAAAATGCAATTGAATAAATTTTGTTTGAAAAAATTTTATTTGATTATTCTGTGAATTTTTTGTCACTTTTGGCCATTTTTTTGAGGTTAAGATTAAAAACAAATCGGAAAATTTTCCTAAAATTTTAATTTTATAGGGTCCATCAAATGTATCACCGATTTAATTTATTGTATTTAAAAATCAGTTTGATAAAAATTATTTATGAATATTTTCTTCGAATGAAAAAAATTTCTGGCTACGGCCCTGCTTAGAGTGATATGAATATATATTTTAAAAATTCGTTTAAAATACTATCCAAATCAGTTATCTTAATTTAATTTTTTTCTGGTTTTTGTTTCGACCAAAAATGACCCAAAAAATTGAGAAATATCAAATTGTTTCATCAAAATTTTTTCTCAAAGGAAATTAAAATTTCCTTCAAATTATTTTCTCAAAATAGATCATTTAACAATATAAATCCATCAGAAAAGACATAATCCAGTTTTCTGATCTGAATTTGGTTCTTTTCTTGGTTTGAACTTCGATCTGAAAAAAGTATTTTAATTTTTAGTTTGAAATTTGGTTGAAATTTCCGCCTAAATTTCTATCCGATTTTAGTTTGAATTTTGGTCTCAGTTTTGTTCCAATTATCTTTTAATTTTTAACATGTATTTGATAACATTTTTGTACCAGTTTTGGGTCTAGATCTGGTTTTTGGTCAATGGTGAGTTTGATATTTATCTTTGAATTTAGTAAAATCTGCACCTCCGCCCCCTCCCCCAAACCCAAATCCTAGAACAGCCACTGATTTCATATAATTTAATATATATAATATAATTATATTAAAATTTATATTCATATTATTTATTATTTTTTTTTTTTTTTTGTTCTTATCTCTTCTCTTTAACTCTTTAACCAAGTATTTTTTGTTTTAGTTATTGTTTTGTAGTACAATTAAAAAAAAAATTATTTCACCTTTAATTGTTTTTCATAAATTATTTACCAAATAAGCGAAAATTAAACCGTACATATTTTATTTTTTTGCAAAATTAATTACACTTGACAGAAGAGTGCGAATTTCTACTGCACATGCTTGTGAATATTCCCTTCTCTCTCTCTCTCACTCTCCATATTTTCGCGCTATAGAATTTTACTATGGAGTTGAGTGTAAAATTTATGAATTTTTAAATATGTTTAAATATGTGTGTATTCGCGCTAATTGAATGTCAAAGTTAATTGTAGTGAAACACATTCGAGCGAAATTTAATAGTTTAGTTTTATTTTTTATTTTTGCGAAAAATTACTGAAAAAAAAATAAAAATAACAAGCCAATATTACAGATAAGAATATTTACCTTTTATACGTAATCAGATTAATGTTTAATAAAACTAATAATAATAAACCGACTAAAAGTAAATAATATTTTTGATGTTTTTTAATACTTATTGATAATTGTTTTTATTAGTATTTATTAATTTAGTCAGCCAATATGTCTGTGAAAAATTAGCAATTAAAAAAACAAATCAGAAAAATTTAAATTATGTGTGCAAACAACTCAGTTTAGAATTCTAAATCTATACACACTGCATGGATTTAATTGTGTTTGTGAACAAAACTTAGTGGAAATCAGTAATAAATGAGAAGAATCCAAACATGCTCAGAGAGTAATTTTCTCCTCTCTGGACATTATTAAGTCTTTCCAACTATTTTGAAACAAAATACATATAAACATATATGAATATGAGTATCATAGAAAAAACACTGATATTAAAGCAGGATGAAAGTTTTTATTTGAAAATCAGTGGAAGGTACTGAGAATTAGCAGTTGGCCCATAGCAACAATTTGCATAACGCGCAAATACAAATTATCAACGTTTTTTTAGCATGTGAATCTGCCATAATGTAAAAAAAAAATAAACCCCCTCGCATTCAAGCGTTAAAATTTTAAGAAATTTTTAATTTTGTCATTAATTTTTTGTTTTTTACATTTAAAATTTCAATGTTAAAATTATTAGAGTAGAAAAACTAAAGTCAACATAAAAAAAAAAAAATAATCAAATGTGAATATTTAATTTGTAAAATGTGAACAATTAACACAAAAGTTAAAAGTTTATAATTTTTTTCTATTTAAACAATTCTTTAATAACTAAAACCTAAACTTGACTTCCTTTCAATGTTAAATTATTTATGAATAAATTTAAAGAAATAGAAAAAAACGCAAAAAATCGCTGTGAAAAATTAACAATTAGTTATAATGAAAAAAAAAAAAAAAAAAAACAGTTCCCATTAGATGCACAATAAAAAGCAAACATTATGTACATTGCCAAACGTCCGCCAGCCGCGCCACGCCCTCTCAATCTCAATACATATCCATGCAAGTTGCAGACAACGACGACGACGACGACTAAGCTCAGAATGTGTCAAAACAAATACCAAATGAAAAATACAAAAGGAAAAAAAAAATTATATTACAAACTATTTTTACTTTTGTTGTATAGAGTAGGTTCATAAAACATATCTGTGTCTACGTCTGTAACTCTCTGTGTATGTGTGTGTGTGTGACTGTGTTTGTTTATGATAAATTTTCCACGCTGTGATCTGAGAATGAAAAATGCAAATTTGTTTTTTTTTTCTACATAATTTTCAAAACAATTTAAAAATTTTTCACGCAACGGCGCGACGCCATTTTTTATTATTATTATTATTTTTTTTTTATTCAACAACATAAGCGTGAATTTGAATTTCAGCTCAGTTGCTGTCGTTAGAATTTTATATTTTTAACAAAAAATTTATTATGATTTTATTGTTTGTTTATGACAAAGGTAAAAATATTTTTTATTTTTAATTTATAGCAGATTTTTCTTATAAAATAATATAACAATTTATTTGGCTTTTCTATAAATATAAGTTAAATTAAGTTGAAGAGATTGTCCTTACAAAGAGGAAGAACTTGGGCTATTTTCACTCATTGTAATGACAATGAAATGGGAGCAATAAAGTAAATTGAATTTTCTAACTTCGTTTGAAAACTCTGAAAATCTTCCAATTGTTTTTCTTATAAGTATTTGAAGTTCCTATAAAAAAATAGCGAAAAATACGAAAAAGTAAAAATTTTTGGTTTTGCATATGCCAATTGTAAACTGCTTTGATGTAGAGCGATTAGTTTCCCAGCAGCTTTCGAGATGTACATATACAAAATAATAAAATTTAAAACAGAAAAAAAAAATAAAAAAATCACCTAAATCTAAAAAACTTCAAGTACTCATTACCAACAAATTTTAAACAGACCTGACGTTCTCAGCGATTTTTAATTAGTATATATGCTAAGTAGCGTATTCAGGGGAGGGTTTCAGCTCCTATAGGCCTCCCCTCCAGAACCCGACAATCTTATAGTAAACAGCCATTTTTGAGAAATCAAAAATATACGAAAAACTTTAAAATTTAAAATGTTAGTTTATATTATATTTTATTTTAATAATAATAATTTAATATAAATATTAAAATTAGGTCGGATATTTGAATCAATTCTGATTAGCCGCCATGCTGGGCGTGCCAATAGAATGCACGTTACAGTGCAACTGGTTATTAAATACATCCAGACTATATTACCTAAATCGACAATTTTAACGTGAGCTTATAAATGTCTTACTTTTAGAAAGCTTGATAATGATCTAATTTTTGTATTGAATTTTGTACTGAATTTTAGTCTGATATTGGTTTAACTTTTCCGTTTTTGCCCGTTTTTGATCCAAATTCTGGTTTGATTATAAGTCAGAATTTCGTTTTATTTTAGTTTGAATTTTTATCTGAATTTGGTTTGAGTTTTAATCCAAGTTTGGTTTAAATTTTGATTTGCTTTCCAGCGTTTGCAGACCAACGTTTGATCTGATTTCTGGTCTAAATTTTGGTTTGCTTTTAATTTGTATTTGGCGTCTTTTTAGCCTCAGTTTTAATCTAACTCTTAGTTTGAGTTGTGTTTAATATTTTCGTCTGAATTGGCTTGATTTTGTTACTATTTTGGTCTGAATTTCGGTCCGTAATCGGTCAGAATTTTGTTTTAAAATTCGGTCTGAATTCGTCGGGAATTTTGGTCCAGTTTTTATTTAATTTAAGTTAAAATTTTTTGATGTAAATATTTATCAGATATTCCCACTAGTTTTTAGTCTGAATTTTGGGTTACTTTCGTTCGGTATTTGGTGTCGGTTTGGTGTAAAGTTTTGTCTAACTATTGGTCTGAGTTGTGGCCTAAATTTTTTTTTGAATTTTGGAATTAATTTTAAAACTGATTTGGGTTTTGATTCGGTCTGAATTTTGGGTTTTTAGTTAGAGTTTTGACCTGAATTTGATCTCAGTTTGGCCGATTTTTGTTGGAATTTTAGCCCGATTCGTGGTCTGAACATTGTTTTTTTTTCAACAGTTATTGCCCGGTACCCAAAAGCGTGTACGGATCTCGTTGAAATTTAAAACGTATTGGTTTTTTGGTCAAATTAAGATATATTTACATTTTGAGTAATGTACAACAGACTTAAAGAGCGTATTTGATTTTTCATAAAAATGAAGTGCTTGGTTATGGAGTTGTGAGATCGTAAACTCACCACCAGGCCGATATTAATAATAATATTGATGCTAAGAGTGATATGAATATATATATTAAAAATTCGTTTAAAGTACTATCCAAATCAATTATCTTAATTTAATTTTTTTCTGGTTTTTGTTTCGACCAAAAATGACTAGAGATGTATCAAATTGTTTCATCAAAATTTTTTTTCAATGGAAATTAAAATTTCCTTCAAATTGTTTTCTCAAAATAGATCATTTAACAATATAAATCCATCAGAAAAGTCATAATCAAGATTTTGATCTAGATTTTTGAACTAAATTTGGTTCTTTTCTTGGTTTGAACTTCGATCTGAAAAAAGTATTTGAATTTTAGTTGGAAATTTGGTCGAAATTTCTGCCTAAATTTCTATCCGATTTTAGTTTGAGTTTTGGTCTCAGTTTTGTTCCAATTATCTTTTAATTTTTAACCTGTATTTGATAAAAATTTTGTACCAGTTTTGGGTCTAGGTCTGGGTTTTGTTCGATAGTGAGTCTGATATTTATCTTTTAATTTAGTAAAATCAGCCCCTCCTCCCCCCTCTCCCAAACACAAATCCTAGAACCGCCACTGTAAATGATTATTTATTTTAATTTTGTTCTTGAATCATTCACTCACAATACGATCACCATAAATTTGTCGCACAGTGTAATTTGCTGTGACTTAATTATCTTGTAGTTAAAGTCAACTCAAAGCACAAAAATATTTATTTTTTTTTTATTTATTTTTTTATGTTTACTCTTTTTCATACTCTTATTTTGTGTGAACTTAATTATTTTTTTTTGTCTTCTTTTTCGTTTTTGTCCACAAATCTTATGTAGTGTAATTAAATTTCGAAAAAATTTCTAATTTTTTGGTCTCTTTTAATTTTCTTTTTTTTTACATTTTTTTTTTCGCTTTTTGACAGTTAAAAGTGTGTAAATGTCTTTTTCTCTGTTACAATTTTATTTTTTGTATAGTTTATTTTTAGTTTTATATTTTTTTTTTGGTTTAAATTAGTTTAAATGCGGCTAATTTGCGACAAGCGTGTACTTATGTGTTTGCTTTCCTAATGGCTCTACATTTTAAATGCTCCCATCGTAAATCTCTATATTTTTCTAGTCTTTAATGGGCAAAAGTTCATAAACTTAAATTAATTCACAATCACAATAAAAGCTAATGAATTTTTCTTTACTTGAAAAACTTTTTATTAAATTTTGTAGGTACAATAAAATATGATATCTTCAAGTGAAAATGGTAGCGATTGTTGAATTTTTCGCTTTGACTAATTAAAAAGCTTAAATTTCATATAATTTTCCTAGTCCTAGTTTAAAATTTCACATTTTAAAACTAATATGCATATTTAGGAGGAAATTTTCACTACATACAGCAAAAATAAATATCCAAACGAAGCTCAGCTAATACACGTCAAGAGGATTAAAAAAATCCATTAATATATTCAACGAATGAACAACCTTTGAACGCTTTTCAGCACCTAAACTCACTAACTATAGCAGATACAAAAATACAAATGTCGTTGCTAATTATTTTATTCTACAAAAAAGAAAACAATTTTGTGAATTGTTTTTTTTTTTTTCTTTTTTATGAGCAACAATTGCATGTTGGCAATTTTTACGACGCATGCAGACATAAACTGCAACAAAAATTCTGATGCTGTTGCCCCTGCTGCTGTTGCTGCTGCATGCGAGTGAGTGAACGATAACAGCAACAATAATAAGAACAACAAAAGAACGAAGAACACAAAGTACATACATAAATTAAATGTAAAGAAACTGAATACAAAATTTAATTAAAAAATTTATGTAAATACAGAAAGCAAAAAAAAAAAAAAAAAAAACAAAACAATAAAAGTTGCATTTGAAAGATTTCAATCTTTTATTTAATATTTTTTCAATATTAATTATATTATAATTCTTTGTAGTAAACGAATGTCGCCGTTCGCATCGTTGTCCATGTCGACAACTTTTGTAGTTATTAGATAGGGACTTTGTTTTGTATACATGAAATTATTAATTTAATTAATTTTAATTTATTCATTTTGTAAAATTTTGTTTGATTGTGTGTATTTAATTTGCTCGTCGCGGCTTCTCTTTTTTTTTATTGTTTTCTCTTTATAATTTTGTTGACCTTTTCTTTGGTTTGTTTTGAGGCTAATAGACAGAGACATGCGACATGTGACTTCTTGCTCTGTAGTAGTTTGAAGAAGAAAATTTATTCTTTGCATTTATTTTCACATTGAGAATAGAATGCAATATTTTTTTTTTTATCAAAAATATTTTCTTTTTTTACTTTGAATTATAATTTCAAAAGTAATAATATCAACAAAGTAAGAAAATGATATGTGAGTTTGTTAAAAAGAAGTTAGTTGTATTTATTTCATAACTATTGTTGTGTGTGTTTTGCACAGTAGCTTAAATCTAGATTGCAATCAAAAACTTGTCATGAAAAAATAATGGAATTTTCTGTTTGGAGTTCAAAGTGGCAAAAATTAAGTACAATTTTATAAAAATTTTCGATTCCTCAAAGATTTTGTTTTCCAAAATCTGTCACAAATTCAAAAACTCGATTCGAGCTATGCCCAATTCTTGAGAATGACGTGGAATCGACTGATTTGGCTCATTTTGAAACGATACACTTACGGCTGCGATATTTTCTTCGCTTCGAGCGGTACGACTTCTTTTTGGTACCGGAACATCCAATAGTGAAAATGTGGATTCAAATTTATCCACTATAGCACGCACAGCCTGTCGTGTGGGACGATTAAGTATTACGACCGAAAATTGGAGTAAGCGCTCTTAAAGTGGCGACCACCGACTCAGAATTTCAGTAGTAATTTTTAATAATTTTCAAACGTTGTTGGTTCGTCAACTTAACCATGATGAAATTGTTGACTTTAACTAACCTTTTGACATTGACAGTTCATTGAAAAAGTTTAAAGGTGCGTTCATATAAAGATACGAAATTGTTACGTCCCTAATGGAAAATTCTTTACTACTTCTACTACTATTATGATACAATACCCAGCTGATGACCTAGGCACTGCTTTCCGGATCCATTCAGGTTATGCAGGCTATTTTTGTACGCGAATTGAAGGGACCGACAGTTTTATACCGAATTCGATTGACGAAGTGATTTCCCTTCTGAAGGTATTTACTCTTGCAGGTTTCTATTGTCAGTCAAGGATCTGCATTTAGACGGTGAAACTTTCATGACGTTTCATGAATTGATGCCAGCGATATATTCCATCCCCCTGTCGTTTCTTTCCTCTTTCTTTCACTTTTGAGAGTTATATGCTTCCGAAGAGGAATCTTCCAACATAATTTTTTAATGTGAATAGTTACTTATAATGAAATTCAACATCTCTCTGTCTGTTTGTGTGCTTATAACTCGAGAATCACCGATTTACGCAAATGTTTTTGTTAATTTTGTTGGTGTTAGGTAGCATAAGGAATAAGTAATGACGTAAAATTAGAAAATCCAGTTGGAGATCTATATATATTAACTCATACCGTCCCAAAATTCGATTAATCGAACAGCAGCTTTGAAAATTCGTCAAAAATACATTTATACATTTTTTCCAAAAGTAATCACGGTTTAACATTTCTATATATATTGACTTTAAACTCATCTGACTTCAAGGCCAGGTAAACAGACTTATTTTTTGGAAGTTGGTTTTAAAAAATCAACAAAAAATAGTAAAATTAATTATTTTGCTTTGAAATGAGAAATTCGATGTAGAAATTATAACTTCACAGGCCCCAATATATTTTTAAGAGGCTACAGCTGACCAAACTTTTGTAAACAAAGATTTGGAGAAATTGGCAAAATTCAACAAAGTGTGAATATTTTCCACATTTCGCTGTTTTTAACTCATAATAACTTCTAAAATATTATCTTAAATGCATTTGATCGTAGCGTGGAAATAGTTTCATTTTTTTTACACCCGGTCACCTTTTTACACCTTATTTTCTCGGGGTAAGCAAAAAACTATAATACTACACCCTCAAAAATCTAAAAACAAATTTTGTTTATTTTTTTAAGTATTACAGATGGAGATTTTTTTTTTGTTTCACTGATGAACCTTAGAAGCTCAGGAAGAGGACGGTTATAAATATTAGTTATACTCAAAACATCACAACCCAACAACCTAAATCTGGTTCTTGCGTTCACCGGGCAACTACAGAGATAATGTTGAAGACAAGATTAGCTCGGTGATAACGCCCATGTTGGTCACTTACTGACCACATGCGTTATGACCGGTGTTGACACCTACCAGTAACCTCAGGTCCTTCCTTTTAAATTTCAGAAGAAATTTCCTGTCGAAGTTGTCTCACGAAGCATTTTGCAATCTAGAGAAGCCAAGCTCGTACCATCTTCTTCTATGAATAGGACCCATGAAGTCGTTAATCCAAAGCATGACACAGAGCTGATGCTGAGAAAAGGTTGCAGACCCCATGACGAAATTACAGAGCCTTCGTTAGCCAGTTTGTAGGCCAATTCATTTTCCGTAATATGGGTAAACTTCTAATTAATTAGTGACATCTACCATACAAATGAAATGCTTGAAACGCCATATGTGGAAACCATGGCAACGAAAAAAATGGGAAAAAAAAAAAAAAACAACAACATAAGTGTATAGAACGGTAGTGGTAGTTTCTTTCAATATCTCTATTCAGTGAAGATATTTGGAATCAAATCCGTAATTCTGGGTTATGATTTCAAATATTAGTAGCTTATATAGGATATTGAAAGATTAAGAACTATCACTAAGATCACTGATGAGGAATTGTGGCGGATTCCGAAACGGCCGTCTGATTTGCCCGTCTCTATATACATTGTTGTTGTGATGACTACATTTGTTCATTAACCTGTTTATATATAACTTCAAATAACGAAATTGACATGAACTTAAGTCATGACTTTGAAAATTAACCTCTAGATTTAATTTTCATAGTCTCCTAAAAAACTATCAAAAAAATAAAAGTTTTTATGAGAAAGCGGTATACTAGAAGTCGTTATATAGGCAGAATGTGATGGTTTTTGAGCAAGTGGACTTGGCACCTCCCATACAAAGGAAATGATGCTTGAAATAGTATATCAGAGGAATCATAGCAAGAAAGATGATGAAAATTTGTGACGCTATTAATGTTGACACTATTGGGCAAGTGAGTGGAAGTACTTATTACTTATGTGAACGAAATGTGTGTGATCACTAGCGGATCCAGGAGGAGAGTTTTGAGGTTGAAACTTCTCCTTTACATCAAAGTCTCATACACTCAAAAAAAAGTGCAATGTAAAATTAATATTTTTGTAATGTTATTTTCAATGTAAAAACAAAAATGTTAGTTTTACGGCAAAAAATATCAGATTGATCTGTTTTGTGTTGTATTAACATTAAAACTATCATATTGATAACAATTCGTTTTATATTGTAATGTTAAAATTACATTAAAAATGTTCTCATTATTTAATACGTTTTTTATGTAAAGTTGATATTATTCTGTGCAAATTTAACATTCAAAATGTAAACAGGCTAGTATAGCATTGAAAATTAAGACTGGGAATACTTTTTGAATAAGTATAACATAAAAATTTAAACTGACAACACTTTTTTATTGTGAAGTAGTTTTGCGTTTCGTCGGGTAAGAGTGAACGTATCTATTTATTTGCAGTCACAATAATAGTTTAAATGAAAAAAAGTGTGAAAAAAAATTTGTGAAAAAGTGTGCAAATAATAATAAAAGAGAATAAAATAAACTAAAACGTGTTTTAAAAATTTTACTTTTTCGGAATTATTTACGTTTATATATTACTATTAATAATTATTATTACAGAAATAAAATTATTTAATATGTAAAAAACTTTTTTATTGTATTTTATATAACATTTTAAGTTTTCAATTCTACGTTAAATTTATATCAAATTTACATTTTGCAATATCAGTTATACATTGTTGTCATGTCATTTCAACATTATTGTCATATCAATATTACATTAAAATAATGTATTTCTTTTACATTTTTAATGTTAAAATTGCATTGTTTTCGCATCATTTATACATTTTTTAGTAATATTATAATTGCATTTTGTAATGTCAATTTTGATATTTTTTAATGTTGGCTTAAACAAAAAATGTTATTTTTACAGCTGTTTCATGTACTTATTTTTTTGAGTGTATGTATATTTTGATCGTTTGCCATTAATAAAAAAACTAAAAAAAATTAGAAGGAAGAAGATTTAAAACCAATTTGATTTCCCCCTTTCAAAAGCTATTTCAACCTTAGAAATTGATTTTTAATATAAAACTCAGATGATTCATGGAAACTATAATCTTCCGTTACATTTACAAAAGGCAAGTAAATTTAACTAATTCACCCACTGTGCTTTGTCACATTTACCACGTTATTCATTTTCAATTAAAGTTACATTCTCCTTAGTTTCGTTCTCGCTTTTTTGCACTCTCTCTTTCTCGTTCTCCCTCCCTGTTCAATCCACTCAGTCTCCCGTGCTATTAACAAGTGAGAATTGCGCTGCACATTTCGTATGCATCTTGATAGCACCTTCAAATTAGTTATCGCAAATTAGTTGAGTTTAATTTTTTATTTTCAATTCTTTTTTCTCCTTAGTTTTCTAATCTGCTCGTTAGTTTTTTTTTTTTTTTTCGTTTTTACAATTACACTTTCAAATGTACTTAACTTCTCGGTTGATGATAATAACTATAATAATAATGATCATGATGATAATAATGATGTGTCACAACCTTTTGCGGTGGAAATTGTCAAGATAATAAGCGGTGTAATAATTTTATGTAAATGAGTACTTTGAATATTTTTCAAATAAACTAAGCGTAGCCGGTGCAATGAAAAACACCAGACATGTGTTGATTGCATCACCAACGATTCCTAGAGGGGAGGGCTTTTAGGGATGAACCCCCGCTTTCCCGATAAATATCTCATACATATTGGTTATGGGTAATAATTAAACTGCTCCTCTTTCCGATCCGCTAATGGAAAACAATTTTTGTAAGAATTAATGACAAAAAAAGTAATTACTACTTAAAAATGAGCGCAACTTGTCAAAGACCATTTCGCAAAATGTCATAAAAAATCAAGTGCTATATAGACATTTTATTGTTATTGTTATTTTATTGCAGTTCAGGAGTGTACGAAGAGGGGAGTGGGGAGGGATTTGGGGGTTCAAACTCCCATCACATCACTTTCCTTCCGTTTAGATAAAAAAAAAAACATAAATTACCAAATACAAAACTTTGATGTAAAAAAAATGTACCCCCCGAAACTTTTTTCTGAGTACGCCCCTGTTACAGTTCATTTACATACTTTGATGACAATTTGAGATTGTGTAACTCTTAATGCAATAATTTATCTGAGACTTATGTAGAATGAAATTTTTTTTTAATTTTTATCACCTCCCTGATGATGAATTTGAAATTTTCGATAAAATATGAAACGCTGTAACTTCTCTAATGGTTTTAAGCTTATTTAGTCAATTAGCCATTGTGTCACCTTTTCTTTCCCAAGCCAATCCGAAATTAAAAAAAAAAAAGTTACCTTGCAGTTAAATTCAAAGTTAAATGATTTTAAAGCTTCTTTGAAAGATGTGAGCTGAAATATACAAATCTAAACTGCTCAACGAAATCATTAAACAAGTGGTGGTGGTGGATTTTCATTCACACGTGTTCACCATCATTTGAAAAATATTATAAACAACAACAACAACAAGATTGACTGAAATTGAAACCAAAACTTGAAATATATACTTATGTACATAGAACTCTGGGTATATTTTATGTATATAGCTTGGCCAGCCATCAGCAGGCAGCAACAGCAAGTGTTAATATCATGCGCAATATTTCTGTCATTCAGATGCAACTACCAACAACAACTATGATTTCTATAAGGCTTTGCATTATAATCTTAAATGTAATAACAACAAAACACGAGAAATTGAAAACTTGTTTCTTTCATTTTTTCATTTGCATTTGCAGACACAAACATATTTACATATTTTTGTAAATATGCACATATGCAGAAATATATGTGTGTATATACCCAGTTGATAAAGTTTTGATTACTTTTTAGATTAGTAATAAATATTAATAATTTTTACGCTTCACTCACAGTGTTATTTAATATAATACTTAATATTTTAAATATTAATAAGAAATAAAAATAATAAATAATATCATAAAAAAAAAAAAATAAAATAAAATTTTGCTAAGCCTGCGGGTGCTGTGCACCGGTAGGTTTTTTTTTTTTGCGCAAAACAACAACACTCTGCTAAGAGGTATTCTAAGAGTTGGAATCATTTGGAGCATTTAGAAAAACTAAACACTCAGATCCAAATTGAAACACCTCATTACAGAGTAAACAAAAACAAGTATTAAAATGAATCTGCCTAAGACAATAGGCATGAAAATAAGTCCAGCTAATTCCCCCATCAACTTCAAAGTCGGTGATGCATTAAAATCTAGAAGGCTTCAGCTATATTCACTCGGATAAAACTGCGCTTTTTCAATTAGAATATCAAATCTGTGTTCATATATAACTGCGGATGCTTCAACCAATAATACACTTTAATTTTGTCCTTTAGAGATTTCTTTTGCTTACGAGGTAGTTTTGGTTATGACTAGATACATATTGCCTAGAGATATCTCACTACTTGAGCCAAATTTAGGTCTCACTTGACAGATTTTGGTTAAATAATCGTTGCTCTATCCAAATCTGTAACAAAGTGTGAACAATGTGTAGGGGAAAATGTACCAATTTGGAACGGCTGCGTTTATGAGGTCGTAAATGAATGTTAACCCTTTGACGTCCGAATTTTAATGGGGCTTTCTAGAAACTATTTGTTTTGAAATTACGGTTACCTAGTTCTACCGCAATCATTATACCAAATTTCTTGCTTCTACATTGATTTCTTTGTACTTTATTAAAGGTTAAAAAAACATAGCTATGAAGCTGTATACAACCACTGGATAACTCTTTTTCTCCAATTTTTTGATTCTCATATTCTTTTATCTTTTATAAACATATCTGATAAAGAAAATTTCCGTTTAGTAATAATTAAACACATTTTTTTTCAAAAAATTTTACTTCAAAATTTTGCACTTAGGTTTTTTGCTGTACTTCAAAGACAAAACATTAAAAAAAATTACATAAGCAAGAAATTTCAAATGTTCGGCAATCAGCAAACGTGTAGAACACCTAACAGAACTGAATACATACCATATATTATTATTGGTGAAATTTATTAAATACCTATTTTATGCCACATTGAAGTGAATGTTGCGTATATGGAAACGTAAACGTAATATGTAAACGACCTCATTTGTTACGCAACATTGGGTATGAAAGCGTTAATAACCTCCGATCGTCTGCAAACATGTTTTTTCTTCAAACTGCACATTTACTTTTGAATCTAGCACTTATAGCCGCTATACAGTGAGCAAAATGCAAAAACCTTCGTTTGTGGCTATATCATAAAACCGTGTTTGAGGCGATTGTGGAAAAACTAAGCAAGATTTTGTGACAAAGAAAGAAAATTGATAAATTAGATTCAGCATTTTCCTACAATTATCAAAAAGAATTTTAGAAAAATATTGCAAAACAAAACTTTGAAAAATCAAAATAGAAAAAATCGAAAAATTGAAAATAGCCAAACTTTTTTCGACCTCATTTGTTACGTTTTTGATTTCTGTCTTTCACGTAGTTGTAGTAAAAATTTCAATGAAATTTTTAAAACTATTAATCAAAAGATCAAAAAAATATAAGTTTGAAAAGGAGTCGGCAAACACATTTATTGCGCTAGAAAATCTGATCGCAGAGGCTATATAGAGAGCGCAAACTTGGCGGCGAAGCGCGCTCATTAACATCGAGAAGTTTCGATGTTCCTTTTTGGTACACGTTTCGAATTGTTACATCTTCCCCTATAAAAATTAAAATGAAATTCGTAATTCTTTAGGAATCGAAAGTTTAAGCGTTCAACTATTGCTTTGTGGATTATCCTTTTTACAACTGGATTATGTAAATATGAATTAATATTCGTTATATCGCATAAATGCGCGCATTCACATATGAATTTGTATCTGAATCTGTTCCGCAATTATTTTATAAATGATGACGTTTTTCGTTATTGTTGTTGTTGTTGTTGTTATTGCTGGTTTTTTGTACACATGTTAATGTAGATAATTTCGACGACTACGACAAAGGCAACGATGACGATCTTAAAGATGTTAAAAAATTATTGCTTAAGCTATTGTTGCTTTTGATGATGATGAAAAACATAATGATGAAGATGATGACGATGGTGTTGTTGTTGTTCTTGTTTTTGTTGCAAGTCCATTGTCCTCTTTTGATATGTATACAAGTAAATGTATAATTTTACACACACATGCACATACCTATATGTGTGCATATATTCGCAGTTGTTTGACAAGCAGGAAATTACATGCAATTACAATTTGCTCGCGTGAATAAATGCAATTGTGCGACAAACATGTCACAGTCACAAAGTCACATTCGTTGTAAAGTATTTATTTATTTTATTTTGCTTCAAAGTGCAATTTTCCTGTGTATATTTCTTCATTTTACATTTACCTTTAACTTTTGGTTTGTTTGCAACTGTTGTATGGCCGGAGTGTCACTTTAATTGGCGGAAAGTCGACGTAAATTATAGATTATGAAGTCAATTATTGTCCTTGATTTGTTTGTTGGTAATTTTATTGAATTGTAAAGGAAGAAGTAAAGTGATTAGTTTATTGATTTATTAAATGCAGAGAGGTCTAAAATGTATTAAATAATAAACTTAAAATAGTTTACTTGAATAATATGAGAAATTCTTAAAACCTAAAATTTATATAGAATAGAGCATTCTTTATTCCCTATCCCGTGCCGAGCATCAAAACCGGGTACCCTGTGTTGCGGTCTTGCACATTGACACTACGCCACCGCGATGCCATATCAGCTGTCATTTTTTTATGACTTCTTGCTCTAAAAATCCACTATAAGCTCGCTGAGATGAACTTGCAGGTCATAAATATATTTAGTTGAACAGTAGAAAACGAATCACTTTTAAAACTGAAACGACCATAAGTCTGAAATGTCATCAAATTCAGTTTGCTTTCAAAATCCATCAAAAAATATTTTTACATAATATTCTAAAATAACCTTTACCGATTCTCCAACTGAGGAAAACGTAGAGCACATTGTACCAGAGCTGAGTCACAAAAATTAAATCTATAGATTGAAAATATGAACTATCAGCTCTCTGAAAGTAAAAGAACTTGAAAGTTATGAATGCATTTCCAGTAAAGCTTTAGGAATCACATCACCTATAGACCTAAAAATACCATAAAACCAACTTTGCTATCACATACATTTCAATTTCAAAATTGATTTAGAAATATTTTTCAATATTAGTGGGAAATATCATTATGAGTTTTTTTTTTGTGAAAAGAACCGAGAGATCTCTGGAGCAATTCCAGATGAGCTATATAAATTAGACCTAAACTAAAAAGATCATGATACATCCTTTACTACTATATATACATTAGAGTGGCCACTGCATTGTTTGGGAAAGTTTGAAAATTTTGAATCCAAAAGTTTTCGCATGGAAAATCATGAGGTTGGTGATGACTACGGATTCAAAAAGAGAAAGTGATACTGAGCACTCCTGCATTCATAGTTTTTCTAGGTCAGTAACTGTTTTTGATTTAAAGTTCCGTCCTGAATCAGTTTGAAAAGCTTAAAAATTAATAAAAAATAGAAAAAATTATCGGATCCTTGTAAAATAAGACTTGCTTGAACCCCATTTTTTTCCTAAAACGTGACGTGATGGGAAGTTTTTGACCTCAGATTCGTGTTAAACGTGAAAAATTCTTATTAGCAAAACCCATGCAGTTTTAGGAGACAATCTTAAAATGTAATTAATTTTTAGCCCATTATTGGTCAGAGCACCACGACTAGAAAGATCTCTTTCAATGCTGTAACTTCACGAATTTAGGGAATATAAGCCAACCTCATCCGGGTTCCTTATCATTGATAATGGTCCGAATTCCCAATGATGATCATTTGAAAAAAATGAGCCACTACTATTTTTGGTAATTTTTTTAAGATGGGTACATCATCAATGAGTTAACGAAATTATGTCCTTCACTATAAAAAAAAAATGTTTTTGAATGCACATTGAATAATATTTATTTGAAAAAATTTAATTTGATCATTCTGTGAATTTGAGGTTAAGATTAAAAAAAAATTGAAATTTTTCTTAAAGTTTTAAGATATTTATCTACTTTTGTCCTTAGTCTGATAGGGTCCATCAAATGTATCATCGATTTAATTTATTGTATTTAAAAACCAGTTTGATAAAATTTATTTATGAATATTTTCTTCGAATGAAACCACCCCCCTCCCCCCCCGAAACAAATTTCTGGCTACGGCTCTGTTACTTACTAAACCTTTTCAAGATTTTGAGCCGTGAAAAAAATATTGATCTCTTTCAAAAGTTCTGCAGAAAAATAGCAATAAGCTCCTTCAGAATCTCCACATTATCTCGAATTTTTCCTTGTAAAGTAAATCGAATTTTCAACCAAATTCTATAAATCCAAAACTCAACAAATATAAACTATTTTTACGATAGAAATTATAAGCATTAGCAAATATTTATAATAAAATGTTATAAAAATGTTATTAGTTGTGGTTCTGTAACCTGGGATTTTATTGGTTCATTAAAATTTATTAATATTTTTATTTATATTTAATAAAACAGGACAGGAATATTTTAAATTATGTTTCAATTACAAAATGGATTTGAGTGTTTTGACTTGTAGATGAGGTTTTTTGACAGACCAATATTTATTAATTGAGGAAAAACGACGTTCAACTGGAGTGTTTGTTCCAGAAATATACAAAGCACATATCGAAAAATCTTACCACTCAATTCGTTGGAATGACCTGCTTGTGCATATTTTCAAAAATTTTGAGATGAAAAATTTTTCGCCTCTTTTAAATTTTTTTTTCAAAATCCGAGATAAATTTCTCAAAAATCCAGGACGAGCAAAAATCAGACATGAAATCCGGGACTGTTCTGGGCAATCCGCGAAGCTTGGTCGCTTTAACATCCATATGTACAGGTACTAGTCATCAAATTGTATGAGAATTTCAATGGTAAGGGAAAGTGATTATCCCCAAAATCCCCTAGGATCCGCTAGTGTTATATGCACTATAAACTGTATATATGTATGTATTGTATGTGTATATGTATTTGAAATACTTAAAATTTTGAATGATGCTGCTGTTGACGCATTTTTGAAATAAAAAAATCAAGCATGATTTAGTGATGGCCTCTGGTTAATTTTTACACCTCAAAAAGAAAATGAAAAAGTAGAAGAAGGGAAACAAGTTCTGCTTTACTGTTGCTAAAAAAAGAAAGAAAGAAAAAAAACACACAAAAAGATGAAAACAAGGAAAAACAAAACTACAGCAAGATATGGTAAAGGACAGACAGACGGTGAATTACCGATTCCTGTTTTGGTGCTACAACAAAGGTACAAATGCTAAATTTAGTTTTGTTTTATAGCATGGCAAGGTCAAGATGATGCAGCAACAGCAGCCAGCAACATCGCAATCACCACCACCACTACCATCATCAATAGCAATTCAAAACAGCTAAAGCTGCTGCAGAAAGAATCACAAAATAAAGGCAGATTTTCATTGCTGAAAATTGCACATAAGTCACAGAGCAATTACATTGAATTACGCTGAACTGAGAGCGCTTTTTTTTTTGGAGCTTACTTGGATTTTTTGATTTTGGCGCAAAAAAAAGAACAGATTTGTGCCTTTTGGTTGCAGTGAAAAAGAAAGATGATGCATGCCTCATGCCACTGCTGCATGCTGCATACCAACTGCACATACAAAAACTAGTTTTTGTTATTGCTGTAAACAAATTTCATAACAACAAAGTTAAAAATTGAAACCGATTACAGCATACTTCAGAGATGGAAAGAGAAAGAGCGTTCCTCACACACTCACAATCAGAACGATAACGCTGTTGGTGCTGGCGATGGCTACATCGATTGATGGTAGGTTTTGAGAATGAATGGTAGATGGCTTCGGGTCACATTTTACTCATGTAACTTTATGGTATGCTATGATTTTGAAATAACCAGCAACAAACTATGAGTTTGTGTTTTGATAAAAGTGTACGTACATTTAATAGATGGAATCGTTGAGCTGCTGAAGAGAAGGTGAGGCGGCAATCTTTCTACCATGCGGGGCTTGGTGCAGCCAATATCAACGTTGTCGATCAGTCGCCATCAGAAGGAGCCAGTTGAACTAACTCACTCACTTACTCACCAACAACTCAGCCGACAACCGCCAACTACATTAACCAGTCATCATCTCAATGAAAAATTGAAAGAAAACAAAAAATATGCAAGCTGCTGCCAGGCATAAGTTGCTTAAATGACATTTACTCGCGCATATTTCAAGATATGCTCAACATCAACACTTGTGTCCAAGCGTTACGTTGTAGTTGCCTCCATATAGTAGTAATAACATATTATAAGGAACGGCGACGCGGGCGAATACAACGACACCAAACTCCCGAGAAAAGCCAAACCAGAGCCAAGTTGTCGTTTATGGTGGCAAATAGTCAACGATAGTGATGGTGTCGTTGATTTCGTTGGCAGTGGTGGCGGCGGAGGTGGTGGCGATGGTGGTGGTGTCAGCGTTGGTGCGTGGTGCTTTTTTATTATTATTACACACACACACACACCACCGAGCGACCTTCCTTCCCACCTAACTACTTGTACCTACATAAATATCTCTACCAATCCATCGATTACTTCAATGCTTGAGGCAATTTTATATGCATATATATCGTATTCCTACTTTGCCATTACGTTGCTTTTGTTTTCTTACATTTTTTTTCTCGCTTCTCATTTCATTCCATACGATTCGAGTCGTCGGCGTATGAGTTCAAAATCGTACCTCGTGTAGCAGTAAGTAATAAGTAGGTAAGTAATTCTCATAAAAAATGCCGCGTCGCGTATGTTGGCCATGTTGGTTCCCATGTCAGGCACCAACATTCATACTTACGTACATACATACATACACACTCTCGTTGAGAGTTGAGTGGAGTTTGCTACGAAGCAAACGGGCGAAGTACTTTTTTTTTTTTTTTGCAATTTGTTGACAAAATGACAACCAATCGTGTTGTTCCCATGGTATGAATTGGTTTCGCAACTCGTTTGATGGCTGTCGCCTTGTCTCTTCAATATACACACTCTCTCACATACACTCACACCTTCATAAAAGTACCGAGCTAGGAATATTCCATACCATTTTTGTTGTTGTTTTTAGATATTTTTTTTTTTGTTTTTTTTTTTTATTTTGTTATTTGTGAGTTAGTCAATAGTTTGTCTTTATTCACGTCGCTCTTTGGTTTGATGTGCGGCCGACGCTGCTTCTCTCTTCATCCAACCAAGGTAGGGAAAGACGTGCCTGAAATCATGGTAATAGTTTATTGCAAATGGGTTTTTGATTTTTTATATTGTAATGTAAAGGGAGAGAGTATTGAGAAATTGAGCATATCGAAATAAAATTGTTGTGATTGACAAATTTACTATGCACTGACGGATTCAAGGGGAATTATGCCTAAATTCGTTCTTCTTCTCAATAAAAGTGATTACTAAAATTAGATTTATTATCGAATTTATTTATACATAATTCGAATCCAAGAACCATGGGTATTCAACAGACGCGTATGTGGATTGGGAGGAATTAAGTGGAGTTCCGTCCTTTATTGTGAAGAAGTGGTACGTCTGCGTTCTTGCATGATTATGCCAAAAGCGGCTGATTGCACGGCGTTAAAACAATTCTGCTGTCAAGACCTCACTGCGTTTAAAATAAAGTATCAACCGCCATATTGGATGCACCATTTTGTTTTTGAAAATTGTAATAACAGATTCGTGATCAACCACATGAAAACCCCTATAGCCAAATTTTAAAAATATATGAAACAATGCATTACATTTTTTCCATCTCTTGAAATTCTAAACTAAACCAGCCATAATTTTGATTTCCGAACGAATCTGAACAAATCCATCCGGGATTTGAATCCCTTGAACACCGTTTCTTATACCAAAATTATTGTTGCACTGTATGTTATTGGCTCAAAATACTATCACTATTTAGCATGCTCAAGTTTTTTTCACAGACTCTTCCATGCCTTCGTTTTGCTGTCCTTATAACTCATTGATTGATTAGAATTTCCGGTTCAAATCGAAGCAAGCAAGCACTGAATTAATATTGAACTTTATCCATGCTGAACACTTTAGAACAAGTCGAATTATGTTAACCCATCCCTGCCCAACAAGGCAAATTTTGTTTAAAAAAATATTAAGGAATGGGAATAGGTCTTCAATATCTTAATTACAAGTGTTAAAATCCGAAATTATGTACTGGGTCGTATATGGTTCGTTGGGTAGTATCAAGTAAAATAGAAATGCATAACTTTTTTTTAATCACTTGAATGAGAAAAATAACCAAAAATTAAAATTTATACCAATTATTCAGTGTGAAATTTATAGAAACAATAGCTGTGTCTTATTCGCCAGCTAGTTTAACTTGTGCGAATAAAACGACCAAGTTGTTAAGTATCTTCTTCGTTATATTGTTATTCACAATAAAACTGCTCAGCAGCTAGAGGTGAAATATTTTAATGGATTCCAGTCATTGCACTTAATCGTTTTTTTTCATCTTTCACTATTGGCAGTTCACAATAGAATTTGATGTAGCTAAACTACTCGTTAAGTATACATAACAGCTATAATTATACGTGTTATCTCTGCCTCTTTGTTGTTGTTTCACATACAATTAAAGCTGCTAGTTAAACAGAACCAGAAGCACGTGGCAAATAAAACGCAGCTAATATCTTTCGGCTATATAGAAAATCTAAAATTTTATTTAATTTTATTTTTATGTGAAAAACGTATTTTTTCACATAAAAATGGTAATACCTTTTGACAGCTTGCGTTTTCTAATACCGTTATATATGCGCATGGATACCGAAAGCTGCAATCTACGAAACCCATATTGTGGTTTGGATGTTAGACGTAAGATGGCGCTACTATTACCGTCCAAAGTGGTGGGACCATGTATGGCAGCATCAGCAGGAAAGGGTTAATGCCACTATTCTACGTGGAATACCTCTGTTATTCTCGAGAGAGATTATAAAAAGTAAAAAAAAAGAAGCAAATTGGAATTATAGGTGGCAGCACAAAACTTTGCTTGAAATTTTTCCACTGCCTCTAATTTTCGCTCTTTCCATATATTTGTTCTCTTCATCTTGAAGTGCCTTTTTGAGTTCTCACATTTATTTCGAAAACTTTATCTTTCTACCAGAAAAAAAGAATGATGATTTTCGGAATCAACTTGAAACGTTGCTTTAGAAAAGCTGTGGGCATATGGAATTTCTTGTAAGCTAGTGAAAAAATCCACTTCTACAAATTCAATTTGAGAATAACTTTAACTAAACCTTGACTTT
Organism: Toxonevra muliebris; assembly: GCA_963691655.1. Classification (NCBI taxonomy): domain Eukaryota; kingdom Metazoa; phylum Arthropoda; class Insecta; order Diptera; family Pallopteridae; genus Toxonevra; species Toxonevra muliebris. The sequence goes on along the minus strand of OY829326.1, from coordinate 115,327,323 downwards.
AAAGTCTTTATGAATGCGAAAGAAATAGAGGCAGAAAAGTTTGAAGAGGAGGAGAGAGAGAGAACGAATTAATATGTCTTTAACAATAAAGTAAATTCACGACAGTCATACTCATATGTACAGGTAGACTCGTACATAACTCGTGTGTACAGCAACAATAACAAAAACAGCAACAAATTATAACAAGAAAATCAATCTTTCTTTCGATACGTCCTCGTGTCACATGTTAACTAATACCAAATTGCATTCATGCAATGGTAGGTTGTTGTTGTTATTGCCTCTACTAGCATTGCTGTTGTTGGTGTTGTAACGTTTTGTTACATTTCATTTCAAAAGCTGTCCTCCTGACAGTCCTCAACTCGGCTGCCTGCCTGCTTGGCCCGACCTGCCTGCCTGCCTGCCTGCCTTCACATCACTTCACATGCCTGTGCCGTCGTCTCTTTTGAGTGACGTGCAAAATGATGTCGTGTCGTTTTGTCGTTGTATGACAAAGACGTCGAGGTTGACTTTTTCTTGTTGTTGCTGTTGTTTTTAAAGTTGCAGTTGAATTTGACGAAGTCAACTCTTTTTTTTTTTTTTTCATTTCAATTTTTTTCTTCTACATTTCACGTGTTGTCGTGTTTGGAAAATTGTTATTATGTTTTTTTTTTTTTTTTCGTTTTGAGTTTTGTTGTTGTTTAATTGTTGGAAAGGCACACGTCAAGTATGTTTTGTTTTTTTGATGGCAATATGTAAACGTCGCGCGCGTTCGTATTGTAAATCTAACTGCCCTCCTACTTTCTTCTTTTACCAATATTTTGAAATTTTTGTTAGATATAGATTTATTTGTATAGAAAAATTGTAGGCACTTGAAAAATGACGGCTGAAGCTAGTAGTTGCAAACTACATACCTACATATTTAATTCAAAAGAGTGAGAGAGAGAGAGTGAAAGAGTTATTGAAGGATTTTTTTGTGTTTCGTGCCGGCTTTTATTGTTGTTATTGTTGAATGAGGTAACAAACTTGTTAATTGTCAACAAATTGAACAAACAATCAAAGCTCAATTGATCGCCCTTTTTGGAGACATGACACTTCCTTTGTGTGTATAAGTAGATAAAGTAGATAGTAAGTGTGAGATGGATCTGAAGAGAATGACACCGGTGGATAAAGCTTTAATTACTCTCAAGAGAAGTAATAAATAGAGTTACGGACCAGTAATGCCAGAATTTTGGAATAAAATTTGCAACAGTTTTATCCACAATTCCCACAAAAACACCCTCGCAAAAGTATAGAAAACCTACAAATATTTTTTTTAATCAAAAACTGGGTCAGGTTAGGTTAAAAGGGAAGTGCTCAGAAAAACTGAGGGCCAAAGATTTGGTCCCTATATATTTGGAATCTTTTAGCTATGAAACATATCTAAAAAACTCTACCCATGTTGAAACCACTGAGTACTCCTAATGAACCTTACAAGGTCTGCTGACAGAATCTCCGCCAGGTTCTCCAGTTCTGTAAATTAATTGTTTCCTTAAATATTCCATTTTAGACCCAACAGTGTAGAACTGAAGATCGTCGCTGTTCTGGTGTGCTATACTCGTTTAGAATAGAAGCGTGTCCAGCGTTATGCTCCCAAAATTGCGATTATCTTAATCACATAACTGCCTTGGCTGCTGTGCTACTGCGGTATTCATCCAGGGGTGGGAAGTGAAGAATCATTTCCAACCCTGCTTGAGGTTATGACTCCTAAACATGCTAATCTCTGAACTTTTGCTAATTGAGTGAGATAGCTGATTTTGTTTGCAGTATTCAACCATACCAACGATCCGTAGATAAGTAGAGGACGGAAGACGGCCGTGTACGTTCAATCGATGAGCCGCAGACGTACGCCCCACCGTTTACCAAAGGTTTTCTGGCATGCGTAAATAGCGCATAACGCCTTCTTTTTCCTTTCTTCGATATTCCTCTTCCAGCTGAGCTTGCTATCAAGTATAATAACAAGATACTTTGGTTCGGGTGAGAATCCTAGAGTGATACCGTCAAGTTTCGGGAGTTCGAAGTGCGAAATCCAAAGTGTAAACAGAACAAGTTCGGTGTTAGAAGGATTAACTCCTAAACTGTCATGATTACTACGTCAACTGCCTTTACTCTTTTTTGCTCAAATACTGTAAGTATCTGGTTGAAGACAAGTAACCAAAGTAGCGGTGACATGACACCCACATCTGCTAAATAGGTATTTTTTCTCTTTTCAAGAGACTCTTTTTATACCATTATGAGGGTTGGCAGATGGTTAATACATTCTAGAAAAAGGTTGCTCATAAAATTTTACTATGGGTTACTGGACACCAGAAACGCGTAAAGTTAGTTTTAGAATTACCCTCGATATACCCTCGGAATGGGATGCAAATGACAAAAAAAAAAAGGAGTATAAGTGAGGATTGATTTAAAAAAATTACATCGTTGTAGTATAGTAGCACTGATAGACTATGGGGTCCCGAGTTTGATTCCCAGATAGGGTATGGCTTAATATCTATCTTTCTTCCTTTTTTCTTCTCATAATCAACACAATACTTTGCTGTAATAGGATTATCCCCTGTGTGTTGATTATCCAATTTAAAAAAAATAATGGAGGCACTCACAGTAGAAGTGAAACCATGTTGTTTAGTTGAAAATTATTAGAAAACATTTATAACAAATTCTGTTGAAGTTTTTGCAGTCTTCTTCTCTCTATTTTGTTATTATTTTTTTCTGTTGTAGGGAGCTACAGTTATCGGCACAAACATGAAAGTTCAGGTATATACAATCAAGCAGAGGCATCTGGGTCTGCTCTCTTACTAAAGTACATGAAATAAAACTACGAGAAGTCAACTCTCTGCTTGATTGTATGTTGCTGATTAACAACTGCATAACTTCATTTCTTACTGGTTTCGTATGAGTGTAACAAAAACGCGATTTTTCAAGTGACCGTTGTTGCTGAAGCTTTTGCACTCATCTTCTTTCTATTTTCCGAAGCTTTTTTTCTATTGATGCTCTCTACACTTATCGCAACATGCGTGACGTAGTATACGTATACAGGGATGCCAACTAATTTTTTCTCTCTCCCCGATAACCCACGAGAAATTCCCCGATTTTCGATCGAATTCCCCGCATTGGTATAATTTCATATTATAACAGCACGACACGCACTTTCCATATAAACAATTTACAAAAACGAAAAATTACATAAAATTTATCTTAATGAGTGTTATATTAAGGCGACCCTGAACTTTCTAGGTAAAAAACTTAACCAATTTTTATGGGACTGGTAGATTAATAGAAACGTACTTTCTGACTCCGGAATTCTTAACATATAAGCTTTAGCCCTCTTTTGGACATCAAAGTTCTCAAAGGAGAAGATATGGGATTTTTTTTCTTAACTCAAATAAAAAATGACAAAAACTTTGTTTTGAGAAAAACGGTTTCAAAGTTTTGAATGGTTTTGACGGTTTTTAATATATAAAATATACTTCATCTTCTTTATGATAGCTGACCGTAATTTGTAAGTTTACAGATTAGTCAGCAATGATTAAAAGTTATTAATCAGGAGGTGCTGGATGAAGGCATAGCTAAGCCTTTCTGACTGAAACTCGGCGCAATAATATATACGAAAGAATTATCTCCGAAAGCACTCTGCGGTCTCTGAAATTTTTACAAAATGTTTTCAAAATATAATACTTTCAAATAGCACACTTTTTTAAAAATCGATTTCTCTAAACCAGTAAATTGTAGGGCCTGCTTAAGAAAAGTTGAAGATTTTAAGACCCAAAATATGAAATATTTCATAAGTTAAACGTTTTACATTACATAAAATTTGACAAACAATATTCTGCAGATTTTAATTACTAAAAGCTGAACGATTTCAAATTCCCCGCAAAAAACAGCTCATTCCCCGATTCCCCGCACCAAGTAAAATTCCCCGCAAGTTGGCATCGCTGCACGTATATAATACATGAGAAGAAAGCAGCTATATGCAATCAAGCTCTCTCACTAAAGCACATGAGATAAAACTGCGAGAAGTCGACCCATTGCATGATTGTATGTAGTCAGTGCTGTCGCTGTCACTTTAATTGAAGTTTTTCATTTCACTTTCAAGCCTGACACTTCGTCACTTCCTCTTTCATAAAAACACTTCGGTTTCCCAGTTTCAATGAAAGACTAAAATCGATGAAAAAAAAATCTAAATATGCTCATCTCTGTAATATTCTCCGACTGTAGCCAGATCGGTGTGTTTGAATTTACATATATCCCCTATAAAAAGTAAAATGATACCATTTAGCATACATCCTTTAGTATATTCTGAGATCTTTTGTGTTTATTTAAATACTGATGTGCGTCATCATGTCACATTATTTATTAGAATTTGGTTGAAAATGAAGAGGTAGACGATTTAGAAGGCGAGTGGAGGATTTTATTTCTAAATGATTTTATGTAAAAACGCGACAATTTCGAAGAATTCTCCCATTTTGTTTTTGGCTTGAAAAATTATACCCTCATTTAAAAAGTTTTGTCGGAGCCTTATTGTGTCTGCCACACGGAAACTAAGCACATAAAACCAGATAAATTGTGAAAATATGCCAATTTCTTATTACGCATCAAAAAACACTCCACTTTTTTAAAAATCACTTAGTTTTTTTTAAGAATTTCACTTCACAAAACAATTTCAAAACTGTATGTAGTCAATCCGCATATGACCTCGTTCGCTAAACCCTAACAACAGCATAACTTCGTTTTTATTAGTTTCGTATGAGTGCAACAACAATGCGATTTCCGTTGCAAAATTTTCGATTTACCTCGCTAAAGAAGTTTCACTTCAAAAACGGACTAAACCACAGTACTCTGGATTACTTCTGCTTTTCAAAAAGCATAGTCTGATCCTGATCACTTTTTGTTGCTCTCATTTTTTCGCACATTGTTATTATTAATTTGTTTGAAGGCGTAAACGCTAAAATCAACGCTAAATTTTTTAGCTTATAACTAATTTCTTTTTATACAAATACTCATGAGTATGTCGTTATCTAATCTATTTCGCTTTTTACATTTAATATCTCTAATGATAGACAAGATGGGTTAGGACTTGACGTTCGAGTGTGACAATGTTAAAACATAATTCCATAAATGATTGGTCTGCTTTTAGGCAAGGAAACTAGCTGCTGGCAACTACCAAATTGTGGTGGGAAAAAGGGTGAGATGAAACTCCCGTCTCTTTCGCAAACAACTAGGTTCTTCGTCTAAAAGCAGACTTGTCATCGTCGTGAATTAATTTCCAGTATTGCAAGGAAATTTAAATCTATGAAACAGAAATTCCTGTTTTTCTTCGGAGCAGCAAAATAAAGTACCTTGGCCCGTTTTTGCCCAAAATGGAACCAAAAACTACCTCAAAAAGTGAAATATCCCTCGAACTGGCATCACTGTTACGGACTGAAATGAAAAAAAACACAGTTTCAAATCGTTGCATACAATCATCTCCGATGTTGCTAATCATTTTTTGAAGTTATAATTCTCACTCCCCAAGAGAGTTGTTGTTTTCCTACAAAACTACGGAGGAGCCAGGTAGGCACATCCGGTATGGAAACTAAGCTTAACTGTCAAACTATGAAGTGAAATCGCTGAGAAACACGAATCACGAAACACAAACACACATTATGCACACAATTTGATTTTTGATTTAACAGTACAGTCCAGAATGATGTGGATATCGCGATATAGGATGCGTCTATCTTGGCGAGATCCAAATTGTGATAGATCAAAGAGTTCTTTGAAAAGCTGTTATGGTTAATTTTTAACTGATTTATAAACAAAGTTGCCAAATAAGTAAAGCTTTTATTAAATAAGTATTCAGCGTTGCGAAACAGAAAATAATTAATTAATAACCAATAATTAATTATTTGTTCAAGGTTTGTTTTCGATCAAGAGCTTAAAAGAAAAAAATAATTTGTCTACAACTTAACTAAAATTTTCACTTTCGTCACTTCACATTCGCTAAAACTGAAACTAAAGAATCTGTCTAAATCAAAAAGTAATTACACCCTAGAAACCATTAATGTACGTACGTAGATATGAACGTAACTGGTTTCATGCCGAAAATCACTTTCAATATTTCTAGGAAATTTCGTTGGAAATATCATAAATCAAATATTTAATACACAACAAGAATAAAGTATTTAGAAGCCACACATGTTTCCTGTCCCAAACTCCGCGCAACTCTATAGATGAAAATAAAAAAAAAGCTGCAAAACAGCAAAACAAAAACCAACTTGTTGACGATAAGCGGCTAATGTAAACAACAACCGCAAAAGTGTGAGAATCATATGCGGAAAATTAAAACTCCAGCAAATACAAATATGAATGAATCCAAAGGAAACTAGTTGGAAAACGTTAAAATCAATCACGTGACTTTACACTCCTGTAGGCCATATGTAAAAAAAAACGCTTTGAAGTAAAAGAAGCGCAACGCTATCAAGCTTAAAATAAGTTCTCCCCCCCCCCCCTTCCCCTCTCTACCTTATACTTACTACCTTACCTTACTTGCCTTCATACTTATTACTTAATCAATGATTTGATAAATTAATTAAACAACAAACGAGCGCATTCGCGCAGCTTATAAAATTAATGACCAAGCTATTGAGCGTCGCCTTCTTAACCGTCATTGTCGCTTTGCTGAGGGGAGCCAGCTCAGAAATATCTTGAAAAAAGCGCGATGGACTCAGGCGATTACAAACACAAAAGGCACACACACACACACACACACTATTTGAGCGTGCGAAAATATCAACAAAAGCGAAATAAAAACAAAGAAAAATAAAACTTAATAATAAATGAAAAAAAAGCAACAAAGAAAGAATGAATTACAACAACAACAACAAAAACAAAAAAAAAGGGAATACTTACTATATATTAAAATCAGTTAAAGTGTGAAACCAAGTGTAAAACTATTTATAAACTTTGAAAGCAAAATTAATCTGCAGCTATAAAACCAACAACAAGAACATAGCGTTGAAAAAAATATTTACTCGTATACATACTGAAGCGCATAGGAAACGTGCGATTGCGGATTACATTAAAGCTTAAATTCATTTAAGAATTAAAATGCTAATTCCTTATTTACCCTGCTGCCCGTATCTATAAAACTTAATCGACTGCTACTACCACTGCCACCACAAGTATTTCATAATCGTGTACACGATCGTCGCCCTTTATTTTCGTACTAACAACAAAACTACAGTAGTAGTTGTTGTTTTATCAGCCAGCAACTGCTGCTTTTGCTGCTGTCAAGATCAGTGGCGTAAAAATCAACTGTCCATAAATATTTAAAGCAATTTTCTTGAGAAGTGTAGGCAAACAATCGGAGGTCGGCTGGCGTGTACCCTCTATCGCTATCGAAGGGTAATGGACCATTTAAAATGAAAGAGACACAAACGAACAAAAACAAAACTACGTCTTTCTGTGTCTGTCTTGTCTAATTTTTGTGTAAAACCCTTTTGGCTTTTTGCATTTTTCTCTGTGTGTTAACCTGTTAAGGTAACGTTTTTTTTTTGTGTTGATTTTTTTTTTGTTTGCCATCAAACATAAAATCGTTTCGAACTACAAGTTTTTTCATATTATTAAATTTTTGTTTAAGTTATTCACAAAGAGGTCACTCTGAATGTTTAGTTTTCTGTCTCGCTGTCTGTCTGTCTAGTTTTGAGCTTCCAAGTTCGGGACAGTCACGCGCTTCACTGATTTTCCTCAGTGTCAAATTGCATCAGGCCCCAGGAGTTCCATTATGAAATTAAGTGAGCGCGTCGTGTGAATTTGTGTTTCCATTTTTCACCACCATCACCATAACTGTAAGCTGTAAACGAATATTTTTCTCCTTTTTTTTTTTGTCATTTTATTTATATTTAAAATTTTTTATTTTTTGAGTTAAGTTAAATTGACAGTGGCAATTTCGCCTTTTTAGTGACATTTTTCTAAATCAATGATTTCTATAAGAGTATAATATGTTTTTAGGTGGAGATTTTATAGTGAATTTAAGTTATAATCCAATAAAAATTTTATCGAACATTCATGCATACATGAAGGGTGGAACTGGGGCAGGAGTATTTTGAGAGTGAATTCATTGAAATCTCATTTATCGCTTATTGACCGATATTTCTTCCTAAGCCCATTTTGGTTTTCTACCAGTTCCCTCTGGAATTTTTACAAAATTTTTTTTTGCCAGTAGTTAACCCTCTATTAGGCCAATTTTTTTCAGCAATTAAAAATATGAGGATTGCTTGATTTTAATGCATAAAACTCGGAAATGAAGTCGAAAATCGAATAGGAGTCTTTATTTTTGCTTGAGATGAAAAAATAGGTGGTCCAACAAAAAGCTTGTAGTCCCGATAAATGGAAAATTAAAAAATCATTATGTATTCAAATTGCATAATTGTAAAATATAATCAATTCCCTACTTCCTAATACCTTTTTCAACTCCAACAAACAACTATAAATATTTTTTTTCAATAATTAAAATTATTCTATATAATTTTATAATTTTAATATCACCAAAAATTATTTTTTTTTCGTAAATTACTCGAAATCTGATCTTCAGCTGGCGATAAAATTAAAACGAAACAACGCACAAAGTACTGAAGCTATGCAACGTGTAGCTCCGGTATTCATCAATGGACTAAGCGGAATGAATACACATAGAAAAATTTTAAACATATTTTAAATTGTCTTAAGCTGTTAAAATTTATCCCATTAAGATAAAAATATTTAAAATTCTTTTCTTTTTTTTTTTGTTGGCTTCCGTGATATTTTTGGTAAATTTTTCGACCAATGGGCTTTTCAATGAACTAATTTTATATAAAAAATTATGCATTTGAAATTAAAGTAATATCTAGTATATGTATGTATATGTTGGTTCAATGGTCAAAGTCATGGAATCCTAACAGAAATCCGTTTGCATAGGTTGAAAATATGCATATATAGTAACGAAATCCTTGGAGGATTTTGTAAAGTTAGCTCGAATTTCGTTTTTATGCGGGCCTAAAGTTTGTCCATTTCTAACAATATTAAGTAAAATGCCTGGTTTTCACTATGTCAAATTCAATCAAATTTGGCAGCATGTTGGCAAATTTCATATGGGAAATTTTCTCTTTTTCTCTCTTTGACAGCAATTATGACATAGTGAAATCCAAGCATAATAAACCATACCAGAACTTGTTAAGTTTGCATCTGAGATTGTTTGTGTGTTCAGCAAACTATAATATAATTTTCCGTAGAACATTTTTTCAGAATGTATTAATCCATTATCTCCCTTAATTATGGATATTTTCTGCTCTTTTTGGAAGAAGTCACTTTTTTGGCTCATTAAGAGGGTTGATAGAGGGTTAATATATTCTAGAAATATGTTACTTATAAAATTTTACTATAGATCGCTGAACAACCAAAATCTGGGAACTTGGTTTTAAAATAAATAATCACTAAACTAAAAATGCTTAAAATTTTCAGCTCTGATACACAGTGAGCAACTGTGTCTTTAAAAATATTTTTCAAACTAAAAATATATTCTACACCGCAAAATAAACGTTATAAGGTTAATTAAACTAAGCACTTAATCTTAACCCTCTAGTCCCGAAATTTTTGATTGATTTAAAAAAAATTGGGATTGAGAAATTTTGATGTAAAAAGAATAAATCTGATCTCAAAATCCTAAAAAAATTATTGGACGTGGTACAATCAACCACTTCAAAAAAATAAGCATTTTTTTGGACCCTTTAGAGGGGTAAATATCAACATAACATTTTATATGTTGTAATAAAAAATGTAATATGCAAGACTGTCATAAGTCAAAAATAAAAAAATGTTTGAGAAAATAATATATAAAGTTTTCTATAAAATAGTACTCTATAGAGCGCATAACGGCATATACTCTTCACACAAGGAAAGTTCATTTTATGCATGATAAAATGATTATTTTTTATTGGAAGAATTTATTATGCTTAAATTCTTTTTGTGCGACTCCTACCTGCCATGATTGGAACGGCAGAAGGTATGCTATATGCAGAAGGCACTCGAAAAACCGAATACGACAATGAAGAGTAGATAAACTGAATTTATAACAGGTGTTTTTTCTACTGTTTAAGTGGACACATCTTTATCCATTTTTCACAACACCCTAATTTTGTAGTACATACAAAAACATCTTCTCTGTTCCTTCGTTCAGTTGCTGAATTCCTGTTGTAAAACTGAACTGTTAGGTGACTTGTAGTTTTAAGTTATATGAGAAGATCTCTTCTGGATCCAATCGCCCTAGGGTAAGCATCTGACTTCTCTCGAAATAAAGAATTATATATTAAACCGAAATAAAATTCTTTTTCTACACCTACGGTGTCCCTTCTATTTCGTTTAATATTAAATACTTTACATTCTATCTATTCTAATTTGACTGAGTCCCACTCTAATACACCTACGGTGTCCCTTCTCTTCTTTTACATCATAATATATTCTTTCTACAAAAATTACATACAAAATATTCATCTACAAATTTGCTTATTATAATAATAAAGATTAATAATTATATAAGCCTACAAAATTTTTGAATTTTTCAGACCCACAAACCGGAATAGTCATTTCTAATGTAACTTTTTACTCTGAATCAGATAATAACCTTAAAAATGCTTCATAACATCAGGATTTCGATCATTTATTGATTTTACAATGTTTTTTTTTATAAATGGGACATTCTCTGTCAACGGGAGACCCCCCGTCCCCCCTGTCCAAATCTGATTAAGGTATTTCAGGGCTTGTTGGGGTCAAATAAAAGCTTATTATCTCTAGTTTATAATGCAACAAGGCTTTTTCTGATTTGGCATGACCGCTGCAAGTCTACCACCTCACCCAAGTCATCATAAAAGAGTAGATAAAGCCTTTTTTCATATATATTTTTTCGCTGAATATGAATCTAATATTATTTTTCACGGGAAATGTTACATGTTGCCCCTAACCTCAAAAAAGTTCAAAAAAGGCTGTTTTTCGGGTCTCACGCTTACCCAAGTCATCATAAAACGACGGGAAAATCCTATTTTTGTGTAATTTCAGTTGATAAACATGAAATTAATATTATTTTCTACGCGAAATGTTGGAAATGTTACGTGTCGTCCCTAACCTCAAAAAATGAAAAATCCCAAAAAACTTTTTTTCGTGTCTCACGTGTCCAAGTCATCAGAAAATTTGCCAAAAAACTTACTTTTCATTCTTTATTCCTTAACTTGGCTGTAACATACTTTTAGCGTTTCTTTTTCTCTTTATAGTTTGGTTGTACTAAAGTCGTTACCTCTATCCAAAAATCATCTAAATGACAATAATCTATTTTTACTCTAAAGAATAAACAAAATCAAAATAACTATGTCACTTTGAGACTTAACTTGATTTTTCATCATCAGAAAGTTAAAATCAATTTTAATATCGGTTATTTTTTATATACTCTCAACATTAAGAATTATGCATTAATAACTAGATCTAAACGTGTAAAAAGCAAAATTTTAAAATTTTCATAAACACATATAAATGACAAAAAAAAAAATCAAATAATTTCTAAAAAAAAAACACGATAAAATTTAACAAAACATTTAAAATTTCCACCGTTGACATGTGCCCGCAAAATAACAATGTACAAATATAAAAAAAAAAAATATTGCTAATGAAATGGCCAAATATTGAAATGGGCAGTAAAAATAAATAGTAATAAATGAGAAAGAAATGTGACTCGACGTAACGCGCGTAAACAGCTGAAATCAATACAAATATAATATAAAGTATAATAAACAATATTATTATTAATATGACTGCTGAGTTTTATTTTTCAATTTTAAAACACATATGTAAATAAACGAAAATGCCAAACGAACGACGACAACGACACAAATACTTTAAACATCACAACCAAACGCTAACAAGCTTCAATGCTTTAATTGTGCTAACTAATATTTTATTGCCTTGTTTAAATTTTTATCTAATATCAACAACTACAAATTGATCATAATATGAACTCTCGTATGAACGTACGTCCGTTAGCACCAAATATAAATATTTTTATCTACTGGGTTCTCGAGGTAGCAGCAAAACGCGCGACGCTTTTGACACTCTTGGTTTTTTTTTTCTATCTTAACAAAAAAAAAAAAAGTTTCTACTTTTAACACTAAATTTTATTTAGTCTCGCATGTTTTTTCCAATTTTTTTTTGTTGTTGATTTTCTTCTTCTTCCACTGCTTTGATGTTTCGAATGTTAACACAATTTGTTGTTGTTGTTGTTGTATTTTGTAGCCTTAATCGTTGCGGAATTATTGTCAAAATCATTTAAGATTTTTGTCATTTGACTTAAATTATCGCCATCATCGTTATCTCTGTTTGTATATGAATTTTCTAGTTATTTTTCTGTTTTATTTTATTTTTAACATTTCTAATGAATTTAACACGAAGTCTCTTTTATATATTTATGTATTTTGTTGAATCTACCTGGCTAAATGAGTTATAATTGCGCGCTACTGTGGCGGCGATCTTATAGGCTTGATAATAGATCAAGTTTTAAAGTTAGAGCATTTAGGTACACGTGGCACTGGCAAGTTCTCAATTGTTAATGGAAGGAAAATTTAGTTTGAAATTTTTAAACAAATATAGGAATATATTAAAAATAAATTAATTTGATTTAAAAAACATTAATGTCATAAGAAAAGGGAATAGATCTCTAAAATATCTAAAAGATATCTATAGAACGATTGAAAACAGAAGAGGAAATTAATGAGGGATAGATTTTGAACGAAATTTACGTTAAATTAAGAATTAGGAGTGTAGATATTAGCTCCGAAAACCCTCTCCTGTTTTCGCTTTTGCTACAAATAAACCGAAAGTCAAGTATTATGAGCCTAGTAAGAAATCAAAGAAATCACGCGGTATATCATAAGCTAAGTGGACTTCAGGAAACCATGTCATCCCTCGGTTTCCGAAGTTTGAACAAAATTTAGGACCCAGCTTCATCGCATCTACATATGTAGATCCAAAACACAAGCTTGATTTGACTTCCGAAGCCATATTTCATTCCACACTGAAATTTATGCTTATTATGTTACTTCTTCTCTATTTCTAGAATAGTTATTCTGCTCTGGAAGTTTAGAGTTTTTTCCAGACCATTCACAGATATCAAGTTATGGAATTTCGGATACTTTGACCATAATGGGATGACCGTCCAGAATCTGCTGCCATTGCCGCTTTATGTGACATCATCATTATTGGCGGGTAGAAGAATCAGCTGCTAGTCAATTTCAATTTGAAGATAGAAGATGCGACTATGCATATTTTATTTGTGTGCTTTGGAATACATACAAATTTGGGGTCTTTCTTTAAATCGCATGCTTTTCTTCTTGTTCAATTGTTGTTGTTCTTATGCACTTCAATCGGTGAGATCCGAAGTTAACACATTTTCTTGACGCCCATCTTAGCCTAAAATATTTCAAAGAAAATTAAATGCGATCGCACTAAAAAACGAACGCGCCAGCTGCACATTAGGAGGTAGTGCTTAAATATTTTCGTAGAAGAATCTGGCGATAGGTTAACACGTGCGGCCAAAAGTTTTAGAACAACTTATAGGTCAACAGCATTGTATTCTCAAAGGCACTGTGCACTCGTTTTGTATCCGTCGAAATGAGAAAATTGCTGCCCACTGCACCGTACGTAGCTCTAAGGCTGAAGAGATTCTCAATCCTGGTCTGAAAGTGCATAAATATGAGTTGCATTTTGATCATTTCTCGGTCACTGGCAACTTTGATTTCGGCTTAGCGGCTCGCTCACTCGAGTGGAATTGTAATTGCATTCTCGATATTTTATAGCTATCTTTTTGATTTTGCCCTTCACTAGAGGAATTTTCATATCACGAGGAATTTGGGCGTTCGTTACGTATCAAGGTCGTAGAGTTTTGGATTGCAACCTTTGAAGGATTTCTAAGTTAGAGGATGTTCCCACCGAAATTCCCCACCCATTTGAGCACGGATTTACACAGGATGTGTTTGTTGTGCATAGAGAGGGGAGATTGGCAATTCAACAGCCAGTATATGCTGAGAATTTGCATTCCTAGAGCTTTTCTTTTAGCAAAGATGTGCGCTCTTTATGTTAGTCGTCGGTCTAGATGAATGCCAAAGTATTTAGCAATTTCGGATAGGGTAATTGAAATGTTGTTCAATTTCATTTGGGGAAATGAATCTCTCCTCGTAGTAAATATTGTATAAGTTGATTTACTTTCGTTAACTTTTAGTTGCCAACTCTTTAACCAAGTAGAAATTCGATCAAGGCCGATTTGGAGTTTTGTTTTTTACGGAGAGCTGTTTGAATTTTTCAGCTAGTCTGTAGACTTGCTCAATTGTAGAATGCCTCTTTCTAAAGATAAACTGGTGATTTGATATTATTTTTTGAGTTTCATTATTGCCTTTAGACATTTCAGGAATACAATTTCAAACACTTTTGACAAGATTGGGAGCAGGCTAAGATTTTACTTCTTCGTCCGATTTTCCTGGTTTGAGAACCATTTTGATCTCAGCAACCTTAGCGCACAGAAAGCGCAAGTCTGGTACAGTTAGTTACCCACAGCGCCTTACTAAAAAGGATTCATTCTTAATAGTTAGAAACAGTAGATTTGAATATTTTGTTTTTATAATATGAAAAGCATTTGAATAGGATGAAGAAATAAAAGAGTTTATTACATTTCATACATTTTCTTTTATATACGAGTACATATCTGTGGTCACAAGCCATAACAACACGACTCGAGTTTTGTCGAATTCGAATTATTATCATAATTGAAATCTTCATATCCGATTTCATATTGTGACAAAATTTTATGAATATCGGTTTAGTGGTTTACGAGATATTAAAGGAAAAATAGCGCAACTCAGATTAATTACTATTAGCATTTGAATCTTTGCAGTGCTCTCCTGTAAAATTAAAAAAACACACTTATGCTGTTATGCCTTGAGACCACAGATATATCACTTGCGATATGCCAATTTCCACGAAACGAAAACCACGAAATCATTTTCTGGTGAACTATTTGGATGCCTTAGTTACTACTAAAATGGATTCAACATTATTCTTTTTCAGCTTAAAACTGCCTCAGAAAGCCTAATTGAGATTTTGTGAATAAATACGCCCATTTGACAACAATTCGAATGCTTCTATGGCTCATGAAGTCTCCAATTTCAAAGTATGTGGAACTACTGCGCTTGTTTTGTGTTCCAATGGCATATCTATAGTTTTATGACTAAAGTTATCAATAAAGTTTACAAAGCAGTGTGAACCCCTTTAAAAAATTAAATGCGTATCACATCCGATCATGTGTATAATTTGTCATCATTTTAACCTTTCATACATATATGTATATATAATTAATGATTTATCATTTGTTATTTCATCAGAAACAATATTTATTTTTCTTAACAAAGTATTAAACTGAAATTGTTGCAGCAGAATTAAATAGAAATCCAATTATTAACAAAATTGCTACTTCTACTACTGCCACACAATTTAATGGTATTTTTGTTTCGAATTTTTTTTTTTATAGTAGTAATGACATGAAATTTAATATGTAATAAAAATCTAATTACAATGAATTTTTCTCTTATTTTTTCATTACATGCATACATAACAAAATTGTGAGTATGACAATTAAATAATTGTCAGTCAGGACTGGCCGCAGGATTTTTCCATGGGAGGGAGAGGGTTTTTTTTTTTAATAAAAGCTTTATAAGCAATATATAAATGTTTAAGTAAAAAATTAAAAAAAAAGTGAATGAACTTTCAATTCTAATGACGTGTTTTAACATCAAAAATCCCCCGCCCCCTCCTTCCTCCACTTGCAGGCGACCCTGTTGTAACAATTTGCAACACTTATTGCGATCGTTATGTTGCAATCATCGTATATGATTTATAAGCTTCTAATGATTTGAGATTTTCTTTTGCTGTACGTACATATATACAAACAGAAGATGATTTCTTTCTAATAATTAACTTTAATATAAAAGTCTTATTACATTTATAGTTAGGCAATTACAGATTATTTATGCTTGTTGAAATTAATTTTATATTTTTGCCTTTGTATAATTTCATTTTACCGCATTCGAAGTATGTATAAATATTCTCTCTCTTTTTAATTAGGTACAGTGTTTCTTCAATTAAAACTAATTTATTAGCATTTGCAATTTAATGTTTTATTATTTGCATATAAATAAAATCATTCAACGATGCCATTTGTTCTTATTTTCAATTGAATTTAGTATTCATATGGATTTTAGTTATCAATATGTTGGCATACGACATTTGAAGATAATCTATACTAAGTACCATTTCAATACTATGTATTTAACACATTTAAAACCGGTACAATTAACTTTCATTTATTAAGGGGGAAGGCCACTGTGAAAAAGTTTTTTTTATCTTAAATTAAAGTTTATATATTGGGAGTATGAATGTATAAACTAATATATTTTTCGTAATTTGGACATTTATTGTGAAAAAGTGATTATGAATTTATTCTTTAAAGTATTGTCCATCGTTAGCCACAACCTTTTTTCATCTTTCTGGTAGCATACGGATTCCGCGTCGAAAGAACTCCTCATCATCATCGACACATTTTCTGAGTTCTTCGAAAGAACGGAAGTGCTGTTCAGCCAGGCCATGTGTCATCGAGCGGAACAAGTGGTAATCAGAAGGAGCAATGTCTGGAGAATATGGCGGGTGGGGTAGCACTTCCCATTTCAGCGTTTCCAAGTATGTTTTTACTTGTCTTGCAACATGCGGCCGAGCATTGTCGTGCTGAAGAATAACTTCGTCGTGTCTATTCTCATATTCTGGCCTCTTATCCTTTAATGCTCGGCTCAAACGCATCAATTGTAGTCGGTAGCGGTCGCCAGTGATTGTTTCATTCGGTTTCAATAGCTCATAATACATGCCACCTTTCATATTCCACCAAATACACAGCATGAGCTTGGATCAATGGATGTTCGGCTATGCCGTTGATGTTGATGCATGTCCGGGCGGTCCCCATGATTTTTTACGCTTTGGGTTATCGTAACGTATCCACTTTTCATCGCCAGTCACAATACGATGCAGAAAACCCTTTATTTTCTGTCGTTCAATCAGCAGTTCACATGTGAAAAATCGTCGTTCGACGTCTCTCGGCTTCAATTCGTACGGCACCCACTTTCCTTGCTTTTGAATCATTCCCAATGCTTTTAATCGTTTAGAAATGGTTGATTGATCAACTCCTTAAGATTCTGTAAGTTCTTGTTGCATTTGACATGAATCTTCTTCGAGTAATGCCTTCAATTCTTCATCTTCGAACTTTTTCGGACCGCCTGAACGTTTCCTGTCTTCAACATCAAAATCACTACTTTTGAAACGGGCATACCACACCTGACACATTCTAACGTCTATAGCACAGTCAGGATAAGCTTCAATGAGTAAACGATGTGCTTCAGTTGCGGTTTTCTTTAAATGGAAGAAGCAAAATAAAACTTCCCGCAAATGTTGTTTTGTTGGCACGAAATTCGACATTTTTAGCTATAGTAAAACACTTTTGTAAAATTATGAAAATTATTTGACAGAATAATTTCCTAAGAAAATTCCTTAGGAAAAATATTTGCCTCCAAATTATGTATCATAACTTCAAAAATAGTAAGCGTAAAGCAATAAAATTCGATTTTTTACATAGAAAATTAAAATCTGAGAAAAAATCATTTTCAGTGATTGATTTCACGAATTCTGATCCAATCCCAAAAATTTCCTGAGTTACAGCCATTTTAGTGATACAATAGTAAGTAGGTCGACCGAAGTAGATGGACTGAAAACTTTAAACGCGTTTTTCTCGAAACGAATTTTTTTCGAACTGGTCGCGTCGATAACTCGATCAAATATTAACTGATTTTCAAGTTTTATTTGTCTTTGCAGTGGCTATCGTTGAGCGTAGCCGATTTTCAAATTTTTGGTTTTTACTATTTTTTAAGCTCTTTTGAAACAAAAAAAAAGGTTAGAAAACATAAAAAAATTTTAGGAAAATATTGTTGGAAGTGCTCTTAATAAAATGAATATAAAACAATCTCCATATTCCTTTATTTGACAGATCAAAAAAATTCCCGAAAACACTAATTTTTTCAGCCGTCAGAGTGTCCTTCCTCCTTAACCATTTTGAAATGAGAATAAAATTAAACTCAATGAGATTTTGTTGTTGTTATATTTCTGCATACATATGCATAATTCAAATTTCTTAGCGAATGCAAAAACCTCTGCTAGGCCCATCTAGATTCCACCTTATATTTATGTAGGGCACATACATATCTCTTCAATTTTACCTTACTGCAGTTTTGCTAAACGTTAATTTTTATAATTTATTAAAGTAATTCCTTTCCTTTTGAAATCAATCCATTAAAGACGTATTATTAGCAGATAATTATGTATGCAAATCGATATTTAATGGGTTAAATACAAGTACGTAAGGCTTGAAGTAAAAAAAAAAAAACATATAAAAAGGAGAAATATACTTTAAATACATTCAATTCATGTGTACATCAATCTCATTAAAATTATAATAGTTATTTTTATTATTGCTTTCAAAACGTTTAAGAAAATATTATTTGATTGCCTTTATTAATTAGGAAAATTCAAATTACTGTTATTTAGTTTTATCGAGAAACTCTTTATTAAATTGGTAAATGTTAAGTGACCTGAATGACCTATATTTAGCTAATTATAAAATATGTTTTACTATAAAATTCGGGGAACGGAACTACAATGAAAAATATGAAAACTTACCAACACGCATGACATGCATGGTATATGGTTTCTGTGTCTTTTAATTATCAAAAATATAACTTTTATTAAAAGAAAGTAGAACGAAGTAGAGTAGAGAAAAGTTGGATTATAGACCGAAGGTTGTTGAGTTATATCCACTTTGTGTCAGTAAGAAGGTTGTTGTTGTTGTATCAACTGAATTTCTTAAATGAATCGTAAAGGGCTCATCACGGATTTTTTTCAAAACGGAATTTTTCGTTGTTTTTCTATGCACACATATAGACCGATGTTCTATGAGCGAAAAGATCTCATATCTGGTTTTCATATTGAAAAAAAGAAACAAAAGATTGTTGTGTATGGATGTTTGAAGAATTTCCTTGCTACTCCTCGAAAGTAGAAATCAATCCCTTAAAATTAAGGACTTACAACAGTTGAAGCAATACATACGGGGGACTTACAAAACTTCTACGAAGGCATTTCGCAGTGAACCATTTTATTATATAATGACGCAACACAATTGTTAGCAGTTAGAGAAAAATACTTTCTTAACTCCTTCCTTCGCATGGTAGCCATCAGGGCCGTAGCCAGAAATTTTTTTCGGGGGCGGTTTTTTATTCGAAGAAAATAATATTCATAAATAATTTTTATCAAACTGATTTTTAAATACAATAAATTAAATCAATGATACATTTGATGGACCCTATAAAATTATAACTTTAGGAAAAATTTTCCGATTTTTTTTTAATCTTAACCTCAAAAAAATGGCCAAAAGTGACAAAAAATTCTCAGAATAATCAAATTAAATTTTTTCAAATAAATATTATTCAATGTGCATTCTAGTGCATTTTTTTTTTATCTTGAGGGACATAATTTCATTAACTCATTGACTTCCCACTACTGATGATGTACCCAACCTCAAAAAAATTACCAAAAATAGTAGAGGCTCATTTTTTCTCAAATGATCATCATTGGGAATTTGAGCCATTATCAATGATAAGGAACCTGGATGAGGTTGGCTTATATACCCTAAATTCGTGAAGTCACAGGATTGAAAGAGATCTTTCTAGTCGTGGTGCTCTGAGCAATAATGCGTTAAAAAATTAATTTAAGATGGGTTTTGCTAATAAGATGGAGTTTTTGCGAAATATTTTTTCACGTTGAACACGAATCTGAGGTCAAAAAGTTCCTATCACGTCACGTTTTAGGAAACAAATGGGGTTCAAGCAAGTCTTATTTTACAAGGATCCGATAATTTTTTCTATTTTTATTAATTTTTAAACTTTTCAAACTAATTCAGGATGAAACCTTAAATCAAAAACAGTTACTGACCCAGAAAAACTATGAATGCAGGAGTGCTCAGTATCACCGTCTCTTTTTGTTGTATCCGTACTCAAACCTCATGTCGAAGAAAACAAATCGGATTTGATCGCATAGTGTAACTAAGATTTCAAATTTATTTTTCATATTTGACTTTTTAGAAAAAAATACCGATGGAAGTAAAAAATATCGTTAAATAGATTTTATTTTGACTTTTTTTCCATCCATTGGCAATTAATCTCAAAAATTATAATAAAATTTCCACATTTCTGGGGGGTCAGAGCCCCCAAAACCCTCCCCCTAAATACGGCCTTGGTAACCATATGACTACCACATTTAAATTTCAATATTTTAACTTGTATTTGTCAAACTATTTTAATTTAAAAATTATTTCAGTCATAAGCTATTATAATTTCGAAAAATATTATTTTTCGAAAGTTATCCATCTAAATCGTAAAGTTTTATTATTGGCAACACTGAAAACTCCCATTTCACATTTCTTTGACGACTTTCGCTTGTTTTGCATTTTTGTGTTTCATGATATTTTTTTCAATCATTGTATTTTCAAAGTTTCAAAATGTTTTCGAAACAAAATTGTATCCATCCACATAAATGTTAAAAACACGTTATTCTAAATTCAAAAAGTTATGAAGATTCCCTTTGGCTTCATAACATCCCAACGTACTCATATAGATTCCATCTCCTGCCGCCCACTACAATATTGAAATCACTTTCTTTTTAATGTATTACCACTTTGAATACTTTCTTCATTCAAAATAGCCCAATTCCAACTTTTTCCTATCCTATAATATTCGAGATGAGCCCTTTTCGAAATTTCCTATTCAAATATAAGTACTAGTTATTTTAGATGGTTTTATATAGATGGTTATAGGATCCAAAAACAATCGGGTTTACGCGTAGTTAAATTTAACGTTTTTTTTAATATGTTTGCTATTTGCCTACCTAGTATTCAGCACAGTCGATAGTACCGCCTAGGTGCAGCAGATAATCATGCATCAAGCGCCAAAATGCAATGCCTTTACATGTGATATAACAGAGCCGTACTGCCGAATCTTGGGTTTCTAAATCCACCAGAATTTCTAAAAAAAACTCACCAGATTTATTTAAGGTATTGATATAACTACGACTATATTTATAGCTATTCATATTTGAATATATACTTCTGGTCAGATTAGATCAGTTTATTAAAAACTGAACTTTTCGAAAATTCATGAAATGGGAACCCATTACGCCCTCAAATTTTAGTATTATTCAAATGTTTTTCATTTTTTTATTTTCAGAAGTGAACACTGAGCAAATGAAAATGAAAATATTATTGAGCGAGGTAAACAATGTCTTCAAGTCAGCAAAAAAGGACTGAAAAAATCATTGCCATTAAGTGAAAATTTTTCGCGCTTTTCTTTAAAAATCCACTAAATCTGGTGGAAAAAGCTGCAACAGAGTAACGAGGTTTTTTTTAACTTTTTTTCCTTTCCTTTTCTTTTGTATTATATATTTTATTAAAAAAAAGCATGAGGAAAAACACGTGAATTGGCTATGCCTCCCCTTGCCACTATGCAGCTACGGCCCAGATACATACGACTTTATAACGCTCCGCTTTTCCATGTTTTTAAAATCAGCTTAATGTTTTCTTAAAACTTAACCCTTAAACAGACCCTTTGGGCTAATCGGATCAATTCAACTTTGAGTTATAATGTTGACGAGACAATAAAGAAAAATAGTGGCAATTTTGAGTGTTGGAAAAAAATAATCGTTATCATACGTTATGATTACGTCATCATTTTTTAAGAAAATGGAGTAAATACACGATGTTTAACATAATTTTTTTTTTTTTTAACGTACCCCTCGACATTTTTGGTATTATAAAATGTTTATTAACTTTTGCTCGGGAGTCTTCTTCGAAATATTTTTTGATAGAAAAAAAGGTCAGAAATGGGTTCTTTGACCAAAAAAAGAATCCTGGTGCAAAAAATTTCTGCAAAATTGGCCGCACAATAGATAGCTCTCCAATACAAGAACAAATTTAAATTTTCCTCAATTTTTCTATCTTTTGCTTCGGAGCCTACTTTGGAATATTTTTTAAATCAAAATGGACACCAAAAAATATTTATTTATAAAGATGAAAGCATTAGCCCAGTAAGGCCTAGTGGTGCCACATAGCTCATTGTCGCTAAGCCATTTTTTTTTTCAAGTTACTTTCTTGATCTATCTACTTTGGTTCCCGCTCATCCTTAATGGGTTAAAGAAAAGAAAGGAGCTGCCGCAGCTCCTCCGCCATTTGTTCATATGTATGGTTATTTTTTTTTGCCTTACGCTTCTCCTCTACTTTTCTGCCCATACCTCGACTATGAGCACCTCTTCCCGTGCACTCCACAAATTTAATTTTTTATATTTTTGTTTTTCCATATTAATCAAGTTGTACGCAAAGCAAATCGGTATAGAAATGTCAGAGCAAATTCATTTCAATATTCATTTCAGTGAACACATTCAGAGTTGCATCAGATTCTGAATTCAGAATGCTCAGTTTTGAATTCAGTTTCATTGAAACCACCTCATTTCTGTGGTTCCGTTTGACATATTTTTATATGCCGAAATTGAGCATTTCAACGCAGTTTCAGCCGAAACCACGAAAACGATCCAAACCATGCAATTTCTGCTCAGTGGGAAAATAGTATAAAACATGAGTGCCAGGTTGGTCGGTTTAGCGATTCTTGAGAAACCAAATTTTCGTAACAATCGTCAAATATGTATGTTGTACAAAATATGGGTCTACTTGAGGGTTAAACCAACTATACATGATTGAAGTATTATATTATCGAATATTATTATTAGCTAACTAACTTCTTTAAATCCAAACCAAAAAGTTACACATTTTTTGGCTTGACCTTGCCAAATGTTAAACCAATGATGAATGTGCACAAATTATTATTTCCTTTTCTATTACAAAAATTAAAAACAAAAAAATCAAAAAACTTTAAGAATCTTTATTAGATGACATTGAACTTGAAGCTCTTCACTTTCGCTTTTTCAATTAATTTCTGTTTTTTTTTTTTCTTGTGATATTTCTTTGCCAAAAAATAATAATAATTTTTATCATATATGTATAATGTATATTGTATGCTTACAAATTATTATATACATTAATATAAACTTGAACTTATAACAGTAATAATAATTTGTGCACATGCCATACATATTAAAGTATGTACATACAAACAACACATAAAATGCTGCCCACATTTTTAAAAATTTTTTTTGCAAATGTCTTTCTTGAAAAAATCGAAAAAATGCTGAACTAAAATGCGGAAACAGATAAAATACAATAAAATGACTAATGTCGATATATGTTGAAAAACAAATCAGTAAAAAAATGCTAAATCGGCAAGAGTAATAAAAAATACAATAACGACAACAAAACATAATTAAAACAATTGTTAATAAACATTAACGTGACCTTATTGTTCTTCAAAATTTAAGATCGATCGATGGAACCGATTGAAAGATAGAAGGAGAGCTGCAAATGAAACTAATCACATCATGTATATACGTGAATGTATAATGAGATAGATAGCTCTATATCCACATATATCTATACACATATGTATAAAAAAAGAACTAAAATAATCAAAAGATGCAGCTAAAAACCATCATACATTTATTAAAAGAATTGATGGATAAGATCAATATGTTGATATGAGAAATACTTATGAAAAACAATTTTACATTTTCTACATTAAAAAAAAAAACAGAGACCGACAAAAATCACGACAAAATAAAAAAAAATTATTATAAAAGAAGGAAATTTTTTAATTTCATGCTTTATATTCCAAAAAGAATTAAATTTAAAAGCTTTTTCATTCAAAAAAAAAAAAAAAATGGAAAAAAAGTTCAGCAATCTGGCAACCTTGAAACTGTCAAACAATACCATACAAAATATTTCATACACCACCAACGGATATGATTTCTCGAAGGTTGTCAAAGTGTATCGCGCCTAATTTTTTAAAATAATTTTCACATTTTTTACGAGTTTCCATAAATTTTCATAAAATTTCAATATTTTTCTTTTAATAAATCCAATGAAAAAAAAAAAAATCAGAAAAAATGTTTTTCATTGAATTTCTTTACCAAACTAGCAGCAGAGGGGCGAAAAAACCTCTTCATAAAATTTTAAGATTGAGATTGTCACTTTTATGACATTGTGAGGTCAAAAATTTACCATTTACCAAAAGTAAAAAAAAAAACTTGAAAGCGGCTTAGTTCAAAGTCTCAGCTGATATTGCCAACATTATAATTTCATACAAATTTCATTACAAAAAGAAGACAACAATTTTTTTTTTTTTTTTTTTTTTTTGGCTTTTAGCCGGGAGCAAGAATATATTCATATTGATCAATTTTAATGGGATTCAAAACTATGAGGTCGTCTCCTTAATGGTATTTTTGTATTTTATTTCTTGGCTGCTTTTGTCTTCTTTTCAACTTTATTACAAAGATTTTTGTGTTTTCTTATTTTTTATTACAAGCTGTTGCAAGTTGAAACAATCACGCATTATGGCCTGAAGTTGACATTTATAATGGTCGTAGTGACCATAAAAAATAAAAGTTTTTAACAACATTTTGTTTTTTTTGTTTTACAATCTTGTGAATTTTTTGGATTAATATTATTTTTGGGGGGATTTTTACGAGGTGACTAATAAATGATTGTATTAAATACGTGAAGTGTTTTATACTTCAAATAAAATTATGATATTATGCTAAAAAGGATTATAAAATATTTAATTTCTTAACTTAACAAATCGTATCTAGAAAATTAAATGACATCGCTATCCGAACAGCACTAAAGCTAATGAGAATATGGAAATTTTTCCTCAAATATTTCGGGTTTACTTTAAGTGGTTGCGAATGAATAGAATTTATCAAATTTGCCAATAAATATTTAGTACAAATCGTTGAATATTAATTTTTCTACCTAAGAAAGTCCAATATTTCGTCAGGATGCTGCGTTATATTTATAAAAATTATTTTGTTAATAAATAATAATGTTAATCGCTCTCAAACAATCGCAATGATTTCCATTGTCTCGGATCATAATTGCGTTGCTTCCAGTAGTAGATTAGAGTGTAATAATGTAACTGTGTATTGTAGTTTCCGTATAGCAACTTAGACCATTTGTCAGAGTGCCTTTGTTAAATCTATTCTCTGTAAAATTTTGAAACCAGGTTCCTTGTATAATGCTCATACAGTTAGGTTTATGACATGAATTTTACGTGACACGCGTGAACATGCACACACGTGACATAATTTTAACAACGAAATCTCAACGGACCCACTTACCCGCCCACCCGCACGAGGGGCGCATCCGCATAGCGAACGGATCGATGCCCGAAACAATCACAGTCTGGAAATGCTCATGCGTGAGCGTGACTTGTTTTCCATAATTACTACGTGAACATGCGTGAGTGTGACATAATTTCGAAGTGAAAATGCGTGAGTATAAGTTACTTTTGACCATGACGTTATTATAATTCACAATTTCTTAAATACTTTACTTTGGTGGTTATAAAAATCAATCCTATGTTTTTATTCACCTAAGAATCTTGGAAATTCGAAATCTAGCATCACTATATGTATAACTTAAAGTATATGCATATTAATTATGTAAGCACTTTATTTTTTATTAACATAAATAAAAATATAACAATAAAAATATAACAATAAAAATACTGCATACGTGAACATGCGTGACATTTTTTGGAAAAATTTCAACATGCATGAATTTTTTTTTTTTTGAAAAATGCGTGCGTGTACATGCGTGAGTAGTATTTTCAAAGCCGTGAGGGTTAGTCAAAAAATTACTAACGTGTCCTTCTCTAGTTAGAGTAACTCGTTTGTTTTATCTGAAATCGAGGTAGAAAATTTCCAAATTTTGTTATCAGTATTTTATAAAAAAAACAAGAAAACCATTATATATACTAACAAAATTAGTACATCTGGCTACCCTATATACAGTCTACAATGCCTTGCAAGATATACTATTACACTATTGCAACCTCAATTTTACTTCTGTACTTATTGTTTGCCTCAGGTCAGATCGGGCCGTTTCTCTTTGTATGTTTATCTCCTTTCCTAGTCGCGCTCCCTTCGAATGCATAAATGAAATGAATCTGCACTTTCTTCCTCAAAATAATTTCATTGTTCTCTGACCTTATATGCTTTAGTCTGAGAAAATTTGTTTTTTATGACCAGGTAGGTTAGGTTAGGTTGGAGTGGCAGCCTTCTACTTGAAAGCACACTTAAGCACATAATTAGGCTCATTGTGATACCACAGTGCGGCGCGACTCCCCCATTTACGGAGTGGAGAACCATCAGGATTCCATAATGAATCTGGCTATGTCCTTGATATTTATGGATGATAGCTCGGACAGACTAGCAAAAAAAGGTGAGCCCAGGAGTTTATATATTTGTAAGCTGCGAGCCCTGTTTTGCTAACTCGTCGGCATTGCAGTTACCTGAAATATCCATATGTTCAGGCACCCAATATAGGTGCACCTGCGAATGAATCGTTGCGAATAAGCCACTTGGACGCTTGATAGATAGCCATTACTTCCGCTTGAAACACGCTGCAATGGTCAGGAAGTCGGAAAGAGAGGCTGAGATCTAACTTACTAGAGAAGATGCCACAGCCGACTCTTTCCTCCAATTTGGATCCATCTGTATAGATGTCAATTGAATTGTCAGTGACCACCTCGTCATTAACCCATTCCTCTCTACTGGGGATATGGGTGAAGAACGTGTGGTTTAAATTAGGGGTAGAGCAAATGTAGTCTACGTTGGTTGGAACGGACATATCGTGGATTAGAATCTTAGCATGGCCAAGGTTCGACCGGGTCCAACGAGTTAGGGCACTGAGTCTGGCAGTAGAGCACTTAGCTTGTTGCTTAACCAGTAGTGAAGTTGGCAACCAGTGAAGAATTGCGAAGAGAGCTTTCGTGGAGGTAGTACGAAGAGCCCCAGTAATCAATATGGCTGCCGTTCTCCTAACCTTATCCAGTGGTTTAAGGTTGACCGCCTTTGCAGTAGCTGGCCACCAGAAGACGGATCCATAAAGAAGATTAGGCTCGACCACTGCTGTATAGAGCCAGGAAGTGACTCGAAGTTGAAGAACCCATCTTGTTCCTAATGCCCTCTTACAGCAGTATAGAGCGCAAGAGGCTTTTCGTACTCTCTCTGCTATGTTAGCTTTCCATTGAAGTTTAGGATCAAGAACAAGTCCTAAATATTTGACGCGTTGACCAGGTAAAATCTAATATATAAAAATCAAAGTTTATTTTGCATGCCCGAAATACAAATCGATAAATTTTATAAGGATGCATTGAGTAATCGGACATGTCATAGAGGTTAACCAAGATGTTTGGGACAATTGGGTGTGGCACCTCCCATATAAACAAAATATTTTAAACAATATATCTGGAGAGCCAAAGCAAGGAAATTTTGTGTAGTAATTGGTCAAATCTAGGATTTTTGGACAAGTGAACGTGGCGTCCATAAATACAAAAGAAATACTTTAAACGGCATATCCTCTTTCTTTTTTTTTTCTATGTATTAGACAAGTTTGTCTTCTTTCTTAAGTATAATAAAAAAGATTAATTTTCTTAATACCCAGACTTTTCCAGGGGCAGTACTGAACTGGACCGCGAAAAACTGGGCAAAAAAATCGCATTCCTGTGCACTCAAGAGTGCACCCTTAAATTGTGTTTTCTTTAAAAGAGTATCCTTCAGATTCTTTACCCCAGCCCTTTTCGTTTCAAACTGCTTAACAGAATTGTATCTATTTATAGCTATACCCATAGGAAACCCAAGAAATGGGTTTTAGAATAGAGTTTTTCCTATTTCACGCTTCTTCCAATTATTAGATATCACGCAAACAAACTTGGTTCATATCAAATTTTGTTTGAGTGATATTTAACAGGTTTCATGAACGTTTATAGTCAAAGCAACAAAAATATATATAGAGACAAATCAGACGGCCATTCCGAAATTAAAATCAGGATTTGAAAAACATTGTAAAGCTAGTTAGTTTAAGAATGTTAGTTTCGACATTTGTTACCACATTTTTCCTATGGGGAAGCATACAATAAAATAAAATTGAGCAAAAAGAATCGAATGCAAAAAAATAATATAAATACATGTAATACATGTATATACATGATAAAATGTCAAACTACATACACGACAACAACAACCACAGTAATACAAGTATACATATGTACAACTTTCAAATGCAATTAACAATCGAACAGTAATTTTCTATAAATGACATTTGTCATACTAACTACCAGCTCAACTACCATTGAATTGCGACAACAACAATAAAGGCAACAACCACAACAAACTTAATGCTATGTAACTGCATAGAATTACAGCCAACATTAATGGCAGATGGCGTGTTAATAAGCGGCCATAATTTACAACAATAGCAACAACAACAAAACTGCGCCATTGGCATATGCCTTTCAAATGAAAAACAAAACGAAAATGAATGAAAATAAAAAACGATAAATATTTTTTTTTCTAATAATTTCTATGTTTTGTTGCTGCTGTTAGAAACAAGTAAGTGCCGCAAGTGCAGTAAAGTGAATCACATCAGCATTACAAAAAAAAAAAAATCGCATCATAAAAAAAATTACTTATTATTAAAAATAATTACAAAATATTATAAAAAACAATACAAGCATAACACTGATCAACCAGAGATCATCTTTTATTAGTGATGAGACATTATAAGTATGTTAATAGAACTGATAAATGATAAAGAAGGGAGTATGGGGAATTTCGGCGATTAACTTAAAATTGCATTTGCGGCATGCTAGACATCGAAAAATGAAGCTGCAAAAGTTGAAATAGGTTTCACGTACCTATTTATGAATTATTATTTCACATTGGAAATACAACCAACCAGTGACTATGTTCCCGACAGGAGGACATTAAACCGTTTTGACTTGAATGAAGAGATCGAATATTAAGATTGTTATGGGAAAAACCATCGGAGAACAAAGTTGAAAACACCAAAATGACACTAGTTTCCATGCTCTATTGGAGCATGAATTTAATATGATGAAATTAAAACTAATTATTATTTAAAGATTTTTATTTTTATTTATTGGATCTGGTATAAAAATCATTGTTTGATTTTTATTATTTTTTTTCGAGAGTTAAAATTATTGTTTACGTGTACTTTTTTTTGGTTAGGAATAAAAAAATATTTTTTGATTTTAATTTTTTTACTCAGAAGTAAAAATTAATGTCTGAGTTTTACTTTTTTTTTAGCGAAATCAAACTCAAATAATAATTTTTATTTCTAAGTAAAAAAATATAACTCAAAAGATAATTTTTAGTCTTGATAAATCACAATCATTTGTATTCTTGAATAAAAAAATAGGAATCGTAGTTTGGGTTTTTTTTTTAGTAATTTTTTCAGTCAGTAATAAGTTAAGAAACCTCCGCTTTATCGTTGAGCTTAGAAATATTTCATCCTCACTTACTCTCTGAGCTTTTGCGATGCTATTCAGTCATTCAGACTAGCAGGCTTATCGTTCCTTCTTCCCCTTTTTGCTCTTGTGACTGGCTACGGCGGATTAATCTATACTTTCAGCCATTTTGTACTCATTCATATACCATATAAAACTTTTATAATTAATGGAAAACTCGCCATCATCCCGAATTTCCGGTTTGTTAAAATCTTGTTCTGTAAAATAGGTTAGTAACCCCATTCTATCGGGTCCAACCTTGTATGTCCTGTTAAAGCCCATTTTGTTCATTGAATTTACTTATGGTTTTCAAAAAAATACCAAAAGGCAAGATCGCAAGTTGCCGTTTTTTTGATTTACATCAGGTCATCCGAAAAATTTGATTTGACAATTAATTTCATATTGCTATCACAAAGATTTTTAAATGAATTTTAATGTGATTAATTTTTTATCGATGGTTCTGTTTCAGCTCTGCCGATTATAGCTTTGAAGCTCAAATCTTTTCGATTGCGATCCCTCAAACCTATTCGGTACACATAAAATCTTTTAACTCATGAGCTTATAAGTCCGAAAGAATGGTCTACATACTTGAGGACAACACTTTACATTCAGAAAGTTGTTATACGGTGTAGAAAATACATACTATATATCGGCAATTAATATGTATGTATATATGTAAAAGAGAAGATGGCAAAACATGAACGATTTTAAACGGCTCTAACATATATATTTACTATTTAACCAATTAACTTAAGGAGATACTGTCAGGTCTGGTGCATATTTAGTTTGTAACAACAATATCACACTAACGAGATATAATTAAAATGCAT
The DNA here is from genome assembly GCA_963691655.1 of Toxonevra muliebris. Taxonomy (NCBI): domain Eukaryota; kingdom Metazoa; phylum Arthropoda; class Insecta; order Diptera; family Pallopteridae; genus Toxonevra; species Toxonevra muliebris. Next base: position 115,296,818 of record OY829326.1, on the reverse strand, counting down.
TGATAATGATAATGTCCCCAGAATATAAAATCAATTTAAAATCGAATAGCAATAATCATAAACTAATTACTTGTTGTTGTTAGTGTTATTGCTATTTTATTGCATTGACATATAAATGCAATCATTAAATTTTGTTTCACATTAAAAAACATAAAACAAAAATTTTTAATATTTCAACGGTTAAAAATATGCATGCCTCGAAGGCGGAATTTTTATTATTGTCGCTTTTGTTTTTTGTTTTGTATTGTATAAAATTATTATTAAAATTGAACAATTTTTATTATCGCACACAAAATGCGCTTTTGAACTTTTCTTTATAAAAAATTATATACAAAACAAAAAATCACTTAAAAATATACATACATACATATTTACATACATACAATTTTGATGCGTTCATGTTTTTGTAGTCGCCGTTGCTGTTTATTTCAAACGCTTTTAAGTCGCCATATTGAAATTTGCCTTTACTTTGTACTCTCATATTGACGTATATGCATATGTTTGTACTGTGAATGAGTGACAGGCAGTGTTGCCAGAAACTTCACTTTAAAAATCGTCAAAATTGTTAGAAAAAATCATCATTTTTAGAAAAAAATCGTCATCAGAGAAAAACTCCAAAATCTACATGTCGTTGCTCGCTGAATTCAACATCTAATTGGTGAAATTAATTTTCGTCCCTCCAATTTTTAAGATGTGATATCAAACTTTGTAATGAATTGACTTCTTTTGAAACACATTTTCAAATTTCATATGCATTTTGACAAGTTTACAAAGCTTTGCACGTTTTAATGAAGGCCCTTATTAATTTTTCTTTAGCATAAATGTCAACGTAAATATATTTTCTTTCCAAAAATGTTGTTTTGTCTCTTAAATCAATGTTATTAACATCATGAGTTAAGTACTCTGGTCTTAAAATATTTGTGTATGGAAAGCATAATCAAAATTGTATCACTGGAAATCAAGTTCAGCACTGATATATCTAGTCGTTATTCCTTCAAAAGATGTATCAGTTCCTGACGAGAAAAGCTTAATAGGTAATGTTTACATTATCTTATAGTAGATGCAATGTATATTGAAATGTTTTCATAATGATGAAGAAAGCTTTTTTTAATGATCATCACCACGCCTTGACTTGTCATCAAATGGTAATGCAAAAGCAGATTAAGGTTGATTGTTTTAGAGCACACTTCTCACAGTATCGAGGAATAAAGACAATTGGCAAAATAAACTTAGTCTAGATCGGCGTAGAAATCTTATTTTCACTATTGAAAACCAATTCACTAAAATTATTAATATTTAAGTTTTTGGAAATTTAATTTTGTCACATCATATGTACTATCACTTAGTAGTATTGAGTTCAAAAAATAGTCAGAACCACATTTTCTTTCTTTATAATATAAGTAGTTACTATTTCAACAGCTTTCTATGCTACTTTTTAGTAGGGTAAAAATAAATTTAAACCTGTCTATTATTGAGAAGATTTTTGGAGCTAAAGTTTTTTTTTGGTGTGTTAAAAGACATTTTTGTGATATACTATATGAATAAAAATGGCAGTAGAGATTTTAAAACAAAAAAAAATTTATGCAGTTGCGGTTGGTTAAAAAAAATCGAAATTTTTCAACAAAAATCGTCATTGGGTCAAAAAATCGTCAAAATGACGTTAAAATCGTCGTTCTGGCAACGCTGGTGACAGGGCATAGCTGTCTCTCAGGTCTCTTAGTCAGTAGTTTTAGTCAGTGTTGCCAGATATGGGGGTTTGTCTCCATTTTGGAAATTTTAGAACAAGTTTTGTGACCAATTTTGAGCTTGGGGCATGGAGATTTATTGGGGACAAATAAACTTCGTAAAATTTTTTTATTGCGGTGTATATAATTTTTTGTTAATAAATTTGTATAATTGTTGCTACCCTGCTGTACTTTTAAAGTTTGGTTAATTTTATCCTTTTCATGATGATTACTTTTAGTTGCAATCTTGAAATTGCAATAGCGCATTTTTTAAGTAAATTGATATATTAAAAACTATAAAGATAGAAAAACCAGCGTAAAAAAGTTATGTCTATTGAAAGAAAATTCAAAAAAGAATGAGAATGCGAAAACTTTTTTAATATTGGAAGTCCCAGAGCAATCAAAAGTTCTAGAGAACATATTAGCAGCTTTCAATGGCAAGCACATACCGATTGCTGAGGTAAATCACTTCTCTAGATTGATAAAACAAAAATTCAAAAGACTTCGAAAAAGTGCGTATACTACTACTTTATATAATCATTTTTTTCAATGTTTCTGGCGAATGTTGCCAAGATTTTGGCCCAACCAGCAAGATGCAGAAGTGGTTTACCTCCAAAATATTCTACACAAGTTGATGAAGTAGAGAAAAATATAGTTTATGAGACCGTAAAAAACTCTAATAACACTATGCAACAGCCAAAATCGGACTGGCGATTTGGCATGTAGTTTTGAGTAATTTGGGGTCGCTGAGCTTGAATCTGAAGACCACTTTGCTCCATGATGTTATTTTTCCAAGTATAAAGTATTTGATGTTCTAGGACCCCCCATACTTTTTGATAATCAAACTTTTTCCCAAACACACTATAATACTTTTATCATTCCTTTAGCCTGTAGGCAATATTGTTCTAAGATGTACTAAAAAAACTCCCAAAATTTGTGGTATGGACCTTAGATGGAGGATTCTTGTGTTCACAAAAAATGTGCTTCTTTTTCTATTAAACAACTTTTCTATAGACACCAAAAACGATAAGACATAAATTAAGAATGTCCTGGTACTAAATAAATTATTTATACTTTTAGGGATTTTCTTGGGGATTTTGGGAATTCTTAGCTACCTAAATGTGGACAAAGTTCAAAAAATATCTGGCAGCACTGGTTCCAGTCGGTCTGTCTTTTCTTTGCATTTATTCAATACAACAAAAGCTTGTCAATTTTTATTTTTACATATTTTTATTTTTCATACATATCAAGAAACGTCAAATCAATGTGACGATGTAGCAAAGTCATGACATTTTTAAGTCGCCATTTAAAAAATCTTGTTATTGTTGTTGGTGTGTGATTTTAAATCGCATTAAACGTGTACGTATGTATGTGTTTGTATATATATACCCTAAGGAAATTTTTGATGCGTTTCCACTTTGCTACGTATTTAATGTGCTCCTTTTTGGAGCTGGTTAAAAAAAGTTTAAGTTCATGCACGCAATATGGGAAATTGTATCACAAAAAAAAAAAATTAATATTTTTTTGTATTCGTGAATCGAAATAAATCGAAATCAACTGCTCTCCTTGTAATAAATACAAAGCATATAAAATACTCATCTTTTCCCGGACATTGCACTTGAGTGTATAATAAGATGTGCTTAAACGCTTTTACGGATACTCAAGAGAACGTATCTCACTCCCGGTGGGAATATTTACAATGTGAATGCATGATCGGTGAGTTATTGTCAATATATATGACAATCAAAACTTTTAGTTTTTAACTGCAATCTTCAACACACACTTACACATTCAATACATATTGAACTTTGGTTTGGACGGTTAAACTGTCTGATTGACAGTTAAATTAAATTGCCGCCACAATTTATGGCATACCAAAAGTGTCAAAATGACATTTTTTATTGCGCATAATATGTCATTGAATGGTGAATTTATTTTGTGCGGATTTGTTGGAAAATCTTTAAATGCTCAGTGGCGGCGGCATGTTTTGAACTTGTCTTTGTGAAATTAAAGCTTTTTAAAGTAGCTAACATTGATTGCAGGTTTTGATGAGAAATTTTTCAAATTAGATATGGTAATGGAATCGTTGTTAAACTTATACATCAGAGTTATTTAATAGGTTGTGTGTTAATATGCAGTGGCGGATTCAACGTTGAGTTAGTGACAAAGCAATGGGAGCTTTAGGTTCTTACAGAACAGTTGGAACAGCTAAAAACAAATTATTTTAAAGTATATTATAAAATATTTTTCTCTCAAATTATTACAGTTAGCCTTGTTAGACCCAAAGTTTAAGTCCACCGCTCTTGAGATACAGTGATGAGCATGGGAATAGGAAATTTTCACGGTCAAAATTAAATCGAAGAAATTTATGTTCGATTAATCGCCTAAAACTTTTTATTGTAGCATAAGAATATGCTAGAGCCTAAATTTTAAGCTTAAAAATGGTTTTAAAAATTTTTGGAAAAAATAAATTTGATTACATCTGTTGATTATGAAAGTGAAGTCATAACATTGATATTATATCCCTTCAGGAATCACTTTGATATATTCGAAATACGTTTTGAGCAATTATTGGCCTTAAATAACCAATAATTTGATAGTTGTCCCTTCGTGAATGATAGCCTTTACCTATTTCTATGCTCGCCACTGTAAATTAAGATTGATTGGTATTAATTGCAGTTTCACTGAAGTTTAAATATTGGGACACAAACTCTTCTTGTTTAATATGTAAGAACACATTTCTATTTTGCCATTAATCATTAGAAGTCAGATCTGTTATAATTTCATTGAGGAATAATCAAACTTTATGAACTGGGTATTCAAGTACTACATAACGCAAGGTGTGAGTTTCTAATAAATACTAAAACATTCTTGAATTCTTAATCCTTCCTCATCAAAGCAATGCCAGGACGCCGAATTTCAAAGACATCGAGTTTATTCAAAATATATTTGCGAATTTAAAATCAACTTTTTTAAGCAATAAAATTCAATAATATCCGACTATTGCTAGATAAGTTGTTGGCTCGTTATATAAACTACACACATTTAACAAACTTAACTTTCATTATTTTTAGATCTCATTGAGAACAAAAACAACCTCAAATGACAGTATCTGCAGACAACCAACAATCAATAATTGGCAGACAACACTAATCGTTTTTTTATTTTAAACTAATTATTTTGGTTATTAATTTAACTAAACTAGGTCATTTTGATGGTCAATACCCACACAAACATATATGGGGGTTCACAAAAAAACAATGAGGAAATGGTTGATAAAACAGTATCTCATTATTTTTCATGTTTTTTATTTTTTTTTTTTTTTGGCAGTAATGCCTCGATCCTGTATAGTTTTATGATAAATTGTTTTTCATCCATCATCATCATACAATTTCAATCACGTCGTTTCTTCTTCTACAGATTGTGCGACTCACTAACAGATATAATCTTTTTAAGCTTAAATCGATTGATATTTCATAATTTTGTAACAAACTAATCGTGCAACATTTTATGTGACACATTTATGACACAATTGCGGTACATTTAAAATAACTTAACACATTTAATCCGTGTGATGATAATGTATATCGTCGTTGTCGTCAACATCAAACGCTTAAAATTGAAATTCTAACCACAACTAAAAAATCAAGCCGGCTTAAACCAATTAAAATGCTTCCTGGAAATTATATATGCAGATGAGTTTATTTTATGTGATCTCAAATTTTTTATATGATTAAAGTGAGTTAAAATTATATTACAAACAACAACAAGTAATTTGTAACTCAAAAAATATTGTCTAAAAGTTGAATACTTTGGTGGTGGTCGACGGTTGCCGCATCCACATCAAATCCAATTCAATAAGCCGCGCTTTATTACTCATTTACTATGTATGAAGAGGGAGTCAATACTCAAAATCAAGAAATTATAGTTTAGTGAAAATCATAAAAAGTGTCAACGATGATGATTCTTTTCTCCTTATTTTTTTTTGGTTGCTTGTTTGTGGTTTGAATTGGATACTTAATTATGTAAATCACATGCACACGCAAGCACAGCATGGAGCGGTTCATTATTTAATATCAATAGCATTGTAGTTTTTTGACACAAGGCCCGGATTATTTAAGTCGAAATAGAAGATAAGGCCCTTAATAAGGCAAGGAAAAATTCGTTATTCTTCTTTTATGGGACAACAACTCATGGAAGGTTTATTTGTATTATTTGTACACGAATGGAAAAGATGTACAATTTTCAGCCGAAGTGAACAAGTTTTTTTAGGTATTCTTTACTCTTGGAGGTTTGCCATTACAGCCAATAGGTGGTGCCGTGTATAAAAAATTAAAACGAGTCCCTTCTGCACTCGTCACATGATGTGATAACATACTTTGCGCATTGTTGTTTAATTCATTATAAAAGTTTTCGTTTTTATATTCCAAAAAGTGCTTCCTTGGGTTTTTCAGATTTTTCATTTTCTTTTTTCAATGCGCTTTCTTCGCTTGTCTACATCGCTCACTGTTGATATTATTTTACAATTTTTAATTAGGAAAGAATAAACTATAAACCAAAAAAAACTATGCAGTGAAAAAATGCAATAAATAAAAACAATTTTAATTATGTTCCACTATTTCATTGACATGTAAGTATATTCTACAACCGTTTTTGATATATAAATTATGTGCTGCATACTTTTGGGCTTAAAATAAAATATATAATAAAACACAAACTTATAAACTCACACATAATATGAAACCTTACACAACACCGACGTGATATTTGATTATAATTTCTATCAATTCACTTCACTAAAAATTTTCCTTCTGTCCCGTGTAGGAGTCCAGCACCGTGGCAACTACACTAATTAAAATTGAAAAGAGCTTGGTGGACGTTAACTAGATATTCAAAATATGCGACCAGCACTTTTTAAGAAATCTACAAATTCATCCTGTCGTCTTTTTTTTCGTTAACTTATCGTTCGATAATTTTTGCCAAGTTGAATTCTATAAAATGCTGGTGCAAATCATACTGACTAAAAATAAAAATGTGTGCTACATCAAACTCGCTTTTAAGCTTGTTTTAGGCCCCAGTTTATCCAGTAGCGACCCTGCGCTCAAGTATTGTATTTCATTTAATTCATTTTTTTTTTTATTGCCAACACATATTGAAATCTTTTGCTACAGCAGCGGCAGCATGGTGCAACATTAAAATCAAGTTTGTTTTTTTTTTCGAGCTTCTGTTACCACAAAATGAGTAATTAATCGGAATATTTTTGTCGCGCCAAAGACTTTTACATGTTCTTTAAGGTTTTTTTTTTCTCTTTTGAATTGTTTCAATTTGTTTTGATTAAATTTTCAGTAGCTCATTAATATATCTTATAGATAGTATGTGAGAATTTTTCGTAGAACCTCAGCAACGCTTTTTTTTAGGCTTTTAATCTGGCGTCTCGATAAACGACAACAAATAGAGAATACTAGAAGAAGATAGAAATAGTTTCGTATTTTCCTCTTAATTTACTTTTTGACTTTATCAAATACGAAATTTAATTAGCTACGCTTTGAACAAAAATTTTAATGATTTTCTAAGAATTTTTGCTGCTTCTTTTAAATTGTATGACAACGAAAAAACCAAACCACAAAAATAATAAAAATTTCGCTTGTCGAAAGATTAGAGAGATATTAGTCCCCAAGTGTCCACTCCACTATAGTTATGATTTAAATGTTTGTATACATATGTATATGTGCGTGTGCGTTGTATACCCAGTAGGAATTCGCAACTAATTCAGCTTGAATTAAATTTTTAAAGTGTGAGCGTGAATGCTTCAAGTTTTCAGAGAATTTCAAGTAGGTTCATAAGAAAGTTTGTGAAAAATATGCAAAATTATAATAAAATTTGCTCCTAAAAAAATTGATGAAATCAGCCATAGGTAGTTCTAAAATTCACCAGAAAAAAATTCAAAAAGTTGAATGCTTCTTCATTCTACTTTGAAGACCTATACACTCATAAAAAAAGTCTTTTTAATCACGAAATACCATCTATTACGTTTTATACCATTAAATTAATAGCGTTGCAGCATGAAATCAATAGGACTGTACTATGAAATCAATAGGACTGTACTATAAAATCAATAAGATATTGTATTATGACTATATGACTCTATTAAGTATTTCAAAAATAATAGTCTACAAATTATTAAAATTCAGGGAAAATACCATTGACAAAATCCTATTGAAATAATAGGATTTTCATATTGATTCCGTGTGATTTTTTTCTGAATGTAGTTTCATGCTTGATTGCCATGCTATCTCTACAAAAAATGCAACTCTACGTATATTGCTTTGTCAAATAACCACTTTTCATGACTATCATGTTTTTCTTTATTCCTGCGAAAAATTTCCGACTGGGTCAGGCAGCCCCCCTGAGGGCGTAACTAATACAGTTTTCGAACGTTAAAGAATTTATAGGTACAACAAAGTAAAGCTTTAATAATAAATCCAAGATTTTAAGAGACAAAAACAACGACAGCATTCAAAATCTTACTTAATCCACTAAATCTAATAATAGATATTAATTTGTTTTTTTTGGGCCTGCATTCTGTCTCCCTCCAGCTCTCTCCTACTTAACTCATTATGTTAGCAAGTCTGAAGTCTAGCAAAAAGTTCCTACAAAAATATTTTAATGATTTTTTTTATTTTTTTTTTGTATAAAAAACTAAGAAAAAATAATAATTAAGTTACGTAGAAGACAAAGACAGCCAACTTTGATGTAGAAGAAGACAACCAACATTTTGTTGTTTTTTTCTGTGTTACCCTCGAGCTGATTTTTAATAAATCAATGTTCGATTTTAATAAGTTGTTTCCGTTTTTTTTCTTAGTGCATACGATTACAGGAACAACATGACGATTTTTGTCGCTATTTTAAATAGTTGTTTTTTTTTTTTAATGAATGAATTTCATGATTTCTATTATTTTTTTTTAGTATATATCTGAACATATGTAGTTAGCATGAATGGTTTATTATTGATGAATGACAATCATTATTAATGATTTTTTGTGTTGTTAATATTGGTTTTAGTAGCAGACAAAAAAAGAAAAGAAGTTGTATGATAGTAAGTAGTTGTAGTAGTAAGAGGAGGTAAAATTTTTATGCGTAACCCCTCAAGGTTGTATTAATCGTGTATGTATTTGGTTTGCCTATTTTGAGAAAATATGAATGGCATTTTTGTAAGTTATTTTATATGAGAATAAGAATACCGGATGTGAAGTTTTAACTTTCTCCTTGATGAGCTTCTCGTTAGATATGCACAGCGATGTCTTTCACGAAATGCGGCATTGATAGTTTCATTAGTAGCTTATTAAAAATACTAGAACTTTTTAAGTTTTTTGTATATGTTAATAAAATTTTAATTGCTGTTCAGAGAATTTAGTTTTTTTCAATTTGAATCATTCCGGAAGTACTTTTAAATTTTTAACCCTTTGACGCCCGAATTTTGAAGGGGCTTGATAGAAACCTCTTTTTGGAATTATGGTTACTTATGTCTTCCACAATCATTACACCAAATTTCATGCATATATATTGATTTGTTTTTCCTTTATTAAAGGTTAAAAGAAGTAGTATGGAATTGTAGATAACCACTGGTTAATCCGATTCTTCTAGTTTTTTTCTTTTCATATTTTCTTATCTTTTATAAACATATTTGGTAAAGAAAATTTCCGCTTAGTAATAATTCGCAACACTGAGCATTAAAGAGTTAAGAAAGGGCACAAAAATAAAAGTAAACAATAGAATATGGCGTCCATTTAAAATTTTGGGCATTCTATTAAAATTCCGTAGAACAAAGATAAAATATGTACTGAGTTGACTAAGTTGATTGGAAGGAAAGGTTTTATTTCGTATATTTTATTTTCATAGTTTTTAATCTTCTCTACATAAGTACAAGTTAATCTAATCCAATAAAATAGTCGGTAGATTCGCCTTTTAAGACATTCCTCAAAATATTTAATTTGTTTTAACTTTTTAATTCCAACATTAAATATTTCCGCATTACTGTTGAACATTCTTCCCCTCAAATGTTTTTGTTTTATTTTTGAAGCTACCAGGAATCACGAGCTTAAGAATATATTTAACCAGTACGAGGCTAATTTTCGTAAAACAAAGAGTTCAGTCGATCAAAGTGGATACTCACCACTTGTGTACAGCTTTAAGAATTTTCAAAAAATTTTTTTTTTTTTTTTTGCATTTTTTTAAATTACAATAACCCAAGAGTGTTCTGTAAAAAATTGATCCGATAATTGGGTTTAAAGCTACGCTACAATAACTGTAGAATCCTTTTACTATACATAGACAGTAGAGAGAACTTTAAACGTGTTTTTCTTAAAACTGCGCTTCTCGATACAGTGATCACGATATTTTAAAAACTACTGGAGGGATTTAAATAAAAATTTGACACCAATAGACACTCGGCATTGAAAACTTAAACCTGATCGAAGGAGCTTATATTGTTTTATAAACATGCGTAATCCGTAATTTTATTAGACAAAAAAAAAGCATCTCGAGCCAGATGGTGATGATCTCGATGATCTTTACACTTCTAAAACATTTATTGTTTAGAGTTCACTGAGGAGTGCTGTAGTAATAATCTTTTGGTGGTCAGCGTCAACAGACAGAAAATTTAATACTGAACTATCCATATATAGTTCCAGAGATATACTGTACTACGAATAGCTCCTTAGATATCTCGTCATGACCATTCAGGTTGCATGGGAGGTGCCACGTTCACTTGACATAAAGAACTTACACTCCACTATAACTATAAATAATTCTGGCATACCAAATCTTAGTACCGTACTACAAATACTTCACGAGATATCTCAAAATGATTATTGAGGGCATGTGGGAGGTGCCACACCCCTCTTCCCAACCCCATTCAAATTTTTTCTGTAATATGGCATTATTAAATAACTTCGTTGTACAAAATTTCGGTACTATATTGTGTATGGTTCTAGAAATATACTCAAATAGGCATATGATTTGTATGGGAGGTACCACACCCACTTTTCCAAGTCTACCCCAAATTTGTCCCACAGAATACAGTGAACAACTATGACTTTCAAACCAAATCTTATTACTATACTACAAACAGTTCCTGAGGTGAAAATTGAGGTTGATATGGGAGGTACCTCGCCAACTTATCCAATCCAATGAATACTGACGTGCACTTCAGACCTCATAACAAACGCATTGTATAAGTTTCAAATCAATCGAATGGTTAGTTTTTGAGTTTATCGCTCTTAAAAGAATAGCTCATTTTTATATATAAAGATTAATGAGCGATTTTTCCCTCAAAATTCATAAAAAAAATTCAAAAGGCTGTCGTTTTGCGAAATTAAAAAAAAATATCAAAAAACACTACTATCGGGTTTAAGATAAACTTTTAAGCTAGCAATTTTTTCGGAAATGATTTTAAATGAACCACTGAGAGATACTGATGATCACCGCAAAATACTTTTATCAGAGAAAATCTCACATTCGATTTGATAACTTGGTTCAAAACTAATATTTTTTTCTAAATATTTTGAAGTTAGGACAATGATTTATGATTTTCTCTTTCGCTAAAAGTTCAGCCTGGAAAAACTGCCTTCAACCGGAAGCTGAAATTAATCGATATTATTTAGGTGATCTGAGTAGAGAACCTTTCCATCTCTGCTTCCACATAGAAAATGAAATGTTGCTTATTTTTTCGCGGTCACTGATGACTATTTGTGAAAAATTAATCTTTTTGCAACTGACATTGCGCTAAGAGAACAAAAATCTCGTATAGTATCTTTCTCTTGACCCTAGTAGTCACAACTTCTTACCAAAAAAAAAATTATCTATTAAAAATTTATATTACTAAAATTACTTCCAATCTAACCATTTAAGTAAACACAAACAAACTTAAACGAAGCTTAAGTAATTTAGAATTTAAAAAATATCGTTACACTATATTTCCCATTCTTTTTTAAATATTCTTGACCTTCACTTCATATTGTAACCATTCGAAATGGTTTACTTTATTTTCCAGCATTCAACTACTAACCTTTTTCACAATTTTAGTTGTTTTTTTTATTATTATCTTGAATATGTAAATAACACTTGATATCAATTTATTCAAATATAAATATACTCAATAGACTTTTGAGAGCATTGTCAACTGAAGTAGTTTAACAAATTTCACGAGAAATAAGCCACGTCTGAGGGACCTCCCAAATAGTCAACGAAGAACGACGACGACGACGACATTCGTGGAGGTAACGTGAAGATGCCAAGAGTTGAAAGTAGAGGCACCACATATACATAGTTGCTCGTTAAAGACTACTTCACAAAAAATAACAATAATGATGTGACAATTTTTGAATTGGACACTTCATTCCTTTGGTTGACATAAGGGTCGTCAGGCACACACACACACACACACACATACACACATACTTGCACATATACAAATGGATATCCGTAGGTATGCAGCACATTTATAGAGACAAACATTTAGTAAGTACTTATTAAGAAACGGCGCACGACGAGAACGACAAAGCACACATATACACGAAAACGTCAAATGACAACTGGCAGACAAATGGACAAACATACAGACAGACAGATAGCCAGACAAAATAGCAGACAACTTGACTAGATTGGTGTGTGTGGCGGCTCATGACCACTTGACAGAAGCTATACAGAGCAATACATGCATACATTAATTTAGTATTTATATGTAAACGGCTCTAGGTACTTAACAGCAAAGTGTCTACACAAAAAAGTGACTAACAAAAACCACAAATATATAATAACAACAAATAAGCAACAACAGCAACAGCAGCAGCGGGCACTAGCAGCTTGGAATTATGGTGATAGTTTGCTGGTTGTTAAATAGTGTTAAGGTAACTTAACATATATATATATGCCATATATATATATGGCAACCGACCAAGTAAACATCAAGTAGCCTTTATATGCTTCATGCATTTACACTTACATGCATACATCTACTGCCATGTATTTGTTAAATGCTTGAACGAGTGAAACATAATCACAATGTCATTCCGTTGTCGTGTTATCGGCAATACGTTCTGCTGCTGATGAGATGAGGACTTTTCATCTGGGACAATGAAACTCTAAACTGTCACGTTACTTGAGGACAAATAACGCATTGAAATTAAAAAATGTTGAGGTGGAGTTCGCAGAATTCTTATCCTTTCTTTTAGTTATTTACTTAACTTTCGAAGTTGAGGAACAAATGTATATGTATGAGTATGGTGGATGTCTGTTTACACACTGACAAGGGTTAAAGAAGTGTGCTTGACAATTGAAGGGAATTTGATTTAATCCTAAGCGTAAACGTGTTACTGTAATATATTTCAGGAGTTCAAATACAGTGTATTGCAATTTGGAAAATTCCATCAATGTTTTTATTTGAAGGCATAAAAGCAGCAGATAGCGTCTAGGGAAAGCAAGCTGTCTCTAAATTAAAGAAGCTGTATCTGTCTCTAATTACAAAAAAGAAATCAGACCCCCACATCAACGCGACAAGAATATGTATGCCAAAAGTAGAATATGGAAATGCTAGAGAATAGGCATAAAACGAGCGACATACTGACTGAAGTCAGTGTAGTTAAGTTTATTGGTTCTCTTTGCGGGTCTCTTTCAGCCAAATATGGCAAGACAGTAGAGCTCGAGAGTGAGCCCTCCAAAACAAAATGTTTCTCCCTTTGAATGACTCGCAAATATAGCCGTCTATTTGCTATAGCCTAGAATGAAATTTTAGTTATTCACAAGGTTATCCATAACAGTTATTAATAACCTTTTTTGCATTTAGGTCATAGTAGTTACAATCCATAGTTTTTATATATCTATATAAATATGTATCTATTAATGTTGATTCTTGAAAAACGTCCCCCTTTTGATTAATACTAATCCAATACAATTTTTCCTTTGTTTTTTTTTCAGAATTGTTTTGTTGGATATACAAAACTCATCATATGCGTGCATCGAAATGCTGGATCCAAATACAAATATAATTGCTATATTTAGAACAAATCCAGTAACTTACTGCAAGAAACAACGAATTTGTCTAGTCCAAAAACTTGCAAATACAAAAGCAGCAGCAGCAAACTTCACTAATCATCGGCTTAATGAATATTAATCAGGAAAAACCCAGCAACGGATTCCATCAGCGACATCCAACACAACATCCGCCAACACACACTCATCATCAGCATCAACATCATCATCCGCCGCCGCCTCCGCCACCACCACCTCCACCATTCAACGCGCTGCAGCATAATCAATTGCAAGACATCGTCGAATTAGAATATTTGAAGAAAGCACACGCGCACGCGCATGCACATGCACAAGCTCAGGCAGCCTTCGCTTACAGTTACGAACGTCACATTACACGTCGCACAAACGCCGCTGCTTCCGATCACGATCAAGGTAAAAGAAACGCTGTTCACCACACTCCAACAACGGCGTCATCTATGGTTATGTCACCAAGCCGACGACCGTCGCCACCGCGCGCCGCTGCTCATCCCATGAATATGCATTTGAGCTCGCTGGCACATGCGCAAATGCAATTTCAATCACAACTGCATCAGAAGTTATCTGCAGCTGCAGCGGCTGGTGGTGGTCTTACGCCACCGCATCATTTAAGCAATTATTTTCGTAACCAAGCGTCGCCAGCATGCGGACTGCCACCACCACCTACATCAACCTCATCATCCGCCAACCAACTACACTCTCCTGTTACGACTACAACCAGTTCTAGTGCTTCCAGTAATAATAATCCACAAACATCACCTACCGTAAGCTCGGCAGCTCACAATCCGCTCAGTCATTTGCAGAATATGCAACCGTTTGATTTTCGTAAAATAAGTTCTGCAGCTTTGGGAGCATTTCCACCTATGCCTCCAGCAAGGATGAGTCCAAACGAACTGGCGCACCATCAGCACATACAACAGCAGGCTGCGCAACAAGCTGCTATGCTAGCACAAGCACGTCGTCGCATCAATGAGGCTTCCACACCGTCAGAAAAGAATGCTGCGGTTGCAGCTGCTGCTGCGGCAGCTGCACAAAGCAATCAATTTTTCAATGCGATGGCTATGTCTGGGCACCCGTTACCATTTCATTTGCCACCACCACCGCTGCCACCCCACGGTCCCCCGGGCTTATCACCGACGGGAGGAAATGGAGCCACTGCGCTTCCGCCCGGTTTAACAAGTAACCAAGTGGCAGCTATTGCTGCGGCCGCGGCAGCTTCAGGCAATTCTATGTCGCACAATCTACTGGCTTCACATTTCCCCACTATCAATCCAAGTGGTTTGAACTTGGGTAAACCATCACTACGTTCTAAGTCTCCTGATATTGAAAAATCCAAAGCTTCTACCCAACGTTCAGACACCCTGAACTTGAGTAACTCGCGCGATAGTGCAGCAGCGAGATGTTCCCCTGGTCATGCTCAACAGCAACACCATTCGTCTTCGTCATCCGCTTCATCGGCAACATCAAATTCAAACTCATACCAAAGCCAACATCACGAATCCAGTCAACGTTCTACGACCCATCACGATCAGCCTTCTTCACAGTCTCAGCGACTCTCACGCCTCTCGTCATCGTCTGTTGGTTTACGTCCTGGGCGTAAAGCGCACTCGCCCGGTAAACGGCAGTGGGGTTCGCTCCCTGCTAATTTGGGTACACAGTTTATTAATCCGGTTACGGGGAAGAAACGAGTGCAGTGTAATGTTTGCCTGAAAACATTTTGTGATAAGGGCGCACTTAAGATTCATTTTTCAGCTGTACATTTGCGTGAAATGCACAAGTGCACGGTAGATGGATGCAGTATGATGTTCAGCTCGAGACGCTCACGTAATCGTCACAGCGCCAATCCCAATCCAAAGCTCCACTCACCGCATTTGCGTCGAAAAATATCGCCACATGATGGCCGCAGTGCTCAACCACATCCTTTGCTCCTGCAACCACCCAATGGCTTAATGGCAGGACTGAATCCATTTGGCAGCTTCCCACTATTGACACCACCACCCGACATGCGACACCATCCCATGGCGAATATGGAGCTAAAGCATGGTCAGGAATTTATGCATCGATCTTACATGGACAATCATGTGATGGGACGTTATGATGCACAAAGCCGACACCACATGCAAAGCCACGATGGTCCTGTTGAGGACGATGACGATGACGGTATACTTGATGGTGGCATACATATCGGTGATGATGATGACGATGACGATGACGACGACGATGATGATGGCGAAGGAATCGTAGTTGTGGGCGATGAAGGGGACAGCATGCTCGATAAAACCAACTCAGAGGACTATAATACGGATGGTGGCGGTGATGAGAACTCAATGATCGGCGATAATAGTCGTGACATTGAACATACACCACACACAATAGCAGTGACTGATTTTAAACGTACCAAAGAACATGCCTCCCACAAACCGGTGGGCGAAGGTGATGACGATGATGGGGGTGTCACTGAGCAGCAGAGCAACGAAAGCAATGATGATTCATTAAGTGTTGCAGACTCGTATAGTGTACGTGAGGAATACGAAGGCGGCGCATTGCAACACGGTGTTGGAAGTAGTAGCACAACAAATGCATCAGGCTCAACATCAAGCAAACGCAAACGAAAGAGTCAAAATCCTGTACGTTGTACCGTGCAATCAGATGAAAATTCCTGTGATAATTCCTTAGATTATGACGTTGCAGCAGATTTGTCTTTGAAGACGACAAGCGTAAAGGTTAAAGCTGAAATAGTGGAAAACAATACCGAGGATACACGTGACACAGCTTCACTGGACTTAAGTAAACGTGCGCGCAAATCAGAAACTCCAGAATCCGCAGTAAATTCTAATGCTAGTGAAAGTACAAAGGTGCTGCCGTCACCACCACTAACACCGTCAACATCGACAAGTGAAACCACAATAGCTGTAGCGGCAGCCAAACAAGCCTTGCTCACTAGTACTCCACTAAAAGCAGAGCCGATGGAAGATGAATACCATCACAAACATCAAGAGCACCACAATGGAAAAGAGGATAACGTAGCCGCCAAACCTCAAGAGTACTCGCTCGATTTATCAGCGACACACAAAAAAGGTTCAGAGACTGAAGCACCAAATAAAAATATTAGCAATCCAAGTGAAGTAATGCCAACGACAACAACGCCACCCCCGTCACTACTACAGCAGCCCATCAAACAAGAGCCAATGGAAAATCCACCTACGACACCACCACACTCAGCTGCTAATGACGAGGACGTTGATGAAAATCGTTATCTTCGCATTAAGCGGGAACTGCTCGAGGATGATTGCAAGCTGAACATAGGGTCAGATTATGTCACCAACAACAATAATAATAATAACAATCTTCCTGAAAATCTCACCGCTAAACGTCACGAGATGACCGTGACTCCGCCACCACAACCACCACCAATATTGGAGCCCACCCAACACCATGTTGCCGCATCAATTGAGGAAACCAATGGTGAATATTTACCCGAAGAAACTGAAGTTCCCATCGATAAAGATAACCCACTCAAGTGTACCGCATGTGGCGAAGTTTTCCAAAATCACTTCCACCTTAAAACGCACTACCAGAATGTGCATCTCAAGTTGCATCACAAGTGCAACATTGACGGTTGCAACGCCGCCTTCCCATCGAAACGCAGTCGCGATCGTCATAGCTCAAATCTGAATTTGCATCGTAAATTACTCTCCACCAGCGATAATCATCATTTGGATCCAATACCAGAGCACATGAGTCTAAATAATAACAAAAACTTTGGTAGTCCACAAATCAATTTACCTGGCGGTATACCAAACACAATACAAGCTGAATTCTTAGCGAGACTTTACGCAGGCTCTCATGGTCTGCCACCTCTTAATTTCGAGGCACTCAAGCAACATTTCCCTCCTCACCATGCAGCACCGCCCCCAGCTCAAGCTTTTCCACCCGAGGCCGCTGCATTCATGAGTGATCCACGTCTTCTGCTCAATCATCCAGGCAATCCATTGTTATTCCCTGGTCTAACTGGTCTTCCAGGATTTCCACATTTAGCACCACATTTATTAGCGGCTGCCACACCCGCCTTCAACGGCCTCAACCCATTCTGTCGCCGACCTTCTTCCGATTCACATTCAGCACACTCCATTACACCACCGGCTGCTAATATGGCAAAATCACCTGCGGGCTCACCGCTAAGTGGCGGCCACTCAACCACAACAACAAAACATTCACCAATCTACTCACATCACGGCTCACCGGTCGAGTGTGGTGTTGGTGGTGGCGGTGATTTACGTGCATCTTCTCCGCTGACAGATAAAACGCATAACTACAGAAACCCTGCAGCACATCATCATCATCATCTACACCATCAGCAGCAGCAACAACAGCTGCATCAACGACACCCTACACCCGATCGTATTTCATGACCCTATGCGGCAGCACATTATGCAGAAATGATGGCATTCAGACAGTGATCGTGTTGATATTGCTGACGGTAATATCGGGGAACGGTGAAGTTCGCTCCGAAAAGTCGAGAGCAAGCGGTGCAATAATGTATGCTAAAATTATCAAATACACTTATACACACTCACACACACACACACTTACAAACACTTAAACTCGCTCATTAATTTATTTCATAGCATATAGAGAGTAGAGTAGAATATTATTACTTATACTTAAATACCTACATACATAAATATACTACAGTAGATAATAGGGAGTATGATTTTATAAGAGAAGAGCCCAAAATTATTACCTACTATTTTAAAGTTTTATGCAATAATGTAGTTAAAAGTGTAAGTGTAAACAAAAACAAAAACAAAAACGTATCAAAATCGTACACACATACATATAAAGTCTCATTAAATTATGATAGTTTAATCTATAAATATTAGTGATAAACTATTGAAAAATAAGTATTAGCTGCGAAAAAAAAAATACTCAAAAATATAAAAAAAAACACAAGAGTTAACTCTCATAAAAAATAAAAATTGTAATTGTTAAAGTTATTCACAAATGGAAAAATATCAATACATATTTCAAAAATTTATAATGAGCGGAATTTTTGTGGCAAACTAATATTCTTAAATTCAGTATTTGATTTTTAATGCAATATTCTTGAAAATACCAGAAGGATCTGTATTTTTCAAGGTTTAGTAGGCAGGTCACAACTAATTTTTACTTACAAGTAACTTCTTTGCCTAGTTTTTCTAAGACCATTGGAGGTTTGAATTATGCGAATTAAATTTTGAAACGAGTCTTTTTTTCTTATGGCTCAATAGTCCATGAAAGGCCTAGACCAAACTTTTCGCAACCGTTCATGCTGTGTGAGTTGTATTTGTACATTAATGGAAGGGACCCACAGTTTTTTGCTTAATCCGTGCAATCTTAATCTTTTTCTTAATCTTGTTGATTACCAGGTAAATGGTGGTCTCTTGTGGAAAAATTTGTATTTTTAACCGTGCCGAGTAGAAAATTAGAGTACCCAGCACACCAAACACTATGCCACGGCGATCACCTAGGTACCTATAATTATATCCAAATAGAAAAATAGCAAAATTTTTCAAGCCTGTTTTTGTCCTCAATTTCTAGAAATGACATTTCCCTCTAAACTTATGATCCTTCTGAATAAATTCATAACCAAAGTCAAAAAAATTTAGCGTCCAGAAGCGGATACAGTATGTAATAAAATTGAGCAAATAAGGTTGCATTTTTGGAACACGAAAAATAGCTAAAAATGGTGTCAAACTTAAAAGTAACAGCATAGTTAAGTTTGTAAATATCTAAATGAACCTTCAGGTTTTAAAAGGGCTTTGAAAGTACCGAAATTTCGACAAAAATGCAAATAATCCAAAACAAATTTGAAATCGGATTATGTTTTTTTTTTTTTTGCAGCAAGATATGCAAAGCTTGTAAGTTTTTAGAAATTCAGCAAAAATTGGGTGAAAGGTATAAATTATGTTTGAACCTTGTGTTTAGAACCACTTGTGGCACCAATAAAATTTAACAAAATTTTCGGCCAAACAGACGACCTCGATAGTCTAGTGGGTAGTGCACTAGACTTTCATCTGGGAGGTTCGGGTTCGATTCCCGTCTTCGTCTGGTGGTTAATTCTCATAACCATCTTATATTCACTATCAATATGAAGCGTATGAGAATTATAAGATTATTATTATTACCTTGGTTGGTAATGGCAAAACCACCATTGCCACACCGCCGTTCGGAATCTGCGTTAAACTATAGGTCCAACTATGGTATGTGGTATCACAATGGGCCGTTGAGGCCTAAGTGTGTCTCTCGACAGCCACTACCTACCTAACCTTTCCTTCGACCAAACAATTTAAAAACTGTAATTTATTGTCGAAATTTCGGTACTTTCAAGACCCTTTTTGAACCTTTAGATATTATCTGATTTCTAAAATTTATTTGCACTATTGTTCATCTGGATGTGTAGAAACTTATCTATGCTCATACTTTTTAATGTTACTTCATTATTGGATATTTTTCGTGTCCTAAAAATGCCCCTTTATATACTAAATTTTGTATGTATTAAAATTTATTAATGTGCCACATGATCAGTTTTTCCAAAGAAACAAGCGACCATTTGCTTTGCTGTACTTTGGGCGCGAAAAACTTTTATAGGATTCGGCTCATTTTAAAACACCCATACAGCCGATTGCTGTTTACTTTCTTGCATATGCATAGATTTATAATTCTTCACCTGTCACGATCTTATACAAATCTTTTGACTCACCGCCATTGTATTTTTTGATCATTTTCCTGCACCAGTCAACACGAGCTTTTTGCTCATAGCTCAATTTATATAGGATCCAACTAGAGCAATGCTTTCTAAAAGCTGGTAGAACTAATGCCTAAGGTTGCTTTATTAGTTTTCGCACAACAACGATGTTCTCTGCCACAACAGCTGATTTTGGACGATCTTCACCGAGTTCTTCGGTGAGCGAATGAATTCGCTATACCAGCGAAAAACAGTCAGTGGTATTTGAAGGTGCTTCATCATCAAAAATCCAATTAAGTTTATCGATGCACTATTGTTGAGGTAGTCTATGTCGAAAATCATCACGAAAAGTTTCACGATTTAATTCCATTTTTTTTGCCCAGAAAAATTTTTTCAGCTCAATGTAAACAACACAAATGACGCTTGTATGGCAAAACATTCTGAGTACGTATATGATAACAAATGTCAAACTTAACGATGGAGACGTCAGAATGCATCTGACAACACTCAGTGTTGCAACAGCCGAAACTTAAGTACAGTCAACGTTCGATAATGTGAACATCCACTAACGTGAACAAATTGTTTCTCTATTGGCTATTCTAAAACGTGAACAAAAGTCTGAAAGCTCTAAAACATGAACAAAATTTCTTAGAAATTGTGTATCAATTTTCATGATTTTATTTCTTTAGATATGTTTACTACAAGAACTTAAGAGAAAAGGAAATATTTAAGGTGAAGAGCATTCTGTGGTACGATCATAAAGTTTTCGTTATTTTTTTCAACAATTGCAAGCGTGAGCAATCTCTTAAACTTGAACACCCTTGGTTTTTATTAGTTTGCGGCCTCGAGCGTTGACTGTAGTGCCCTCCGTATTGATATGATTTTTTGTAAGCAACAGCATGTTTACGGATGCATTGTAACGATCAATAATGACGATGAAATTCCAATTACAATGACGAGATTCATCTGTGACATGAAAACAAAATAAAAATATGAATATGAATTCCTAGGATCCGAAAATTTCATTAAGATTTCATTAGCATTTTTTCGTTTAGAGTAGCACTTTTTCGGTAAGGTATCAGAAAATATTAATGTCTAAAATAAGGGTTGCAAATTGTAAGAATTGCATATTACATTAAGGGGTTATAAATATACGTATTGGTACGGGAAACTTAGGGCATATTTGTGATTTTTTTGGACTATTTGAAATCATTTATTGGAAACTACATAACAGGTATACATAGTAAATATTGTTACGAAAAAAAAGAGTGGTCGGATATGAAAAAATATTGAAAATTGTAGAAGTTGTAGCTTTTGTCCTGATACGCGTTTTTTCTGCAGAGTCTGGCGGTAACCACGATTGATTGCTAACAACTGAACTGTAATCAAAAAGACACAAAATTTACAGTTGTGTACTACAGCGCCGAGTACTTGAACGAAAAATTTTGAAACAAAAAAACATTTTTCTCATACGGAAACCATGATGCAAAAAAAAAGTACATTTTTTGTGTCTCAAAAATGTATTTAAAAAAAATTATTAGTTAAGACAAATACTGCACATGAGAAAATGATCGTTCAAGTACTCCGTATTGTAACTAGGAAAAAAATTAGATAAATTGGTCAAGTAGTTTTTGAGATATCGCGGTCACCGCAAAGTCATTTTTCAAAAAACATCATCCGGAAAAAATTACGTTTAAAGTTTTGAGTGCACTTAATTCATGAACAGTAGCGCGCTACAAATCGAGTTGCTACTTACGATCTACTGCTCGGATTAACTTGGAATTTTGAACATAAACTCTTGAAATTATGTTTGTTCGAAATAAGTCATAAAAATTTTTTCGATTTTTTGACTTATAAAAACTTATGTAACCCCTTAAATTCTAAATACAAAAATAGTACAATTGATAACAAATCACACATATTTCAAAAAGCATGGCAATATAAAAAAAAAAAAATTATTTTCAATTCCCCACAAAAAAGTCTCCTACCTTAATTCCCCACAACTAACTAAAAAAGAAGTCGATTCGTCACAACTTGACACTCCTGTTCTTACCTCAAGGCCACTGAACGATTTTAAATACTTTTCGACTCTTTTATATCTTAATTCCTCCTCTTATCTTATCTTTCTTCTCTAACTACAGGAGGAGTAAATAAAAAAAAACATCATTGCCAAACATTTATTGTATAATTTTTTGTTGTTCAAATTAAAGGAAAAGTTCTATTTCGTCTGCTAAAATTTCTTATATGGTATCAGAAAGATTTTATAGAAATTTAAGTCCATATGAATGTAAGATTTGAGCAATCTAAATTCAAGCAATAACTAGTTACTTTGCGTTTTTCAAATTTGTATACTAAGTTGAATATCTATGAATATTAGTTTGTCACTGAAATGTTCGAGTAAAAAAATTAAATATATAATATTAAAGTTTATAATATTTTAAAATTTATGTTTTTCAAAAGTTAAATATAAATAACTACAAAATTATCATGTCTGAGGTATGTATGTATGACCAAACAGCTTATATTCGAAATTTTAGTTAATTTGTTAAAATCAAAAATTCATATTTAGAGCATTTAACTGTTATTGTGAACAAAATTTGAAGAAAATTAAAAACAACAATTAGATTGTGGTTCAATAATTCACTTGTTTTGAGGTGAGAACATCTCGTGATATACTCCCGACGGTAATTACAAATGAATGTTGCTATTGTTCACTAAATCTGTGGTATAAAGGAAAAACAGCCCAATTTCACATAAAATGGAAAATATTTTAGATTATAAAATTCAAATTTGAATGTTAACTCTTTTGAAGCACTGCTATATTTTCTATAATATTTGTATTCAAAGCTATTAAACTCGGCTGCCAAGAGAAAAAAATTACGCTGTTATTCGTTTTTAGCACAGAAATTACAATCACAATAACTATTAAACTCTCTCATCGACATGTGTTGAATGTCGGCGGATTCACCGACCGAGTGCCGCATTCTCTTTTCGTTTTTACGCTCTCAATTAGAGAGAAAGCGAAAAACTTCATATGAAAAAAAAAAAAAAACGAAAAAAGAGTGCGGCACTGCTCGGCAAATCCGTCTTAATTCACTTTTCGATTTGAATGTTAGCAGAGTACATTGATAAAATCAATCGATTTTTATTGAAATAAAAGTTATTAATTTATTCATTTTTTTTTTATCAAATTTTAAAACTATTCTGTCATATTGTACTATCGATGTATATGTTTGCAAATAATTAAGTAGTTACCAATTTATAATAATAATAATAATAATAATAATAATGACTAAAAATAACAAATGATTTTTTTTAAATAAATACGATATACAAAAATTTAAGTTATATGCATGTCTTTTTTGATTTCAATTATTGTTTTGACCTCATTTTAAGATATACCTACATTCATAAATATACAAAAAAAAAAATATTTTTGTTTCTATCATTTTGTTTTTCTTTTTAGCAATGGACTTTTATTTTGTTTTGTGTAATTAATACTTTGTAATTTTAATTTCATAAATACATAAATAGCAATTTAAACAATAAATCACTATATAATATATATAGTTTATATATAAATACGTATAAAAAAATTATTTCAAAAACAACCCTAGTTAAATATTCAATAATCTTTAGTAAGTAAGTGTAATAAATTAATAGAAAATACAAAAAATTTTATCGAATAAAATCGTAAATATGAAAATAAAACGTTTATATTGTTTTTACTTGTCAATGATTTTTTAAAGAATATATATAAAAAATGCACGCAGCCCTACTACTTTGGCGGCGAGACATTCCAGTGCCCCATGGTTTAATCCGCCACTTTAAAATATTTTGGTGTATTTTGGTGGACGACCGCTACGTCATTTGGACGATTTCAGAGCCAAATGACGGTTGGACGATTTAGTAGCACGAAATAACGTTTTACGAAAAGTTTGAAAAAAGGAAACTTGAAAAGAATACCAACAATATAAAAAAAAGGAAAGAGAAAACCAATCAAAAGTGCTAAAACTAAAAATGCGTAAATTTGTAATAAAGATGAGTAAGTTTTAAAACTGGCCGAGTTTTGTTATAACTTTCTTTTGGGTTATTTCAGGTAAAAAAATTTAAGAATGTAGTCTGGAGTTCCGGCCTGATTTTCAAGTATATTTCGGGAATTTTTTTTATAACAAAATAAAATACAATAATTTAGATTTTTTATTTGTTATTACTGGCTTCTTTCATTGTACAAAAAAAAGTTTTTGGAGTTTATTTTACGATATTTTTTTTAGTGTTTTTTACGTCGAAAGTGGACACCTAAAAAAGGTGTGCGACTCGGGTGATGACGGTAGTTGAAGTCATCAAAAACAAAAAAAAATAAATAAAGTACTATTCTGTGTGCATGTCATCCTGGCAGGTAATCGATTTAAACACTTTTATTCAGAAATAACAAAATGGCGGACTTCTCAAAAAAGTTTAAAAAATCACTTTGTTTTTTGTTGAAAAATGGGGTAAAAAATAGAAAATGATTAAAAATAAATAATTCTGTTAGCTGCGAGAGCCATTGGCGTGTAGTTTAACATATTAAAATTTCAGCCCAATCGTATTCTTTCAGACCCTTGGACGAATCAAAAATAAGTTGTTTTGAGAAAAACGCTTTAAAACTCTCGACTATGTGCCATAACTTCGTTATTTTTTTTAATTTTGGTCTGAAACAGTACGCTCTCAAAATATTGAACTTTTGAAATATATTAAAAAAAATAATAGATTTTTTGAAGCCCGAACACCAAACTACATCCTTAACAAAAGTAAAAGGCGCAGAATGGACGGATGAATTAGAATGTACAGATGAAGTAGACTTGGTAGAAGATACGGAATTAGTAGTTGAGGAAGAAATACTAGGTAATTTAAAATATTGCATCTTTATATTTGTAGGTGCCTAAAAAACGTATTCACAGCTTTTGTGATTCCTGGCTAAAGGATCGAAAGTTGAAAACATTGCTGCAAAAAATAAAATAATCGGATGGAAAGCATGCAGGTTTTTGCAAAATATGCAACTTACTTTTAAGGTAAAGCGGGTCTAGTCCGACATGGCAAATTCGAGAGGCATATACACAGTACGCATTCCATTTTTTTATTTTTTCAATTATAAATGATACATAAATTTAAAACTTGTAATAGTAGCAAAAAATTAAATAAATTATTTTATTTTGAAATTAATAAAAATACCTTTAAATCATGTTTTTGTTTTGTTACTTAAAATAACGATTTGAACGGTCAAATGACGCTTTTCAAAGTGGTTTTGGACGTTTCCCAAAAAAAAATTCTGGCAACACTGCCTGGAAGATTGATTGTCTATGCTATTCTACAAGAACCAAAATTTTCGAAAGACACCTTTTCCGGCTCTAGAGGAACTGCCCAAGTTCTCATATGAAAATTATACGAATGTTCTACTGAAAGCTTGGAAAAATCGATTTCTTCAGAAGTGTTTTATTTGAAAGCATATTTCCAAAGTATTTTGTTTTTAAAGAGAAACTTCGAGTACTTTCGAAGATATAGACGATTATATTACACCAAACGTAAGTATATTTTATACGTTATATTAAAAACTGATAGTCAAAACTTTG
Organism: Toxonevra muliebris; assembly: GCA_963691655.1. NCBI lineage: Eukaryota > Metazoa > Arthropoda > Insecta > Diptera > Pallopteridae > Toxonevra > Toxonevra muliebris. The sequence continues at coordinate 115,270,695 of OY829326.1, read as the reverse complement.
AACCCGCTTTTATAAAAACAGTGCTTTTGCCATTGGCATGAACGAAAACTAAAAAAAAAAATTAACGGATTGGTCTGAAATTTAAATATGTTCTTCTAAACAACAGTGGCCTCAGGACATACTAGAAAAAATAAGTTCGGTTAATTCTTTACTCAATTTTTAACGTTGTTTTTACTAAAAAAAAGCGAGTTGATATAAACGTGGTAAAAAGGCCTAAAAGGTAATTACAGAAGGCGTCTTATTCTCATTATCCGCAAATGTAATGTTACAATGATAGGTGCTGAGTAACAAGGACATATTTAGGGGGAGGTTTTGGCGGTTCTGACCCCCCCCCCCCCCCCGAAATGTGGAAACTTTCTTCTAATTTTTTATATTAGTTTCCAGTGGATGGGAAAAAAGTAGAAAATAAAATCTATTGGACGATTTTTGAATATTTTATGCTTCCATCGGCTTCCTTCTAAAAAGTCAAGTAAATTTGAAATCTTAGTTACACTATGCAACCAAATCTGATTTGTTTTCTTTGACATGAGGTTTAATTTCGGATTCAAAAAGAGAGGGTGATGTTGAGCAATCCTGCATTGATAGTTTTTCTATGTCACTTACTGTTTTTGATTTAAAGTTTCGTCGTGAAAAATTTTAAAAAGTTTAAAAATTAATAAAAATGGATCCTAGTAAACTCGTCCGCCATATTTGATTCGGAATTTTGAATTTTTAAAATCTGACTGCAGATTTGTAACCAGCGCCCCTTAAACACTGCGGACCACTGCACTTTTCATTATGTCTGGCTGTGGGTGTGAGTAAGATAAAATCCGTTCTTTGTAAATTTTTTCCTGCAGCCGTAGACATAAACACATCCCCTACTTTAAGGGTGCATTCAGCTCTACAATTTCTCAAAAATGGCCAAAAACCGTATTTTTAAAGATTTCATGCCCGATTTTTCTAAAACGTGACGTAATGCGAAGTTTCTGACCTCAGATTTATGTTCAGCATGAAAAATTCTTTCGCAAATACTAGGAACTATATTATTCGCCAAACCCATGCAGGGCAGTGTTATTGGATCAGCTCCAAAGTTTTTGGAGACAATCTTAAAATATAATTAATTCTTTAGCCCATTATTGCTCAGAGCACACCAGCTCAGAAGATCCCTTTTAATGCTGTGACTGCATGAATTTAGGGAATATATGCCAACTTCATCCGGGTTCCTCATAATTGATAATGGCCCGAATTCCCACTGATAATCATTTGAAAAAATAAGCCTCTGAATATATCATTTTTTAACTTTGGGTAATGGAAAGTCAATGAGTTATCGAAATTATGTCCTTGACGTTAAAAAAATGTATTGGAATTTACATTGAATAATATTTATTTGAAAAATATTGAAATTGATTATTTTGTCAATTTTTTGTAATTTTCGGCCATTTTTTTTTAGGTTAAGATTAAAAAAAACTCTGAAAGAACAATTCCTTAAGCTTCAGGGCATTTATCCACTCTTGTCCCTTGACTGATAGGGTCCATCAAATGCATTATGGTATCTAATTTATTTATTTAAACATGAGTTTCATAAAAATTATTTATGAATATTTTCTTCGAATGAAAACCCCCCTTCCCCCGCATCCCCTTCCCCCCCAAAAAAAAAATCCTGGCTACGGCCCTGCTGAGTAATGATACGAACCGATTTTTTTCGGCACATACGAAATCATTATTGCAGGCAAACTATGCTGGTAAGCAACAGCAGTCAAATATATTTTGCCTTTTTTTTCACATCAACAATAACGGGTGGTACTTCTCTACGATGCTTACGAATATTTCCAACGATCGTAATTTTTTGTTTGTGCAATTCTTCAGCCAATTTATACGAGGTGAAAAAATTGTAACAAGTAGAGTTTCGCTAAGATAAGCCTTGGCATAACTCAAGAACCACACGTTGACCTTGATTCACTTCACGTTGGCATTTTCTATCGGCACCGGTATAAACATTGTAATTGAATGCATATCAGAAATAGAAATAACTATCACAGATGGAAATCACCAGGTCACCTTGCAGCCACGCATTAAGTACTTAGGAGTACTTATAGTCTCTAGGTTGACTTTTAAGGAACACCTTCTAGCCGTCAGTAATAAAGCAGGCAAAATAAACGCAGCATTAACACGGAATATCGGTGGCCCACGAGAAGGCACGCGGCAACTGCTGTCAAGAGTAACCAGTTCGGTGATGCTATAGGCAGCACCCATATGGTCGGACGCGAAGAAGACGCACCTTAAATGCATTCGTGCAACGTACAGGCTTAGTGTCATAAGCGTTGCTAGCGCATATCGTACTGTTTCGGACGATGCCATATGCATTATTGCCAGGAAGGTTCCAATTGACCTGCTGGCATGCGAAATGAAGGCTCTTTACAGCCCTACGAGCGAAAGACCATCGAATGCGCAAAAAAGGGAAGAGAGAAATCGCACTATAATAGATTGGCAAAGAAGATCAGAGCTGTCTGATATGAGGCGCATAGCAAAGTTGTTCCAGCGAAATCACGAAGAAATGGACTTTAACATAACGCAGTTGCTCAGCGGACATGGATGCTTCAAGCAGTATCTACACCGCTTTAAACGTGAAGCAGTCCCGTATTGTCCAAGCTGCCCAGACGAGCTCGAAAACTCAAAGCACATCCTCTTTCACTGCCCACGTTTCAAAAGTGAAAGAGAGAATTTGGAGAACCCCCAACAGTGACTAACCTAACGTCACAGATGTGCGACACTATAGAGAAGTGGAGAACAGCAGCCAGGATTGCTGCTATCATAATCAGTAAACTGAAGAACGCAAAACGAGCGCGTAAAGCCAATCGCGTAATACGCATCACCGCAAATGCAGAAAGCGACAGTTGAGCACTACTATAACGAAAGATGCAGCTTAACGCTAATCCTCCTCCGCGAAGTAATACCTAGAAGTAGTCCCGCGGGTAAGTGGAAGAGAAGTAGGTGGTTTAAGTCGGTAGGAATCCGACATAATCGTAGAACTGAAGTTCTAAGGTATTTATGCAAGATTTCCACCTGCCAACGTACGAAAAAAAAAAATAAAATATATTTGAAAAACCATATATGCGATATGCATCAACCGCATCAATGTCAATAAGATTGAAAAATATTGCCATTGGCTAGCGCAAAGTTTTTCTTTGGCAGGGATTCAATCTGACTAAATGATTTTGTACAATTGTATTCAAGTATAACATTGAGATTTTTAGTTGTTTCAACGATCTCCCCTTAATTATGAAGAGTTGATAGAAACAATACATCTCTATTTTTTATCGGAACAAAACTGTAACCATGTTATTAAAATAAAATTTGGACGATGTGAAAAAAAGCATAGGAATAAAAATACCGATTTCCATCCAAAATGTATGAAAAAAGATATGTGGACAAAAATGTCCATAAAGACAGATAGAGGGTGCAACAACTTTAGAATAAAAAAGAAAATTATAGAAAATTATGTAAGTTTTTATAATTTATTATTTAAAATAATAAAATGTTGTTTCAGAAGAGCATTCCTGAGTTTTCAGACAAAAAAACGAATTCTAACACATTTTTTTTTATTTTTTAATGCTTTGGACAAAAATATCCGAAAGGACAGTCACAAAGTTAATAAAAATTTATTTAAGAAATAATTTTTATATTTTTATTTAAGTAATTCTCAATTTCAAGTGAATTTTTACGATTTTTTTTAAGTTTAACCCTTAAATACCCACTGGTCATTGTGTGACCAACCACTTCCGCGCCTGCCTGTGCCGCCATTTTATGTTCGCCATTTAAAATAAACATCTGATCTTACTGTCTAAAGTTTTCTTTATCGATACGTTTAAATAAGAATGGAAAAATGACAACTGTCGTACAGTTACAGTTATTTTTAGCTCGAAAAGCATGTTTTGCAAAAATTTTAAACAACTAACTGAAAAAAAGGTGTTTTTATTTTCGAATTTTGTGTAATAAATATATTGCCGTGTGGACAAATTTGTGTCAAACGGTATGGGATAACACCAAAAAACTGTTTTTAAAAATTATTACGAACGAATCCCAGTGGACCCACTTACCCGCCCACCCGACCGAGGGGCACATCCGCAAAGCGAACGGATCGGTGACCGAAACAGAAACAGCCCGGACTGCCTGTGTAACGCAACTCGTAAATGGGTGAAGTAATATATCCCAATGGTTTTCAAACAGCTACAGATTAGAATCATCAGCTGTTTAATCATTTAAGGAATTTAAAATTGCTTGTTTTATAGAAAATAAGGAATCAGTTATATCAAATAAGCCATGTTGGTTGTTGAAATCATTGCACATGCAACGTAATGGATCATTTTGGGCATAGTTAGATCGGCAAGTACTCAATTTAATCAAGATAGGATACCTTGAACAACGATTTGGGATATTTAAGTCAATTTTATTTAGTAGAAATTCGGAATGAATGTCACCGTTCAGTAATTTAGTCATAAACATAACATTCAGCATAGTTCTTCTGCTGTCTAATGTCGGTAGGTCAATAAGTTTGAGACGATGTATATAAGAAGGTAAATTATGTAATGGGCTCCAACGTAAATTTCATAACGCAAACAAGAGAAACTGTTTTTGAACTGACTCAAGTCTGTCTTTATAGCAATTATATTGAGGACTCCAAACTGTTGAACCATACTATTGCAAATGTATTTTAATTCATTCTCCAGATAATCGCCAAAGGTTACTACAGAGGTTAACCATGTAAATTTAAATTACTGCACCTTAAACTAATGTATTTGAAAACACGTAGAACAAACGTTGTTCGGAATCACAAATACTACCTCTGGGTATGTTTTAATTGAAATCGGAAGTATTGGGCGTTTAAGGGTTAAGTTATTTTGCCAACAAAATGTTTTAGACTATAGGGTATAGTTTTTGTTTTAAAAAAGTTTCCTTCTGTGGTAAGATCATAAAGTTTCGGTTATTTTTTTGAACAATCGCAAACATGAACAATCTCTTAAATGTGAACACCCTTGGTTTTTATTAGTTCACAGTTTAGAGCATTGACTGTAAGTATACATTGTATACATATACATATAAACTATACATAGTATGTTTAGTTATTAACAAAAATATTGATAAATATCCATTTCCAAACGTTTTTTACTGTTCACGTTATAGGAGTTCTTATACCTGGTTCTTGTTCACGTTATAGTGTAGTCAATGTGAAACAAAAAGTGTTCACATTAAGCGGTGTTCACGTTATTATGCTCAATTTTATGTCAATTTCTGACTGCCATTATTTTAAATCTCCAAAGGTGAAGTAGATTGCGATTTCAACAAAAACAAATTTACATTTTGTAAAAGTCCAAATATAAGTTAATATTTTTTTTTTTAATGTTCACAAACAATTGCATATAAAGTCATTAAGCCTCCCACCACATGCTTGCTCTAATAATAAAACAAAAAGTGAAAAATGAATAAATAAAATAAAGTAAACAAAACAAAATTAAGATCAAAACCTTTGAAAACCAATAAAAGCAATCAAATGTATTCAATTCAAATGAAATTAAAAATCAAAATATAACTACACATATAGAAAACGAAAAAAAAAAATCAAAAAACTAAACCAAATTTAATTTTGCGGTGGTAACGCCTTTTTGCCTTACGGTAATTTTATTTAATTTTTTTTCTTGTACTATTTTGGATATCATAAAATTTTGCACAACAGCAAAAATTATCAAATTGATGACTTCGCGTCGTATGCATTGCGCCGTAGTATTGGAAACGGGGTCTAAAACACAAGGAGATATCTGAGTATCTAATGATAATAATGTTCGATTCCGTCGCAGTTGCCACACCTGCGCGTTTTCAATATAAATACATAGACCAGTGCTTGAGTATCTAAATACTACAATACGATGTTACCATTATTATGCAACTTTTTTCTCTTCTTCTTATTTTTCTATTATTTTTGTTCAAAATATTATTTTTTTTGGTTGTATTTGTTTATTTTTTTTTGTTTTAATGGAAGTATTTTATTTGATGTGCGATTGATTAGCGAAAATGTACAAAATGCAAAGGTCAAATTTGAGCAATCGATTGAACGAGTGATAGATAGTAGGGCTGTTAGGGGTAAGGTGCGGACAACAACGAGTTGTTGATGTTAATAAAATAAATTAGAGAAACGCGCAAATTTAGCCTTTGAACTCCTGTATTTTTTTGTTTTGTTTTTAATGAAAGACAAAATTGTATATTTTTTTCTTATTATAAAGTTAAACTCATTGAATTCATTTTGACAAATGCGTTGAAAGTCGATTGTTTTTATTTTTGTATTTATTATTTGGCTATAAAAAAGCCAAGGCGGTGACGGCGGCGGCGGCGGCACTTTTGATTTCCATAATCTTTGATATGAAGTGGTTATAAATAGTGATTTTTTCTTGGAGATAATGAAGAAATCAATGATGATAATATTTTGATTATGGTTTCACTTTTGTATTGATTTGAAAAATGCACTTTCACATTTGGCATTGTATATGGAAAATTTTTAAGTTGGCTTGCGTTTTACGAATATTTATTTGCTAAATTGTATGAATTACTTAGTATATGTAGTGCTTAAATTACGAATTAAGAGGGTCTAAAACGTGTCTCACCCCATTTTCGAACCTTAACTTTAGCCGTTATTTAAAAAAAATCACAAACGATTTTTGACGATTTTTTTTTAAATTTATTCGACTATCCTCTTCCTATTCCTCTTTGGACACGATTTTTTGTCGGTACAGAAAATGGATCCATACGACCTCTGTTTGACCTTGACCACGCCTCTGCCAAAACGTTTAATTCAAACGGTATTCACGATTTCTCCGGCTCAGATTGTCTGGAATCAAAATTTTTATTAATTGTCATTTATGCTTTTTGAAAAATATTGAGATTTCTCAAAATGGCGGCCCTTTGAATAACAAAACTTTTTTCTCCAATTTTTTATGCAAATGGATTTAAAACATATATTTAACAATATTCTGCAAAAAGCTTGTGTTTACTTGTGGTGACATGTTTACTGAACATTTAAAAAAAATTGGGCTCAATAGAATAAGCAGTTATTCAAAATCGTGCACATCAGCTTGAGAAACCTGATTTTCGGGAAAACGCGTTTAAAGATTTACAACGTAATGAAATGTTGATGAAACGAGGGCATGTTTGATGCTCTAACCTTGAAACTAGGACGAATTCGCTTAAATCCTTTGAACAGCGTATTCCTAATAAATTCTAGTTTTCAAATATGCATTCATTGAAATGCGTCTGAAATGCGAATTTCGCCATACTAGAGCTGCCAATTGAAATTCTGATTTTCAGCGGAATTCACTTGAAATGCGGAAAGTAATCCAGCAACCCACCTTATTAACAAGCAAAAAGAGCAAAAAAGTAACGAAAAAATAATTATCTATAATTGCTGTATAAATTCTTGCTATCCAAATTGAGAGGCAGAATTTTTATTTATTTTTACAAAGCACACGCAAAATTTTTTCTTTTTCGCCAAACTTTTAATCTGTTAAAAACAAAATTCGATTTTCAATTTATTTTTTGTCGTATTTCCATTAAAATTTCAAATTTCGCATTTCGAAGAAATTTACTCTCGTGTGTCCACACTATTAAATGGAATTTTCTCAAAAATTAGTGTGTTTCAGTTATGGTAGTCTTGCAGAACATAAATAATTTGATTTATCATATCGCTCATTTACTAAAAGACTGTCATAAGTCAAAAAACACGAATTTTGAGTTAATGATGTAGAATTATTCATTATATCACGCTTCATATTGTGTACAAATTTCATATTAATATCTTGTATATTCAGCGCGTGGGAGTTATAAGATTTCTTCTTTTTTCTGCATAGTGGGAGTTAATTGAAAACTTTAAATGCGTTTTCTGCAAAATCGCGTTTTTTGAGTTATGACTGTCTTTTAGTAAATGAGCGATATATTCCTCACTCAAAGTCGCAAAACAAAATAGAGTGCAAGCCGATTAATCAAGCCCCATTTAAGATGGAACGAGGACACGAAGCGAGTTTCGAAGTTGATTTCGGAAACGAGAGTACTCGTCGCTATTTTTGTTGTTCAATTTATAATTAAGTGAGACGCGATTAATATGAAACAGCCATTTATACCATGTTCCCACTGAGCCGAAATTGCGTAGTTTCGGTAAATGGTTTCGAACGAAACTGCAGTCGTTCACATTGATAAGCTGGTTTCGAATATTGTTTCGTTTGACAGTTCATTGTTTATTTCTTGTTGTAAAATACCGGCTGTTAATATAAATATTGATAAATATTTCGGTCTTAAACATTTGAGTACGAAGAGAATCAAAATTCAATTGTTATGTATCTTGTTTTACTTTAGCCGCAGACTTGCTGCCGCTGCTTCTCCGTCATTTGTTCATAACCGTTTTATTTTTCCTTACAAAGCTCCTTTACCTTTTCTGCTTATACCTCGGCCATGAGCTCCTCTGCCCGCGCACCGTTGAAATAACCTCATTTCCGTGGTTTCGTTTCAAATTTCTTTGAATACCGAAATTAAGCATTTCAACGCAGTTTCAGCCGGAACCACGGAAATAATTGAAACCACGCAATTTCGGCCCAGTATTAAAATGATTTTGCTTCGTGTAGAGTCACCATCTTTATTTTTAAAAAATAGTGCTTATATTTTAAAATGAAGTTATCCTCAGCAAAAAAGTAAAAAAGATTATTTATTAGTTCAATAATTGCTGCACTAAGGCTTATTCCGTTTATTAATTATTATTTGAAGGAAAGGACGATTCAAAAGTCAGGCACTGCGACCTAGAAGATCTATTGTACCAAAGCCCCAAGAAAGAAAGAAAGGAAGAGAGAAAGAGAGATACATAAGAAAAATACCCAAGCCGAGAATCGAACTCAGGGTTTTCCTCAATTTTCTGCTAATATGCTACATATGTATTTTAATTTATTTCAACAGTGATATAGCGACTCTACTTGTATTAAGTCTTTTTTCCAGGGACCCTAACGGTTATGCGTTTTATAGTAAAAGTCAAATATTAAAAGTTATTTTGTGACTTTTATCGTAATTGGCTAAATAAAACGGTAAATTGTTGACTTTTTTGATATTAGGCAAGAAATAATAGTTATATTTGACTTTTATTTTTTCGGGCAAAAAAAGTTATGTTATTACTTTTATTTTGTTGGCCAAAACGAACCAGTTATTTTATGACTTTTATTTTTTTGGACAAAAATAAATGGTCAACCCTATTTGCAGGCGAACGGCTTGAGCAATTAAAAAAAAGTGATGCCATTCGATTCCGCTCATCCGTCCGCATATTATAGGTAAAACAAATTTTAATTTTTAAATTCCGAAACAACTGCTGCAATGACCAAAGTAGGTATAAAAGTAGATAGGCTTTGGGGTATGAAATATTAAAGTAAAGGGGATTCAAAAAATTCTGAAGCCATTAGGAACGTCTTTTCGTGTACCTTTCGAAAATGTATTGTACTTTGTATGGCTGATGACTAGACTCGAAGTTATTGCCAATTTTGTATTCCTGTTCGTATTCATATATTTACATATGGGCAAAGGTCTTAAAATGGAATGAAGCGGATCCCTATGTATTGTATACCGTTGAAAAGGTCTCAGCGAGTACTTTTCAAAAATATGTATCACCATGTATCTTCGGTGTTTCATTAATTAGTTATAAGGGTTGATCATTTATTTTTGTCCAAAAAAATAAAAGTCATAAATTAACTGGTTCGTTTTGGCCAACAAAATAAAAGTTATAAAATAACTGTTTGTTTTTGCCCGACAAAATAAAAGTCAAATATAATTATTATTTCTCGCCAAAAATCATAAAAGTCAATAATTTACCGTTTTATTTAGCCTATTAAGATAAAAGTCATGAATTTAAAAGTCATACAATATTTCTGGAATTTAGTCCGTGAGGATCACAACCGTACACTTGAAGATCCCCTACGGCTATTTTTTGTGGATGACTTTTTGAGTTGAAAAATGGAAAATAACAGTTATTTTCGGTCCCTGCTTTTTTCCAAATTTTCGGAATTCACAGGCGAAACGAGAGCTCGCCTCGCTTTATTGTAGATGCACACATTGAATGAAAAATTGTTGACAAGACACTTTCGAACATCGCATCGCGTCCTCACCCCATTGTAAATGGGGCTCCAATCATCATATTGTCCATTCTCATATAAAATCGACTTTAAGTGAGCAAAATTGGGTAAGTTGAAAGCTCATAGTCTCTATTTTATTCAAGGTTGTTCCTAGGCTTTGTTTTATTATTTTATTAATTTTGAACACTCTCTTTATAGGATTTTTGTATGTAGGAATGTTTTAATGCATATTTAAAACTAAGTAATAAAAAGGGAAATAATATGTTTAATTTATTGCCAGATGTGTTCCAGACATCTCTTACTCCTCTGAAAGAATGCGCTCGAGATGCTCTATTCTTTTCGGCAGAAGCTATAAGTGCTGTCAGGTTCAATGTTCATTACTTAAAATCTGACATTAAGTATTGTTAAAAGATCTTTGGGTGACTAAGAATAAAGATCTGATTTCAGTATCAAGAAATGTCTGGGACCAAAGTAAAGTGGCTTTGTTTTTCTACTGTCCTTGACGATATCTCAAAAGATCTAAGTACGTACTTTAAAGCAAAGCTTCTCAATTAACGTGTGCACTAGAGCGGATCGAAAAAAAGTCTAAAAACGCCACTCGCTGTTTGATAGCTTATTTGAGAAAAAATTGAAGGGACTCTAGATGGCTACAACCCTCATAAAATCCTTTCCAATCAAGATTTTTTGTAAAAAATGAGTAAGTCCTAAGTCTACACGTGCTAATTATTCGAGAAGTTCCGACTTGAGACGCATGTGTAGTTCAGCTTCGTATTTTAAAATAAAATTGCATGAAGTTTGAACGTTTGTATACACAGAGAGAAAAGTCTATATAAAATTGTAGTGACATCGAGCATAAATTGCCTAATGCTTGAGCAAAATTGATCCACCTAAGTTTTTAGATAACTTTCCAAAGAAAACTTAGGTAAAACTTTGTTTAAATGAGCTGGGCGAATCGTGTATTTTTTGGTCAAAAAATAAGAACTCCCCCTTAATTTGGAACAAATTTATGATTTTATAATGGTGAAAATTTGGGGATTAAATCTTCTTCCCCCGTAAATAACTCATATTTTATGATCATTGTTTTAGAATCGAAAGATAAAAGAAAAGAACAAACAAATTCCCCTCCCCCCCTTCAGCAATCGCTCACCCGCCAGTGCACAAGATGGTCTTTAATAGATTCGTCCAGGTCAATTATTCCGTTACTTAAAAAAAGCTTGAAAGTTTCTTAGATTTAACATTAATTTAAAGGGATCACTTTCCCAGATAATTTCAAGCTGCTTTTGAAAAGGTTCGCTTCATTTTATTTTTTTAAGATTTTAAGATAGAAATGAGCTACACTCAATATCTAGCAACACAAAAAAGCTCAAGGCGATGGTTAATTTAAACGATTTTAAAATTCACATTATTGTCTTCAATTTCACAAATAGGAAAGGAAAAAAAGCAATGACTTGTATTGGAAAAGAAAAACTTCTTTTCGAATAATCACAAATCAGATAATTTAATGATAAATAGCGCTTCCCCTGGAGGTTTGAACAATTGCACCTGTTAAATATGAGCGAAAAAAACTTTACCTTGTTAACAAGTTGCATGGTAATTAAATGCAACAACATGAAAAAAAATGAATTTCAGCTATTTAGTAGCAGCCAGCAAGAAAGCCATGTATATGTATGTGTAACTACATATGTATTTAAAACATGGCCAACTTCCGTTTGCAATACAATACAATTTTCGATTTTGGCAAAAGCCATAAAGTGGGCGCCGCACCGCATTTGCATTCATTTATTGCTCACAGAAAAGGGGAGTCAAACAAGACACATACTCGCTCACACACACACACATACACATACACTCAAAGGATAAGTAAAATTGCATTCCGTCATCGTCGTCGTCATGGGGTTGCAACACCAAAAACAAAAATGACTTTTGCACTTTGCACTCTTTTATAAATTGTACAAAGTTCTTAGTTCCGTTGCATACAAACTAAAAACAAAAACACACACAATTTCCAGCCACTTACTAACTAAACGTCGGCCGCGACCTACCCCATATGGCAAGCATATAAACAAAATTCGTGTGATAGCAATTGCAATATGGCGAATTTTCCACTTCCGTTTTGACATGACCTCGCACAATTCGTTTGTTATATGTTCAGCGTGTGGAATACAAAGAAGAGGGGGAGGGTGACAGAATGTTACTATTAATTTGCAAAGTTTTCTTTATGTTCTGCAACTGACTAAACTAGAGAGATAACAGCAGTTCAAAAACTAAAACTGAAATAGCAAGAAGAAGATTTAAAAGCTGATACAACACCAAGGCATGTCGGAATAAAAATTACCCTTAGATTCAGACATATCGTATGCACATATGTATCACATAATTGCGTCAATTGTCGCCGTAACGTTTGCTAAATTTGTTAGTAGCGCATACTCATATGCGTAATGAGTATAAATAAGATAGGGTGTCTTGAAAATAAAATGTGGTAAAATATGCACACAAGAGGTAAAAAAGCCCAGCATGGAGTTTGGACAATTTGCAGCATGCCTGAAAAATAACCTGATTGAAATCCGACTTTATTGATGTGGTCTGAGATTTTCGACCAACGTATAGAATGTTCGCTAAAGCCTTCGGGTAAATCAGGGCGAACTACGAAGCTCTGAAAAGTTTCTTAAAGTATAGTTTAAAACCAGTATGCTGACATTATCCTCTTCTGGGTTTCAGTCCATAAGAATATTAAACTTCCTTTAATATATCCTTAGCGTTACCGGATTTAGTCCCCTTGATAGTCGTCAGGAGGATTACGTGTTCGCAATACTTTCAAATGACTAACAGTACTTAAACTGATGATTTCTAAAAAAGTGAATGATAGCTAATGCCGCCGATAGACGACCTCGATAGTCTCGTAAGTAGTGCTCTTGACTTTCATCCGGGAGGTTCGGGTTCGATTCCCGTCTTCGTCTGGTGGTTAATTCTCACATCCTTTTTATATTCACTATCAATATGAAATGTATGAGAATTATAAAAAAGTGAACAAGTACACCTCTTGGTAGGCAAAACCACCAAGTGATAAAAATTTGTACACCCCGTTCGGAACCGTCGTTAAACTATAAGTCCAACCATGTGGTATCACAATGAGCCGTTCAGGCCTAAGTGTGTCTCTAGACAGCCACTCCAACCTAATCAACCTAACGTAATGGCGTCTTAAACTTGGATTGGGTTTCATTTGGCAATCTAGGCAATCGACGGAAATAAGTCAAGTAGTTTGGTAGAAACTATTTTCCTCATACACCGAATTAGTATTTTATTTCATTTTTCAATACAGTCTATGTACTACTTTTACCGCAACTCCTAGCAAATTTTGTGCAAGCTGCGTTTCCATTTAGTAATTAATCACTAACAGAATAGCAGTACCAAGTACTAGAGTTTAGTATTGAGTTTATTTTTGGGTTTGTTACATTTATTTCTTTTTCTAGAAATTTTGTCCTTGTATTGTTTGGCATTACGCTATACAGTGTTATCTTCATTTGCTTTAGACTTTTAAATGTATATTTTACATAAAATGTCCTTAAGAGGCGATTATCATTAACCCTTTCGGTACCATGGTGGCACCGGTGTAACAAGATTAATTTTTGCGATTTTTTAAAAACTATTCAATCAATTTTTATAAGGGTTTTTGGAAAGAGAATTTATGGTTCTTAATTTTAATTAAAAAATGTACAAATATTTTTTTGATAACGGTACTGAAGCGGATCAAAGTGAACAAATTTTGTTGGTTGTTTTTTTTTTGGTTAATTTTCAATAGCTCACAATTTTTACAAAATTTGTCCAAATACACCAAATTTTTAATATGTTGTGGGAAAACTATTTACTCAAACATAATTTCCCACATTTTTGAAATATATACATTTATTAGTATAACTACAATTTTATTCCAGAAGTGTTACGATATCATTTTATATATCAATTTAAAGACCTTGACGAGTAGGTTAGCCAAAAATTATCAGGACTCGGTTTTGATTTCCTTACGGTCAAGAAAGGGTTAGTAGAATATTAATACTGAGTTACTTTGTCTATCTTTAAAAAAATATCTAATAAAAATGTATCTATTGAAAGACACAGACTCACCGGTGACCTGTAAAAGTTCAGGTCTTCAGAGGCGCAATATTGTCTGTTTTGATAAAAAAAAAAATGTAACAAGAAATTTGGGGTCAGATAATACGTATCTAAATTTAGTTTTGCGCTATCTCCTCTGGTTTCCTTGGGGTCCCAAAAGGGGTGAACGAGCTAAATGGCCATTCTTTAAGAATTGTTATTGAGAAAAGTAAAATATAAATTTACTCAAATTGCAATTACGTTTTAATTTTTATGAGATTATAATAAAAACTGCACCTTCGGTGGTCCTTATGGTGTAAAGCTTCCCGAAATTTCTCCGTTGCTGGCCGATACGATTCCAACTGTTCAAGTTATCTGAACTAAACAAATCATATTCCTTTTTACAGTGTATGAGTGTAGCTATGGTTCGAACTAAGCAATTATTTTTTATGTTTTTTAATTTGAATGTAAACCTAAAATTTCACATAATTTTTATTTTCCTTAGTTCGGATCATAGATAGTTTTGTTTTCTATATTTGAGCCGAATTTCAAGGCAATCAGTTTGTTAGTTTTTGAGATATAATTTCAGCCAGTCGAGAAGAAGGTGTTTCGAGAAAAACACTTTTAAAGTTTCGCCTTTAACCTAAAATTTATACACTTAATAAGAGGTGTAGAGGTGTTCATTATTGACCTATAACTTTGCCAATTGATATCTTGAAAGTATAAAGTACAAGAATCATAAAAAAATCAATATTTCAAAGTAATTTATCTCACCTTATAGAAATATTTCTTTCCACTGGCTTTTAAACTTTATATATAGAGTACCAGCTTTTACCAGGGTATAATAAACCTTGAAAATCAGCAACTCGTAAGCGAGTCTCTGGATACATATTCATTTGTTATGTGACACGTTACCGAGCAAACGAAAGTTTAAGATATTTGAATTAGTCGTAAGAAAAGGAACTCTTTCGACAGGAACCTGCAGCTATTTACATTTTTGTCTTAGAAACACGTTTCGACCGACAGTGAATGTGTTGAAATAATCAGCCAATGTTCACGCGTTAGTCTTAAAGAGTAAACTGTACTAGAATTATGCCGATTTTGGTGAATTGTTCTACGTTTTTAAGAACTCTACTGTTTGTTCTTTAGGTTTCCCATTTGATCTCTGATTTACGATAAACTCTTTTATGTTAACTTTCTTCTGTTCATCCATTTTTTTGTTCAGCCTATTTTCAGCTAATTTGGTTTTCATTAAAATTTGTCTCCTATTTCTCTCAGGAGAACTGGTATTAAGTTCAAAAGTTCAATTTATATTATCCGTTGGTAAGAGTATCAAAGGATCTTCAATCTCACGTTTTTTATGCTTTTTTGGTATCCACCAGCTTCAAATGGCGATGATGTTTGGGAACCCCTAATATTTTGAATCATTATCGCTTTTTTGCTTCTGGTAGCTTTATTCACCTCTTGCTGGTGAATTTCATAGGTTCTCACTAGTTGTTGACTAATACAATGTTCAGACTCAAACGAATTCAATAGCTTCCTAATTTTCCTTCCTTCTTTCTGTTAACCTAATAACTACGCCTAATAACTACTATGAACTTTTTCGGAATCATTGGACCTTGAATGCTGACTCCGACTTTCTCCTTATTCTCTTTTTATTAAGTCACATATCATATGACTTGATGATAACTGACCCGGGTGTGAACACACTGCACTAGTAACGGATTCGCAGCCCTAGCGAATTCTTTGGGAATACCAAGCTTACCAATTTTTAAAATAGTGACGGATTTTTTAGAAAATTATTTTAACCGTGATAGACGTGTGCACATGAAATGTTCATTTAAAATTTTCTTTAAACTCTCAATTTATTCTACAAGCACAAAATGCATATACCATTTTCCACAATAATGAAACTGATAATTTTACAACGATAATCTTCTTAGCTTCAATACAATATGAACTCTTACCTAAAGATGTACATACACACACACACACACACACATATATAAAACTCTCTGTAGTAAAATAGACGAAATTTAAGAACACTTTGTACATCCGGTCGCATTCCATCAAAGTCAATATTTTGCACATGAGGTTCAACAAATAAGAAACAAGTGAAAAATATTTGTAATAAAAATTTAAAGCTAGAAATTTGTAACAAAATTACAATTACGATACACTCAAAATCTAAAATGAATAAATTCTTAATGAAACTCAAGGTTTCGGTTACGAAATTTTAACTACAATAAAAAAAATAAAAAAAAAAAAAATGAAAAAAAGAGAAACAAAACGCAAAAAAACAAGAAAAGAAAGAGATATTGATGGTAACCACCTACAATTTGGTATAGAAACAGCGGCGGCTGAGGGACGAGTGCGATAGAAGGTTTACATACATGAAGGTGCCATGTGAGTTGATATCTCTCATAGAGCCAAAGTGCAATCGACCATCAACAATTGCAATCGCAAGAACAACATCAACAGCAACAATAACAACGAAACACCAGTGAAATAGAGTAATTTATTTGCTTAGCGTCAGGTTTGGCAACAAATGTGGTTTGACGTTGTTGCTGTTGGTCGTTGCTGTGTAGCTTTTGCTGCTGTTGTTGTTTGAAGTCGGTGATATGTAATTGCAATTCCATGCACTATAGCAATATAATCATACCAAAAAACACATCCATATAAACGAGTACATAAACACATACACATGCATAGAAACAATTCACATTGTCCCGGACGTAGCACACACAAGACCCCATAATTTATGGCATAAGACAATGAATTCCGGTTCGTCTGTATATGTATATCTATGTAGATGCATATATGCATACATATGTACATGTGCATATATGCATCTATGTGTTTGTATATGTATGTATAGTAAAATGTGAACGAATGAACAAGTATGCAGCGCTTGGCTTCTTACTTATGTATTGTATGTAGCGCAAAAGTTTACATATGCGCCTTACAGTATGCAACTACATTCTTCTGTAAGCCCCAGGGGAGAACATCCGTTTTATATATGTATGTAGTTATACACTATGTATTTATATATCCTTGTTGTTTCTTGTTGTTGTTGTTATTGTTGTTGCTGTTGTTATTGTTGTGACTAACACCATACGTGTCTCTATTGATCCTGCATTATCACGTACAATTCGATGTATGTTTGTATTTTACCTTTATAGCCAACACTTTTTGGTATTGCTTTGGCACTTTTTTTTTTTTTTTTTTTTTTTTTGTTTTGTTTTTTTTGTTTGCTTTTTCCTTTGCAAACTTTTTTATTTTCTGCTGTTCCAATGCAATTTTCTTTCGCTAGCAGGAAGGAAGACAACATAAGGCAACGGAAGGAAACACTAAAATGTTATTTTAGAAATATTACAATTGGTATAGGTTGTGGTTTGTTATTTTTGCTCGAGCTCTCTAGCTAACAATTATTATTTTGTTTTTTTTTTGTATGTTACTCTTGCATTCGTTGGTTGTCGTTAATTCAAAATGTATTAGATTTTTTGTGAAATTTCTAATCCGGAATTTTGTACAATAAATATAAATATATATGTATTTGGGTTTACAAAAATTTTGAAGAATAAAACTTGAAAACAAAAATTTGCTTAAATCAAGTACAAACCCCAGATTTGGAGTTGAGCACCTTTTTAACTGTTCATTTTCATTTATTTGGTCAATAAGAAGCAGACCATGCAAGTGTCGCGACATTGCTTGGAAAGTTTATGATTCATTTGAAGACAAGGACAGATTGTAATGAGTGCCCTCTAATGAAGGAGTTACCTAAGCAAATAATTCTCAATTCATAGTATATTTTTCTCTTGAAAACTCACACCAAATTTCTAAAGCGATGTAGAGATACCGAAGCTTGAACAAATTTTTCGTATTTAAGTTTCTGTTTATTGTGTTTTCATAAAATTCTTAATTATAGTTGCATTTTACAATTCTTTTATCTCAACATTTATAAAACCTAGTGGCCCACAATCCACAGAACTTTTAAGTGCTTCAGTTGAATGCGAAGGCTATTGTGTTATAATTCGTGAAAAAATAATAAAATAAAAGTTATTACTTTATGTGAAGCAGAGAAAATTAAGTCAATTCGTTAACGTTATCTTTTAATAAAATGTGGAAAATTGTTCCAAATTTGTATTAGTTAGACTATTCTCAATAGAGTAGCATTATTATTATTTGAAGGAAGGACGACTCGAAAGTCAGGCACTGCGACCTATAAGATTTATTATTACCAAAGACCCAAGAAAGAAAGAAAGGATGAAAGAAAGAAAGATAGATAAGAAACATACCCAAGCCGAAAATCGAACTCGGGTCTCCAGAGACAAGAGTCTTTAGCGCTCTGCCACTAGCTCACAGTGGCGATGGTAGAGTAGTAAATTATTTCAAAATAAGTCGGTTATCTAAACACAGGCTTAAACCTGATATTGCCTGTTTAAACACGGTCCAATCGCTACACTGCTCTGGTTTACTCTTGATGTTGCTCAAATGAGCTATCGGTCAACCCTCTTAAAAATTGTATTATTCTTTTGACCATTACATATATCTCATTTTACCAGTACTCAGGTGAAATCAGCTATCCCATGAAGTGAAATTTCTTGGACTTATTCGAGATACCAAACTCTTATGCCGTACTCATGTTGAGCTGAAGGCATCCAAGGCACTGGCAGCTTTTTGTCAATGAAAGGCTATTTTTGGCGAAACATGGCGTCTATCACCTTTTAAGGTCTTATAGTTTTATAAGGCTATGATTATACCTTTTTTTTTTTTTTTTTTGTACGTTGGCAAGTGGAAACCTTCATAGGTACCGCAGAACTCTTGTTCGTGTCCGGTTATGTCGGATTCCTACCGACTAAAACCATCTACTTTCTCTTCTACCATTCTCCCCGCGGGACTACCATAGAGTATTACTTCGCGGGGATGGTTCAGCATTATGCTGTCTCTTTGTTAGCGTTGTTAACGCCATATGTCATCTTCCATTTCGAGAATTTTTTCTGATGTGCCACCAGTTGTTGGTTGTTCATCATTCATTTTCGCCGTCTTCTGTGTTCATGGCGTTTTGTAGCCTTCGTTCGGCTTTCCGCGCGTTTTCCGCATTCCTCAGCGCAGTTATTATGATTTTCGCCATTTTACTAGCAGCGGCCCATTTCTCTACCGAGTCGCACATCTGTGCTGTCAGATTTCCTACAGTGGGGGGTTCACCAAATGCTCTCTCCAATTCCTCCCTGTCCCTGTTAAATCATGGACAGTGAAAGAGAATGTGTGTTGAGTCCTCGGGCTCCTTCGAACACTGGGGGCAGAACGTGTCCTCTTCTATTTTAAACCTGTGGAGATAGGCCTTAAAGCATCCGTGCCCGCTGAGAAATTGGATGAGATAAAAATCCATTTCTCCATGTCTCCGATACATCCATGGTGTAATATATGGAATTAGGTTAAATGTGCAACGACCCTTCCCGGATCGCTCCCATCTTCGCTGCCATGACAATGCGCTGCCTCTCTTCCTTCTTTGTTATACTCGTAAGTCTGTCTTCTATAGAGCTATAAAGACGTTTCATCTCGGTCGCAAGTAGATCGATGGGCACTTTTCTGGCAATGACGCAGATAGCGTGGACCGAACCGTACGGTAAGCGCTGGCTACCATCAAGGCACTGAGCCTATAGGTTGATCGGATACCTTTAAGATGTGTCTTCTTAGCGTCCGCCCAAATCGGCGCAGCATATAGTATCACTGAGCTGGTTACCGTTGAAAGCAGCTGACTCTTGCCCTCCCTGGGGCCTCCTGTGTTCCACATAATACGTGTTAGCGCGCGGTTTATGCTGGCTGCTTTGTCACTGGCAGCTTGTAAGTGCTGCTTGAAAGTCTATCTTTGAGTCTATGAGTACCCCTAGGTATTTTAGGAGTGGCTGAAAGGTAATGCAGTGATCACCAACTGTGATGACCAGCTCCTCGCGCACTCTCTTAGTACTCAACAGCACTACCTCGGTGCTATGATTATACCTATATTCACCTATGCATCCATAGTCTGGTGGAGCAGACTTAATGTTAACAGCGTTGGGAAAGCTCTTGCCAGACTTCAAAGGACTGTGGCCATTTCTTATACGGGAGCTTTTCCGACAACACCTGGCCTATTGCATTGCTAAACTTAGCACTGTTCGGGCTCTGAAATTTTCATTGAAAATGATGAAGTGCATGTGCATTTCTTTCTGGAGCTGCATACTTCTGTTTTTCAAGCAGAAATTTCTTCAATCATCAAAGCAAAGGACCATGTTATTGATAGCGATTGTAGAGAAAGCAGCACTTGCGTATTTAGTGGCAGTGAGGCAACGCTTAATCCACTAACTGCATCGAAACTGTTTCAGTATTGTAAACCAAGGCTTAATTATATTGGAAAACATAATAGCCTCTTCTTGATAGTTCTGACCTCCTGACCAGAAAGGTTTCGAAAACTAGTTTCTTCGGCCCAAAAGTGGTACTCTTTTTGTCGTCAATAATCATCAACAATGAGGTCGATTTGATTGACAATCGTAAATGAGAGGAACTTTCAACTGTCATCTTGAATCGTTTAAAAGACTATCTGTTATCACTAAACAGAAAGAGCTGTAGCAGGTAGGATTATTCACAGATCACTCCTTTTAGGCCAAACATTTAAATATGATTGGTCTGGGAGCCAGTGCTTTCTGTGCTGCTTGTGATTCAAAGGAAGAATGTGAAGAGATGGCTGACCACTTTCATAGTGTCTGACCCGTTTTGTGTCGAATCAGGATTGGCATATTTGACACTGGAATGTTGAGAGATGAACACTTGAGCTCTTTGACACCGCACGATCTACGTAGACTTAATAATAAATCTAGTAGATTTAAAGAATACGTAAAGCGAACACAGGATATAGTATAATGGACTTGCCGTCCTCTTGAACACTTCTTTTTGCCGTTCTAACAAAAAAATAAATAATAATAAAAATAATAATAAAGAAGTTATTTCCATTAAATTTTTTCTCTTTAAATAAGCTTAAAATTTATGAAATGAATCTCTGCTAGAAAATCCTTTAATATCTACATACTATATAATACGCAAATTTCCTTCAAACGTTGATTTAAAATTGGATATTTACTCAGACATTACTTGACTTTTCCAAAAATGTGCATATATCGTCGTCGTTCTGGCAGAATTCACTAAGTCTATTTTTTTAATTTCTGAGATGAAGTTAGTTTATGCAATGCATGGTACGCTTCGAGCACTGGCAAAACTTAAAAAGTTAACAGATTTATACACACATAAGTATACGTTTTAACTGCATCATCAAAAATCGAATTTATTATGTATTTCGAATTGTACAAGCTAATTAATACGGATCTGACTAAACAAATTAATTTGGACTTAGTGATTTTTGCTTGAACGACGACGATATTTTTCTAAGTAACTGTATTCTAACATACAGTGCTGTTCAATATTATAGCGCACTTAGTACTTACTATGTTCAAAGCTGAATAACTTTGGCATAAATCCAGAGTCTGGGTCTTTTTTATTGTGAAACTCTATTTTATTCTATATTAGTTTGAGAAATAAAAATGATAACTATAATACAAAAGAACAAAAATATCAAATTTTAATCGAAAGACTTTCGGATTTAGTGTGCCAAGATTATACCGCACTTGAACTAATTAATTAGTAATATTTTATTAGGAGCATAAAATTCAGTTTTTAGTATAAAGAAGGGTTACCTCTGCATTTCTTAACACATCAATACATAAATTTCCGAAATGTGTTGTAAATTTCTTACTAAATATCTAATTTTAGGAATCCTTCAGTTAAATTGAAGGATATCTCTCTCCAGGAAGTTTTAATTCCAACATTAAGACCATCGTTATAATTGTACTGTTTTCTATAGTTATTCCCTTTATGCCGAGTTACCCCCAAATGTTTTCCGTAATGATTGATTTGTGTAACTATGGAAACCACGACAAAATTTGAAAATTTTGTCTTACAATTTCCGATTTAGCAATTCATGATATATGATTCGGAGGGTTATCATACTGAGAAATTCAAGATAGGCATCCAAGTTATTCATGAGATTGAGAAAATACGCTTTAAATTTGGCTAAAACTAATTTAGAATAAAATAGAGTTTCTCAATAGAAAAGACCCGATGGATTTCTTTGGATTTATGCCAAAGTTATTCAGCTTTGAACATAATGAGTACTAAGTGCGCTATAACATTGAACAGTACTTTATGTTAATGAAATTATTTGAACTTTGACATACTCTAGTTTTTGCCTGAGGTTTTTTCTTTTACCTTATATCCTCTTTCTGTTTTCTAGCACCGGTTTCTCCTATAACTTAACTGTCTCCTCTCCAATTACTTCCACCAATCTTTCATATTCCCTTTTATTACCACATATTCTTGAGCACAATAAAGTGAAATATGACCTGTATTTTCTCATTCAAGCTTTAAAACATATAGTAAACTCTAGAGTCTGACCAAATTTTGCCTTCAACTCCTTCGGTCGGATTCTAATAAAGTGTAATAATCGGTGCAAAAATATTCTTTAGAAAACCAAGTTTCACATAGTCATGAACTTTTTATAAATCCTGATTTATATCTCATCAGATCAGTTCAGTGTTGAATAATTATGTATTGAATATTTTAATTTTTTAAAGAGGTTGGTTGAAATAGACTACTGACAGGCCCAACGAGAGGGAGTGGGTCGGGTGGGACTCCCACCGGGCCCGGAATTTTTGAGGGGGCCCGGATTTCAATCCAAATCCTAAAATCCAGAAAAATTTAACAAGCGTCTATGCGTCTGAATATTGAATTACAAACCATGAAAATTATTTATCGGGTTAATCATCTATCAATCATGAAGACATTTTGCAGGCGGGTCCGGGCCCTATATTCGGAAAATTTTTGTTATGTAGAATAGGAAAATAACTTGACGGCCCTACCTACTGATTATGGTTGAATCTGATTCGTTCTCTGCACAAGTAAGTATATTCAAGAGAATGCCCTTAAACTGTAAATATTTTCTGTGATACTTAGATTTCTGTTTGAATTTATATTACAATTTGTTGTTTTTTCTTAATTTAATAAATTTTAATGCACATAAATATTGCATACCAATAAACACCCACAATATATTTAATTATTCTAGAGGCGCATATGAAAACAAACAACTTTCATAATTGATAAAAATTTTTGTAAATGCGTGTAAATATTTGAGGATTTAAGGATTATTAATGAAAACAATGAATAATTACGAAAAAAAACACACTGCAGAAATTGGCTGAATAAAACTTAAAAAAAATATATCTATACTACAATATTTTAAATCTGTAAATTAATGGCGAATACTCGTACGAGTATATTGTAAAATCAATATTTACAAAAATAATAATATGTATAAAAAATGGCAAACAGCAACAATATTGCAGCTGAATATCAATGTTGCATGTCGCTATGGATGCATACATGTTGCAGCCAGTCAGCGGTGGAGGCACAGGTACCGATGTGTGCATCACTTCACCAAACCGCCACCACTTTTATGCGCGCGATATTTTCAATAAATTTCAATAAATTCAATGATGAATTTTCCATTGGCAATTTTATGTTGGCACACAAACACATGCACAAACACCACCACCAATAAACAAGAAAATACTGAAATAAATGCTATAAAAAAATTTATATACATATATATCAAGTGAAGGGTGAGGTGGTCTCTATGGTCCACCAGGAATACAATGAGAATGGATCCATACACGAAAAAAAGTTTTAAAAATATATTGCAAAAAAAAAAGGAGACCAAAAACCAAATGAATATAGAAACCAAAGTGTTTTTTTTTTTTTTTATTTCTTAACTCACTATTACATAGTGGGTGTGTATTTGATATATGAATGCGAGTACACTGAGACGACAGGTGGGTACATTGTTGTAGTTTGACGGGTTAGCTTGCAACGATTCGTTGTCGTACCTACCTGTTCCTAGACATACGCCCAGCCGCCCGCCCGTCCCCGTTCATTCATGTGAATTGCGGTTACATTTTATTATTGATGGCAATTGTCGATACTGTGCAAATGAAAAACAAAAAACAAAAATACACATCCAATTGTTGGCGAGTTGGGAAGTTGAATTTGTATTGGGAGAGAGCAGGAGAGTATGGTGGTGGTGATGGTAGTAAAGCATCGAAACCGTACACAACAAAAACCTATGTAGTACCATTAGATTGCACTTCGACGTTATCAAAAATTATTTGCGAGCCATTATGATTGCTTTGGACGGTAGCAAATTGATTTCGTTCGGTTTGTTGTTGTTCTGTTATTGTTAATGTTATTTTTTGTTTACTGTAGCTAATGTGGTTAGAAATCCAATGAATTATTTAAAAGTGATATGAGCGGATATTCAGCTTTACAATAATACTGCAAGGAAACACGAACACATATATTCATATTTAAGAACTTTCGAGTACCTAAATGTTTGACTTAAAAAAATTAATTTTATTGTAATAAAATTACAATAAAAATTGCATAGATTGTGTATACATACAACACCAGGCAGACCCGAGATATGGAATCTTAGATCGGAATGATACTAGTTTTACTGCTTATAATTTAAAGCCATAAGGCTTTATAAGGTGGCAGACCCCATGTTTTGACAAAAAGCTTCAAGTACCTTGGACACCTTTAGCTCAACAAGGGAACGCCATAGAGGTTTGGTATCTAGATATTTCACTTCATGGGTTAGATGAATTGTGATTCCTCTGAGTAATGGTAAAATGAGACCATAAATTTTCCTTCTCCTGGTGAAAAGAATAACACCAGTTTTACCGATAACTCGTTTCAGCAACACCCAGAGTCAATCATATTCAGGCCAGTTTGGGCCTTCCTACAAACATATCCTATCGATTGGCCCGTGATTAAGCAGGCCTCATTTAGGTAAATAAGCAGAGAGTCAACCAGCAGATACCACAGCAGTGGTGAGAAAACGCCCTCTTGGGGACATGCTCTATTCACGCCGCAAGTCACAAATTGACCACAATCAGCTTGAACCATTGTAAGTCTATGTAACAGTATTGAGCGTATCCAGTTAACAAGAACCGGATTCACTCCATGCTGACCTGATGCATTGCATATACCCTCAAAAGTCGTGTTGTCAAAAGCTCCCTCAATATCAACCAAAATACCAATAGTGTAATCTTTCCTGTTGAGGATTCGCTCAATCTGACCTACAAGATTTTGCAGGGCCATCGACATTTTCCCCATTGGTAAGCATGCTGAAAGAGAGGATGTAACAATAACGACTCACTACGGATTCGTTGTTCGATACAGTGCTCAAAACATTTTAATAAGAAAAACATCATACTGATTGATCTAAAGCTTTTGGGACTGGTATAGTTGTCCTTTCCAATTATTGGAATGAAAACAACTGTCCTGGTGACCCACTAGTTACGCTGAGAAACTGTCGAACTAACCCTCCTCGCTTCCGGAAAATTTGGACAACAGAGACCTGATTGCACGGAAAGTGAGATTCCTGCATTAAGCTTAACATCTCACTTTTTTATTCCGTGAAAGTGACATCAAATGTTTTAAATGAACATAATCAGTTGGCTTGACCCTTTTTGAGGATTTTTGCCAACCTAGCGAGATTTTCCGCGGCTGCTTCCAGACCTCGCTTGTTGCGTAGTTTAGGGGGTAGAATACAGCTTAATGAAGCCAGTTCTACACTAAACTTAGGCCAATCCGTCTTTTTCGGATTTCTTATTAGCAGTAAAGGATTAACTTCAACACCATACTGAAATTCGATATATCTGTGGTCTGATAGAGAGTCATCTCTAAGGACCTTCCAGTTTGCAATAGGTTCTAGGTCTACTAAAACTCTTATCGTGTAGAATCGTGCGTCCCCTTAACTCACCAAGTCTAAGTGTTTTTTTTTTTTGCGGAACTTCTTTTTACTGAAACACCTTAATCGCCCTTCTATTATTATTTGAAAAAATATGAATAACTTAGAAATGCGTTAAATTACATGTATTGAGTTGAAATTAAAAAGGAAAATAATGTTGTCCAAGCTACGTAATTCTTAGAATTCAAACTCTTCGATTATTCTGCATAGCATCCATCCTCTTTGCTTTTATAACTATAAGCAACATAATCATTTCCAATTACGCATTCCGTCACAGCTTCATAACCAATATATTCTCAGCAACAACAACAACAATAGCAATAACAAACTTCATAACAACACAACTAAGTTTGTAGCCATAAAACTCCCCCAAGTTACATCAGCAGAAGAGCACCACCGCATATCCTCATCCTCAGCCACACAAAAAAACAAAACTAACTTAACTATTTTGCTCGATTTTAATGTAGCACGTTCTCTCTCGGTAACTAACGACTAACTTACTTACTTACTTACCTAATAGTTTCATGCACAATAGCTACACAAGAAGAATGCATTGCATTGAGGTACATTGAGGAGTATATACATACATATCTTGATCTAAATCCATAACCACATCACATTTCCTCTTAACGCCCCCCCCCCCTCCTCCCGCCAAACGGTTCACCTCACCACATACAATTTTGCTGTAAGCAATAATTGTTGCTTTCGCTGTAATTTGGCGACGACTTCTATGATGGCGAGTACCTTCACTGCCTATTCCCTTCCTCCCGTGTCGACTTGAAAGGCATTGTAATTTTCTTTTTACAGTGCATTCGCGATCGATCCTTGGCTAGTGATTTTCCTGTCATACCAATGGCAATGGCAATGCCAATGCCATGGATGGCATGTCGCATGTCGCACAGCATCATCATTGCCATCATTGCTGCCTCATAGTGAGTGGTTGGTTGTTGTTGTTGTTGGTGATGGTGATGGTGGTGGTTTGTTTTTAGTATGGTGCAATATTCGAGTATAGCGCGCAAGAATCGTGTCTTAACCGCCCCTTTTGATTCATCGATATCGGAGACTTAATTTTTCATTATTGCATTGATTGCAGAAGTGATGTTGACCAGAGCGCTGCCAGCACTAGTAAAGAACAACACAAAACTTATATTTGGGGACGTGTTGTTTGTTGCAACAAAAAAAAAAAAAAAAAAAACTTGAGGACGCTCTTGATGAGGATGATGTTGATAATGATAATAGTGACTTTGGTGTAGTAGACATTTATGGAATGCGAGCTGTATGCTTTACGAAGTACCTAACCCCGGCAAACAACATAAAAATATTAAATGTGAAATCAAAATTTTCATATGAATCTACGATCAAAGAGTTTTTGGTCAGTAACTCGAAAACAATTATGAACTTTTAGTTTCAGTTGGCCAGGCCATAGAATGCGTACGAAAAAACCAACGTAATTTCACACAAGGCTTACTTCTATAGCGAAGAGCTCAGTACTTAATGATATGAGGTTTTCCTGCACATTTTGAATACACGAACAATTTTATACCTACCCACTACTAAAATAGTCTGACTTAGATATCGGCAGCACAATTAACGCATTATAGTGGAAATTATACAGCATTAAAGAAAAAAATTTAGACTTGATCCAATATGGCGCCGAAATATTTGTATAGCAAAATACGGAAAAAAATTGTTTAAGAATTTTTTTGTTTTATCGCAAAATTAAGTAAAGGACAGTATTAGTTATGGTCATAAATGGTCTCGTCAGCATCTACATCTTAATTTCCTTCACTCCCGATTTTCCGTCCGATTTTCGAGCGGGTTACTGTATCGGTTCACAGATTTCTGATGTGAACATCTACTAATGATGATAGGTAGAGCGAAAAAGACTGCGAGCCTTTCTTTCGTCTCTGCAATTAATCTCGGTGCAGTGTAGAGAAGATTTCGATATCTAACAATTTTAGA
Source organism: Toxonevra muliebris (assembly GCA_963691655.1). Taxonomy (NCBI): domain Eukaryota; kingdom Metazoa; phylum Arthropoda; class Insecta; order Diptera; family Pallopteridae; genus Toxonevra; species Toxonevra muliebris. The sequence goes on along the minus strand of OY829326.1, from coordinate 115,242,621 downwards.
ATTCGTTAGTGGCGAAAGAGAGCTTTTCATTTAGGTTAAAAAGAGACTGGCACCATCTGTTGCTCACATCTTTAACTTCGAACTAGATTTGTTTTGGCAGTGAATAAATTATTGTCTAGATAGTAAAAATTCACTCAGTTTGAGAAAAAATAGTCTTGATCCACTAACTATGATACTCAACGCGTAATATAATGATGATAGTGATAGGTTGACCTCTCTGCTAATGGATTTAAAGGGGTCGCCTATTATAGAACGAAAAAAACAAGTACTTTTTGGAGATTTTTTTATTCTCAAAACTATTCAATATTTATTTTTGCAATTTATACTAGCCGAAATTGAGTAATTTCAATCATTTTTAAGGTTTCAGCTGAAACTCCGTTGAAATGCTCAATTCCGTCTTAAAAAATATGTCAAACGAAACCACGGAAATGATATGATTTCAACGAAACCGCGTTGAAAAAGAACAAGGCGGCATAATGGCTGCGGTTGAAGTGAAACATGAGTGATAACAATTGACGCTTTCTTCTATACACTCTTATTTCGTTGCTTAATATTTCGTTGATCATTTTGATTCTCTTCGTATTCAAATGGTTAACTCTTTCATACTCAATGTTGCGTATATGCAACATTCATTTTAATATGGCATAAATAAAATGTTTAATAGATATTACTATTAACGTTATTTGTTTCGTCTTTGAAGTCCAGCAAAAACCTAAGTGCAAAAATTTTTAGTAAAACCTTTTGCACAATTTTTTGAAAAATAATGCATTAAATTATTACTAACCGGAAATTTTTTTTTATCAGATATGTTTATAAAAGATAACAGAATATGAAAATCAAAAAATTGGAAAAAATTAGTTATCCATTGGTTGTCTACAGCTTCATAGCAATAAAGGACAAAAAATAAAGAAATTTGGCGTCGTGATTGTGGAAGACTTAAGTAACCATAATTTCACAACAAAAGGTTTCTCCCAAGCCCCATTATAATTCGGGCGTCAAAGGGTTAAGATCGAAATATTTAGCAATAATTATAGAAATAAGCAATAAACTGTCAAACGAAACTATAATTGAAATCAGCTTCACAATGTGATCGATTGCAGTCTCGTTCGAAACCATTTGCCGAAACTACGCAATTTCGGCTCAGTGGGAACATAGTATTACGGAGATTATTGTTATCATATCCAAGAGTTCAAATTAGTTTTTTAATGCTATTGTATAAAAAATTTAGCAATTTAGCTAAATCAGGTGAATTCGGTGGCTGTTGGATGGTATTTGTTGCATTTTTCGTCAAAAAATTACGAATAATAGTGGCACTGTGCGACGGTGCGTTATCATGGTGCAAAATCCACGAGTTTTCTGTCCCCAATTCTGTTCTCTTTTTTGGCGAATTGCTTCACGCAAACATCTCATAACGCCCAAATAACACTCTTTGTTTACTGTCTGGCCTTCTGGCAAAAATTCATGATGCACTACACCGTTGTAATCCATGAAAACCGTGAGCATTGCCTTCTTTTTTGATTGAAAACGACGTGTTTTTTTTTGTATCGGCTCATTTGGTGAACGCCATTCACTTGCCTGATGTCTGGATTGCGTGTCGTACTCATAAACCCACGGCTCGTCTCAGTAATGATCCTTTTGATAAATGTGGAATCGGATTTTTACACAAAATTTAATATAAATTCGTTGTTGCAAATTTAAATCCATTTCTAAACTTGTAAAAAATCACCAACACACACAGAGATAGATTTTCTCTTGGCTACGTAACTTTTGCAAATGTCAAGCTATGACGCTAAGATTTAGAGGGAATATCAACAACAGATGTAACAACTTAACAAAAAAACTCAAATTGGAACGATGGGAGTGCTAAACTTTTTGATCAAGGTAGTATACCTATAAAATAGTTTTTTTGTTCATAAAAAATGTAAAAATTTTCAATTTGAAAAAAAAACTTATTTTTGGAATAAATTTTGCACATTTCATTGTTTACAACTTTTTTCAAATAATGTTTTGAGTATTAAATTTAAGTATATCTTAAAGGTAATTCAATTACCTTTAATTTAGAAAGAACTCATATTAATATCTGAAGATTCTTTTGAGTTATGGTGGTGTTTCAAAAACATAGTTTTGAGAAAAACACGTTCGAAAAACGTTCTAAGGAGTGAGATCGAAAAAATCTTAACATTCAATAATTTTTAAACGGTTGATTTTAGAGTTTTGATTTTTTTTTTTATTAATAATATTTTACAAATTACAGAAAAATATTACTTTTATAGTTCTAACCACTATGGGCTATGAAACTCGTGGACCTTTTTTGGTAAGCCTTCCATTAAAGATTTGTTAGTTGTTTCAGACACCTTTTTGGATCAGTTTGCCCATCTCCTTTTAAAATCATTGATATTTTGGGACATCTTTTTTGTGCCCTTTAAGTTTCTTTTCACAAGAGCCCAATATCTCTCCACTGGCCTTAGTTCCGAACAATTTGGAGGATTGGCCTCTCTTGGTACCAAAACTATGTTAATACTTTGGTACCACTCCAGAGCTTTCTTGCCGTAGTAACATGATGCCAAATCGGGCCAAAAATATGTGGACACATTGTGTTCTCTTATGAAAGGAACAATCCTTTTTTTCAAACATTCTTTGATGAATATTTCGGTATTTATAGAGCCTACTGAAACAAATGACTTGCTTATTTTGCCGCACATACAAACATATAGCTTGCCATATCATGATTTTTTCGGAAAGTTTGTCTACTTTTGGATTCTAAATTGTTCTTCGACATTTCCTCGAGCATCAACAACATAAAAATTTTGACCCGGAAGCTGCGTAAAATCTGCCAGTACATACGTTTCGTCGTCCATTATACAACATGAATATTTTTGTATGAAATTCGATTTTAATTTCCGAGCCCTACTTTTGGTGTCTAAATTTTTTGCAGTATTCCTGTCTGGAACTTTTTGGACATTGTATGTTTTCAAACCTGCATTGGCTTTAACTTTTCACACCCAATAGTCAGAGCACTGGGCTAACCGGGCAGCTTTTCTACCAGATGTGTTTGGAGATCTTTTCAATATGCTTTCTATTTTCTTGGCTTTCCCAATATCATGTGGTCCTTGTTTTCTTCCCGAACCAGGTTTCCTATCGATGGTCAAAACCTCCTGAAACTGTTTAATAACATTGGAAACAGTTTGACGTCAGACCTTCAATTCTTTGGCCAATTTGGATTTTTTTTGAAAATTTTTAATAATTTTAAGACATACTTTTTTTTCTTCACTCATTTTGATCAAACAACATGTTTGTCATTGAAAATAACAACTGACATATTTTTCAAAGATAATTAGATCAAAGAAATTTTCAAATTTTACACCCAAGAAAAATTATTAGGTAAAACGTGTGTTAAGATTTTTTCAATCTCACTCCTTAAAAGCGATTTAAGCTACAATAAAAAATTTTGGATTTTTTTGACCCATTACACCAGGTAACCTCCTTAAATTATAAAAGCTATATAACTATGGAATTAGGGGCATGATATATTTACAAGAATTGAATTTGAGTTCACTGGCTCGCTATCCATTCACTCAACTGTATGTGTGAAAAATTACATTATTTGTGTTTTTGCAATTTCATCTTGAAAAAAAAAAAACAGGTGCAGGAACTAACTACACTGGTCCTTACCAAATAGCTTCAGCACACTCAGAGAAGAGGTGACCGATGAAACTTTAATGTGGCAAACGAAGGCCGATCATCAATTGTTTTGCCAACTAAGTAAATAAGTGTATTGAATTTAAAGAATGAAAGCGTCAATTCAGAATATTAACATAACCAACAAAGCATAACTGTCAAATATGATTACGATATTCGAAGATTTTCTCCATACATATGTAAAAAAATATTTGGTGCTCCAACTCTATATGAGTCTAAACTGGCTCAGGCAAGTAATGCCGAATATGGCTCTTAAGTTCGAACCTTTGGTCTTGCAACCAATCCAACTCCATTAATTAGCATAAAAAGTTTTCCTTTCGGTAGCATAGGACTTGGCGCCAGGGGTCTAGGTCGACCTTTTCAGCGCTATTAAAAAGTGTGACATATGTAAGTATACCATATTTTGCTTGAATAGAAGAAACCTACTGTTTGTTTGTATTTCCAGACTGAGGACCCATAGATTTTAGATTTTACAGCAAAAGTTTTAGAAAAACAAAACGCGTTTAAGAAAGCGAACTCAATAAAAAAAATTGCTGGGTTGAGCCTATTTCTTTCTCGAAATCAAAATTGTTCACTTTGGCTTCAGTTTCTTAAGTCATCTTACCCGGTCAATTCTTGCCTAAAAATTTTCAAGTGCCGACTATTCTGATTTTTTTAGGTTTCAATGTCGAACAGAAGAAATAGCAGGCTCAGATTGATCTATGCGGGAAATGTTGTAGTAGTAGAACTTACTTGTATTCAATTCGGTATGTGGATTTATTGAGCTTGACTTGACTTCTTGAAAACAGACAGTCGTAAAATAGAAGAAATGTCTATATTTTCCAAATTTACAAACTTTTCAAATTACATTTGGTCAAAGAAAAACAGCAGGTTTTAGTTTCTGTGCACTTATGCACCTATGCAAGTACACAATTCCATTCCACAGTGCAGCGAACCAATAATGTCTAACCATTCAACTATAATTGTAACTTTGTGCTTATATGTATGTAAGTACTCGTACATTTTCGGAAGCATTACAAAAATACATACACGCATTTGTATGTAGATCTACTGTAGATTTACTACTAAAACATATGCCTAAAATGAATGGCTCTGCACACTACACACTACCACCACCATAAAGTCACTTAAAAAAGCAAAGTAAAATATAATAAAAAATAGTACATACCTACTACTCTGAAATGAGTAGAGAGATGAATCGTGCACTGACATGCCCCTCACTCATAACCAATTTAACATCAGAGCTGAGATTTGGTGTCTAGTGCAGTGCAGCGTATGGCGTACAACAACAAAACTCCTCAGGATGTGCGCCAGATTTCGTGGTATTTTACAGCGCACACTAGTAGTAGAAAAAATATAGAAAATCAACCGCATCCACCCAAAAGCAAAAAAAAAAAAAGAAAAAGAAAACAAAAACATTGAGAATGCTACATAAGATTGGCACTTGTTGTTTTTGTGGTATACTATTCCACCTACTATGTAGAAAATTAGTAGTAGTAGTAGTAGTAGAGAATATCAAAGTGGGGCGCATATGCTGCTGTTGCTTAGTGCGGCTGCTGTACCCTCAATTATAAGTATCCCGGACAATGAAGAAGCAGAATGAAAATGCAGATATCATAAAAATGGGCGACAACGTGAAATCAAACGTAAGCGAAAACGAAGCGCGAGCAAACGAGCTTTGTTCAAAAAGCAGGAGAATGAAGGTTGTTGCTTGTGATGCATTTTTCCAGAAGTATCAACCAACAGGCTTCAACTGTCACGCAACGACAAACAAAGGAACAGCGATCTACGTACGTATTTATGTATGTATGTATTCAGCTATCTGCAATAAGTAGTGGTTTTCAGTTTGGGGGAAAATCTTTTGGGTGTATACTTAAAGTCATTTGTCAGATTGAAGGTGGACAAAACAAAATCTGTATGAAACGAAACGAAACGAAATTTCAAGCATGTTGCCAGTTATGTGCTTTCTAGCGGCAACAATGATCAAATGTTAGAGCAGATACACATACACATACGTGAATGCCCATTAGGAAAGATTGGAAGTGCTTGGACGTATGGTATAAACATTGCCATTGACAGCTTTTAAGATTACAAACTGTGAATGTACTTTTTCTCCGTATATACTCATATTTTTTTGTACAATGCTATGCTATAGAACTTTAGCTCACAGATGCCAAATTTCAAGCAGTACTTCTTTTCCTGTTGGGTATACTTGTGCATGTTAATTTACGCTTACCCTAAGTACTTTTACTTTTGCATTCAAAGGATGACCTTCATTGCACACTCACAAGACCAAAACAATTAAAAATCATATATAACGTCACCAAATTCATTCAAATTTTTGAATATGAACAAATCGTGACCAATCTTAGTCCAAATGACAAATCAGAGCAGCCCCTGAGATATGAAATTCATCCCTTAAAGCAGGGGCGGATACAAGGGAGGGAACAGGGGGAAATTTCCTCCCCCCAAAAGATTTTCAAACAGGTGAACATAATTAGTTATTGTTGTTTTTAGTTATTACTATTTACTTTAAATTATAAGAATAATGAATAATCTTCCTCATTAAACCACTTTCCTTCTCTATGGAAATGTGCTGAAATAATAATGATACCTAAACCAAATAAACCTGAAAACTCAGTACCCTCATATAGACCTATAAGTTTACTAGCAATATTCTCGAAAATATTCGAAGAAGTAGATTACTAATAATACTAGAAAATAAGAATATAGTTCCGGATCGCCAATTTGGGTTTCGTCATAAGCACGGTACTCCTGAGCAATATCATCGCATAGGGAATATAGTCACTGACTTTCTGAAATGCAAAAAATATTGCTGTGCCATATTTTTGGACATTCAACAAGCGTTCGACAAAGTTTGGCATCAAGGGATGTTATAGAAATTAAAAAATTTACCTCCAGCTCCATTTTATTTGGTCTTAAAGTCCTATCATTCCTATGTCAAAGTAAATGATGAAACATCAGCGAAATGTCAAGTGAAAACCGAAGTACCACAGGGCAGTGTTCTGGGTCCTGCTCTTTATTCGATTTTTACCTGCGACTTGCCTGAAACTGATGGTGTTACTATAGCTACTTATCCAGATGATACTGTCATTTTAGCGTCGAATTAATCTCCTACAGAAGCTGCTAATCTAGTTCAAAAACAGCTCGACGACTTTCAACAATGGTTACTTCGTGCTTGAGTGCTTGACTGGAGTTCCATCTGCCTCAGGTTCGATTCCCAGATGGGGTTAAAGTCTTAAAAAATGTCCAAATGGATTGTTCTAATTAAATGGATTATCTCAGTGATTTAATTCTTAAATACGTGACTCAAGTACCAGTTCGACGGGTTCTATTCTCAGGTAGAGAATTGAATCCACCAAAAAAAAAAACAAAATTATAGGTTTCGGGTCGATATAAAGAAAATCCCAGATGGGAAAGAGAAAATTTGAATACAGGTTAGGAATCAGCGACCTTAAATTATTCTTAAAATTCTACTAATACTCGACCAACAATAATATAAACCAATCTAAAACCGAAAACTGAATAAATGTATCCTATTGTTATATTTTATTTTACACGTTCCTTTGCCTTGGAAATAGATCATAGAAATTGTGAACAAGAACAGGGTTTCCCCTAAATACATAACGTACCAGATACCAGTAAGTTTTCACATGGTTATACCTTTGAAATTGTTAGTCATCGAAATAAAGAATTGGTTCAAAATAAAAAAATGTTTCCTGTATCCGCCACTGCTTAAAGTAGTGGATTAATCTATTTAGAGCAGTGGTTCTCAAGTGGTGGGGCGCGCTCCCCTACGGCGTAGATAGATTTGAAGGGAGGCACGGAGACATTTTAATAAACAAATATTTGCGTACTCAGTAATGCATTGTAATCATAATATTTAGTTTTTAATAAAATAATTTATCTTTTATCTTATATTATGTGCTAAAATATGCACTTTTTAGTTTCACATTTTAAATTTCTGACTTTAACCGCGAAAATATTTATTAAAAAAAAGTTGAATCGAGTGTGAAATACCATTTTTAGTGTTAAAATATTAATTATTTGTATAGTTTAGTGATAAAATATTAATACGAGTACGTATTTTTACTAGTTTAGTTTAGCCTTAACACAGACTAACCAGAGTCTCCTCTAAAGTAGACAGCAACTAGATATTTTTCCAGGCGGGTATGATTTAATTTATAAATAGTAAATCAGTACAAAAAATGTTGTGTGAAAATCAAAGTGGGGGAGGAGCGGGTTTGGCACTAATTCTAAAAGGGGGGCGCAGGACGAAAACAGTTTAGGACCGCTGATTTAGAGCTTTATCCCCATAACCAAAACTTCTAAAATTTACTCCTAACAATAGCAAAGATTAAAAGTCTAATCAATTGGTGAGAAGAAAATTACGATCAGTTGAAAAGAATTTAAATGATCCTTCCCCTATACAGGGTGACAATCGTAAAGTGACGCACACATTTCAGCAGTTATTTTCAAAAGGACGTACTTCCATTAAGTACAATTAAGTGTTAACATTGCTGAATATATAAGCATTCATTTGAACCCCACCTCATTCAATATAACCTCCTTTAGCCTGCACACATGCCTTCAATCGATCCGGAAATCGTAGGACTGTTCGCCGCAGGACTTCCTGATCAATTTCAGTCCAGGCTTTCTCTAATGAATTTGTCAGCGACTCCAGACTGTGGTGTTGAGATGCACAAGCCTTACTCTCTAAAATACTACAAATAGAGTAGTCCATTGGATTCAAGTCTGGGGAGTATGGTGGCCATTCTTGAGATGTTATGAATCCAGAAAAATTGTCTTTTATTCATGTTTGCGTTAATTTTGCCATGTGGGAAGGTGCAGAATCTTGCTGGAAAGTCCAGTTTTCATTTCCAAATGTATCTTGGGCCCAGGGAAGAACATGTTCATTTAAAATGCTCCGATAAACAACCTGGTCAATTTTAACACCCTCTTCAACGAATATTAGAGGGGTTCTGGCATTAGCGGAAACTCCGGCCCATACCATAACGGAAGCTGGCTTTTGAACTCGGCCAACAGTCCAATTTTGTTGCGATGATGATGTTAGCCACATTCGGTCATTTTGCGCATTGAAATGTTGTTCAACCGTGAAAATTTTTTCATCTGTAAACAAGATACAGATTTCAACATTTTTTAACACGGAGGAGCGTAGCAACGCCTTGCATCTTTGCAGTCGCAAATCTTTCTTTCTTTGTGTCAGATCTTGAGCTTTTCGGAGCTTGTACGGCTTCAGATTAAGCTTTGATTTTGCAATGATTCGCACTGTTTCACGGTTTACTCCCACTTCCTTAGCGATTTTTCTCATTGAGCGCCTTGGATTTCGCTTGATTCGTTTACGAATTTTTTCTGTTAAACCAGTAGTAACTGTTGAAAATTTTCCCCGATCTCTATCTCCAAAACCCCCAGTTTCATTATATCGAATAATAGCTCGGTCTACCGTACGACTTGACAAATTAAAGCCTTTGCAATTTGACGGCTACTATAATTTGCCAAATGAAATTTCATAATTTCACGACGAATATTTTCCTTGTCCATTTTTATGGAAATTTCAAAATGTAATAACAAAAATTCAAATCGGACTTGGCATGTTCCCATTTTCATTAATTTCGCAATTTTTTAAATTTTTTTGATAACCAAATTTTTTATCTCAAAATTATGTCCAAAGTTCAAAGTTAAATAAATTTTTAAAAGACAGAATTAGAATGTTGCCGGATAGCCAAGGTGATTTTGGGGGAAACAATATTCATTGAAAATTTGTTTTTTTTTTTTGCATTATAGAGGGAAATTCGTGATTCGGAGGTGATTCTGATGTTGAAGGACTCACACTAATTTTTAATAAGGAAAATTTTTTTCAAAGATGGTATAATAGTTTTCTAAACAGTAATTTCCTTTGGGATATTTTTGGAAAAGGGGGGTAGAACCCCCTTGTTTGAGGGGAGGGTTTAAGGATAGAGGAAAGTGTCGTTACAGAAAATTTTTATCTGATTGTGCTGAACAACTTTAATTAATACATAAAATTTGTATCTATTAAGATAAGCACTTTTTTCTTCTGTACTGATAGACCCAAATTTTCGGACTTCAGAACCAGATTGTGTGAATCTTTGATGTGATGGAGAAAAACTGACTTCAGATTTGTGATCAGCGCCGCCGAATTACTGTAAGCCCGTTGGAAAATACGGGGACTCAAATTTTTTTTTTGCACTGTGTAATCATAGCCAGCTGAAAGTTTTTTCAATCGCCTTAATTTGGATAAAGAATTTTAAAAATCATTGTTTTTATATTGCGCAATAAGTAAGTTTGCGATTTGATAATGGTATTAAGTAGTTCAATGTCCAACCCCGATTAATATATGTTTTTGAGGATGGTATCAATGTAACGTCGATTAATATCGATCATCTTTCTATTTTTGTTGATAAATTGAGATATCTGTTACAGTTTGTAAACTCCCTTCAAATATTAAGCCTTACAGTCTTACAATATTGGCCGCATAAAAAATTGGTACATATTCGATGAAAACACCTTTCACCTTGACCATTATTGACTGCCAATGAGACACACAGGCAGATAAGTAGCAAGCTCTTCAAAGCTCTACATACAAACAACCTTGCCAATCTCAATTATGAGGCACACACAATAATAATAATACTAAAAAAAAAAACAAAACGTAACAAACGCACCTTTCAACCACAATTTTACGAATTACTATAAACCAAATAATATACAAAAAAAAAAAATTACAAAAAAGAAAGAAATTAAATTAATAAGTATGTATGGGTGTATAGAGTCTCCAGCTAAAGTAAAACAACAGATCACATTCACTCCATTCAATATATCGTGGTTATTTGGATGATGATGATTGTAGTGGTATAGCATTCATGTACTTGTAGTGTAGCAAATGCCATTGCCAAGCCACCGCCAACATCACCATTACCATCACCGTCACTACTACTGACCACTACTGTTATGTGACTTCGCAGAAGAAACAAAAACAACTGCAAAACCGGAGCAAAAGCCTAAGAAGAAAACGCTTAATTTAAATTGACTAAACTGAATTTTGAACGCTGCGCGATTATGTTCAGGATAATGACAAAAAATACTCTTCTCTTTATCCAAGTGTTCGAACAAAAAAGATGTACCTACTCGTATATCCATGTTCATGAATTTAGCTTAATAACTTTCGAAAGAACACATTGAAGTTGATATGAGATTATTGGTAATAAATATGCAGTGGATGAAAGAATTGGTGGCAGCAGAAGAGAAGAAGTGAAAAAAGTCGCATTTAAACCGAAATAAGTAGCGTTAAAAACAATTACTAGTTTTATATGAAATGTACACCAATTTCGCGCAAGATCAGAAAATTGTTTTTTGAAATGAAATGAGGTGAAACGAAAATATAGGAATCAGCCTATATGTACATGTAAAAGCTTATATACTTACTTGTACAGATGTAAATACATACTCGCTATCTTACGGTTCAATGAAGTGTTTTTGGTTTTTATGATAATTATAAAACAAGAACAGGACAGAGTCCATAAATTGAATTGAATGAGTTCGGCTCATATTCATCTGGATTGGTTTAGCTTAAGCCGTTTATTGTCCAGGTGAAGTCTGGTAATGATAAAACCTATATGTATATTTATGTATACATACATATGTGTATGTTATTGTACATATCAGTTAGAGTTCAAACTTAAACGTAATGCGAAAGGAAAATTTAATGTTTTTCATATGCTGTAATTGAAGGGTGCGACCATATTAGTTGTCAGCCATAAAGTATTCACCTACATGCACATTTGCATTTAATGAACACGCTAGCGGGTCCTAGGTGGCGAAGTTATCTCCCCAACAAAGACGAATATATCATACATTTTGCTAGTGAATAGATAAAATAAAAATTGGACAGACAAATAAATTTCAAAAAAATTATTTCTAAATAAAACCTAAATCAAAATTATTAATTTTTTTTTACGCGATTTTAAACTTTGCTCATTACTAAAAATATTCCTATAATAAAACATAAGATATCTTTGTTATTTTTGCATATGAGAATGTTTGTGTTTTTTATAAGGGCAAAAACAAAACCCAAAAGGAATAGAGATAATGGGTTAACGCTTTACAAAAAAAAATGTTAAGAAGGAAAAATAACAAAGATATTCAAAAATTGTCAAACTTATAAAAATTTGACGCTGAGACCCAAAACGGAGTTAACCACAGTACTATGTAGTACTTTCGCTATCCAACAAGTATACTCTCACCTCAGTAGGAGTTGAAAAGTAGAGCCCTCTCCCGATGGGTTAAAATAACGCTCTTTAAGGACTGCGCCGAATAAAATTGTCCGTTACATTGCTTCCCATACTGTGCTATTGAAAGATTCAAATTCAAAAATTTTTTATCTCATAAGCTCTGAATTAAATGTCAGAATATATTATGTGTCGCCTATATTCAATACAAATTTATTTAATGCAAAAATGGCAAGCGAACTGGAAGTACGTGAATATATTTTCAAAATTTTTCCAAAGCAACCTTAGTTGTCTTTTAAAAAAATTGCTAAAGAGGTGGGAGTTAGCCCTAAAACCATTTCTCGCTTTATTAAACGCTTAAAAAATGAACTGGGAATTGCTCGGAAAACAGATTCCGGTAAAAAGAAAGGGGCACATGATCGTGAATAGGCGAAGAAAGTTGTGACGATTCTGAAGAAAAATCCAAGCATATCGTGAAAGGAATTGGCGAGGAAGGCTGATTGCTCAAAAACTGTTATGCACAGGACTAAGAAGAAAGCAGGGCTGAAGACGTACAAGGTGCAAAAAGTTCCGGATAGAAGTGCCTGAACCCGCAAAACAACGATCTAAAAAGCTGAAACAAGATTTTGTTATGAAATTTGAATGCTGCATAATGGACGACGAGGCTTACGTTTTAGCTGACTTTCCCCAACCTCCTGGGGAGAAATTTTATACAGCCGATTCTCGAGGAAGTGTAGCGGACAAATTCAAAGCCAAAAATATGACAAAATTCCCAAAAAAAATTCCTTGTTTGCAGGCAGTTCTCAGTTATGGCAAAAGGAACAGCTCTTTCGTGACATCGGATACAATCAACGGCGAAATATATATTTGAAGGAAAAGAGAGCTTGCAAAAGAGGTTGCTTCCATTTTTACGTTAACATGAACTATCCACTTTTTTTTTTGCCTGACCTAGCTTCATGTCACTACGGCAAAGCGAGCTTAGAGTGGTTCCAACGGAATGATGTGATTTTAGCGCCAAGAGAAGCCATTCTACCAAACTGTCCAGAATTAAGGCCGATTGAGAGATACTAGGCTTTAGTAAAACGGGAGATGAAGTTAACAAAAAAAGTGGGCAAGGGCCTTCAAGACTTTAAAAGAAAGTGGTCTTCAGCAGCTGTGAGGGTGTCGGACACTACCAAGAAAACATTAATGGACGGGGTTCCTGAAAAAATAAAACTTTTTATTAAAAAATAATAATTTTTGGTTTCTTATTTTTTTTGTCTAATTTAAAAATAATTTACAAAATAAAATACTTTAGCTTATAAAAATCGGACTACGGGTTCAACGATTTCATAATTTTTGTAGCGGGCAATTTTATTCGGCGTTCTCCTTATGTCTCTCATGCTTCCCATCCTAATGTATGGCGCTGATCAGAGAGTGTTAGGTGCGTTTGAGAAGAAGATATGCGTGGACGTGTACCGAATAAGATGGAGCCGTTAGCTGTGTGAGCTGCATTCCGACAGTGACGTAGTCAAGTGCATTAAAAAACCAGGGACATAGCTGCCTAAGCAATGTTGAGCGAATGGAAAAAAATGGGAAGGTGTTCTATTCGAGCTACGATGGTGGAACGCGCAGAAGAGGACGAACGAATCTTCGTTGGAAAGATTAGATACAGGAGAACTTGACTATATTTGGCCTTACCTTACCTAAAGTAAGTAATTCGTGAAAGTAGTTTTTTTGGAAAATATTAATGAGCATATACAAGACGAAATCTTAGAGAAACTGAAAGCCTCAACTGCCAGAAAATTATCAGAGGACTGTCAAAGAAAAAACTAAATTTCCAGGAGGATTTATAGAGAATTTGGTGCATTATGGTGAAAAGCATATCCTATTCCTATTCTTCTCTTATTCCTATACTATAATATCTTCAGAAGTTTAGGTCCATATCGAGACAGACTAATTGCATTGCTAATATTGAAGGAATTAAAATGTGACAACCTTTTAAAGTTATGGCACATAATGTAATTGAGAAACATAGAGAACACTGAAACAATTGTGGAATATAAATAAAAAAGGAATATATATATTTTACAATTTTTGAACCACCCTCACTTATTCTCTTCATTACTTTGTTCAAGAAATTAGTTTTATATGATTGATATGTAAATTTTCAATAAATCGCCTCATGTTTTTAGAATAAGTAATATATGTAGAGCTGAAAAAAGAAACAGAACAATTATTCAAACGAAAGCAATTTAATTTTTTGTAGTATTAAAAATTACATTCATCTCTGCTGACGTTTTCAAGATCTCATGACAATTTAAAACAAATCCAGCAACAACGACAACAACGAACGAACGACACATGCAATCACAGATACAAACAACTCACATAACTTGCATCTCTTTCTCAGCGTACATATATCTGTCTGTCTGTCTGACAAGTGGGCGTGTCGCACTTATTATAAATGCGCAGAGTTCTTAATTTATTTCATTTATTAAGTAAGAACAACAACAACAACGAAAGAAAAGTGAAACGAAATGAGAATCACAAAATCGCATTTCTATAAAAAAAATGTCTTCTTGTGGATGTTGCTGTTGTTGTTGTTGGGGTTGTTGTTGTTATTGTTGTTGCAGGAATCATTGACGCAATCGCGCCACAATTTCTGGATGGCAATGGCGATGGTGTCCCTCGCTCGTTCGCATAATACACGAGAAAAGGAAATAAATTACTTTAAATGGTTTTGGATAGCAAATTGCAGATTGCCATTTCAAAAGCAAAGATATGCCAAGCCACACATATCAAACAGAATACAAAAACAAATGAACACGACATACCAGCAATAGCAACAACCATGCAGCAACAACGATAGGAGCAACAAAAACAGAAAAAGAAGAAGAATAATAATGTCCAGCGACAGTTGACGGAGATTGAGATTGAGTTTAAGTTCAAGTTTGAAATTGAAGCTGAAGTTTTGAAAAACTAAAACAACAGCCAACAAAGTTAAGGAGACGCATTTGCACCCTTCCTACTTTGAGCTGATGGTTGTTGTTGTTGTTGTTACTGACTAAACGCATTTTCATTTCATTTCATAGTAGAGAAGCAGGCAGCAGCATCGCCAGTGCACACAACTCTATAATTGGTGGACGACGAGATTACGGATGACGACGGCGGTGACGGTGACGGCGACGGACAACGACATCCACGTTGACGATGACGTTGAGGTTGACGTTTAGGTTGACCGTTGCTGGCATCCATAATGACTTAACAACTATGTATGCTCGGTTGGTGTGATGGAAATATGTTCTTCTTCTTATGGCTTGAGTTGCAGCAGAAACCCTATGATTAAAATTTGACATCATCTGAAGAATTTAGTGCAAAGCAATTTTAGGATTTCGTGTGTGTTTGTGTGTGTGTGTGTGTGTGCAAGACTGGCAATTTATCCATTTATGTAGAGTTTTGTCGTTCAGCTCTCGCCATGTCCTTGAAGATTGTTTTGTTTTCCCCAACAACATAAATAACATTCTTAGAATTAAAACGCCCTTAGGAAATGCTCAACTTTTAGAGTTGAGACTGTATCAGGGTTGTATATGTAAGTCTGTGCATCTGCGATGCTTACTTGACAGCAATATTTCAAACATTAGGAAAAAATATATCCTAATCCAGGAACTTATCAAAGAAGTAATTTCGCTAGTAATTTCCAAGCTGGTGAAACTATAGAAGCAAATTTCATCTCCTTTACATGATTGCCATCATCTGGCCACCAAGACGATAAGGAATTCCTGGTAGGTTGATCTTGAGATCCGAAATGGGGTACACTATTGGCTCCAGAATGTAATCCACCAGTGACAGATTGTAAAGAGACGCTGAAAAATCATCGGAATATTTAAGTTCCAGAAACTGTCAAGTCCCTAATAATTTTTTATCATTACATATATTTTTTATGTTGTTAAAATATATAGCATACTAGAGTTCTATAGCTCACCGCTAGAGAATACTTCTTATTTAAAGGAAATATTCAAATCACTTCAATTTTGGTTCAGTTTCGTGGTTTTCTTCTACAGCTACTATAGTAGGGTAGCCAGACGTACTGATTTGATCAGGACATGTCCTGATTTTTTTTTAAATACTGATTTTTTTAAATCTGGAAATCAGTACGAAAATGTACTGATTTTTGTATTTTGTACTGATTTTTTCAAATTAATATCTTAAGAATTTTTGCTTAACCTTAATGGTCTTAAAATCGTTTTTGCAGACAGTCTCTTCCTGTTTGTTTCTTATTCTGATTGTTCACGAAATAAAATACCTACGCGTTGCTGCTATCGAGAGGAGAAAAGCAATATTTTCGTGAAGAGAATTCGGTTAACGTAAGTTTTTAAATGAGTGAAAGGAATTTGTTATTAATTCAATTTGATTACTGTCCTCAGCTCTCACAATCCTAATCTAAATATGGAAAATGAGACGTAACCCTGGAAGTACATGTTATTTTTTATACGTAAAGGTCATGATCGCCGAAACGACGACGAAATTATTCAAAGTGGTCATACACATGATCTAAACATCATAAGTTAGAAAGTTGATTGTTTCCGATTATTTGGTTTATTTATCATACAGAAAACCAGCAATGGACATTTTTTTTTAATTACATTTATCATAAATTAAATGTTTACCAACACTTAGAAAGAAAAATTGCAAAACGTAAACATGGGTCGTCGATATCCTTCCAGAGGTAATCAACATTATCTATTGTCGAAGAAAACAAATGTAACATGAACACACAAAATCGGAGAAAAAGTTTAAGAACATTTATATCACTATATTATATTGAAATTACTAGGTAATAAAAGCATAAAAACTGTACTGTTTTGTACTGATTTTCACTGCTTTCCAACGTCTAATGTACTGATTTCGCGGTTCAAAAATCTGGCTACCCTATACTATAGTGAAAAATAGATAGAGAAGGAGTAAGGAAAGGAGATAGGGAGGGAAAGTAGAACTGTGTGGATGAGATCCATGATCACTTGTTTAGTTTAACTGGTTAGGGCTAGTTTATTTTGGGGTCGTATTCAACTTTCCTGGAGAAAGGTGATTATGGCCCGTATACCTAAACAAGCAAATAGGTCTTTGGAACAACCCGAACATCCGTCCTGCTTAAAACTATGGAAATAGTGCTTGATTTACACATTAGATTTAACCTAGCAAATTTGATTTCTCTCCATCGATTACAATTTGCGTACTCCATAAAAGTGAATCAACTGAAGTTGCACTACACTTCCTCGTTAGTAAGATCAAAAAAGCCTTCCAATCAAAAGAGATTGCGCTGTGTGCTTTTCTTGACATAGAGGGTGCTTTTGATAATACTGATTTTGATTTAATTTCTAGAGGACTTGAACTTAAAGGTTCACTTAGGTAAATGCCATCTTGCTACTGTTACATCAAAGCCATTAAAGGCTGTCGCCTTTATTGTATTGTTAATCAATGATCTCTGAGTTAAACTAGATGGGCTTGGTTACGAATCAATTGGCTATACATATCATCTAGCTCTCGTTTCAAAATTTGATTCAACTATCACAGAAGCAAGGAATTCAGATCTCTCAAACAGGTTCTTGTGGGGTGCGTCAAAAAGGACTTATCAATCAACTCTAATAAAACTGTTCTTGTTTCCTTCTCCAGAAGGTACAAACTGGATCTTGGACGCATATCCTATCACAACATGGATGTCCTCACAAAAGCCACTTGGGCATGGAAAAAAACTCTTTGAAAATACCTTGAGTCTTACCCCCAAGATGATTTTCCGGTTCTATACTATGATAGTTAGGGCCAATTGTAGCTTATGCTGCACTAGTATAGTGGCCCAAGCTCATGGTCAGGGTTCGGCTCAAACTTAACACTCTCCAAAGGCTCGCCTGTCTCTCAATCACAGAGACTATGTGAACCTATCCCACTCCTGCTATTGAGATGATGATCGGACACGCACCTCTGCACATCTTCATAAAGAAAAGAGCAGCAATTGCAGCTTTACGGCTGCAAGTTTTATCCAATTTACTAATAGGTGCCCTCGGTCATTTGAGCATTCTTTGTGAAATTCCTAATCTGCTCTGACTAAGGATCTAAGCTTCGGTCAGAAATTCAATATTACCCTTCCGTCTAGGTCCGATTTGAATAATCAATTCCCCAACTTCGGTCCCTTCGCTTTCAATTGTTTAGAAAACGGATTGTGGTTCTGGTGTTGGTGTCGTTGGTGTCGTTGGTGCCAACACTCGAATCTCAATTCCACTGGCTACTTGTGTTAGTGTTTCAGACCGTAATACCATATGCAATTGAGACGTGCGCCAGAATTAGCCTTAAAAAAGCGCTAAAAGGTGTTCAGATTGTAATCTTCTCTGAAGGCCAGAAGCACTTTCCTCGTGAGGATTCTCGTTAAAGTTGATGAAGGAGTTTTTTGACGGCCTTGAGCAGTTGTCTACCCTTAACAAAGTTACGCTTTGTTGGGTACCAGGCCACTGTGACATTACAGGTAATGTAGCAGCTGATGAAACTTGCTAGACAGGGTACATCGGCTCTACACATAGGTCCCAATCCAATTTGTGGAATCGGCTGGGCTAATTTTAAACCAATCATAGAGGCGTGGGCAAATGAGAAATGGCTAAGTTATTGGTATCTTGTTCCAAGTTTTAGACAGGCCAAGGAGATTGTCTCTTCTCTCGCTCTCACCCAATAATTAAATTTAAACAATGCGGATTTCAGATTGATAGTGGGCTTTCTATTTAGCCACTATGTGATCAGATATCAACTGTCAAACGAAAATCGTCTATATATGGGGGACGATGAGACGATGGGGTATTTATAGCAAACTGTTTTTAACAGTTAACGAAATTAAAACCTTCATATAATATATTCCAGTCTTCATCAGGATAGCAGATCGTCTTTTGTCTTAATTTGGGGTTCGGTACAAAAGATCTTCTAAGTCGCAGTTCCTGATTTTCGGGTTATTCTAACCGTAACAGCAATAATAGCGAGGAAAAAGAGTGTAAACCGAAATAGGAAGGGAAAGAAGAGTTGGAGATAAGAAATAAGGAGTAAAGGAAGGGAAAGGAGAACGAGGAATACAAGAAAAAATAAGAAACAGAAAAGAATTGAAGGAAGTGGACAAAATTTAAATTATGGACAAAAACGAATGACTCATATACACCAATCTCCCCTAATTTGGAACGTTTCTTTTATTAATTAACTAGCGCGCAAGCAAATGAATCTTATTGAAGCCCTCGGATAAAGCCGGATACTATCCGCTGAAATTAAAATTAATATAGAACAATATAGTGACGTCAAGGGAAAATTCTATGAAAATTAACAAATGGTTCTTAAATGTTGAAGCAATATTCTCATATAAATTATTTAGCTACTTCAGAAGGCACTTACTACCAGAACCGTTGTGCTTAAAGCGCAAAACTAAACGACTACATATTTATAATCATTCAATTTAATTAATATAATTAATTACTTAAATTCAATTCAAATTGATGCTACTCAGTCATAATATTTTCAATTTAAGTTATTGTTAAATATCATTTAAAATTGGAAATTCAATTATTCAAAAGTAATGTTGAAATTGATGCAATCTGACAGAAACTAAAATGAAATTAAAACTAATTACGAACGAAAATATCAAATTTGAAAAATCGCATAAATCATGCTGCCAAAAATTAATTACAGTTAAAGACAAGACAATACAAAAAAAAAAGTAAAAGATATTTTTAAAATAATTCCTACAATAAAACAATAAACACGACAACGATGCGACTTTGACTATGTATGTATGTATGTATGTACTAAATCTCGATAAATGCGCAACAAGCGAGCGAAACGTTGCTCATGCGCAGTAGTTCATAAAAAAAATTACCGCACTTTGCTACTTACTTACTTTTTTCACTGTCTTTGTGTTGATAAAATAGTTGAGATTAGAGCGCAAACGAAATTAATATTTCACCCCAACCAAAGCAGAGAAAAATGCAACAATAAAAACAACAATGCAGTAATAAAACTCAATTGAATCAGATTTAATAAAATGAGCATCATTGTGTTATTGGTTCATTCTTTCAGGAGGAGGTGGAAAGGTTGCTAAGATGGTGATAAAGTATGGCTGCAAAAGTTATTGATAGAAACATGCACATTTCTGGTGAGCTAGAAATTATGAAAGCAGTGCTAAAGTTTTCAATGAAGTTTCAAGATAATATAACCGTTTAATTTTTGTTGAACTAAGTATCTAATTTTAATTGGCTTTATCTGGCCCACAACAGAATTTGATTTAAATCAGGGGCTCCCTGCTGTTTTATACTTTTTGTAAGACATTGTCAAGGGTCATTGTCAACATATATTTTTAGGTACATTTATGAATTATTCTTACTTCATATTTTACCGAAATATAAATAATACATAATATTATTTTCCAAAGTTGGCACCAATAAACTTTAAAAATAAACCGTCAACGGACGTGCAAAGCTAAACAAAAGCAAAACCAACAACAACAAAAAATAATAAGTAAAAATATGAAACAAAAAAAAAATGGTGAGAGACCGCCTTCTCCACCGCTAGCTATTGCCATAAGCGATATTTATTGTGTATGTATGTATGTATGCGCTATCGCGCACCAACAATCGATAACGTTTTTGACAAATGTACAAATTGATTGTTTCGACGATCAAGACAATAACAATAACAACAACCACCACAAAAACATCCACAATAACAAAAACAATACCAACACGACAATAACAATGATGGTGATGATGATGACGCGAATTCTTTGTATTCAAGTTGTTGTTGCTATTTTTGTTGTCTCAAAATGGTGATCGTGTCTGGTAATTAAAGCTCTTTTCATTTTCATGGATAAATTCTTTTTATTTTATATCTGGTGTTGTTTTTTTTTTTTTTTTGATTGTTGTTGCTGTATGTATGTATTTGAGAGGCGCAACTCAAAGGCGGTATTGCTGTCGCGTATTGATTGTATATCGACAACAACAACAAAATTCCATTTCGTCAGGCCCGCACGGAGGATTTTTCCATGGAGGGGACTTGAATAAAAAATATGTAACAAATATAAAAATCTATATGTAGGAGAGTGTCGTCAGGGTTGGGGCGCTGTCAGGGTCGGAGCAGTGTCGTTTTCTCCGCTATATCACACTAGCGTCCGTTAAGTTAATATACAGTATTATTTGTCACGACGAAAGAAAACTTTTCATTTCATTTCGAATTCTGAGTGCGTAGTGTACATATGTGTTAAAAGAAGAAAGGTGACCGCGTTCTAAAAGAAGAGTAAAAAACTTTTTAGCAGTCCCAGAAAAAGAAATTTATTAATTAATAATAACATGCAAACACCAAAGTAAATCAACTTGAATTTTTCGATAAGGTTTATTAAGTGGAAATATGTGGCATTTCCTGGTGTTTGCATCGAGCGATAATGCTATAAATTATGCGACGCTAAAGGACGTGTGTTGTCAGGGTCGGAGCAGTGTTTGTAGTCAGGGTCAGATCACCGAGAATTTTTAACGAGATTATAATGACAGGCTTTTTGGTCGAAATTTTCATACGCAAATAGTGTTAACTATTTCATACTTTTTTCCCAACGTTTCGGCGCAAATTTTAGGCCTTCTTCAGGGGATTTTTATTTATTTATCTGTTTTTTTGAGAAAATTTACATATTTTTAAAAAACTATGATTATTACAAAGATATCATAACAGTTTAACACTTACAGTAAATGCTATTTGTAAAACATTCAGTCAAGTAATTAAATTAAATAAAATATAGTCCTTAATTAACAAAAGACAAAAAAACACGAAAAAAAAACTTTACAAAACACGTAACATTTTTTAACGCCGAATATTATGGATTGCCACACTGTAGCTGCAGGTTATTGTTGTTATTGTCTTTGTCTTCTTTTTTTGTTGTAATGATGCGTTTTGACTCCGGAAATACATTTTTTTCACCCGTGCTTGTTTTTCGTGTCATTTTAAAGTATCGTATCATGTGTATATTCGATAAACGGGAAAAAATCAGTGCACTTGGTTTGTTAAATCAAAGCACGACGGTGGCACTTCCGCCACTAGCAAATAAACAAAACTAGGAACCACGATTTTAATTGTGCATGTGACTTACCAGCATTTACACCGTGAAATTGCACAAATACACTTAAGCCTCTTAAATCTAACTAAGTTTCAAACGAGAAAGGAACTTTTTCAAAGAATTGATGTAGTTGGCACGAGTAACGTGCGGGGGCACTTGGGAGCTCATATTCTTGCCAATTACATTGATCTCGTCAAAAAATTTGGACAGGAAACACAATTGCTTGCATCGAATGTAAAAGAGAGGTGCATTTTAAATGTGCCAATATGACGGCAAGTTGTTTTATCTGCCTGAACTGGGATTCAGAATAATTTTTAATCAATTTCAATTTTTTTTCTTTCACTTCAAGTTTCTTTCCCCGGTTTTCAAGTGTAATTTCTTTTTTTGATTTTCATGGTATTTTAAATCATATTCCTTCATTTTTTATTGATTTTCTACAGTGCTCTGACCCTGGCAGCAGTGTCTCGACCTTGAGCACAATTTTTTTTTTATAAATGCCCATAATTCCTGAACAATTAATCCAATTATATTTAATGTTCAGCAAAAACATAGCAATTTGTAGCAACGGAAGTTATGAGCAAAATTTAAAATATGCTCCAACCCTGACGACACTCCCCTATACAAAAAAATTAATGAACTTTCAATTCCCATATGGGGGTCTAACACCAAAAATCTCGCCCTCCCCCCTTGCGGACGACCCTGCTGCTTGTATTTATTTAATTTTTATATTTTAACCAATAATGCCGCCATCTACCGTCGCCCGTCCATTTTGCTGTCTATATCGAAGGAAAGACCACGCCAGTCACATTTTTTATTTTTTTTGCTTTGGAGCTATTAAAAGTCATAAAGATACCTACAACACCCAACCGGAATGTATGCACATATTTATTTATTATCGATTATGCTTGCTAAACTCACTATCACAATTGCCACCGTCATCGTCAACACTGCCATACTATACGAGGTATATTGGCATTTCTAAAGCAATTAATAATCGAAATGTCATCTTTGACCTTAGCGAGTACTTACAGCTGCTATGCTGAAAGAGAGAAGAACGTGTTAGCTAATAACATAGCAACAACAATATTCCACCAATGATCATGAGCTTACTGAAATGATTATTAGATTTACTTTTTTCATTCAGATGTGTCTCGTTTTATAGTATTCCCTTCGTTTCTTTATGCTATACAGGGTTACAAAATATCACGACATAAACTACTTACTGTATAAAATTCGTAGGATATTGTCATGACAGTCAATTTTTTTTAAAGCTTCATGCGATAGCTGAATAGATAACCAAAACAAAACTTTGTAAAATGGTTTTTTTAAGTTATTTTGTGTAAGCATTCGAGCCCCAGAAATACTAGCATAGATGTTTGATACCTTCACAAATTTCTTTGATAAGCAAATAAGCAAAGGACTTCCATAGAGTTTTCAGTGTTTCACGATTTGCTATCTAGCATACTCCTAAGTTATGTCGTTAGAGCCAAATTTTTTTATTTGTTTTTTTTTTTTTTTTGCTTTGAGTCAGCCTTGGTCTTCGATTTGATACTATCTACTGCTTCTCTCAAAATACAACCAATCTACCTTTATGTTGTCGTTTTAAGGGGTTATACACAGCAAGGCCGTAGCCAGATTTTTTTTTCGGGGGGGGGTTTTATTTTTATGAAACTGATGTTTAAATACATAAATTAGATACCATAATGCATTTGATGGACCCTATCAGTCAAAGGACAAGAGTAGATAAATGCCTTGAAGCTTGAGGAATTGTACTTTCCGAGTTTTTTTTTAATCTTAACCAAACAAAAAAATGGCCGAAAATTACAAAAAATTCACAGAATAATCAATTTGAATTTTTTCAAATAAATATTATTCAATGTGAATTCCAATGCATTTTTTAAAAAATAAAGTTAAAAAATGATATATTCAGAGGCTCATTTTTTCAAATGATTATCTGTGGGAATTCGGGCCATTATCAATTATTAGGAACCCGGATGAAGTTGGCATATATTCCCTAAATTCATGCAGTCACAGCATCAAAAGGGATCTTCTGAGTTGGGGTGCTCTGAGGAATAATGAGTTAAAGAATTAATTACATTTTAAGATTGTCTCCAAAAACTTTGGAGCTGATCCAATAACACTGCATGGGTTTGGCGAATAATATAGTTCCTAGTATTTGCGAAAGAATTTTTCATGCTGAACATAAATCTGAGATCAGAAACTTCGCATTACGTCACGTTTTAGAAAAATTGGGCATGAAATCCCTAAAAATACCGTTTTTGGCCATTTTTGAGAAATTGTAGAGCTGAATGCACCCTTAAAGCCGGGGATGTGTTTATATCTACGGGTGCAGGAAAAAATTTACAAAAAACAGATTTTAACTTACTCACATCCACAGCCAGACATAATGAAAAGTGCAGTGGTCCGCAGTGTTTTAATGGCTGCTGGTTACAAATCTGCAGTCAGATTTTAAAAATTCAAAATTCCGAATCAGAAATGGCGGTCGAGTTTACTAGGATCCATTTTTATTAATTTTTAAACTTTTCAAAATGCTTCACGACGAAACTTTAATTAAAAAAAATTACTGACATAGAAAAACTATGAATGCAGGATTGCTCAACATCACCCTCTCTTTTTGAATCCGAAATTAAACCTCATGTCAAAGAAAACAAATCAGATTTGGTTGCATAGTGTAACTAAGATTTCAAATTTACTTGACTTTTTAGAAAGAAACCGATGGAAGCACAAAATATTCAAAAATCGTCCAATAGATTTTATTTTCTACTTTTTTTCCATCCACCGGAAATTAATATAAAAAATTAGAAGAAAGTTTCCACATTTCGGGGGGGGGGGGTCAGAACCCCCAAAACCTCCCCCTAATTACGGCCTTGATACACAGTTAGAACTTTCAAAAAATTAATTTTTTACTCCATTTTCGTAATGTACTTGCACACTTATATTTAAGAAAAATTTCATATTGATCCGACAAATATTTTTGAAGTTTAGCCCTATACTTAAATAGTTAGCTATTTAGAAGAAAAAGGTAAATAACATTTGAGTCATTGTTCTGTAGTGTTTGAAAATTATCTAGCTAGTGTCTGTGTAATTTTTCAATATACTCAGACTAGCATCTATCATTTGTAAACCTGAGAGCGTTTTTTTTTTTTTTTTGTTCTTTTTGGACTCTGTTTTTTTACTCTTTTCGAATAGTGTATGTAGTAAGATAGTAGCTAAATTTAATTAGTTTTATTTTCTATAGCATTTAGTAGTGAAATATGAAATCATTACTTAGTACTATGTAGTTCGAAGATAATTCTATGATGCGAGAATCACAAAATATTTCATATTTCAACCAAAACCAAAAAGCGTTAAGAAAACATCTAAGCCCAAAAAAAGGAAGCATAAAAAGTATATGCGTGCCAAGTAACAAAACAAAAAAAAAAAAAACAAACCATCAACAAAATACACACTGAAAAATACAAAACTCAGACTGCAGATAATGTCATTTTAATTGTTTGTCCCAAAAAATCAAGACAATCATTAACAACAAAATATACGCCACGCCAACAACCAGCAACAATAATACCGAAAAAAAAAATGCTGCAAGCGCACGCAACTTCTAAAAACCAAAAAAAATGCGAACGTTAATGAAAGTTACCAAAAAAAAAAAAAAAAAACAAAAACAAAAATTACTTACAGTCCTACAAACCAAAAAAAAATACAGATATGCATTTATGTCAAAATTAAAAAAAAATCAAGAAATAAAAAACGATGCGACGCATGACAAACGATCATAATTCAGCTTAAGGCTGATTTCTTTCGATCCCTCCTCCCTTTATGCTCTTCACCGATACTCTTAGTTTTTGATGGCGATGATGAGAAACAATCATCATTATTATTATTATCGTCGGTCGTTTTCGTATACTCTAGCAAGTGTACAATGCGCACAAAAGCAACTCGCCACCATCATTATATATTTCTCTCTGTGCTCCATCATGATCATTATGCGGGAGGTTCGATCATCATTCTCTCGCGCTGACTGTATACTCCATACCCGCCAATCTTTTTTCTTACCCTTCCATTATCTTTCCTGCGTCACATAGCGTGTGCGATCAATTTTATATTTTAGCTTGATTATAAAGTTAAGATGCGACTGTACATATTTGGATGGATGTGGCTCATGTAATATCGATCATTAAAAATGTTGACGAGAGCTATGGCTATTTTCGAATGGACGCAATATTTCAAACTGAGGAATCTAATTATCACGAAATGCAAGTGTTTCTGTTTCTTATATCTCAAGAAGATCATTTTCACAGAGTCATAAACGTTTCCTTTGAAATTCTGGCTATTGTCAAATGCGAAGTAATTGCTGTAGTCTAATAACGTTGTGATTGTTGCTTATTATTTTATATATAAAAATTTTCAAAACTAATACGAAAGTTGTAGTTATTAAATCAAAAGATTTGCTTAAAAGTATGCAACAAATTTTGTGATTAATTTTGTTTGACTTTTGGCACAAAATTCTGGCTAATTTTAAAAAAATAAGTAATAAAGTAAAGTGGCTAATTTTCACAACGGTTTTTTTTTCTTCAGTGTGGGAGTGAAAAAGTTAGAAATATCAAGCCTGGTACTTCACCTCAAATAAAAGTAGGTGAATTAAAGAAAATTTCTCATATCTGATGCTTATCTTAATTTTAAATTCAGACTTAATTTTTTTTTTTCTATGTCAATTTAAAAACAAAAAATGCTTTATTTTATACTTTCACAAATAATTTTTTGTTTTTTTTTTTTTTGAACAAACAAAAAAACCAAAATAAAAAAACATAGCATTCCAATCACACGCACTTGACGAGTCATCCTAAAAAATAATGTAGATTTTTATATATGAATCCATCATATCAATTCAAAAAATTCGAAAAGCAATAAGGCCCAAACAAAACAAAAATGTAATTTATCACATAGAGCGCCTGCTGTTCATCATCAACGTGAACTCAATCAATGCTGGAAACAATTTGTTCAATATATGCATAAGTATATACATATATGTATTAGAGGGCTGGAGAATGAAAGGGGGAGTGAAGACAGAAAATATCCAAATGCCGCCGCCGCCGCCGCTGCCACCACCACCTTAACATTGACGTTGGATCACTTGTAATGTCCAACTATATACAACTACAGACTACAAACAATCCGAGTATATATATATATGTGTGTGTGTATGTGTGCGCCTTTGTGTCAAAAAGCCAATCGAAGACGATGACGATGTTGAACAAAGAAGCACAAGAAACAGAAGAAAAAACAACAAGAACATGAAATTCTGTGACGAATTACAATTATGACAGCACGCACGCATACAGCCTCAAAAAAGCCTCCATGGCGCACACTCTACAACACCGACAACAACAACAATAGCGACCCATTTCTATGAACAACTTTGTATCAAGTTCAGAATAAGAGACGCATATTAATACATATAAACACACATGCATAAATTCATTCATATACCTATACACGTATGTACATATGTGTGTATGTAAAAAGTCATCAAGCGATTGTCAGTATGAGTGCGAATGATCACCATGCGCATTGTATTCAAAAGGGAGGGTAGGGAGGATGCCTCACATCGTTGGTTCCATCACAATTTTTATTATTATTTTGTTTTTGTTGTTGTTGTTGTTGGTGTTGTTGCTATATTTGATCGAATTTAATATCCCGCTAAGTTTTGAAACCTAACAAATTATTGTGGCAAACATGAAAAAATTTAACAAAAAAATAACAAATTGAAGCCAAATTACCCACGGTGCGCAACGAAGGACAACAACATTGATCTTACAATATGACGCTTCGTCGTTGTCTTCGACGTCAACTTCATCATCATCATTTCTCACATCTCACATCTCACAGGCTTTTTTTCGTTCTTCTTCTTTAAGGTTTTCAGGTGATCGAATCAATTCAATGTTTCATGTTCGATTATAGTTCAAGAGTATGGTAACAATTGTTGTTGCTGTTGCTGTTGCTTTTGCAATTGATCCATCAATCCATGCCATACCATAGCAGTCTCAGCCACAGTTTACCAGTCAGCAATTGTCTTTCAAGCATTTATTTTTTTGTATTATTATTGTGATTATTATTTATTTCGTGTGATAATCACCTGAATTGTCATTGATCGTGCGTAAATCTACTCTAATGTGTTTAGGAGAATTAGAGAGAGGGAGTGTGGGGGGGGGGGGGATCTTTTATATTGTTATTTTTAGATAAATTGTAATCAATTTGAATGCGTCAAATTGCGTTACGTTTCATATTCTCACGTTTAATTAAGTTTCAATAGAAATAAATGCTAAAAAATACAAGTATTTAAATGGTTATAAACAGACATTGAATAAATTGATCATATGTATTTTTATACTCAAATTATGATTCATACATTATTACATAAAAATCTAAGAGTGTATTATTATTATTGATATGGAAATAACTGCTGCTGCCCTCTTCTTCTATACATCTGGAAAAGAGGCCATTATCAAAGATCTTGTAAAAGAAACAAAGAAAGTTTGAATGTTTCAGATTACTCAAGTTTACATAATATCTTAGCATTAAAACTTACAGCTAATAGGGAAGATGTGCCAAATACCTAGACACAAATCCTCTTTTAATTAGGCAAAGAGGATGCCAGTTTGTTCCGCCTCAATCCTCCAATACTATTACGTTTGTATATGCCAGAATTCCTTTGATAATTAAAAAAACCATGACTAAAGTATGTCACCCCAATATAAATCAGATTTCCGAGTCAATTCAGGGACTTTTTGAGTCTTTCGTTTCCTTTGAAATGTTTCTTTACATGTAAGGAATAGGCATTGAATATTTTTTCATATCCAAAAAACCACCACTAAAGAGAATCTGCTATTGAAAACTACTCCAAACAAAAAGATCATACGACAAATTTAAAACCATAAAATGTTAACACCCAAATTGACCCAAAGAGCATGGGCATAAACAAAAAGGCTGACGAGGCATGATTGCGGATGAGTAACGTAACATAAAAACGATTTTGATAGATTTGAAGACATTTTTTAAAATTAATTTGTATAGAAGAATATTTTTCTTGTGCTTTTTCCATTAAATCATAAAAGATACGCAACAATTGCCATTACATATGTGGATACATACAATAGTTTAAAGTAAACAATACACGTTCATTTGAAAGAAAATATCTATAATGACCAAATGAAATGAGAAAAATGACTACGAAAACGCTAAAATACATAAAATAAAATGATCAATATGGTGATCATGGACACACATTTGAACATATAAATCGATGCTTAATTGATGAATGTCTTTCAAATGGAAAGAATAAAATATGTAGAATATTTATCATTATCACATGATGTGAATTAGAAATTATAATACAATCACAGTTGAAATTAAGCACTTGATAAAGATCAAAGATTAAGAGTTTGTGGGTCTTAAACTGGGGGATAGTCAACTACATTTACCACGTAACTAAATTAATTTAGTGGTAGTTTAAAATTTTCAACAATCACTGAATAAGTTTAGTGATATTTGAAAGTTTTTCAACTACAACTAAATGATAGTTGAAAAATTCAACAACCACTAAACTATCACTTAATTATAGTTGAAAAAATTCCTACTAACTACTAATAAATGAATGAATTTAGTTATAGTTGAAAATTTTTCAACTATTATTTAGCTGTAGTTAAAAAAAGTTCAACTAAAACTAAATTAATTTAGTGGTAGTTGCATTTTGTTCAACTAAAGGGTGATTTTTTAGGTGCTCTGTTTTTAATTTTCCAAAAAAAAAAAAAAAAAAAAAAAACACGGAAAAAGTACAAACGTTTTTTAATTAATTTTAATTTTATTTGAGTGCGTAAATTAAAGCTTGTCACTTGCTTTTTAAATATCATTTCATGTAAATATTTACCACGACTATGTTGTAAGTGATTCATGCTATAAATGCAATTTTGAACCATTTTTTCGACCATAGCGTCTAGAACTCACCGAACTCATGTCTCAATGGGTCCATTATTTCGCGTGCTGTGTGGCATGTAGCGCCGTCTTGTTAAAACCACATGTCGATCAGATTCTGCTCGTTCATTTTGGGTACAAAAAGCTGGAAATCATCGAACGATAGCAGGTGCCATTGATAATAATATTGTGGTCATCGTCATCTTTAAATAAATACGGACTGATTATTTTTCCGGCCCATAAACCACACCAAACAATGCATTTTGCTACATGCATTGGCGCCTCTTGTATTGCTTATGGTTGGTTGCTCATCAAAAGCGACAATTCGGCTTATCGACCCTTTCATGCTCGAATTTTAATGGGGCTTGATAGAAAA
Organism: Toxonevra muliebris; assembly: GCA_963691655.1. Classification (NCBI taxonomy): domain Eukaryota; kingdom Metazoa; phylum Arthropoda; class Insecta; order Diptera; family Pallopteridae; genus Toxonevra; species Toxonevra muliebris. Next base: position 115,212,170 of record OY829326.1, on the reverse strand, counting down.
AAACTTTTGTACTGAAATTATGGTTGGTAGGTTAAGGTAGCTGTCCCACAGCAGACCCACTGTAAGCCACAATTAGCGTTATAGCGCCGTTTTGAAACCACCTCCTCACCAAACTAGAATAAATGCTGCACTCTTACTAAACCCACCCCGACAAGTTTTGGTATGTTAGCAGATTCTTTGGACAGACTGCCGTGCAATCGGGCAAGCTATCGAGGAAATACTTCCCCAAGAACTTATATCTTGTCCTTACCAAGGCTGGGCATTCACAAAGAAAATGGGAGATTGTTTTGCTTTCTTCAAAGTTTCCACAACTTCAGCAGTGGGTGTTAAAAGGGATCCGCAGTTTTTCTGCGTGGGTACCTTTACACCAGAGGCCGGTGTAGGCTGCAGTGTCTATACAATTCCTGGTTAAAAACTCGCGAGACCTACCCTCATTATATGAAGGCCATGTCGCCCTCGCGGTAATGCAAAATGTTAGTGTCAGTACCCCTAAAGATTCGTCAAGAAGGCGCGCTAATTCATCAGCTTTCTCATTTCCTTCAATGTTCCTATTGCCAGGAACCCAGATGGGAGTAATATCAGCATAATGATTTAGCTCGCTCAGTATCTCCCTGCACTCCTTAACTAGCTTTGATTTTATGGTGGTGGGTTGAAGCGATTTTATTGCTGCCTGGCTGTCAATAAAAATAGCGATCTTACACCTATCTGTGTTAAGACGCTTTATTAGTCCACAAGCCTCCTTAATAGCCAGAACTTCAATCTGAAAAAACCGAAGCTACCATATGATGCTTCGTTATGGTTACTCAGGTCTTCCACATTGAGGGAAACTGCAAAGCTGATGATCTTGCTAGACTTGGCACGACTCTCAGCAATTCACGCATCTCTGGCAACGTGCGTATACCATTTGCGATATGTAAACTTTTAGTCAAAAACGACCATTCCCATATTGCAGAAAGCAGATGGAAGATGGAACCAATATGCTTTATTGCTAGACAGTTATGGTCTACGCCAAATCAGAAACGCACTTAAACACTCGTAAATTTGGACCGAGCCCACATAAGCTGGGTAAAGTAGACTGAGCCTTCCATTCAACGACTTCTGCAGAAGCTGCAAAAATGGAGAAGGAGAAGAAACAATCTTCCACTTTATGGGTAACTGTTCCGCCCTAGCAGCACGCAGACACAAAACTCTGGGAGAACCTTTCTACGAGAGACTCACAGAACTTGCACCATCTCAAATCAGAAACATATTACGCTTCATCAAAAGCACAAAAAACAAAATTTAATTAGGCTGGATCAAGAGATAACAACTCGTCCCGTAGGGTATTACTAGACTTTCATCCAGAAGGTTGCGGGTTCGATTACCGTCTTAGTCTGATGGTTAATTCTCATAAACTTCTTATATTCACTATCGATATGAAGTGGATGAGAATTATAAAAATGTGTACGAACACAAACCTTGGTTAGTAATGGCAAAACCAGCGAGCTCTTAAAAAATTGCCACAGCCGTTGGGAATCGGCGTTAAACTGTAGATCCTACCATCGCCACTGTGGTTTAGTGGCAGAGTGCCAGACTCTTGTCTCTAGAGACCCGAGTTCGATTCTCGGCTTGGGTATGTTTCTTATCTATCTTTCTTTCTCTCTTCCTTTCTTTCTTTCTTGGCGCTTTGGTACAATAGATCTTATCGGTCGCCGTGCCTGATTTTCGAGAGGTCCTACCTTCAAATAATAATAAAGGTTATCACAATGGACCAACAGGTTGTTTGTTTTTTATTAAGGATAAAAAAACAGCTATGTAGCTGTAGACAACCGATGGATTACCATTTTTTTCCAATTTGTTATTTTCGTATTCTCTTGTTTTTTATAAACATAATTTATAAGACAAATTTCCGCTTAGTAATAGTTTAAAGCTTTTTTTTTAATTAATAGAGAAGAATTGGCTAACAATTGCTAAAAAAAAATTTAAAAAAATGGCATAAGTACGAAATTTCAATTATTCGGCAACCAGAAAACGTGAAGAATACCTAACACAACTGAATGCATGTATTATTACAAGGAAAATTTTCTAAAAACCTATTTTATGCCACATCACAGTGAATGTTGCCTATATGAGAAATGATCTTTGTCGCTGAACACAATTTTTCAGTAAAAAAAAAAACGAATCTTCCTCTAGTTTTCCTAAGGCCCACTCACCGAAAATTCGACGCTGTGGCAAGTGCCCCAGCTTAAGTTCTTGAACGAGCTGTATTTTAGACCCTTTAAGACCAAGATCCTTGAGTAAAATCTTCCATGTAGTTGAGTTACACAATCCTAATTACTGCGAACGGCGACGGATAAACAAATCACGATCTTCATCAACACTGGCGACTATGGCAGTAACGTGCGCAGTCTATACACATGGCTAGGTGGATTGATATCCAATAGCGTAAAATTGGGACGAAATTTAGTTATTACGGCTTGAATTGCATGCAGAGTAGGTCGATTGGTCGTCATGACCATGAAATGGTCGAAGTGCATGAAAATCATTTCTCACAGAGCATAAAATTTAATAATTTGTAAGCGTTGTTCGGGTGTAAGTCTTTCAATAATGAAATGGCATTGCTAACTGAGCATTTTTGACTTTGACATATGTCACGAATCGCAGAGAAACTGTCAAAAATTCTACACTGAAAAATCAAACACTAATAAAATCACCCTTTATAACTAAATTAATTTAGTGGTAGTTTAATGCATAGTTTATAGATTATTTAAATAACTACCTCCCAGTCTGGTGGGGCTATTGCATGTGATACTAATGACTTTAAAAAATATTATCGCCTAGAATACGGTGTATATGGTATGTATGAACTCGGATTCAATTCTATGATCACATGTTATTTCATAAAATTTGTTTTTTTTTTTTTGTAGATATGAAAAACCCTAGAATATTATAAAATTGTGGAATGCAAAAAGAGAAACTAAATTATCTTTTACACTTTTTTTGCAGAATTTTAATTATATTGTCAATTTTATTCAATTCAATTCAACTATGGAAAGAATATGATATACCAATATACCAACACAGGCATAAGATTGTATAAATCTATAGAAATGTATTTACGGATGTTTGCGTGTAAATGACTAAACTGACGAAAAGCGTTCATATTTCAGTTGTCATTTTACCTACAGCATTTAACAATTTCGCGATCAACCGACAAATCGTAAATCATCATGGAAAATAAAAACAACAGCACTAAATAAGAAAAAAGAAATATATGAGCCAAGCAAGTTGAATGCAATGGTGCAACGTAGTATCACCAGATCTTCACTTTGGTAGTGCTGATACATCAGCCAACGAGCCATCGCAGATTCATGATGTAGAACCATCACAATTCATCAGCGCAGAAATTTGTGGACCACACAAAATACAAATTTACGCAATGCGTTACATTGGGATTTATGATAAAAGCGCTGTAGAAGGTGCAAGGAAAATAGAAGGCAGCAATGCAGGAAAAGGAAAGAAGCAAGAAAAGAAAAAAATTCTTCTCATACACACTCATACGTAGATTGGACTGCACACACACACGCATGCACACACACAACTTCTTGCCAACCAACTATGAGAAATGTCAATGCTTTTGACAGTTTACAGTGGATTTATTAATTGCCATGTTAAATTTTTAACTTTACGAGAAACTGAAGTTGTCATTACAACGAGCGTGGAATTTGACAAGGAAATTTAATACTACCTAGTATGCATATGCATATGTAATAATGCGGCAGGTGCTGTTTGTTGTTTTTCATATTTAACTGACCTCAGAAGGTGAGCCAAGGAAGAGAAGAAGTCCACAATTATGTGTAAGTGACCATGTTTTCGTATAATAAATTTTACATTTAAATTTTTACTTCACACTTTTTTGGAGATACTCTCTCATTAGACATTCTCCTATCTCATTCCTATCTCATTATGGCCTTCCCTCATAACCGCTGGAACTAAAAATAGCGTAACATCGTTGCACTATCATCATGGCTATTGGATTTTTCAGATACAGTAGACGTTCTTAAGTTCGGAAATCTTAATTGTCTAAGAAACTTAAGTAATCTTAAGAATTCGAAATTCTTAAGTAGCCCAAGAACAAACTACTTAAGAATTCCGTGTGTCCACAGTATTACCAAGCCCGGACTTAACCGAAAGCTTCGCAAACTCAAAATATTTTATGATATATTACATATGCTCAGGTTAAATGAAACGCGTTTATTCGCTATTTCTTTCATTTGGCATTTATTTTGTGTAGAGTAAGTATAAAGTTGCAAAGAACGTAAATGTAGGTATGCATTTTAAATAAATAATTCTTAGAAAATATTTTGACATTTTTTTGTATGTAGCTCTTCGTTATTTGAAACTGGCACTTTGCCACATGCAATGTGCGGAAACAAACAAAAATTAGTGAAGAACTTTAACACCACCACTTGAATTTTTCCCTGTGCTTAGACGACTGCATAACAACTTGGTTGAATTTGTTTCCACATTTATTTTTTTCACTCGTCACCTAACTCTGGCTTTGCTGCTAACAAAAGTTGTCAATCCTAAGCGTAAAATTATTGGGTAGTGGAGTATAAATGCCAAAGTTTTTCATTTTGTAATATTATGCAATGTGGCAAGTTGAAGTTTTCGTGTCAAAACTTTATTTTTATTTTAAGGATTTCTGTCGCGCTGACAAGAGACATTTAATTTAACTTCAAGAAAACCTCTGTACCTATGTATATTCATATGTGTATGTATGCACCAATGGATTTCAGGGGGTATTTTAGGGTTAAAATCGGCCCCTTACCGATGAAAATTTCATACATTTTGATCGTTGGCCATGAATCGAAAAAAAAAATTTAAAGGACGAAAAATAAAATGCCCCCCTTAGAAAATCTCTGCATCTACTTTGGTATGTTTGTATGTATTTATACTATACGACTATTTCCCCTGTTTGAAAAAAGTCTGCAGGGGACCAATTTGCTATAATTATAGCCTATTAAAAAAAATTGCCATGTTTCGGTAGAATTTTTCTGCCCCATTTTTGTTTCTGGTTATTTTTTCAGATATTTTTTTTTTTTTTTGTTTTGTGTGACAATAATTATATTAAATTTTGTGGGTGGTAAAGTTTATTTAGTTACATACTGTATTGCATGCAGTAGAAAATTATATAGTGTAATTTGATTGGAGGAGGAATGCAAGTAAATGAACAGGCACTTAAAAGTATCAGTTGAAAAGAATGAACGTTTAAATTTGGTATGATGTTTGAAGTGATTTCATTTTTTGGGTCGTTGAATTTAAATCTGAAATTTAGTCTCTATTACTTGAACTTTTCGGGAAAATGGTGTTAAAACATATTCTTAAGCACTTCGCCTTTCTTGAAATGCTGGAATTGCTCATGAATTTCGATTTGAAATTCGGATTAAAAAATTAAAAAACTTTTCTGAATTTTCCATTCACACTGATAATTAGGTATAGATTCTACAGCTGGAAGAAAACATGCATGTAAATGAAACTCGTAATTTTTGATGAAGTGAGTTGCCCTTCAGTTAAGGGGACATCCCAGTGTAAAACTGGAAAAAATTTACTTTTTGGGGAATATTTTTTTTAAAACTATGATATTCTAATAAAAAAATGGTAAAAGATGTTATAAGTATCTTATTGAAGAACAAAAAAACAAATTTTTTTGGTCCACTTTTAATCCAAGATGGCGGCGGTAGAAGGAATTTCCGAAAAAGGCAATTTTTAGATGGATTCCGAGCTTTCTAATAAAGATAGAGACATAATTTAAAGAGATTTTGTTCGCTAGACATTTCTCTATAAGTGGAACCACAAAAAAAAAGAAGCTTTCTCCTTCCCCTTTTTTAGGGTTTTTTTTTCTTAAAAAAAAACGAAAAAACACATATTTTTACAAGAAACTTCTCTTATAGAAAAAAAAGGGGGAGAACACATACTAATTTTTGAGATTTCAATTATACCCATAATTATTAAAGATCGAAAGCATTTTGATTTTTCAAAATCAGTTCAGTAGAATTTGAGATATCAATCAGTCTTACCAGTCCAAAAAACATCATTTTGAGAAAAACGCTTTTGAAATTTGTTTCAATAAATCTTTACGTTTAAAAATTAAACAAATGATTTTGTTATACAAATTACTTTTATTCAGGCCACTCTAGTGCATACTGAAGGTCTTCAAGTTCTGTCAACTTTTTTAGATGCGATTCTTTGGCGATTATGTTAGAAAAAAGTATGCTGATTTCGAATCGGATGTTAGTTTTTCAAAATTCGAAATGGTGGGCCCAATATGGCGAAAGATTTTTTTAAAATTGATCCGATTCACTTGAAACCCGTTACCATGGGGTTTATGAGGGCGCTGACCACGAATCTGGCACCAGATTTTTGATCCCTTATGGAGTAAGAATTTAAAAATATTGATCGGATTCGCTTGAAACTCGTTACTAGGGGATTTTTAAGGTCACTGATTATGAATTTAATGTCAGATTTATAATCAGCGACCCTCAAAACCTCCGAGTAACGAGTTTCAAGCGAATGCGATGAACTTGAAAAATAGTCGGCCATATTAGATCTGCCATTTTAAGTTATGAAAACCCGATGTTAGAGTCTTAATCAATGTCCTCAGAAACCCCCGAATAATGGGTTTCAAGCGAATCCGAACAATTTTTACAAAATGCTCCGCCATATTGGATCCGCCATTTTGAATTTTAAAAATCTCATGTCAGATTCGTAATCAGCGACTTTGAAAACCTCTGAATAAAGATTTTGAAGCTGTTTTCTCGAAAACTTCTTTTTTGACGTTATGTAGGTCTCTTTTTAGTACACCAACTTTCGTTTTAAGTACTTCTAATTTTTCACCAATATTTTAGGACAATATTCTTGAAGCTATAAAGAACCCAAAAATCAAAACTAAAAAATCTATATTCTTCAAATTTTGAACTTGAATGTCCTCTTAAAAGAGCAACAGATTTTTTATCATCAGTATCAACCAAAACCATTTGATTCATATGAATTCCTTTTTTCTCACCGGAAAAAAACTCTTGCTGCAAATAAAAATGAAAATTGGATGCATCTTAATCAGAAACCAATCAGTGGACACATTCTGCTGCCAAAAGTGTAATCTTGAAGTCGTTCTGTCAGACATGGAGTTATGTCGTATTTGCTCTATAAATGTGGGAATTCTTCGGAGGGTTTCTCAGTCCATCGATCTGGGCACAGCTGCATAGGGAAGTCCGAATTTCTTAGAGAAACTAAAAACTAAGTTACTGATTGTTTTTCCCGCATTCAACGAAAAATTTCTAACCTAATTTTCACCAATCAGAATTCAAGCGAATCGATCGAAAATTGGATGGGTAAATACTTCAGGTTACTACAGCGATGTACCCTAAATAATAACCAATAAAGGCAAAGAATATTTGGTGTCTTTTAACTTCACCCTTGAATTGAATTGTCACTCTATAGCTCGGTATATTGCGGAACAACGTGTTCCACATTAGCGAAAAAGTTGATCATAATCAAAGGGGAAGGATTAAGAACTCTACCCCAAAAAATGCCCACAGACCATAATGTCATTAATAGAACTCCAAGAACATTTCACAAACACTCAACTGAATTTAATATGATAATTTGCTTTGTTTTTGTTTCTTTTGTTTTATTTTCAAAATTATCCTACACCTGCTCTACAAAACAACAGCATCAGCAATAAACATTTTTTGCAACTCATAAAAGATCAGTATAAATAATAATACTATACCAAAGCTTTATTGAAGTTAACTTATATACAACAAGAACAAGAACGATCATACACACACAGTTTACACCGAAAGTAATTCCAAACTAATTAGCATAAAATTGAAAAATGTGCTCATTGCAATTCTTGCAAGTTGCAACTGAGAAGGTGCTGCCAGCTACTTACCAGGTCGATAGATACATTGCAAATGTAGTGTGGGTTTCTGTTTTTGAGGGCGCGTTCTTAACTCCCGCTTAAGGATTCCAAATTGCATACAATAGTACATCAGAAAATACAAACTGTTGTCATCGCTATGAGAGTAGAGCAGACTGTATGAGCATGCACCAACAACAAATATGTACAACGAGTACTGCCATTATTTGTTTAATGCGGCAACATAATCGTGAAAACAATTACGCCTACACTCAACAACAAGAGCTTCTCGCTAGCTGACTGACTGACTGGCTGGTTGCAGCATTCATTGCACATCTCTAACTCATCGTCGTCAGAAACGACATCAAAAACATCGACATTGTCTGTAGAAGTAGCAACAACAGCAGCAACATGATATAATGGCGGTAACATATTTCCAGTTGTTCAAAAACGGATTCCCAGTCGGAAGCTGCAATGGGAGTCGTCATCTACATCGTCATCATCTTCGTTGTCGTTGTCGTCGACGTCGTCGTCGGCGGTAGTTGTGTGGCAGTGGCGGTGGTGGCAGTCGATGGCTTTTGAAAACAAAATATTCATTAACCTTGCGCGAATTAAAGTTGAAGTTATATTGTAAATGTTGTTGTTGTTGTTGTTACTATGCTCAGCATCTTCAGCATCATATGGTTGTTGTATGTGTCTTGTGTACCTACATATATAGCAGTTTGTATACAGCACCATGCAGAGCATGCATTTATAAATGTATGTATGCGAATTCGAATGTATGCACATCTTCAATAACGCGCCCATTAAATGCAGCAACCGACCTTAGCCAATTCATTGGTTACTGCCTGATTGTGAGAGCGTTCGTTGATTTTGTTTTATGTTGTCAAGCTGGCAATGTTGCTGCTTTTGCTGCTGTTACAGCCAGCAAGTCGGATCCATTCAGCTTAGCTATTGAAGCAATTGTGCCTGTGGATAGGTCATTTTTAGTTTGGCGGTTTTCATCAAAATGGAATGGAGCTGCACACATTTACATGGTACACATATGACGATGTTGTTGGTCATGTTGCTTAGTGGTGATCATCAATGAAAAAAACTTTTAAAATTGTTTGGTTACACTTAAAATGAGATTTTGTCCGTGTAAAATTTTTATTGATTAGAATAATGTTGGAACCAGTTTATGCGCATTAATTGGACAATATTAATTTCTATCAAAACTTTCGAATTGAAAGCTTTGATTAATATATGAAATAAACAGGCGTTAAAGCATTTTTTGGCTGTATTTTGATCAAGAGCTCACAGGGATATGAACTGTATGTATCAAATATTTGATTAAAATTTATAAATGTAAAAAAAAAAATTTGAAAATAATATTCTGAAACTTTAAGAACTTCAAAGTAATCATGGTGGCACTTGATGCCTGAAGTGATTCTCTGGGTGCTTAGGATTTTGCATGGAGATCTCAATTATGTACTTTGATTCAAGAGAAACTCGCTTTCACGTTCGAAAATAATTTAGCCTCTAATTTTTTTACGTCGATCGGAGCGCAAAATAATACTTTTCTCTATCAAAGTATTAAAATTCACTTCTCGCACAAATAATATTTCGTATGATTTTCACGAAAATTCCAATTTGACAGGCGCTAACTGTGGAGGTGAATTTTTTAGACATAATCTATGACGTGGTGGTAAGTTTTACCTCTCAATTTTATTAAAAAATTTTAGTAAGGAGTTTTTTTGTTCTATGAAAACAAGCTACTAAATTTTTAATTAAAATAAATACAAAATTTAAATTTTTTTTTTTAAATTCAACAAAACTGGCATATTATTTCACAAGCCTTTTTTCAAATACAAACAAAAAAGTAAAAAAAAAAATTTAAGGAGATGGTAAAATTGACCACCACCTCCACAGTTAAAGGTTAAATCAACATTATTGTGTTGAACAAACCAATACGAAAGGCACAAAAGTTAATTGATGGAGAAAAATGTTCACATGGAGTTTTTATAATGCTTTACTTTAACCCTACGTTTAAGCGGTCTTGCCGGTTAGAGGGTTAACTTGAAATTAGTTTATGTGGGTCTATAAACGAATGTACGTTCTGGCCTCGAAAGGTAGTTAAAAATTCCAAGTGTTCCCTGATTACCTATAACGAGATCTTCATCGTTGTATTCCGATCGTATCCCCGTTGTTTTTTTTTTTTTTCATCATAAGCAATAAATTTTATAGCAATACCTTGTCCGCCCTGGGTGGAACCTACAGTAATATTTTTTAACCCCTTTTGGCTTTTTGGGTCCTAGTCCAGTCGGGCTTGTAATAATTGAACTGCTGCTCTTTATTATAGATTTGATGGACTTCCCAGTCTAGATTTACAGTGTTCGATTTAAGTTGGACCAGCTCTGGAATGATGTGGCACTTCGATTATCTTGACATGAGAAAAATATGACATCAAATCGTCAGCAGTGGCGGATTCAGGAAAAATTGTTGGGGGGGAAATAAAAAATAAAAATTCACCATATGAACCAAATCGCGGGTGGAGCGTTGCATAAGTTAAATTTTTTTTTGCTTATTCATAAACTTTATTTCGATGTCTAATAATTTCGAAAGTATGGCCGTGTGAAAACTTACTGGAACGTTACGCATTTTGGGGAAAACCTGTTCTTGTAGCAATTCATTTCAAAATTTCTATGATCTATTTCCAAGGTAAAGGATGATGGAAAATATTAACAATAGAAAACATTTATTCAGTTTTCGGTTTTAAATTGGTTTATAATGGGTAGAACTTATAGAATTTTAAGTATAATTCAAGGTCGCTGATTCCTACCCTGTGTTCAAATTTTCTCTTTCCCATCTGGGATATTCTTTATATCGACGCGAAACCTATCCTTTTTTTTTTTTTTTTTTTGTGGATTTCTTTCTCCACCTGAAAAGCGAACCCGTTGAACTGGCACTAGAGTCAAGCATTTAAGAACTAAATCACCGAAGTGATCCATTTTATTAGAACAATCCATTTGGACATTTTTTAAGAATTTAATCCCATCTGGGAATCAAACCTTATGCAGCTGGAACTCAGGGCAAGCACTCATCCATCAGGTCACCGAGGTGGCCATATAAAATTTATATTGTTTTAATTCTTACATGTTTCATGCCAGAGGGAAATGTTTTTATCATGGAAAACAAATACAATTTATGTCCTATCACACAAAAATCTCTACTATTATAACATGGAATACGAAAATTGTAAACAATTTTTTAAAACTATGATAAAGAGTCAGCTATGACCTGAAAATAAGTTATCCTTGGCCGAGGCTACCTTACAAAAGCTCTTCATTTCCAAAATTAATAATTAGGTAAAAAGAGCATTTCATAAACCTTGTATTACATTAGTACCAGAAATAGGAGAGCTATAATGGTTCGATCTATTCATAAAATAAAGAAAAATCAAATGTAATAAGACTATTAAAACTTTTAAAGATATGCAAATAAAAGCTGGGGGAAAATACAAGTAAAAAATATCCTCCCAAATCGATATTCAGCTACATTACTCTTAATGTACTAGCAAATGTGATAACAAAAAACAAAGCCAGAGAATACAAAAGCTTTTACCTTTAGAGTATTTAGGTCTTTGTTGTTAGTTACAAACCAATTGCTTTTGCTAAGAATCTCAGTATTTTGGATTGATAGCGTTGTAGTATTTCTAAGTTTGAATTGCCTAGTGGTACCCCACAATTGAACTCCGTATGTCCAAACCTGGTTGAAATATCGTTTTATAAAGTAGTAGTTTGTTCTCAAGACTCAACGTTGATTTTGCTTTTATATGCTCTTTCCAATTGAATCTTTTATCAAGGTGTAGTCCTAAATATTTAGGTTTGGGGAAAGTAATTCAATTTAGATTTAATGGAGGGCATTCCCCTCTTCTTAATAAAAACGTATCCCTTGTATCCGCGCCTGCCTATAGGCTAGTGGAAAACAATGGCAAGACAACCTGGAGCAAAAACTACCCGAGATTAGGGATGATAAATGGATTTTTCGATTTTGTATGTTTTAATATGTCCTATTATAGAACAGCCACTTTAACCTAACCTAACCTAATCTATCACCGCAAATGGTAAGATATGCTCAGCTACAGCTGAGTCTTCAAGGCTTTTTGCTCTTTGGGTTGCCGAGTCCACCAACGACTTAACAATAATTTCATATCGCTTTGGTTATGCAGTTTTCAGAGGTATGGCTATGTATGTGATATTGCGGTGAGCTACATGTGGCGCAATTTTTATGATTTAATGATTTCGTCATTTTTAGTAATTTTCCACTACAAATTGTCATTTTATTTGGAAATTCAGAAATAAAATGTATAAAAAAAAGTGTGCTGGAATCCATTTAAATCAAAAAGGAGGGCAGAATTAGCTTCTTGTATATATATATTTGAATCTTTCTGTGGGGAACTGAGGGTATTTACTTTTATCCTTTTACCTTCATATTTTTGATATGTTTCAGAAAAAAAGTCTGAAAAAGTAAACAATTTTTCATATGTATTACAATAGGATGTCTCGTAAATTGCATGAAATACAAGCGCAGATTTATTGTAAGTTAGATAGTGTACATATTTCTTAATTGGATTAAAAAAAGTAATCAAAACTTTCGAAAATTTTCAAATGGAAATATCTCAAAAACCTGGCGTGATAGCTAAAAACAGACAGCAGATTTAGAATTAGTACCAGAAATTACCGTAAAAATATCTGCTGCCTTATCAACGACGCAAAGTTTTAACGAAAAAATATTAAGAAAAACTGTTGTTGTTGTACCAATGTACTTTTTGATTTCAAATTGTATCAAAAAAGCACAATTGAACCAAAAATACTGCCGTCTCATACTCTCGGCTTTAATTTACAGAATGAGCCATCGTTCATGATATCGATTTGATATATGTCACATGTTGTGAATAATCACAAACTATAAATTTTTGTGTACAATATCGATAAAATTAATTTAGTGTCAAAAACTCGCATCAAACATTATTTACATTACCTACCAAAAATTTAGGTAAAAATATGTCTTCAATACATTCAGAAATTTAATTTTAATAAGGCAAACTTTTCCGTGCGTCCGCCTGCTTGAATAAAGGACAACATTTCTCCCTCCTTTTTTGCCTTTTTTGATAAGTACAACAAAAACATTTTTTTATTTGCTACAATATTAACAAGAACAAGTTCAATATCGGTTGGTTTTATGGCGTCATCAATGCGGCAATGCTGTGCGGTGCGCGTTAATAACGACACAACGTGAGAGCATGTCGTCGCAAAAATAATATGAAATTCGTATTCTATAAAATGATTCAAATTCACAATCGCTCGCTAACCAACAACATCACACAGTTTTGTTGTTGCTGTTGTATTCTTGTATTATTTTGAATTTCCCATTTCATGCGATGCGGTTGCATCTTTGAGAAATTAATAATTTCTTGTCGTTACGTTGATATTGTTTTGCTGTTTGTTGCTGTTTCTGTTGTTGTGTTTGTGGTCGTTGTTGTTTATGTTGCATGTTGCACAATGACAACAGCAATAACAACAACAAGAATTGCAACAATACCAAAAACATAATCGTCGTCATCATCGTTCTCGTTCATCGTCATCGTTGTCGCTGTTGCTATTGTGATGTTGTCGTTATACAAGAGGCGCAAAGTCTTTAAATCAGGAGCGCCCAATATGATAATCAACTGCAAAATGAACATGTGCCATTGCTGCTGCTGTTGCTGTTGCTGTTGCCGCCACCATATCAAACAAATCGCAGATTGAAGTACATACATGCATGCATTCAGCAACATTTGCAGATACTTTGGTGATAATGTTTATTTTTTTTTTTCTTTCTTTCTTTTACAAATTTCCATATTTTATTATTTTTCTTTGGTTAAACGTGCACACAGACAGATATCCAGAGAGACATTCACATGTATGTATGTAAATTATGATCATATTTATTGAACTGTTACTGTTTCAAGTTGTCCAGCAGTTTGTTGTTGCTGTTGCTCTTGTTCGCAATTTTTGTTACTGTCGCTGTTTTATTTTGTTCCCTACTTTTGATGCACTCCACTCAAGATATATTCATTTGCTGAAGATATATTCATTTAGATAGGGAGTTGGTCACAGCTAAAGGTTCTTCTACAAGTTTCCAAAATTTTGCTTCTCATCAGCAAAACAACTTGTAGCAATTCAGATTCAGGACTAAATTAAATTTTTCCCTATATTGAATTTACTAATTTCTTCAGTTTCAAATCCTGCAGAACAAACTTGTTATCAGTCAAGTAGGTTAGTTTCCACATTTTCTTTTTGGATTTCCAAATCTTAATTCCAGAGTCGAGCTCAACAAACACAAATTTACCGATTAGCAATTTTTAATCCAATCTTACAATTGTTAATGATTCCACTCTTTACATAATTTACAATTTAAGCCCTCCTTCATTTTGTACGACATTAACTTAATTTTGAGATTTCATTTCCGATTTTAAAATATCAAAATTCGATCGAAGCATGACTTCTTGTATAGAAACTTGCCTTTTCGGATCCTACGTCAATCTTGGTGTAGCGTGTAAATATGCCGTAAAAGATTATATAAATTTTTTTTATTTGATTGTTTGTTGGTTTATTTATGCTCAGTGTGGTTTTTGTTATTGTTGCTGTTGTTTTTCAAATTGATTTTGTTACCGAAGTTGTTATATTCAAATGACTTTAGCATTTTTAAATTTTCTGTTAAAGTGCCGCATAATTGTTGCATGTTGAATAGCCGCTGTTGCTGTAAGAAATTTGTATGTCATGCAACAATTGTGATATTTTTATTACTAACGTAACATGTCGATGATGATGAAAAATATTTGTAACGCTGATATTAGCATAAATAAGGAATGTATTGCACTAGATATGAAATAGGCGGAAAATACTCGGGGTTGTTCAAAGATTTTGAATGATTTATAAAGTAATTCTTCACCCATAAATTTCTGTGACTTTTCCCACGATTTTATAACGATGATTAAAAAGCTTGGAAATCGGTGCAGCTGGGCTTTATTTAGATATGATCGTCTTTTCATAATACCCACTTGATCTGCAGGTTCACATAAGCTACTTCGTTTGTATCAACAAAAAATTATCCTTGACATAAAAATCTTAAGAAGCAGTTGGTTCGAGCTTAATTTATCTCATTTTTATGAAATACACTCTTTATCAAAGTTTCTTGAAATTAATTTCGGTTCCTAAGTTTCTAAGAACTATAAACATAAACAAATGGAAACATTCTATCTCTGCATGAATATACTTTGAAACAAAATTTTATTGAGATACATCTCCCAATGGCCACCCCGTTGAGGTTTATGGGGACAAAACACTCGCCACCCCTACTCAGGAAACATCTCAGTATTTATTAATTAAGAGGTTCTATACGTGTGCCTCTCCATTTTCGAGCCACAACCTTATCAGTTAATTAAAAAAGAACCAATAAAGATTTTGGAATACTTTTTTTTTAAATGTATTCGCTTATCTTTCTTCTTTGGGCACAATTATTGTTGATACGGAAAATGGAACCATACGATCTCTACTTAACCTTAACCAAGCGTCTAATCCAAGTCAGATGGTGTGCACAATTTCTCCGGTCCAGATGAAAAGTAAAATTAAAAAAGATTATTAATTTTCATTACGTTGGTTACAAGCTTTTAAACAAAAAAATGTTCGCCAATTTTTTTATGTAAACAATGGATGTAAAAAATAAACCAAACAAACAAAACTCCGCAAAAAGCTTTAAAAAAAAATGGACTGAATAGGTTGAGCAGTGTTTTCGAAATCCTGCATGACTATTCGGAAAAACGCGTTTAACCCTTTCTTTTCAACTTTTTTATTTGGGGTGCATACAATTTTTTTGTAGTTTTTGACTCATAGATTCGGACTTTGTTAAGAATAAAAACCAAAAAAAAAAAAAAATTTAAAGACATTTTTGGGAAACGCTGTAGGGTAGAGCTTTTGGAATTTTGTACATTATAATGACCAATGAAAGGAGTAAAAATTCGAGAAAAAAATTTAAGTTCTTAATTTTTTTTATGGAAAAAAACAATTAAGGTATATTTTACAATGTAAAATAATTTTTTAGTTTAGAAAATACTTTTAAAGACACTCTTGTTCACTGCGTATAAAAGGTGAAAATTTGAAGAATTTTTAGAATTTAGGGTTATCTTTACTAAAGTCGAGTATACAGATTTTTGTTGTTCGGTGAACTATAGTATAATTTCATGGGCAACATATTTCTTGAACATATTAACCCTCTATAAACCCTCTTAATGGGGCAAAAAAGAAACTTTCTCGAAAAAGGGAATAAGACTCATAATGGTGGGTGCCAAAGGGTTACTATGTTGAAGGAAAATATTCGACGGAAAATTCTACTATAAATTGTTGAACATACAAACAAGCTCTGATACAAAACTAATAAGTTATATAATGGTTTATTATACTAAATCTGTTAGAAACGGACAAACTTTAGGCCCACGTAAAAAGAAAATAAAACGTTAACTTTTAAAACTCCGAGACCCATATAATTTTTTCCCCCGAGTTCTATCAGAATCCCTCTCTTAGAACCTTGTTATTTTTTTCGTTTGTTGAACTATCTTATTCAAAAACAAATCAACACTATCACAATTTTTTTCACACCCGCAGAAAATAATTCAAAAATCGTCAACCTTTCACGTCTTTTGTACACTATAATAACCAAATTACTCATTGTACATTATATTGTACATTAGAGTTGCGTGAATTTGTACACTATAATGTACAATTTCTTTAAGCATGTAAAACAATTTTTTTAACAACTTTTCTTTTAAGTTATTAATTTTGTATTATGAAATGGAGTCTTAACTTTCGTTTTAAACTATTATAACTGAAAAAAAATTTATATACCTGCTTGAAATTTTAAACTTTGTACCTTGACTTCTAATGTAATTTGAACTGTTTTTCAAAATCAAATAAAAAGATCTGTACTCTCGTTTTTACTCAAACTTAAAATTTTAAAGAGAAAAAACATGCTTGATTAAAGAATAATTTTTTATTTTTAAAATTCTCGATAGGTTTGAAATGAAAAGTAGTGAAACATGAACATTTTTATTTGTACAATATAACAGCCAAAAACAATGAAATTGTTAAAGATTAATAACGTAATAAAATGTTGATGAACGCAGGTTTAATGCTCTCACCTTCAAACTTGGAGAAATTCGATTAAATCCTTCGGCGGGCGTATTATTCTAGATTATAAATATCCAACAGAAAAATTAGTTTTTTCAAATATTAAATTTTTATGGAACTGTTAAATTAATAAAAATATACTCTGTGACTCCGAATTTTTTTTTTTTTTTTTGAATTTTTAAAGATTTCAAGTAAGAGAAAAAACTGTTTAATATTAAAGAAAAAAAATATATACGGGATTTTTTTCAGGTTCATGGATGAAGTTTTGAAAATTGTCATTAACTGGCGTGCACGCTTGCGGCTCACCGGAATGTCTGGAAAAAATGCTCTTAAAAAAATTATGACTGTGGTCCCAGGGCATACTACGATTTTTTTGTTTGACCAACAATTCACAAAATGTCAGACAGTCAAAATTGCTTTTCTCTGAAATGGGATTTTTTTTTAGTAAAAACAACCTTACAAATTGATGAAACAACTAACCAAATTTATTTTTTCTAGTTGTGTAGAAAAACATATTTAAATTTCAGACCGATCTGTAATTTTTTTTAGTTTTAGTTTTATTGCTCGCCAATGGCAAACACCTTGTTTTAAGAAAAACAGGGATATGGAGATGCAGGCGTAGAAAGCCATTTATAAAATGTCTCCAATATACATCGGGCCAGGTCATTGCCTACATCGAAAGAAGTTTAATATTCTAATGAAGCAATTTCCTGAAATTTCAATACCCAGAGATGGCATGATACCGCAGTTTAGTTTTACTAAAAAGTTTAAAACAAAACTAAGTAATAAAAAGGATTGAGTAGGTTTGCTTTAAACCTGCAATATAAACCAACAAATGATAAGCTGGTATACAGACGGGTCTTTTACTGATGAAGGAGTAGGAGCAGGGGTATATGGGCCATGGATAAAATACTTCGAGCCCATGGTTAAATACACAAGTATTTTTCAGGCGGAAATGTACGCCATAGACCTCAAGCGGAACTATAGGAATCAGAACATTGCGATTCTAACTGACAGCCAAGCGGCTATCAAAGCACTCGAATCCTATCAGGTAACCTCTAAACTGGTTAGGGAGTGTCTTGAGAAACTTAATACGCTTGGCTTGCAGAACAAGGTCTGGATACTTTGGGCCATGTAGGAATAGAAGCCAGATGAGCTAGTAAAAAAGGGGGCAGAAACCCCATTTGTAGGACGCGAACCCTTTTGTGGTATAGGAAAAAGGTCCCTAACAATAACGTTAAAGAAAAAAGAGGAACAACTGTGAACATCATACTGGGATAGTCTACCAGGAATGGAACAATCAAAAACTCTTTTAGGACCATACAAACTAACTGAGAATTATAAAAGGTATTCTGACAGGACACTGCAGGGTGAACTATCACCTGACAAACCTGAGAATATGCAATAATGAGTTATGTAGATTTTGTGAGGAGGAAACCGAAACTCCAAAACATATTCTAGCACAAAGTCCTATGCTTATGCAATGCCGGAAAATGTACTTGGGAGATTACCAAATAGCAGACGGCATGTTGAAAAACTTAGAAATAGGCTTTATAGTAAAATTCATAACGGGTATAGGACTTATAGAAATACTATAACTCTTTAAGGATTATAGGGCATATAGAAATACTATCCTATGATATTACTATAATCCTCGAAAGGGGCACAATAGTTCTTTAGGACGCGGTGCAAATCCCTAAACATAATAATAATAATAATAAGAAAAACAGGTACAAAGTTCTGACTATCGGTTTTTAGCCAGTGGCGGTACGTCCATATAAGCCCAAAAGCCGGGCTTGCCTAAGAATAGGTAACTGAAAATGTGTATAATATGTACTTACAAAATTACTACCTTTGTTTTAACTGAAAGAATAATTTTCTTTTAAAATTTCTTATTTGTATTACCCTGTTTTTCAATAGCTCGTATATGTACTAATAAAAAATTAAATGTGGATTATATAGAATACACACAAGCATTCACGCTATCGCAGTTCATCAAGTTGGCTTTTACAAGGCTTTTAAAATTAGAAAATATATATTTTCCTAACATGCTATCTCGCTTATTATAATTGGAAGTTCAATAGCTTTTTTGGTATGTGCAGTTCCAAAAAAAGTAGCAGCATACTAATTTTCTACTACTATGTATGATTTTATATAGAACTTAAAAGCTGGCTTTCAGTTTTTGTTTGCCATTTGGAAAGTATTTGCTCCACTTTCTGTTACTTCTATATTTTTGCGCCATTAGATTTTAGCAGAGTTTTGAACTGATTAAATTGGGTTCGTGTTCAGATTCAGGTTCAAGCAAAAAATAACAGTGTGTTCCGGTTCAGGTTCAAATAAAAATGAAGCAAAACAAGGTTTTTCAAATAATAATTTGAAAGTACATTTAGTTCCTTTGCAATTTGCATTTTTTCATTCCGTTGAAATTTTTCTTATATTTGATAATTCGCATTTTTACTAATACGGTTTATATTAAGAGAAATTATCGTTTAGTTTAAAAAATAGTATATCTCTCAACGATTTTAGTCCAAAAATGTCCTTTCTACGTTCACCTCCTAAATTTATATGCTCATTTTGTATTTTTAATGTTAATATTTTAGCACGTCCTTCAATGCTTCATTCGGGATCTAGAACATTTCATCCTTATTGCCAATTTTAGCCTTTTTGGTTTGGTAAAAAAAATTCACTGGGCTTGCCTCATCAGTAAATGCCAGGCACGCCACTGTTTTTAGCATATAAAATATACTTACGGTCGACACTATAATAGTATATATACTCGGAGTTTTCTTTCTTAAATTTTCACAAAATACTTTTGAATGGAGCACTTTTAAAAAAATAACTTTTCAAGCCAAGTAAATGCAGGGCTCCCTTAAAAGATTTTGAAGGAACGCAAATTTTAAAAACTCCCCTTTAAGCAATCTCAAGATCCACTAACTCTTAACCCCTTATAACAGTATGTATATTTTTATAAAAATTCTCAAGATAATCAAACATATATATTCCATAATATAGTTAGTTACATGGGCAAATATATCAATGAACAATCATTAATAATATCAATATTTTGTACGTTGACATACTTGGCAACATCATTTAATTTCCAATCATGAATACCATAGTAAATTGTCTGACATGTGTGCGTGCGTATATACGTGTTTATATAAGTTGAAATGATAAATGATTCACGCATTATTTCTAAAAAATGAAATAAAAAAAAAGTTTTTATAAATCTCTTTGCGAAACAATATGCCGCAAAAGTATCATGCCAACATATTCATACTCGTTCATCCGTGCATGAGTATCACCCTTTGCCCACTCAAAGTCATTTGACATCAACTATACAACAAAACCAAAATACCGACAATTGTCAAAAAAAAAAAATAAAAAAATGACTACATCAACAACAAAGCTTCAAAAATTCAATGACTTTTCAATTACCTAACATACAGTGTCAAAGAGCGTTGAATAGCATCGAAAATATCAGACCACCTCATGAAACTCCATTTAGGTGGCCCGCACAACCATAACTACTACTTGACTGGTGGTGGTGATGGTGATTTTGTAGCTTGTTGATTCTACTTTTTAACGCTTGATGACTTTTTCTCCTCCACACATATAACTACTCAAAAATTTTCATAGAAATTCGTTACGAATACGAGTGAAATCGTTATGTATTTGAAAACAATCGTAAAATCGTAACCGATCATCAGCGATACAAAGCACATGTGGATGGAGTGCGTCCGATTGTTGGTGTCCAATGTATCTAAATCCTTTTATTTGTGTTACTACTTACTTACTGCTTTTACACTTTTTTTTTTTTTGATATCACCTTTTGTCATGGATCGTTATTCTCGATGTCGCACAGTGGGGCGAAATTCAAAAAAACTTGGTCAAAAGTCGGAAAACATGTTTTTAATAATTTTCCATATTTTATGTTGTAAAATAACAAGGGAAGCTCAGAGCTAGGTTTAGAACACGGTTCAATGTTACCTTAGCAATATTATATCGCTTCAATGCTATAACAACCGCTTAAAGCATCCTTTCTGGAAAAGCGGAAATAGCAGTAGCGAGTCAGAATTCGAAAATGCCCCAATGACCAAAAAGTTTTGTACCTGGGAGCTCCACCAGGAACTAATAGTAAACCAAAAGCTTAGAAAAATTACTTTTGGTAATGGCTCGAATACAAACTACTTATCCTCACCCATTTATCCACTAAGATCGTGTCCTTTGGAAGAATGGGAGGAAAGGAAATACATATTTTCTTCTTTGCATAAGCAAGTACGATTGTTTCTATTTCCTGTGGCATCTTCAGACTCTTGTGACAGGCTATTCTTTAAAGCGGGTGTTACCATTACAAAAAAACACCTTCCGAAGATTGTAAGTAAAATTTAAATTGTTTTATGTAAATAATTTATTAAATAATCACTTAAGTCATAGATCTTTATAAAAAAAATAGCTTCCGGCATTCGTTCCACCATATTTTGTCCGCGATTTTATTTTTGTGAATTTTCAAATCAGCTTGGTAATCAGGAACCTCGAAAACCCTTATGTACCTTGTAAGTTCAGAATTCAATAATACCTTTAAATTTTGGCCAGATTTTTGGATTTCTGACCCAGTGTGAGTCGTTGTCGTTATCGTCTCTAAAGTGAGTATAGCAAATCTCTTTAATTTTAACTACATACACACATTGAATGTGATGGTTTTATCATTGTATTGCAGCAGGTTTCTATTTTTGTCACAACATAACTACTTTACGGGGATAAGTGACAAATAATTTTGATTGATTACTCCTTGTACTACTTCTTTTTTTTCGCTTTTTCTACTTCGTTGGCTTCTTCATTTCTTTGTTGTTAGAGTTTCTTTTGAGATTTGTTCGTTTATGGCATGAATGCAATGGCTATTGGAAGTTTTTAAGGCGATTAACTGCGTTGACTTCTGGAAGATTATGTCAGTGTGACACATTAATGCTTATTATATACATATAACTATGAGAAATTAATGTCACTGAAGAAGGTGTCATTGATTGAAATAAAATTTTTGTTAAAATTGATAAATATGTCATTTACGTAATAAGATTGCTGAGACTTTATAGTAAATGAGTGGAAGATCTCGAGTTCAAGGCCCGAAAAAGAAAATATTTATACTCTATTGCCTACTTAGTTTTTTTGCTAGTGAACTTTCTGAGTTGTTAACAATTTTGTTTACAAAAATAAATAAATTTATATATAAATCATCAGATCCTGAATTCAAATACTTTTTGAAGAAATTAAAATCCCTAACCCATTTTTGGAAGTCGTTTTGGAAAAATAATTGATTAAAATTGAAATCTTAGTTAATTTTTTTTTGTTCCATATTTTTTTTTTATTCGTAGCGGAATAAAGCTAGAAAAATTGGAAATAATTAATTTTATTTTAACATTTTAATTTGGATTTTTTTTTTTACAAATTTGGCGATTCACTTACTTAGAGTGTTGAAATAAAGGGGCTATCACAAAGATCATGGATGAAGAACCGTAGCGAATCCCGAAACGATCGTTTGATCTGCTTGCTCTGTGTCTTTTGTTCGCCTTCTGGCATTATTGGTCATTAAAGTCTATTCTTAGATTAGATTAGATTGAATAAAGAGCAGGAACTAGTCACCGAGGCCTCAGTTGGGCCTATTGTGACCAACTCTATAGATTACAAATCATCCCTGAGTCTTGTATTCGTTAAGAATTCTTGGAGCATTCTTGGGAGATTTGTCCAAAAATTCTGATGGTAAGAGTTTCCTAAGTAACGAAGACGAGTTAAATTTAGACAATTACCTCTTCTTCGATACATAACCTACATAAGTCATTTTAACTTATCTTCATATTATACAGATGCTTGTTTACTTTATAATTTCCAGTTAAGAAACCTGAGACAATGTTCTTGTTAATCCAATAATATCTTTAGTTCTCTTTCTAGATATATTTGGCATGACTTTCGCTACTCTTATACCTTTTGTTTCCATCCAGTATTGATGCGAGCCATTTCTTGAGATTGTGCTTCGTGAAACTCCAAGGCTGCCCGCAGAATAGTTCTGGTTCAGTAAATTTGCTTAAAGTCTATTCATTTTAATTCAATTCTTATAAACTAATTTTTAACAATTCATGGTGAGTATGAGTATGAGTATCTGTCATCAGATAATGAAAATAATATAGTTTATATTTAATGCACATTTTTTTCCTTACTATACTTTTATATAAGGTGAGTGTACAAAACTGAATACATTTTCCATTTTAGTTTTAAGCAAAAAAAAAAAACAAGAGAAAATTTTAATGCGCTTGAAGGCAAACTTTCGTCAAAATATACTGTCACTCAATATTTTCAAAAAAAAAAACTTCAGCTGTAATTTTGTCAATTGCAGCTGAATTAGAATTTTGCCAAGCGGGCAAAAAACCATATCGTTTACGAGAAATTAGCGAAACTTTTGCGGACAAAACTATTGCGATCCGATCCAAAAATGATACGAAAACGAATCATCTGTAGCTCAGTTTGTGGCAGCAAAAGTTTCGTTTACAACACTTGCAAAAGATATCATTAGCGAGCTTTTGCTAACCTTTTTACAAGCCAGAGAAACCGTTTGTTGTCCCCTTTTTTTATTAAATTTTCATTGTCATATTCAAGCTCCCAAACTTATCGTTTGCGAGCACATTTACTACCATTAATCGAATGATTTTGCGACGCTCGTTTTTTTGTTGTTGTGCCGTGTGCTAAAGAAACCGTTTGTCATCTCTCTTGCGCTCACGAACATTAAATGAATATTCATGCGATGCTCGTATTGAACGCAAAACGCTCATTTCTGAGCCCGTTTGCGACAGTTTAGACGAACATTCTCTCAACATTGGTCTACTGGGTATACTCAAAAATTATATAAATTTTTGAGTTTGACTGCCGCTAACTTCTGTAATACGCATCATAACTCATAACTGATGCATTTTTTTGAAAAGCTTGGGAAATTCAATAAACGATACGATGAAATGTAACATCAAAAACCTATTAAGGAGGTAATTACACCATTGTAGTGAAGACTACCTAGAGGCATGCTTGGGATCTAGAGGATTAAGCAAATGTTCATGTGACGCTCGTACTTTTGAACGCAAAGCGCTAATTTCTCAGCCAGTTTGCGATAGTTTAAACGTACATTCGCTCAACACTCGCTGCTTGGTCTACTGGGTAATTATATTCGCATAGTTAGTCACAAATATGTGCATATATGAAAATAACCGGAAGGCAATAGAATCGTTTACTTTAATTTAAATTGTAAGTATGTTAAAAACAGATGCTTATAACAAAAAAAATAAATAAAAAATATATAATATAAATAACAAAATATTTTTCATATTGTTGCAAATTTAGATATATTTAAAATAGATACATACGAGCGGATATTTTTTAGATATAGTTATGTAAAATAATTAAACTCCATAGCTCATCCATATGGCAATTAATCAATATCAAAGAGCACTCAATATGACAAAAATTGAATTAATGACATATAACAATAATTTATAGCAAGCAAAAACAAAAAAAAAAGAAAAACCAAAGAAAAAAACCTTTCAACTTCAGCTTTTTATAATAACACAAATGAAAACTACAAATCATCAATTGACAAAACGTTGGGCCATCACTAAAAAGTCATTATCCCAACAACAGGACATCACATTGCATCACATCAAATCACATCACATCACATGAAGACGAACGTGGTCTCACATCATTTTACATCATGTTGGTGTACAAGTTAAGTGCGAGAACAGTGGTCATCTGTATTTGTATCTATAGAGATTTTTATCTACAATATACAATGTAGATATAAAAACGATATTCATACATTTGTATTCGCATGTACTGTGGCTGCAACAATAACAACAAGTAAGTATTTTTTTTTTTCATACAACGCAATAATCATTGCCAGGATCAACAACAATTCCTCTTATCCACTACACATGCTGCTGCTGTAGTCAGCGTGGCTGTGTGACTTCAATTTGACGTCAATGTCGTTCAGCGAAACAGGTGAAGACGTCAGCGGGCAGTAATGTTTTCTACATATAACGCTCATGGTCTTGATACAGACAGAAACTTATAATAAATCTGATGCTATTTCATCTTAGATTATTTCTGATTTAAATTCTGATGGTCATCATGTCCATCATCAATTTTTCAGCAACGTTGTATATGATAGGGAAACAGGCACATACATATGTATGCATGATTGTATGTGTGTAACGTGCATGCCGTATAAAATGAGATGAGGAGGAAAATGTTCGTCATCGTCATCTTCAATGCAGAGCAAAATTATCTTGACCACGTGACCTTTTTCAATATTGGATTGTGTCTTTTCGTTTTATATATATACTGGAGCAATTGGGAGAGCTGCCACATATTATTAATTATACTTTTGATGTTTTTTTAATTAAAATATACTCTAAGACATGTTTACGCAAAAAAAAACTGGTCGACATTAACTAGTTATAAAAATTATATTTTTTAAATAAAAACAGAAATTCATATATCAATTGAAATTGCAACTTTAAGAAAAATAAAAACTTTATTTATGTGATTGGTGCGTATGCGAAACTTTGACTTAACTCCAGCCATTAAACGTTGCACATCACTTTGGGACATTTGAGATGACACAGTAGTCCACTTTTTCTGGGCAATTTGTGGGATTGGCATCTTGTGGAACAATTTGTACCCCATTCTCTTTATACCACGTCATTGCCGTAATGGCAAGTTGCTAAATCTGGCCAGAAGAGGGCAGGAACTTTGTAAAGACGTACCATTGGCAGTAGACGTTTTTGTAAGCCCTCTTCTAAGTAAATTTTTTAGTTGATGGTACCATTAGTGACAAAAGCTGCACTCTTTATGCCTCATTGGCAAATTGCTTGCCATTTCTTTCATATTTCTTCGCAAACTTTTCCACTTTCTTTAGCTTAAATTTAGGCGCAACATCACCTCTCTTTTTCGAAGCGTAAAATAGTTGACTAGGAAGCTGATTAAAGTCTGCTTTGACATCCGATTCGTCGTCCATGATCATACAATCAAAATGATGTACAATTTTGTCGTACAGCTTTCGTGCGCTAGTTTTTGCTGTTGCATTTTTTTGTCATTCAGGTTCGTTGCTAGCGGAACTTTATACGTCTTAAGTCCTTTTACTCTGCGTACTTTTTGAACATATCCGAGTGGCATATGGACTTTTTTTAGCAACATCTCTGATGGAAAGGCCTGGATTTCTTTGAAACAAGTTTTTCACTTTCTTTGCTTTTTCCTCCGAGATGAACCCCTTCGTTCGCCCACTTCCAGTTTTCCTTTCGGTAGTTAGTCGTTCACTACAGTTTTTAAGCACTAAAGTTACAGTAGATTTTGCAATTGTTAAACTTTTGGCAATGTCTTTATATGACTTATGTGGAAAATCTTGATTTTTGCGCACAATTATATCGCGCGTGCTCGATTTCGATGAACTCATTTGCGTAATTTTAAAAAATCAGAAAAAATAATGATGCAGAAATTTAAAACGGAAAATTTTCTACGAAAATTTGCTGTAACTGTCATATTTGAATTAATACAACATGTTTACTGCCACCAGTTTTTTTCGTATACATACCTTATATACAATAAACATCAAGCCAAGAAATCAATCCATTTGTCAAAATCCTTTTGTCCAATTTAAAATTTGTTCGATATTAGATGTCATTGCCAGAGCTCTGTCATAGCTAGATCGAGTGTTGGGACTCATATTGGATCTGGTTCTTAGACGATCGATTGTTGCTCATGGAGTACTGAATAAACTAAGACAATGTAAATTATTCTGTGAAGATACAATCTGAAATAAATCTGTACTTCCATAAAGTCCCAGATAACTTTCGCCAATATGTAATTGATTTGTAATGTGGTATAATTAAAAAGGAAAGTAAAAAATATTTCAAGGAACCATATTTTTCCTTTTACAAGGAATTGAACAAGAACTTTTTTAATCCATTTTGAATATCTTTACGATTTTTTGTACTATTGTATAAGTTTGTTTATTATTTTTGTATATTGTTAAAGTAATAAAATATATCTACAAAGTTTAAATACTATTCCTCATTATTTCATTTAAAAAAATCCTAAAAACTCGTCAAATTCAAGTGCGCTAGACCAGAAGGTCCCCTCAATTTCTAGGCACAAGCCAATTACTACTACACCCTCTAAACTACATAAATTTTTTTTTTTTTTTGTATAACTACAAAATGTTAAAAAAAAAACTATAAAATTTTATCACGGGTTCAGTAAATTGTTTTTTAAAAAAATGTTATCATTGGTTTTAGTACCTGCTCGAAATTTTTCAAATTACTTGCGATTTTTTAAAGTGGCAACACAATTATTTCACATATGTACAAAATGGACTGGGTCAGTTTTGTTGCTTATTATTATTATCATCATTATTGCTGTTGCTGTCGCTGTTGTCGTTGTTGTTTTTGCTCTGTTGTTGTTGTCGTCAAAGTTACTTTTGTTCCGCTGACGATGATGCGCACCTAAAATGATTAATCATTTTCACATTTTCTTTTCAGAGCATTTTTTCATCTTTTTTTCCTATACTAACATATAGTATATACGACGACGAATATGTATTTCCGACAGCGTGCAATATATTTATACATATTCCATTTGTGATTACCAATTTGATTGTTTTGTTGCGAAGAACTTATACAATTTTTGTATGCATACTTGATGCCATTAGAGTTTGGCGCAGCCTTCATTTCAATTTTGTTTCGTATTTTTTGTTGATCTTATTTTTTTTTTTCTTTTAGTCTGTCTGTATTAATTTTTTTTGTTGATGACCTTTGGGATGTTGTCGTCGTCGTCGTCGCAGTTTGGATGTGAGACAACAACGCAACTGCTGCTGCGGGTTCAGCGTGCTGCTGTTAAACATTTCATTTCAAGTGAACTGATTTAGTTTCTAAAAACACACATACAAACATACGCGTATAATGATGGCCTGACTGACTGTCTGCCTGCCTGCCTGCTTGCCTGCCTGCCTGCTTGCTTGCCTTGTCTAATAACCAAAGCAACTCAACTCAACTGAACTACCACTATACAGAATTGGTTAAACCTGTAATTAAAGCGCATTAGCGTTGTTGGTTCGGTTGGTTCCTCTTCTGGTTTCTTCAGGTTTTTCTTTGGTTTCATCATGGCTTTCGCCTTCTAACTTTTATAGTTCTATTTCTTTTTTTTAAATGATATGAAAACGATAGGTACGTTCTAAAATATTATATGAATGTTTGTATGTATGTAGAATGTAAAATGGTAACAAACATAGAGGTGTAAAGGCAAAAGAAAAACGCGTGTTCGTATTCTGCAATTAGTTCACTTTCACAGATTTCATGTTTAAGATTTAATTACTATACTTAGATTGGGAATTACTTTAGAAATTACATACTGCTGTGCGTTTGGTGACTTAAAGTTAATTCAACAATAACATGATTTCTTAAGTATTTGACAGTCATGTGCTGTAAATTGTTTTTAGTTTCATAAATGGAGTGTAAATTATTATATTTAAGATTGTTTGGTATTTCTATCATAACACAAATGAAAACAACCGAGAATTTATTAAATTATTGGTTACGATATTTAAAGTTAACAGGTTTTAGCTAAAAACAACTTATTAACGAAATAAGTAGATGGAAATAATGTCGACTTAGTATTTTTTTAAATGTATTTTAGTACTACGCATGTAAAAAACAAATAATAAGTCATTAAAATGTTGTAAAAAATTAACGAAGATCAGATTAGGCTAATGAATGGAGAAATTCAAAATTGAAACTGTGGTCTCAATATGTCTATTGCAGCGATCCTCTTTTTGATTACAGTTCAGGGGGTTTTAGTTTCTTCGTCCCTATAATATTGTCTTTCGATTCATGACCAACGTTTGGGACTGTAAGCAAGTAAGATAGCGGATAAACGGAATCCAGATTCGTATTTACTGAACCCCAATTTTTGATCAAAATCGACGTGTGCTATTTGAAATGATTGTATTTCAAAAGTATTTTGTAAAAATTTCAGAGTGCTTTCGTAGATATAGACGATTGTAATGCAGAGTGTCAGATAAGCCAAAAAGATCGTGCGTCGCTTCGGCTTCTCTTTCGGCCGTTTAGAAAGGCTTAGTTGTGCCTCCGTCCAGCACCTCCTGACTGTAATCTGTAAACTTATAAATTACGGTCAGCCATTATAATGAAGTAGAAGTATATTTTATATGTTAAGAACCGATAGCTTAAACTTTGAAACTCTATTTCTCAAAATAAGGTTTTTGCCATTGGCGTGCACCATAACTAAAATTTAAATATGCTCTTCTACACAACAATGGCCCAGGGCGTGCTAGAAAAAATAAGTTTGGTAAATTCCTGGCTTAATTTGTAACTTTATTTTTTACGAAAAAAAATCCTTTTTTTGGGAAAATCAATTTTTGCGATCCAATATTTTATGAATTGTTGATTAAACAAAATAATCGTAAAATGTCCTGAGGCAACAGTCATAATTTTTCTAAATGTATTTTTTCAGACGCTTCAGTGAGCTGCTAAGACTGTATACAATTTTTTTTTAAATTAATACACAATTTTTTCTTGTATTTGAAGTCATATTGAAGTACTTTTACATATATTTATGTCAAAGGAATTTCGGAGTTAGAAAATACATTTTTGTTAATCTAACAATACTATAAAAATTTATAGAATTTTCGACCAAGTAAATGCAGGGGCCCTTTAAAACAAAACTCACCGAGAGTGATTTTAAGCCTACGGAAAGGGCATTTTTCGTTTGTATAGAATGTTTATATGGAAATTGTGTATCGCATTGTTATAATATGAAATTATACCGGTGCTGGGAATTTGGGCGAAAAACGGGGAATTTCTCGAGAGCTAGCGGGGAGAAAGAAAAAATGAGTTGGCATCTCTGATCCCAACAAACCATAGAAATGAATGCATTCGAAACGAGCCCGGTAACGAGTCTTCGCCATAGCATTCGAAACGAATTCGTTTTAGTAAAAGTAGAAAAGAATAAAAAATTCGAAATAAAAAAAGTTTGGTAATATAATTTAATAATAATAGTAGTAATAATATTTTTCAGATTTATTCATAAGAAAGAAACATGAATTCCCAAGACATCCTAAATACTTTATCTTGATGCCTATCATGTAAATAAATAAATCAATATTTTTATATGCATTTGCAGAATTTTAACTATATTTTTTTATATTTTTAAGAAATCAACAATCAAGAATCAAATTTACGTAACACAAACAATCTTCTGGGTCGAGTTATGGAAGAAATATTAACATAAATACATGTTCCTTTTGTTTTTTGGTAATATTATCGAATAAAAATTTGTTAAAAAAACTTTTAAAGGTTTTAACAAAATAACTTTTGGTATGCGAGATAAGATCGTTAAAAAAAACAAAAAAAAATTTCGTGAACGATTCGCCAATGATGCTCGTTTGCGAAGAAATTCTCGAGTTCGGGATGAATTCATAAGCGAAATCAAAAACCAATTCGTTAATGAAGAGGCAATTCCCCAAAAAAACGAACTCGTCAATGAATCGGTAATGATATTCGTTTTCGAAACATTTTATGGTCACAAAAAAATCGTTTCGAATTAGAAACGAGTTCGTCTGGTTTGTTGGGTTTTATTAGATATTTTTTAAAAGATGGGCAAAGTTACTTAGTATTAATTTTTCACTTAACCCTTTTTTGACCATAAGAAAACTAGAAACGATAGAGTAAAACCAATTCCAGATTAGCATTCTTTGTCTATTGTAAAAAGATTCTTAATAAATTTCATTGTAAAAAGATTCTTAATAAATTACTATTGAAAAACTTAGGATCACCTGTGCCCAACTTATTTTTTCTGTCTCCCCGATAGCCCTCGAGAAATTCCCCGATTTTTAATCAAATTCCCCGCACCGGTTTAATTTTATATTATAACAGCAATACACGCTTAAAATTTATCAAGGTTAATGTTATTTTAATGCGATCCAGAACCGGTAGGTTAATAGTAAGGTACTTTTTGACTCCGGAATTCTTTTAACACATAGAGGATTTCATCTCAAGGAAACCCACTCTTAAAATCGATTGAGCTCAAATGAATCCGGTGTACCGAGTTCCTCGACGTTCATTTTGATAGATAAACACTCAAAGGAAAATACATTGGCTTTCTTTTGATCCAAATAAAAACAAAAAATGTTTCCTTTTGAAAAAAAAGTCAAAACTATTTTTGATTTTGAAACAAAAAATAGTCACATTTTGAGTTTTTAGATTTTTTTTTCATTTTTCGAAAGATTAAATAAAAAGCGTGTTCGATAAAAATCTCCAAATGCAATAGGTGATTAGTTACATGGATCCAAAAAAGTGGCTGTTTGACCAAAATATATAAATTCTAACGCCCTCCAACAACGCGAATTTTGGCGGACTGGCAAAATTAGTTTTTTCAAAAATTGGACTTTTTCGAAAGTAAAACTTTGCAAATTGATTAAAAAATTTACCAAACTTTTTTTTCTATTATGTCCTGGGGCCATTGTTTTATAGAAAAACATATTTAAATTTTAGACCGTACGTGCCAATGGCAAAAACCTTATTTTGAGAAGAATGAGTTCAAAGTTTTGGCTATCGGTTTTTAAATATATCGACGAACCCCAACGGACCTTCCTCCCGCCCAATACGACCGAGAGGTGCATCTGCATAACGCACAGATAGGTGACCGATGCAATCGTAGTTCTGAATTATTAATCAGGAGATGCTGGACGAAGGCATAGCTAGACCTTTCTGAACGGCCGAAAGTGATCCCGAAGTGCTACGCGACTGTTTTAGCCTGACTTACAACTCGTCGCTATAATCGTTTATATCTACTAAAGCACTTCGAGTTTCTCTCTGAAATTTTTACAAAATACTTTTGAAATATAATACTTTCAAATTACACACTTTTTTAAAAATCGATTTCCCAAACCAAGATAATAAGACCCTAAAATATGAAGTATTGCAAAAGTTAAACGATTTACATTATATAAAATTTGACAAAAAATATTCTACAGACTTTATTAACTAAAAGCTGGACGGTTTCAAATTCCCGGCAAAAAACAGCTCATTTTCCGGTCCCCCGTACTAAGTAAAATTCCCCACAAATCGGGGAATTCCCCGCAAGTTGGCA
Source organism: Toxonevra muliebris (assembly GCA_963691655.1). Lineage (NCBI taxonomy): Eukaryota > Metazoa > Arthropoda > Insecta > Diptera > Pallopteridae > Toxonevra > Toxonevra muliebris. Next base: position 115,179,866 of record OY829326.1, on the reverse strand, counting down.
TCGCTGCCGGTGACCGATAGCAAAACTTGTATTTCCAAAAAAGTAAACAAAATTTTAAAAATATGCGAAACCAAGTTTAACTAAATAGTTTTTCCCACAACGTATTAAAAATTTTACATATTTGGACAAATTGTGTAAAAATTGTGAGTGAGATTGAAAAGTGTACATATTCACTTTTTTTTATTTAATTTAGGTGTCATCAATTAAGTAACAATTCCAAAATTTTTTTAATAATAACTAAAGAACAATCAATTATCTTTTCACCGAATATAATTTAATAAAATCGGTTTAATAGTTTTTAAATAAACTGAAAAACGTTTTTTGGGTCACCGGTGACTAATAGTCCCGAAAGAGCCCAATAATATTTTATTTAGACATTTTAAGAAATAAACCTTTGCAGTTCACATTCAGGTCTTCAAAATACTTCTAAGATGAGAAAATCACTGGTGAAGGGATGTGGCGAATTTACTCAAAAATAGTTTGTTAGAATAATTTGCGATAATAATTCTACCGGCTATTGCGTAACTCAAATGTGACTAGAAGACATTTTTTAGATAACGCAATTTTGGAAGTAATTGCTGAATCACCAGTGCAAATCCCAAAATTTAAAACCAAATAAACACTGCATTAAATTCATAATAATACTAGACATTTTTGTAATGTATACCTAAAGCTCGTATATTTTTTTTGGACCAAAAACTGTATACCACCTTGATCAAAAAGTTCCTGGAATAACCACTGTGTGGCGCTCCCATCGATCCGTTTTGAGTTCTGATTTGTTTTTGTTAAGTTGGTACAATCTGTTGTTGATATTCCCTCTAAATCCTAGCGTCATAGCTTGACATTTGCAAAAGTTACGCAGCCGAGAGAAAATCTATCTCTGTGTGTGTTGGCGATTTCTTACAATTTTATTAAATTGTATTGTATTAAATTTTGCGTAAAAAACGGATTTAATGGTGCGCGAACGTTGGAAATGTTGGAAAAGGGTTTCGGGAACGATTCTCTAAAGAAAACGATCGTTTACCAGTGGCACGAGCGGTTCAAAAGTGGTCGTGAGTCAATCGAAGATGATGAACGCAGTGGCAGACCATCGATATCGAAAATCGACGAAAACGTTGATAAAGTAAAAGAAATTTTGATCAATAACCGCAAATTAACCATCAGAGAGTATTATGATACGTTTTCGTGAAGCAGTTCGGCGAATTGTGGACAGAAAACACGTGGATTTTGCACCATGATAACGCACCGTTGCACAGTGCCATCATTATTCGTAATTTTTTGACGACAAATGCAATAATAACCATCCAACAGCCACCGAATTCCCCTGATTTGGCTCCCTGTGACTTCTTTCTGTTGAATCGAGTTAAAAAACCATTACGGGGAACGCATTTCAGCAGCCGGGAGGAAGTAATGGAAAAATCGAAGGAAGCACTGATGGACATACCGAAAACCGAATAAAAAAATGTTTCGAGGATTGGATCAAGCGCTGGCATAAGTGTGTTGCAGTTGATGGGGATTACTTTGAAGACAATATAGATTGAGATGAATAAACTTGTATTTTTAATTTTCTGAATAAACTCCGGGAACTTTTTGATCATTATTTCCACCAAAAATTAAAGAAAAAAACAATTTGAAAAACTTGTATATTTTGCAGTAAATATTTTGATTAATGAAAACTAGTCGATAAGGCCCCAGTAACTGGGACTATTTTTTTGCGAAGGAAATCTCTTTATGAAAAAACAAATATCAAAAGAGAACCCAACTACTCGTTAATGTTTGTTTTGTTATTTTCGACCAAATTCCCCGCACCGGTATAATTTCATATTACATATAACAGTACGATACGCACTTTTCATATAAACATTTTATATAAACGAAAAATACCCTTTACGTAAGCTTAGAGTTACTCTCGGTCAGAGTTATTTTAAGGGGCTCTGCACTTTCTTGGTTAACATTTTTTTTTATCAATAAAATGATAAAAAAAAATTTTCTGACATCTATTTAAAGACTTCAAGTACAAGAAAAAATTGTGTAATAATTATTTAAAGGGTTTTTTGCAGCTTCATGGAAGACGCTTTGAAAATCGTCAAACGCAATGGCGTGCGTGATTGCGGCTCACTGGAAAAACTAAAAAAAAATAACATTAGAAAAATTATAACTGTACTCTCAGGACATACTAAAATTATTTTGTTTGACCAACAATTTACAAAATGGCAGACCACAAAAATTAGTTTTCTCAAAAATTGCACTTCTTTCGTAAAAATAAAGTTCAAAATTAAGGAAAGAATTAACCAAACTTACATCCTGGGGCCATTGTTGTGTGGAACAACATATTTAAATTTCAGTTATCGTGCACGCCAATGGCAAAAACCTTGTTTTGAGAAAAACTGGTTTAAAGTTTTGACTATCGGTTTTAAACATATAAAATATACTTCTTCTTCTTTATAATAGCTGACCATAATGTGCAAGTTTATAGGTTACAGTTACCAAGAACTAACAGTTATTAGTTAGAAGGTGCTGAACAAAGGCGATCGCGTTGAACTGTCTGAATACTAAACGTAAACAGTGTTGCATAAAGCAATGTTTTTATGGTGTTGGTTGCGAATGTGCCAGAATAGTATTTAGGAATATAAAATTTGGCAAACATATTCTACAGACTGTATGGGGTATTTTAATATTGAAGCTGAACGGTTTCAAATTCCCCGCAAAAAACAGCTCATTCCCCGATTCCCCGCGCTAAGTAAAATTTCCCGCAAATCGGGGAATTCCCTGCAAGTTGGCATCGCTGTTTGTGTATGCAGATAACTCGTTAGATAATTCTGAGAGATGCCGTTACTCATGTCTCTTCTTTTTCTCTTATTTATTATTTACTCCCGCTTAAGCAATGAGCGAATTTTAGAAAACTTCCGACGCTAATATTTTGGAATTGTCCAAACCTATCTCAAATCTGATAATTTATGGCTAACCTACTCGTCCAGGCTCTTTAAATTGATATACAATATGATAGTGTAGCCCTTCTGGATCTTCTGGAATAAAATTGTAGCTTACACTAATAAATGTATAGATTAAAGAGGAAAGCAAATTATGCGTCATCTGAATCGTCTTTCTTCTCCATTTCAATATCTGCTTCTGTAGTTGTTGTATTGTGTTTGTCTTTAGAAGAAATTTAGCTAAGCGATTCCGGCAGTTATGAGGTATTTATAGAAATTAACCCACGGATATTTCAAGCTACACATGCCGTATAGTAAATGGTTGCTACTTACCGTATCAATAAGGATATAAAGTCCTTCTCTCAACGTCTCTTCAAAAATGTGTGTACCGCCAATGTCCGAAATAAAGCATCACATTTCGATTCGGTTATAGTCCCACCATATAGTGCACAGTTCGATTAATTGTTATAAAACCTATGGTAATTTTGGGTCCTACGCATGACTATCTTAATCAAGGGAATTTTGATATGAAAAAAAAAAAATTTTAATTTCTAAACATTCAATTTCCAGAAAGAATGTGAGTTTAAAATCCAAAACAGTTTTGTATTTGCATTTCGAATTTTTAAGCTACTCTATCTCTCTCCCTCTTTTCATATTTGTAAGAACTCCTTAACATTTCAACTATTATTATTGATCAATTTATCAAAGGCAAAAAAAAAACAACAAGCAATTTTCAAGGATGTCCTTTTTGAATATACAAAACAGTCAAAGCGATAACTGATTGAGTTTATCTGCTACGCAAGTAATCACAAAAAAATAAATAAATAAAATAAGCATAGGATATACAATATTTTACCTTTTTTCTTGTGTTTTCTACACAATATTAATGGATTGCAAAGACTTACCTAAGTATGGCCAATCTATCTAAACTGTCCATTTGCCCCAATAAATAAAGCACGAAAACCTTTTCACACCGAACCACAATACCAGCAACAACAAACAAGCACACAAACATACTTTACCATAGCAAATTTTTCCGTTTGAATAAAAACAGGCAACCAAAGAAAAGTGCAACACAATAGCAATAGGAAAACTTAGCTTCTTCCCAGTCAAACACCATTTCTCCCACCACCTTTGTTCAATACTTACTTTCATTCAACAAAATTAAACGACAAGGGAACTGTCAGTGCGTAAATGCAGAAAATATTCATACATACATAAGTTTGCTGAAATGTCAAAAAACTTTATATTTTGAAGTATTTACAGAAAAAAAAAATGGACCAAATCTTTATTTGATAGGAAAAGGTTTTATTCCAAAAAAAAACCAAAAAAAAAAAAACAAAAATTACACAACTTTTTGACATGTGTGCAAAAAGTGTAAAACCTCAAACACGTAAGCAAAACTTCTTCACCATCAGAGTCATAGCAACTTCACTCGTTCAATACAATTCAAGCGGAAACGGAAATCTAATAGACCAGAGCATGCATAAGTGATGAAGAAAGATACTGACTATAAGGCAATTACAAACCCCTTTTTTCAAATACATCAATATAAACCGGCATGGGCACGAACACGAACATGTAGTGCAAAATCTTCTTATCAGCAGCTACTTTGAAGTTTTCCAACTTTTTTGCTTTTTCGGATGTCAAGCGGAAAGCAAAGAAGGTTGTTGGTTGTTCGGCAAGTTACTTTTTTTTACATATGTTCATTTTGGTAACCTTATGGACAATAGGTTGTATTGAGCCTTACTGGCGTTTGTTGCTGCTGGTGATGTGCTAACACATGTTCTGGTTGAGATTACCATGTCAATTGATTTGTGTTGAACGATTGCGATTTCCGAAAAGTTGTAAAAGTTTTATGCTCAAAAAAACTTGGCAGCAAAAAGGAGGCGAAACAAAAATAAAGGTACATTACTAGAAGGGGTAAGGGGGTAGATGAAATGAGAAAATTGGAAAACAACAAAACATACATTTTTAATTGGTACAGTGTTTTCTAGCAACGAAAATTTAATGCCAGCCACCAAGATGAAAAAAAAAAAACATTACAAACATTTCACATCATCTTATTTTACTAGGCGCTTAAAGTTAAATCGAAAAAAGCAGAAAATAAAACAAAAAAACAAACCCCAAAATGATCCCAATTATTGTTAGCAAATTAAAAAAATTAAGACCACGCGTGTGTGCGCAGCGCATGCGTTTTTTACTTGTTGTTCGCTTGCAATGCGGTGGGTCGTACCTGCAGCAACCGAACAACCACCAGCTCTTTACCTAACTTCATCAACTTTCGTACATCATTTTTGTTTATTTCTGTTCATCGTAAACTGCAGGATACATTTCTGCAAATATGTCCGCCCGCTTCATTTCTTTCGTTTTTATTTTATTTTATGTTTTTTTTTGTTTTGGTTGCATTGCACATGTTGGCCACTTACATACCCACAACTCAGTACCTGACAAATTTTAACACGATCATAAAGTAAAAAATTTCGACAACTCTCTGACACTAACAACAACAGCATACATACCATACATGAAATTATGTTATACGATACGGTAATGTATCATAAAATATAAAATACAATTTAAACTGCAAACATACTGCGGGATTCAGTAACACGGGCTTAAAGTTACGCGAGCTTAAGCGTAACCTTAAGCTTTTCAAAAAACCAAATTTAGGCACCAACCCCAAAATTGAACAATCAAAAAATATTTTCGGCACTATTTTATCAATAATCAATAAGAAGTGAAGCTTCAAAACAAGAAACTGAAGCGTTTTCCTTCTTATTCCAGAACGAAGCTTTAAAATTGTTGCTTATTGAAGTTAAGTGAAATCTAAAATCAATGTAGAATCAGGATCGAATGCAAAGCATAAGATATGATTCCACTTACATTAGGGAACCAATTAATGGTCCTTAGTGAAATCTAAAATCAATGTAGAATCAGGATCGAATGCAAAGCATAAGATATATGATTTTACTTACATTAGGGAACCAATTAATGGTCCTTACACTCCTCTGTCTAATTCAACATACAGCCTTGCCCCTACATTGCCAGGATAGTGACCTGAAAATCTTTAGTAGGTAACTAATATTTGAAGTAAGGCTTCGTGATTATTAAAATGAGCTCTATGTCAAAAACTCTTCCGTGAAAAAAAATATGAAACACTACAAAGTGGATAATTCCTGTCAGTTATTTAAAGATATGTAATTAGGTGTTTAGCTCTGGAATAAACCAACCGATATAAAAGTTGCTTCTGCTGAAATGGTAGTTTTAAAAGATTAAAATAAATCAACTAATTTTCTACCAGGACTGTCCAAATACAATGTAAAAATTATACGTACCTCGCAACTTCAACAAAAAAATTTAAAAAAAGAATCTCCTTAATAGGTTTTTAAGTCCCGATTATGCACTTAGCCTTGCAGAGCCATGGCCTGGCATCTAACTATAACGACTTCAGATCGACTAATTTATTTAAAGAGCCACGGAACTGCAGATGCTGACGAGCTGTTTGCTGAATTGCTTATGATCTAAGAGAGGGGCTGGGTTGGATTTATATATTAGTTTATGTGTAAAACAGAAGATAGTTTCATCTAACTATATTCTTCATGGGGTTTTATACATATTTTCAACACTCAGGGAGTACCCCTATAAATGTAAAACATTGCGTTGATTGAGGAAGGAAGATTGATTAGTGGTAGGAGGAAAGAGGAAGAAAAAGTTGTGAACGTTTGTTTTAAAGGAAAGGTCGTAAAAGTAAAAAAAAAACCGTTGTAGGGAGCTTACTCCATATTCGCGCGGTACGGCAGAAAAAAGAACTATCTCTGTAATGCGTGCTGCGTTGGGGTACCATATCCACGAGGAGTGCGTGACTGCCGCTTGCAGTTCGTGTAGTTCTGGTGAACACATGAACTGGTGGAATCAAATTCCGAATCTCAGCGAAACATCTACCATGAAAATACCGGTAGAACAGAGTCACACAAGCTAAGTTTCTACGGTACTCCAAGGAGTCAATAGAGCTGGACACCGTACTGTCTCCTATTAGCTTTATCGCTTAATGTTGAATACGGCCCATGAGCTCTAGTTAGTTCGTTCCATGTTGGGGCGGATATAGGTGGTGTAGATAATGCGGAGATCAGTCGGAGTGAAGTATTTCTTACACCGTTTTAGAAAGCCGAGACACTTGGCTGCTGCTTTCGACACGTCAAAAATATGATTATTCCAACGAACGTCACATTGGATGGACAAGCCCAGAACATCAAGAGTCTCTGACTCCGCAATAATCACCCCATCCATAACCAGGGGGTTAACAGAGGGTTTTTTTTTTTTTTTTTTTTTGGAGGAGGAAAGCATTGAAAGTCTCAGTCAGTGTGAGACTTCCACTCACCAAAACCACCTCACATGTCCGGACGGTAGGTCCTCCGGGAACCACCGTTAAGTATTTCGTCGGGAGGCCGTCAGAGCATTACTGCTCAAGCGTCAGTTTCTTTGGTATGTCAAGTTATCCGTCTTAGGGGTTATCTGCATTGCTCAATTGGATGCGTTAACAGAGGGTTGGCGCACTCTTTTGTGAGATAAAAAACAACATTGGGTCTTTCGCGCGTTGAATTCAACCCTGTTTGTGAGACCCCACTCACATATTGATTGAAGATCATTATTGAGTGAGCCATTCATAGCATGCCGTTTATAATTAACACTTAATGCGACATTTCTACATAAATTAGGCCTCGGAACAATTCTGTGTGCATTTAAGATAAGCCATCTGTCAAACAATGATTTAGCGGTCATTATGTGCGTGCTAAGGTTATGTTCGTGTTAAAAAAATAAAACGAAATTGTTGATGGCAGTTTTGTGAAACCATATGCGACAATATTAACTTATTTATTTTATTCTTAACCCTCTGATTTTTTTTTAATATAAAATATAAACATGAGCAATTTTTCATAAAGCATGCAACTACGACTAAATAAACAAAATAATCGCACTTTGGCGCTCGAAGGATAACGAACTTAACTTTTTTTTCTTGTTGTTACTTCAGCAGTTACAATTTCAATGCGAACGTAATTTTTCAATATATTTCCGAATGAAAGGAATGGACACTGTCAGGCAGAGCAGAGGGAAGAACGATAATCTTGAAAGCGAAGAAAAAATGCATGCGCACCCTGTGGTGTTGAAGACATTGGCGCCTTTGGCAAACGGGAATGAGCACCGCGCGGTTCGCGGTTCCGTTTCGTATCAACGCCACTATTCAACGCTGCGGGATTTTGATCAGTTTTTCGGTTGTATGTATGTAATCGTCTTACAATTTAAATGAACCTGACGACAGGATGCAAATGATCAATGTGCAGCAGCAGGCAAGAGCAAACAAAGAGGTCTCTGTATACCATATACTGTATACCGTGTTGCATTTTGTTTATGGAGACTCAATTATAAATTAAGCTCACAACAAGAGACAAAATTGAATTTTTTTTTTTGTGGGGAAGAAATTGTATAAGGTCTGTAAAATTACCTTCACAATGCGACAAATTTTTTTGTTTTTTTTTTTTTTTGTTTGTAGTTTTGCAATATTGCCCGCTGTGACCTATTTTTAATCTTCATATACGTATTAGTTCTTCATATGTATGTATGAATGAAGGTAATGTGCTGCTTCATTGTGGGTGCACATGTGCGTAGAGTTGTGAAAATATTATTTAAATGAAAAAAAGAAGAAATTATTATGTGTAGGTTACGCTGAAGTATGAATTATGTGCTTCCTGTTTGTGTTAATTGCTGTTCAATTTTCATTCATTTTTACTCATTTTTGGACGCATATTTAAATTTATATAATTTTTCTTTGGGCGAAAAAAGGTTTCCGGTATTTAGTAAAATTATTGCAAGTTTTCAAACAGTGTCTATGTATGTATATAATTATTTGGAGCTGATAATTTTGAGAAATTTTATATTAAATGATTTGCTTAAAGTTCTGTAATTACTCAAATAATAATTACATCTCCAGCATGTATGCACAATATAACAAACATAATAAACAAACAAAAACAAACACTAGCTGGGAAATAGAATTCTTAGTATAAAGACATCGCGATTTATTAAGATATTGGATTTGCCTGCAGTTTCTTCTACATTTCTATAAAGTTTTAAGTACATCATTTATGTGCCAGGTGCAAATCCAATGGTCAATTTTAGAACTCACCTGCATATAGTTCATACGTTTCACATAAAAAGAATATGTCCAATGAAGTAAAAATCTTGAGAAACTCAAATACAATGATTCATAAATAAAAAACTCAATTCTTTAAACTTAATTTTTTGTTGTATTTTGTTTTTGTATGAGTTGTGCAGTGAAGACAACTTTGGTCTATGAGCAACATATAGTAAATGTTCTAAGAGATGGAATCTCGAAAAATTCCTTATCTGGAGCATAGGTTATGGAAAGAATATGCTCCCAGAATTTTCCGTTTGTAGGTTAAACCTGGGCACTGTTGAAACAAACTAAGTCTTCAACCGAAATATTACCAATCCCGAATATTAGCGGAACACGACAATTTTAGCTAAAGATGGAAAGATCCAATCAAAATTAACTGCACCAACTATATTAATGGATAATTACACAGGTCTATACGGCCCAAAAACCAATATAGTTATTTCCTGTGCAGTTTTTAATGCAGGATCCGAATCTCGCATCAGTCAGATCAAGATTTCCGGAGACCCTAACATAAAATATCAAAAATGTTGACTTTACCCAATTTTTAGCTGCCTGTGGGTAAATTAATACCTTTATTGGGTGGAAATCAAAATCTCAGCATCCTTACTTAAACTTCATAATGCTTCGAGAATGCACTTGGGATTCTAAGCGACTCCAAAATTTTAAAAAAGTTAGAAATCATTCCCTCAGTTGGGAAAAATAACGGAGTTTTGAGTGTATTTACTGGTTTACATATCGTCGCCTGAGAATTGATTTGGCGTATATGCATAAGTATTCCTATGCCTATATGCCAAATCAATACTCAGGCGACGATATGTAGATACCTTAACATCATAACAGGCAAATTTTACAGGAAACGAAAAAATTGTTTAACACACAAATTTTTTTATCCTAACCCACATTTAATTTTCAAATTTGCAATTACGATCATTAGCGGATTCAAAGGGGGATGAGATTTTGAGTTAAGCCCACTCCTTACCGATGAAAATCTTAAGCATTTTGGCCATGTTGAAAAAGAATTTTAAAGGGACAAGTAAAAACCCTTCCCCCTCCTAAGGAATTATCTGGAGGTTGCGGTAAAATGTTGTTTTTCTTTTTTCCATAAATGATTGATAACACTGTTCAACAGCCAAAAATGAGCAGAGACGTAACAAGTGTACTTGGGGTAATGGGGGGTCGCTGAGTTCGAATCCGTGGTATGTTTTGCTCTGCTATGTCACAATTTTGTTTTTATTGACATTAAAATTTTTAAAATTGAAAAAATAAAAAAATTAGAAATGCAGTTCATATTTTTTTTCATCGAAAAAAAAAAATTTGATTTTTTTTATTTTTCAACTTTAAAAATTTAAAAAAAAATTTTTTTTTTTTAAATTAATTTATTTTTTTCATCCTCGTTATCATCGTTAACCCAGTAATGCCTGGCAGTGCCATATGGCACCTTGTCGCTGAGCCGTTCCAGAGCCAGGTTCAAAAACAATTTTTTTTCTCAAGTTGCTTTCTTGATCTATTGATCTATGAGTGCCATTGAATGCTCGTGAACTAAAAGATTGGCACGTATACGTTTAAGAAACGGGAGAATCTGTATGAGTATGTTCAAGAGCAATGGAAGCGAGCTCAAATCGATCAGGTGAAACATTTAATAGCGCCAATGCCACATAGACATCTAACAGTGTTCGCAAATAATGCATATGCCACAAAGTTTTGAAAACTTTTTCGATTTTTCTTCAATTTTCACATTAACTTTTTCTAGTTGCAAATGTTTTAACCTCTTCAATTCAGACTTTAATTTAATATAACTTCTTTCTTTTTTTATTTGCGACATAATATTGTACTTTTAATTTTTTATAATAAATGGCAATAAATACACTTTGATTTGAATAAAAAAGATTTTTGGTAAAAATTATTTTAGTGAGCTTAAGAAGTCATTTAAAGTGCAAGTGATTTTGGTTGCAAATGATATGGCCGGCACTGTATATGCCTGATGAGTTTAAAATATGGGAATATTTTAAGCACCAACAGATTGGCTGGTCGGATTGTCAGGCATAAAATATATTAATGTAACAATTCGATACTATACTCGTATAGGGTCAGTATTCAGGAAATCAGCAAAAAAAAAGTATGGCTCTAAAAGTTTTCAGAAAATTTGAGAAATGATGGCTTTTAACTTCATATTTAATCTTAGATTAGATGAAATATATGTTTGCTTATAAAAATTTAGTTAAAACACTTGTTTTCTTAAATTTTTATTTACTATTTGATATTGTAATTTCATCAGTAAATATTTTTAAAATGCGGTTTAGCTGATTTTTTCTTAATTTTAAAATCTATTCTAAAAAACCGAAAACCGGTTTGTAAAAAAAGTCAAACAATCGACCACGGACATTACATCTATGTACTTAATTACTAAGTCATAAAGGAAATAAAAGGTTTTAATAGATAAGTTAAAGTTTGAACCTTACCACCTATCGTATCAACCGATGATTTCTTTTTTCTCTTTTTATAACGATGCCCTCTCTTTTCAATGGAATTCTATTACATTCATATATACATATGTATATGTATACCTACATATTTAATATATACATACAAACAAATGAAAGAACACGAAAGTCATAAATTAAAAATGCTTCAACAAAATGTCAAAACTAAATTATTGAATATCCGTACATAAATACAAAATACATACACATACATACATACATACAAATAAATGCTTCAATTTTAGCGACGAATAATTAATAACCTCAACATTCACAGTAATACTGTCCAAAAGCAAAGTGGACGTTGAATATCCTTAACTAAACTACCACGACCATCATCACCAGTACCAGTACCAGCACCAGTACCACCATAGTAGATGACGATGGCGGCGACTATGAACGACTTGAAGTCGTTCAAATATTTTATGGAGATTGCGTGTGCACGCGTTTAAGGTTTGTCAACCATGCCAGCATTAACTTTACTTCATCATATCACATACAGACAGAAAGTTTTTTAGTTCCGTGTCACAACAACAGCAACGAAAACAACAACAACAACAACAACAACAACAGAAAGAATTAACAGCAACAATCATTGCCACACGAAAAAGGACACCCACTTTAAAGCTGTCATTCATGTCATTTAGAGTAATTTTATTTTAGAGAGCGAGAGGTTTATGAAATGCGGCATGGCGTTCCATAGATTGGTATTGCCGTTGCCATTTTTTGTAGTTGTTGTTGTTGTTCTTGTTGCTGTTATGGTATGCCTATTTAAAGTGTATGTTTTAAATTATTAACAACATAAAATGTTTGAGACTATCGTAAAATTATTACATGAAATGACGCGCTGTGTAGTTTTTGTTGTTTTGTTTTTTGCTTCTTCATGAAATTCAAAGCGCCAGAACAAAGAACACAACACACAAATAAACTTATGTGACGTATACTAAAATGTCAAACTGTCCAATGAATAGTGGTAAGTAAGAATGAGAGGGAAGGATAAAAATAAGTGTGTGAGAGAAAGAGAGAGAGAGACAGCGTTAGCTCAATGCAAAATGTAAGAAGTATAGGTGGAGTCATACATATAATAATATAATGGATTTTAATGCTGTCAACCACATTTGAAACGTTCTACACAAACCTCACCTGCCAGCAAAGTATGAGAAGGTAAAGCAATTTCATTTACCGTCCGGTCGTCTATCGAATAGGTGGAGTCCTTCGTTTTTGTCGCATAAACTACAAAACTTTTTTGTTGTCCATTAGCCATAACTGTGACATGTTTTATGCTCTAATTGACTTTATTATTTATAAATGCTATACGTATGTGGAACCTTTCTTTTTTTTTTTTTGAGAAAAGGGTGACTTGTTCATTCATTTGTATTTTCTTTAACTTCGATTGCAAGAGTAACAAAAAATATTGCATGTCTAACTTTAGTTAGTATTTTTCTTATTTTCATATAAAAAATTTATAACTTCATTTTGTAAATAATTTCCATTTCTTTTGTTTTATTTTCTGTAGGCGGTTGGGAAAGGGTTTTCTTTTTGTGGTAATTGCTTGGATGGACAATACTACAGCCACCCCATTACCACCACTACCTTTCAGGCATGCAGCTTTCTTTCTTTTGTATGTATCAATATTTTGTTCTTGATTTGTGGCAATATATCAATGTCCATTGTCACTGGAAGTTGAAGAAGACAAATCCTGTTCAAATCAGTATAAATGAAATCTAATAAATCTTTAGTTGGAGTCCGCAACAAAGATTTCGTAAATATGGACGAGCGGGGGGGAGGGGGTGAGGGAGTGCAAAATATATGCAATGATTTCCTGCTTCATATAGAAGCTTTTATTAGTGAAATATGTAGAAATATTGAAGGAAATTCAATAAAAATTCAAAGTGATGAACCGGAAGAGATCTAAGAGAAGGTTGAGAATCTTAGAAGCACCATGCACACTTTAATAGCCAATTCGGCAATGAGCAAAGTTTAATGCTTCCAAGAAACATTAAAAAATTATTGGCTCTCAAAAAATAAATGAAAACTAAGCAAAATTTGTTAGTTGTCAAAAATTAAAAATCAAAATAATTAATTCTTATCCAGATTGAGTATTTATTCTGCACTAAAGTTAACTAACATTTAAGTAATAGATCCATGCCAGCACCAACACCCACACACGCAGTTACAAACATTACAAACGGTAACCATGTCTTGAGAAACCCTCCAACGCTAACATAATGACCACAAATGAATAGCCAAAAACACAATATCACCATGTTCCAATTAGAGCGTCCTTTATATCTCATGTTATTTAAGGCTGCAGCTACATGTCTATGACAATTGTCCCAACATATAATATGCATTCGTGTGCCATATAATGCGGAAGCTTTATTTACAGCTTCATCCCATTGTATTGTGGCAGCAATATTTCTCGGATGTAATTGCAAGTAACGTGTTGGACGTCCAAACGCCATTCGATCCATTGAAACGTAATAAGGTCCGGCAAAATCATGTATTACACCTCTAGATGATCCTATGCCCATGTGTCCGATCATTGGAAAAAACCATGTTAACATCGGAATAGGAGTCCAAACAATGCAGTAAGGAAAACGATCGATTTCGAAATTAATTGGTGGCAGCTCGTCAATGTCACCCACGTTGGACGCCATGCGAAGAGTTGAGGAAATACTGCTTGCTCGTAGTAATGTGTTCCGCACGCGATATTCACTTTATGCAAGAGCTGTGATTACGATTTGAATTCACCGTGTAAATAAAAAATGTATCCAAAATTTCCTGATTTATGTTATTCTACGCCTGTTTGACAAATTGATTTATTTATATTAGATTTGTAAATAAATTGATAAAATATATTGATTATACAAAAACTGAAAATGGCACAATTAAAAGGGTGTGCAAATAACGCCAGTCATGATTTTTCATTGAGTGAATTAAAATCGTTGAATTGGATATGGTTGAATAAAATAACTATGGCTGGTAACAGCAGACCTCTCCTTCAACTTTGACAAGATATTGCGGCTCAAAGAGAAACAAACCTAGAATCAACAAATAACAAGTTACTATAAAAAGTAGCTCAACTTTCATTCATATTTGTTTTCATGTGTTTTCAGATACTATTTCAAAAACTTTATCAGAAAGAGACTATATTTAAGGGAATGTTCCCGGGTTAAATCAAATCGGATGTCTTATATACTGTCGGAAAGGTAATGAAAATACGCAATTTTCAATCACAAAAAGTATAGTGATTCCATTGGCACGAAAAATTGTTAGACCAATTTTCTGAGGATGTGTGTTTTTGCCAAAAAAAAAAATTTGTACCCGGGTATGAGACAGCTACAAAAATCCACTAAAAATTGGAAAATATGAAGTAAAAACCCCATAACTATTTATAAACATAAATTTATTTATTTCTTAGGCCTTCAGTGGCTAAGATAAAAAGAAATGGTAGTTTTTATTCATCATCTCCCTCTTAGTCATCGTCTTCTCCATCCAAATCGCTATCGCAATATTTGCACACTTTAAATGAACCGGCCGCTTGCATGTGATTCATTTCATGGACGATTTTAATAACATGGCTAAAAATACAATGCCCTCCGGTGTTACGACAAAAACTGGCTCATGTCAAAAGAAAAGTTTGACAGTAGTCAGATCGGCAATATTGATATGGCATGATGTAGAAAATCGACTGTCTCATACCTGGCGCTGTCTCATACCCGGGTACACTCCCCTATAATTATTGTTGTTAAGTAGGCTATGATGCACTGCGACAAGAGTTAATATTTTATACAGCCCTTTGTTTTTAACACAAATCTAAATAAAGACTATTAATGAATCTAAGAAGTGTTTAGGTTTGATGCCGCATATCTTCAAAGGACTTAAAAGTTCCTTTCGGAAGTAAAGCGTTCTACGCCTTGCAGGCCGTTTCCTTGTCTTCCTTGTACGGGAATAGCATTGCGATAATCCCAGTGGCGGTTTTAGGATTTGGGTTTGGGGGAGGGGGGGGGGGGGTTTCTGATTTTACTAAATTAAAAGATAAATATCAGACTCACTATCGACCAAAACCCAGACCTAGACCAAAAACTGGTACAAAAATTTTATCAAATACAGGTTTAAAATTAAAAGATAACTGCAACAAAACAGAGACCAAAATTCAAACTAAAATCTAATAGAAATTTAGGCTGAAATTCCTAGAAAAGAACCAAATTCAGATCAGAAATCTTGATTATGACTTTTCTGATGTATTTATATTGTTAAATGATTTATTTTGAGAAAACCATTTGAAGGAAATTTTAATTTCCTTTGAGAAAAAATTTTGATGAAACAATTTGATACATCTCTAGTCATTTTTGGTCGAAACAAAAATTAAATTAAGATAACAATTGATTTGGATAGTACTTTAAACTAATCTTAAAAATATATATTCATATCACTCTTAGCATTGATATCACTATCAATATCGGCATGGTAGTGAGTTTACGATCTCACATCTTTATAACGAAGCACTTCATTTTTATAAATAATTAAATACGATCTTTAAGCCTGTTATACATTGCTTAAAATGTAAATATATCGTAATTTGACCAAAAACCCAATACGTTTTAAATTTCAACGAGATCCGTACACGCTATCGGATACCGGGCAACAACCGGTGAAAAAAAAACAATGTTCAGACCACGAATCGGGCCAAAATTTCAACAAAAATAGAACAAAATGAGATCAAATTTAAGTCAAAACTCAGACTAAAAACCCAAAAACTCAGACCTACAGTTAGACAAAACTTTAGGCCAAAAGGACACCAAATACCGAACGATAGTAACCCAAAACTCAGACCAAAAACTAGTTGGAATATCTGATAAATATTTACATCAAAAAATTTTAACTTAAATTAAATAAAAACTAGACCGAAATTCCCGTCGAATTCAGCCAAATTTTAAAACAAAATTCAGACCGATTTCGGACCGAAATTCAGAGCAAAATGGTATCAAAATCAAGCCAATTCAGACGAAAATATTAACCACAACTCAAACTAAGAGTTAGATTAAAACTGAGGCCAAAAATACACCAAATACAAATTAAAAGCAAACCAAAATTTAGATCAGAAATTAGATCAAACGCTGGAAAGCAAATCAAAATTTAGACCAAACATGTGTTAAAACTCAAACCAAATAAAACAAAATTCTGACATACAATCAAATCAGAGTTCAGATCAAAAGCAGGCAAAAACGGGGAAAAGTTAAACAAATATCAGAATAAAATTCAGTACAAAATTCAATCCAAAAACTAGACCATTATCAAGGTTTTCTAAAAGTAAGACATTTATAAGCTGGCGTTGAAATTGTAAATTAATGTACTCTGGATGTATTTAATAACCAGTTGCACTGTAACGTGCATCCTTTTGGCACGCCCAGCATGTCGGCTAATCAGAATTGATTTAAATATCCGACCTCATTTTAATATTTGTATTAAATTATTATTATTAAAATAAAATATAATATAAAATAATATTTAAAATCTTAAAGTTTTTCGAAGTTATATATAAACAGGTTAATGAACAAATGTAGTCATCACAACAACAATGTATATAGAGACGGGCAAATCAGACGGCCGTTTCGGAATCCGCCACAATTCCTCATTAGTGATCTTAGTGATAGTTCTTAATCTTTCAATATCCTATATAAGCTACTAATATTTGAAATCATAACCCAGAATTACGGATTTGATTCCAAATATCTTCACTGAATAGAGATATTGAAAGAAACTACCACTACCGTTCTATACACTTATGTTGTTGTTTTTTTCCCATCTTAAAGTTTTTCGTTTGTTGAAAGTATATACTTTTCACTGATGATGGCCTTTTTTTTTTGGAAAAATCTAAATATTTTTGATTTCTCAAAAATGACTGTTTACTATAAGATTTATAAGATTGTTGGGTTCTGTGTGGGGGCTTCAGCCCCTATATCCCTCCCCCTGGATACGCAACTGGATATACCCATCTTCTTAGGTGATACTTAAGAGGACAGTGACCTGTGAAGATCTCTGTAAGGACAGAAATTTCTCTTTCGTTTAATTCGATTATACGTTTCAAATTAATGGTGATTGGATTAATAAGTCTTTTAGCATGTCGCAGACCATTAAGCCCGGACCAATAGTCTTTGATAACTTTTGTTTTCCAATCTCTTATTATTGTTTGGGTGTGATTTGATGATACACCGCAAAACAAAACCGCGGACCTATGAGAGTCCTTCGGGCTCCGCTTTTTGCTAGGCCATCTGCTCTTTCGTTTCCATCAAATCCTTCATGACGCGGTATTCAAGCCAGCGTACCTTCATTCCTATTGGATATGGTTGAAAGGAGCTCAAAATAATGCCAAAAAATTTTGGATTTTATGGCATATAAGTTTAGAGCTTTTAGAGCTCCGTTTATTCGCCTGCGAATGCTTTCATAGAGTCCGTGAGTTTCAGGCAAATTCTGAAATATATTTAAAATTGATAGGTGTCCTGTGAGGTCCCCACTTTGGAGAAGTTATCCATTAGGCAGTTTGAAGGCAGTTAAACTAGTTTCTCTTTTAAGCAGTCAAATTATTGTCCGAAGTACTACCGTGAGGCATGTTTTCATAGGCGATAAAGTTGGTTTAACACAGACTGCGCCATAATTTTCTAGGGTTTTGGCCGCCAAGCAATTGCTACATAGGTGACCATGGGTTTGATGACTGTTTTATGTAACCAGTACATCATTTTGGTCCCAGGCCCAATGCTTTACTGTAAAGACGTTGGCAGGCATAAAATGCTCTTGTTGCCTTTTTAATAGTATTCCATAGGGCTCAGTTGGGCTAAATTCAACATAAATGCTTATTTTCCACATTTCGCTGTCTTTAACTTTAATAAATGCTAAATACTGCGTCAATACATTTGATTGCATGAAACGCTTATTGCTCATGATGTGGCGTACAAATTCTTTTATTTTTTGAGAGAAATGCCGCAAAAATAAAATTTAAACAGAGATTGCACCATTTTTCGTTGATTGCTTTTGAGTAAAAATAACTGAAGTGTTGTTGGTACTCCCTATATTCTAACCATTTGCTTCCAGATTTATTTCATTTATTAATTTACTTATGATTATTTATTTTATACTTACCTATTTATATTTTAGCCATAAAACATTCATAAATGCATAGCGCAATTTGATTTCATTTCAACACAAATGGTGAGCAATTAGCCAGGAACAAAAACAACAATATATCAACACAAAAATTAAGTTAATAACTCGTTAACCATTGCAGCCGAGTTTGGTGCAAAACGTTGCAATGATGATGATGATAATGATGATGGCGGCGGTGGCGATGTCGATGATTTTTGCGCATGCGCATGCAATGATGTGCGCATTTACGGGTACATACATACATACAAACAAGTAATACATTTATACCTACCTGTGTATTTGTGTGTGTATATGCATTTATTGTGAGTGTGCATTCTTCAATTTGAAATTATGATATTTCAACATACACTCACACATCCGCACATAAAACTTAGGTATACTAAGTGCGCTTGTGCTTGTGCTTGAGCTTGTTGCATGTTTCAACTGTTTGCGGTACCAACTAATATTTGCTTAATGTAGCGCACATAAACACACGTTAAATTTTGTGGCGGTAAATGGTGAAGAGACGCAGCAGTGGTGGTGTGTTAACGGTGGCGGCACATGAGGTAGTTGAGCGTATCATTGCCGCGGGGCCAATATTAGCGCCTCAAATGGGACTTGAATGGTCGCTGTTTACAGCTACAACAACATCAGCAGCAACAATAATGCAGCAACGCAAATAACCAATATTGTTGTTGCTTTTCTTGTTGCTGTGAGTGAGTATATGTATTATTTTTTTTTTTTTGGGCAGAAGAAGGTACTTGCAATTTCATTAAAGAGAAATAACGTTGCACATGCGCATGTTGCATACTTATACATACATACATATATAAACATATAAACTTGTATTCGTATATGAGAGTACACCTCTTGGCTATTTGGCATTGCGCTGAACCAAATTGAGCTGAGCCTTGATTTACTACAACATCGTCGTAAGTGCAGCCAGAGCGTCGCGGCGGTTCCTGCACTGCAATGCATAACATTATTAATTATTTATGAAGTATTAGTGTAATTATTCAATTTGCAAACGATTGGCGAACACATTGTTTTTGTACACCGAAAAAATATAATAAAAAAATATAAAAAAAGAAGGAAGCTGCGTGTGCGCATGCGCATGCAAAATACGAGTACGCGGTTTAGGTGCGCATTGAATAGACATAAGACAGAAGAAGACCAGAAGCTGGTTAAAGTGTTGTAGATACTGCATACTATGTATAATATCACAATAAGGTGATGATGCAACATGCTAACAATTTACGTTAGTGCATTAAGTTTATTTTATTCTTAAATTGTTACGTAAACTTCTTGTCAATATAAATTTATGATATAAACTCCTTTAGGGACAAGATCAGCAAGATTCCTGAAAATTAGTCGGAAGTTTCCTTTTTCCCAATTGGAAAACATTTAATTTCCATTCTCACTTGTCGTTTCTTCTTAATCAATATCAATTCGTGTGAATTTTCCACACCACTCCCCACACTGCAAGTTCATTGAATTACGAGTCGATTCATTCGCCTGCGCAACGCATCAAGTTTCGCTTTCAGTAGACGGTGCTTGTAGCTGCACTTGAGACACACACATGCACACATTGAAGTGCAGTGCGCATTGCTTAATTTATGCAAATTACTTAGTGCACATGCGTGTGAACAAATCCTACAGCACACATAGTCGGAGAGGCGTTTTCATCGCGAATTTTATTTAATGACCACAGATTATTATTAAAAGTTAACATTACTTACTAAATATTATGTTTCAATTTTTGTTGTTAATTGGTTGTAATTCAATAATTAAATACGTTTCAAAGTCATAAATTTGAAGAGTAAAAAATGTGAATTGAGGGTGGAAGTATGGGAAGGACTGCAAAAAAAGTCCGTCTCTGACACAAGAAAATAATATTCCGAAAACTATATATGGTTCAATCTATCTATTTACAGTTTTGGAAATGATAATTTGAGCACAGAAATTCCTGAAAACAGAGACAGATTATGAGAGTCGATATTTAAGATATTTTCTTGCAGAAAATTTCCGTCATATTAACAGACTTTCTTCAAATTATTTATGAACTCTTATTTTCTGATTGTTAGATAGATTAGAAAGGTTAGATTACTTCGGCCTTAAGAGATCTAGTGTACACCCGGTAGTAACCTATTTAAAGGTTCCCAGCAAAGCCAATCCTGCTGAAGAATCTCAGTAACAGGTGTGGCTTTAAGGCTATGATATCTCCTCTACTTGGGTGGCAGTGCCCCAAGTATCTCTTTCTCCTGCGAGTGAGTGCCTCGCAGTTCATTAGGACGTGTTCGGATGTTTCCTTGTCATCTTTACAGAATCTTCAAGTGCTGTCCTGACTTAAACCTAGGTTTTTCATATGCTCCTGCAGTTTTCAATGTTCTGAAAGGGAGCCCATTATTAGCCTCAGTATACTTTTATTTAATTTAAGACAGAGAGCTGCTCTGCTAGGATCGAATTTCTCAATTAGTAGCTTTGACTGCCTTAGCTTTGGGAGGAGTGCCCAGTAGGATAGTCTGGTGTTTTGTTCCTCTTCTTTTAACGTGCTGTTTAAGGTTTGAATTCCTATACCTAACAAGGGTTCTGAACCAATGAAGGTCTTGGCCGCTAAGTACCATGCCAGGTGATCGATTACTTCACTACCATAAATACCTGTATGTCCGGGTAGCCAAAATAAAGCTACCTTATTAGTCTTACCAAATGTGTTTAGGAGCTCTTGGCATTCCCATACTAATTTTGAGGAGATCTCCACTGAATCTAATGCCCTGATAGCAGCTTGCACAGAGCCGTATGTCAAGAATCTCTGCTTGGAAGATGCTTTCTTATTTACTGCGATATTACTTCTAATATTCAATAACCTTCGACCTAAAGAAAATATATCTTGTTATTTTAATTAATTTGTTTCCTCTTCTTCTACTCACTCGACTAAAAGGGTTTGATATGTAGAATTGCGACTTACGTCATAAAAGTCATGTAAAAGTACGGAAAATAGACTGTAAGAACTGTATTAAGCCTAAATCACAAGAGCACGTCGGCAGTGGCAGTGCCAGTTTTTTGAGTGGACAATGGCAGCACGCAAAAACAATGTACTCACAAAAACACTGACACTGCTGACGCGCTATTGTAATTTAGGCTTTAAAAGTCTGGAAATTTGGTTTTGGTAGCCAGAAAAAAAGTTTTGTTCCAAATAAAAATTCCTTCATTCACTGAGAGGCTATTACAGTTATAAACTAGCCGGTAAAAATTCAGATCGAAATGGTTCTAGAGGACCCTTTCTCACCGTAACGGAACTTTTTGAAAAACAAAATTTCGAGATAATCGCGTTTAAACTTTCGGCAACATGTTCTCTGTTTAAATTTATAGACCATCGATTTCTTTTCTCTTTGATTTTTAGGTTCCTTATAGTTTCAAGAATATTCTCCTAAAAAATTAGTGATAAATTCAGAGTAAAACCTAAGTTATACTAAAAAAGATACCTAACGTCCAAAAACAAGTTTTCGAAAAAACAGTTTCATAATCGTTACTGAGGGATTTTCAGGGTCGCTGAATACGAATCTGACATAAGGTTTTTGAAATTCAAATTGGCGGATCCAATATGTCGAAAAAATTCTTAAAAATTGATCAGATTCGCTTGAAACTCGTTACTCGGGGGTTTTTGAGGACGTTAATTAGGACTCCGTCATGGGGTTTTAACAACTGAAAATGGCTGATCCATTCATCAGTGATCCTAAAAACCCTCTAATAATGAGCTTTAAGCGAATCCAATCAATATTTTAAAATCCTTCCTCCACATTGCATCAGATTCGTAATAAGCGATCCCGAAAATCCCCTACAAACGGGTTTTGAGTGAATCGGACCAATTTCTAAAAAATCTTTCGCCATATTGGGTCCGCCTTTTTTAATTTTTACAAACTGACATCCAATTCGTAATCAACATACTTTTTTCAATCAGTATCGCAAAAAAATACGTTTTCGGACGTTGAAAATCGACGAAACTCGCATAGCTTAAACCAACAGAATGAGCTGAGAACATTCTAAAGAAGCACCTACAATGAGAAAAAAACCAATCAGAGCATTTAAAGAAGTTGACAGAACTTGAAAACCTTCAGTATGCACCAGGGTTGGCTGACTAAAAGTAATTTGCATAATCGTGTTTTATGTGTTACCTTTAACTCCTAGAGACTACTTGTCTTCGGTAGCCCTTAGTGAAATTTTCTGGAGAATATTTTTGTGGAATGTTTTAACCCTTCAACTCCCCTTAAACCTAGCTTTTAAAGAGTTTTTAAGAAAAGGGCCCAAAATGACCCATTTTTGTGGAAGTTAGAGGGTTAAAGTGTTCTAAGGAAATATTCCTCGGAAAATTTAAGTATAGGTCGCCGAAAACAAGAACCACCTCAAATAACATTTTTTATATGATTTTTCTCATTGTTTGATTCGGTTTTTGACCAAAAAATAAAAATTTCAAACCACTATAAAAAATAATTGTGACGTAGTGGAGCAAAAAGGGATTGGGGCTTTTGTTACTGAGGTCAAATACTATCGTTTAAGATTGGTTTGGGTTTGTCCCGAAAATATGTGTTGCACCGTGTTATTATTAAAATAAAATATAATATAAAATAATATTTTAAATGCTAAAGTTTTTCGTTTGTTGAAAGTATATACTTTTCACTGCTGATGGCCTTTTTTTTGGAAAAATCTAACTATTTTTGATTTGTCAAAAATTACTATTTACTATAAGATTGTCGGGTTCTGGGGGTGGGAGAGCTTCAGCCCCTATAGCCCCCCTGGATACGCTACTGTTAATCACTATCCATCACTTTTTAAGAATTTATTGTCCTACTGTGTTATCTATTCCTTAGATATTCTCTGAGTTTCATTTTATTTTTATATTTCAAATTTTAATGTTGTTGGTGATAATAATTGAGATCCAATGTTAGTCTGAATTCGGCTACAGTCTTAAATCGGAATTTATCTACAAGTATACTATACTGTAATGTAAGATGCAACAAATTGATTCTCAAATTCGACAATTTTCATGGGTCTTGAAATTCATACAAATACTTTTAGTAGGTACTTTTTTAAGTCATTGTATGAATAATTATATTATTTTGAACAATTCATTCAAGTACATAAATACATATCCATAACCACACATTAAAGCCTCAATTATAATATTTCCGGTTAGAAAGAAACACTTTATTAAGAATACAACACAAATTTTGCTTAAAATTAAATGCTGATTTTCATACAAAACACAAGCACAAAAAAATACAATAATATTGCGAAATTTTCCCACGGATACTATGCACGTATGAATTATACTCATACGAGTAGGTGAATCTGTTCACCAACTGCGTGTGTGCGAAGTTCTTCTTTTAATTCAGCCAATAATGAGTCGACTGCAAAGAACTTGACTGTTTACTAGTATAGCCAACCAGCCAGCCAGCTAGCCAGCATCCCTGTTATAAAAACGTATTACAGAAGCTGCAATTGACCACAATTCACCAGTCAGCCAGCAGATCAGCAAACCATTGGAGCAACAAGTACCTTGTTTTTTTTTTTTTTTTTTTGTGTTTGTTATTGTTACTGTAGGTACCACAACAATCAAAACACCGAAACGAAGGATTTGGGTCGCAACACTTTATCATTATCGCACACAAATTAAGCCTTACTCTTCTTTTAAGGTGCTCATGCTACATACATACATGTATGCATACATAACCTAATGTGCATATGAGTACGAGTATCTGGGCAACTTCAATTCATATTCGTATATGATAATGCAATTTATCGATTTTCTTATGTGAAATTCTTAGAATTTGCATTTAATATTTTGGTATACGGAGTATGGGAAGGTACGCACAGCTTGAAGAACGACGTCGAAGATCGTTAGTTCTGCTTTAGTTCAAGCACAGAAAATTTGCGGCTATCATCTGCGCGTTTAAATTGGGGTGTTCTTATCGTGAGTTTCGTCGTCATACTTTTTCGATGAACTTATGTATGTGAGTATACTGCATCCCAAGCTTAAATTGATTTTCTGATTTTTTTCTTTTAAGTAAATCATTGTAAAAGTGTTGCCACATATTTGAATTGTTAACAACTGGCTAACTCAATGGGATATATTTTAGAATACATTGTACATTACGATTTTTTTTCGATATATGTACCTATACAACTTATGTAAATGCCAACTTACTCATTTGTTGGAAGCTGCTATCCGAAGCTTTCCACTTCAGTGTCTTCCATTTGTGTGATCTCCTCCATAACTTTCAATCATTTCCAATAAAGTTGCTTTGAACTCACAAAAATGTAGTTGTCTCATGTCTGACTAGATCGTACCATATCATCAAATCGAAGAAGATGAGCTTTCCATCGCAAAAATCATTTAGTTTTTTACGGTATTCTAAAATCCCTGCAGAACTGATTGTGTTAGAACTCAGGGCCTCAAAAACCAATACAATGGTCATGTATATCCAGTAAAATATTCCCTACATTATCAATACTTTTTTGCAATTACTGCTACTACATTTTTAAGCTAAAAAAGGACTCAAGACAATCAAATATTTCACCAAAATGGCAACATCTCATAAAGTATTAATTCATCAACAAACAAAGCGCAAGCGTAGAGTTGGTCGAATGTTGCAACTCCTTTTTTATTGTTTATAATTACAAGAAGAGGAACTGGAATAGCTACTGGTCTTTTTTCCTCCTGCATTTGCGTACGTTGAGAATTTTCTTGAATGATGCATAAATGATACATGTGCGTATGCATAAGTGTAGCAAGTACCGCAGCAAGTGTATATCGCAAATCCAAGTATACAAATCTGTCTCCCATACGATTGACGGTGGTATCGAGAAACTTTCTCATGCTTTTAGTTTGTATGTATTCGCAAGGATTGGTAAGATTTACTGTGGTATATCATTAAAAAGCTTATACCACATTTGGTTGTATTGTACGAGTACCGATACTCGTATGTAGATGAGATTATTAGTTGCAATAGCCACAGCCGTGGATTGACGAAAGGTGTTGCCAAGATTGGCAAGTTGGCATGCAGGCGTGTAGTGTATAACTGCACTTTTCTTCGATATATTCGAACTTTAATCTAATGAAAATTGCTTCGTTTTCTTCTTCAGCGCAAAACCGCACTCATTGTTAGCGCGCTACTGTTCGTTGTATGTTGTTCATATTTGAATTTAAATTTAAAAATTTTACTGATGACTGTAATTTTATTTTGCTAGTTGAGTGATCATGACGAAGAAGGAGTCGCATGCAACTCAAACAGCTCTGATTCTGACGGTTCCAACCGCAACCACAACAATAACATTGTTTGATAATTTTTGATATTTGTAACTGATTTTTGTTTTTGCTCTTTCCTCTCTCTCTCTCTCTCTCTCTGCATCTCTGTCTCTCTGTTTAAAGAATTTGAGTACTTAGAAATTTCTTTGCCACGCTGGAAGGGATATTTTTGTTTATTTGTTTTATATACAGGGTGCTGGAGAAATATTGCGATATATTAAAAAGGAAGGAAACCAACCAGATTTTGCTCCAAAATTTTTGGTCAAACATAGCTCGGAATAAGATATACTTTCCCATAACTGTTTTGAAAAATATCACAAAAGCTATACCTCGTGGATTGAATACATGAGTTCCGATTGTAGTTCGTGTAGCTCTGAAAAACACATGCATATCAGACTACAGATTGTGACACAATAGACCTACACGCTAGTGAATCAAGAGATTACAATAGGAGAATTTATGAAATCTTTTAGTTCTTCTTCTTTTTTTAATTACGGAAATGGACATAAGCGATGAGATATTTATCAAAAGTCAGTCATGCATCCACAGTCAAATTTCTCTACTAGATCTGAAAGTGGATCTGCATATCTTGGTCGTAGTGTCTGCTTATGGCATAGTCCACATAAATAAAATGAAAGTGGTGTATATCAAGCAAAGAACAATCGGCACTAGAGGGTTACGCCTAGTTGGGTACATCTAGAAAATCGATTTTTAATTTCTTAAATTTTCTTTAAATACATATTCTGAAAAATTTCCCCTTAAAGTTTCATGAGAATCGGAAAACTCGATCCAAAGTTGTGAGCGTTCAAAGAGCACTACCTTGGATCACAGCATGTAATTGCTGCTCAGTAGGCAAACGCTCGCCAGGCATAGCGCTATTTTGTAAGGGGGTGTTATGGTCTCTAAAATTTGGAATCAGATGAATCTATGTAAGTTGAAAATAAATATTTTAACTAGTTAGTTAGTTAGATGTTCATTTTTCTTTCAAGTTTTATAGTTATTCACATATTCCCATATAAATTAAAATTGTGGAACGACCTTGACATATCTCAAAATAGTGTTTTTTTTCTTTTTTGATAATACGGACTGAACGAAGGATATTTAATTCCTTTTAAATTTTTTTTTTTGCGAAAAAAACACAAAATTTAAACACCTCAAAACTGAATTTTTCTGCAAAATCGCTTTCATGTTATTCGCAAAACTCTTTATTCATACCCTTAACAATACACAATACTAACGAAATCTTCTTTGATTTGATTTGGATTTTAAATATGTTACTCCCGTTCCCGTGACTCCCGAAAACCCGCTATGCGAGAATGTTCCCTGATGTCTCAAAATTTTTTCCAAATAAAATTCCTACTCCTGGTTTGAATATACACTTACCAAATATTTATTAGATAGAAAGCCAAAAAAATATTGTAAACTATGCTGTTTCCCAATCTCTACTTCGTGTAACATCTTAAAAATCCAAGGTTACCAGTAGTGCGCTCTGTATGACATTATCGTTTTCGTATCGTTTTTTATAGGCAGAATTACGTAAAACAGAATTTTTTTGCAGAATTTTGGCAAACAATTTTAAAAATCATAATAATGTGGCCATTATTTTTTGCCGCCAGAATTTTGAAATGCAGAATTTAGATTTCCAAATTTTGACAAGTTAGAATATCGAACCTAATCCGTTTTAAACCCTTCTCCAACTTTTTAAAATAAATCATTTTGAAAAGTTGTCTAAGCACGATATGCACTTTTTTGATGAAAATTATATTATTTGATCCTAAAAGTATGCAAACCATTCGAAAAATGTAAAAAAATTAAAAGTAAAAGTATTAAAATAGCATTTTCTGCAAAACTATTAAGCTTGTAAAAAAGAAACTAAAATGAGTCCCTTCTGCACTCGACACATGATATGATAACATACTTTACGTATTGTTGTTTACTTCATTATAAAAGTTTTTGTTTTTATATTCCAAAGTTGATGTGTTTTTTTTTTTTTATTTTTCATATTCTATTTTCAATGCCAGTTTCTTCGCTTTTTGTACATCTACAGAACCTAATGTTAATATTATTTTGCAATTTTAATTAGGTAAGAATAAACTAAATTAAACTATACAATAAATAGAACAATTTTTGATATATTTCACTAATTCCATTGATATACATATAAG
Source organism: Toxonevra muliebris (assembly GCA_963691655.1). Classification (NCBI taxonomy): domain Eukaryota; kingdom Metazoa; phylum Arthropoda; class Insecta; order Diptera; family Pallopteridae; genus Toxonevra; species Toxonevra muliebris. Next base: position 115,151,646 of record OY829326.1, on the reverse strand, counting down.
TGGATGTGGAATATAACCATTTTTGATATGTAAATTATGTGCTGCATAGTTTTGAGCTTATTGTGTTCTATTTGTAATATTAAAAATTCACCTTTTTCAATTTGTTTTACTAATAATAAGACAGCATACTTTCGAATTCAATTCACCACCCTTCACAGGGCGGTATGAAAGCTTAACTTGGCAACCACAATATTTACATACTAAATAGTAAAAGTGCGGTATACTTTTAGAGTATTATTTTTAATATTAAAAAGTTTACCTTAATCTGTTTATACTAATAATAAGACAGCATACTTAAGGGGTGCAATTCACTACCCTTCACCTGGCGGTACGGAAGCTCGACATAACCGGCACTATATTTGCAGAAAAAATGATAAATGTGCGGTATACTTTTAGGATTCAATTTGTTATATTAAAAATATACCTTCCTTAATCAGTTTATACCATTAATAAGATAGCATACTTTCGAGGTGCGATTCACCATCCTCCACCTTGAGGTAAGAAAGTTTAACATAACCGCCACTACATTTATTTATTTATGCAAAATAAGCTCACACATTCTATGAAATCTCACATGACACCGTCGTGACATTTAATTTTAATTTGTATAAATTCACTCCACTATAAATTTTCCTTCAGCCCCCATCAAATGGAATATCTGTTCTGGAATGATAAAAAACTCAATTTTGAGCCTAATTTACTGGAAACCATAAGAGTTAGAATATAACTAAAAATTTTATATTTAAGATAGCAATCTCCAATTTTTTTGAATGCCAAATTTCATAATGATTTGAGAATTCCATCGACTGTTGCCCATTCGTTTAATGTGATCAAAAATTTCTGTGTGGCGGTGTCGCCCTTAAACGAATTAGGTAGACGTGTTTTAAAGTGTGTGTGTTTTATTCCTTTGTTAACGATTCAAAATTTCTCAAGCACGCAACATAATTAAATAAAGTAATTGAATACAAAAATTTGAAATACTCCCGCTTGTCGATAAACATATGTCCAGGTTGATACTGTCAAATAACTCAAGATATAAAGTCAAGAAGAAATAATATTTTTTTTTATCAACTGCTGGAAGAATTACTTAGTTGGTTTGGTGTTGTCATGATTCCAGATATGAATGTCCCCGAAACGGCTGAAAATTATACTAATAAGATGTAAGGCAGTTGAAAGCTTTTGTCTACATATTACACTTTGATTTTTTTATATTAATATAAATATAATCAAAATTCCACTAGCAGATCCTGAGGTTGCAGAATGGTAGTTTCAGATCTTTTCATTACTTTAAAAAATTTATTAATTCAGGATCAATGATCGAAATGACTGAAAAATTTATCCCGAATCCGCTAGAGCAAGATTCTCATGTAGAAATATTTGTATTGTTAGAAATTAGACTATGTATTTCAAACTACAAAAGGATAATGAAACCAATTACAATTTTTATGAACATATACTGATAGTAAATGTACTGTTTTACTCACAACTTTATCGTCATTTGCCTGTCACTGCTGTAGATCTTATATTGATGATCTTTTCAACTGTAGGTATGTATTTTTAAGCACAACCTCTAAATTGTTCATTCTTATATTTCAACCACAATCATCAATCAACAAAATGTTAATTTGCATAAATTTTGTGGCAAGGATACTCGCATGTTTCTAATTTGCATGGCAATATTCAAGAAACTAATTTCACCATCATTAAATTAATTAAGTCAACATTCAAAGGCGTTTCCAGTTCTATTACCTCGAGCTACAGGGCCGAATTCTTGATGTGTGAGTGCAGACGGCCTCAATTTGCACTCACAATGAAGGAATAAATGATCACTTTCATACTGAAAATAAACTTACATTTGTCTAGAAATTTAAGTATATATCCTATTTAGTTTAAGATATTTGTGAATACTTCCCATTAAAGACTGGCACCGTGCATAAATGTCGTCCTCTTCTGAGCTTAAAACTAAAACGTTTGGTCAATATTAGTCTGGTTTATGTTAAATCGGAAATTACAGAAAAATGTTAGAAGTATGTATTTACCTACCCTACGCTTTTCGGAACGCCTCTGCAACTAATAATATGTAAAAAATCAAGTGAGCCAATTTAAATAACCGCAGGTATTCGAGTATGACCAAGCGGATGTCCCCCCAAAAAACAAGCTGCCAAATAAAAATTGGCTGCTGCTGGTCAGTTTTTTGTTTTTCTTTTCAGACTGCAAAATTAGAAGTGAGCACAAAAAAGACGATCGTGCATTTGTTGGCATAAATTTGAAAATCGCACAAAAAAGCAAATGAGAGGCAAATGATCAATCGCAAACGATGAGATAGAAAAAATGAAACCAAAACAAACCAACAAGGAGCAGCTACTGTCTAGACGCAAAAGAAGTTCATTAATATGAATTGATTGACTGATTGGTGAATATTTTATATGTAAACATGTAATTTGTCCTTTATAGGACGTTAATTGTGTAATGGGACTACAAAAAATATGAATATGAATTAGGTATACATTAAGTTACTGGTGTGATGAATTGCTGTATGTAAAAATCCTTATTTAACTACACATAACATTTCTTTGTCTTCCTTATGAATGAATTCCCTTTGAAGATAATATAGGAAGCCTCGATTATCAACTCTAATCAACTCTAAATAATGGTCAAGTTTGCTACCCTTTTGAAGGAACAAGTTCTCTTTTCTGCCTCTCCTCTTTTTTTTTTAATTTTGATGCCAAAAATGTTCTTTTTTTTATTAATAATGCTCTCAATTTTAGATCAACTTGTTTAATTTTAGAGGTTTGCATTAGAATAGCGATGTGCACTTCGACACATATGGGCAATAAACACATATGAGCTGATGCTATACTCATAAGGGCTAGACGAGGGGTAACGCTGTGCTTAGGGGAAAAGTAACTAGTATGAGAGAACAAATGTGATTTCTTTTGTGTATGTATATGTATATGAATTTATTGATTTCGTCCCTGTAGAGAGTGTGAACGTGAATGCATAAGAAAACTTCGTACTTAGCTATACTTTACTCATGCTTTTTGGATTGATTTCATAAACCTAGTAATTGCTTTACAAGGTAAAGAAAGAATTTTTCAATTGCCTTTGTATTGTGGAACTCTTTACTTATATTATTGAATGCATATGTAAATTTCCTGCTTGATTGTTACTTTGAGAGATCGAAAAAAAGAAAAGCAGCAAAAGCACTGCTGCGTGCTGATCAGAGATGCCAACTCTATATTTTAGATCCAATTAATAACACTGTGCTAGTCATAAAATGTAGCGGACGGGAAACATATCGTTTCTAACTAATTCGGGGTCAAGGAATTCAATGGTGATAACCGTTTTTTTCCCTATCAGCAGCGTTTCATACAAAATTTTTTTTTGAAGTTTTGACTTGGGGGTATACTACGAAGATACATGTACCTCTTCTGATTGCGGTGAAAATTGGTATCGAGGGGTTTTTTGGGATGAAAAAACTGAATTTGACATTTGTTTGCTGAAAAAAATAATTTTAGACATACCGCCCATACAAAAAACCGTAAAAAATCCCCAAAAAGTGGAAAATTTGTATGGGAGGTACCCTTATTTTACATCGAATAGTTTCTCCCGTCCGCTACAAAAAATTTTTTTCAAATTCGAGCACAGTGTAATTAACAAAAAAGTAAATAATATTTTTGTTTACCATTACAACTTTTATGCATGTATGTAAATACTTTTAACAAAAATTAAAGAATAATAAAAATAAAAAATTAATAAAAGATTTTACACAAAAATATATACTTTTCATATCTACAAATTGACAAAAAATTAAAATTTTCAGTCGCCCACTAAAACGATCTCACTCCCCAATTCCCTACAACTAACTAAAATTGAAGTCGATTCCCAAAAATTTCGAGGAATTCCTTATAAGTTGGCATTCCTACTGCCAATGCTCACATTTCTTCGGCGTTCTGGCAATAGCCAGGGCGCTCTCAGTTATATTCACTCACTCTCCACATTAGTGTGGCCAAGTTAAAAATTAATAGTTATTCAGGCTATTTTTGTTTTTTTTAATGGTTTTTTTCTATCTCACAAGATATGTTTAATAAATTGAAAGCTGATTTACTTTTGGTAATGGTAATATAAATGTGTAAATCGGACATATTTTTGTCGCTAAATTTAAAAGAAGAATGCGGGTTATTTTAATATAGCCTGCTCACTCTGCTTCACAATTGGTTAGGCCTGTGGCAATTGCAAGGGACTAAATGGGGCTATTTCCCACTCTCCCCGCCCTTCCCCCGAAAATTTTTCAAATACTTAAAATAGTAATATCTGATATAAAAATTCTAAATATACGGAAAATTTTTAATATTTATGATCACCCAGAAATTATTTTTTGTATCCGCTACTGGGGTACTCTGTTCCTTATGTTAGTTTTTTGCACATATACATGCACATTTATGTGTGCTTTTAGCAAAACAACAACAATAATGTGTATGTGAACACACAATAAAACCACCACCGCTCGTCTTTAAATTTACACCCCGCTTTAGAACCTTCTTACACACGACGTCGGCAGAGGGCAACTGAAGTGCACATCCCTACATTATAAGAAAAAAGAAAAAAAATCTAATCGGGAAAAACATTTCAAAAAAATTAATAGATTTTAGATTATAATGCAGGTAATGAGATAACTAGCTAGGAAAAGTCAGTTATGTACATTGAAACCAATCTTTTCGGCAAATTTGGCTGGACATATTCGAAATTGATCGTTGAGAATTGGGCAAAGAAACAATGGTTCATTTAATGGAATATTTCTCCAAGCCTTAGACAAGCTAAAGAGCTTGTAGGTCCACTTGTTCATAATAGGTTAATCGTTTGTACCAAAGCGAACCCCAAACTGCTAGTGGAATTATAAATTTGGTCTGCCCAATCAGACAGAATGTCGAGATAACAACCAGGGATGCCAACTCATTTTTTCTCTCTCCCCGATAACCCTCGAGAAATTCCCCGATTTTCGATCGAATTCCCCGCATTAGTATAATTTCACATTATAACAGCGCTACACGCACTTTCCATATAAACATTTTACAAAAACGAAATTGATCTCAGTGAGTTTTATTTTAAGGCGACCCTGAACTTTCCCTGCCCAAAACTTAGCTAATAGATTAATTGAAACGTACTTTCTGACTCCGGAATTCTTAACATATAAGCTTCAGCCCACTTTTGGACATGAAAATTTTCATGGGATTTCTTTTGACTCAAATAAAAAATGGCAAAAACTTTGTTTTGAAAAAAACGGGTTCAAAGTTTTGACTATCGGTTTTTAACATATAAAATATACTTCATCTTCTTTATAATGGCTGACCGTAATTTATAAATTTACAGATTAGTCAGCAATGATTAAGAGTTATTAATAAGGAGGTGCTGGATGAAGGCATAGCTAAGCCTTTCTGAACGGCCGAAAGGGAAGTCGAAGCACCGCGCAACTGTTTTGGTCTGACTGGCACTCGGCGCTATATCTAAGAAAGCACTCTACGTTCTCTGAAATTTTTACAAAATGCTTTCGAAATATAATACTTTCAAATATTGGGAGTATGAATGTATAAACTCGTATATTTTTCGTAATTTGGACATTTATTGTGAAAAAGTGATTATAAATTTATTCTTTAAAGTATTGTCCATCGTTAGCCACAACCTTTTCCCATCTTTCTGGTAGCATACGGATTCCGCGTCGAAAGAACTCCTCATCTTTTGAGGCTATCCACGAATCGACCCATTTTTTGAGTTCATCGAAAGAACGGAAGTGCTGTTCAGTCAGGCCATGTGTCATCGATCGGAACAAGTGGTAATCAGAAGAAGCAATGTCTGGAGAATACGGCGGGTGGGGTAGCACTTCCCATTTCAGCGTTTCCAAGTATGTTTTTACTTGCCTTGCAGCATGCGGCCGAGCATTGCCGTGCTGAAGAATAACTTCGTCGTGTCTATTCTCATATTCTGGCATCTTATCCTTTAATGCTCTGCTCAAATGCATCAATTGTAGTCGGTAGCGGTCGCCAGTGATCGTTTCATTCGGTTTCAACTGCTCATAATACACGACACCTTTCATATCTCACGAAATACCAGCATGAGCTTGGATCCATGGATGTTCGGCTTTGCCGTGGATGTTGATGCATGTCCGGGCGGTCCCCATGATTTTTTACGTTTTGGGTTATGGTAACGTATCCACTTTTCATCGCCAGTCACAATACGATGCAGAAAACCATATCTTTTCTGTCGTTCAATCAGCAATTCACATGTGAAAAATCGTCGTTCGACGTCTCTCGGCTTCAATTCGTACGGCACCCAATTTCCTTGCTTTTGAATCATTCCCAATGCTTTTAATCGTTTAGAAATGGTTGATTGATCAACTCCTTAAGATTCTGTAAGTTCTTGTTGCATTTGACATGAATCTTCTTCGAGTAATGCCTTCAATTCTTCATCTTCGAACTTTTTCGGACCGCCTGAACGTTTCCTGTCTTCAACATCAAAATCACTACTTTTGAAACGGGCATACCACACCTGACACATTCTAACGTCTATAGCACAGTCAGGATAAGCTTCAGTGAGTAAACGATGTGCTTCAGTTGCGTTTTTCTTTAAATGGAAGAAGCAAAATAAAACTTCCCGCAATTGTTGTTTTGTTGGCACGAAATTCGGCATTTTCAGCTATAGTAAAACACTTTTGTAAAATTATGAAAATTATTTGACAGATCAATTCTTATAGTATTTCTTAGGGTTCTTAGAGATAGAATAGCTGTCAATGTCAAAAAAATGGCGCGTATGATAGATATGCAGGGCCTGCTTAAGAAAATATGAAGAATTTAAGACCCAAAATATGAAATATCTCATAAGTTAAATGTTTTACATTACATAAAATTTGACAAAAAATATTCTACAGACTTTAATTACTAAAAGCTGAGAGACTTCAAATTCCCCGCAAAAAACAGTTCATTCCCCGATTCCCTACACCGAGTAAAATTCCCCGCAAATCGGGGAATTCCCCGCAAGTTGGCATCGCTGATAACAATTCAGATTCTATGTGAATGTTCAGCCTACGACCCCACAGCAAGGAAAACGTTACGAATTTATAATTCTTTGTATTTATTTATTTTCAATATGACTGTATGATTGGCACAGTAATATAAAATATTTGTTATTGTACTAAATTAATTTTAACAGTCAAAATGGATCTCAGCGACGACACTTGAAAAGTAGGACTCTCCTGATTCCAAATTTTCTTCGCTTTGGTGAACACACGTTCAACCGGAGCTGAGGAAAGAGAATAATAACCTTAAATTTTTTGAAAAATTCAATGTACCAGACTTACTGAGGGTGTATATGCAGGTAGACCTCGTTTAACACGTGGATTTCGTTCCTGGAAAATGCTGTGTTAAGTGAAATCGTGTTAAACAATACAAGGAGCCAGAAATTTTTAATTGAAATTATAGTTATACATAAAAATTGAAAAAAACACACTTTACACTGTTTAACACGGTAAAAGCTATGTTAAACAAAAATATGTCGCTAAAAGTAAACTTGTTAGACGAGGCCATACTATAAGAAGTATGTGCTAAGCGAGATCTACCTGTATTGCGAGATATCCAACCAACGTTTATCAGTGAACCTTTGTTTGGCATTCCACTCAGAATGCAGAATAGAATTGGTTGTTTTTAATGAATGGGTACATTTTATGTAGCTGTTTCGTACATATGGAGACATTACTCGAACGGAACTCTAAAGTGATCTGGATAAAAAAAAAAGAAATATTCTTTTAAAAAAAGTAAATGTATGCAACTATATAAAGCTGCTCTATAATTTATAACGCTCCTTTTGATGTGATAACACCTTCACAAATTTCACAAGATCCACCGTCACGCTGCACAGTGGTGCGTTTGATCGATTTAGACGTGATAAATTCAAAGTCGAATTTAAGTTTTATTTTTATTGTTAGGCATTAACAGATCCCCATTGACCTTAAAAAAGTTATTTTCTAAAGCGCGGTTCACGCCAAATTGGCACGCTTTGTTGTGGTCACCACGTCGCTCCTAGTCATAAGAACTACAAATTTTTTACTGGGATTTGTTTACAATACCGTTACCGTTAGTTGATAAATTTTTCATATTAATTGATCGCAAGTTGGTGATTGTGTGCACAATGGAAGCTGCAAATAGAAAATTGATTGTGAACAAAATTATTGAAAATCCGTCGTGGTCTGGTTCAAAGATTGCGAAAGTGTCAAATATCTCCAAAAAAAAATGGTATGTAGAGTTATAAAACGATATAAAGAAACTCTTAGTGTTGAAAGAGCTAAAAAAGTTGTGAACAAAACGGGAACCACCAACCTAAAATTAAAGGCAAAGATCTTGAGGTCCATCAAGAGCAATCCCGCACTATCGGATAGCGATCGTGCCAAAAATTTCAATACCAGCAAAAGTACTGCTAGACGAATACGCATAAAAGCTGGGCTAAAGTGCTATCGTGCTATAAAATATCCAAATAGAACAGAATTTACTGGCCAAAAAATGTGCTCGTCTTTTTTATAATAATGTTTTGACCAAATTCAATGGATGCATTATTGTGGATGACGAATCATCCGTAAAATTTGATCTTAAACAGTTTCCAGGTCAAAAATTTTATATGGCAACGAATCGTGGTAATGTACCCTCAAAATTCAAGTACATAAAAATGGATAAATTTGCAAAGAAAGCAAGGGTGTGGCAGGCTATTTGCAGCTGTGGTCTCAAATCCAGGGCATTTGTGACATTCTCTTCTATGACGTCTGATATTTACATCAAAGAGTGCCTTTCGAAACTACTATTGCCATTTGTTCGTCACCACCATTCGCCAGTAAAGTTTTGGCCTGATTTAGCCAGTTGCCACTACTCTAAGAAAACCATGGATTGGTATCAGACAAATAAAGTAGATGTAGTGCCCAAATATATGAATCCACCCAATTGCCCTCAGCTTCGACCGATCGAAAAGTACTGGGCTATTACAAAATATAAGTTGAAGAAAAATGCAGGTATTGTCAAAAATGTGGATTCAATGTTACTAAAATGGAACCAAATAGCCGCAAAAATATCCAGAGCGGATGTTCAAAGGTTGATGGGGTCCATTAAAAGGAATACTCCGAACTTTTTGCACAAAAAAGAGATTTAAATCTTTTAATATTATAGTATTAAAACACAATATTAAACTTACCATTTAATGCATTATTTGTTATGCTGAGTGTTCTGGTTAAAAAGATACAGCAACTTTCCTGCGTGCCAATTTTGCGTGAACCGCGCTTTAGTGACCTAATCGCTATTTACATTATCTAATTACAAGTCAAAGTTCGTGTATGTGATTATTCATATAAAAACCGGAAATTTTTTAGTTCTGAGTTACTTGCAGTCCTGAATAAAATGTCAAAAATTTGTCCAGCTATGTACTTCAAAATAAAATAAAAATTATTAAAGTATCTTTTATAATGTTGTTGTAATCAATTTTTAAGTTTTAAGGTTTTTTATTAAATACTTAAAAAATTAATGTACTGTAAATATTTTAGAAAATCTAAATATGAGTATATTTTTGTAACGTCATGAAATTAATATTTTTCAAATAGGTGTAATATCTACTTTCATAATCCGAAGAGGTTTGGCTTCGCACAAATTTGCACGGCACTTTTTTTCCACTTTTCCGAAAAAAACTATGTTCCGAAATATTACGACTTACACTGATAACACACTGCAACACAAATTTTATGGGCAAGATTTTCCAAAGGCTTTATAGTAATTTGGGCGCTGATCACGACTGCATTCTTCTCCTTCACATCTAGTTCTCCTATAATATGCATCTGAAGTCAGAAAATGGGATCATCAGGGGCTATTGCTTAGTTTAACATATACGAATTTGATGCCTGAAGCAAAGTTGTTAACCATAAAGATATTAACAAATTTTTGCGCATACGCTTTTCCTCCACCTTCTACCCTTCCTCTTGAAAATGGCGTTTTAAACCCCCTTTTTCGATAAAAGAAACCCGTTGAGAAAACTATTATACGGTCTTTGAAGAAAATGTTTCTTGTTCAAAACTATGAGTGGTCCTAAAGCATTGGAAAGACCTACAATGGGAAAACCGAATTATGTTTAGTTAAGTGCTCTAAAATTGTCTTCAATTTTATAGAATTTATTTTTTAGTTATTTAATGTCAGGAATTTTCAGTTAATTACGAGTTTGTAGACAGCAATTTTGAAAAATGTTGAAAAAATGGCACTTTTTTTTAACATTTGATTCGATAAGCATTGAAGCATTGACGTCTTGACAAAAGTTGTTCATTTATGCCTTGGCTACAATTTGGGTGCAGAATAAAACAACAAATTTTCATTAGTTTACCAATGGTGGGCATAAAACTGAATAATTCAAAATCATTAAAATATACTGAAAAGGAAAAATTTCATAAGGCCATGAAAAACCAGCGATCCGGAAACGTCAAACCCTTTGTAGATTTTACTCTACTAGTTGAGTACTTTCATCCCAAAACTGGAATGTCTCACTACCCAAACAATGACTCGGAAACTTAAGTTGTCAGTCTACTTATATAGATGAGCTCAAGAGTAGAACAGTTCCTGAAATCAAATAATATCTACTGGCCCCGCATGTGTTTTGAAAAGTCCGAAATTTTCGTCCATAATTTTTGATTTTCCAAATCTATGTCTTTGATTTTCTTGCGGGACCATTGAACATAAAAGACTTAGAAAAATTATTCTTGCATTTTGTTTTTCTCTTATTAGGAATAATAAAAAATATATGAGCATTGAAACAACTTTGACTAAAAAATTATTAAAAACAAACCAAAATTTAGGTTAAATTTTCGGAATTTTTAAGACTCATGCGGGTCCAGTAGAACTCATCTGATGTTAAAAATTGTTTTATTCTTTTGTCTATCTAATATATGAGTAAAAACTTTTTGCGTTATTGCTTTCTGATTTGTCAATATGTTTGGCTATTTATTCTTAAAAACACGATTGTCCATCACTGTATACCAATAATTTACACAATATGGGCAAAGTGGGCGTGTTTAATGGTTGAAATAGTCATAATTGTATATATTTGTGTAAGATAGGACTAAAACAATGAATTGCATCGATAAAAAAATTTATCACATCTAGCTTGTATGAAACACACTGTGCGCTGTGTGACATGAATTAACTTCGACAAAAGCTCGAATAATTAGACAGCCTAAAATTACACCTCGAGAAATAATTTCCTTGTAGTATTCAGAAAGCAAACCCTAAAAATATGCCCGAGAAAATATGTTTTGTGGTATTGAAAAAACTAAGCCTAAAGTTATGCCCCGAGAAATAATTTATTTTTGTATTATTGAAAAAACTAAGCCTAAAAATATGCCCCGTTAAATAATTTTTTAGTCAGTACTTTGCCCATAAATTACAATTTTTCAAATGACCTGAAGTTATTCGTACGATTGGTTATTTTAGCCTTCACTGTTTTAAATCATAAATTAGCATATTTGTTGTATAAAATAACTAAATTTATTTCAATTGAATAGTTTGTTTTAGTTTATGGTTTATTCTTTCCTAATTATAAATGTAAAATAATATTAACATTAAGTGCGTTGAAAAATAAAATGAAAAATTAAAAACACTTTTTGGAACATGAAAACGAAAACTTTTATAATGAACTAAAAAACAATGCGTAAAGTATTTTAACACATAATGTGAGGAGTACATAAGGGGCTCATTTTAGTTTTTTTTAAGTTTATCATTCCTTTTACAAGTTTACTAGTTTCGCAGAAAAGATTGTTTTAAAAACTTGAATTTTGTTTTTAATTTTTCTGAATGGTTTGCATACTTTCAGGATCAAACAAAATAAATTTCATACAAAAATGAGAAATATTATGTTTATTTCCAGTTTTATTTTCAAAACTATATAAATTTATTAATACTACAGAATGCTTATTTTGTAATATTTTAATAAATTAAAAAAAAAAAAAAAAAAACAAAAAATACTGACTTTGCTGGGAAATTATTAATGTAATATATAGTAGTGTTCTTAATAATTAATAGTAGCGGCGTTAGACCCAAGCAACAAATTCTGAAAATAAAAATTTTTACCAATATATTGAAATAAAACTAAGAAGTAAGTCTTAGGTAAGTCTTAGGTACCCGAAACATAAAAACCTTTTGTTTTGAAATTTGTATAAAAATCGCAAAAAATAAATATTCTCTCTAACACAAAAAGTTTGCAGTTCATAAAAATAGCAGTGCTTAAGAAAAAGTATTCTGGTACAAGTGGATTGAAACCTTTTCCGTAAAAATTGTTTATGTTTCTATCCAATTATTTTAATATGTAGTAGAAAAATCCTCTTTTTTGTATTCTGATGGAACAAGAAGGGTTTTTAGGGTCAACCAGTCCTTTGCGTCTCGCTGCAGCACATTAGGACTCTGCCGCCTTCACTCCAGTCTACAGATTCCCTAAAACGTCAAATTTTCGCCCAAAAGCCTTAAATCGATTCAAAATGCAGTGATTGTTGCATGCTTCTCCAGGACCATGAAATTGCGAGTTTTTGAAAGAAAAAAAATTACCACCAATTTCAAAGATGGTTCAAAATGGTAAAAATTTTAATTTTTTCACTTTGAATATCTTATAACAATAATTCTGCTAACATATTCTGATCAGCATCAAAAACTTTGATTTATTTTTTTTGGTCATGATTTCTGATTTCGAGTATTCCGACTCTCGAGCAAATCTTTAAACCATTTACGATAATCCACCTGAATTTTTAGTACTGTACAAAGCGTCATCTGGCAAATCAATGCACTGACTTGGATATGTTAACTGGCAGCACAGGAAAAATTAATTCAGCAAAACAGTGCAGCCAAGCTAAATAAAATTTACCATCACACTCTTAGTACAGACACAAACCTACAAATTTGCTGAATAAAAAAGTTGACGAATATTAATTATTACATACACACACTCATTACATTTCTACTACCAAATGAAAACTCATTAAGTACTTATCTTACTACATTATCTGCTGCGCTTTAACTACGCTTAAATGCAAACCCTAAACTACTAACTCGCATTTCGCAAAGTTTTTCTGTTGCATTCGTTTGTGTTTTGTTTATTTCTACAAAAAACTTTTTCATAACTATGTACAAATTACGCAGGTGTAAATGTGCAACATAAAACTAATTAGTTAAACAATAATTTAATTGAAAGTAATGTTTTTTTTTTTTGTTTAATTATTTTACAAACAAATACAAAATGTGATCAAAACTTAAAATACGGAAGCACATATGAGTTATAAAAACAAAAATTATAAACCGGTTTCGCTAAGTTAGCATTATTGTTTTGTGTGGGAATTTTCTGGTAAGCTTCTAAAGAAGAAATGACACTCATAAAACAACAACAAAGAAAATAAAAGCGAGTGAGAGAGAGAGAGAGGTAGAGGGAGTTTAAGCTGCCCGAGTTTGGCGGAGACATTATGACATTTTCAAATGTCTCCAAAGCTCAATGAGAAAAAGTTTAGCCAGTGTTCTGCATGTTTTAAGGTAAGTACATAACAAATTTGGATGGATTAAAAAAAAATAACAAAAAAAAACACGTGTAGAAAGTCATAGATTTAATATAAAACTATAAATCAAACTTTTATAAATTTTTAGTAATTACTTACACATGTAAAATCAGTGCTTATGATACTTTCATATGAACTTCGGATGGATTTTCATAAAATTTATTAGCTCCACTGAAAAAAAAACTTTGAAGTTTGAAGAACGTAGTGACTGAAATCTAACTCCACACAGTGAGTACTGAAAAAAGCGAAAAGTTCATTAAAAGCATATGTAGTTCAATCACTAAAGGATCCAAGGGGGGAGCGGGGGAAGGATTTCAGGTTAAAACCTCCGCCTTTCCGATGCCAATGTCATACATTTTGATCATGAGGTAAAAAAAAAAAATTTTGAGGGAATATTTGAATCTGCTAGTGAGTTCAATGGTTGATTCCGAAACAGCTCATATTTCATATTGATAGCTTTCATTAGCGAACCCAGAGAATGCGAAAGAGAAGATTTCTTTTATTCTTTTAATTATCACGCATACTTAAATTATAATTGTGGTATATTTAATCTATGCAGATGAATATTACAAATATGTATCAAAAACTATAATTTGCTTTCTATTCATCCCGTTCCCCTTGACTGTAGTAGATAAAAACAGCAGTGCGCCAACTGATTAAAACTCATTTCATATGAGGCTCATTCAACCTTTGGCAATGCTATAAATTAGCTGAAATCATGAGCTAATTTAGTATACATAGTATAGTATACATTCTGTCAAATAAGTACCCGGAAATTCTCATTTTAAATTTTCCCTCTGAGAATATTTCAACAAAAGGTTGACTTGTTCTTAATGACGCCGTAACCAAACTAAATGACACATAGCAATAAAAATTCACAGAATAGTGGTTGACAGTTGTGCCAACCTGGGAAAAAATATGAAATATTCATTTGAAATATTCTCAGAGGGAAAATTTAAAATGAGAATTTCCGGGTACTTATTTGACAGAATGTATATTAAGGTATGGATTTTTCAAAATAAAAATGGAAAACGAAAATTATTTCATTTTGGAATTTACCCTCCGAAATTAAAAAAAAAGAAGTCTCTCGAATACTATGCAATCCATTATTATTATACTACACCGGCTGAGTGCAGCACTCTCCTTTCGGTTTTTTTTTTTTTTTTGTATTAAGATTTTCACTCTTTTAAATTGAGAGGCTTAAGAAAATATACGAACTCAATCTGCATTATTTTTATATATGAGTTAGCATTCTCTTTCTTTTTGTCTTCTTAGGCTTGTAAATATTTGGCCTATAATAGTACAGAGCTTAGGATATAAACCCCTTCGCTGTAGGTTATACATATTACGGATAACGTTCGGGATCGATTTTTCGGAACTCAAATTTCAATCCCGAGATCCCGAAACTAGCCTCGGGATTGAAAATTGTATTTATTAAAAAGGCAAGAGAAAAAGAGAAAATGTCTGCCAATTAGTTTATTGTTTGGTCGCTTAAAGAAAACTAAGTTGGTGACGGTATATTTTGTGGTAAATTATTTTCTTTATTCTACGAAATTTTGGCAGGAATGTCCAAAATTTTAAATGAACGTTGTATTCTTATTACAAAAGATGAATTTTACGAAAATTTTTTAAAATTTCATTTTAAGTTTTTGGTGTGCTTCCGAATTAATTCCGAATTAATGAGAAGTGCAAAAAAACAAATATGAAAAATTCTGAGTGTTTTCTTTGATTTTTCGACCCACTGCTTATAACGTTTATAGCAATAATTAAGCCTTCTGCTAATTATTTAACCTTCCACACAAGCACCCAAATTTCAAATGGAATGCTTAAGTTGATGTTCACACTGGCGCAAGCATGAAAGCCTGTCTGAAAGAGTGAGGTAGAAAAAATTAGTAGTAAGAAAAAGATAGAAACTCACCTGTCTTTTTCTATCTCTCTCTTTCAGACTGGCGTTCATGCTTGCGCCCATGTGAACAGCCACTAATGGTCTACTGAAGAATTTTTGAAAAAGAATTTCATGCCGAGTACAAAAAAAAAAATACTCCGATTAATTTAAAAATTTCCTTTTGCGATGCTTTTTGAAGACCATTAAAGATACAGAGCAGGGCTGTCGTTTTGAAATTTTTTTGTGAAGCGAATTTTTCAAAAATTGAAGCGTTTCGAAGTGATTTTTAAAAAAGTGAAGTGTTTTTTGAAGTGTAATGAGAAAACGACATGTTATCAAAATTTATCTGGTTTTATGTGCTTAGTTTGCAAAAAAAAAAACCTTTTTAGCAGTAGCGCTACTGTGAGGCAGACCCAATAAGGCTCCGACAAAACTTTTAAAATGAAGGTACATACTCTCGATGTCAGTACTTTTGCATAAAATTATTTAAAAATAAAAGCCTCGCCTTCTACCTCATCATTTTTCACCAAATTCTAATTAGTTAAATGACAGTTCATCAATATTTAAATAAACACAAAAGTTCTCAAAATGTACTATAGGATGGGTGCTAGATGGCGTCTTACTTTTTATAGGGAATATAGATTCAAACACGCCGATTTGGCTACATTCAATTATGCCCTTCCAAATTAAGAAGAAATTCAAAAAATTAATTGAACGAAACAGTTGATAGAGATGAACATATTTATATTTTTTTAAATCTTATTATTTAGCTTTTCATTGAAACTGGAAAACCAAAGTGTTTTTATGAAAGAGGAAGTGGCGAAATGTCTGGCTTGAAAGTGAAGTGAAAAATTTCATTTGAAGTGACAGCGATAGAACTGATACAGAGCCTTTCATATTGTTCAGTTTACACTGTTGCAATTCAAAAGCGCCCTAAAATTTTGAAATCAAAGGCGTAAAATACCATATATTTATTTTAAGTGTATATGAAGGTTCTATAAAAAATAATAAAAATTTGAATTTCAATATTATTGTTCAAATATATAACGAATCCCAAGAATTTTGGGGACCACTTTTAGACCGAATCCCGACATTTCGGGATCTCGGGATTGACATCCGTAGTACATACATATACACTGGCAGTCACAAAAACTGCTGTTGGACTGATCCAGAAAAAAGGCAATTTGTACCCCCTTGAAAGGACAAAAGGATCGAGAAGACTATGGAAGACAAATACGAGAGAAAATGGCATAACCTGAGAAAGGACCATAAATTATCGATTCAAAAGTGCAGTCACAATAAGGACTGAGATAAAGAGCTATTACAATGTGAATATAAATATCGAAATTTTACGCAGAAAGAAACGAAAGTTCGGTCTGTATAGGAGACGATCAGCCAAAAAGCCGTTGTTGACGAAATGGATGGAAACAAATCGCCTGGCATGAAATAAAATTTACAGCAATTGAACTCTGGCAGACTCAAGAAAATTTATATGATCGGGCAAATTAAACTAAATTTTTTATGTGCGCATTTAATCTTCGGTGCGTTCGTCGCTCGGATATAGAGCAATACTAGGATAACTGTGTAGCGAAAATAGTCAAGCTCCTACAAAGTCATATGGCTTGAATGGGTTTCTTATGCCATATTAAAGGGGCTGTGAATGCCCAAAAATATGGCTAAAATTTTATGGAGCAATTGTGGTGCGCTTTCGCTCATTAATGACGTTATTTTTCCGGACGACTTCTGCGGCATATCATCGCGCCAAATTGGCAAGGTTTAGTTTGTAATTAATGTCTAATGTTTGATAACTTTAGAAATAGTAAAAAAGTTACATTATTGATTCTTATTTGTTTGCACATTCAAAATGTCCAATAGCAAAAACAATTTTTCTTTTAAAATGTGTTATATTCATACAAAAAATAGAGTCAGTTAGAAAATAGGAAGAGTGAGTATTTAATATGGCTTGGCTTTCAGTAACATTTTGATACGTTTCGGCAAAGATTCTACCAATGATATGCAGGTGTTATGGAATTTTGCTTCTCGATACCATACGCCAATTCACTGATTCCATTAACTTAATTTTGAGTAACGTTTTACAAATAAACCTCAAATTCTTGATTGGCATGAGGTCTGACGCATTACCAGCCCAATCCAGCTGTCAGGAAAAAGTTTTTACACAACCTTGGAAGCATGACATAATTTATCCTTAAGATTTCAAAGAACAATCTATCTTGCAAAATTTGTATTCTTCGCTGTTCATCATCCCTGTTATTAGTATTAATGATCCTGGGCCAAAAAATAGCAATATTAGTTTTACGGGGTATTTGACTGACTGCTGAATATGACATGCTGAAAGTTGTTCATCATCGAACTAGTTATGAAAGCGGTGACGCACGCCTTAATCAAAGGCAGCTGGATGGATACCTGTTTTTAGTTGGCCTGGCAATTTTCCGGAATTCAATGTAATCGAGAATTTGTGATCTGCTACCCGAGACTCGAGAGATGGATTGCACAAACAAATCAAGTTAATCGAATCAGTTAATAAAGTGTTGCACCGAAATGAGAAAATCTATGCCAAAACGTATTAAGATGGTACTTACTGGAAGCTAAGGATGGACACGCTAATTCTAATTCTTCCGATTTTGTCACTGATTTCAGTTTTTGTTTGAATTAAACACATTTTCAAAGGAAATTTGTCTTGTCCACATTAATTTTCACAATGGAGTAGCTTCTCTCAGTCTGAAAAATATTAAAGTGATCAGAAACCTTGAAATATAAGCATGTATTTAAGTAGTCAGAAAAAACCGTTGAGGGCTAAATTTCAGAATTCTTTCAAAAAAATTTAAAAAAAACAGGAGAAATTAATTTTACAGGAAAGACATGGGGAAGATCGAGTGGTTACTTCCCAAATACTTCCCCCTTGGAGGATTTGCTTTAAAAATTAGCAAGGATATTAGGTTTCCTTGTTTTTCTTATTTTACTTATATAATAATGTTGGTACTGAGCAGGAGATAAATTTACAAATAAAAAATTACAGTTAACATTTTTTCACATATTAAGGCCACCTTCTGGTCTAGATTTTTCAAAAAATTGCCATTTTTTTTATATTTCAAAAGTATAGACTTTTAAAAGTATACTGTATTTTGTATCAATATTTCCAGTATTTCGACTTCTACAGCCTATTTAGCAAGTGAGCGCACAAGCAGGTAAAAGGGCCGACTGAAGTTTAAACTCATTTATCTCGAAACTATATTTTTCTGCACGGTGGGACACAAAAAACAAAACGATTCATCTTAAATTTTACTATATTATTCAGAAAATTCTTTCTACGTTGAATACTTCTTACTTTTTAAATACAAAAAGTAATGAAAAAACGGTCTGTTTTTTTTTTTTTTTTCATTTTAGTTCCCGCGATAACTATATTCATACCAATTGTAACCTCCTTTTTTTTTTTTGTTTGAGATCAGTGGAAAATACAAAACCTGTCCCACCAGCAAGATCCGTTTTTTTTTGAAGAGGGCAACTGTAACACCTAGTGTTAGTCCGATACGAGTAAATACTCGATACTTTTTTCGAGTACTAACTACTTTTTGTACTCGATGCTTTGATACAAGTAATCAGGTGGGTATCGACTACATTGTACCAGTATTTACTCGCTGTTCACTTCTACAACACTTTTTAAGAAAATATTCCATCGTCTGCTTTTAGACGAGGAAACTTTTTTCTGAAAACCGTCAAAATTGGTGCCACCGCCTTTTTTCCACACATTTTGACAGTTTCCAGTTTGCGATATTACTTCAGTTTGCCCGTTTTGCTCTTTTTTCAAGTGAAATTGTGTATTACTCTGTAAAATAATGTTTGTTACACTGTGCGACAAATATCATGCCAAAGTTTAATGAGCACATGAAGTTTTAGGGATTCAGACGATTCCTGTCTTTTTTTCAAATTCTTTTATTTTTTGTATTGGCCATATCTCGAAATTAGTTGAGGATTTATTCATACTCTCAAACTCTGCGTTTATTGATCACCATATACCACTCTATATAATTTCTGCAAGACTCATACAAATTTGGGGCTAAGTAGGTAAAAAAAAATCATAACGGTATTTTATGAATTCTTCTCGTGAGAAGAGTAAGTGTCGATATTGCATTTTATGGAGAGGAGTTCATTAAAAACTTTAAACGCTATTTTTTCAAAAATTTACAACTTTTTCCAGTCTTGCAGAAAAAGCGAGCGTGAAGTCTACCTTTATTTGTGGCTTGGATCACGCCTCACAGTGCCTTGTCTCACAGTGTTATATGTACTCTATGTATGGATACGTTCTGTATAATTCACAAAATAAATGGAATATTCTTTTTTATGAATTTATTTTTCCTATTCGAATGAGTACGATACGAGTAAGTATCGAGTACTTGTCTCTGATACTTTGTTAGCATCGATACTTCTCATCGCTACTTTTAATGAGTACTGGTATCGAGTACATGCCGGTATCGGAACAACACTAGTAACACCAATTTTAGTTCACTTAAAATTATAATTTTTTTTATTATTATTTTTGTAAATTGTTAAAGTAATAAAATATATCTACAAAGTTTAAATACTATTGCTCATTATTTCATTTAAAAAAAAATCCTAAAAACTCATCAAATTCAAGGGCGCTAGACCAGAATGATAAGCCTTGAGTAAACGGTCGAGGGGAAGGGGAAGTTAATTTTTTCATTTTTTAAAAACTATTTTGATTGAAAAGTAACGGCGCAATAGCTGAGATATTCGTCGGCAAAGAATAGGTCTTTGCTTTTACCACCCTTCTCCCCTTGATTCCGCTACTAGCCGAGATAGCCACGTGATGAACAACACCAGCAATGAATAACACTGGTCTACACAAAATAACTTTTTATCTGGTGCAGTGGGATACCGAATTATTCGCTGTAATATCTTGAAATCGAACCTGAGGCAGCTAGTACTCCAGTTTAGCACTCATTCACCAGGCCATCGAGCAAATGCTTCTTTTGTAGATTACACTGGTAATTAAATATAGCGAGGAAAACTGACTTGATAGAGGCGCGTAATAGAGCTTAAATTTAAGCCTGAAGCTTCTTCTATAGATTTCATGAATAATCAATTTCATTTGGAATCAATCATGAATCTATTAGACGTCCCCATCACGTCAGGTTTACCCAATACATCTGATTAAAAATATACATACAAAAGCATTTTTTTTTATTTTTTTAACCAAATTTTCTCAAAAATCTGACGTGGTGGAAAATTTTCTCGGTCAGATTCATGTTCAGCGATGAAAAATCTTTTATATGTTGACCAACGTAATCTACAAAAAGAAGAAATATTTAAAAGAAATTACAGCGAATAATTTGAGATCATATAAAATGAACCAGTAAATTAGTAGCAATCTCACAATATTTTTCATGATCTCTAGGGGATCATAGTTGAGAATAGTTGAACTTAAAATTGAAATTCTAATACGAAATATGTCAAGGTTAATTATATACGTCTCAGGTGAACTACCATGAATTTTCTTTATCTTTAATTTATTTATTTTTCCATTGCAGCTTCTTCACTGCCAAGGGTCTAAATAATGATAACAATAAAAATAAACATTGACAAAAAAAAACAAGTAAATGTCGTCAACTACGTCTACAGAAAACTGTACCACAAGCGACAAAAATATGGTTGCTTAAACTTTTAAAGCATATCTACCTATGCAGATACATACTTAAATACTTGTATACTTTATTTTTTCTTATTTTCGTTTCTTTTGGTTTTTTTTTAGGGTCTTCCCGCGAAAAGTAACATAACCTTTTTCTGAAACCTTTTCTTGTTGTTGTTGTTTTTGTCGTTTTTTGTTGTAAGATTAAATTTGATCACTTTAAAAGTTAACCTCTTTCACTCGTTCTCTGTAACTCTGAAGTTCTGAATCTGGCTTTTCTTTTATGCGCAACACTCTCTAAGCTACTTGTATCTCTACAAAGTTTCCTGCCTTCAGCGTTAGCGCAAACTCATTTTAGAAATGAGAGTCTCTCGTGTTTTTATTCTCCCTTAACCTATCTACGTATCTCTCATTCTTTGTGTGCATGTGTGCTATGTTTCCAATCAGACATCACAACAAATACTCGTATTCATTTTAATGTAATAAATCCAATGGATACGCCAGAAAGAAAAAACACAAACAAACCACACAGAAACAGAAAACAGAGTACTATATGCTGAGAATGCCCGATTGCCTTTTCAGTTGTTAACGAGAATTGAAGCCGGTCACAACGTACCGCAGAAACACCAAACGACGCGTAAATGAGTGAGTGAATGTGAAGACCACAGTTGATTTTACGACATTCTCATGAATGAAGTTGGGTTGATGTTGTGTTGTTGCAACGTTAAAAATTGAAAGAATAGCTTGCAAAATGTATTCATTGGATCACGAGCGAGCTGAGTTTAAAGTTTAGAGTTAGATACAGAGGCAACCACCGGGCAGATGATGAATTTGTGTATGTGAGTGTGTGAAATACTAAAAAATAGAAAGAAGAAGAATAACGTAAACGTGATGAGTAACGTTGTCGTCGCGAGTTCAAATACTCTTCTTCCATATTGTTCACTTCCGATACAGTGAGGGGGGTTGCAACTCTGCTGCTGCTGCCGCTTCTACCCATAGCTAACATTCATCATCACAGTGCGAGTACCTTCTCTAAACGTAAAATATAGAGTGCTCTGCTCTATATATGCGCATTTTTATTTTTGTTATCATCTTTTATAGTTATATATTACGTCGCGACGTATATGCAACGAGTACAATACCGGTGAATTATAATTACAACAATTTCGAAAACAACAACAACAGCAAAACCAAACTGATATTTGAATGTTGTTGTATTTGAGAAATCGAAATGTAAAAATTTTGTGAAACGTGCATGCATTGTTTGTGTTTCATTAGTTACAAAACTAACACACCACGAAAACAAAATGCAGACATACTATTTGTTGTTCCAGTGAATTGTTGTTATTGTTGCTTAATTGTGTTGCATATTGCACAGTATTTTGTTGCATACTGTTAGCTGTTCGCTCGCTCGTCGTATTCGTGAACGTATTCAAATTAAATTGTTTTCTAGAGCAAATCATTTAAAATATTTTTTTATTTTGGTTTTTTTTTTTTTTGTACACACATAAGTTTTTAACTTGAATTTAATATAATTCCAATTGAAGTAAATCGTGAGTTAATTACTTGAAAGCGAAAAGAAAAGAAAGAGAAATTCAAATTAATAAATTTGTGTAATTTTAATAGCGCAACAATTAAACAAAATATAAACTTAAAAACAAAAAAAAAAAACGAAACGAAACGCTCAAACACACATCATAAATTATTTTAATACCCACTGTGTCATCGTATCTCCGTGTATTTGTGTGCATGTGTGAAAAGAAAAACCTCAACTTTAGCAAATTATTTTGTCATCGCGTCGTGATATCTGCTTTTCTGTTGTGCAGCTATATACTTAGAAGCGGATCGTTATCAAGCTATATCAAGGTAAAAATATATAAAGTACACATATCGTTCAGTACAGTGATAGGCAAAAGTAATGGTTCTTTAATTTGACAGCAGCACACAAAATAAGCTTTATGTAGTGCCGTTCATTTTTATAGAGATCACAACGCTATTCTTACTTTTGACAGGGCATTTTTGAGAAAATATCCTGACAATTTTTAAGTACACAATTTTTTGTTAATATTTACGAATTGGTTTTGGACTTTCAGGATTCAGCTGTGAAACCAGCCACTATCCCTTTCTCAGAAGGCAAGGTCACTCTCCTCTTTAGTTGTTTAATCTTTTTCATGGTAGTAAACTCATTTAAAAGCTGTCATAAGCTCTTATACTCTCTTTATCTCTGGGCAATAAAAAATATCAGAATTGTGAGAGATTTTTCGTTTTAAGAAAGAGCAATTACGTTCTCTTTGTCCATAGAAAGTTCCTAAATTATTTTTAATAAGGATTCCAAAATAGGCAGCAACCTCAAAGCTTTTAAGACACAAATGAGAGCATCCATTACATGGAAAGCATTATAATTTCATATCTATTTAGTCTTCAAATACCATAGTCTCAAACCTGAAACAAAAACCCAACAAAGAAATAGCATAACTTAACCCTTGCTGAGGATGTTAATGTAATGAGGATGGAACCTAGTTTGGTTATATATTATTCTATCGCTATTTAGTTCGATCAAATTAGGTTCCAGAATATCAGCCATAATTAATAAAGAAATACTAAAGGTTTTCAGTTTGAAAAAATATTTATCTGTATAAGCAAAAAAAAGTATTAAACAGAGTCTACATCAGAAAGAATTTGATACAATAGCTGGCTACCCAGTGTGCATAGCGGTAAACCCGGGGGAAAATTAGCTAGTATTGTTCACCACTAAAACCAAAATACCCAGCTTCAATCTTCCTTGTTTAAACATCCATCAACTTTCTCTTTCCTCTAGTTCCAAATTTCAAAAAGTCTTAAAAGTGAATAGAACAGCGGGTGAAAAAGGCATGCTCAGTTTATTACGCTTGCAAAAAAAACTTGACAAAAAAATGGCGATTGCATCCAAGAATGCAATCGCCATGCTGTATGTATACAGTAGTTCTCGGCAATGTTGCGATTGAGGGTACAATTGTACGACGAACTAAGTACGACTTTTTTTAGGTACGTTTTTGGCTGTGCAACATCCGAACACACATTTTTAAAATTTTTTAAGAGCAAAAAACGCTAAATAATATACGATAAACGAAACGCAATCTTTAATATACTGAGTTTTTTTTTTTAATTTTTAATATATATTAACTAAAAGAAAAGAGACGTAAGTTTGGGTTGAAGGCTCTATAAAATTTTTGGTCGTGGAAACATTTAGTACTAAAGGGCTTTCAAATCTTTAGCAAAATAAAGGTAGCGATATGTAGTAAGCTGATGCATACAACACGATTTGGTTGAGGAACATATTGAAAAGTACGTTTTGTCCCAAATTTTGGAATTTTTATAAATTTGTTAATCGCAACACTAGTTCGCGTCCCTACGTGGGTCGATAATTTGGTTGGCAGCATTCAGTAAAAAAAAGTTCTTACTCTAAACTGTCTTCAGGGCAGAGAATAGCGTGTATTGGAGTCTCCGGCGCATTAAGATATTGCCCTACTGACTCACTTAACGCGCTACTGCATCTTATTCCTATAGATCTTTACGTCAAGGTTTCAGTGGCTAGTATGATACTACTGTTTGACTCACAGATTCAGGCTGATGGATGGCTAGATCACATGGGCACAGCAGTATAATCAACACCTTACCAAAAGGTCTGGTACCTTAAGCGGTCGTTTACATTATTCCAAAGCTTTATTCTGAAAACTCTAATCTTAAAATTTGAATACCGATGTAACACGATTGGTTTGATCGGTCTTTGGCAAATGAGTAGGACTATACTGTGTACATTAATGGGTCAAAAATGAACTGTGGAGTAGACGCTTGACGATTCGACTCTTGAAGATCTCTGAAAGCTCGGATGTGCAAAAATATTGAAAGACAAATTTTTATTTTGACTTATGTATATACAAAAAAAAGTGGGTTTTATATAAAAATTTCACTAGTTTCTTAATATAAATTTTGAAGTTTTAAAGCCATAAAGTATCTACGTAATTATTGTTTGCTGAATGAAATATACTTGAAGTTATTAAATATACTTCCTGAAGTCAGTAAAACTATAAAAAATATACTAGCACGATTTTAACCTAATATTGTAGCTACTTTTAAAAATATTCGCCAATTTAGATCAATAGAAGTCAATAAAAAGACGTTTACTTTTGCCTACCAATGTACGAAAAATGAAAACATATGTGCATATAAACTTTTCATTTTTTTGTGTTATTGTTTCTGATATTTATTTTTTCTTTTATTTACTGCTCAATCAGCACACAGTAGTAGTAAATAATTTATATTACTCGTACTTACCTACGTCGGTGCTGTTCTGTTCCGTTCTGTTTTTGCGCACTACATATAAAAAAACCCTGATTACTTTCTGTTAGATAAACACTCGAGTTTTTACGAGTACTGCCTTAAGAACATGAAGGCAGCGTTAATTGTACTGCAACAAATTTTTTTTTACTTTTTTAAAGAGAAAATGTGTTCTTCACCTTTTTCACTTTTTTTTTTTTTTTTTGGTTTTGCAATAAGTATTCAAGTATTTGTTTAATTCACTGGTAAAAGTTTGTGTGGGTTGCATTTAATTTTTAATAATCTTATCGATCATTAACTCAATTCTATAAGCTCAATAATGTCAATGTTACCGATAAAAATTATGAAATATGTATGCATATGTGCATAATTCAATTGTAATTGCAAAATGAATCGATAGTCATAAAAATATAATATAGCGATAATTTTCGATTTAATTTCGGGTTATAAAACCTTCTCAAAGTTGCATGCACAATTGAGCAAATAAACCCAAATAATCATAAAAATAAAAAACATTGAAATGTCAAAAATGAGTCATTTTAACATTGCAGTAAGTTTTACCACCAGTTCAAAACGATTTACTTAAAATTAATGCAAGGTGAGCTCAATTGACTGTGGACAGTTTTTTTTTCGTGAAGAGATAAGTAAAGAAACACCCAGTGTTGCCAGTTAGCTAACTCGAATTCCCCCCAAGAATTAGCGCCATTCCCCCCTAAAAATAGTTTTTAACAAAATAAGTGTTAAAAAGTATATAAAATCACGCTTATGTATAATCATATAAAGTTGAGATTGAAACAAACATTTTATGCGCGACATTTTCCATCCGTTTTATAGTAATTTAGGGTCGCTGATCAAACAAACAATTTTTGCCTATACACTTTTCCTCTATCTGTGACTTACACGTTGCCTCTTCTGGCTAACTCTAACTCGTCTGCCATTTCGTTCCCCGGCACCCAAATTAAGTGCAGACCAAACTAGTCGTTGAGAGACGCTGTGCAGTCGAGAGCTACTCTGGAAGTGAGGAATATCGATTCAAGGGTTTTTATGGCTGCCTAGCTATCGGCAAAGATACATACAAAAATTTATTGCCATTATCATGTTATACGTTAGCCAGGACGTGACTATAGATTGTCATGACTTCTGTCTGAAATAAACTGCAGGGGTCGGGCAAACTGAAAGATATTTTTACACCTAACTTGCAAAGTTTTTAAAATTAGTACAATACAAGAATGTGAAATAAGTAAAAAATATAAAAAGTTGTATAGCTGTCATAAACTTAGAAAAATAGCAAAGAGATCCCTAAATTCTCCCTTAAAAATATTTCCCACCTAAACTTTTTAAGGGTTTTGCCCTTACATTGGTAACACTGGTAACACCTGGGGTTGAATCGTCTGATCCGTGAACGTAGTACTCGTCACATAGTCTGCACAAAAATGCATGTAAAATACTCGCTTTTACGGGACAAGTTGATCTATTGGACTAGTAACTTTTTGAAAAATAGTAAATATATCGCTATTTATTTTTTTTTTTCATTGAAATACTAAATACTTAACCATTATATCGATATAAAGGATTCCGCTAGAGTCAAGTTCTAGTGTGAATTAAAAATTCCATGATTTTTGAGTTAGATCCCCTTCAATGTAAAATTATGGTTACGCCTTCGTTCTAAGTATTTAAACTTATTCCATACTTTTTCCCCCCACAAAACAATAATATTAATGAATATTTTTGTGGTTTTTCTTAATAAAAATTAAATTCAATCATCACCGCAAAAATAATTAAAAATCTCACACAAAATCATTAAAATTTAAAGTAAACTTAAATATTGTTTATATGCAGATATAAAATATAAAAATTATTTACGTTTTACTTATTTGCCTACTAGATAGATATTTAAAATATAAAACGATCACGAGATTATAGTAAATAGCAATTGATATTGAAAAGTAGAGTAAACTAAACTACTAAAATAAAAACTTCAAATCTAATAGAGTTAGGATTGAGTTGGTTTATACTGTGTGAAAATTCTACAAGTCTTAAAAAAAGAAAGAAATTTCAATTTTTTTTTTTTTATTTCTCTATATACCACACAATTATTTCTATGATTTCACGTACCTATTTATTTGTGCATATTAATATCTGAATACCTAATTTTCAATAGATAACTTTCATAATATGTACACCGTCGCGCCGTCACATATTTACGGGTATTCGTTCTCTCCCATCCAAATTTTAAATAATTTTTTTTTTTTTACATAAATATTGAAAAACAAAAACGCCCTTTTTTCTTTTAGCTATAAAAATAATTTTTTTTTTTTTTTTGGCATAACCATAACATTTTTACTAATAATTATTTAGAGAAACTAAAAATAACTCATTATGATTTTTTTTCTGACAGCTAAAAATTTTATAATTAGTAAATTTGCGTTATAATTGTAATTCTTCGTATAAGCAAAGCTTAAATAAAATCAAACTGTGAATTATATTATTATCTTGGCAATATACAAAAATACGTAAATTAGCACTTTTCTACATATTTGTAGGTATAAAATCTCATGTTTATGAGTATACAATCTTATGGAAATGGCCGAGTTCTTCGAAAAAATTTATTGCGTTACGCAATTAATTTAAGAATACATTTGCTAGATTTATTTTTATGGCTGGTTTTTCGACTTAGATAGAAATGGTTGTATACATACTGAGGACCAGTTTTTCAGTGCAAGTTGAACTCAGATTAAGGGTTAAATTTAGTTCAAACTTAAAGTCGAGTCTTTCTGATAGTTTAAACTTACTTTAATTTATCGGGGAAAAAACTATATAATTTACAGGTTAAACCT
The DNA here is from genome assembly GCA_963691655.1 of Toxonevra muliebris. Classification (NCBI taxonomy): domain Eukaryota; kingdom Metazoa; phylum Arthropoda; class Insecta; order Diptera; family Pallopteridae; genus Toxonevra; species Toxonevra muliebris. The sequence goes on along the minus strand of OY829326.1, from coordinate 115,123,342 downwards.
AAAAATTTATCATTTCATAGTTTTTAGGAGACTATGAAAATTAAATCTCCACGTTAATTTTCAAAGTCATGACTTAAGTTCATGTTAAATTCATTATTTGAAGTTATATATAAACAGGCTTAATGAACAAATGTAATCATCACAACAATAATATATATAGTCACTATTTGGTTTAAAATAGCAGTAAAAACAAAGTCCTTTAACCCTTTGTAGCTTCTTTAGACTAAGACCTAGATATATGTAAATGTTTTATAAAATCTTACATTTGAGCTGAATAGTTTAAGATTCGAATATTTCCATGTCGCACAGTGATTTGTCCCAAAAGCAAAATTCGAAAAACTCATAATGTCAAAACCAAAAAAATTTTATGTTATTTTAAAGATAATACTCCAACTAAAAAAACCCGAAAAAATCTTGGCGAAAAAATAACTAGTGTGGTTTCAAGAGCAGCTCAAACTCAAGAAACTTTTCAAATGTGGAATCATTCGATTTTAGTTTTTTAGTTCGTTGAGTGAAATGCATCTAAAAAATAAGTTTTTATTATTATCCTGACCGAAATTCCTGTTTTGCAATTTATCCAGGAAGTTTTTGGTTTAATTTTTTAATCAAGATTTGTAAAGTTTAAACTTCTGCATTGTTTTTAAAGTTAAATATTTTTGAAAATACGAAAACTGGAAATTGACGAATTTTGGAAGAGAAAATCTTGAAAATATGTTTCTAGATTTTTTCTCAATTTTAGAAGGCACCTTTCTTTATTGGAATATGCGAAAAAATTCTTAGGAAGTAATTTAATTTAAAAATAGGTCTGAACACGTTTTTTTCGACCAAAATTGGCATTAAACTTTTTTGTTAACTCTAAAAGTATGCAATCATGCTGAAAAATGAATAAAAGTGTAAAAAGTCGAAAGTTGCATTCATTAATATAACTTTTATTCCAACATGAAAGGATTCCAATAAAAATTGTTTAACTTTCTGAAAAGTCCAATATCAAAATAACTAAATATATACATATAATTTATGTATTTCTATAACTTTCTTGAAAATCAAACCGCCTATTCTCTCATTATAGCTTGCTAAATATGACGAAAATTGTTACTTTAAGCTTAGTTTGTAGCGAAACTAAAACAGGTTAATTAAAACTTTGGAGTTTAGCGACTTAAAATTTAATAGCACACGAAATTTCATCAATTTTGTTCCGTCGTTGTATGGGATCAAATCATGTGTGTTGTCTTGATCGGCAGCTCTTTCCATTTTTTTACTCTTTCCAATGACTTCAATAATTTGGCGGCATATTTCGTTAAAATCTTTCTTTAGAGCATTTTTCATTTTTGAAACTTTGTGTAATTAGTCATTTGTTTTGAATTGAATGTTGTTTTATAAAGAGTGAGATCGAAAAAATCTTAACATATATAAAATTCAATAATTTTTAAACGGTTGATTTTTTTTTATTTAATTGATAATATTTTACAAATTACAGAAAAATATAACTTTTATAGTTCTAACCACTTATTATGAACTCGTGGACCTTTTTTGGTCAGCCTTCCATTTGAGATTTGATAGTTGTTTCAGACACCTTTTTGGAACAGTTTGCCCATCTTCTTTTAAAATCTTTGATATTTTGGGACACCTTTTTTGTGCTCTTTAAGTTTCTTTTCACAAGAGCCCAATATCTCTCCACTGGTCTTAGCTCCGGACAATTTGGAGGATTGGCCTCTCTTGGTACAAAAACTATGTTATTACTTTGGTACCACTTCAGAGCTTTCTTGCCGTAGTGACATGATGCCAAATCGGGCCAAAAATATGTGGACACATTGTGTTCTCTTATGAAAGGAAGAAGTCTTTTTTTCAAACATTTTTTTTATGTATATTTCCGTATTTATAGAGCCCACTGTAACACATGACTTGCTTCTTTTGCCGCAACTGCATATAGCTTGCCATACCAGAAATTGTTTAGGAAATTTTGTCTGCTTTTGGATAATAACTTGGATTTAATAACATTGGATTTAATAACATTGGAAACAGTTTGACGACAGACCTTCAATTCTTTGGCCAATTTTTGGTAGGACCAATTTGGATTTTTTTGAAAATTTTTAATAATTTTAAGACGTACTACTTTTGCTTCACTCATTTTGATCAAACTCACAATAAATCAACAGGTTTGTTATTAAAAATAACAACTGACATATTTTTCAAAGATAACTAAATCAAAGAAATTTTTAAATTTGACACACAAAAAAATTATTAGGGAAAACATGTGTTAAGATTTTTTCAATCTCACTTCTTAGAAGTTTTCCTTACATATAACATTCTGCCAGCATGCTGTAAATATCCAGCGAAGACGCCCGTTTACAAAGCTTTGTTGAGATACAATTCATATAGTCCATTAGAATATTGCGTTTCCTATTTTTGTTTATATTTCATTAGATATTAGTACCCTACTATACCGCAAAAAAATGCCTCTTCTTTAACCCATATCGTCCCAAAGTTCGATTAATCAAACAGCAACTTTGAAAATTCGTCAAAAGTATAATTATAAATTTTTTCCAAAAGTAATCACGGTTCAAAATTTCTATAAATCGCTGCTTTAATTTGCTCAGGGTCTAACATTCAATTTTTCAGTATAAAGTTTTTGAGACCTGCCATAAATTTTAGAGACCTACACCGAAAACTTATGATCTATTCTTTTAGTTTAACTTAAAAATTCTCGAAGCAGTACTCTAAATAGTAAAATGTTTTTTGCTTCTCCTGTAAAATTTTAAAAATACGTGTTAGTGCTTTAGCAAATTAAGGCAGCGATATCCTGGTTTTGAAAATCAATCAAAAATAGTAAAATTAATTGTTTTACATTTGAAATGAGAAATTCACCTAAATAAAATAAGAAACTTGATGAAGAGATTGAAACTTTAGAGGTTCTTATATATTTTTAAGAGGTTTCATTTAGCAGTTTTTGTATCCCGCATTTCAGACGCATTTTAATGAAATGCCTGGAATTCCTAAAATAAGTGTTTTTACATAAACGTTCTCATGATTAAGTCGTATTTTTCGTTAATTGGCCCAGCCGTTAAATATTATTAAATGAGCATTGTGAGTACTGCATTTAGATTATTGGTTTTTTTTTTTTTAATCGTAAATTTAATTTTCTCTTTATTAATGTTGACACTATTTTTGATTTATTATCTTATAACTACAATGTCCAATATAGATTAGTCTGCTTTATGCCCCTTGAGTAGATCGTGTTTAGATTTTTTTATTGTATTCTCTACAAATGATAAGCCTAATTGATTGAAATTAAATCTCTGAGAAGTGTGTGTTTAGTGATGCAACCAACTGTTAATATCACTCTATCTTTCACAGCAATCATTTTCATCTTCATTGCCTACTCAAATGACAATGGAAGAAATTCGATACTACTTCAAGAGTTTATTAAGAGTATTTTGTATGAAAATTAAGAAGGTTAAGAAGTTAAGCTAAAACTTTTATTTTCTGATTTACTTTTAAATCTTACAATTAATTATTTATCACACTGCAGGCGTCAGACAACCTCACGTCACCTATTAAGGCGAACAAATTAGTTAAACATGAAAAATGTAATGTGTTGCGCATTTTATTTCGAATGAAAATCTGCATATTGCTGCCTTAATTTGCTATGGCTCTAACATCAAATTTTTCAATATCGAGTTTTTGATGGATTATGAAAAAGCGTGCCTACTTTCATCTGTTCTGAAAATTTTAGAGACCTACACCGAAACCTTATATTCTTTTCTTTGAGTTTAAACTACTAATTCTGGAAGCAATACTCTAAATATCACAGCGTTTTTCGCTTCTCCAGTAAAATTTGAAAAATGGTCGTTAGGGCTTTAGCAATTTAAGGCAGCGATATATTCTAATCAGCCAAAATACGCATGTATATGTCTGCACATACACATGTAAAAATTTCCATAAACTTGACTATCGAATTATTTCTGAGCTCACGTAATCAACATTAACATTTACACTTCCATTTTTTTAATTATTTCATTGAAAATTGTAATTGATTTTCTTTCTTAAAACATTTTGCTAAACAATAAACAAGTATGTATGTATTGTTTTCTTAAGTATGAATGTATGTATGTAGACATGTATGTAAAAAATACGTATAGGAACGGATCTAGAATATGGAACAGGAGGGCTATAGACGCCCTAGTAGTTCCCGGTGTTTCAAGACTTATTAAATATAAACAATTTGTCAAAAGCATTATGGAATAACTATTAGAATTTCAAATGATTTGGGAAAAAGCTCACACATATGTATAATTTAACCATATAACAAGTGTCAAATCTTGCAATAATTCATTAGATGAATCCGAAATTGCTGAATACTGAATGCGCCACTGTAAAAATAAACTAAAAAATAGCACTTTCTCACTTAAATAACAAAACACGAGAAGTATTTTGTGAGGCATGAAAGCATCTAATAACGACGCCATTGTTCGATGGGCGAACAGAACAGAACAAAACATAATAGTAGAAGCAATCGCAGCAAAACAAAAAAAAAAAAAACAAAAAAAATACAAAGCAAATGAAAAAACCTACAATTTTGTTTTGTAACTAATGAACACGAAATGTTTTTTAACGGGTATAAATATGTACGAATATTCGTATCTATTGAATATGAGTGCAAGTACATGAAAATACGCTTAGAAAATTATGAGCTATAGTTACGTACCGTAAATGAATTGAAACAATGTCAAACTATAATTATCAAAGTAACACATCTATGGACATACATACATACATACACTCTGTATGTTCATACTTTGACGAGTACATATAGTATGCAATATTGACATAGTGAAGAAAGTAACACAATGAACTTAAATTGAAGGAACCGTCTACACGTTATGTGTAACTATCGTTTGCATGCACGTATGTATGGTTGGTTGCATATGTAACTATCGGCAATATTGCATAATTATTGCAACAGCAGCGACCATAGCTTGTGACATGTAAAAAAATTGATTTTATTTTCTTTTATTTCATGTCATGAAGAAAGGAAATAGAGTGCGAACTACAAGTTTTGAAGTGTATTTGTTGTAATAGTTGAACAGTGTTGCCAACCGAAACACGTAGAACTCTTTCATATCAACTCTTGTCCTTGTTAGTTGTTCATTGATTATTTCTGCATTGTTTCATTGGCCATTTTTCCAAAGCTTTTCCCTGGCACGTCTTTCGACTTAAATGGTTGAATCTCAAGCATTTAGGTATTTTCCAATTGGTTTTGCAAGGTTCGGGTATTGGTCAATTGTTTACGAACTTCTAATGATTTAATCAAATATAATAAGTATAAGCCTTTATTTAACCTAGATATGCCCATTGCTCTATATGAAGGTCACTTCAGAAATGTTTGATTTTGTTTAAATGAGAATATATTCAATCAAAATAAAAACTTTTTGAAGTGTGCTAGAAATAGGCCATTGGGCATATCTGGGTTAATCAATATTTCTCAAGTAAAGTCACTAATTGGAAGTTTTTCTTTCATATCTATGACTACAACCCTCGTTTTTTAAACCATATAATTATTATTTGAAACAACAGTTTACTATGCTCGCAAGAAAAATAGCTTTCAGGATTAGTAATGAGATTCCAATGCTTACCAATGGAAAACTTTAAAGCTTAAAACTAAAAATTGGTATTATTGATTAAAAATGTTACAAATTTATACCAGTTTACACAATTTCCAAAAACTTTTACCTTCAATCGAACTTCCTGACATCCTCAATCATTTACACTTCGCATGCCCTTCTCTCCTCTTTGAAGCTTGCAACGTCAATACAAATACATTCATTTTGACCTTACACCGTAAATATTCTAGCAGTTAGTAATTTAACAGGGTTCTTCCATACTCAAAAGTTGAATAAAAACCTTTTCAATAGAAATTACTTAATTGTGATAAGTGCTTATTTGGCATATCGCCGCCTGAGAATTGAATTAAAATTATACACAATTTTTCAGCGTTTTTGAGTTAAGAATGACATTTTAGGTTTCCAAACCTACATTTTCAGAATCTTCAACTCGTTTTTGTATATCTATTTTCTATTTTCGTATGAAATATAAAGTAGCGGTGAAAAAGTAAAAAAATCTATCGACTAGGGAATAAAACTTTAAACTCAATTTACTCGAATATGGAAATTTGGCATATACGCCAAATCAATTCTTAGGCGACGATAAAATAGGAAGGTAAATTATCCGCTTATCTAAGATAGTACTTTCTTGGAGCTTACAAATGATCTCTTTATGACGTTCTTAAATGAAAACGTTATCACTTTTAAGTAAGTTTATTTTGCTCATGATAAGAATTTTTTGACATTACATAACACAAGTAGAATTTTTCAATTGAAGTGATAAAAATTTAGTAGGTGATGAAAGTATCAGCCTCTAGATTTCCTATGAACGTAATCTTTTTAAAAATATTCTACACCAGAAGTTATGTTTTTAATTTAGTTTTGAGCCTGTGAGAAAAGTTCAATGCTACGAACATTTGAAGCAACTCTAATTAATTTGTTTTTGAAAAATTTGAGACATCTTAAACTTTCACATTTACTTATATTTCATATCTAAGATCCTCTTATATTTAAGACCAGTATGGACTTCTATGATGGTTTTTAGGTTAGTTAGCTAATTTCATGTAAAATTCATGATCTGAATCGGTCTTAATTTTTCAGAAGGTCATCAGCGCTTTTTACGCACCGGTGACAAGTTGAAATTCACTTTATTTCATACTTAAATATTTCCAATGGTTTCATAAAACCATGATCCGTTATTAACCAACATCCACCCAGATTTTGTTTGTAAGGTGAGATTTTGAATATTATTACCGTTGTTATAAAACACAAAATGTTAAATCAATCGTTATGGCCTTTAGGCATGAAACTTTTATCGCATTGTAATAAATATTTATGTCTATTACAATTATTTTCATTAAGGAATAATAATAATAGATGATCGTATATGATAATTAACCCTTTTCATGCAAGTAAGTGCTTTTTTTTAGCAACCAACTATAAGTACTCTGCTATGAATGGCGGCACTTTTAACACTTATTTTTCGGTTAATAGTAGACCGCTGGCTATTTTGTTGGCACTTATTTCCCTTGTACCTTCATCATTTGCTTCCTCTGCTTTAGGCTTAATTACCTGACAACATGGCAACACTGATCACAGTGGAAGTGTGTAAAAATTTGAGATAAATTACTATCCGGTGTGTGGCGTTGACGGTTTGCTTTGGGTACATTGCCATAAATTTACAAAAAGATAATTGTCAGCATGATTATTATTAATTTAAGAAACAAGCGGCGCTTTTATATTTCCATAATCCAAGAACATGTTTTCCCCGCCCCATTTATGGGCAATTTTTACTACTAGTTACTGCATGCATGCAATTTTTGTTTATTACTCAGCGATGAAAATGATGAGATCATATTTATGTAAGAAATTTAATTGGTAATTGCTAAGAAGAGAAAAAAAAACAAACGTGTGTACACTCGTATGTGCTTAAATGGGTTGTATATTAAATTGACAATTACTTCATTTTGTTTGTTTGCACTTTTGTTTTTTTTTTTTTTTGCAAAATATGCAAATTAAATAAACAAAATGCAAGCATTTATGTTTTTTACGGGCATCGGCATAGCATGCATAAGAGCTCGTATGTCATTCACTCACTCATACAATCACATTACTGAAATGCATTATCAAATGCAGGCAGGCATTGAATGACGACATTATTGCACATTGCAAAAACTTTTGGTGTGCAACCACCCTGTTTTCATTGATACATAATACAATTGCATTAATTTGCATTACATGCATACTGCAATGGCTACAACAACAACAACAATAACAAATCAATGATAACAACACTTATTAGCTTTTAGCGCAAGAGGCTCAATCTTTTTTGCTCTTGTTGTTGTTGTTGTTAGTGTATTTTTTGATAGATCTCGCTGTTGTTGTTAGCAATTATTGCGATTGTTGTTCATATTGAACTGAAAATTCAGCGGGCATAACAGTTTCAAATTAACATAAAATTTGCAAACCGGTTCAAATTTTTATTATAGAAAAACGAGAATATACTCGAACTGTGCGCTTCGATTTACATACATCAAATACACACTCGGACATACATATGTATGTACTATATGTATACACCCAGTAATGAAAATTACTAATTCTTTACTAGTTATTAAATTTCATTCATGTACAAAAAAGCTAATCATATTTGCATGAGAAGTCATAAATCGTAGTCAGTTAACTGCATGTACTCTTGAACTAGTTACGAATTGATCAAACACTTTCAATAGTTAATTGAATTTTATACGAGAAAGTTATTAATAGAACTCCAGAAATCAGCTGATTACTACCGTGATGTATTGGTTAGTTTGCTAGACGCAGGATGCTCGACAAGGTCTAAAATCAAAAGTAGAAAAAAAATTGAAACACGGTAGCACTGGCAATGGCAAACACCTCTAAGAGCAAAAGTATTTGGGCTCAACTCCCCCACCCCTCCCTCCTTCTTTCTTCACCCCTTGCCGAGAAATATTTTTATACATTTTTATTATTGGTCATGAATTAAAAAAAATTAGATCTTCTTGTGTTCCCAAATAAAGATCGAAATAGAAAACATGGAAGAGTTACGAAGATTTTATCCAAGTAAAGAAAACTATTTTCTCACCAATTAAAAAAAGAGAGAACAGTCTTTGGCCAATGAAGACTTCGTGGAGAAGAAGACTTGAAATTAATTGGATGCTACTGCCATAGATATGAAAAAATGTCTTAGGCTGATGTTACACGGTCAATGTTTTGCTGTCAATGTTTTCTGTTTTTACTCTCTTTTCATCGTTTTGTTTGATGCCCTGTTACACTATCAGTTTTTTCCTGAATGTTATTTTATAATACTTTCATCTGCAACTATGTTTTTCCAACTAAAAAGTATTTAATTGTATTTTAAGTGAATGAAAATTCAACAATTGGAATGGAATTGGATGGAAAATAATTATAATGACAATATGAGATATTGTTGGTGGAAATAGCAACAAACTATACAAAAAAATTGCATTTATATATGAAAAACGCAGAAAAATAAACTTTAAAATTTGCGAACTATTAAAATAAACTCCGCCACTTTGTTACTTTGCCATTGAATTACCATGTTTTCATAAAATTTATTAAGTATTTTTTTAAACAGCACTCATTTTCACAAGCAAACAAAAGCCAAACAACGCAAAGGGTGGCAAAGAAAAAAAAAATTATTAAAAAGTTAGTAAAAGTCTAGTATTTTTCATAAAATATTACTATTTTCCAATAAAATGCAACAGTGTATCTTCAGCAACCCCATTTTATTTGAAGAGATGCAGGTTTTTTTCGTCAGTAAAAAAATTTGAAACAAAATGTGTTCATCCTCTCTTTTGCTCAGTGTTCATTTTTCAAAGCAATAACAATTTCATTGTTTGACAGCAAAACATTGATCGTGTAACATCGCCCTTAGTGCCCTGTTATTCAGACGGTCACGGTCACATCATGAGCACGAGTTGTTGTTGCTTCAATGTAAAACGAAAGTTTGAGAGACAGAGAGGGAGAGTAAAATTTGACCACCACGGTCACCAAATGATTTGGCTTTTGATGCCGAATCATGGTATCAAAACAGGGTTACGTTGTAAAATTATTAGCAATAATTCACTTTTAGGAGCAAAATAGTACACTTTTGGTAAAAATGTATGCAAATAAAATTGAATATGTAAGTAATTATTATAATATTTATCATGAATTATTATAATTTAATTCAGAAATATATATTTTTAAGCACTTTCTTATGAATTGTCAGTGTTTATTCTTCCAAAATATAACTTTTTCTGCATTTGCAAATTTTAGCGCTTCTAAACCAATGACAATATTGTTCATTTTTATTTATTTTTTATTACAAATTTTATTAACTTATTTCACAAAATGTTGATAGTAGAAACCAAATGTTACGGTTTTGATAACTATGAATTCCTAATAAAATAGTACTAAGACTATACAAAAACGTACTTGTGACCGATGATCAAATGACCGTCTGCATAACATACTTTGGGCACAGAGTAAAAAAATCCAAGAGAGAGCGTAAAAAGTGACGTGACTGTCGATCATTTGACCGTCTGCATCGTCACTCTTAGCAAAAAAGACTGATTGATTTCAGGGTTTAAGTGTTCTCAATCAGCTAAAAACCAACTATGTATATACACTTGCCATGCTGGTAAAATATTCCTTAGTTGTCAATTGAGTTCTCATTCCGCTTTGGAGAACTAGTGGTAGATGGAACTCTAGTAATTAATTGACTTTTTAATTCATACTCCAGAAATGATGGTAAAAGATGGGGACAAGTCAATTGCCTCCACCTTTCATACTGGGACCAAACACATTCGATCGTATTCATACATATATATGTGGAACATTTATAGGGAATGCAAATTTTTTTTTTTTTTGATATAAGTAGAATGATTATATAAATTAGAAAGGGGGAAGAATTAGTGAGAATTTGTGTTATGTCTACCTATTTATTTATTTATACATATATGTACGAATTGAAATGTAGCACAGAAAAACAATTGAATACTCGTAAATTAAGAATTTGCAATTAAAAAGATATCGGAGAATAATGAACTGGTTCAGTTCTTTGTCGTAATCTCAAATAATAATGAATTATGAAACCAGTTGGCAGCTTTTAAAAGAAGTTTTTTTTTCTATTCTTTTATTAATTATTTTGAAATTTAATATTCACATAAAAATAAATATTCATGTACATATACATTTTATTTTTGAATGATACCAATTTAAAACTATAATGGATTAAAAATCATGAAATCATTGCCAGTGTTATTTATGTGTTAGCGATTCCAACCTCTGGCAAATTATATCATAGTTTTAGTCATTGATCGATGTTATTGAAATTAAATATATGTACATTGATCATATTACTCTATTACACCTCCATACTTTTATTTATACTATAAGCTTCCTTCTAGAAAAACTTCCCCATTATGAAACCTTTGTATAGTTCAGGGAATATGAAAATCTTTCCGTATGGCCTATTAAATCAAACCAATATCCAATTTCTTAATGTTCTCTAAATTTTTAATGCAAACTAAGATAACGCGATAAGATGCCAAAATAATTTTTCAATACCTTCGAGGACTTTAAGTCTTCGCTATCATTGAATGTTATGGTCATTGATCCCCGAGACATATCGTCTCTCGATTTTGTTGTACTCTATGTAAAAGTTGCTAAACTGTCTACTGAGTTAAATAACTCAGCAACGAAATACTCTTGGAAAAAAATGCAATATCGCAAAATATTTCTGCTATCACAACAACAAATATATGTAATAAAAATTTATATTTGCAACGATGCAATACTATTATGAATACACCTATTAATTTTTATATGATATAAAAAATGCATTACACATACATTCATTAAATAAGCTTAGCATAACTGTCACACATTAAAGGTAAATTTATAAACTTGAAAAATTCACTTTAAAAGCCAAAAAAGAAACACAAAAAATGGAAAAATGGAAAAAACACAAATTTGGGTAGGTAGATTATGAACTTCTCAGGAGTTCGTTGACATTGCAAGCATTTTAGTGCCCAAAAGAAAAAAAAAAAAAAACAATAACAATAAAAATAAAAATGTTTTGCACAAAACAATACAATGTACCTACATGTAAGCACAAGAAAGCCATAAATGAATGTATGTACAAAATACCTGGTATTTCATACAAACTTTGTTCTCATACCTGAATAGAGGCGTGGTATAGAGTGAATAGTTATTTAACGTTTAATAGTTCGCATTGTTTCAATACATTTATGTTTGTTGAATTGTCGCTTGAGCTTTTGCATTTATGAAATTTTTAAGTACCTGAATACCACTCAAAAATTTCAGGAAACACGTGGGATTCATTATGGCACAACAGTCTTTTATAGACCTATGTTTTAAGCATCCAATTGTGTTGTGTGGATTATATTATTAAATGAATGGAAGGGGCCCACAGTTTTATGCAAAGTGCGGCTATATTTTTCATAGCAATTAGAAGTTTATCATTGCCAGCCAAAAAAGATAGTACCCTATAGTGAAATTTACTATTTATGTGAAATTATAGTTCAGGTTAAAATCAATTTGAACCCTCAAGTTCCCAAGCGTGTCTCTAAACAGCTTTCATTATAGTTTTTTGTTGCTACATTTTATCATATTATATAAAGAATTCCCCAATATTACAGACATTAGGGACAGTCAAAGTCAAAAATTTGTGAAAAACAGGAAAATGAATTATTTTGATTGAATTTGAGATAAAAGTGAAAAAAGTAAAAAAAATAAATAAAATACTTCTCGTCATAATAGCTGGATAAAAAAAGTAGTTGTGAGTAGCTAGAACTTTGAATTTTTTATACAAAAGTTAAAAAGTGTATTTAACAACAAATACTTTTAAGCATTCCAGCTTCACAAAACCATGCCCATTAAACTTTTTAGGTTTTTGAGATCAGTTTTATGCTTTTTACATCAAAATTTATCAATCCCAATTTTTTTTAAATCAATCAAAAATTTGCGAACTAGAGGGTTAAATCTTCAACTAAAGTTTCTTTCGCCACCTCGGTGGCCTAGTTGTAGAGTGCTAGACTGAAGTCCCAGCTGCCTGTGATTCGATTTCCAAATGGTGTATAATTGATATAATAAATCTTGAAACAAAAATAATAGGAAGGCCACTTCGGGGGCTTAGTAAAACTGGTGTTTCTACCCGTTCGATTTTCTCTGTTAGGAAAAAATGGTGATTAAAAAAGTATCTCCATTTTAAAGAGCATAATGTACTTTAATGCAGTCCTAGCTTATTTCTGAAAAATATGTCTGGAAATGTATGAGGAAAATATTAATTTCGATTTTACTTGAATTTCTTTCTAAGTAGAAGAGTTGTATTTAAACACTATATTTTGAATTTCTGGGTTCCTTTTACGTGCTCGTGTTTTCAAGAAACTAATTATCAAACTGATTGAACTAAGTTTTAGTTCTTACTCAACATGAACATATATTTTATCTAAATAATATCACTAAATAATACCATAACGTAAGCCTATATTTTAATTCAAACAATGGATTTTTTTTCCGGTTTCGGTTATATATAAAAGTAAATATATAGAAATGTTCACAGTTTCCCAATGACAATGTAGGTTCGTGTTCCAGGCAAGGTATTATATAGAAATAGCCTTTGCCTGACAGCACAACCGTTCATAGTTTTGTCAATCCAACCCAATATTAATTTTACTGGAGAACGTTAAATAGTATTTTTCCCCCTCCAGAAACGAAGTGGACTTAATATTTTATAATAAGCTATTTGCCAATCGCCTTATATAAGTACTGAATAGAATGCGATACTTAAATCTAGGTGAGCCAAAAAACCGGAAAATCGAAATTTTGGACTTAATTTCCTTTTGCTATGAGGTGCAGTTATACATTTTTGTAGAGTACTCGATGTGTGCTGCCTAAAATATTTTTCCTTCTTTTATGTGTGAATATAAAAATTGTTGCTCCGGCACTGTTTATATAGAGCATCCCAGAAGCGATCTATGCTGCCTGAAATATTCTTGCTTTATTTAAATTTTTCTCATAATTATTTTCGGGAGTATACAATCAAATCAAACGTCATAGGAGTCTAATGAAGCAAAAAACAAAATATACACTCTTCAGGAAAAAAAAAAACCGTGAATCAACTTAAAACTACTCTTGTATTGAAATCTAACGCTACGGGTGCAAATCATAAAGGTCAAGTTGCTACAAAAACAAAATACGAAATAGCCAGAAAAAAGGCCTTTCGTGTATGGGGATGGATATCTAATATTTCAATTCATTCTTATGGAAGATGTTTTGTTTTCAATTTTGCTTCAAAGCTTTGTTTTTTTACATACATACATACATGCATACCATTGTTTAAGTAACGAAGTTGAAAAATACTAAATAAAAGTATTTTTTTGATGTCTTTCTTGGCGTTGTTTTTATGTTTGTTACTTTTGCGTTGTATATTCGTACATTTTCTCCTCAGTGTGTTTACTTTGCACTTATATCTAATCTTAATTAAACACACTTCATTCAAGTATATTTTTTCATTTCATTTTTTAAATTTATTTTTGTAGCTTTTTTATTTGAGATTCTTATTATTTTTTCATTTTTTTGTACTTTTAATTTTTGTTTTCGTCTTCATGACATAATTTATGTATTTTTTTAACAAAAATAATTTTTATAAAATTTTAATAATAATACTCGGACAAATGTTGGTATGTAGTTAGGTAGACGTATACCCAGTAAAAATATGTAGTTACACAAAAGAATTTGATCTGATGTAGTAGAATATTATAGTTTTTAATAATTATTCTTTTAAAATTTTTACACTTAAAAATCATAGGTAAAAACTGGTCGTAGACAGATGTTTTATGTAGTTTTATGCAGCTTTCTTTCGAAATATATTAGTAAAGTTTCTTCAGATCCAGACGAACAAAAGTGGAAACAAATTTTTGAAATCAGATAACTCCTTCAGGTTCCAAAAGGGGCCTGAAAATTACAAAATTTCAACAATAAATCATGATTTTTAATTTTTTTTTTTAAATTTCACAGCTTTGTTATTTCTCCTTGCGTGTACAAACATAATGCAAAAAGAATTTGAAAATCGGATAATGTTTATTGGTGTAGCAAGATGTACAAAGTTTTGAAGTTTTCAGAAATTCAGCAAAAATTGTATGAAAAGTATAAATTATGGTCGAAACTTCTAAACTTTGAACCTGATGTTTTTATTTTTGAATTATGTCTGTATATGCAAAGAAAAATAACAGAGCTGTGAAATTTGAACAAAATTTTTGGCCAACAAATTTTTAAAAATCATAGGAATTATGAAATTAATTGTGATTTTTATTTTTGTATTTCAAAAATAAAAATCTTGAGTGATTTTCATATTTTCACAAAACAGTTTGTGATTTTCAAATTATCTCGAATCATTTCTCTGAAATTTATGAACTGTTTAATTAAAAATAGTTACTGATTATCGGCCATCAATTACCTCTAAAGTATTATATTTTAGACCGAGATGAGCTTACTCTGACCTTCGTCCTGATTTGCAAATTTGATTGAGTTCAGTTAGACGACTTGTTTTCAATTTCTTCTCTCCTTAACTTATATTAAAGAAAGTAATCTTCTATGCTTAAAAAAGACGACCAGTTTCAACTTTCTAAAAGTTTAGCTCTCAAACCCCAATTTGTTTCAATCAATATAGAAATAATCTGAAAAATTTGAGCTCAATCGGACAACTGCGAGGCGGCCCTCATCGACCATGAAGTTGTACATTGTCGCCCGGAAAGCCATTTTTTCAGATAAATCAATTTTTTATTCTTGGATTTCTTGAACAACACCTTTCCATGAAGAAACAACACCGAGATGATTACCCAGAATTGTTAAAGTTAACAATAAATTATGCATTTCTTTCTCAAGACCAGTTTCAGATATCTCATAAGTATAACTCTTAACAAAATTTTGCATTTTTCTTGCTCGGGTGTACTTTTGAGCTTGGTTTCTGTCACCAAATGGAATTAAAGCACCTTATAATTTATATATAATATTTTGTTCACGCGTCAATTGATAAATTGTCTGGATATTGCACGAGAAATTAGAAAGGTGCTGCGGAAAAAGTTGTCACCCACCTCGAGTACTTGGCTCCCCAAACTGTGGCTTTATCATTACTTGATGAAAATGTTCCAACAGCGGTTAAGACAAATGAAGTTTAAATTATATTGAAAGCAGGCCACAAAAAATCATTTTTCTTCGTTTATAAACATCGAGTTTTCGTCTTTTGTAACTTCTGGTACAAAAATTTTCTTCACGAGATTTTCTATTAGCACCGATTTCTTCAACACGGAACTTTCAACATGGAAAGAATTGAAAAACTTGAAAAGGAAGTTGTTGTTGTTGTTGACGTTGCAGAAAAAATGTGCAACTCATATATCTTCGATGCCAAAGATCGAAAAAAATACACAACTGCTACTAAATTCTCTCTTATAGTGCGAATATACGAGAGTGAATTTCGTTGAAATTTTTAACGTAAAATTTATGTGGGCACACGACAAAAAAAGAATTTCACTGAGAATCGAATTTCGTTTTTGACTGATTATAAGTTTGGAGAAGAAGAAGAAATTTTGTGTCCTATAATTGACAGGCTGAGAAGAAAAGCGGGCTAAAATTTATATAAGAGCAAAAGTGAAATAATTTAGAGTGTCAGTGCAAGAATGGGTGAAATGAAACGCCTTAAAAGTAAGAACAAAAATGGTATAACAATTCTTTCAGAGCAAGAACAGCATAGTTTTTTATTCCGTTTTCGATTTGAACATATTTCGTTTCACTTTTGCTCTGAACATATTTCGTTTTGCTTTTGCTCTTAAGTAAAATTATTCCATTTTTTTCTGAAGTTAGAAGTGATACCACTTTTCCTCTCAGCCTCTCAAATGAGGACGATTCGGTTTTATATCATTTTCGAATGATAAATGACAGGCTGAGAGGAAAAGCGGGCTAAAATTTATATAAGATCTAAAGTGAAATAATTTAGAGTGTCAGTGCAAGAATGGCATAAGTAATACGATTTAAAGTGAAAATAAAACGCCTTAAAAGTAGAGTAAAATGGTATAACAATTCTTTCAGAGCAAGAACAGCATAGTTTTTTATTCCGTTTTCGCTCTGAACATATTTCGTTTCACTTTTGCTCTTAAGTAAAATTATTCCACTTTTTTCTGAACGTAGAAGTTATACCACTTTTCCTCTCAGCTTCTCAATTATTTGTGTTATCTCTGCGGCTATGTTTCCCCATTGTTGTCCCATACAATTATTGCTGCTAATTATAAATAACTAAAAGCAAGTGGCAAATAAAACGCAGCTATTGTTTCAAGAGACTTTATCTTCAAATTAAAGAACATTCTTAAGAAAAATATATAATTCTAAAAATTGTTGAAAAATTCGCATCAGTTTTATTTATTTATAGTCAAAAATATGTTGTAAAATATTTTCCATCTTAACTCCAGTTATGCTGGCTTTTATTTTTACCATAGAAATATTCCAAGGGCAGCTGTTCGGACCTATTGTGAACAAATTTCCATGTTTTTTACAACCACGTGTTTGAGGGTAGCTGGGTTACTTTCGGCATTTCAAATTCTTGTTAATAAAATTACTCCTGTAGAAGCTGTGGGCGATTATATTTTTCATGTTGTTTCAGGAGCAGTGCGAATTTACTTTTAAAAAATTGATTCAGAAGGTTTTCACACAATTTTCTGGATGTGTCCAAATAAATTTCTCTAAGAAGAAACAAGGATATGGGAATGGCTTTTGAACGGAGGTCATACTTGCGTATACTGTGTTTCATCTTCAAGGCGTTTGCGGGTCAACTAGAAGTTGCCCGATTTAGCTAAAGTTTTGTACAGTCCGGTTTTTTCTTGATTGGAATCAGATAAGTGCAAGGGAGTAGCAACATTTTTACTATTGAAAAATTACCTTTATTTTCGAATTATTTATTTTTAGAAGTATAGTTACTGATTGTTACTGGGTTGCTATTGTAGATCAATGTGTGTACATATATATTGTACAATAAATCTGATTGTAATAACAAAAATTAGATTGTTTTTTATGATTGTGATTATGTTTTTGGTATGTGGTGCGTGCATTCCTCAAGTGCTCAATTACGCGTAGTTTGAAGGTTAAATTTAAACACTTTGAGGAAGAATAAAAACAACTACTTGAAGTTTCAAGTTTCAAAAATAGAATCAAAGACACAGCATAACATAAGCTCTTCTACACACAGATGTATCTATGTATCTGGATATTGATCAAATACTTTCAAAATATTTTTGGAATTAATCAAATACTTTTAAAACATTTTTGAAATTTTCGGGAAAATTCTTTCAAAACACAAAATATGGAAATTCTTATAAAGTGGAAACAAAACAATCACACAAAAAAAAAAAAAACTAATTAAAATGTAACACATGTGCGAGTGTATTGTAGATATGTGGAATTTAATGAAATGTAAATATAGTATTTAAAATGCTGTTGTACTAATTATTATTACTGTGAGTGGGGCAGAGAGGAGAGGGCAGGGAATTGGAACACAGCGTATCACGTAATTTGCATATTAGTTTTTTATATTGCCCCTTTCTATCCAATTGTTTAATTATTATTTATTTGAGTTACTGCATTGCTGCATTTGAAGTTATTGCATGGAACTTTGTATGAAACAACCCTCCCTCAATCACAATCACCTGACTGAACGCTGAACGGAACGTTGAACGCTGACGTTTTAATGTAAATTACACCTTGAATTGTTATTTCTGAAGTAGTAGTATTGTTTCTGTCATTCATCACTTTCCCAAAAAAAAAAAACAACGCGCTTTTTTGTACGTTGTTATTATTCCATTTGGTAATTTGTTGTAAGCAAAAACAACAAAGAAAGGTGTTTACTATATGGGCATAAAGTAAACAAAAAAAAAAGAAAAAAAGCAAAAAAGCGTATACAAAAAATGCGTTTCAATTGCAACATTGCGGACGACGCCATATTGAATGTAAACTTTTTTTCTTTCATTAAACTTTTAGGTCTTGCCTTTCTTCATCTTACAATATAAGCCCAAAAATGTATGTATGGAAACTAATGAATACTTTGAGCATTTTATTATTTTTCTGTTGTGTTCTTTTAATTGTCCAGGAAGTTATCTCGTGTGTTGTAGAAAAAGACAGCTAAGTGAGAGAAACAAAAAACGAAATTATTTAATAATCTATTTTTATTATTCTTTTAAGCTTTTATATGCTAACCAATTTGCTCTTTGTTCAAAAGTAATTTCAATCTTGTTTATAAGTATTTTTTGAATCTATTGCGTATAATGATTTTTGAGCACTAACTCCTATATACTATACACACACATATATATACAGCAGTCGTAAATAGGCACGTAAAAGAGTTTTACTTATAAAAAGGCAATATTTCGACACACATACATACATGCATATGTATTTCCGCCTCAGGCTAGAAAGTATTGAAGTTAAGTGTAAATGATCAAGTATTGTTTTAGAATGAAATTTAGTTTCATTTAACAATGTAAACATATCTTAAACGAAATATTTTTCACATTTGCCTTGAAGCTAACAAAATATTCAAACATTTTCCCGTAGTCAATTGCTTAATTAAAAATCTGGATAGTAAAAATCTATGCCTCAATGACTTCTAAATTATTTATGAAAATTAAAAAAATAAATTAACAGGTGTTTACAAAACCGTTATGGGAAGAAATATTTTCTTAAAACTTGTTAGTAGTGTTGCCAGAGAAAGTTTATGAAAAATAAGGAATTAAATTTACAAAAAAGAAGACAATTTTGAATCAGAAAACGTTCAATACTTCATTTTACGTATATGCCAAAATGTTTGAAAATATTTTTCATTACCTACATTTCGAAAAAAATTATAGAATGTTCTGAAATCAACTTAGAATGTTTCAAGAATAATCTAAAAGTAATTTTGAATGTTCTGAAATCAATTTGAAATAATCTGAAGTGGAAAAATGTTCAAACTAATCGAGCGATATAAATGTAGTATAATTTCCAGTGGCTTTACATAACCCTCATCGGTCCCTCAAAAAATTACCTTAGTTGGTCCCTAGTGTATCATATATGATACAATTAATAAAAATGGATTACATCAACACATATAGTGTGTAGAACTAGTATAGTTATTATGTTTATTATTCAAGATCAATTCACATTTTTAATGTTTTTTTTTAATGATAAATTATTATGAAAATAAATGAAAAATGAATAATGAAGAGTTTTACCATATTATTTCGATTATGTGGATGCAGCTATTTGAGTGTACATTTTGATAGTTTTTATATGTACATATGGGTGGGTTGGGATGGCAATCTAGAGACTAGCTTAGGCCTGAACGGCCGAGTGTGATACCACATAGTTGGACCTACAGTTTAACGCCGATACCGAACAGCGGTGTGGCAATTTTTTATCACATTGGTGGTTTTGCCTTGCCATTTCCTACCAAAATGTGAACTTGTACACTTTCTTACAATTCTCATACACTTCATATCGATAGAAAATATAAGAAGGTTATAAGAATTAACCAACAGGCCAAGATGGGAATCGAACTCTAACCTCCCGGATGAAAGTGTAGTGCTCTACCACTACACTATCTAGGACGTCATGTAAATATGCAACAACTACCTGTTTTTCGTCTTGGGTCCAAATGCTGTAGATTAAGATTCGAACCCAGCCTTATATTTTCAACAATTTTTCGAGCGCGCAATGATGTAGGCATTTTAGAATGACTTTCAATTATTGGTTTTACCATTGAATCGAAAGCAATTGCGGATCAATTTGAATTTTTTGAGAGACATTGTACCATTCTCATCGTCCCATAACACAGCACAGGTGTCGATGTTAGAGTAGGCGTTCATTCTTGGACCTACAAATGTATAAATAAGACACATTCCAGCAAACCATTTCAAGCACCGCATACTTTTATATGTATTGCATATAATAAAGGAAAGAAGAGAAATAGATCAAACTACATGCCTGAGACAATATCAGCACTTGAACATTTACATCAATTGGCTCATAAGAATATTGAATTGTTTTATCCTTTGATAAATACGCAGTGCTTGAGTCAGCAGCCATTTCAACTCGGATATTTTACTATTAGTTTTCAATGTCACTTGTCTTTCTCATGCTTTCTTCTTCTAAACTGCTTGTATTTAGATTAAAATCGAAATCTTCATCATCTGATGCTGATGAAAAATTACTTTCTCCACGATTTCCATAAATATGCATATATGTATCATATTAGATACACAGGGACCGATTTGTAACTTTTTTTGTACAGTGTCGCACATATATTACAGCTACTTGTTTTACATATATAGCGTTATATTCCTCCACAAAATTAACTACATGAGCTCTCTTTTTATTTAAATCGGATAATAACAATAGAAGATATTTGATTGAATATATTGAAATTGTATCATATTGGATACAGGGAACCTATGAGGGTTAAGTATATTTTAAAATAATGACTCCTAAAAATGTTTGTATCAATGGTCAGTGAAACTACATATATAATATACAAATTATTATTCATATTTCAATCAACCTTTAAAAATATGTATTCAAAAGAGGCGTTGTTGTTCACTTGTGATTTTCAATTTACTTATTTAAAACCTAAATAATATACGGGTAGGAAAATGAGAATATGAATGTAAGCAAATTATTAAACTTAATACTTTTTATATTCTCATCCAGCTAGTTAGTGAACTACCACACACCCTCCTTTTACATGTTAAAAAATTTTAACTTAATATATAATTTGACATATGTAATTCAAAAGTTTGAAAACAACTAATAATGAATATATTTACTGTGAAACTTAATATGATTGATAACACACACTGACACAGCAATATTCTAAAACATGTAAAACATCAATCAATCAATCAAAAATCGAGTTTCTATTTTTTAGTAAATAACTTATTGAATATTAGTGGATGTACCAGCGATTGTGCGGGTAATTTTAATAATATGCATACTTGAGTATCATTTGTATCATGTCTGGCTATGATTTCAGAATGACCGACTGACCCATATACTTACAATACAAAATATACTCGGATACTTCATTTTAATTTTTTTTGACGGAAAAAGAAGAAAATAAAGTTTTACGTAATAGCCTAATACAGGTTAGGTTACTCTTTCTAACTCATGCTTATTCTTCGTGCCTTGTTAGTCATTGAGAGTGATAGTTTTTCTAAGCTTTGTTTTTGGATTGTGATTTGAATAAAATAAAACAATATTTCTTTCTAAGGTTTGCGGAATAGGCGAAATCCTAGATAGGAAACTAAGCTGGAAAGCAAACACTCTGTTTAGGGTCCAAAAGGCAAATGTTACACTTTTCTCATATAAAAAAGCAGTGGGCAAAAGTTGGAGTATGGAACCTCGGCAGTCATTAAACCCATTTTATTTTGTGGTGCAATGATTTGGGGGACTGCTCTTCAAAAAGAAGTCCACCTTAAGGCTTTGGGCAAGGTTCAAAGAACTGTATCATTGTTAATCAATGGTATCTTAAGAGCAACCCCTTCCTTAGCCATGAATACCATTCTCTACTTAACCCCTGTTGACTTTTTTGGGAAACAGGTTGCGGCCAACTCGGCTATTATGTTAAATTCAGTCAATCCTGATCTGAACCATTTGTAGGACATTCCAAAATCCTTTCGGAATTCACCACTTTATCGAAAAACATTGACTACACCCTTCTTAGACAATCACTTCATCACTTCCATTCCTTCGAGAGAGGATATAATCGAGAGTCGATGTCAGCAGAAGGATGCGGTGTACTTTTACACCGATGGATCCAAATTGGATAGAAGGTTAAGGGGAGGGGTTTTCTCTGAGCTAATAGGGCTAAGCTTATCCTTTCGTCTGCCTGATCATTGCAGCGTTTTCCAAGCTGAGGTCATAGCTATACAAGTAGCGTCGAATTGGCTGAAATGTAATAAAATATCAGCCCATGATATTTTTATTTTCAGCGACAGCCAACCTGCCATCAAATACCTAGTCAGTATATCACTGACCTCCATGGTGGCTTTTGATAGTCGGCATTTACTCAACGAAGTAGCTGATGAACTCAATGTACACCTTGTATGGGTTCCAAGTGATACTTATTCTTGGAAATAACAAAGCTGACGAACTAGCTAGATTAGGCACAAAAAATCCGCTTATATAATTTAAAAACTACCCAGGTATCCCACTGGAAACCTGCAAGCTTAGTTTTCGAACGGAGTTTTTGAAGCAAGCGAAGGTGAGATGACTGCCTAAACACACTTGCAAAACCACCAAGCAGGTATGGCCAGAGTATAACCCCAAACGCTCTAGGAAGCTACTATTTCTCGGTAGAAGACAAATATATAAAGATGTGGCAGTAATAATTGGCCACTGTCTTATAGGCGTACACGCCTCGAGTTTGGGTGCGCCCTCAAATGACTATTGGAGAAGTTGTAAAGATGAAAAAGAGGAGGAATCCATTTCTCACTACTTATACTTCTGCCCAGCTCTGGCTAACTGTAGGAAAAATGCCCTAGGTAAATATTTCTAGATGATTTATCCGACTTAGGGTCAACTAACCTAGGGGGCCTTCTTAATTTTATAACAAAGTCTAATTGGTTCGACTAATTTTCAGATTCTAAAGGAGGTGGATATAACACCTACGTGGTAACACAAAGGGCCGTATTTGGCCCAAGAGTGTCCAGACGGACAGCCACTTAACCTGACCTAACCTAACCTTCTTTAAATATGAAAATAAGATCGCAATCCTCTTTTTTTTAGGATTCCGTGAAATTTGGCCCAATGAAAAATAGCCCGAAACAAAAATGAAAAATGCCCCAACAAATTTGTACGAAAAGCAACAAAAACTGATTGATTGAACTGACGTAAATTGGGGTAAAATTTTATAATTTTATAATTCAGGCCGCAAAATTATTTTTCAAATTTTTCAGGAGAAGCGAAAAACATTCTGATATTTGGAATATTGTTTCTAGAATCGTAAGTTTTCTGTGTATGTCTTCAAAAATTTCAGTACAGATGAAAATAGGCATGCTTTATCATAATCCATTAAAAATCCGATTTTAAAAACTTTTATGTTAAGGCTCTAGCAAATAAAAAAACTCTAAAAAACCTAAAGTTTGGTTACAGTTTAAATATGATTAAAATTATTTTACATGAGTTTTTGCTTTTAGATATTTCCAATTTTCCAATCATACTTAAACTGTACTCAAATTTCAAGGTTTTTAGAGTTTGCCGTAATAATAGTAAAAAATTTGAACGAATTCAAATTATTTTACTCGAGTTTGTTGCTTGTAGATATTCTCAATTTTCTTCATACTGATGGACAAAATATCGGAACAAACCTATTACAAGCCATTGATTTATTCAAAAGAAAATTTATTTGATATGACTCCCTCTGTTTTTATAAAAGATTTTGAAGAAACAATGCGGAAATATTGGGTTCTAGCCAGAATTTGTTGAGATAATTTTTCCCTTATCCATTTATTTTTTTTTTTTTGTGATATTTTTAAATTTATTTTTAAAGCGTTTTTCATAATTTTGTGGTTATATTTGATTTGAATAATTGAAGCCTTATTTCATTACGAAAATATTCCTCAATTTTGGGGTTATTTCTTATTTTCAGTTTGAAATCATTTTTTATTAGAGCCAAATTTCACGAAGCCATGTAAGTGTCCCTACATAGGCCTAAGAAAATTTCTTAATTTCAAAATGAAGACTACATTTTTACGAGTTTTAGAAATGCTGAATTGACTTAAAGAATTTTTGTTAATTGTTTTAGAATACGCATAAAAGATTTTTAAAAAATATATGATTTTCTTGTAAATTTCAACTGGGGTGGTGATCCTGTATCTACTTTTATATGATAATCTCAAGATCAAGATCAGCAGAAAGAAAAATACAAATGAAATAACTTAATAATTTATTTAAATCTGTATTCCCACAAAATTCTAAATTTATGTTTCCAATATAATATACTAATTCTAATACAAATCTAAATCTGTATGCTTTGAAAATCTCTACAACGTACATACATCCACAGTTACATATGGATGCACACTCATACACACACATGCTCGTATTTTTAATGAACCCAGATATTGTACGGGTCGCAATAATATTCCACGACACATTGTACCCAAAATTCCAATGAACGTATCTCATCATTAGATGAGATTTTTGTTTTTGTATTTTTTTTTTTCATTTTGATTTTCATTTCCACTATGTAATTACATTGAAACTAAACGAAGCACGGAGCCAAAGACAAAGGCACAACCACATTTTACAATGGGACGAGTCACAACAATTGCCGCGCTATCGATTATAAGTTTCAGCTGTAGCAGAGACAAAAAAATTAAAAACAAAACTGAAAAACTAAAAAGCACTAACAGCTACAAAAAAAAAAAAAAAAAAAAAAAAACTTCTATCCACATAGGGAAAACATTCTTAATTCGTTTCGCGCCGTTATCACATTTGTTAGTTATGATTTTGTTATGATGTTGATGAATCCACCATGAACTGTGAACAAAAAAAAAAAAAATTAAAAAAAAAATTGAAAATTTCTGTTTCGTCGTTGACAATTACACTATGGAAACATTAATTTAAATAATTCAATGTCATTACATTACATTTATTTTTTTTTTTTTTGGGTGCTTAATTGACAATTTTAAACTCAGATTTAAATTCATATTTACAATTTAAATTCATACATACTAGCAGTATATAGTAATTGTAAGTATGTAAAATTATCAAAAATATTTAAAGGAATATTCTGTATTTTTTTTCTGGTTATCTGCTTGCGAGCATCCCATAAATCACAGTATTAATGTTCTTCTGTTGTTATTATTAAAAAAAAAATACATATTTATACATAGTATATTTTGTGTATGAGAATATTGCACACTACTATAAAAGGAGCCCAATTGAAATGGAACTGAACTCAAGTGGTCGGATGGCGCGCGCATTTCTGTCTCAATAACAGTTTTGACAAATTGAAGCAACCCACGTGCTGTTGCTGCGACTTCTACTTTCTGCTGTTATTTACTGTTGTTGCTACTTCTTTTTGTTTATTTGCTGGTACTACTCAATCTTCAAACTGCAAGCAAAGTTTTATGTGAATTAAATCAAAAGTGAAGTGTTTTGAAGTTGTGCTTTTCAGTGAGATTACAATATAATTATAAACATTTGGTTATATTCCTTCTTAAATGTGACTATATTGTAAATATGTAAGTACATACATGCAATATGTATGTACATATGTATGCATGTTTCATCATTTAGCTTACAGATAATTCAAGGACTTTTATAATTAAAAATGCATGTATTTAAATAGTACATTCACTCCTACACTTTGTATAAGTATGGAATGAAATATGGATGTAGGAGATTTATTGTTTAAAAAAAATTTTAAAAATATCGTAGGTTCCAATTTTGATTAAAAATTTTTTACATAGCTATAATATATGTTTTTGTTTATAATTTTTAATTTGTTTAATTGTTCATTTGTTATTTTATTATATTTTATAATCATCCTCAGGGAGGATCGAAGACCGAAACGCGTAGGAGGAAATAAAAATTGAAGATTATCTTTAATTGTTTCGATAAATAGAAAACACTAATAATTTTAATAATTTGATTGCTGTAACAAGCAAAATTAGTTTTTTCATGAGCAATCACATTGGGTGCGTTTATCGGGTGCAAAATCAGAAAAGCTGCTTTCAAAGTGTGTTAGAAACGCGTCGCTGAGTGCTTCTGATTAGCAAAGCGGATGCCATTTTTGTAATCATCAGAGCTGTCATTTCATGTAGTCATTTTGAGCTGCATTCATTGAAGTCACTGCAAATGAATTAAGTTTTTTGATTACAGTCTTTGATTTCATTTGAGACTTATGACTTTAAAAAACTAAGTCACCAGTCTTTTTGAAGTCAATGACTGCTCATTGATTATAGCAATCAATTTAAGACTTCAATGCAAATAAGTAACAACAACTCTCATGGCTTCACATTATACTTGAAGTCTCAGTCATGACTTAAATATCATTGCATTTTGATTACACTAGTTTACGAATGTTAGTTTCACGTGCACTACACTTTGTGATATAGCGTATTGGGTTTGGGCGGATATTTGCAACAAGAAAAATAATTCGTAAAAAGTGTGAACATGAAAATGTGTAAAATTCTGAAAAAATAACTATAAATGACTTCCATGAATTCAATTTATTTCGATTAAATTAATTGACTTCATTGAAATAAATTGAAGTCAATTGACTTCAAATGACTTCAAATGACTTCAATTGACTTCAAATGACTTCAAATGACTTCAATTGACTTCAAATGACTTAAATGACTTCAAAATGAATGACTTCAAGTCAATTAATATTTTGTTGAGATTAGGACTGCACATAAGAGACTGATCATTCATGACTTAAAAAAATTGACTTAAAAAATGAATTCCGCATTCACAAAAAAACTGGATTATTGCAATCATTTTTTTTAGAAGTCAGTTGACTGCAAACTTAAAAAGACAGGGTTGCTGATTTTTGATTAATCACTTCGAAATCCGCTTTTCTGAATTGCACCCGGGAAACGCACCCATTGTTTCACTAATTCAAAAGTGTTCAATTGGGAATTTAATTTCCTTGTATTGTAAGACCGTTCTCAGACTGGCTTTTTTTTTTTCTTCTTTTGCTTTCCTTCACAAACTAAATAGATTTTTAAAAATTAGTTTGTAACTCCTGTATTAGACATATTATTATTCAATAGTATAATCAAGTCCAGTCTCTAATGTCCCAGTCTCAATCCAAATTTCATGAGAAATGTAAGAACAAGCTTATTGATTTGTCGGAGAACTTGTATATTCTTCTAATAATTTTATCCTGAGCTTTTATTCAAATCATTAATTAACCCAGATAATCCCGAATTATTTTTGTTTGCGATTTTTTTAAGTTTATGGTGTAAGATTGCTTGAGTAGACTTCAAATAACTCGGATATAACATTTTTAAAGATTTCCACTCCCCCAAAATCACAACACTCCACCCTTCTGGACGGTCTTTGGGATAAACTAAATACGAAACAATTATATGTAATTCTAATTGTATTTACAAAATGCATAGTTAATGTTGTGCGCCGTTGAAATAAAATTAAAAACGAAATTTAACGAACAATGTTTAAAATCTTTCTGGAAGGCTTACAGACGTATCTGGGTTAAGATTTTTGTCATTCTCAGTTTATATCACGAAAGGTTTCCTTATGCTGGTTGGAAAAGTTTTCTAATGGCCTCTTTCGGAGGAGCGGAAATCAGCTAATTGCAAGTTAGCGATTAGTATTTCTAATAGCCTTCCTTTCAAATTTATAGTTGCCTGTGCTTTAGAATAAAAAAAAGTTGAATTGATTCTAGTTTTCTCTAGTTTTAAGGATCCATCCATCCTTGAAGTTGAATTGGTTTTCTGTAAAGAAGCTTCTCTACTTAGTGTAAGCAAACTTTCGGGGAAGATCCACATTTACTCCATCATCTTTGAAATTGACTAATGTTCTAAAATTAAAGCAACCAAATACCACAATGTTTCTTCATATAAATTTCGATTAACAATTGCATGATGATTTGAGTTTAATTGTTGATGGCCAACCTAAAATTAACCTGTGGTTTGTATTTGAAAGGGAATTTAAAAATAAAACCACTAGAATAATACTAAGTAAAATGAATTTCTTAATAATGAAATGAAAAATATAATATCAGAATTATAAATAAATAAATTTTAAAAATCTCAGCGCATTCATTTCGTTGGTCATGGAATTACTATTGAAAATGTAAAAACAAAAACGAGGAGTAGACGAAAAAATTATGTCTTTACGCTTAATTACATTTTTATTGCTATAAAATTCAAAAAAAAAAAGAATGAAAATTTCGCATGTGTGCGTATGCCAAGGATAGACAAAACTACCCCCCACATCCCTCCATATACACACACATTAAGGGAAAATTTCTCACCCTGCCAACAATAAAATAACTGAACATGAGTTCCGTCGATAACATTTATTATGTCCATGCCACTAAAATAAAGTGAGTAGTAGTCGTAAAGTCTGCCCTTAAAATGTGAAATGGGAAAATATATTTTTCATAACTCTCTCCTGTGGGCGAATAAGCCGCAAGGTTAAAATTCTTTGCATATGTGAGTGTATGGGTGTTTGTATGCGTATCTGACTGTCTGCATGTATCTCACCCTCTATCACCACATGGGCATGTGGAAGAAATAGAGTAAATTTCTTCAACACATTTCATTCAAGTGTTGCATGAAGTAGGTAAAAATCAATTGGATAAACTGCTGCTTTAATAAAACGGCAAAACAACAACACCAACAAGAGCAGCCAACAACAACAACGATAATAATAAGAAAAACAAAAACAACAAACATAAGAGCAATGCAATTTGACAAAATCAAATGTTGCACATACACACACACACAAGCACTTGCACCCTGCTGTCTGTCAGCTAACTAAATATGCCGCGTGACGATATATATGTACATTAATATATGTAGGGTATTTATATTAGGGTGGGTCAAATTATTCGAGGCAAAAAAACAAACTGTTAAAGCGAATAGTAAAATATAGAAAATAGAATCTACGGTTAATTTTAAGTAAACTTACCCAAAAAACAGCAATCAAAAAATCAGCTTCGGACATCCGAATTTTCAAAAATAGATCTTGGTTTCCATTTTAATAAAAATATTCGTTTCTTTTCATAAAGATATGTATGAGATCCAATAAAGCTGTAGCAATCGGTCATTTTAGACTCTTTTGAAATAATTTTTCACCAGCTTTTCGAGTTTGTGCTGATGTTTCGATTTTATCTTTGAAAATATGAAAAATATTCTCATAAATTACTAATTTTTTGTCTTTTTTATGGAAATCAATTTTTTCTTCTTAAGCCTTTCATGCTTGATGTTGCTTATAGGCAACATTCACTTTAACCCTTCGAGGGGGCGCTCCACGGCAAGTTAGCCGCAAATTGTTTATTTTGTGTTTTTAAAAAACAAATCCAAGTAGCCGACCGCTGCCACTCAAGTGACTTTGTAAGTTTTGAGATGCAGAGTGGTTTACCGTTAGCCGTTGGTTTCTGCGTTACATCGTTGAGCTGCTATTTGTGTTTGAAAATTGGTATCTCGCTTTTGCGGCTAATTTGCTGCGGCGAGCCCTCTCGTGTAACGAAAAAATTCAAGGGTAGCTTGATGAAAATTTTTCAAAGTCAAAACGATGACAAATAAATATTTAAATATAAATGCTTAAAATATATTTCAATATCACAAAAAAGCAATCAGTTGTTTTATATTAATGATTATAGCAAATAACTAAGAAAAATTGCAGTCGATACTATGAAATTTACCTTGCGGCTAAATTGCCGCGGCGCGTCCTCTCGTGTAACTTTTCAAAGCGCGCCTTCCGAAGGGTTAATGTGGCATAAAATAGGTGTTTAACACATTTTGAAAGTAATAATATATGCATTCAGTTGTGTTAGGTATTCTTCACGTTTTCTGATTGCCAAACATTCGAAATTTTGTGCATATGATATTTTTTTTACATTTTTTGCCTTTGAAGTTGAAGTCAGGTCAGAAGCCTAAGTGCAAAAGTTATTCATAAAATCGTTTTCACTAATTTAAAAAAAATGCTTTAAACTATTACTAAGCGGAAATTTCTTATTATAAAATATGTTTTATAAAAGGCAAGAGAATATGAAAATAAAAATATTGGATAAAAAGGGTTATCCAGTGGTTGTTTACAGCTCCATAGCTATGTTTTTTTAACCTTTAATAAAGGGCAAACAAATCAATATGGAAAGTCGTAAGTAACCATAATTCAACATAAAAGGTTTCCATCAAGCCCTCTTCGGAATTCGGGCATGAAAAGGTTAATTCATAAAGAAATAAGAAATTATATTTGTATTTAATAGAATATTTAGAATTTGACGAGTCACCACTTTTTGATCCACAAATTTCGTTGCACATACAAGGAATGACAAAATATGTAGAATTATTAATAAGCGTTTCCCGACGTGATTCAGAAAAAAAAACCGTGAAAAATTGATGGTGGTGACAATTGAAAGTCGAAGGAAAATAGAGGGCCGTTAAAATAATCGATACATTTTTTTAGCCTAAATCTCTTCAATAACGATTTTTTTGAGATCCAAAGTCGATCGAAAGTTATGGTCCATACACGGTTACACGAACACACGAAATTCCGTCAGCTTCTACTGTCGCCATAACAGCGATACTATGAAAGCGATACCATCAGCTGCAAGCAAACTGTTTTCTTCTTCTGTTGCTTGTCGAATTAGAAAGAGATTTAAATTGACGACAGCCACAATTGTGTTCGGTAGTCATGTGGTGATGCCGTCGCCAAAATAATCGTGTCCATAAGACAGATGCAGTCGTGTAGCTGTCGTCGTCAATGTATATGGCGGATTATAACCCAGCGTCTACACCTGCCAGTGCTGGCATGCCAGGACTAACACACTCCCACTTTTTCACTAATACACTCACACTTTTTTCATTGGTAGAGTCACTGGCAAGCATATTTCGATGCCAATGATTTGACGTAAGCTGGCAATATTTGACGTTTCTGCAAATTTGTGAGAGAAAACTAAAACAATGTAGAGCAGAGCGAGCAAATTGTTAGAAATTAAGTGCTTGACATTTTGTTGGAAATGAATTGGCATAATAATTGGCAGGACGCCTACGTAACAAAGACAAATTTTCTGTTTTTTGATAGATAATAAGTATTCTCAATTGGCATGCCAGCACTGGCAAGTGTAGACGTAGTGTAAATGTAGAACTTCTTGGCAGGCGCAGGCACAGCAGTGATACATACTTGAACTTTCAAACGCGTTTTTCTTAAACCGCATTTTTCGAAATGGCCGCTATGTTATCAACAAAACTAATGAAACGATTGACCTCAAATTTTCATACTATCTTCAATACATCTATGGTTTTAGCCCGAACCAAGATCATCGTGATATCTGTCCTAGTTTTTTTTTCAAGCTAAAATTTTAAAAAATTAATTTTCAATATTTTGACTTAGTTCTAGCTCAGGCTGTAGGCATAGATCTACCAATTAAAATGTTGTTTCAATTTTTGATTTAAAATGAGCAGAACAGCTGGAATCATGGCAGGCATCGGTCAACTTTTTTTTGAGACGGGTATCGATTTAGCTGTATATATTGGTAAATTTTAAATGATTCTTGAAATGTTAATAAATAAATATGATAAAAATACAGAGCTAATTTATTTTCATTGTTCGTCATAAAAATGCTAAAAAAACAGCTGTTACAACATAAGACGACCCCCTAAACGACAAAGAGCAATACAATTTTAATTTTTTTCTACACTTTATAAATTTTGTATGACTTTAATTTTTTGTTGAAAGGTATTAATGCCTATTTTTAAAAATCCGGAACCTCGAAACTGATTTTAGAGTTATGGTTTTTTTTGGCAAATTTACTTAGAATCATCTGTATATATTTTTTTTTTTACTATACGTTTTGCGGGCAAACAAATTTGACCCGCCTTAATGTATATACATAGTTCTATATATACATACATATATTTATGTATATTGGAAATCTCATAAATGCGTGGGTAGTTAGTTCAGTCAGTCAGCCCACCCTTATCTTATAGGGTATCCCAAATTATATTCATACATATGTGCGTCAGCCAGACCGTTTTCTGTCTTAATTTTTTTTTTTTCTCTTATTTAGAATTTATAGCTGTAATTTATGTCAGTGCTGCATTTAGTGCAACCACTTTCATCCCTCTTAGTATAATTTTATGGTATTTTTTTATTTTTCTCTGAATATTTTGCAATATTAAACATCAGAGTTCAGATACCAGAAACATACCAGAAATTCTTTTATTTTTTATTGAGGAAAATCTTTTTTTATTTGTATGCTGGAAACCTTTAAATCATAAGAAACCCTCAACAGTTGTTATACAAAATAATGAAATTTTGTAGAATTATTTCATTAAAAGCCTTCCCTCAATTTTTGTTTTATAAAATTAAAAAAAAGTTATAAAAAAAAAAAAAAAATTACCCCAATAAATTACCAAAAATTTCAATAGCTATCTTTAACATTTTCCAACTCTTAGGGGGTTCTAATAAAATATGTCACACTTGTATTTAGATTAATTTGAACACACATGCTATATAATCTCGCACACCTAAAAAAACCTTCATTGGAATAACTTTAGAATAAAAATAAATAAGTACAATTTACTATCATATAAAGTTCTTTAATATTACTATCAAATATTGTAGTACAATAGCCAAGTTTTACATACACGCATCATAGAGCTCTTTACCTGTTAATGACTTAAATATTCTCGTTATTTATTTCGAAAATATGAATACAAAAAAAATTGGTATTTTTCCTTAAGCTAAAATTTTGAATTAATATTTATCTTCTCTTTATTGATATTTTTTTGTAGATACATACACATTCCAGCCCCAAAAGGGGGGTTTTAACATCATTTTACACTCTTCCTGTGTAAATTCCAACTTTAGCCAACAGATGAAAAGTACAGACAAAAATCTTGTCTTTATATCGAAAATATAAAATACAGTGACTTCAAGTTTTAAATTTTAAAAGAATAACTGAACTATAAGCCATTTGTAATTCACACTTTACATATTTACCCCCTAACCATATTATAGACAAAAAAAACCCCCCGAATGAATAATGAGAATGACATGTTCAATTTTTCCAAACATTAATAAAAGCTTGCTTAAAAAAAAAAAAACGTAGACAAACATTGATAAAAATACAAAAAAAAAAAAACTACCTAACAATACATAGTTAGATACTAGATACAAAATTGTATTGCTCCAATACAAATTGAAGTCAACAAAACATTGTGGCTTATCAGCTGGGAAGATTGTAGGTTCTACAATGTGCGCACACCTATTTCCTTAAGTTTCCTATTTTAGCTTGTAATTATTTCCAATCCCAACATTAATAACAAAAAACGAAAAAAAAATATATATCCTTACATAAGAAAACCTGCGTGGTAGTGTAAAAAACCTCACCTTAAAAAAATTCAATTTCCTAATGAAAGTCTCAATGTGATGTCTTTAGATGTAAGTAATCGTTTCAGCAATATTGGCTATTGCATTTAGACAGCCAAAGAGCAACAACCACAATGACCAACCACATTGTGATGCTAAAGTTAGCAACAAATTATATTTCTATTATAAATGGTTAATGGTAAGTGTTTTACGCTATGTGGACATAGCAATTAAAAAATCGATATGCAGGGCTGGAAAAACCTTATACATGACATGATGACACTATTTTTTACCTTCAATTACTACATACTTACTTATTACAGTAAATTATAATTTAACCTTTATCCGTTCCTCATTTCCGCAACTTAAAGAGTCCCTGTAGTTTCACTGTATGGAGTTTGGTTTGAAAAATTAAAAAAACAAAATTGATCCGGTAATTGGCGGATATTTCGAAAATATATTTTTATGGTCTGATTTGGCTCATATTCAGAATATTCAGAGTATGTGTGTGGAAAAATTTTTCATGTACAAATATTTCCAATATGTAACTTTAGAAGTCTGCGAGTGGAATCACTCAGGTTGTTAAGTGCAATAATTATGTTTAGTTCGAGATTTGTCACGCTCATATGGCCATTTCTTTGTAAAGTTTTTTTGTAGCTGCAATTTTCGTATTACCCAAACTTTGCCCAGTTCGACCAAAGATTATTGACTTTATCCTTTTATTCCTTTTCATCAATTGCTGAAATTAAAAATGCTAAATAAACCACAGGCACTAAAAAACTAATCCATTTAATGGCTCTGCACATGAATTACAAACATTGAAATTCAATGAAAAGCATGAGCGAAGACGTGAAGACGCATACAGTGTTGGTCCTAAAAAAGTTATTGGATTTTACCGTCTATTGCATTTTATATTTTTTATCTGTATCAGAGCGTAAAATAAATGAGTTCTTCATTTTTTCTGTTGCTGGCGGTGATGGACCTCTGGAATATTGTTTTTTTTTTTTTTTTTTTGTCTTTCGACCATATCCATACATTTTCATCTCGAGAAGCTGCTGCTTACCTTATATTCGGAATCACTCTGTTCGCTACTACAGGGTAGGCCATTTGAAGTGGAAGCATCTGCCAAACGCTGTAACTTTTGACATCGCTGTCAGATCGACTAATGAGATACCATATACCATGGAACAGTATACTCAGAAAAAACGCTCTGAAATTGTTCAGTTGTACATTCAATATAATTTCTCAATTTTCCCGTAGAGAAGTTATTTTGATGTTTTGAAGCCGATTGTTCTTGAAAATGATTTGGAGCACTTCTGGTTTCAACAAGACGGTGCTCTACCTCACTAATTTTTTTTGAAGCCATTATTACCCGGTTGGTTGATACCAAAAAATGGTGATTTTGGCTGGACTTTTTCCTCTTGGGCTACTTGAAGTTAAAGGTTAATATCGATATCTCAGTTCCAAAGTGTAACAAGTCAAGTGTAAATATTTTCAGTACCAAAGGGAAACAACTGGAGTTGTTACTGTGTGGAAAGAAAATAATCTAGACTTATGATAAAATATAGGGAGTAACAACTGAACTACATTGAGCTGTCGACCTGTTATTCTTTGGAAATGGTGCATAATCGTTCCGAGAATAGTTTCTCATACTTATCTCAAATTCATCAAATTTCGGATCTGTTACACTTTGGAACTGAGGTATCGATATCAACAAATAAGGACCCTAGACGAACTTAAGGCCAACATCCGCCTAGAAATAGCCGCTATATCGGCCGAATCATTGATGTTTCCAATTACTGTCATATTCGTCAATTCAGGGTAAAAGTGTAACAAATATTTCAGTCAAGTGTCGAGAACCAGAGTGAAAGAGTATAGTGAGCAGGGATGCCAACTCATTTTTTCTTTCTCCCCGATAGCCCTCGAGAAATTCCCCGATTTTCGATCGAATTCCCCGCATCGATATAATTTCATAACAGCGCGACACGCACTTTCCATACATATAAACATTTTACAAAAACGAAAAATTATCTAAAATTGACCTCAATGAGTGTTATATTAAGGTGACCCTGAACTTTCTCGGTCCAAAAGTTAACCAATTTTTACGGGACTGGTAGATTAATAGAAATGTACCTTCTGACTCCGGAATTCTTTTGGCACATGGGAGATTTCACTTCAAGGAAACCCACTCTCAAAATCGATCCGGCTCAAGCTAGCATAAAGTTTAATCCTATTGGGTAGTAGTTGCCACACCAAATTTGAACGAGATGAAGTGTTTCGAGTTACTAGACATTCATTTTGATAGATAAGCAAGCGTCAGCCCACTTTTGAATATCAAAGTTTGCAAAGGAGAAGACATGGGCTCTCTTTTGACTCAAATAAAAGTTATCAGTTTTTAACATATAAAATATATTTCATCTTCTTTATGATGGCTGATCGTAGTTTGTAAGTTAACAGATTAGTCAGCAAGGATTAAGAGTTATTAATCAGGAGGTGCTGGACTAAGGCATAGCTTTCAGAACGGTCGAAATGAAAGACGAAGCGCCGCGTCTCTGAAATTTTCACAAAATACTTTCAAATAGCACTCTTTTTTAAAAATCGATTTCTCCAAACCAATAAATCGCAGGGCCCACTTAAGAAAAGACGAAGATTTTAAGACCCAAAATAAAAAATATTGCGCAAGTTAAACGTTTTACATTACATAAAATTTGACAAAAAATATTCTGCAGACTTTTATGACTAAAAGCTGAACGACTTCAAATTCCCCGCAAAAAATAGCTCATTCCCCGATTCCCCGCACCCAGTAAAACTCCCCGCAAATCGGGGAATTCCCCGCAAGTTGGCATCGCTGATAGTGAGGGTAAAAATAATCGACATATATTTTGTTATCATAAAATATTTTTATTTTATAGTTTTAATTCGCTTTTGCTCTGAGGTACGCATATAGTGTCATTTTGACACTAAGGGACACATACGCTTTTTTTCTGTTAACAGCTCAGCAAAATTAATACAGCATTTCTTGCTACGAAATAAAACTTATAAAGACTAAAAACGAAAGTCGCAAGATATTCACGTTGAAAGTCTAAAATAAAGTCAAATTGACACTAGGGACGAATGAAGGTTAAATCAATAAATGCATTGCAATTTTTTTTTTTTTGTGAAATTAGGTAAATCATGAAAAAACATAAGGATGATGTTTTCTCTTTTATTTGTTTTATTTTATGACTGCATTTAAGTCTCTTAAAGTTGAATAATCTCAATAAAAGTGAAACCTATTGACTTTTTTTTATTAAATAATAATCGGTTATTGAAAAAAGGTTAAATTTATTGTCTAAAGTTTAGGTTTGTTAATTTTATTATTTTAAATATAATTTTATATTAGTCACGTGCATATACCAAATGAAAATTAAATAAAAAGTGCTGGTATGTGAATTTCACCACTTAGTTTATGACTTTTGCTTATGGTCGATGACATTTCTGTTTTAACGAGAAGAGTAAAAGGTTAAATTTTTTGTCATACTATATTTAGGTATTAAGCTTTTGATTTTCAGTCATTATTGCATACAGTAAAAGAAAGTTAGAACTTAGTCATTTTGGTTTTTAAAGTGAATTATACGTGGACAATAAATACTTTAGAATTATGTGCTTTCATTCTAAAAAGTATACATAAAAATTGTCCTACTTTTTCTCCCCACACTAAAAATCAAGTTAATTTTTCTACAATTCAAATGCAATGCACTTTTAACTACATATGAGAAAAAAATGGTATAATAATTTTAGAAATCAGGTTAATTTTGTTTGTACATTAAGTACCCATAATTGTATGGAAACGAATTTTAGTTTTATTGATTTTCGAGAGACAGAAAAAGTTTAATTTGCAACTTAAATATGTCTCACATAAAATTTATCTATCGGGGTCGTCAGGTATACAGAAATAACAGTGTAAAAAAAAATTGTAATGGTATCTTAAGAGCTCTCCTCGTAAGAAGAAAATGTATCCTTAATGTGTTCTACCTGGTGGTGGTTCATTAAAATCTTTTATTGCGATTTTCTCGAATATTTGTTTTTTTGACTTGCAGCAAACAAGCGATATATTCATTATTTAATATTGTTTATGTTAACTTAATTGCAAAATAGTTTTATCAACATTCAAATTAAAATTTAAGCACTTTATTAATTTAATGTATTTTGCACATTTTTCGCGTAGAATTTATAGTATAGTATGCATAAATCAATGTTTTGTTCTACCGCATTACACCCAGATGTCAGGATCACTAGATAGATGAGCAAGCTCAAAATTCATAATGCAAGAAGTAGCCGAGTCTCTTTAAACCATTCTTTCCCAGTTTCAATGAGTAATTCCATGGTTTGTTTATAGTCACATCAAACAACCTTTGAGTGGGAACTATTGTTTCTAGAACTCGTAAAGGTTCTGCAATAGTAAAACCTAGTAAGATTCTCTTTAACCCATTTCGCTCTGCTGGTCGATTAATTATTTTGCATTTAAAATGAGAAATTAATTTAGATAAATTAAAAAACTTGATGTAGAAATTATAACTACACATCTTCGTATTATTTTCTAAAGACTATAGATGACCAAACTTTTGTGAAAAAAAAAACATATGGAAAAATAAGCAAAATTAAACAAAAGTTTTCCAAAAGTTTTTTACAATTCGCTGTCTTTAA
The DNA here is from genome assembly GCA_963691655.1 of Toxonevra muliebris. Classification (NCBI taxonomy): domain Eukaryota; kingdom Metazoa; phylum Arthropoda; class Insecta; order Diptera; family Pallopteridae; genus Toxonevra; species Toxonevra muliebris. Next base: position 115,084,916 of record OY829326.1, on the reverse strand, counting down.
CTTATAATAACTTCTAAAATACTGTATTAATGACTGTGCTCATGATGTGCGTAAAAATATTTTTAGTTTTTTTTTTACACCTGGTCACCTTATTTTCTAAGGAAAAGTTAAAAACTACTAAATCCTCTAAAATTAAGAAATAAAATTTGTTTAATTTTTTAGAGTATTAAAATCTCTCATTTGGAAATTGTGTTTGAAAAATGTTCAAAATTGGATCAGGACAGCTATTTAGTACCGGGCTAAAATGAGTTAACTCATTAAGTCCTAATGATGCGTATACGCACAAAAAAGAAAAATACGTTAATGCAGATAAAAAAAAGTTACCAGAAAACGTTCTGGTTCTGACCAGTTAGTTTTTCTAGGTCAGTAACTGTTTTTGAATTAAGGTTTCGTCCTGAATCAGTTTGAAAAGTTTAAAAATTAATAAAATAGAATAGAGCACCACGACTAGAAAGATCTCTTTCAATGCTGTGACTTCACGAATTTAGGGAATATAAGCTAACCTCATCCGGGTTCCTTATCATTGATAATGGCTCAAATTCCCAATGATGATCATTTGAAAAAAATGAGCCTCTACAATTTTTGGTAATTTTTTTTGAGGTTGGGTACATCATCAGTAGTGGGAAGTCAATGAGTTAATGAAATTATGTTCCTCACGATAAAAAAAAAATGCACTAGAATGCACATTGAATAATATCTATTTGAAAAAATGTAATTTGATTATTCTGGGAATTTTTTGTCACTTTTGGCCATTTTTTGATGTTGAGATTAAAAAAAATCGGAAAATTTTTCCTAAAATTTTAATTTTATATGACCCATCAAATGTATCATTGATTTAATTTATTGTATTTAAAAATCAGTTTGATAAAAATTATTTATGAATATTTTCTTCGAATGAAAACCCCCCTCCCCCCCGAAAAAAAATGTCTGGCTACGGCCCTGCACAGTTGTATAACGCAAAGACAGAAACTTTACAAAAAAATTAAAAAAAAATTCGATAATACCATTTGCTATTTGAATTTGTAACGATAAAAACGTGTGATTGAAGATTTTTCGTTTTTCAACGGATTCGCTCACGTACTTTATAGGTTAAGCTCTCGCATTCTAATATTTTAGTAGAAAGTTACTACTGTTGCAGAATTTCAAATGGTTAAAATTTTTCTTAACAAAAGCGACGATTCAAAACTGAACCTTGTGATCTAGGAGCAAGGATAGTTGAGAATGTTATTGTTGAGTTGCTAGCTAAATTCCCACATTCTGTCTGAACTGTTAATGGCAAGTGATTTGAATTCATCCTAGAGCATTTTCTGGCATTGATTACGATTTTTAAAAGTCTTCGATTACACTCTGTAGACAATTAAAGGTTACCTTTTAAGTTCTGTATGTTTCTTGAAGTAAGTGTCATTTTATCGTTGAATAATACCCATATATTCTCTCTTAGATTAAAAAGAAGGCTCTGTGGAAGCTTCTCCATTAATATTATTCTCCAACCCAATACAAATTTGATCATTTTTTTATCTTTCATGCTCATATTTCTAATACTAATACCAGGTTTTCTCATTTTGCTTTTGCTGTTCTCTCAATTCATTATTCCTTTTACTTAATTAAGATTTCTCGTCTCAACGCAAAAGACTACAGTCCCCATCAATATTGAGCTCATTCACTATATTTAATTTTTCTCTAGAAACTCACTGCAATATCCTTCTAAAAGGGTATTATGACAAAAAAAAAACAAATTTGAGAAGCAAAGCGTATGGCATAAATCAAGTACGGGGAGGGGGGTGATGGAAATAAGTTGTGAGTTGTAAAGCATGACTAAGCTTCGATATTAATTCTAAGCTGTAAACAAGTCTTTGCAAGGACCATATTCAACTACAAGAGTTGCGCACTATCAGAAAAAAAATACTCGGCGAAAGTTGGGAAAATGAAAGTCGAAGTCCTCTCCATTGATTTCAACAACTAGTGCAGAACAAATACAACTAAAGAAACTGCTATTTGGAATGATTCATACTGTAAAATAAACCTCTTATAAATAAATATAGTCCTTTTGAAAACAGAAAGGCTTTTTACAGATATAGTACATATGTATGTTTGTATGTATGTAGAATATTGCTTCAAAGATTATACATACTAATAGTTGAAGGCAGAGTAATGAATTTTAAAGCAAATTACGCTGAAGATATTTATCTTTTATTTTAACTTTCAAATGGTACAAAAAGAACAAGCATGCAGACAAATTTCTAATTCAAAGGCAAAATGCCAAATATATTTGCAGCTTTTAAGAAAACTACTTACATACATTTGTATGTACATATGTATAAATACGAATGTAATTGAAACATTTCTGAGGCAAGCAATTTTTTGTCAACTTATCTCAAATGAACATTTTACAAACATAAATTATGTAATGACATCATTGGCATAGTACTATGTATCTATGCAATATTTTCGTTTCTATGTCTTTATATAATTCTACTGCAGTATGCAATAATAAATCTGTAAGTATTTATGTAGAAAAAAAGATTGAATTTTAAAATGATGACTGTATGATAATGTCAATAGTTGTAAATAATACAAAGCAATTTAGTAGATAGTAGCTCGTTTGTTATATATATACATATGTACATATTGTTTAACAACAAAAAACGACAAATACATATTTCTTGGCAAAGAAAATACATTTTCTCGCTGTCGTCTATGCGGAATAAATAATAACGACTGACAACAAAAAATAAAAGCTCAACTCAAAAATTGCAGCAGCTACAGCACAAAATGTAAAATCTGCGCCCCTTTTTTCTATCGATCTTACTATAAATTCCCAAAAAAAAAGAAGAAAAATACAAAAAAAAAAACTAAATATCCAAATAGAGTTTCATATACATAACTAACTATTCATGCTCATGTTCATGCTCTATGTAGTAAATATAGCATAATTATAAAATTTCTCATATTGAGATAAAAACAATTGCCATGCAAATGCACACACAAAATTATACTATAGCAACCAAAAAAAAAAAAAAAAAAAAGAACAACGGCACAAAAAAATAAAAATAATAATGATGATATTTACGATGATAAAGATCAAGATACACAGGAGGGATAAAAAAAAAAAAGCAAACAATTGAGAAAAGCAATTTATTTAAAGTAAAAATAAAATACTACAAAAGAAACGAATAAAAAAAAGAAAATCATATTTTTGTGGTTAACCATAAAACATTTACTCTGTTTTCTCTCGAAAAAAAAAATATATATATATATATAAAATACTTCAACAACAACAAATTAACAACAACTCTACGCATACGCGCGCTAAGCTAACCGAAAATGTTTTACCTACTCGTACTAATGCATGCTGCATGCAAGTATCGCTTCCCGCATAGTTTTACCCCGATCAACTCACTCACTTCCACTCTCTTCATTTTCTTTTCCTATCTCCTGCTTGCTCTATTAACTAGCGAAAAGATCTTGAACAATCAACTAAACATTCAACCAACCATCCAACCAACTCCATCTAACCAACCAACCAACTTAACTAACTAACCGACCGACTGAACGACCGATCGACCTTTCACTCCATCTCCATCCATCCAAAGTTATATAGTAGAGTATATATAAGTTTATATGTTAGTATATGTGGTTTCTTTAGCTTCTACTATAGATATAACGGTATTTATTGTGGTTTTAGATTAGCTTCAAATTTAACATTCATAGGTAGAGGTACATACATATTTATGTACACAATATTAATGTAAAGAAGCGCATCTTCCACATCGCTGGAACGTGGTAAACCGGTTCGGTAAAGTTCAATTACAAATAGAAACGATCAGAAGGCTAAAGGAAAAGAATATCATTCTGGCATACCTCCTAAACATGTACGGATAAAGTCAAGTTAAGAAATTACAATGCAACATTGTTTTATGGATACATATAAAAGGCTTCTACGTAAATATGTAGGCACTCGTGTAATACCACACTTTACGTGCATATGTATTTGAATCAAACTCTAAATTATCGGTTAACTCTCTACCACAACGAGCGGAAACTCATCGTCATATCCGTACACTTAAAGAATGAATGAAAGAAAGAAAGAAAGAAAGAAAGAAAGAGATTTTCAGCTTAAAAATGTGTAACTAAAATGATTTAATTTCGTTGTTAGCATGTGTGGCCAAAATGTTGTAGTTCGCTTCTATTTGTTTCTTTGTTTTTTGTTTGGTAGTAATTAAAGCAATAAAAATTATATGTTTCCGTTTTATTTCTCTATTCACATATGCAAGCCTTCGAAGGTTATACCTAAACATACATATTCACATAGACATTAGATTAGAAATTAGCAAAATCATCAAAAAAAACATACACATACAGTCACGGTCATGGAAATTACATCACTGTAAATTTGCAAGTCAACAAATCGAGGGAAGATTAAAAAAAAAAACAACAACAAACGTTTGGGAAAAAAGCCATAGCCATTGCCGGTTTCTTATATATGTATACAAGGAGCGGATTTTATAGACTTAAAAACTTAGAAAAAGGCAAAATAAAATTGCAAAAAAGCGCTAAAAACACTAAAAAACTACAAAAAAAGTGAAAATTAGTTACAACTTAAATTTTTTTTTTACAGTTTAAATATTTTTTATTTTATTAAAAAAAATACATTAAAATTAATTTTGAACTAAAGTTTTACATCTATTAATATTTTAAGTACTTAGTACTTATTCAAAGAAAAAATATTAGTTCATACAGTAAAAGGCATTAAAATTCTTACAAAAAGTTTAGATTTTTAAACCAAAGAAAATTGAGTTTGAGTGAAACAAAATCAACCAAAATTTCTACCATCAAAACAAAATTACCCAAAATTTCTACCGCCAAAACATACTCACTTCTGTTTTTAACAAATGAGCCAATATTGACCTTCGTAACATGACGTTCAGCTTTGTGGGTCGTTTCATCAATAGAAATGAAAATAGTTCTTTTTACTAACTTTTTTTCGTACTTTGTATGCTTCGGAAACTTGCTTGTATGTTTTTGTCTAAACAGCATCAGCATCACATTAGAAAGGTCGCCGTAAAATTAATTTTTTTTGTCCCAAACATGTGAAGTTACCCATTGGGTCTTAATATCTTTCTCTCGGTTTACGCCCTGCTGTAAGTAATATTTTTTTTTTGTGACATACTTTATCAATGCATTTTCCCCCCAAAATATTAGCCATTAAAATTAGTAAAGGGCTAAAAAGGTACAATGAGGGCAAAATTCAAAAAAAAAAATAAACCAAATATATTTATTACCATAATAGCATTTTATTCTATAAAAAAAAAATATGCTTAAGTGAAATGCACTAAAGCAACATTCTGCCCTATAAATAGTTCTACTTTTGCCCGCCTTTTCACACAAACTTTCATTGTCTTCCTATCTATGATTTCTCAGATATATCTTTTTAAAGATTTCTATTGTATGGACGGTGTCACGCTCACTGTACCACAAATATTTAACGAAATATACCATATAAGTGTTGCATGAGAAGTGTCACACTCATTTACTCAAGCCTACCTATATTTTACCCACACGATTCCATTGCTAAATTATATTTTCATTCCAAATCTTACTACCGCAGCACAAATGGTTCCTAAGATGTCCAATAATGAAAATTCAGGTTGTATTTAAAGTGCCACACCCTCTATATCAATCCCAACCATATTATTTTTGTAGCATGGTCATGTCAACTAAAGTTTTTGTAACAAATTTCCCTACTGCATTAGAATTGTATGGAAAGGACCACACTCACTACTCCACCCCTATGCATATCTTTTTTATAGAATACTGTTGACAAATAATACTTGCGTACCAAATTTTAGAGCCGTACCACAAGTGGTTACTGAGATATTCTACAACTATAATTCAGATTATATAAGAGGTGCTCAGCACTATACTCATATTCTTTGAGTTGTATGGAAGGTGCCACGCCCACTTGCCAAAAAAAAACACATTATGTCCAATAACTACTACAAATATATTGCTTTTGCATACAATACAAGGTAATGCTTTTGAACAATACAATACAAGGTAATGCTTTCGGCTCTCCAAAAATTAAAAAAAGGACAAAAATGAAATTTATATATTTGGAATCAGGGGGGCTTGAAACGTCTATATATTTCATCGATAATTATGCAGAAAAAAAGGAGAATTCCTTGCAATCCGCTCACTGCTTAAAATCTAATTATTATGAGTAGAAAGAATAATCTATGGCATTTACTTTTTAAACATTTGCTCATTTTAATGTTGACTGCGACTACGCTTTAAATTCTCCATTCTGAAGGTCCAATTTTGGTCGACACGCTCGAGCATAGCGACTGGTATCTCGAAAATAAGACGAGTAATGTGTGCTTGTAACAACCCCAAAGAAAATAATCTAAAGGTGTGATATAACACAATCTAGTTGGCCAATTTACCGATCCAGAACGCGAAATCTGGTTCTCATCAAAATGGTTTCTCAATAAGTCCATTGTTTCTCGCGCTGTTTGGCAAGTAATGCCAAAACCAAACCTCACTGCGATCACAGGCATCAATTTCAGGAATTCTACCTAAGTTGCTGGTGGTAGTTTCTAGCTCCATTCTTCTTTAATTTAATAGAGAAAACGTGAACCCGATATTTGCTACCAGTCCCAAGATATTCATATTTCTTGCCAATTCTCTTTTTTGGGTATTTAAATACCCATCTGGCATTAATGGGTTAAGTGAAGTTTTCATCTTCATGGCCTACATTTTCAAAAATAATGAAGAAATTGAAATTTGCATATAAATCCACCCAAACTGAACTGCTTAAATAATTAAACAATGAACGCGTTGAGAAAACGATCTCTGCTCAGAAACATGTTGAGCTGAAGTATCAGAAAAATAATACTGGGAACTGCTCAATAAAATTTTTGTTGATCATAAAGTGATCAATTTGCATTCATAAGACACACATGTAGCAGTGGCGGAGCAGAGGCGTCTTCTGAACGTGGCCATTGTTTTAGTTTCTTGTTGTAATTGACTATTTTTAATACAATTTTAAATTTTGCATTAAATTAACTTTTCCCCACAGATGTTATTATGAAAATATATAAATACTGCCTGAAAAAATTCAAATTCGTGGTCAGCTCTCTCAAATTTACTGTGAAACCGTTGAAAATTTAAAGGGCGAAATTTTTTATTGCACTTTTTTATCGCCTCCAAAAATTTTCGGCTGTCGGTTATGCAAGTGTCCAAAGAATCATAAATTCCGGGGTGCACATAAATTTTGAACACAGGCAATTGAATATTAAGTCTAAAACTTCTGGAAAAAAATATGTAAATTTGCGCACAAGCCTTACATAATTTTCGAACTTTTCTGAATTAGTGCTCGAATTTTCCCTTATTGTGATCAAATAGTACTAACGTACTTATTATTTATGTACAAATTGTACTGCCAAAATACACTTTGATACGTCTTTATGGATGCATACTCAAAATGTCTGAAAAGTTTTATCCACCTTCATGTAAAACTTTGTATTCTTTCTTATTTGTCATAATTTTGGCAAAAATGCATTGTTTAAACATTGCAAAATTTAAAAGCATTTTATTTGCACAAAAATTTCATTTTATCTTTTCTTTTTTTTGTATTTAACGTGCCATATTTTTTATCCGCACTTATGATTAAAGTAAAGTTTGCTGATCACATAAGAGACAATGTATTGTAAAATGTGCATGTATGTAAAAACATATCATCTCGATAGTTACCAGAAACACGAATGAAAATTTTGTACCACTTTCAGTAAAAAATATGCCACGTAATTTGAAATTAACAAATCCACAGTTCACCGAAAACCCTCAACTCTGTTTTGCTTTGCAATGAATTTTCATTCTATGAATATGTGGATTTATATAAAATTTAAAATAGTTTGAACACTAAAATTTAGTTTTCTAAAAAGAATAATTTTCCATGAAATCTGCACATTCGTGTTTCTGGTAATCAATGAGACAATATGCATGTGCTGGCTGGGTGTGACTCATGATTTTTGTTACTATCTTTTTTGTCTTCTTCAAATTATTTATCCAAAAATATACCTTTAAAAAAAGATTACAAACTTACTTATAATTAAAAAGAAAGAGGAATCTTACTTTGATAATTGAGTGGCAGCACCGATACATATACATACATCAGGCCTGCCCGTAGAATTTTCTCATGGGGGTGGTGTGGGGCTTGAATAAAAAATGCGTTTTTCCTTTATTGATATTCCGTTTTAGATACTTTTGATTCATGTATAATACTAGCTGACCCAGCAAAACTTTTGTTGTACCCCATTTGTGCAATTTGTTTTTAGTGAAAAAAAAAAATATTTTGACGTAAATGAAACACATTGTTTGTTGTTAATGTAAAAGATAATAATATTTTATTGTAATGGTAAATTGTGTACAATGTTTTTTGTCTCCCCATTTTCGGCATAAACAAACAAATGCGGGAACAGGCAATATACAGCTGTTTGTGGGAGAAGTCTATTTGCATAGACTGGCCTTGTGCTTTGTTGGTGGTCATGAAAACAGCTATGCGAATCGGGAACTGTAATCGCTGTCATTGAATTGGCGCATCTGTTGGTATCATTGGAATTCGTGGTAACAAAAGGTGCTCTCTTCTGGACTTTCCGTTCCGAGGTCGATTTTCATTTAACGCATATGGCGCGGCTTAAGAAATATTGATTTAAAAAATACAACAAAACTTACTTCTCATCACTTTGTATGTGCAAAATAAAATAACTAATAACTAGTGTCCGACCGAATATTCGGTTTCGGTTACGGTTTCGGCTAAGTTTCGGTTTCGGCAGAAAATACGGCCGAATATTTGACTGAAACCGAAACTTTATAAATTTTACTGAAAATTGCATTTCAATACGCAAAGGACTGTTTTTATTTTTAGCATATAACATAAAGTTATTCAGTTTTGAATATTAAAATAAAAATGTGAATTTAATTTGTACCTATACCACAAAATGTATTTTTTTAGTGCCTTTAATATGTATTTTCTTTATTGTTAAAATAATATTTTTGTTATTTTATATATACATATATAAGTATGTATGTTAGGGCGTACCAATTTGTATGGATGAATTTTTTTCGGAGTACCGACAGAAGAGTTCCATATTCTATGACAAAAAAATGGAGCTTACCCCCCGTAAAATTCGTAGAAGATAAAGTAATATTAAAAGTAACACTATCGATTTTTATTCAAACAACTACAGTACGTAGTACTAAAACTTCTTCGAATTTTACGGGAGGGTAGAATCCATTTTTTTGCCATACTTTCTTCGGCAAAAGTTGATCAGAATCGAATATAGAGTTTTTCTGTCAACGTACTTTTCAAAAAAAAAAAAAAAAAAAAGTATACCCGAATGTACATGGATATTTTTTTTTGAGTTTTGAATTTTGTTTTTAACATATCTGTGGTCACAAGCAATAACAACACAACTCGAGTTTTGTCGAATTCGAGTTATTATTATAATTTGAATCTTCATATCCGTTTTCATATTGTGTCAGACTATCGGTTCAGTGGTTTACGAGATATTAGGGCGGAAAAATAGCACAACTCAACCTGATTACTCTTAGCACTTGAACCTTTGAAGTGCTCTCCTGTAAAATACAATAAACACACTTATGCTGTTACGCCTTGTGACCACAGATATATTCATATATATTAAAAAGTTTCGGTTTCGGTTTTGGCCGAATATTAGAAAAATGGCCGAAAAAGTCGGTTTCGGTCGGACACTACTAATAACCTAATGTAAAATGTGTATAAATTAATACAAAAAATACATAAAAATATTTTGCACACACATATTCTGAATATGAGCCAAATCAGACCATGAAAACAGATTTTTGTAAATAAAAATAAATAAAAAATAAAAAAAATTTCTTTCTACATAACTAACAAATATTCTGAATATGAGCTAAATAAGACCATAGGCACAATTTATCGAAATATCTCGAAGCCAGCGCCAGCTTCAAGTAAGTTCGCCAAAAAAGGAGATAAACTAACCTTAGCACCAAACAAATATATGATGTGAATAGCGCTGCGATACGTCAAATGGTTTAGGCGTGATGACGTTACATATCGCTGCCTTAATTTGCTAAAGCCCTAACACGCATTTTTCAAATTTTACAGGAGAAGCAAAAAACATTTTTGTATTTGGAATACTGTTTTGAGAGTTCGTAATTTAAAATAAAAGAGAAGAGCGTAAGTTTTCGGTACAGATGAAAAAGGACACGATTTATCATAATCCATCAAAAACTCGATATTGAAAAATTTAAAAATGCCCTAACATTTGCAAATTAAGGTAGCGAAATATATACACAAACATTTTTATATTTTAAGATAAGAACCCATCAATGATCTTTCAGCCCCAATGGCAAGAATGGGGTTATAACACCCAAAATCCCCCCGTCGCAGACGGCTCTGACATACACATATGTATGTATGCTCTTTCGCTACCAAGCATAAAAATGTGCAAAATTATTTATCTGAATACAATATATGCGAATGTTGATAAGATTTCGCAAATATTCATATTTTTTGTTTATTTTCACACCAGGCAGCCAGTCAGGCACTCGGGCACGTAGGCAGGCAATAAGGCAGATGCAAATGTACATGCATATACCGTATGGCATTTAATGGCGAACGTCTGATTGCTTGCAAAAAATATTAGGTTATATAAATAAATTATAACATTTTCACAAGAGCTTAATACGATATAATAGCTTTTCAAACTTATTATAAAAGGCTCCTTTTTTATTTATTTACATTTTTTGAAAGTAGTATTAGGTTTAATAGTCAATGGGATACGGTGACGACACCGAAATTCTAGACTTTTTTCCAAGGAATGCAAGAACTTTTAAGTAGACGTGAAGAGCAAACGGAAAAGATGATAGTTCCAGTGGAAACGTTCCATTCGGAACAAAATAAAAAATTCAGTGAAATATCCGATTCGGAAAGAACTTTTAAGGAACAACATATGAAATTTTACAAATGATCAAACAAATATATACTTACATATATGTATATTATTTTTCGTTGTATTCCAACAAAAAATTTACGAACTCCCAACTGACGTAAATTATTGAGGCTACTCATATAGGCGCAAGCATGAACGTCATGAACAGGACGGTCGTGCTCACATGAGTGCAACCATGATGGATTTTTTCTAATTGAAAATGTACGGAATTTTGCCACTTTTTCTTTTACTCGTGAAGATAGATTTTTTTGTTTGCGAAAAATACAAAATAAATAATAATTATTTGCTTTAAATGTGTGCTTAAAATTAAAAAAAAATTAAAACAACAATCTCTAAAAAGAATAAAATAAGTTTGTAAAAAAATAGCGATATAATGAAGATAGTGTGCGTTATTTGTTTTGCTGAGGTTGCCTATTCAACTTCTAAAAAGTTATGAGGAAAAGCGCCAAAATAGGAACAATATGAACATGGAACATTCGTAAATGCGCCGATTTTTTTTTTTTTTAATTTTTGGCGCATCTTCTATCTTTTTCTTTCTACCTATTTTCTTTCTGCCTAATTAAAAGAATTCAGGCACGCACAGACGCGATTTCGTCGCAGTATTTTCGGCGTTTCAAACTTCGAAAACGGACGTTACCCCACACTAGCGCAATTTTGTGGCTCTGAAATCGCGACAGATGTTTACCTTTTTGCTTATTTTTTTTTGCGGAAAATTGAAAAAACATTTACTTTTTCCTATAAAATAAAATAAAATGCGATGTTTCCGCACATTTTCTATTAAATTTCCCTTATTGAACATTTTTCAATAATTTTTTTGTTGAAAAAGTTTCCTATCACAAAAGAAATAAAAGAAAAAGATGAGGAAGACGAAAAAATCGCATTAAAAACGCGGTAAGCTACGTCTTCAGCGCGACAAAACTAAAAATGGGTATATTCGAAAAACGCTCTGCGATAGTAACGCGCCTGTGCGTGGCTGCTCATATAAAATAATGTGTTGCGTTTTCACAACTTCTGTTGCTGCGAATTTGCTAGTACGAATTTGTTTTTTTTACGAACATTATTTCCTAAGAATATTGAATCGACATCTATATGGATCAAAACTTTGTAAATTATATGATCGCGGTAAAAAATTAACTTCCATTCAGGAAACAAAGTTCTAAATATATTACGTTCCGGTCGGAGTAGACCGTTAGCACATCGTTTAAGAAATACAATTTTTTCGTTCTGTTCTATATACCAGCTCCCTCAACATTTCTGAAATCAAGTGTTTCAAACATCAGTTATTTGTTCGAAATCAATTTACGCTCCTTTGAAGTATGCCTGATCTCACATAATTCAAACATACATATGCAATAAAATAAACTTCTTTATAAAACTAAACTAGAATTTAAACAATAACTTGATCCACAGGGGCGTGTTTTGCTTTTCAAGACGTGTGAAAAAAGACGAAAATCAAATACATACTAGTTTTAAAATCTTGGAATTTAACCAAAGGCATAAGAATATTCTTAATTTGATAATAATAAACAATACCAGTTACCAAACTTTCGGCTCATTATAAGAAATATTTTTCCAATAGTCTTTCAACTTCCTGTTCGATTGTATTAATTTTTCTGTCAGATTGTTTAATCGATCATCAGCTTCCATGCGTTTAATTAATTATGGATGCATACGATTTAATTAAATGTCATTATTATATAATATATGACAATCAACTGTGTGCGTATAGCATACAATGCAAGATCCACACGACCGACTTATAATCGCTGACTATTTATTTTGGTTGTTTTGTGGGAACATTGTTTGTCATTCCCATATCAAATTTTTATTGATAAATATTCCAAGTATTCTAACTGATTTAGAGATAAACATATTTTCATTTTCAGCGTTATTATTTAATATTCTTTTTTTGTTTTAGTTTTGTATACAAACACACGTCATAAAGAAAATAATGTTTCAATTTCATATACTTATATGTAAACTTGAGAATACATTGCCATGGTGTTTTTCTCCTTTTTTATTTATGTGGCCATATGTTTTATGCTCCAAAGACTGAAATGGCCTAATGACGGAAATGAAAAAAGGCCATAATGAAGCATTAAGTGTGGCCTTTTATAAAAACGAATGTGCATTTGGTCAGCCTTTTAAGCTTAATATACTCGCACAATGAGCTTATTTTTTATTTTTTTACTAATACGCTCATTGTTCATAAGCATAAAGAAGGTATACCGAAAGCAATGGTTGGAAAATTTGAATTCTTGACCATAGTAAATGGTCAGCACATTATTAACACCCTTTACGTAACGATACCGATATTGTACCATATGCATATTAAATATGTGTGAGTATTGTATACGAATATGGAAATTGGTATGATAATTTACCCGTATATGTTGAAATATGTGAAGCGGACTTTAATTAACACCTTCGTACATTTATTTTGTAAACTATTGACGAAGACACAACGATTCATTGATATACCATATTTGAATCCATATTTAAATGAATCATCCTCATCGTTCTAAGCATTAGGAATCATATAGTGTAAATATTTGTGGCAAGTTCCGACATCTTTCTGTGTCATTTTCATTTATTTGTACATACATTTTAACCACACAAACCTAGAAAATTTACTATAACTTCATATATTGTTGCAATATCTTTTTAGCCAAGATTGTCGACAGCTTTGGCTTTATGCTTCATATGGTTTCAGGCTGACTCTTTCGTAATCTGACAAGTAAACTGCAATGTTGGAATCATAAAAACCGCCGCTAATTGGTTATGGAATAGAAAATAAAGAAGGAAACACAAAAACATTTTGTCGGCATGGATAAAAGAAGAAATTAGAAAGAGACAGGCAAACAAACATAGAGTGAGTAAAAAAAAAAAATGAGCATAACAAAAAAAATATAAAATTAAATATCATTACTAAATAAGTTAATTGAACTAACAATTATAATAAAAAACATTTTATGTTCTCTCTTTCTTTTTCTCTCTTTTTCTTTAATTAATTTCCTTTTCAGAAAGACCCAGTCAGTATTCAATAAAGTAAATGTAATTAACAGCAAACAACAAATAAGAGCTGCAAACAAACAAAAAAATAAAAATAAAAAAACTCAATGCAAGTCTACATTCCGTACGGTTTACAAATTTTTCCACTACCCCTTCTATCTCCCTTAAACTTTATTCCCACTCTATTTCTACTTCATCTACTACTTCTTCTACATTGTTATCCTTTGAAAAAATGTCAGAATTAGTTAGGGATGATGTCAGCACTGAATCACTTTGCACTGTTATAGAGAATAACACCGGAAACGACGAAAAGGAAACGACGACGAAGTTCAAAGAGAACAATAACATCGATTACGAGAATGAAAATGAAAATTGCAGCATTAATTTAGCGCATGATTACAATAGACCTTTCGAATCTACAGAGGATGATGAAGATCTCATCCCTCAAAGTAGCAGTAGTTTGAATTATTCGACGGAAGAAAACTGTGATACAACGACCACTACCAACACGTCAGCAGCTCCAAGCTCCACTGCTGTAAAACCACGCACAAAACTCAAGAAATCTGTATCGTTTGATCCGAACGATGAGAAAGTACTGAAATTTATCACAGGTGATCCGATTGTTGATCAACAGAATCCATTTAAATTGATTTGCTCAAATGGTAATGGACATAGCTCCTCTCTGAAGAAGAAACGCACTCCTCCGCCAGTGCCCACGAAGCGCTCAACGTTAAGTGTACGTAAAACTGTTACACAGCAATTGCGCGAACGAGAACGTGAAAAGGAAAAGGAAAGGGAACGTTTGAAAAACGAAACGAACCAGCGTAAAACGAATGCTAATAACTCGGTGCTGTCCTCACCAGACGAATTCATCACCACCGAAGAAGTGCTAAAACAATCGAAGTACGTTAAAACTTATATAAAAAATCCAGATCCATATTTCGTTTATGATCCGACGGTATTAGCGCGAATTAAATTTGAAGAACTCCGTGAACTTAAAAAGCCGCCCAAAAAGTTGAAACTGTCAACACAAACGAAGGAACGACTCAAGGATTTGAAAAATAAACCTGCACCACAGAACGCAACAATATCGCGTCTGCCTTTTAAGAAGTGCTCGAAACCAAATTACCCCGAACTTGCAGACATTAAAGTTAAAGTGGGCACAGAATCGGACGGTAACTATTTTAATCCAGTTGAAGTTTCAAAAAATGCTAAAAAATTTGATGATCGTGTAAAAAAATTACAAATTGGCTCAGAAGATGATCTCGATGAGATTGATGGGCCATTAACCAAAAGTGAATCCAGCGATGAGCTTACTGCAAATAGTAATCAGAAAGACACATCTGACAAAGAAGAAGATCTAACTGATGAACATAGTGTAATTAATGGTAGTGATAATATTGACGAACAACACCAGCAACAACCACAAAAGCTGCCAGTTGATGGTACCTTCACGAATACAATAAACTCAAAGGAATTTCAACAGTATCTTGACAAGAAGGGTCTTACGCTTATACCCGCCAAAATACCAAACGGTGCACGTTCTGTGTATACAACTCCGACGAATACTGTTCATAAACCAACCACTAACAATCACATTTCATTTAGAGCTCCTGAAAGTGTAAAGATCTCAATTGAGACAATGGATTCTCCAAAGAGTTCAGATTCAAATTCCAAAAAGCCTTCGGTATTTCAACGTTTACTTGCAAATAGCATATTTGATTCAAGACGTAAAACTATGCCCAAAGAAACAGTTCCTACCCCAAGGTCACTACTCCATTCGGATTCAAAAACAAAAGAGAATGGCGGGGTGCGCACACCTGCAGCAATCAAGCGAGTAGTACTTGAACGCCAGAGCTTTCATGGCCGTCCACGTGCTAGTAATTTACTAAGCGCCTCGGAAGCAAACTATTTAAAGAATCAAGGTGAACGTTCACGCAAAAGTTTCGCTAGTGGAGATGATCTCTCTATATCTATCTCAAGTGCTTTAACAAATGCTGAGTATGCTAATGGATCAGATGCAAATCCAACAATAAGTCAATCAACAGCCATGCGTAGTAAGCCAGAATTGTTGCCAAAACCAATAGTAAAGCCACCGCGACGCACACTTTCAAAAGATCGACTGGGGAGCTCACATCAGCAGCCGCATTTAACACGACAGCTGGAACAAAATGATGCTATCCTTAAACCTAAAGTACAACGACCTCTAGTTCCAATATCTAACACTTTGTCGTATTCTTTGCCACGTGAATCTAAAACGCAAGCACATGACAAACGTCAAGTATTTGGGCGATCAGCTTCTATGGATCGTAATGAAATTTTAAAACGTACCGCAAGTCGTGGTATACAAGGCAGAACAAAGAGTGCTACGCTAAAAGCGCCGCCAACGTTAACAAGTTCCAAAGAAAATCTGCGTGAATATTTTAATGTGCAAAATGGTCCTAAACTAACATCGACTCCCATACGGAATGCTTCAAATGCTGCAAGCAACATGCCTACATATGTTGGCAATTTGGAAAAGAAAACATTTGTACCGATTTCAAAGCCACCGACTGGTGCTTATGTAGATCAACAAGAGTGGGATAAATTGAGAGCTATCAAAGAACGAACTGATCGCGAACTGTATTATAGAATGTTGCAACAGCAGCAACTTCTGCAACAGCAGCAACTTCAACAACAGCAACAGCAGCGACAAGATGCAGAAAATATATACGAACATTTACAACCGAATCAAATACTGGTGACACAACCATTACAACATCAATCAGTGAGATATCAACAGCCAACTTTAGTAGAAGAGAATTTCGTGCGTGGATCTCCACAACGTAACACCTTCTCTGGTGTCATACGAAATCGCCAAGCAAAAATCATTGATGGCAGAGCAGTTTTGATGGCAGATCAGAACCAAATATCTCAACCGAGAGATTCCGAGGGAGGATTTAAAAACACAGTAGAACCGACTGCAACTGCACGCAGTCAAAGCGTTTTAGATGGTATGACTTTAGGAGGAAGCGGTAGAATTGGTGGCATCAGACGCGGCTATGAAAGCGACACAGACGCAACGCCCGTTGTATTGAGGCGTAAGAATGCACCAGCCCCAAACGATGTCCAGGCGCAGCCACGACGTATTGGTGGCATCTTAACTCGCGAAGAAATTTTACAAAAGGTTAAAGAGTTTTGCCGTAAGTCATTGAATAAAACACCAACTCCAAGCCATCCTCAAATGCAAGCAATTTATGAAAAACAAGCCGCCTCCACAGATTTGTCTCCAGTCTCCTATGCTTCAGTGGAAACACATCAACGTCCCGGTTCCCGTATGTATGCGGCACCACAAGTACCACAACGCATGCAAAGTTTACCGCAGCAATTCATACCAATAGCAAATGATCCAAATGCCACAACTTCATCGCCAATCTATGCGCATGTTGTGAAACGCAGCAGCCTACAATCAAATCAATCGGAACTCTATGACAGTCCGCAACAACAACAACGTCATATTCCATATATAGTACGGCGTGAAAGTGATGCTCAATCGATTTATATGGGACGAGGAGGAGGAGGAGGAGTAGTAGGTACATTACAACGTCCCGAAAGCGCCTTCTCACCAGCGCCCATGCAATACTTAATTGTCGATGGTGATAAATTGGTGCCAGCCCAATTGATTAACTATTATCCAGCAGGTGATCTATATGCTCAACCACAATATATACGACCACATCAAATGCAACCGATACCTGGTGCCTATGGTTATATAACAGTTAGAGAACCACCACTCATGCCACAGCAGCACCAGCAGTTGCGTCATCATCGTTTGCACGACGGCCGCAGTACTCCATTGATACTTGACCGTTCAAGTCAACAAGCGAGTCAAATATACTGGACACCACAACATCAACGTTTGCAACAGCATGCCGGACTATTACCAATTGAAATTAGTCCACGCTATACGCTCAAACAAACGTATCCAGCTCTAGGTCCACGTCCAGTGGATCAACAACAAACCAATCGTGCAACGAAAATTATGAACAACTCAAACATTCCAAATGCAGAAAAGTTCTCAACAATACAAACGATACGAACTAATACACCAACCAAACAAATAAATCAACAACAGCGGCAAGCTCCATTATCATTGATGACAGAATTCAATGCTCATCAGCAATCTTATGAGTGGGAGAGTGGTTCTGAAGCTGGTGAAGTTCAAAGAATTATGGAGCGTCAAAGAAACAGTGGTGAGTCTAAAACGAGAAATAGTTTCATTAAGAATCTCAAAAATAGAATGTCCAGATTAGTTGGAATCTCTAAGCGTTAAGCAGATATTTTAAAGTTTTGAAAATAAATAAGTTACTAAAGTAAGTACTTAAATAACTACAACTACAATATATGGTATGAATTAAGTTTTTTAAATTATTTTATTTATTTTGTGCTCGATATTTAAAATATACCTTAATGATATATAATTGGTAGCTAAGACGTTTTTAACTCGAATATAATGTTCTCTATTATTATGTTTCATAGCTTAAATATTTTATTTTCCAGATATATATTTCTTATAAGATTCTACTTAAATAATTGGTAGCTAAGATTTTTTCTCTCGAATATTTTCTCCATTAATAAGTTTTAGGTTTAATAGTTTAAGCATGTGTATTTATATTACAGTTCCAGCTCTAAAAGACATATTTCTTTTAAGATTATACAGAATATAGTATTAAAAAATGCAGGTTTTATTGATAAAGTGCTATAAAATGATAAGTGATAATTAAATAGTTATTTGTAATGTAATCCACAATGTTCAATTACATAATTGCACCCACATACATACACATATGTGACATTGTTTTACAAATAAAAGACATAAATATTTTAATTGATTTTTATTCATTTTTTCAAGAAATACTGATCTAAATAAATGTACAAGAATTCATTTGAAGTTAATCGATATTCTGAAGTTAAATAATAGCTGCGTTTTATTCGCCACTTGCTTCTAGTTATGTATAACTAGCAGCGATAATTGTATGGGAAAACAGCAACAAAGCGGCAGAGATAACACGTATAATTATAGCTGTTATGTATACTTAACAAGTTGTTTAACAATATCAAATTTTAATGTGAACTGCTAATAGCAAAACAAGAATCATTGCAGTTTAGCAAAAACAGAAAAGGAAAATATTTAAAGTGTCTGGCGGTGAAAATAAGTTAAAATCATCGATAAATATTCTTATAAAGAGTAAAAACTAAATACAATACCTGCGATTGACCACAATAACTGAGATCCATTAAAATGTTTCATCTCTAGCTCCTGAGTAGTATACATTATAACGAAAAAGAGACTTAACAACTTGGTCGTTTTATTCGCACATGTTAAACTGACTGGCGAATAAAACATAGCTATTATAAACAAGAATGATTAGAACTATGGAGCTCAACTTGTAAGTTTCCCAAACCTAATTCTGCGTGTTTGGCTTCAAAACGGAGACTGAAGTATAGATTGGTGTTTTCTGTGAGATATTAGTTAGATTCCTGTAAACTGTATAACAACTTACTGTAAAATTTCATATAAATTGTGACAAGTTTACACTCTTTAGGAGTTTACGAGACATTTATGAGTTTGTAGGAATTCAGTTATTGAGTATTTTGTCTTCCAATTTCCTGATTATTGCAATAGCTTCTTCAGAACTGTGGGCATTCAGAAATATTTGCTTTTTAACTCTTTAGAACTGTACATGAGATATTGACCGCTTGGTTTATATATGCTTCACTGCCATAAAACTCTCAAATCGATACATTTCTGCTCTTTATAATGAGCTCACTTTTCAAAATTGACAGGGCAAATCTGTTTCTTTCCTTTTCTAAAAAATAGGTATTAAACTGAATTTAAGAGACAAATAAAAAAAAATTTGTACATTTTTTCTGCATTCTGCAGGAATGTGCCCCTAATTAAAACATTAAATCAATTTTTTCAAAGCCTATATATTTCTGTCTGCATACATTTTCATTAAAAGGTTTGAAAGTAGTTATAAATTCAAAACAATTTTTGACTTAAAATATTAATAAAATATATGGATTTTAGATTTTTAAGATAAAGATTTAGAAAAATCAGCACTGAATACTGATTTTTCTAATATTGAATACTGATTTTTCTAAATCAATCCAAATTCAAAAATCATTAAATTTTGCGTAGTGATTTCGGAATTTTAAAATCAGTATTTTAAAAAAACGAAATCATATAAAATCAGTACACGGACAAAATCGGTACGTCTGGTTACCCTAGCCTAAAATATGCTTATATGAAATGTAGCCAAAACTAATACAGTGAGAGAAAAACTTTACTTGAGGACTTTTGGGTTTTGAACCATTCTTGAACCATTCTTTGCTTTTGGTCAATGATATAATTTGTAGAAAAAGGTTTATTATGCAGTCAATAATATGTAGCATCTATGTTGTTTATGAGTTATAATAAATTATAATGAGTATTTGGATTTCTCATATAAATCTAATTAATTTTGTTTCAGAACATTGCTGTTTTCTCAGGCATACTAAATTCTTGTCTTGCATACCATGTAAATAAATACAAAATTGATATAAATTTGTTTTCGAAATCATGGGTGAGCTGAAAAAAAAACAATTTTCTGCTTTAAATTGCGCATACTAAGTAGTACACGCTAGATCCCATTTAGATGACGATTTTTTACACTCACAGCATTTTTGAACTTAAAAATTGTGCGAGCTAAGAAATTTATGAAATTTTGCTATCCTTCTCTTTCTTCCCATATCCTTCGCCCCACATTCAGAAATTACGAGTGCAGCAAATCTTTGTTTAAGGAATTATATACACTTGTTGTATATTTTATTTTTTACTATTACTTTTTATTATTACTATTTATTTTTTTTTTTTTTCAAGGCGATACATTTTTATCAGAATAAGTCACCGTTTATCTATTTGCTGATGCTGCAGGGCATTTCATGATATTTTTCAACAAAAAATGTTGACAACTGGGGCCTATACGGCCGTTGTGCCAAAACACGTTTTTCATAACCCCTTGCGGTGAGAACGATAAATATAAAACGGTTTATTTGAAATGAAAAAAAAAAAACAGAACATATTTTAGTTTTCATCGTCACGCTCTTAATGAACGAAGGATTTTGTGAAATCTACAATTTTACGAAAATGGTGATGATTTGTTTTAAATTCTTGATTATGGAAGGTCTGGAAATTTAGTTTTGGTAGGCAGCAAAAAAGTTTTGTTTCAAATAAAAATTCCTTCTTTCACTAAGAGGCTATTACAGTTATAAACTAACCGGTAAAAATTCAGATCCAAATGGTTCTTGAGAAACCTTTCTCACAGCAACGGAACTTTTTTAAAAATAACATTTCGAGATAATCGCGTTTAAACTTTCGGCACCATCTTCAAGCAGTCGTAGGTAGCTCGCAGTTGGCGCTAGTACTCTGATCTTTATGAAATTTGGAAAATATTTTCTCAAGAGGATGTACTTTGAGAAAATGCGATAAAAAAATTATTGATTTTTTCGCATTATTTTGAACGCTTTACGTTATACGTAAAATTAAATTTATGTAATAAATTATAATCTACATATATTTGAAAATGTCGTACTAGTAATTCGAAGAAAATATATTAATTTTTAATACTACTCTTTGGGCGTAACTTTCTACCGAATATCAATAGTACGAAATTTTGCATATATGCATAAATATTACAGTGTTGCCGCTTGCAACACTGCGCAAACTCTCCAAAAAGTTTTTGTTTTGTTTTTTTTCTTTCTACTTTTTGTTTTCATGTTTCCTACCTACTTGTTATGATATTTTTTCTGGGTTTATCGCGCAACGAATCGAACGAGTACAATACACACACAATAAACAAATAAAAGCAGCATATCAAAACGAAACACGAAACTAAATAACAAAAACTTGTTTCATTTTTGTTTTGCTTTTGTGTACTTAATAAAGAGCAAAGCTGCCAAGTACTAGTTTAAAAACTCTCCAAATTTAATTTTAGAATTTTCTATATATAAGTATATATTGAACTGTGACTGTGAAAATGAAAATCATAGCAAAGCGTGCATATTTTTTATTACTTATGCAATAAAATTAATTTATATTGGTGAGAAATTGCATACTTCTGTTTGAAACGAATAAATGAAGAAAGTTTATTTTCGCTAACGCCTGGCATCCCTGCGTGAAAAATCAAAATAAGCAATTTGTGGAATTGTTTGTGTCAGTTTTTCTACGACGTGCGCCTGTGTTGGTCAGTGAAGAGTTTTCTGTGCTTTTGTGTGGATTTGGTTTTCATTTTAAATTTCTTTGTTAAATTGAGCAAGAAAATTTTCGTGTTTTTTGCGCAATGCAAAAATTACTTGAAATACATTTGAGTTGGTAATAAAAAAAAAACTAATAAATGGTAATGATACCATAAAATTTGTGAAAATTTTATAGTGTAAAGATCATTTGGGACTTCAAGGACGTTTGGTTTTAATTAGTAAGTTTGTCACAAAATCTGAGAGAAATATATGCATAAGGTACAATGGCACTACATTAAAATTGGTATATAAATATTTGTGCCTTATTAACTGTTAATTGTTTTTTGAAAGATTTAAGTAGTATTACTTTATAATATATTTTGTTCCCCCATTTCCCGTTTTTGTTAAGAATAATTGCTTATGTGAAATTAAATATACCGTTGTGAATTAGAGTAACTGTTAGCATTTATCATTTATTAAATAAAAAATTATGTACTTATTGTTCGCATGTTCAGAAGACATTTTGTTCTTCTTAATTATATTTACTTCGTCAAAAATTTTCTATAAAGTATTTTTAGACTACATACGGTGGTATGAAAACACATGTAAGTAAATATTTGATATAAACCAAGGCGCTAGTTATTAAAATATGACTGTCTTCCAATTCTTTCTTGAATCTACTCACTACTGGTAATAATAGTTTGCAGTAAATTACTTGAAATATTCTAAGTAACTTATGCACTTGTTGCACATTAAATTTTTAGATGAAACACCAAGCGTATGAGGGGTGGTCGATTCAGAAAGTAGCCAAATCACTACAGCCGTAAAAATAGTCGGCTTAGATCAATTTCGTTATCCTTTCCGTGATCAGCTTTAAGTAATGAACGCAAAAACTGCAGACAAATTGAAAATAACAAATGCAAAGATTATAAACTTGTTCGCAATAACATCAAGCAACAATACCGATGAGGGCACAAAGTGATGATATGGGTACAAAGAGCATGCAAATGAAAACTTGAAATTAATAGCATAAACTCGTTGCTATATTTATAAATTTGTAACTACCCGGGATTTCAATTTGATTGGAGATAAAAAAAGAAGATTTTTTCGTTTTTGTAAGCGCAGTTAATAATTAGTAACTGTTACAAGGAATTTTTTAAAGAGCAGAGGTGAGAGAATTAATGATTTGAAATTAAGCTTCCATATTGCATGTTCAGATTTATAAAGCCCACTGAAGTGGTTACCACAAACATGTTCACCAGTGTTACAGACACTAAGCGAGCTATGAGCAACGCTGCATTTAAACTTGTACAGAGCTCCAAGATCACATGTGACAATATTTCTGATGTTCATAGTAAAATTGTCAGATTTTTGGACTTCAGGATCCGTTGTAATGGTTCTGTTTTGTTTAAAATTAATATGCTTTGAATGAATGTTTTTGTTTTTAAATATATTAATTAAAAAAAAAAAAACGACACGAATGGCTAATTTACTCCAGTTGAAGCATTATCTTCCATAATTAACGAATTATTTCCAATATTACTCCTTCAGTACTTTTTGCTGCGCACGAAATTATGTAGTACAAGTATATAACACATAAACGCCTGGTTATATTGGTGCTCGGTGTTCGACGAACACAAAACATTTTCTCCTGTGCTCGGTCAAAATATCCTCGTTTTTCTAATGCTATTTTGTATGTAATGATACTGTTTTGTAAAATAACTTGTTGCCACCCTGAATACTCGGCGTGTTCGGTGTACAATACACCGAGCAAATTCGTGTTCGGTATGAGAGTGAGTAAAGGCTCTCTCTTTGTGTTCGGTGCAACAACAATTTCATGGTGTTTGCCGAGCATACTCGCAATATAAACACAGCCTAAGAGAAAAGTTCAGTTATATGCAAAAAAAAAAGCAGAGACGTCGACTCTCTCACTATATCACTTGAAATAAAACTGCGAGAAGTCGACTCTCTGCTTGATTGTGCTCTTAGACGGTAAGATTTGTTTCATGCAACTTAAAAAAATATACGGAAAAGGAGAGAAACGACAGGGGGATTGACAAAATCGCTCGGGCAGTATTTTTTTATGAAACTTTTTAGATGTTTTTCATTATTTCAAATAAAATAAGCTAAAGTTTCATACAACTAAAATCACTGTATAAGAGCTACATGAAACTTCAAAAGGGGATGCAAAAAATCGTGTGAGATTAATCTCACTGTCTAAGAGCTGACTATGTAGCCGATCTCCATATCACTTCGTTCGCTAAACGTTAACAACAGCATAACTTCGTTTCTTGTTAGTTTCGCATGAGTGCAAAAACAACGCGATTTCCGTTGCAAAATTTTCGATTTACCCTCGCTAAAGAAAAACTTCCAGAACAAAATACTAACCTAATAGAGAAATTCTACTTGCATATCCAATTTCACCGATCAAAAATCTAGTATGTAGTAGCAAAAATTTTAAGTTCTTATGGCCTGCTTGAAAATAATTTCGTGTGATTAAAAATTCCCCAGACTAAATAAACTTTCACTTCACCATTCATTCAAATTGGGTGAATTAAAATTTGTGTGCTTTAAATCCTCTGGTGCAGTTTAATTTCTAGGGTCTTCTTGTTTTTCAGTATTAAATCACATTGAAATTTTGTAAATAAATGTATTATTATACGTAGATAACGCCTCTTAACCTTGTGTCTAGCTGCAACAAGCTAATTCTATTAATATATTTAACGTATAATAATAAAGAAGCCAAAAGTATCATCGCGCGCCTATTTGTTATTGATGAAAGGCCCAATGTATAAATTTATTTGAAATTTGTGAATTGATTTTTTTCTTTTTATTCCTTTTGAATTTGAATATGTGTTTTCATTGACACCGCTAGTTTGACAATTTGATTTGTTCAATTCTAAAGTTGTTTACCTCGTCACACATGATAAATGTTTTTATTTTAGCTGCTGCTGGTAGTGTTGCTGCAAGTACTTATTTTAGTTGCGAAATTGAAGAGGAAACTCATAAGAATTATTTTTATTAATTTATATTAACTTAAATAAATAAAACGACTATATGATACGACATGATATTTTTCAAAATTGCAATTAAATTTTAAAAGTACTATACACGTAAATACTACAATAAGACACACACACATGTACTCAAATAAATTATTTTTGTCACACCACGTAAATATTATGGCTCAAATTCACACATTTTATTTATTTACAAAATAATTTAATTCTCATTTTTTGTGTTTAGAAAAAGTAGTTGCCATCTACAATGAAATATTTATTTTTTCCAATAATATTAAATTTGAACTAATTTCGATACATAAATCCAAAACCATGAGCCAAATTTGGAAATAAATTATCATTTTCGAATTATATAAAACTATTTAAAATTAGGTACTATAAGTATTTTAATTATAACCTAGTCTAAATGAAGTATTCTCTGTAAATAAATGCAAATCATATTCCAATTATACTAAACCCTCGATTTACGTCGTCTCGATTTAAGTCGTCAAAAAATCCATTTCTTTGTTTGCAACGTTGAATTATTCGATTTCCGTCTGTCGTTGTTTTTCGATTTGAGTCGTAAAAATAACGTATTTTTGAAACTTTTTCCTTCCGGATTCAAAAATTTTTTAAGCAAAATTTGCATTGAGGATTAATCGTGTTATTGAATTCACAATGAAATTCAAATTTTATGGCAAACTATTAAAGGATATAAAAAGTCTCCATGTTAATTTTAAAATCCAAGGAATATGCGTTATCGCTTTGATTATAATTCTTTGTATTTTCTGCTAGTGCGTATCCTAAGATGATTTCATTATATCGAGACATGATCGTTTTTTTGAAAATTGTTTTTTTTTTTCATCAACAACTGAATTCAAGCACCAGGCGCATCTTTTCACCAACTTATTCATGTACATTGTGAGAAATACTAGAGAAGATCAATTGGGATCTTTCAATTTCCCATATAGCGTCATACAAAATGAGAGTATAAAAAACCTTCTCCTGTAAAGTTCAAATGTTATCGCTATTACGATTATTTGTATTTCCACTTCTTGGAATTTTTAACTTTAGTCTCAAGACTAAACAAATAACAATATGTAAAATTATTCAAATATTTATACTTTATAATTAATATATGTATTTTAAATACGCTATGGCAACCAACTAAGCATCTGCAAATTCCTTTTTTCTACCTCCCGCTGCATTCACTTAGGCGTACGTACCTAGTTACTTTGTTATTATTTTGATTGTATTCTGCTTTTGTTTTGGCTCTTAAAAATAGAACTTTACACATGTTACGCTGCTGCATATTGCTGGTGGAAACAAAGGAAATACATCACAGCTCATCATTACCAAAGTGCGTGCATTTGTACATTTTATGATATAGTTTCAAACAAAGAAGTTCAAATTTTTTATAAAAAAAAATTAAGTGTTTTTTTTTTTTCTGCGTAGATTTAACGTTAGTGAGTAGTTTACCGTGTTATATGCAGTTTATTAAAATATATTATGTAAGATCTAAAGAAACTAAAGATCTGTAAGCTTTGTAGTTCTAGTAATAGCTAAGAACACGTAAGAAAACTAATTGCCAGCACATGAGATTAAATACATCAACTAAAAATAAATATTATCACTTGTACTGATAAGATAAATAAAAATATAATGTAATTGTTATCATTCGCAGATTTGAAGTACGCTGCACAACAAGATGGATAAAAAAGCAAATGCATCAACCACAAAATCACCACTACAAAAGGCATCAACATCATCCACACCAACGGATGATGAGTCGATAACTACAAGCACCGAATCGGAAACATTTGAAACATGGACATTGGTAAAGGATAAAAATAAGAAGGAACCCACTGTAGCCGAAGAGATAGACGATAATGGTGAAAGCAAAAGCATTGAAATACTTGGACAAGACAAGAAAGACGAACAGCAGGAAGGGGAAAAACATGATGAGTAAGTCTATATAGCATTATATTGTATATTCAAGTTGGTGACATTGACATAATTTCTTTGTTTTTTAGACCCAAACCTGACTACGATTCAAATATAGATGATCTCTCGGATGGAATTTCAATAATCAGTGAAAGTGAGAGTGGTGGACGTATTTCACCACATCCGTATCTACGTGAACATTTAAATAATTTACAATATTCAAGTGCTGATGAACTTGATCAGCCGTTCTCAAAACCACTAATAACACCACCGAATGCACCAGTGCTGCCATCCGCTGCTACCGCTTTGCACAGTAAATGTGATGACATCAACGATTACAACGCCAACAGTGGTAGTGGTACCATCACCGACAATCAATTATTGCGTCAAAGACGCAGAAAACGTTCTACATCAGTCAACTCCAACGCTACTGAAAAGAAAGCTTTACAGACTGTTGGATCAATTGTGAGCGCTAGACACATACCGCCCATTGTTCAGCGTGGTCTTGCTGGCATTTTTTATGTGGGCGTGACTTTGGCTATTTTGGCATTGATTGGTAAATTGCATTATCCCGAATGGCGTCCATTGTCTACAAGTGATAGTAAATCAATGACAGCATTAGAACAGAAATTGAGCGACATGGAACTGCAAAATAATTTAATGCGCGCCGAAATTGATATACTTTCAAAGCAAGTTCATTATTTGAGTGATCTGAAGGAGAATAATCGTGGAAGTCGTGGTGGTGGGCGTTTAGATGATAAAGAACCACTGTCATCATCATCGTCATCAACACAACATCAGCAACAATCAGATCACGCTGGCGATTTTGTAATGGGACATAAAGGCGGAAAGACTTTTAAGGCTTGGCCAGGTAACGGCAAATCAATGCAGCCGATGGATATAACAAAAGATGATCTCAAACGTCCATTCAAATGCACCGATGGAAAATATGTGGAAATTGCTGGAATGTGTGTAGACAAAGCAACAGTTTCCGTTGACGACGGTGATGAAAAAGAAGCGTCGGTTGTAGATGAACTTGGAAATATTATCAATGATATGTTAACAGAATCGCAAACATATAAAGCAGTTAAAGCAACTGTTGATACGTTACAGTCAGTGGTTACAGATAGTGAGGAAGAGAAGGAGGAAGAGCAAATAAATACCGTAACCGAATCAGAAAAATTTAAACGCAATGCTAAAGTGTATAACTTGAAGGATGAACATAACGAAGACAAACACACTGACAGAAAAGAAGAAAAATTTCCGAAAAATTTCAAACGCTCTTCTTATACCTCCGCAGAAAATCGTGCTGCTGGTGATGCTAATTCTAAGGAGCGTGGTAAATATGAAAAAAGGCAACAATATCACAAGCAACAGCATCAACATAAACACCATGAATATGATGATGATGACGACGATGACGACGATGATGATGACTCCGAAGAGGTTTATAAGAAACATGACAGCCAACGTTTCTACAATAACAACAAAAATCATAACGATCATTCTAAAGAAAATTCAAAAGAACGTTTTGATAAGCAACAGCAGCGTAGAAAATTGTCCACCTCCTCAGAGGAACAGCGCTTCCACAAGGATGGCCAGTGGCATGAGAAATTAATGCAGCAGCGTGAAAATGTACGCCGCAAAAATGAGCGTCAACGAAATGACAAAAATTGGTATATCGAACGTGGCGATAGTCGTGAACAAATGCGACACAGCTGAAGCATATTCAATCATTTTTATTTCAAATTATGAAAATTTTGTAAGAAACTTTTCTAAAAATTATTTTATACCTAGTTTGTTACTCCACTCAATCTTCTACTAAAGTTGTACTGTTACCATGTCCTATACTTTTTGTTTGATTGATTTTTATTATTACACATGTAATATAGCTGTAGCAAACCTAATTATATAAATTTTATTTTAATAATATCCTCATGATATATAACGATGTCAACTAATTTTGTTGATGATGACTAAAAATCATTAATTAATTAAATAATAATACATTAAAAATATAATTATTTTGTGATAAAAATTGTATTCATTTATATTTTTTTTCTGTAAATTTTTTAAGCTGCTTCTCTTAAGTGAAGAGCTGTGTGTTGTTTCATTTAATTTTTATCATTTAAATATATCCTACTATGCATAAGTAATTCATATAAATATATGTATGTAAATTTTATCTGTTTATATAATTTAATGTAACATTAAAAATAATATCTTAAAATCAAATTATGAGAACATACTTAAATTACATCTGGAAAATTGCTAAAATGTCATATAAAAATAAAACAAATTAAAAATAATTATAAAATTATTCAAAGTTCTATTATTTTCCAACAGCACAAAGAACTAAAAATTCCATTTTCCAGAGAATCTATAGAAGAAATATCGGATTTATGCCTTTTTTGAAGCGTATTTTTATGGAGAACACCGTTTCGGAATTGAATTTATGCAGAAAAATATTCCTATACTTAATAGAGAATTTTTTAAAAAATCGAATAGAAACGTCATGAGACCTGCAATTTTCCTAAAATTTTTATTGCAATGTTGTATAGCCGTTTCATATTACACCGTGCCACACAATTTCGGATCCAGCGTAACGACTGTGATAGCTGAAAAGGACATGACCTAACAATAAAAACCCTATATAGGATTTTGCCAACAGTCTTAGTTGGGCGTTTGGTACACCCCGTGGAAGCTGATCGGTTTTTGGTGCTAATAATTTGGCGTTTTCTAACTTTTTGGGATATAACCGTACAATTCTCGATGTCTTAGTTTGAGAATCTATAATAGGAAAGAGTATATGGAAAAATTTTGTCTAACACTGCCAAGTAAAAATTTTGCCAAAATAGTAAATTTATTTATAAAATCTCAAAAACTGGCATTTGGAGTAGAAATCGGACGTAGAAATATGAGAAAAAATGTTTATTTTTTAATGTAAACTAAGGCCTCAGAACATGACAAAGCCTTAAAACAATCCACTTTTGCGATATCAAATGAAAATCGGATAAAAACGATTTTCCATGTATTTTACTACAAAAAATTCCAAGTGGTGAAAGTTTTTGTAAATTTGTAGAGTAGTATAATCACTGCTATTCTAGTTTTTAAAATCAAATCAGAATAAATGTAAGTTGCAACGGATTTTATAAAAGCGGTGAATAACTAAATATGTAGCATTTATCTTACAATGTTTTTTATTGTATATTTTAAAATATAGTTTTAACATGATACACTTCAAAAGTTACTTAATAAATGTAAAGGGAAATAATGGACACAAGTATGTAAAAAATTCCATACAAAGGTTTTATTTTTTGTGTACAAAATTTAAATTTCTCAAAGATTAAATAAAAGAAGTAAACAGGATATTTGACAAAGCGATAAATTTTAACTATTTTCAGGCAACGAGTTTTTCATATGGATTGGAAATGATATGGTATTAATTCTAGGAGTATAATCTACCTAATAACCTTTCGCTCTCATGACAGAAAAACTGCATTGCACTATATTATAAAAAGTATACATATATAAAAATCTCTGGTTTTTAACAAAACAACCTATCTCATTTTGTTTGCTTCGACATTTTTGTTCCTGTCGATTCCAAATCGAATTTAGTTTTGGAAACATAATTGGAAAAGGATATTTCTTTTACAGAGAAAGTTCGTTTTGCTAAAAGTCCATTGATTTGTATGTGTAATAAATAATAAGGTATATAAAAAAAAGGTTAAATTAAATTTTTTGCGTCTATATACTATTACTCAGCTACGCTTTATTCCTCCTGCTTCTCCTCAATACAATTCTACCACATTCGATTTGCTTACTTTCTGATCGACCATTATCACCGGCTTTGACTCGTGCAGCGACGTTTCATGCAAATGACGATGTGCTAACATTGATGAACGCCGTTTAAATGTCTTGTCGCACATATCGCAGGAAAATGGACGTTCACCCGTGTGTGCGACGGCGTGACGTTTCATTTGCTCCGATGTGGGGAAACACTTTTCACAGTGCGGACACTCATACGGTTTCTCACCAGAATGGCAACGTTTGTGAGCAATTAAATTGCTCGAGTAACGAAAATCACGTCCACAAACATCACATGTATGTGGTTTTTCTCCAGTGTGAACGAGCATGTGTTTCTTATAGCCAGACTTTTGTGTCATCGATTTGCCGCAAATGTCACATACAAAGGGTTTTTCACCGGTATGAACAAGCATGTGAGTGCGTAGAGACGAGGATTGACGATACGATTTGCCACACAAATCGCAGGTATTAGGATTATTTGGATTATGTATGACCAGATGTCCTTCATAGGCATTGCGAGTCTTGAAGCCCTCACCACAGAGGCTACACAAAAATGGTGTTTTGTCAGAATGTAGCTGCATGTGGTACTTGAAAGAGTTTGGATTACTCAGTTGCTTACCGCAAACCTGGATAAACAGAAGAAAAAACAATAGTAATTAATGGAACAAAACTGAATCAATATTCAATTCATTCTCGGCTGCTTGCCTGCCAACCTTGCATTGCAATTCCGGATTTGAAGGTTTCGGTTCTGTATTTTTTCGACGTGTTTTTACTGGCATCATTATTTTGGCATCAATCTCTTCTGAATATGTTCGTTTTCTTGATTCTCTTCCTATATGCTCTGTTACATCTACTTCCGAGTGGATTTGTTCTTCTTCAGGTGTTGAGGACATTTCATAAAATTCAGTTTCTTCCTGTGTCTGTTCCTCTTGAAATTCTTCTTCCCCCTCGTTTTCTGTACTATACACCTCTGTTGTCTCTGATACTTGATGAACCACCACTGTATCCTCATCCACTTCTTCTTCATCATGAACTTGGTGGTGGTGTTCTTCGAAAATTTGCTCTTCTTCGTCCGCAGATTCTTGCAAAACTGTCAAAGTCATGTATTCCATAGTGTCCATGGCACGTTTCATTTGAGCTGCTGTTGCCAATTCTTGTAGCTCTTCTGATTCGATTTCATAATGCTGTTGTACCACTACTTCTTCTGTCTCATCAACGGCGCTCTCTTCCACAAGCTCGCCGACCAATTCAGCATGTTGTTTTCGTAGCATCTCATCAGCTTCCAACACCATTTTCTTAAATGCATACGATTTTGCTAGAGTGTGCACACATTGGATACAAATATTACTAGGCAGATGGGCTTCTCCATGCGAAAACTCCATATCCGTGCAGAAAGTTAACATTGCGCCGAGTGTCTGAACTTCTCCCAAGATGATACCGTGTTTGTATAACGATTTGTAATTGTCGCATTCTGCGATGCACGTACGGCAGATGACCACATTCCTTGCGTCTCCATCGGCCATTTTTAGACAATGTAGTCAAAACTTCTTTATGATATTTATTTTGGAAGTCAATTATGTTTTCTTTTCATACAATTCGAAACTGTTCACAATTTTTCATTTACCAAGCGCTGTTTTACCATCGAAACGATTTGAATACGAAGTTGCCACATTTATATTATTTGAAACTTAATTGTTTAGACATTTTCTATAGGCTCTTTAGCTCTGAGAAGTACCTGAATTGTCAAAAAACGTTATGGTATTTTTTTTAGTTCTGAGTAGTCAAAGCTAAAACTTTGAGTTTTGGACAACAGCGGTGAGTATAAATTGGAATGTATATTGGCTCAATAATGAGGTTATAGCAACGCTACAAAAAACAAAACAAAAAAAATCGACCTCATATTTTATTTTGCATGCAGGGTTGAAAATTAATTTCTTCTATCAAATTCGTAACGAAGCAGCTACCTACTTTGCTTTCATATTTTCTTTAACTTTAATAAACTCTTTTTATTTTTGCAATTATGCTGGTAATATAATCTTAATGTTTAGCCATAGTTCTTACAAATAAAATGTATTTACTCTGTCTGAGTTTTTAAATTGTGTTATCTGACAGTTCGTGCGCAATACGTTTGAAAACTTTATCGGAGTCGTCAGAACATACTCTAATCGATGTGCTTGAGCTCTATTCTAACAAGTAAAACAAAATCAGCTGTCCACTGCCTATAACTTTAGGAATGGAACTAACCAGAGCTGACATTGCTTTACTGCCATGGTGCACTATTGTAATTTAGCCTTTATGATATTTTCAATAGATCGCAGTGCTCATTTATTAACGGTGGTGGCAAAGTCTGCTTAGAGCTTCAAAAGCTTTTATACCATTAAGTATGCACGCACAGACGCGACTTTGTAGCAGCAACAGAAGTTGGGAAAACGCAACACGTTATTTTATATGCGTCAATGTCGCAGAGCGTTTTTCGAACATAACTATTTTTTTGTTTTATCGAGCTGAAGACGCAGCTCACAGCGTTTATACTGCAATTTTTTATTCTTCTTCAACTTTTTCTTTTATTACTTTTGATAGGAAAGTTTTTCAACACAAAAATTATTGAAAAATTTTCGATAAGAAAAAGTTAATAGAAAACTTGCGAAAACATCGCATTTTATTTTATTGTAAAAAGTAAATCGTTTTTAGTTTTTTTGCACAGAAAAAATAAGCAAAAAGTAAAACAGTAAGGTAACGTGCGTTTTCGATGTTTGAGAATTCGAAGATCAGTGCGCGCATACCTTTATCCCCAAACATATGTGGTTTTAGTAGAAGCTTATTAATATTATCCATAATTTTACTCTTCTTCCTTTGGCAATCAGCCGTCGCACTTACCAATTGCATGTAATCAACTTCCACACGTGCAAGTAAACTGCTGCAATTGAGAATATATATGAAGTCCGAAAAATTTCGAAAATCGCGAAAAGTAGCTGCAAGTAGAGTGGATGCCACACGTGCAAGTGCAAGTTCATTTAAAAAATTCCGTCGAAAGAAAAGGTTCTCACTACATTGGAGTTGTCCGTGAACCACAAACAATTGCAGCCCTGGCATTGGTTTACTTAGTTCCACATGGGGCTGCAATAATTTTGTTTTTGACATATACTTTGATCAGCTGTTTTGGTTTATAAATTGTTAATTCACGTGGAGTTTGAATTGAAAAGTTGCAATTTGTTTTCGTTCATAACAAAATAAAGAATTAATCGATGCAAATTGAATGGCAGATGGAATTTTAAGTCAAATGGAAATTGAAAATGTTACTGACGAACCGGATACGAAAAAATTTAAAATAACAAATGCTGAATCGCAAAATGAAGCTGACAAAAAAAATAAACCCGTACCGGGTCCAGGTGAAACTCCGCCAAATCCGATGAGTAAAAACCAAATAAAGAAGCAGATCAAAATTGCACAATTTGAACGAAACAAGAAAGAACGACGCTTAAAAGAACGTGAACGTCAAAAGCAAAAACGACAGGAGGCATTGTCAAAAGGACTGCCGTCGCGTGTGGGGCCATCCAGAAAAGAATTAAAAAAACGACAGGCATCAGCAAAAGATGATGCTGAAGCGTTACAAGTTGCCATTGATCTGGACTATGATGATTTAATGCAGGAACGTGATATAGCTAAGTGTGTTAAGCAATGCTTGCGTATTTACACAATTAATCGACGTTCACAACGTCCAGGGCAGCTACACTTCACTGGCATCAAAAGCGATGGACACATACATACCTCATTCAAAAAAAATGATGGTTGGGAAAACTGGAATGTTTCGTATCATTTTGATCAAACGCATACTGAAGCATTTCCCAAAGAGCAATTAGTATATTTAACTTGTGAATCGGATAAGGTGCTGGAGCGCTTGGACCCGGCACGTATTTATATAATTGGTGGACTAGTTGATCATAATCATCAGAAGGGTTTATGCCACGAGCGAGCTACGAGTATGGGGTTGGTAACGGCAAGGCTGCCACTGAGTGAGCACGTTGATATGAAAACACGGTCAGTGCTTAGCACTTACCATGGTAAGGTTTATGAAAACAAAGATTTAGTGATCAAATTTGGCTATAACTTAAATTGTTTGCAGTTTTCGAAATAATTCTGCGCGTTTCTGAGGGAAAATCATGGACGGATGCGATTTTAGAAACGATTCCCATGCGAAAGGGCGCGAAACCAAAACAAAACATAGTTGAATTGAATGCAAAAGAAAGTGGAATAACAGAAAAAATTCATTCAAACACTTTAAGTTAGCAATAAAAGTCATCATTATACTTTATAGTTTATTTTGATTTTATTTAGCTTAAATTTTACAATAATTACATGTGTTTTTGTTTTCTTCATGCAAATAAAAGGTTTAAATTTTGAATAAATTATCATATTTATACTTAAATATACAGCACATATACCACTTTATTCTGTGAAAATTATACAAGTTTAATTTTCCTTTTTCAATTTGCTTATAAAATCACATTTATACTAAAAACAAAATTATAAAGTACCTAATAAATAAAATTCTCTTTAATTTTAAGTATATAATTTTATAAGCTAATTTGGTTGCAACTTAAGTAATTGAGGGAGAAGAAGTTCTATTGCGTAAACTTAAAAATGTAACAAAGGAAAATATACAAAAACAAAATACATAGCATCTTCAATAATTGTTTAAAGGAAATCATAAAATTTCTAAAAAAAAATAAAAAAATTGAATTCAAAATAAAAAAACGAGTACATACATTTGATAGAAGCTAATTTGAGCAGATGATAGTGTGGTAAATTAATTTGACTGCAAGTAGTTCTCAGAAAATGCCAGTATGATTTTATCATTGTAATTTATTGGCATTCCATTTATCAAAAATTTTAAATTGTTACCTAAGAAATTTAGTGTAAATATGTAAATTACGAATTATAAGCAACATCTTTATAATGGTGTGGTTTAGTGAAAAAATAGTTCAAGGAAATTCAGATTAAAATAAATTTAAATACCAATCATTTTTTATTTAAATGTTATCTTCAATTTGAGATCAGTTTATTAAGTATAATAGCTCTCGCTTTTTTTTTTTTTTTGTCGAAGAACCCCACTAAAATCCGCTTAAATGTAGCTTCTTTTACGCATTGTTCAAACGAACATAAAAATTATTTCTTTTTTTACAACCTTCATCCCCCAAAAGCAGACTGATATTTTGTTTATACGATAATTTATTTATACTCTTCTTGATTTATAATTTCGAAATCGCTACCGTCACTGGCATCGGAAAGCTCTTCGTGTGCAGTTGCTAGACGGTCTTTTTTACCACTACTACCGCTCCCACCATTATTTTTGCCAAAAAGATTCCAAGGCGAAATGCTCGTCAAGAGATTTGGCAATAATGTTGCACTGATTGCCGCATCGGCAGCAGTTTGTATATGCGCGCTATCAACTGTATCATCGTCAGCAGTTTTTCTTCTGGTGGAAGAAGTTGCATCGATGTGATCGTCGGGAATAGTTAAACCCTTCCCTATGCTGTCCACTGACGAAGACGATGAGCTGGAGAGGGTTGAGTCACTTTTAAAGTGAGATTTTTTATAATTAATATCGTAGGATTGATTGCGTGGACCGCTTCGATAATATACAGCAGAAGATTGAGTAGTGTTAATAACTGGAATTAAATCATCATTGTCATCATCTGTAGAAGATTCATCGATTTCAGGTATAGCATCTGGTATTAAAAGCTCCGATGGGATTTCATCACTTTTATCTTCTTCCTCACCTTCTCCATCTTCGGTTGGTGATGTGGTGAGTGTGGCAGAATCACTTGCACGTTCGAGTATGAAAAGATTGGTTTCGTTTACTTCGGGAAAGTAAAATTGCATTAGCTGGTCTTCTCGTTCATTTTCATCACTTGGTGCGCTTTGACATATTGTAACTATGAACAATAAAACAAAACATATTAATATAAAGATTGCCCTTTTTATATGTAAATAAGTATTAAAATCGATTTTGTATAATACCTTCAGGATATCTTCTGTCCCATTTGAAATCAAATATTCCTTGTAGACATATTGCCAATATAATCAATATAAGCACAATAAGATTATCGCTTAGAAAGAGTCCCAAATAAGCCAGACCCAAAAATAGGGAAGCCGCTCCGCCACGGAACATATTTGGATGATCGTTATGGATCTCGCCCAAACTCTCTTTAATGTGGTTAAACTTAATTAGTAATTCAGGCGGTACAACCAATTCCCAACTACAACGAGTTTTATAGTACCAAAAGCAGAATGTCAGCAGAAAAAGGCTCCCAAGTGGACGTACATGTAACCTGAAATAGAAAAAGACAATCCATTAGTTAAGAAAATGTTTCTTGAGATTAAAAAATAATGGTTATTAAATTTATACGATTTTAAATTTCCTTATAAAGCTTAAAAATATAATTTAACTTTTTTACAACTGGACACCAGTACATGTTATGTATTCAACAATAACTTAGATTTAGGTGATTGATTTCAAATTGAAATTAAATAACAAGCTTAATGATCCTAGTAGCAAATTATGCAAAACACAGATAAAACAATCAGTTCACAGTTCTCCTTCAGAAACAAAAATACGATACTAAAACAAAAAACGCTTTGAATTATACCATATCCATTTTGCGATTTATTCGAAATTAGGTCAAAAGCGGTGGATTTTACGAATTATACTAAAAATATGCGCTTCCTTGGTGGTCTAGTGGTAGCGTGCTAGAGTATATTCTCAGGGGTTCCAGGTTCGACTCCCGGCAAAGGCATGGCCGTACGCTTTTCTTAAAAGCTAACTCATATGAAAATAATCCCTTCTATGTATCACTAGTCGACTGAATAAATAACAAAAATGCAGTAGCGACGTCTTTGAGGGTAATGGCAAGAAACAGTGAAATCCCCGATGTTCACCACACAACTGTAAATTCACCCAAAATGTCAGCCTTGACACAAACTGGATGCACAACAGTTTGGTGAAATCTAATCCTGAGCAACGTCAAAAGATGGCAGTACTATCTACTCAGGATCATTTGCGTAGGCCAATCACCTGTTCAGATGGTAACAAAATGATTAACGAAACTAATACTAGGTGCATGCTTGCTTAGTAGAAGTACTAAGAAGAAGAAGAAGTCCTAAGGTCTCAAGAGGAGTAGAAGAAATAAAAAACAACTAAAAATAAAAATTTGGGGTTTGAAAGTAATGGGATCAGTTCTTTTAATTTTGTTTTCCAATACCACGAAATAAATCTGATAAAACTTCTTTGAATCATTTTTAAATTTGAAAAAGTCACCGAAAAATATATAATGTATATTATATATAGACTAAATACGAAATCGGGTTTGACCAAATACTTATGGTTTGCAAAATATAAGTCTACATATTTCAGCAAACCTTGTGGGAAGTATGTATGTCAAAGAAGACGATTAACCCTACCAGAGTAATTCCTTGAACCTGGGTTCCAATATTTTTTTAAATAATATTTTTGATAGAGTTAGTTCAAAACAGGATCATTTTTTTCAAATTTGTTCTGAGAACATTAATTTCCAAACTTCACTTCATCAAAAAAATTGACTTTAATTCACATTTATATTCACAATGTTGATAGAAGGAATTCAAAATGCATGAAATTCTGTGACACAAAAGGAAAGGTTGAAGCTTTGGATCAAAATACGATGTAAACTCGATTTTTGGCGAATTTGTGAGCTATTCCCCTCATATGATGACAAAAATAAAAAAAGTTGCATGTTGGACTTAACAGAAAAATTTGCTACAAGTTATCAGCACATACAAAGCATTTTCAACAGTCTAGATTGAATTGTTATTAAAATGGAACTCTAAAAAATTGTCAAATCATGCATAGCTTTTTGAAAACATGAGTTGTGTACCACGAAAATAAATAATTATTTAATTATTACTACACATTTTGTGAGCAATTATGGTAATGTCTATAAAATTCTTGTATTTTTAAGTAAATGCTTATATTTTAGTCTAATTTAATTTTTTGCAAAAGCAAATCAAAGTTTAAGGGTAAAATTTTAATTTATTTAGTTCAAGGTAGATCGAATCAGCGCAGAGAACGAAATAAATAAAGCGAAAAAGAAAGGAAACTAAAGACACAAAAAAAAAAAAAATAAAAAAAAACGAAATACTTAAAAAGTTGAAAAATTAAAATAAACAATAAAATCAAATAGAAATATAATTATCTAAAATAAATCAAACTACATAAGATAAACTAACAATTCGAATGTGGCAGAAAATAAAAAAGAACAAAAAATGCAAAAATAAAATAAACAAAAAAGTTTATACATAAATAAAAGAAAAATCAAATAAATGAAAATTGGCACGCAACTATGATTGAATTATTTAGTTGGAAATTGTTTATTTTTAGTTTGAAAGTATATATTTTTAAATTCAAAACAAAAGGAAAATAGGAAAATAATATTTTAAGAATATTATTGTATATTTTCTGTAATGAAAACACAAAACAAATGTTTTCAGCAGTATTCATCATAAGTAGTGAATGAGTTATTATTATTATTATTGTTTGTTAATATCAGATAAAAATTTGTTATCGTAGCAAATTTGTGTGAATTTGTTGAACTCGCACAAGCGGAAAATATAATTAGTTTTCAAAATTGCATATGGCCATTCCACGATAACCGTTACCAAATTAAAAAAAAAAGTTAAAGCTATTGTACTAAGTATTTAATAAATTTAACTAATTTTATGCAAAGAAAAACTTAGAGTTTAGTGTCATAAGATCAAAATTTCAAAACAAATTAAAAATTTATGATTGTGTCATCTAGTTTTCAGCCACAGTGAAAATCTGGAAGCTTGAAATCCGTTATTACATTGTTCTTTTTTTTTTTTTTTTGCAAAAGTAAAAATTTATTCCACGCAGCAACACCCTATACTAAAAAACAAATTTAAGTTCTATGAGTTTCTTTTCTTGAACTAAAAAAAAATGGTGATACTTGAAGCTATGAAACAATTTATTTTGATTTCCGCAATATAATTGGTTCGAATTATTCCCATGACTAGTGTAGATTCGATACCCATATAGAATCGATACTTTTACTCATTACTTGTATCGAATAAAAGTATCGACGCTACCGAAAATATCGGAAAAAAGTATCGAATATGTACTTGTATCGAAAACTCGTTTAAAGAGGCCAATTACTCTTTTTTTTAAGTGGTTGTCAAGGAAAACATTCAGGCCAGAACGGCCCATTGTAATACATTGTAATGGTTGAGCCTACAGTTTACACTACGTACACAAGTTTTTCGCCAATAAATTATGGTTTTGAGCACGGTTGCCACTTTGGTACAATTCTACCAAAACTGGTACATTTTTTTCCATTTTTCTGCGTTTGGTACATTGGTACATGTTTTTAAAATTTGGTACATTATGTGTTCAAATTTGGCTTTTATAATTAAGAATTCTAAACTTATTTTCCAAATATTTTTTGTTGAAAAAGTTTAAATTTAAATATATGTGATATATAATGCTTCCAAGAGAATTGTGTGTTGGAAGTTAAGAGTCTCATTATATCTTGTCGGCCAAAGACTATTTGTAAAATACAAAATTTAATTCAATTAATGTGTTACTTTTTATTAAGAATGTAGTCTGGTTTTCCCGCCTAATTTTTAGGGTTTTTCAGGAATTTTTTTTATAACAAAATAAAATATCATTTAATTTTTTTATATGTTCTTAGTGATATCTTTAACTGTCCAAAAAAAATGTTTTTGGTGTTTATTTTACGATATTTTTTAGTATTTTTTATGACCTAAAACAAATTCAACCCAATCCCAGCGCCGGTCAAAAAAAACTTTGTTTCGTGAATAACGCTTTTTAAGTTTTAACGACAGATAAAGTTTTAACAACAGGCGCTCTCAACTATTTTGAATTTTGGTCTGAAATTTACAGTATATTTTCTGTATATTGTACTTTCGAAATATGTTTAAAAAAAATAATCGTTTTTGAAACTCGAACACCAGACTACATCCTTAATAAATAAAATTTAATGTTACTTATTATATTGGTACATTTTTCCCCGATTTGGTACATTTTTTCCTAAATATTGTTACACAAAAAAATAAGTAAGTGGCAACCGTGGTTTTGAGTTATTTCCACTGGAAGCACGTGAATCATATAGAAATTACGTTAATTTAATTTAGCAAATCGCTAGAAAATTTGTAATAGAAGGAAAACTAATCAACAGATTAAAGCTTGTTAAAAATATTTTATTTTAATGAAAAGGTTTCAATAAACATTATGTTCTATATGCATGCTAGAACTTCAATACT
Organism: Toxonevra muliebris; assembly: GCA_963691655.1. Lineage (NCBI taxonomy): Eukaryota > Metazoa > Arthropoda > Insecta > Diptera > Pallopteridae > Toxonevra > Toxonevra muliebris. Next base: position 115,043,548 of record OY829326.1, on the reverse strand, counting down.
GTACTGCAATATTGTCATACATTGAAATATTGCAATATGGACTGTAATATTTTGCATAATTCTGCAGTAGCATTTTGAAATATATTATTGATTGCTGTAAAATATTGTGAAATGATCCACAATTTTAAATATTGTATAGCAATATTTCAGTTTTTTAAATAAGTTTTTTCCAAAAGTATCAAGTATCCGATACTGACCCTTTTTTCAGATACCAAGTAAAATACTTATGTTATAGCATCGAGTGAAAAAAGTACTTGAATCGAATGAAAAGTATCGAGTTTTTACTTGTATTTACTTGTATCGAATCATCACTACCCATGACCCAGACATGTCTTTGGCAACCTGTAAATTAAACATACATAGCGAAATATTAAACATAGCTGACAACAGATGGTGAGAAACGCACACGTGCTCCCATACCAAATTAATTTAGCCATCCAACAACCCTAGGAAGTAAGAATCTTTTGCTTCTTTAAATATATCATCTATTAGCAATGTAGTGGCAATAATTACTGGGCGTTTACTGATTAATATTTCTGACTTTTGAAGAATTGTATTGATGAGGAAACGACTTTTCACAGCGATTCAGACATGTGTTTTTATTTAAAAAAAAATAGAGTATAATTGTTAGAAGAAATTAAAGATGCACGTATGTTTTTAAAATATTCGAGAATTAAACTTTCCTAGTCCTCATATTCTGTAAGAAGTGCCCCATTTCCAGGAGTGTCCTATGCTTTCAGAATCCGCCACGACTCCTAACCAGTGATCTTAGTGATAGTTCTTAAATCTTTCAACATCCAATATAAGCTCTAATATTTGAAATCATAACCCAGAATAACATGTTTCGATTTCAAATATCTTTACTGAATAGTGATGTTGAAACTACCACTAGCGTTCTATATACTTATTTTTTGTTGTGTTTTCTCATTGTAACTAGTCTACATAAGAGTTCGTCATTAAAAGTCGAGTACATGAGAGAATGTGTTTTAGAAAAATGATTCTAGGTGTCATTTTTCTGAAGCAGGCCCCATTCATATTTTCAGTAGGCTATGAAAATTAAATCTGGGTGATAATTTTCAAAGTCTTGACTACTGTTCATGTCTAGTTTTATTTTGAGTAATGTCTAACATAGTCAAGACTTTGAAAATTAACACCTAGATTTAATTTTTAATAGTCTAAGTACTAAAAATATCATAAAAAAAAATTTTGTTTTATTTGAAATACATACATAGATTAAGAGTTTAATTTTGAACATTTGACGAAGGAGCATGATATGGGCAAAGGATAAAATACTTGAATAAATTCTCCAGTATCTTCTAGGTCAAATGTGCTTACTTCAACTTCGAAATTAAAACATTGCGATCCTAACTGACAGCCAAGCGACTATCAAGGGCACTCGAATCCTATCACGTAAATCCCAAACTATTTAGAGAGTGTCTTAAGAAACTCAATACGCTTAGCTTGTAGAACAAGGTCTGGATACTTTGAGTTCCAGCCCATGTAGGAATAGAAGGTAATGACAAGGCAGACGAATTAGCACAAAAGGGGGGACAAAAACCCTATTTGTAGGACCCGAACCCTTCTGTGGAATAGGAAAAAGGTCTCTAACAATGATGTTAAAGAATCAAGAAGAACAATTACGAACATCATACTGGAATAATCTACCAGGAATGGAACAATTAAAAACTCTTTTAGGAACATATAAACTAAAAAGATTTAAGGAATGTATGAATTTATCAAAAAAGAATCTAAGAACTATAACAGGTATTTTGACAGGACACTACAGGCTGAACTATGCAAAAATGAGTTACGTATATTTTGTGAAGAGGATACCGCAACGCTAAAATATCTTCTAATAGTGCGGACACACGAGAGTGCATTTCAGGCAAATTTAACATTTCGTTGAAATGTGTCTGAAATGCAGAATTTCGCCATACAAAAAGTGTCAATTGAAATTCTATATTTCAGACTCATTTCATTGAAATGCATCTGAAATGAAGAAGTTAACTAGCAACCCTCAAACGCAAGGTTGCAAAAAACAGGAAAAATTTAAGATTTATAATATTTATTAAGCGAAAAAAATAAAATAATGGAGTCGGAGAGTAACTCATTGCCATTCCTCCAATTTTCCACAATTGCTATATAAATTCTTGAAAGGCAACATTTTTATTTATTTTTATTTGCACAAAACACACACAAAAATTCTTTTTCTCCAAACTTATAATCTGTCAAAAAATTAATTTTAAATTGATTTTTTGTCGTGTGTCCACCTAAATTTGAAATGCAGAATTTCAGCAAAATGCACTTTCGTGTGTCCGCACTATAAGACTATATCCTTGCTAATGCAAAGCCGGAAAATGTACTTGGGATATTATCAAATACCAGACGGCATATTTAAAAACTTAGAAACTCATAACGGTTATAGGGCTTATAGAAATACTATAACCCTTAATGGAATGTATGGCTGATAGGTATACTATATAATGATAACACTATAATCCTCGAAGAGGGCACAACAGGATGCGGTGCACATCCTCATACATAATAATAATAATAAACTTTAAACATTATTTCGAGATTTTGCAGAATTATAAATTGAAGCGTACATTTCATAGTTTCAATATTATGTTATACAAAGTGACAAATATTTACATATATACATTTTTTTATATGTATTTTTACGTATGTATATAAAAATATTCCTAAGAATTTACCTAATGTAAACAAATTATCGCCTGATAATAAATATGATTGGAAATACAGGAAATGTTTGTTGATGATGTTGATGTGGATTTCACTTTTGTTATTTTCCTTATGTATTATGACTCTCATATTTTATTACTTAATTATTTTATACTTTTTCTTTCGTTTCACATTCTATTCTATATTTGTATGTATTTAGTAACTTCAGTTATTTTTTTTTTTAATTTTATGTTTGTCTTTATTTATTTTACTTGCTAATTTATTTGCACATTTGAAAAAAAATCAACTTCATAATAAATAAAACCATAACAGCAACAATCTCAACAACAACAAATATACTATCTGCTGATGTTGACGTAGTTCTAGATTAATTTTGTATATGATATTTTAGCGATCACAGCAGAAATTCTCAATGATTATACACACATACATACTAACAAATTGGTAGATATAGTTGTTTGTATGCATACTACAAAGAAACAAACAAATAAAAACAAAACCTGTCAGCATGAAATCATACGGTTCTATATGTAGTCGAATAACAAGCTGCTTGTGATGATATTGATTTGTTTACACACATATATGTATGTACTATAGTTATAAAAAAATGCGTAGTATTTATACATACCTATTTATTTATGTATATTTAGTATATGCCTACACTACTACGCAAAACTATTTGCACACCCAGAAATATTTAATCTAAGAGTTTAAATCTTAGACAGTTTTGATAGTATTGTTCATACCTATAAGGAAATCATTAAAGTTTTTCTATTATTCTACCCACATGGCTTCAAAAATCATGATCGAAATGCGAAATACACGAGCCATTGCAAGGAGCCAAATGCTTCTACTATTTATTCAAAACGCCTGAAAGCATACTTGCATTTTTTCGCTGAATACTTGTGGATCATTTTATGCTAAAGAATTATATTGGTATAAATTATATACCTATTCCCTAAATTTTTAGGGTATCCTCTTTGATTCCAGTACGACCCAAATTTTTTCTCAGGTTAAAAGTTTATACTACAAGCAATAAAATCCAATCTTAGAGTCGTTTAACAAAGCAGAATCTTCAAATTTTGATTCATCGTTTTCATAGTGCTTTTTTCCAAATTTTTTAGAACTTTTTCTGTTAATTTTCTTGAATTAATATTCTCTCAGAACAAAAATTACTAATATTAATTTGTGCAGAGTTCGAAAACAGCGAGGAAACTTGTACTTTCTTTAACCCGTCAATGAACATCATGGGTGTATTACACCCGAGCTGTTCAGTGATTTTAGGTTAGTTTTGTTGATCTCATCTTTTTCTTTCAAAAAAAATATATATAGAATATTTTTTTGCACTTGTAGCCCAATCGGTAGAGTAAAAAATGCACCAAAAGTTCATAAAAATTCTTAACAGCGATTTTTTTTCAGTAATTGTTAGTGGGGGCATGATAGATGGTAAAACCACAAAAATCAGTTCTGGGATTGCAGAGCGACCCCCCCAAAAAACCCCTTTCTTTGGTGAAAAAACGCCTTTTTGTACTAATAACTAGTTATCCGTTGGAGATATCAAAAAATTATCTAGCACACATAAAAAGCTTAAGTGATTTTCTAAAAAAAATGTCATAGTTTTCGAGATATCCAATATTTAAGAAATTGCAAATTTAGTACTTTGGATTAGTGTCCGACCGAATATTCGGTTTCGGTTTCGGCTAAGTTTCGGTTTAGGCAAAAAATATGGCCGAATATTTGGCCGAAACCGAAACTTTATAAATTTTACTGTAAATTGCATTTCAGTACGCAAAGAACTGTTTTTATTTTTAGCATATAACATAAAGTTATTCAATTTTGAATATTAAAATAAAAATGTGAATTTCATTTGTACCTATACCACAAAATGTATTTTTTTAGTGCCTTTAATATGTATTTTCTTTATTGTTAAAATAATATTTTTGTTATTTTATATATACATTTATAAGTATGTATATTAGGGCGTACCAATTTGTATGGATGAATTTTTTTCGGAGTACCGACAGAAGAGTTCCATATTCTATGACAAAAAAATGGAGAAATTCGTAGAAGTTAAAGTAATATTAAAAGTAACTATCGATTTTTATTCAAACAACTACAGTACGTAGTACTGAAACTTCTTCGAATTTTACGGGGGGGTAGGATCCATTTTTTTATTTTTTTGCCATACTTTCTTCGGGAAAGTGGATCAGAATCGAATATAGAATTATTCTGTCAACATACTTTTCAAAAAAAAAATTGGTACGCCCGAATGCATATCGAATTTTTTTTTTTTTTAGTTTTAATTAAAAAAAAAATTAAAATTATTTGAATTTTGTTTTTAACATATCTGTGGTCACAAGCAATAACAACACAACTCGAGTTTTGTCGAATTCGAGTTATTATTATAATTTGAATCTTCATATCCGTTTTCATATTGTGTCAGACTATCGGTTCAGTGGTTTACGAGATATTAGGGCGGAAAAATAGCACAACTCAACCTGATTACTCTTAGCACTTGAACCTTTGAAGTGCTCTCCTGTAAAATACAAAAAACACACTTATGCTGTTATGCCTTGTGACCACAGATATATACATATATATTAAAAAGTTTCGGTTTTGGCCGAATATTAGAAAAATGACCGAAATTCGGTTTCGGTTTCGGCCGAAAAAGTCGGTTTCGGTCGGACACTACTTTGGATGTACTGTGGATGCGCGCGCATCTTTGTTTATTTGAATTTTTGAGTGCGGAGCCTATAGGAAAAATTTAATTTCTCGAAAACCAAACAAGTTAGGAAGAAAAATCAAAAAGTGTTTTGAAAAGAATATAAAGTTCAACATCCTCTGTTATTTTCATTGACATCGGATAATTTTTTGTATACAAAAATAACAATATAGTATAGTTTTCTGTTGGTTTTTACTACTTTTACTATTTGCAGGCCTAATAAAAATAACTGGTTTCACTATATGTTATAAATGTATTATCTTTTAGTTCAAGACATTACTTCTGAAAATCCTGTTAAAGTTAGAAATAAAAAAATTATCATTTTGCAATTTAATCAACATAGGCCAAAAATAAAAAAATTTAAATCAAAAGTTTAGTACCAAATGTGTCATCCCTATTTCCTATAAGAATAAGCTTTTCAAAAGTATAATAGTTTTTATTTTATTATAACCGTACTCTTTAAGACTAACTTCAGAAAAGAGAGCATTAAATTAGTTGGTTCTTGCAGTTTGAAAGTGAAGTGCAACTTTAAAAAATTATAAATCAATTTTGTATTGAAATAAATCAAAATGAATATTAAAAAGAAAGGTATTAGCTTCATTTCTAAATAATTTTAATGTTCTTAAGTTGTTATGTACATTTTATAAAATTAATGTTGTACCAATACAATTATTTGTGTTTTTTTGTCCTTATAATTAAATTTCAGATAGAGTTTTAGTTGTTTTCCCCCCTGATCCCCCCAATGGGTTTTTAATAATAGTCAACATTTTAAGATTATAATCTATTAATATCAACCGCTCGTTTCCGCCAGTGCTTATGTTATCTCCCACAGTCCAAAGCAGGCTAGTTGTTTTTGCTTCTGGCAGACTGTGCCACTGTAACTTTTATTGCGGTGTTTTTGTTCTGTTTCAACTAATACGGATTTGATTATTCGTTTACTTTAAAGTTCGGATCCTTTTATAACGGGATAGCGAAAATTACCATATTAAAATCTGTAGGGGGGTGTTTGTGCAGGTGTCTCAACCACGCCCATTTTATCACATAATATTTTTAACATTGTTTTAAAGCCGTAACCAAAGTTTCACGTTTCTATCTCAACTGGAAGTATTTTTGGCTGCAGACTCCATACAAGTCCGACCACTGTGCAGCGGTAGAAACATTTATTTATAAGCCCTGGGGAGCCATACACTCTAATATATAATTTGGAAGAGATTACTATATAGATTATAAATATTTGTCGTAATAGTGCGTATACATGTTTTATTTTTTTCACTATCTCTGTCACCAAATTTTGTTGCAATGTAATTAATTGCTCGCTCTCTTCGAATTTCAAATTCTTTTGAAACTTCTCAGTTAATTTTGCAATTTTTATGAAGATCAATAAGTCCACTAGTTATATGTATATTTTAAAATTATATCTTAAAATTTTTCGAAAGGATGGCAAGACTAAAAGAAAGCAAAGTCAATCACGTTGTTTTGAGTATTTCACACCAATTCTCTGTGTTGTTAAGTCTTTTGATGAAATATTTATTGCTGGACATATAATTTTAAACGGTAGTGTACGTATGTATGTATTTATTTATTTATTTGTTTTTGTTAGCAATATTATTATATTACGTTTTGAATTATTATGAGCTTGAGCAATAAGTATGTTTAAATATAGTGGTGTGGGCGTTCAATTATTGAAATTACAGCACTTTTCCAATGCTGAATAAAGGAAGCATAGATTTCAACATTTTCCATTTAATAATACCTATAAAATTTCTACAAATACAATGAAGTGATGACGATGGAGGAAGAACATGTGTTTCGCTTGCCATATGTCAAAATTATAATCGCTACACATTTCCCTCAATTGTTTATTGCTCACAGAAAAATTAATTTGTGCCGATAAATAGTACTTGTTTAAATTTTCGAGGTGAGCACTTCCAATCGTCTCATTTGAACATTAGAAGAGAAAAAACAATTTTTTTTATTTGATAAAGAAAAATGTTTACAAAAAGTTTTAAATATATATAAAAACTGGTGATGTCTTTTACAGGGCTTGTAAATTATCTAAGCCAGATCAAAACCAGCAATGACATAAGTCTAGGTTTCAGAGGAGTCTAAAATAAATATCAGTGCAGTGGAAATTGGACTCTATTTCAGATTATAAATCGGAAATTGGAATTTTTCTATCAACTCAAACATTTTATAAAACTGGAATCGGAAGTGTCAAAAGAGTGTTATTGAAACTCTCTAAGCCTAGACTGATATTAAGGCTGTCTTAACCTGGAGTAGTAGAGCATTAAGAAATAACTTCAACTGAAGTTTCAATCTTGTTCTTAAAATCCCTGTACTTAATGTTCCTGTATGTTACATGAACCTTGAACTAAAGAAACTTTTACTTACTCCTTACAGATTGCTACACGAGAAAGAAAGTAAGGGACGCAACAAACATTTTACACTTGAAGTTATATATAAAAGAACTAAGGTGTTAAGTACAGGGATCTAAGGGCAAGGTTATTTTGGAGAAAAGTGGGATCGAAAACAGCTAAACGCGTTTCAGGATGCACCTGCTATAAGTTGGAATAATCTTTTTATGGATTGTTTTTTCAGAAATCTAACTTCTTTACAATATTAGATATCACAAATCATTGCTTTATCAATTAATTACCACTTTAGGCTAACTTAAAAATTTTTATCGTAAATAATCCATTTTATTGCCTTTTATGGGAATGACATTTTTAGGGTCGATTCTTCGCCATACTTTCTTAATTCCTTTTTAATTGTTTTTTTTTTTATTTGGTTTTCTATTTTTTTCTTGTGATTAGTAAAAATAATCCAAATCGATATAACTGAACACAATCGCGTTACCAAAATACGAGAACGAACCGAAGGTTATGACAAACGTCAAACAACTAAAGTAATTTTTGAACAAGTCAACAACTATAAACATTTAGATGCAAGACAAAACCAAAAATAAATGAAGAATTCTTACAAACAAAAAAGAACAAACTTGAAACCCAAGCAAAAAAAAAAAAAAATCAGTATGAGGTGATGAAAAATCTAGCGAGTATTCAACTATTCAGGAAACTCTACTCTTCTGCTTCTGATTAAGACTGTAGAAAGCTGGTTTTAAGCAGAAACTGAGCAATTTCATCATCGAGTATAATTAAAAAATAAAAAATATATAAATAACATTTGAAAACAACAAAAATAAATAAGAATAATTTATAAGCTAAAACACGCTTTAAACAAACTCCCGTCGTACCCAAGCCAAAAGAAAAAGTTGAAGGTCAAATTTTTACATATTAAAAAAACAAAAACAAAAAAGAATAAAAATAGTAATAGGTAAACTAGATTTAAAATTTTGCAATTCAAATGCAAGCGAGATCAACAAACAGACAGACCGAAATTACCGTTAAAATGTGATGTCGCAATAAAAAAAAAAAAAGGTGCAAAAAATGTCAACAATGAGTTGACGTTTCTTTCGAGAGACAGAAGCAACATTAAAATTCAGAATGATAATTAAACGTGATTACGCAATAATAATCGAAAGATAGAAAATTAGATAATAAGATAAGCAATTATCTCCAAACATTATCTGTAGATACATTCGTCTAGTTTTTGGAATAGATATCGTAACCTTAAGTCCTTACGTTTCTTTTATAAAATAAACCGAGTGCCAACAATTTTTGAAAATTTAAACATAAAACTTTTTGCTGATATCAGATTTATTTGCTCATCACATGAGAGCAACAGGCAGCAATTGCTGCTTTGTTGATAATTGCAAAATTTTATTTTTTATAATTATTATTAAAAAAATTGAGCCCAGTCACGTTTTGTGAACATTAGCACTAAAGCGTAAATTGTATTTAGACTGCGCGGCTTGTTTGTAAAACTGATGGAAACTGTATTTTTATTAGCTGCTATAAATGGTGGGGGGAGGATTGGTATATGTATGAAATAATTTTTACATAAAAAGCTAAGTTGACATTATAAACACTTAAAGACAATAAAATTAGAATTGTAAGTAAACAAGAGAACGCTGAATTTTGTTGTCGTTGAGCTGAAGCTTTTCAGACATAGCTTATTTAACTGCGACCGAAAATAGTATTATATTCAAACTTATAAATTAAAAAATCATAGGTAAAAACTGATATATGCTTTTAGTAGTTTTCAACAGTTTTCAGTCAGCTCTTTATGCCATAATTTGAAAAATGTAATTTATTTGAGTTTCCATTTTTGATAATATATATGAGAAATAAAAAAAAAAATTATTTTTAATTTAAGTATTGAAGAATAAAAATAAAAATTCATTAAAGAATAAAAATAAAAATCACTTTTCATCACATAATCTTTCCTTTCTAGCAATATTTTCATTTAATTGTAGGATGTAGCTGTATAAAAGTATTTTTTTAACCAAAATGTTTTGCTGTCTCAATCAGTGGTGATTTTTAATTATATTAGAAGAAAGGTTTGAGTGGTTCTTATTTATATTTATCAAGAATAATAACACTGTTCTACAAATGGAAACTTTTGAAAACGAGCAGAGACAGGACAAATGTACTTAGGGTAATGAGGGGCTGCTGAGTCCGAATCCGTGGTCCGTTTTGCTCTGCTATGTCACAATTTTTTTTATTGGCATCAAAATTTTTAAAATTGAAAAAAAAAAATAAAATAAAAATGCAGTTCATACTTTTTTTCATCAAAACATCCATTTTCCAAAAAAAATTTTTTCGATTTTTTTATTTTTTAACTTTAAAAATTTAAAAAAAATTTTTTTTTTTTAACTAATTTATTTTTTCGTAATTTTTTTCATCATCGTTCACTTTATCTCGTTTTTAGCTTAACCCAGCAATGCCTAGCGGTGCCATATGGCACCTGAGCCGTTCCTGAGCCAGGTTCAAAAATGTTTTTTTCAAGTTACTTTCTTGATCTATTCACTTTGGTTCCCGCTCGTCAAGAAAGTAACTTGAAAAAGAATATTTTTGTACCTGGCTCAGGAACGGCTCAGCAACAAGGTGCTATATGGCACCGCTAGGCATTACTAAGTTAAGCTAACAACGAGATAAAAGTGAACGATGATAACGAGGATGAAAAAAATTACGAAAAAATAAATTAATTTAGAATAAAAATTTGTTTAAAAATTTTTTAAGTTGAAAAATAAAAAAAATAGAAAAATTTTTTTTTGTAAAAATGGATATTTTGATGAAAAAAAATATGAACTGCATTTTTAATTTTTTTTTTCAATTTTAAAAATTTTGATGTCAATAAAAAAAAATTGTGACGTAGCAGAGCAAAACGGACCACGGATTCGGACTCAACGACCCCCCCTTGCCCTAAGTACACTTGTCCCGTCTCTGCTCATTTTTGGCTGTTGAACAGTGCAATCAGTAGATTTTTTACTGAAAAAATTATTGCAATTGGCTTACATTTGTTTTTGCTCACAAGGGAGTGACTTCTGTATGCATTTACTGAGAGTTTGATAGAAATCCGTCTTCGAATTCCGCTGATTTCAGTCGGATTCGTAGGTCCTATAGGCTCAAAAGCATTTTGAATATCACATTATTAAATATTTAATTAAATATTAAATGAAAGCGGTTTATCTTAGTAATCAATATCCTCTTAATATGCGCAAAAGAATTATCAGTTCTTCTGAAACGCATTATAAATATAAACCCTTGGGCTGCAATAAAATTTTGCTTTTTCAAATCTACATACATACATATATCTATAGAAAAAAAAAACAATTTGCTTCCTATTTCACGATAAATATAGAAAAAACAAAGCAAAAGTCATAAATATATTCATAAAAAAATGAACCAAATTGAGCCACGAATAAATAATTTATATACATTTAGTAGAGCAAAAAAAAAACAAAAAAACATTTCATTACTATGTGCAATGTCGACGAGTGAAAGAGAAAGGGGGGAAACACGAAGAGGAAGACTTATCTTCTTAGTAGAAATATAAATGACAACAAACGTTATTAGTAAACAAAAAGCTAAATAATATAAAACGTAGGTATAAATATTTGTCATACACAATGAACACTTCAAATGATAACAAACGAAAACAATCTTATTTTCACACCACACACCACACCATACCATGCCATACTAGACGGCACGAGGTTATGAGAATAAATTCGCAATATTTATTACGCCTTAGAAATGTAGTCGCGATATATCGCGTATAACTAAATAGGTAGTGAAATCAAAAGTAAGTCTTCTCACCTCATTAACTAACAAAAACAACAACTGGATCGTATTAAATCGAGTACATTAAAAAATTACTTCATTTTTCATTAAAAGAATATTTATTGACGCAATTATAAAAAAAAAAAAAACTCGCACTAGTTATAAAATATTAATTCTCTAATCAATGAAATCAAAATGCAAACAAGCAAAAGTTACATATGACTGACAACTAACTAGCTTGTCGTCTATTTGTTCTGTAATAAAACCAACCTACATATGAAAATAAATATGTATGATTTCCATTGTGGACATTGTTATCGCCGATGTACGCCGGTCATTAAGCGTTTATTAACCCTGAATATACCCATGCCGCCTCTATGATATACATAGAATGTCCTTCGCATTTCAATGAGAATTTATATCGCGATATTTCTTACTATATTTATTTATGTATTGTAATAATATAACTCATGAGTGTCATTCTATCGGCAAATTATTTGAGGTCAGAATGATTTGCGATCGCGGCAACTTTTTAGTAAATAAAAACAACAACAAAAAACGACATTTCGAAAATGCCAAAGAAAAATATACATATATAAATAGGTACATTTTTCAGTGCATACATATACATTCTGCATATACAGTATCGGCCAAAACATTAGCATTACATTACATTACCCTGCTAAAATTTCTATTTCTTACAAAGCAATTTTTAAGCTTACAAAATTTATGTTGATTGTTTTTGAAGTTATATTATTTCAGTATCATAATAAAAAAAAATAACTACTTTCTCAAAGATTGTCCTTTTTTGGTTTTATGTTGAAAAATTTGAAAAACTAGCAGTAACCATCCGCGACAAAACAACTGCAACTTAGAAAATTGTGGCAGCTGATTAAATATTTTTTTTTTTTGTGTTTTTATTTATTTGAACTATTTTAGATCAATAAATTCGGCGAATCTTGAATCTTTACGCAAACAAGTCATTGATGATTATGAGAGGGGAATTTCACAAAAAGTAATTTTTATAAAATACGAAATTCATAAGTCATCAGTTTCACAATTAATTTCAACTGGACAACGACCCAAAACAGACCACAAAGACTCTGAAATTCTGGTTCGAGAATAATAAATGAATTTAATGGGCCTTAACCTTATTGAAAACTTATGGGGAAACCGTCAAGAAGAGCATCGAGCATATCGAATTATCATGAATTTTTTTTAAGAGTCTAGAATCCATGGAAAAATATTCCACAGGACTTCATAAACAACTTATTTTAGTCTGGGCCTAAGCTGGATCTCAGACTCTCTTTCCGATGAAAGTCTTCCAGGCGGTGATATTGGCTATTTATCAAGCGTCCAACTGGTTTACTTGCAACGATTCATTCGATACGAATATCCGCATCTAAACAGACAGCCAAGCAGCTATCAAGTCTCTTGCCGGTGTTTTCACAACATCAAAGCTTGTCTTTGACTGCCGATCTACACTCAACTTTTTGTCGAGTCACTCGCAGACAAACCTAAATTGGACACATATATATTCCAGGTAACTACAATGCATGAGTTAGCTAAATGGGGCTTGCAGCTTACCAATATATCAACTTCTTGCACCACTAGTGTCCTTCTTACATCTATATAATTGGCCATTAAGCAAAATTACCTTGAAGAAGCAAAAAGATCCATCAGCATTATGACTTCGGTGTTCACGCGACACTGCATAATAAGGAGACATGCTGCAAGATTAGGACAGCCATTCAATGACTTCTGTCGGGGATGCGGCTCCGAGGAGGAAGAAGAAAAACCCTCTATTTTTTGTGTGTATGCCCATCTCTGGCCAGGAGGAGGCCAAAACTCCTGGGCTCGTATTTCTTCACTAGTCTGCCCGAGCTATCATCCATAAATATTAAGAATATAGCCAGATTTATTATAGAATCCTTATTGTTCTGCACTCCGTAAATGGAGGAATCGCGCCGTACTGGAGTATCACAATGAATCTAATATGCGCTTAAGTGTGCTTTCAAGTAAAAGGCTGCCACTTCAACCTAATCTAACCTTCGTCTGTGTCTCGACAATGTCATTGACAGTCATTGAGAATAATGGGTTTGCGACGAAATATTAGATTTTTTTTGTAAAATGAAGTTAGTTTTTTGTAGTTGTAACTGTTTTAACGCTTTCTGATCATGTGCTGTTTCACTTTTTCAGTAGCCTATAAAATCTGAAAAATGCTTTTGGGTTTTATTACTAAATTGCCCTAGTTTATGTTAAAATTAAAATAAAAGTGTTAAATTAAATAACAGTTTTGTAATTGAAAATAATTACATTAACGTCTTCCAGTTGCAAATGTTTTGTCTAATACTGTACATTTATACGTTTCTGGTTATTATGAAAAATGCAAAACAGTAAAAATACTCGTGCATATGTATATTCAATTACGCCAGCAACGTCACATGTTGTTTTCAGTTCAATTCAATCAATTACACAAACAAGTATACAGTATACTTGCGCATAGTATTCAGTAAACAAAACAAGCCCCTTTCTTTTCGCATGGATGATGATTAGAATGCAAAATACTGCTACAGATATAAAATTGAACTTATTTAAATACCTAACGAATACATATAATTTTTATTGATTTCTTTAGCAACATTTTAATTTTAAATTGATTTTTATGTTAATTTAAATTTGATCGCAAATGCTTCCTTTGTTCGCATATTAAAAATCTAAGAGAGAGAGTGGGGCAAAGAAAAGTTTGAAAAAATTTCCATTATACACAAATTATTTTTAAATTTTATTAAGATTATTTTTCAGCAAAGTTCAATTCATTGCTATAAATTATCACTTGAAATTTACTTGATAATTGCTAATATATAACTGCAAATTTCACCAGGGCAGTTCAGAACGTTAAGATCCGAGTTTATCTTTAATAAACTATGGATCTGAGAGGATTCATGCAATAAAAGTAATCACGAACACATGAGAATATATATTTGTTCTAGAAAATTCATACGGTTGAGGTTTAACCGATTTTTTGGGCACTTTCAGCCCCAGAAGTTCCAACGGTAATGATATATTTTGTACTTTATCGTACTACTGCAGACTCACACAAGACAAATCTATTACGTTTCGGATTGTCATTCATTGTCAGAAACCATCGCTTAAAATTTAATGAATAATTGCAAATATAACAGTTCAGAAAGGCGAGGTCCTGATATTACCTTAACTACCTTAATCAAAGTCATATCTGAAATTATTTATCTGGAAAAATCATACAGTGGTGGACTAGTTGATCTTCTAATATTAAGGCCAAGAGATCCGATTTTAACGTACAGAATCCCACTTTAATATAGTCAATAACCACGTGTGCATTCAAGGTCTTTGCTGATGATTTTGTTTTTTTTTTTTTAAAGCAACGCCATTATCTCTTGTTAAATGGTATGAAACCCTAAAATATTCGTAAATGGTATGAAACCCTAAAATATTTAGCAGGACAGTTACAGTTTTGACTCGTGTTTATGTACCTCAGATATATAGCATTTTAGAAAATTAGGTTCAAGTTCTTCATCCTCAAAGTATACCATAAGATACCACTCACTTAATCTTCCTCAATGCAATCTTCTTTTTAGTAATTTCTAACATCAATCTTAAATCAATTTTGTTCATATAAATGTTTTTTTTTTTTTTTTACCACACTTGTTGTACCTAAATTTATTGCTGACGTTAATACTGTACCCCAAATAAATTCATTCATTAAAAATTATACTATTTAAATTTGTGCCGAAATAGAGATTGTTTATTTTATGTTTGTTTGATTTGTAAATTTCGTATGGTTATTGAAATAAAATCAGATTTTTGTAGATCAATTAAATTGTAGTTGTATAATTTAACAATTTCACCATGAAATTATAGCACAGTAATGATTGAATAATTGCGTTTAAAAAAATTGTGATTTGTTAATAAGTCAGTGTGGCAAAATAATAAAGATTACAAAACGCTTATTTATATTTATTTACAAAATTTGCAAATCTTTTTTTTTCTTTCTAAATAGTTATTTACTAAAAGTATTAACACAAAGCACAACATGTCGATATACAAGTGCGCCATCCAAGCAAAAAACTTAGGCAATTATATAAATACGAGTACTTAGCAAACTAGTTTCTGGAATTTTCTCAAAATCATTCATTTTTAATTCTGGAGTAAGAAAAACAAATTATACAAACTTTGAGTGTTGGAAATCTATCTGGGTTTTTTTCTTTTTTTCGGATACGAATCTGAATTTCTTTTCCCTTTAGAATCAAGTGGTTAAACTTAAGAACAGAGTTGCCACGGCCTAAAAAGTTTTGTAATCAAATTCTTCTAAAAAAGTCAACAATTTGAAAAAAAGTAAACAAACATATATAGTAGTAATAAGACAAGGAATGCATATATATATATGTATATATATATATGTAAGGGGTGATCGAATTTTTTCGAGACATCGACAACCCCCCAGAAAAATATGATATATTTGATGCTGATCAACTTTGCCGAAGAGTATATGACAAAAAAAAAAAACAACTTGAATCCTCCGATTTTTAAATAACAATTTGCAACATTTTATAGAAGAAACCCTACAAAAACAATGAGTTTTAAGAAAATGTTGTATGGTGACGCCCTCTAGACTCAATTGTAAAAGCAAATAATGCCATATTCGGATTCGTCGACCCGAAAAACCGTTACATTGACTTCAATGGCATAAAGATAGCTGAAAAAATATATTTTTCTATACAAAAAAAAAAAACACATAAAGTAATTAAATTATAATTTCAAAAGTTCAATCAAAAATTCTGCGACTCATTTTCAATAAACGTAATCGAACGCAGAGATGATAACACAGTGCAACAAAAATTTTGTGTGCGAGATTTTCCAACGGGCTTGTAGTAATTTAGGGTCGATGATCACGACTGCGTACTCTTTGTGCTTATCAACTTTGCTTCAGACATCACATTCGTATCTGCTGAAATAAACAGATTTCTTAATAGCGCCTGACGACCCCAATTTTACGACTGCAGGTCCATATTGAGGGAGAACTAGATGTGATGGAGAAAAACTGTGTACGCAGTCCTGATCAGCAACCCCAAATTACTATAAAACCGTTGGAAAATTTCTCGAAAATTTCGTTGAAAATTTGTGCCATTATGTAATTTTGGTACTACTTACATTTTTCATTCGATAACTTGCAAGGATGACACCAAATGTGCTTGAACATAATTAGTGTTACCCAATCTTATCGAATGAAAGAAACTAAATAAAGGAAGTAATAAAAAAATTATGCCACTATATAAAAATTTTCTTGTAAATTTTAGTTCAAATTATATTTTTTAAAAAATAAACAAAATGAGAAAAAAGTACACGTGTGCACAACCGTAAAAAAAAGTAAGCAAATTTGCTTACAAATAAGCAAAACGGCAACCCTGCTCAAGAAAAGTACAATATAAAATTGATATTTTGTAATGTTATTTCCAATGGAAAAACAAAAATGTTAAATTTACGGTAAAAATGTCATATTGATATTTTTCATGTTGAATTTGTAATAAAACTATCAAATAGGTAATTATAATATCAATTTTCATTATAATATCAATTTATAATGATAAAAATACATTAAAAATTTTGTTATTAATTATTATATTTTTTGTGTGGAACTGTTAATTCCACATACAAAATTTAATATTAAAAATGTATATATTACTTTTTATATTACTCAAGTTTCAATAATACCATTGAAAAACAAAAATAAAAATATTGTTGTAAATAAAAACAAAAGAAAATAACTTTAGAGTAGATGTGTTTTTTGTAGAAGAAAACATACTATATTTTGGCATAATTAATCAACAAAAGTCGTATATAGGCACCTACATAGACTATGGCACTAAAATCGTCGATATCGGGAAGTCGTGAAAAAAAAACCTAAAAATTGTTGGAAAAGCAAATATAAACTAGATGAATCGCTGTAATTATATATAAGGAATTATTTGTGTTTGAACATTGTTTGTAAGTAAGAAATCATTAAGTTCTGAAATAAAATTATGTTTCGTAAAATCCAAATTGTTTACTGTGATTTTTTGAATATTTCCAAATTTTAGTTCTTTAATCCTCAACGTATTAAGGTCGAATCAAATTTACACTTAGTAGCATCAATTCTACGGTGTTCGCCGTGGCCTAGTGGCCGGGTTCGATGCGCGGCACGGTTAAAAATCAAAAATGGAAAATACTTTTGTACATGGCATTAACGAACCACAATAAATAAAAATTGTCTAAAAAAGCTTTTCACTTCACCGTTCAGATTCGGCATAAAACCGTACGCCCCTTCTATTCGTATAATATAGCTTACACAACCTGAATGGGTACGAAAAGCTCGGCAAGGCCTTCATGGTCTGTAGTCTCATAAAAGAAGAGGAAGAATATAAATTCTACATAATAATTATACAATTTAAATATCAAAAGCACATAAATATAATAATTATAATTAGTAATTTTTTAAGATTTTTAATGTTAAAGTTACATTATTATCACATTGTCATATTGAATCATGTAATGTTAAAATTACATTTTATAATGTCAGTTTTGATAGCTATTAAAAGCTAATAATAATGTAATTTTTATTTGAGTTTCACCTCCGACTATTTGTTTAGGATGTAGGTGTAGTTTACCTCAAAAAAAAACGTAATTTTTTCATTTCTTTTTCACCATAGAAAAATGCATGAAATTCGGATTCCAAATCAAAACACCCCCAAAGTATCTAAACACACAAAATTTACGGTACACCAGAAAGCAAAAATGCTAATAAAAACATATTAGACGATTTGGAGAAAATTTCACAAATTAGCTTGCTGTTTACTACATCATCCGCTAACTTTTTAACTTGGAGAAATCCCATTCGCATTTTCAAAATCAGAAAATGGCGTAAAGTGTTATTTGTTGTATAATATGTATGTGCTTAGAGGTATTACAAAATTATAAAGAGTAGAGAACATTTTATTATCTTCCTCCACGATTAGTTAATTATTATTTTATAATTGCTAAATATTTTCTTTGTTTTATTCATATACAATTCATGATTATTGAAAGTGCAAATGTGCACATTACATGCTATTTTATTAAATAATCTTTCGAGCAATGCCAAAAAATATTAAAGAAAGCTGCTTAAAGTGTTATGATTTACACATCTATGGTTTTTAGATGTTATCGTATGCATAAATTTATTACCCATATAATAAACTAACAAAGTAGAGAAAGTGTTTACAGGGGGTAGTTAAAAAATATTTAAAATTAATATGAAAATCAGTTTTTATAACCTGCAAGGAATGAATCTGGGAATTTTCTGTGATCCTAAGTAGTTTCATAAGAATTCAAAATTCGGTATAATTATTAAGCAATTTTAATTAGATAAAACTTCGAAACGAGGTAAGGTAAAAAGATGAATTGGTACAGTAAATCTGATCGAGTGGAAAGGAGTAAAAGTAAAGGTCTTTAATTTTGACATCTAATTCTATGAGCCACTGGATATATTCACGAGTTTCATACAAATGAAATTATGAAATATCTTAAAACACAGCATTTTGAGCAAGAAAGAAAAGCAAAAAATCCCACAATTATAAAAAATAAATTGCATTTTGAATTGTGATTAAAAAAAAGAAGAAGAAAATATGCACAAGTTACGTTTTCCGCATAATCTAAAATAATCTCTTAAATAGAGCAGCGAATACGACAAGTGTTGCTGTTTATTAATTTCACAGGAAAGGGCCCATTCGGTGGTTTCTGATTTTCGAGATATTCGTCTTATTTTGTTGCTTTTTACCAGAGCAGTAAAAGAATGCAATCATTTACGTTTAATAATAACTTGATTTTTACCACTTTTTTTTACAAAAATTAGTATTTATTGATTAAGAATGTAAAAAATTTAACCAGAATCAGTGAATAATTATTTATTTTTGAAGTCATTTTTTTGAAAATCATTTGAATGCAATGTTTTGACTACGGTTAATGAATTAATGAACTCATTTGAAGTCGCTTAAATTCATTTCGACAAGATCTATACGTGAATAATAAGAAAATGATAAGTCCTATTATCTTAGCCTAAGTTTTCGCATTGTATTCCACGAGATACAACTTTTTTGGGACACGATAAATAGTCGAAAATGGCGTCAAACTAAGAAGTAATAGTATAATAAAAAGTCTACTCATGTAGATGAACAGAAGTGAAAACAAATTCAGGTTCCAAAAGGGTTTTCAAAATTTTAACACTTCGACAGTAAATTATGAAATTTTTTTCAAATTCCACAGCTTGAATCGATTAATGCTCATTGGTGCCGCAAAAGGTTCAAAGTTATGGGACTTTCAAAACACTTTTGGAACCCGAATTTGTTTTCACTTCTGTTCATATACATGAGTAGACTTTTAATTATGATTTTAAACAGTTTTTTCCACTTTTGCTCATCTGGATGGGTAGACACGCCTGTCTTCAATAATAGAAAATCGGAAATCTAAATTTTACAGAGCACGTAGACATGTTTTTTTTTTTTCTTTTTTAATTTCAAAGGCAAAAAGGCATTAGACATTTCGGGAAAGCTTTTTAGTTTCTAATTAATGAATCAGGTACTAACTCAATACTAACCAAATGGGCCCGTTTCCTATAGGATTGAAAAATATCTATGTATCTAAGAAACAGACAGATTATTGCACCCCCTAATATGTGGCAACAAAATTCATGCTTCATGCTTTGTTGCCTATCCATATATACATATGAATTTTTAATTAAAATATAATTATTTTATACATATTACAAAATTATTTAATATATTTTTGATAAGGCGTGACAATTAAACTAACATTTTTACCAAAAACACATATTGATTTATTTAAAAATACATATTTATATATATGTGCAATATTTCATAATTAAATTGTCATTACCGAAATTGATCACCAGACAAAAAATTAAATATTGCCATAATTATATGTGAATTAAGTTGTACAACTAATTTGTGAATTGAAGCAGAGACAATTTGTCATATGGTATAATTACGAGTTTTTCAATTGAACTTTTCAGCAATACATACATAGTATGTATATAAAACAATTTATTTGGCACGCTTCAGCAAATTCAACGAGTTTAAATAAGCTACACTGTACATCATCAACAAATAGGTTCTGAGTCTAAGTGCAATAATTCTGTGGCGGCACCACAGATATGTACATATGAATTTTTCAGTTGATAAAATTAATCAATGTGGCAACGCAATTTTCAGTTAGTCACACACCCGCTGCGTTACTCCCTTTCTCCTCTGCGGTTTTACCCCATCAAATGCGCCCATTCATATGAATAATAGCATACTTCTACATATGTATTTCAAAAACATCCAGAAATATTCTTTAAATTAACAAAGAAGAAAGCCACAAGAAGAGCACGTTCCAAAAAATTTAATTTATTATTTTCTTGTATGTTTTGTTGTTGCTTTTGTTGTTTACACGCTGCTAATTGCGCAATTTTTAAATGTATTTTTCTGTTTTTTTGCCAAAATAAGATACAATATTTTCTTCCACAACAGTATTTCAGCATTTTACCATTTAAATGAAATATATGTAGTTTCAATTGAATATTATATGGTATGCATAAAGTTGTATGTATACTTAGAGGAAGAAGGCTGATTTGAGCCACTGGAGACTAATCAGTTGACTATTTTTGTGCTAGAATTTCAAGAATAAAAAACCTCATTTCTGACTGCATATTTTAGCTCCACCTTAATTGGTCAATGAAGTATAGCAATTTCGTGAACTCTAAATAATTTAACTCCTTTCATTTATGGCAAATTGACAAAAAGTCGAGAACAGACCGAAATGGAGCATTTATAAATTGTGCACGATGGCATATTACAATTACTTCTTTGAAATTTTTATAACAAACTGAAATTCTAAAACAGCTACCGTAGAATATATGAAATAGAATACGTACAACGTGTTTATATTTTAAAATGCCACATCAAATTAAAACAGTCATACCATTTCTTAAAGTTTATTGTATTTGTATGCACTTTGTACCTTTTTTCAATGAATACAAAATAAAAAACTAATTTATTTATGTGTACAAATGCTCGAGTAGCTGAATTGTTAAATAACAAAAAACAAAAAAATGAAGAAAATAACATCATCATATTGAACTGCTGTTTTTGTATGAATCATCATCAAATGTAATTTCACAGTCTTGATTCTCTTAGTATGTATTATGTAAATTAAAATGCTGATCTTGTACATGAAATAAAAACATATCGAATGGAAGTAGAAAACCGAATAATGGGGTAGTCGATTGTTCGATCACTTTTACTGCTTTTTTTGCATTAAACATTAAATTTTGTATTTATTTTTATTTTGTCACTCTATTAAGTTTTCACAGCACGTAGGTATATTTAAAATTTATTTGTTAAGAAAGATCTTGGATTGAAGAACTAAATCAGTTAAATTTTGAGATTAATTTTGGTGTTTATATTTTGAAAATTCAATTACAATTAATTTTTTCTTTTCTTGAAAACACAATAATGATATATAAAATGATTTCAAAGCTGGAATTTTTTTTAGAAGATTGGAAGTGCTGAAGTCTTATACAACCTATAACTCGCAAAAGGTGGAAAATAGGCCCACCAGCATACACGATTTTTTACTTGACTCGACTTAATCTATCACCTTTTTTCGTGTTGACTAATGGCAGGGAATATTATCAGGGATTTTGCCGGCATGATCTTCACAATCAACCGAACTACGCCCCATCCAGTATTTGTGGGAAGTCTTAAAAAAGCAATTGGGGAATAAGCGCCCAAAAATTGAGACGGATTGTGGTGGAAAGTTCAGTTCACCTGGCATTAACTCGGCGCTAAGTCGTTTTCGTCGTCGTTTCAATTGTGTTCCAAAACTAAGTTTTTGAAGTGAAACTTTTTTAGCGAGGGTAAATCGAAAATTTTGCAACGGAAGTCGTGTTGTTGTTGTACTCATACGAACCTAATAAGAAACGAGGTTATGCTGTTGTTAGTATTTAGCGAACGAAGTCATATAGGGATCGGCTGCATACAATCACGCACAGAGTCGACTTCTTGCAATTTTATCTCAATGTGCTTTAGTGAGAGAGCTTAATTGCATAAAGCTGCTTTCTTCTCATGTGTTTTATAAGTGCACTACGTCGTGTTTGTGCCGATAAGTGTAGAGAGCAGGGATGCCAACTTATTTTTTCTGTCTCCCCAATAGCCCTTGAGAAATTCCTCGATTTTCAACAAAATTTCCTGCACCGATATTATTTAATATTATAACAGCGACACATGCTTAAAATTGATCAAGGATAATGTTATTTTAATGCGCTCCGGAACTGGTAGGTTAATAGTAAGGTACTTTCTGACTCCGGAATTCTTTTGACACATAAGGGATTTAATCTCAAGGGAACCCACTCTTAAAATCGAGTGTGCTCAAATGAGTCCGGTATATCGAGTTACTCGACGTTTATTTTAATATATAAACACTCAAAGGAAAATACATGGGCTTTCTTTTGACCTAAATAAAAACAAAAAATGTTTCCTTTTGAAAAAAAAATTCAAAACTGGTTCCGATTTTGAAAAAAAAATGGTCACATTTTGAATTTTTAAGATTTTTTTTTTTAATTTTTCGATAGAATAAATAAAAAACGTATTCTATAAAAATTTCCAAATGCAATAGGTGATTAATTACATTGATCCAAAACAGGGCCTGTTTGCCCAAAATATATAAATTCTACCGCCCTCCAACTACGCGAATTTCGGCGGACAGCCAAAATTAGGGTTTTCAAAAATTGGACTTTTTTTTCGAAAGTACAACGTTGCAAATTGAGGAAAAAATTGACCAAACTTTTTTTTTCTGTTACGTCCTGGGGCCATTGTTGTATAGAAAAACATATTTAAATTTTAGACCGTACGTGACAATGGCAAAAACCTTGTTTTGAGAAGAACGGCTTTTAAATATATCGACGAATCCCAACAGACATTCCTCCTGCCCAATACGACCGAGAGGTGCAGCTGCATTACGCACCGATCGGTGACCGATGCAATCGCAGTTATTAATCAGGAGGTGCTGGACGAAGGCATATCTAAGCCTTTCTGAACGGCCGAAGCGCTGTGCGACTGTTTTGGCCTGACTGACACTCGCCGCTATAATCAGTCAATATCTACGAAAGCACTTCAAATTTCTCTCTAAAATTTTTACAAAATACTTTTCAAAAATAATAATATCAAATTACACACTTTTTTAAAAATCGATTTCTCCAAGCCAAGAAAGTGCAGAGCCTTCTTAAGAAGAGATGAAGATTATAAGACCCAAAATATGAAGTATTGCAAAAGTTAAACGATTTACATTACATAAAATATGATAAAAAGTATTCTACAGACTTTATCAACTAAAATCTGAACGGTTTCAAATTCCCCGCAAAAAACAGCTCATTCCCCGATTCCCCGTACTAACTAAAATTCCCCACAAATCGGCGAATTCCCCGCAAGTTGGCATCGCTGGTAGAGAGTATCAACAGAAAAAAAGCTTTTGAAAATAGAAAGAGGAAGAGTGCAAACGCTTCAAAAAATCGTGTTTTTGCTGCACTCTAAAAAAAACAGTAAGAAACGAAGTTAGGCAGTTGTTATTCAGCTACATAGAGAGCCAAGCAGAGAGACGACTTCTCGCAGGTTTATGGCATGTGCTTTAGTGAGAAAGTTGAAATAGAAGGCTCGGCTTGATTGCATATAACTGAACTTTCTTTTCATGTGTTATATAAGTGTACTAAGTCGTGTTTGTGCCGATTAGTGTAGAGAGTAGCAACAGAGGAAAAGCAAATTCGTATATGTGGAAATAAAGAAATTTCTTAATAGCCCCTGAAGACCCCATTTTTCTGACTTCATGGATCATATTGAGAGAGAACTAGATGTGATGGAGAAAAACTGAGTACGCAGTCGTGGTAAGTGACCCTAAACTATTAGAAAACCGTTGGAAAATCTCGCGCATAAAATTTTTGTTGCACTGTGTTATTGCATGAATCACATAAAATAATGTTATATATGTAGATAGCACTTTTTGTTTTCTTGAAATATTTTTCGTCAGTCCCCAGGGCTGCTGGCTTTTTTGTATTCAAATATTTCTCAAAACGATTTACAGTTGAAAAGATAGAAGTCTAAATTAGAATACTGAACTCGTTTTGTAGACTTCAGTAATGATTTCCAACTAGGCTCGAACCAAACTAGGTGCACACTTAAGTACAATAACTCCCTACAGCCCCAGATAGTATAATTTCTGTCACGAGCAAAATCGTGTGAGTGAAAGTAAATATTAACACACATGCTTTTCTCGCTCACTCTCCCTCTGTTTCTCTCAAATACTTTCCAATTGATTATTACTCATACGCCCCACAGCGCAAAACATTTTGCTAAAGAAAACAAGATTAATAAAAACAAAATAATTATTATTTGCATTTCCGAGAGTACACAAGTAAATTTATAATAATATTTCCAACTGCCATCATTATAAAAACAAAAAAAATTTGCAAAAATTAAATAAATAAAATATATGAATACATTAATTACAACAGCAATTTCTTTTGATGCGCGCACGAAATTTCACTTTATTGCGCGACAACAAAATATGTCAACAGCAAGTGTACGTACATATCTGAATATATATGTTTATAAATATAGATGTGCATATGTACATACATAGATAAAATACATTTGTATATGTGTGGAAATATTTTACATATACGTATGCATTAGAATTTTTGTTTATCCCTCCGCATTCATGGCGCTCACTATTTGGGACACTTTCGTCAGTTAGTCTATCTACCGGTCCGTGCCTCTTTTTTCGTTCACAACAATTTTGTACTATGTGCTGCGCGTTGTTCGTTTTTAGGTTCTTTGACCCAAATTTGTTTTATTTTCTTGCTTCAAAAATTGAAAATAAAAAGAAATTTTTTGTCATATTCTCGAGATTCTGCGGCGCTTTCCTTATCCGCTGTCGTCGTTGCGAGTTGATCGCGTCGCATTTTGGAGCAGTTTAATGTTTTGCTGACAAATGTTGTTGTTTGTTTTTCTTACTTATTCACGCTTTTTATTTTCATCTTAATACATACTCGTATTCCTGTCACATTTATTTTTAGCTTAAAATTATTTCTTCATTAAAGAAAAGCGCAAATGGAAAACAAATTAATGGAAATGAATGTAAAAAATAAATATATATGTATTTGTATAGGTGTATACATATATTTAACCTATATTCAGAGCGAGGTGTTGAAATATATCTTAACATCATAATTCTTCTTTAATTTTAAAGATAAATTTTACTTATCATATGTTTTTTCTTCAAGTTTTAATGTATTAAATTGCTGTTTTAAATACAAAAATGGCTTCAGATTTTTATTGTTTTTTCAAAAGATTTGTTTTTGTTTAGTGTAAACGCCCATACGCACATTGCTGGAATTCATTTAATTTATGTGTCTCGTGTCTTTGGCGAATATGGATTGTAAGTTAATTTGTATTAAAAATTGGCGCAGCGACCATGGAAATAATAATAATGAGTTAATTTCAGTTTTTTATTGTGAGCAAGATGATGCCACATCAAAAAATATTTGATATAAAAAAAAGATATAAAAATAACTACCTGATTGAAGATCCATGCCAAGGCTTCACTTCAAAAAGATTAACAAAAAGAAATTTTATAAGTCATTTTTCTTTATGCTGTTTCTTATAAATTATAAAAAATTCATTCCATATACTTGTAAAGCTTATCCACAGCAGTGCCTTAAATATTAATAGACAACTCTATTTCTAGACAATTGTCATCCATTATTATTATTTTGCTTTTTCATAAATAACAACAAACACGTTCGAATCATCATGTTCTGTTCTTGGATAAGTATAGGAATACAACAACATATAGCGCCAGTTATAGCGGGTATTTCTTATTTGACTTAAGGATAATAGATAGATGATAGATAATAGGGTCCGATTTTCAGGCACCTTTTATGTACATATATTAAAATAAGGTTCTGGCTATTCCTGAGGCCTGGTGTTCTGATCCAAAAATGTTTGGTTCTCATGCCTCGCGTTTTCGCGCATTTTTCCTACGGGGATTTGTCTTGGGCTTTGGTGCTTTCGCTGCCACAATTGCCACTGAATATGCTTTTGGTTTGAATGATGATGGTCATGGTCATGGGCACGATGAATATGGTCATGATGAAGCAAAGGAGCATCATTAAGTGTTAACATTTAGGTTAGTTTCCGTTATTCCATCTTTAGTTCCATGAATAGTGCGAGAATTTTTTGTGTAGTGCTATCTGTATAGCAAAGTAATACAATGGAAAACTCATACATATTTGTTCTAATTAATTTCTAATTTGCATTAAAAATAATGACAAACTAAAAAAAAACCCAGGATTTTAGCCTAGTCAATGGAGGTGAATAAGGCCGTCGTCCACTATAATTCTAAAAATTACGAGGCAGCTGGGCTATCACTCAAACCATTCATTTCATACAGAAACCCTATGAATAAAGAATAAAGAAAAAAATATCAGGGCTCCGCGACTCTGGGGGCCCCGAGCTGCAAGGAAAAAATTGGAAATAAAAATTTAAATGTAAATTTGCAAGAAAAAAATAGAGACAACAAAAAAGAATAGAATAACTCTATAATTTATTTAAATTTTTGAGCGAAATTCTTTATTTGAAAGTATGGTTGACCCTTTCAGGTGAATGTAATTAAATATAGAGGGAAAATATAGATAATATTAAGTTTTGTTTGCCATGTCGAAAGGTATGAAAAAGAACGTTCAAGTTCAACAATTATCTACAAAACATAAATGAATTTCATTTGTATAAATTCAATCAAAATTGGCGCAGTTGTCAAAATTTTTAACATTGTAGTATTGAGAAAAAATTTGAGGGCCGCGAAATAATTATTCCTCTGGGCCCCGCGAAAGTGCTAAGACGACGCTGATCCAATATATACAAAATGCTAAATACAAATAAAAATTTTAGACTAGGTCATAAATCTTAAAAGGGCAATAAACAATTTTTTGTAAACAATATTTTATACTAGCAAGAGTAGTTTACATATGTATTTACTAAGCTTTCATTGTTATTTTTAAAGCTTTCTTCGAATTGCTCGGTAAAATCCCTAATTATAATTATTTGATATGGTATGTGTGATGATTATTGCTATTTACGTTGTTAAAAATTTCTGCGCAGCGATATCTTTTGATTGGATTTGATAATAAGACATACATAAAGACTCGGAAAAACAAAATAACTATATACGCAAAAGTCAAACTAAAGATTAGGCCTTGGCCTACATCCGTTTGCTGTACACAAGTATTCATAGATAAAGTCATTCGGTTGTGTCGTATTATCGTGTTTCTACTGTTTGAAATGTTCACTTATTTTTATTATAAACATTTCATAAAAATACAATTGTTAGAATTCTAATCAGAAGTAACTAAGTATATATATATAATTCTAGAATCAGTGATCATTACATATTTGTTTTGTAACTTATTTCTATACTTACCATGAGAGAACAAGGTGGGATGTGATGGCAGCTATACACAGCACAGTTGTGCGATTTGGTGTCGATATATTGAACATGTTTGTTGAATTTGGGAGAATATTGTTTTTTATTTTTGTTTCAACTTTTGCAATTGAAAAGGTTATCAAAAAAAAAATAAAAATAAAAAAATAGAAGAATTTGGGAGCACTGTTGTCTTATTGCTGTTGTTATTGAAATTTATAACAAATTTGAGGCACACACTATTTATTATTATTTATATATGTATATACTTATATTCCGCTTTTTATTGTTTTAATAATATAGTTCAATTTCTTTAACTTCCTCCCTTCGTTTTGTTTTTGCTATTGCTTAAATTTCGGGCGATTCGTCGTATTCAGGGATTCGTAGAACATTTAGTCACACTTGTGTTTCTCTAAACAAACAAATTATGAATGAAATTAGTATGAGAAGATCGAAAGTAGAAAATAACACAAACAACAATGTAAAATAGAAAGAACAAAGAACAAAATCGTGAGAATTCAAACTAAATTGGCGAGGGGCAACAACAAAAGTTGAAAACATATTTTTGTATACTTCGCATATGCGCCAGTCTCGTGTTTTCGATGATTTTAAAATGCGAAGAATTATGATACTTATATATTTAAAAAAAAAAAAAACAAAAAGAAAAAGTTAACAACAAATCAAAACTAATAGCAAGAAAGGCGAAGAAATATTATGGCATTTTACCAAAAACGCAAAAACGGAAAAATTAAGATCAACAACTAAGGAAAGGCAAAGAAAAAGTGCAGTAGAGTACATACATATGCATATACACACATAAATACATATGTGCATAGGCAGATCTACTATATCATATAGACGTAAGTTTGTATGTTTTTAAGGGAATGAATTGTGAATGTTTCTTTGGCCAGTATATTTCAAGATATTTATATAATACATAAAGTGCTAGAGGTAATAGTTTTATTAGTATAAGAAAGTAATTGGAATAAAAAAAAATACAAGTGGAATCACTCAGAAGTATACATACACCAAACCCCTTTCACCCAGTAGCGAATATGCTGGAATAACCACCAGCCAAGATACCTTCAACAAAAATTTTATCTTCCTTTCTCCATCACATTTACAGGAGGGGTTAAAGCTAAGCTGAGCATATTATCAGTTAAACTAGTTACTGCTTAAAGTACAATCCTCAACGACCTACCTCAAGTAATATATGGTCAGTTCCCAACTCTCCGAATTATAGTTCACTTGGTAGAATCCCAGATACTAGCACTAGTTATTGCCTACTGACAAACATTCGTTAAAGATGCACCTTATGTTTAAGTCAAAAATTTAAAATAACTCAATTTTTTTTAAGTAAAGTCAAACTGTAAACTTTTATATTAAAAAGAAAAAGTCTAAAATTACTTTTAACATTTAATTCTAAAAATAACAGTTAAGAGTAGACTTATAACTTTAAAAATAAGATTTAAGACTCATAATTTTAAGTTTTTGAAAACTTTTATTTTTAAAAGTCTTTGGAGTCCTACTATATGTTCCTTCCTATTTTCTATATCTTTTCTCACTATTTTCTAGTACTTTTTCTACTATTTTTTTGATACTTTTGCAACTAACATTATTTTGTCCTACTTTTCTAAATTTCCTACAACTCTCTAGTTCCCCTCCAAAATTTAAAAATTACAAAAACAATGTGAAATAGTAAAAGATAACAGGAAAATAGTAATTGAAAAATAGAGGTAAAAAGTAATAGAAATAGTAGAAAAAGGAGTAGAAATAAGAAAAGAAAAAGTAGTTAGAAAAAAGACTTTCAAAAATAAATCTTAAAAATAATCTTAAAAAATAAAAGTCTTTGACTCTTAAAATTTAACTATTAAAATAAAAGCTTTTAAAATAAAAGCTATTGAGTAATTAAATAAAAGTTAAAAACAAGTTATTTCAAAACTCTTACTTCTCTTTTAATAATTTTTAACTCTTTTTGATAAAAGTTATAAGAGTTTTATGTTCTGGTTTAAAAGCCTCGCTTTGGCTATAGTCAAAGTTTTTAAACTATTGTACTTTGGAGAGTGCTCCAAAGTTAGACTATTTATTCGCACCTATTGGCAGAAGCTTCACGAGCACAACTGGAGCTCCTGCATCGTATTCAACAGCGATAGAGCTAATAAGAGGTAGTAGGGTTTCCAGCTTTATTCAATCTTTGGAAAATGGTAGAAACGTTGCCTGCGGCACTGTTCTATTGCTATTTTCATGGTAGATGTTCTGCGCAAATGCGCGATTTGATGCCACCAGCTCATGTGTTCACTAGAGCTACACGAGCCGAATAAGCTCCATGCAAATATTTTTAATTATTATGACCCTTCCAAATTTAAAACAAATGTTCACAGATACTTTTCCCTCTTTTCTCCTCCCATTAACCTATCTTAATTTCCCAATCAACACAATGCTCTGCATTTATAGGGGAAATATCCCTGTGCGTTAAAAAAGACTTCAAATACGTCTATAATCTTAAATCTAGGCGAAGCTTATGCAAACTCACTTTCCTTAAACATAGACCCAATTCTCTGATCCCTATTTTTTAGAATATCGTTAGTTGGCTAGTGAAGTAGCTGCACTTTTGATTTTTGGAAAGGACATACTTAGGCCGAAAGGCCTGTGATACTACATAAGCTTTTCTAGCAACCGAATTAAGCTTTGCTCAATTCTTACCTTTTTATTTGATTCTAACTAAGCTATATACGGGCTTACTCAAATACTTTTTTATATCCAAACTTGAAACTAAAAAATTGTAAAGTTGGGATCTGATAGGTTTTGACAAGTTTTTGTTGCTCAATACCGTGCAAGACTATTTCAAAAATAGGGCTACTTTTTACTTGTAAAATACAATTTTTGTAAAAAATTTTGACATCTCAGGTCTACTACAGTTGTTAAGTATCACGTATGAAGAAGCACCAAAAATAAAATATGCCACGAAACATTGAAAATATAGAAACGTCATGTTCTTCAAGGATCCAAGTTTTTCACTAAATACAATATTTGAAGGTTAACTACACAAATGACCTTACAATTTATATACTGGAACCCAAAGCATTGTACATAAAAATTTTGTGTGGATATAGCAAAATTTATATACTTTTCGTATCCTTGTTAAAGATTTCTTTTTTGGTTTCCTTTTATGTATATAGGTATGTACATACTCTTATACATACATACATACATATTTAGATATATATGTGTATACATAAAAATATGTATTCATTCAAGGCAATTGCGAAAATACGAATACCACACATATAAAATATATACAGTGAAGGACAAAAGTCTACATACCGGATTTTCTCTAAACTTAATGTTATTTATTTTCTAAAGATATTATATCCTGTAACATTAGGATAACTGGAGAAAATAAAGAAATAAATTAATTTAACGAACAAAAAAAAAAAAAAAAATTATTGCTCATGCAAGTTAGTAGTGTATGTTAATTTGTTGTTATGCTTGTGAATTAACCGTTATGTTGTTATTGATATAAATTTTTGGTTTTTTTTTTTTATGAATAAATAGTTATTGCTTATAAAACTGCAACTCTACATTTTTAGTGCGGTGTTTCTAGACTTTTGTCCTTCACTGTATGTATTGAGGAAGGACTCTAAAGTACAATAACCTGCAGTAAAATGGCGAAAATGGGTACGAAGGATGGAAAAGAAAATAGTTTGAGGAAATCATAGAAAATAAATTGATTTGGGAAGAAAATCGGTAATGTTACTCAAATTTATAGGAAGGGCTAATTTTAAAAACATACATACATCATATAGTTAGTCAATAACAACGATTTTTATTTGTATATTCTATAGAATGACATGACCATCTATACTGTAAGGGTTTGGCCACTATTTAATAAATGTAGACAACAGACGTAATGAGTTCTTTATATTTTTATGAGCAAAATGATGATTTTGTGACTTTTTGTTTTTAGTTGTTTTAAATTTTAAACCTGATACTACATTAATACAAATTAGGGATATACAGTAGTTTTCCGATTTAACGAACACAATTGTTGTCAGGTCGATTCGTTAAATCGATTTTTTCGCTAAACCGAGTACTAAAATCAAATAGCCTATTGTTTTAATTAAAGTGACTGAAAAGGCTAGAAATAGTATTTTCAAAAATTATTTTATTGAAATAATCATTTAAAGTGATAAGGAAAATAGAAGAGAAAAAAAAGGTACATTGTAAATCCATTTTTTAATATTTTTACAATTCGAGCAAAAACAATAAAATGACAAAAACTACCAAAAAATAAAACTAATTTTTGACATAACTGTTCTTATTGTAATTGTTTTTCTCTGTCTGTATGATGATACATTTGTATTCTGTATTTACCACGTTTTATTCAGCTGAAACACACTGATTTTGTATGTTGTTCGTTAAGCTGAGTACAGCAAAATTTCTTTTGTTCGTTATTTAAGGTACTCAATGGAAACAATTTGCAATTTTCTTGTTCGCTATTTGCGGTTTTCGTAGAAACGAATGTTTGTTAAATCGGAAAACTACTGTATAAAAGAAATGTGCCGTGGTGGCACAGGGGAAAAACTAAAACACGCACATACTCATACCCTCACTACTCCTATTTTCTCCCAAAAAAGGTAACAACGATTTTTTCTTGGAAGAAAACAAAAACAAAGAAAAAGGTACGCCCTGAATGGTTTTTGGTGTGCAAGTAGAAAGGGAATGTCTAAGAAGTAAGAAACAAAGAACGAATTAAAAGAAACAAAACTAAAGCTGTTTGGCCTTCAATGTCTTTGGTAGCAATTACGTCGCAAATAAAATGAATTTCGTTTTAGAGTAAAAGCAACGAAAAACAAGAAAAATACTATTAGAATCGTTCAAAAAGAATATTGTTTGGCGACAAATGGAAAATTTCAATTGCGATACAATAATAGTAGCATGAATTTATCTATATTTGGTACTGTAGAATAAGGGGAGCCACAAAGGATAAATAACTAACTATACAAGGAGAGTTAAGTAAATGCCAAGGCAATGTAATTGAGTTAATTCAAAAACTATTTATTTGGTAGAATGACTGTTTAGAGAACTAGAACAAATTTTTGGATTAGAAACGCTGAACGCTGATTTTATCAATTTATAACACACTTGAGCAGAAAAAGTGGCGATTTTTTAATGTTTTTTTTTTTTGCTCAACATTCATTTGTTTATCAAAGAACCAAAAGCACACAAATTACACCCCCTCAGCTGCTGGGAGGCATAAAAAACAAAAAGTGGTGATATGAT
The DNA here is from genome assembly GCA_963691655.1 of Toxonevra muliebris. Lineage (NCBI taxonomy): Eukaryota > Metazoa > Arthropoda > Insecta > Diptera > Pallopteridae > Toxonevra > Toxonevra muliebris. The sequence continues at coordinate 115,010,071 of OY829326.1, read as the reverse complement.
ATTGTAATGGATACACACAGTATACACGAAATCCGAAACGTTTTATGTTCTTTTGTGTTCTCACTTTGTCTTTCTGTCATTTACATTATAATTTTGCAAAACTTTATTTTTATTATGTTTTTGGTTTGCAATTTGTTTTTCTTTTTATATATGCATTCAATAATTATAATCGTTGAAGACGCCGCACTTACAAAAAACTTAACTTCACTGTCACTGCAACACAAAAACAACGATATAATACACTCAAAAATCGAAAAATTACTGGCCTTTTTGGAAATATGGTAATAAAAAAGTGTATTCTTCTTCTTGTTCAGACTTGCTATTCACAATAGATAGTGGCATTCGTGGAATAAGAGAGAAAGAGAAAATGAATAGTGTTAAAAAAATAAGGATGCCAACTTTAGAAAATTTTTCAATTTTTCGTTGAGTTTTAGTGGATTAGTGGCTGTTTACAAGAGCGTAAGTATGATCGCCAGTGGAGTCAATTCCACCGTTTCTTTTCAATCATCTTCACGGACATGTCGGCACTTTGTTGTTACACTGAGCACGATATGCTGAGTGTAGCAAACACCGAACACGTCAAGGTTTTTATGAGGTAATGTGATATTTTACCGAAAAAGTATCATTAGTATTAAACAAAGGCAACTTCGGAACAAGAACATTGTAACCACCTCAGAGCAAGCACATCGGCCAAGAGAAAAAAATGCAAAAGTAAACTTGTACTCCCCGTATCGCATACTGAACACTGGCCAACGTTATTATACCAGTGTATTCAGACTTATAGCTCATTTGCGACTATATAGTCATAACTCTAAATCTTAAATCTCGGTAGTCTACTCTCAAAGACTACAGCTAGAGGAAAATATAATATACATAAAATTGAAACCATAAAAGTTTCTGATAAATGTTTAACATTGGAGCAAGCATTAGCACCTGTCTGAAAGAGAGAGGTAGAAAAATAGGTAGTATGAAAAGACGAGTTTCTATCTCTTTTTTACTACTTTCAGACAGGCTTTCATGCTTGCGCCAATGTAAAAAGCCAATAATCGCGAATGAGCGCCATGCTTCACCTTAAATAGTGCATATGTATATTGTACATCTGGCATCCCTACTTTTTTCTATTAATTTTTGTTCTTTTGTTATTGTTGCTTTCTTTGTCTTGCACATGGATCTATATTTTGTTTTACAATTTCAGTATCAGCTGATCTTACAGGGTGAACCGTTAATATATGATGGGAAACCACAAACATATAAAAGTGTTTCCGATATGTTTATTACAAGCAACTCTCAGGTACAATGACCAATTTTCAAGCCTACAGTATATTTCTATCAGCTGATCGTCAGTTTAAAAAATAAATACGATTTGTTTAAAAATGAAGTAGAAAAAATAAAGACAAAATAGGAATAATGGTTCAACGATTCATCGGAAGAGGATTAGAGCTTGATGGAACTGGCCAGATGTAGAAAACGACTAAGTGCAGACTTTCGAAAAAGCTTTGGCATTTACGAAATTCGTGTACAGATTTCTACAGAACTTACGACTGACTAAGGAGGCGTTTGTGGACTTGATGACTACTATAGATGAACTGTTCAAACAATGCACATGAGCAAGATCGATACCAAACATATTAAAATTGGCAACAGTTCTGCGATTTTGTGCTCAGAGATCACTCCAGCTAAGCATTGGGAATGAGAATACTCTCGGACTTGGTCAGCCTACGATGTCGGTGGTGTTATCAGAAGCTTTAGATGCCCTGGAAAATTGTATTTGCCAAAAGATGAATAAAATTCAATTATACAATCAAAAGTATATTTTGCTAATGAAAGGGGAATGCCGGGAATTATTGGTTGGTCCTAAACCATTTAGTTCTTTCTTCGTAGCACAGAACTTTTAAGAAAATACCCTTTGCAATCAGAGGATTTGCTTTCCAACAATGATACAAGTTTCTATAACTGCAATGTGTTGCTCACCACTTTAAACCTGCAAAAAATTTGCAAAATCTGTTTAAAATTAGTTTTTAGTCTTCAAAAAGCAAAAAAAAAAAATAGCGAAATACCTACATTTTTAACAATTATTACTCATTGTATCGAAAGCAAAATCGACAGGGTTGCACTGCTCATAATACGAATTTTACATTCGATCTTCGATAACCAGCGAAGATCGAAAGGAGCTCATAATAAGGGCCAAAAATTGTTTTTGAATCTGGCTCTGGAACGGCTCAGCGACAAGGCGCCATATGGCACTGCTAGGCATTACTGGGTTAAGTTTAATTCAGTTTAAGCTACTAGTTTCAAAGTTTTGGCAAAAGTGGAGTATTTGTTTTACACTTCATAAATGTATATAGAAATAAAACATATTTTTGATGTAAGTCTGTTATAAATACATAGTACTAAAATGATAGAGACTAAAAGTTAATTGCAATTTTAATAAAAAAAAAATTGTAAGTTTCCTCCAGCATCAAAGCGTTTGAGTTTTATATGTACTCGATTCATAAACATAAATATCCTAAATCTGCTGTTAGAGGAGGAAACTAGTTGCTCGCGACTGTCAAATGTGATGGTAAGACGGGGAGAAACCTTTTTCATCTCATCCCCTCTTTCCAACACGATTTTATAGTCACAAACAACTAGTTTCCTCGTCTAAAAGCAAGCTAAATTGCCAATTGTACTCAAATTTAAATAATTATAATTTTTACAAGATTAATTAGAGCTAAACAAAATAGTTTAAATAAATAAATAATTTAAACAGTAGTAACAAGATTAGAAATCAGTGCTTTTTAGTAAAATTTACTTAGCATGTACTCAGTAATTATGATTTCTTAACAAGTTCCAAGCAGGCTTTTTTGGCAGTTGGATACTGGAACTCAAATCCAGTATCCAAAGTACGTTTGGGTTGAATTTTGGCACCTGTTAACACCATTGAAGCTCGCTCTTTGCCGAAAATGGTTTCTACAATAAATTCCGGTACCGCAAAGAAACAGGGACGGTGTAATGCCGAAGCGAAAGCCTAAAAATATCCAACGTTCAATTACTTCGATAAATTCTATGCTGTAACACTCGCCTTTGAAAATTCTGCATTAGTTACAATTTCTGGTGCGACACCATTCAGAACACCTTCACACTTCTCACACTCAATGCTGTGCTTAACAAGACCGCACAAATCTTTCAAATGAATCCATGGCAGAACTTGATTGCCCGAGCCTAATGGACCACCCAAACCCAACTGAAATGGTAACCAAATATTTTTAATCATGCCACCCTCACGTCCAATCACAACACCAGTGCGTATTTTGACCTAAAAAGAAATACATACATGTTGAAAATAAAATAAAATTTTGTAAATTGTTCATTGCCTTACAGTTCTACAACGCTTAGCTATCACATCTTGTGGTAGCGTTGCTGCTTCTTCCCATGCCATACACAAATTCGACATATAATCGAATCCCTCCACATGGTCCGTTTCGCTGTAGATTTTATTATCATCCGGGCGATAGTGACTTACGCCGGAGATATTCACAAACACTTTTACATTCGGTTCTGCAGCAATTGCTTTCACCAACGCAGCACTTGTGTTAACACGTGAGTTCCATACATTTTGTTTAAATCCTGATGTCCAGCGTCTTGATGGATCAAGCACATTCTGCCCAGCCAAATTTACCACCGCTGATACACCTTTCGGAATACCATTTTTTTCCAATTGGTGCCAAGTGATATGGCGTAAGCCCGGCATTCGTGAAATAATCGTAATATCGTATCCTTGTGCTTTGAGACATGAACCAAGACGCTTACCAATAAATCCGGTACCGCCACCTGAAGTATAAATGCATAAAATGACAATTGCTTCCATCAAATAAATTATTTAGTTTCTTACCAATTAAAACATGCTTGGACATTTTGTTGCAATTTTACAAAATTTCGAATCGATGCAAAAAATTTGCAAATTTGAGATTTACGTAAATTTACAAAGCAACTCCCCTACGAACAGTGGGAATTAAGAGAATGCAGGAAAAACAATCAAATCAATTGAGTGTGTTCAGTGAGATTGAATTTTCTAAGTTCACTTTGTTCGAACTGTTGCTCTTGCTACTCAAAATGCAATACTGATAATCAGCTGTTCTATACAAATTTACAGCATTCTCTTTGCTTTTTTATTCGCAACGCAGATTGGAAATTCATTTTGGCGACTCCATAAAATTTTTTAAATCCACATTCTAAAGGCATAGAACACAATTTAAGTTTTAATTACATTTAATACAAATCAGCTACAATGTCCACTCCTTTGGAGAATCTCGAAACACAACTGGAAATGTTCATAGAGAACGTACGCCAGATTCGTATCATTGTGAGCGATTTCCAACCCCAGGTAAAATGAAATAAAGTGCTTAAATTCATTAGGGTATATAATAAATTACAATTTCTTTGTTGCAGGGTCAAAACGTGCTCAATCAAAAAATGTAAGTATGAAATATAGAGCTACAGTCGCGGTTTTTGTTACAAAAGATAAAGCATACTGTCCTATGAAATATTCGCTTATAATTTATTATATCTTCTAATACAACTTTATATTTCCTCTATACCCAGACAAGGACTCGTCACTGGTTTGCAGGAAATCGATAAGCTCAAAAATCAAGTGCAAGATGTCTTTGTTCCTTTCGAAGTATTCGACTATATCGACCAGGATAAGAATCCACAATTATACACAAAGGATTGTGTCGAGAAGGCATTGGCCAAGAATGAAGAAGTTAAGGGCAAAATTGATGCTTATCGCAAATTCAAAACGAATATGTTGTGTGAATTATTAAAAACGTTCCCAAATGAAATGAATATGTATCGCGCTTATCGCCCAGATTCAACCTAAAAAAAGTAACACTTCATATATTTTATAATATCCACCTTCCTCACTTTTTTTTATAAATTTAAGCAGAACTGATGATGAATTAAAAACGTATTGTTTTTCAAAACTTCAATTTGCATTTTTTTTATAAAAAAAATTTATATGTAGCGATGAAATTTAGTTGAAATGAGATTAACCAAAAGTAAATAATAAATGTTTGTGAGATATTGAAGATTCGAGGGAAACAACAAGGTAAATATCGTGGGAATTGGTAAATAAATATTTTAAGCATAAAGAGGATATTAAGAGGTATGCATCACTCAGTGTTTAATAACATGACTATAACCTAGGCGTCCATGTACATTTAATATTCATGACGTCCTTGATCCAAGCAATGGGGCCAATGCTAATTTTTACACCACTGAACATAGAAGAAGGAACGAATTAGGCTGAACACTGCCCATTTTGTCTTCGGGTTTATTAACTGAAAACAAATAAGTCAAAAAACTCATCAGCCTACAAAATGTTCTACCATTGTCAAGCCCAATGATAAGAATCTTTAAATCACAAATAAGTCAACAAAAACTTGTTCTCTAAGAACAAAATCGATATCCTAGTCCTCAGGCTTTATTCTCTTATTTTTTGTTTTTTAGTTAAGGGCTCCACTGGGTTTTGGAATCAATTGAGGTGCTTAGCAGTGGTGAGAATTACTGCAGTCATAATAAATAAAATCAATTTGATTGCGATTACAATACATCGTAATTCAAAGAGTATGATTACGATTACTATAATAGTCCTAATCCCCCCCAAAAAAAAAACACTATTACTGTAATCGTAATCCAACAATTTTAGATTACGATTATTTAATTTTTTTTTTTTTAAATATAAAAATATGATTTAGATAACATTAATCGTAATAAAAAAAAGTAGGTAACGATTTCATTTGTAGCTTGATCATAACCAAAATTCAAAATCAAAAGAGCCTGTAAGTGAAATGTTTTAAAATTTGTTGCCTCTGCAATTATTTGCAATGTGTATATACTATATAGCGACTTTTGAGTGTTATTAGTTTTTATTTATAGTCAAGGGTTTTTTCAATTCTGTCTTAAAATGTTATCTTTCGTGAACATTTATGTATCTTAATGATTTTTTACAAAACAGTATACCATAGCTCGACATTCAAGGTTTCTTCTCATGGTTTCATATTTACTCGCTTTTGCAGCTTTTATCCCAATATTTCCAGTATTTTCAGTTTCACACTGGAACTAAAAAAGCTAGATATTTAGAGATAGGAGAAGAAAAACCTCTTCATATTTTGAAGAAAAGATAGAACTTTGAATGTAGTTTTGTCAAAAGGCTACAAATATGTATTTCTACATCGGAATATATTCATTGAGACAAGTTTGTTACTTTTCCCTTTTTTGTAAATAAATTATTCAATTGATTTTAATATAAAAGTCTTTCAACAAATTTATTAAATGCAATAGCCTAACTGCAAAACTTTGGTACTTTTTAGCCTTCCTTATCTACAGGAAGATATATATTTAATCAAAGCTGTTTTAATATCCCCAGGGGTAATAGGTTCCTCATGAAGACTCTCCTGCTTAGAATAAAATTCAGTTATTTAAAAAAATACCGTTGGCATATATTTTTTCAAAGGAAATCCTTCTCTAACACAAATTTCAAATAAATTGTTGCTTTCTGCCATTGCTAAAATTCTGCTCCAGCTTTTTTCATGATCATAAATTAGAAGAACTTATTAGTGCAATTACCAAGTTTAATTAAACTAAATAATAATTCTAATCAATTAATCTTTGGAACATATCATTAAAATTTATATTACCAGATTATATTTAATTTATATAAATAATATATTTAATATTTTTTAAAATAATATAAATATTAGTTGTGAATTCTTGCAATAAAAATTGTGTTTTATTTGGATAATTGGCAAATGCCTATACTTGGATAAGTAGGTGATCTTTGAGCAGCACATAACAATTTTTATTGACAATGGGGAAATTCAAATTATTCATCACCATTAACACGTATACGACCTGTCTAAACCCTTCGATGTACTATGAACTTGAAATTAAGCTAGAGTAAAATATTAGTATTCACAATTGGCATGAAACAAATGGCATTACACGAATTAATGTTCAAATGATTAATGCGAATGATTTGAGAGAAGCTCGCACCTTTTTATTTAATTTCTAGTTCCATGTTAATTGAATAATCTGTTTAGGTTTTTCTAAATTAAAAGATAATTATCCGACTCACTATCAACCAAAACCCAGACCTAGACAAAAAACTAGTGAACAAATTTTATCAAATACAGGTTAAAAATTAAAAAATAACTGGAACAAAACTGAGACCAAAATTCAAACTAAAATCGGATAGAAATTTAGGCGGAAATTTCGACTAAAATTCAAAACCTTTTTTCAGATCGAAGTTCAAACCATGAAAAGAACCAAATCCAGATCAAAATCTTGATTATGACTTTTCTGATGGATTTATATTGTTAAATGATCTATTTTGAGAATAAAATTTGAAGGAAATTTTAATTTCCATTGAGAAAAAATTTTGATGAACAATTTGTTACATCTCTACTTTTTGAGTCATTTTTGGTCGAAACAAAAACTCGAAAAAAAAAAAATTAATTAAGATAACACTTGATTTAAATAGTACTTTAAACGAATTTTTAAAATATATATTCATACCACTCTTAACATCGATATCACCATTAATATCGGCCTGATGGTGAGTTTACGATTTTTATGAAAAATTAAATACGTTCTTTAAGCCTTAAAATGTAAATATATCTTAATTTGACCAAAAAACCAATACGTTTTAAATTCCAACGAGATCCGTACACGCTTTCGAGTACCGGGCAACAAACGGTTAAAAAAAACAATGTTCAGACCACGAATCGGACCAAAATTCCAACAAAAATCGACCAAAATGAGATCGAATTCAAGTCAAAACTTAGACTAAAAACCCAAAAATCCTACCGAATCAAAACCAAAATCAGTTTTAAGATTCATTTTAAAATTAAAAAAAAAATTTAGACCACAAGTTATACCAATAATTAGACAAAACTTTAGGCCAAAAGGACACCAAGTACCGAACGAAAGTAACCCGAAATTCAGACCAAAAACTAGTAGGAATATCTGATAAATATTTACACCAAAAATTTTAACTTAAATTAAACAAAAACTAGACCGAAAAAATTCCAGACAAATTCAGACCAAATTTTAAAGCAAAATTCAGACCGATTTTGGACCGAAATCCAGACCAAAATAGTATCAAAATCAAGCCAATTCAGGCGAAAATATTAATCACAACTCAAACTAAGAGTTAGATTAAAACGGAGACTAAAAAGACCCCAAATGCATTCAAACTAAAATAAACCAAAATTCTGACTCACAATCAAACCAGAATTCGGATCAAAAACGATCAGACTAAAATTCAGTACAAGATTTAATCCAAAAACTAGACCATTATCAAGCTTTCTAAAATTACGACATTAATAAAATGGTGTTGAAATTGTAGATTTAATGTAGTCTGAATGTATTTAATTACCAGTTGCACTGTAACGTACATTCTGTTTTACTAGAAATCTTTTCGCGAAAAAATAGCAAAATTAAAGCTATTTACATTTTTAAAGACTGTTTTTAAGCCTTTGATTCAAACCCGGCTGGGTATTTTCTACTAGTGACCTTTATATTTTTTTCTAAATCTTATTTTTCTCATATAATCTTTCAGAAAATCCACTAGGAGCAGAAAAAAAATCGAACTTTGCACATTTCATATATCACGTAGGCAAGCTAATGTATATATATATAAATATTTCGTAAAAAGGATCACGTACGATTTCAGGGTTTAAAAATTTAAGATTCTGGAAGAATTTGGAACAATTCTGCATAATATTTGGTTTAGTTAATTTTGATCATACTTCCCACTGGTTCAAGTCCGCTGTGCGTGCCCTCTTTCAACTGCTGCAAAAAAGAGTTCCTTAGCAGTGACCACTCTCATTTCATCTCTAATAACCAGAAACAAAAAAACCAAAAAGATTATTAAAATTGATCCTATAATGTAGTCTTTGCAGTAGGTGATTTTGAAAGTATTTTTATTTGACAAAGTGGCGGTCATTTAAATTTAACGTAGCGGTTTTTAAGGAAAAATTCGTTATTTTTTTGCAGATAAAACAAAATCAGATAGTTATGTATATATTAACTTCATAATAACTTCAAGTCAATAGGTTCAGTGGTTGTCGAGATATTCACCGATTTGGAAAACATGGTTTAGAGAAAAACGCATTTTGTGGCGGAAAGCTGCCTTTAGTTTTTTGAATTTTTCCCAGGGGTATATTCCCCCTTAAACCAATTTTGGTAAGTTTTGTTGAAATAAAGTCGGTTGGCAATATTTTCAGCATCAGGAAATAATCACACATACCTTCGATGCAAGTGAAAACTTTAAAGAGCAATATCATATTCTTTCTCTGTAAGTTACACCCAAATAATTTCTGAAAAATTTTCTAAAATTCTGATTCACAATTGAGAGATCTGTAAATATTCTGATTGGATATCAATACTTTCGGTAACGATTTTTGATTCCGATAGTACTAGGTATATTTGATTCGGTACTTTGTCGATATCCAGCCAGTATATCGGGCGATCAAATATGAATTCTTTGCCTTTTAGAATAAATTTTATAAATAGTTTTTAAATAGTAAATGAAAGTTTGTCGCTTTTTGTGCAATATTTTGTTTTGGGCCTCCAAAAACCACAAATAGCTACTAACCACATTACTATGACATCAAATTGACTCTGATCTGCCTCTGCGATAGGTACATCTCAAAAAACGTTTTGGAAAAAAATGAATAAAAATTGTTTGTTTGTGTTTAGTTATGTTTAACATTGAATTATATTTTATATATTCTATTTCTTTGTTTATTTTAAATTATTTATTTCATAAGAACTAAAGCGCTCTTGTTTTTTTGTATTGTATGTACTTGTATTGTAAAATCTTTAACGTCATACTATTGTTATGATTTACCAACAAATATTTTTAAAATTTTGATCAAAGATAGTTTCAGTTTTTTATTACAAAATAAAATTTAAATGCGTATAAAAATCAAAAATGCTCATTGCCGTTTTTTTTTTTTTTTTTGGAAATCAAATTATATTATTTTTTCTGCTATATTTATGCATAAAAAAAGTTTGTCAAAATCAACGTATACTTTTTAGTGTATTTTTTTTTTTTTTTTTTGATTAAGGATGATTTCTTTAACAATTTTTATCGGATTTTAAAATAGATGACATTACAAACAAGAAAAATTCTATTTTTATAGTATTACAGATGTGTTTTTTATTTTTTAAATAAAACTAAATAGGTACCAACAATTTCAAAAATAATATTAAAAGAAATTGCCTTCACTCATTTACTAATTACATTTTTATATTCAATTTGTTTTTTGTTAGTTTAGGGTTTTAAAATTATATAATTTAATTAAGTTATTTATTCCTTGCATTTTAATAATAATAAGCACTCAAGTTGTTTGTTTTTTCACTATCAATTAAAACAGCAAAAATTTCCGCTTTCCGCACTTGCAATCTACGCACACATTTCACCGCCACAACAGCTAAAACAACAACATCAACAATAGACAAATATAAATAAAAATCGTCCACTGCAGCAATCACGTAATGTCTCGTTCCCCTCCTTCTACCTACTTTTTCTTCCACATAATAATTTCATTAAATTATCTTATTTATCTATCTATATCATCCTTTGGCCTGCAATTGCTGCTGGCAATGTTCCTGAAGTTTCATTAACGCCTGCCTTCTCTTCTGCTGGTCATTTGCTTTCACAGCATCCATTCACGGCCAAGTGTTTTTGTATTGCATATGGAATGAAATCTTTCGTTTTAGTATGATTTCCCTGTCCGAGCAACGTTGGCTCAATAATTTTACCCTCCTGAATTTGCTGGATCTTCTTGAGCATATCATAATTGATGCGATCGCTGACAACCGAATCTTTTCTGTAAGAAAAAACGCAAAAATAGAAGATTGAGTATAAAGTTGAATTGTTCCTCTTAGCTCAATAGTACTACTTACTTGTAGTCGGGGTGATTCAAGACCTGCTCACGCATCCATGTCGCTGTTGTAACGAATTCACCAGATGCACGCTTTTGTATGAAACGTAAATATTGTTCAATGGTGCAATGAGTGTCAGTATCAACTTCCATTGACTGCAAGTAACTGCGTATAAGTGGCACCAAACCAGGAAAAGAATCAGGCTAGAAAGAAAGTTATTTATAAATTAAATTGTCTGCTTTTTAAATCATGATCATAATCGTCGTTGAGGCTTACCTTTCCATTAAAAATCTCGCCAATAGTCATTAATTCATATTTATCGCTATGGATTTTGGCATCTTCTGTTGTGCCATTAGTTTGAGTAGTGCCATTTGTGCCATCATTACCATTCATGCCGCTATAACAAGATTTCTTCTGAGAAGTTTTGCGGAACCAGAATTTCTCTTTGCGGCAAGCATCGCGTTTCTGTGCGGTTTGCATATTTTCATCGACCTTAACAAAACAAATAAAACAAATAAGTAAGCTAAGGAAAAAATTGGCACCTAACTCTCGATTTCTTACCTTGCTAATAGGTATCAAAAAGTTCAACTGATACGATAGTATCACACGCGTCAGTAGCACCACGAAGCACACAATTGCAGCATTCTCAAAATCGCTGATTTGCGCTTCACATGGCCGAAATTCTACACGCCAGCCAATGCTCGAGTTTGGTGGTGGCGGCTTGAAGCGCATTGTCTGCCAATTTGTCGATTGAATATTCTCAAAGTGATCAGTATCTTCTTCATCGTTTTGATGTACTTTCTCGCTGAACAACGAAACCGTATCACGTATAAACAAGTGCGCAACATGTTGCGCCAACAAATGATCAATGCCACCATCACGCAATCGTTTGTAATCAGTTTCATCGTAAGTCAATGGTACATCATTGTATTTTTCATTTTCTGGTGAAAGATACGAATCGATTGAATCATAACGCGATTTAGCAATACGGAATTTATTATGCCGTAGCGGCTTGAGACCGCGTTCCTCTTCGGTGCGGCAGTCCACCGAGGAGCTAATCACATTCCAACGACAATCCGATTCAGTTAGATAGCCGCGATATATAGGCGATGCTGCTGTCAACGCCAACATTATTGGGCACAGTGGTGCCAATTGATCATACAGTGTGCGTGCTTCATTAATGTTGCACGCCTGGAATGTTAGCTGCAAGCAGCAGCAACCCATACCGAAACCCATAGCATCCAATAGAACTACATCGGGTTCATCTTTTGGTGCTCCTTCGACGGGAATTTGAGTTTTCTCGTCTTTGAATACTAAACAAAGGAGAAGAAGGAAGAGCAAAATTAGTTTTCAATATTAAGCTTAAGTTTGAATTAGATTAGATTTGCTTGAGTCTATGGTTAAGAATGATAAAAATTAGGAAGATTGGAAGTTCAAAAAATGCTAAAAAAAAAAAGATTAACATTATAAAGATTGGAAACTGAAGAAAGCAACGCACTCCCAATCATTTGGCAGAAGAGATTTCATCCATCAAATCACAAAAATTGGGAAATGAAGTAAAAACCAATTTCGAATCTTTTGGAAAAATATATTACAATCTCTCATTGAAATCCAGGAAATTGAAATTTGGAGATAAATCTGAATTCGCAATCATTTATATGAAAAGATTGCAATCTCTCAATGGTTCAAATGAAATGAAACAAAAAGAAAATCGATTCGGAAACTTTTGGAAGAAACTACTGCATTCTCTCAATGAAATCACAAAGTAAGGAAGTAAAAAGAAAAACACATTTCCTAACCATTTTGTATTCTCTAAATCAACAACTATATACAACAACCTTTGATTTTCAATCTGTTTTGCTTACCTTTCAATTTAATAGCAACTTTTTCGCCGCGTCGCATGCGTATATTGCGTGTAAGCGTCTTAAAGCGTGGGTGACCCGGGTATATAGCTTCATCTGGAAAATATAACGACTTGGCCGAACTACTCGGATCATCCGGGTTCGGTTGATAGATGGGATGTGTAAATTTCGGTGCACCCAAGCGTGGAAAATTCGTTATGGACATCACAGCTTCATCTTTACCAAGCAATTCGGTTACCTCTTCACGACGATAACGCATATTTGCTTCGACTAAATTGAAATGAGCCATTAGACCACCGAATGGTTTACCCGGTGTTCCCTCAATCATATAGGCACCATACTCAGGGCGCCATAGCGATTTAACACTTTTCGGATCGTTAATTTCTTTTTCATTTAATATATCTAAAAGCTCTTGTGCCTTGAGTGAGACACGTGCTACTTGCTGTTGATCATCAAATTTCACTATTATATATTCGACTTCATCACCCCATTTGAGGACATCACCCGTACGATCCTTGAGTCTGTGATAGAGATTGATAAATTGATTGATGCCATGTTCTCGTACATGTTCAGCCAATTTTTTGGTTTCATTCCATTCCAATGGACTACCTTCGGTTAGGAGACCCATTACTGCTAAAAAGAAAATTAAATAGAGAACGTGATTAGGAATTAAGTTTGATATAAAAGATTTAACGTTATAAATAAAATATTAATATATACATATATAGGATAACTAAAACTTTCCCGCTTACGCATTCACATACAAAAAAGGAAACCAAATCCGATATTACTATTTATAAATTGATAACATCATCATCATGCGACGTATATAGCGGAAATGCGCATTTAATTAAGAAAATTCAATAAAAAAAAAAAATATTTAAAATATTTTGTGAAATGCATGTACATAAATCGTGACTTTATAATCTCAAATGCAAGCCATACATAATCGTTTAAAGTATTTCTATGTTTGTTGAAATCGAAACTAGTTTCCATTTTTTTTTTTTTTTTGCGCAAATTCCTTTTGTTCCGTTTGGAAAAGCAACAATTGATTTAATTACATAAAATAAAACAAAATGAATTAAACTCTCGAATATATCGCTTTCAATTCGCCATTTCAGCAAATGTCTATGGCATGGCCCCCAACTCTGCCCCTTGCAATATTTTTTTTTTTTTTTTTTTTTACAGCGCACATCCCGCTCTCCGTATCTATATCAATCACTTACTCACTCAATATCCAACAATAATAAAAAAAGGCGCTATAAAACGAGTTTCTATTTTCAGTTCATACGTTTTTGCTAACTGATACTTAATATTTACAAAAAAAAAAAAAAAAAAAAAAAAAGTACAAACAAAAACACAATACAATACAATAATTGTTTAATTGGTTGCGTCGTCGGGCATATTAAATTACCATCTACAATATTATAGCATTTAAGCATTAACTTTGTAAGCTTCTGACCGTATTATATTTAAATTTTAGAAGCCACAACGGAATTCAAAGTTCACTTTTTTGAAATTCTAGCGTGAAATTCAATATCTTTAGTCCATAAAACAATTGTATTTACAGTTAAATAAATAAAAATAAAATAAAAACAATTTGTTCTTTTATATTCATTCAGAAACTATAGATTGAGTGATTGCATCAGAAAAACAAAAATAGATTAAAAAAATATTTTTACACATGTACCCACAGCTTGATTAAATTATAGGTACCTATCAATTTCACTTAACCCTATTGATCGTGATAATCAAGCTGGATCAAGTTACATCACTTAAACACAGATATGTCATTCTAAAGTTTAATTTAAAAGATCAATAGAATTCAAATTTAGAATCGTTGAATTTAGTTAGCTAACGATTAAAAGTAAATCTATAAAACCAAAATATCAACAAATGTGTTGAGAGGTAATTTTCAATGGAATTTAGATTACGACTTCTAAAACGTGGATCATTTTGGATTAGTAGGAAATTTACAGCGTTTGTAATCGTAAGATCATCTATAAAATAATAATTGATGTCTTGAACTGTGATCGATTTAAATTAAGATTTTAAAATATTTACGCTTATCTAAAGTACTGGTGAACCCAGAGATCATCAAGGATCAATAGAAAATTAGCATAGTTACGATCAACTAATAACCATAACATTATCATAATCGATTTCCGATCTTAAGTACTAGCCGATCCAGAGATCATTTATAGATCATCTATAAAATATAAATGTGAAATGTGATTTTTAATTTACACTAGACTTAGATTTAATGATAATATTTAGAAATTATTATGTGAACCAGAGATCATCTGAGATCTGTATAACATGTGCATATTTACGATCAGCTTGTAATCGTAAGAATCATATATAAAATAATAATGAAATACTACTTAATGCATTGAACTGTGAAATTTAATCTATTTTAGATTCTGATGACTTAATTTATTCAATTTCAATTCATATTAAGGTTTGTTATAATTTTAACCCTTATCTAAGGTACTAATTGATCCAAAGATCAAAGAAGATCAGTAGCTTTTGCATAGTTACGATCATCAATAAAATAGCAATTACTTTATTGAATCAGGCAAATTGACAAAAAATTATCACATTATTTGAGATTATTAGTAAAATACCATAGCAACGATCGTAAGGTCATCTATAGAATAAAATAGCAATCATTTTTTTAAACCGTGACCAGCTATTTAGATTTTGTTTTCAATTGAAATAAAGCCCGATCGTTAGATGGGATTTAAATATTCTTTTTTTATTATTATTAACGCTCATCTAAGGCACCAGCAAATCTAGAGGTTAGGAAAGGACGAGGTTAGACTTTTAATCTAACACTGACAAAACTTTCTAATTAAATGCTGATATATAGTAATCTCTATTA
The DNA here is from genome assembly GCA_963691655.1 of Toxonevra muliebris. Taxonomy (NCBI): domain Eukaryota; kingdom Metazoa; phylum Arthropoda; class Insecta; order Diptera; family Pallopteridae; genus Toxonevra; species Toxonevra muliebris. The sequence goes on along the minus strand of OY829326.1, from coordinate 114,994,393 downwards.
GGAACAAGGAGAAGGGGTGATCTCTTCAAAACTAAACACTAACTTGTTATAAAAATTATATTTTTTAAACAAAAACAGAAATTCACTCAACAATTGAAAGGTGATAATAGTAACTTTAAGAAAAATAAAAACTTTATTTATTTGGTTGGTGCGTATGCGAAAGATCGCAACTTTGACTTAACTCCAGCCATTAAACGTTGCACATCACTTCGGGACATTTGAGATGACACAGTAGTCCACTTTTTCTACAGCTGTTTCTCATTTTTGACCACTTGCTTCGTTTTTAGCAATTTTTTTTTCATTATAGCCCAATATTTTTCTATCGGCCGAAGTTCTGGGCAATTTCGGGGATTGGCATCTTGTGGAACAATTTGCACACCTTTCCCTTTATACCACGTCATTGCCATTTTGCCGTAATGGCTAAATGCTAAATCTGGTCAGAAGAAGACAGGAGCCTTGTGAAGACGTACCATTGGCAGTAGACGTTTTTGTAAGCACTCTTCTACGTAAATTTTTTGGTTGATGGTACCAGTAGTGACAAAAACTGCACTCTTTATGCCGCATTGGCAAATTGCTTGCCAAACCAAATATTTCTTCGCAAACTTGACCTTTTTCTTTAGCTTAATTTTAGGCGCAACATCGTCTCTCTTTTTTGAAGTGTAAAATAGTTGACCAGGAAGCTGATTAAAGTCTGCTTTGACATACGTTTCGTCGTCCATGATCACGCAATCAAAATTATGAGCAATTTTGTCGTACAGCTTTCGTGCGCGCGAGTTTCATTCCGGTTCGGGGCTAGCGTAACTTTATACGTCTTAAGTCCTTTTACTCTGCGTACTTTTTGAACATATCCGGGTGACATATGGACTTTTTTAGCAACATCTCTGATGGAAAGGCCCGGTTTTCTTTAAAACAAGTTTTTCACTTTCTTTGCTTTTTCCTCCGAGATGAACCCCTTCTTTCGCCCACTTCCAGTTTTCGTTTCGGTAGTTCGTCGTTCGCTACAGTTTTTAAGCACTAAAGTTACCGTAGATTTTGCAATTTTTAAACTTTTGGCAATGACTTTATGTGACATATGTGGAAAATCTTGATTTTTGCGCACAATTATATCGCGCGTGGTCGATTTCGATGAACTCATTTTGCGTAATGTAAAAAAATCAGAAAAAATAGCGATGCAGAAATATAAAACGGAAAATTATCTACGAATTAATAACAGTAACATTTGCTGTAACTATAATATTTGAATTAATACAACATGTTTACTGCGACCAGTTGTTTTCGTATACACACCTTAGGACGAAAAAAAAGAATGAAAGCTTGTTTTAAAACTAAGACATGGTATTATTTTCAATTCTCAAACTTTGTCTTTTGCTTGATGGAATACATTAGGAAGTATTTCAAATCGGGAACTTTCATCTAAATTAAATAAGAGTGAAATAACTACAATTTCATGATGAAAAACTAAATTGGGTTTTTTTTTTTTCAATGACAATTTAAAGTTCAATTTTAAAGGTAAATTTCAATGAGTTTTCTGCTATTATCATTTATAATCAGCAGAGGGTGTTGCACTACTTTTGTTTTGGAATCGTTTAAGTTTTAAAATAAACTATTAGAGAGCACCGTTAAAAATTGTATATGAAAATATTGAAAATGTTTCTAAGTAACAGTTACTGTTAGAGAAAAATGTTTGAACTCAAGTTGAGAATTACATTGGAAATCAATTTGAGAACTAAGATTTTCTTGGAGAAATAATATTTCAATGCATATTGGGATTTTTCATTCTACATTTTGTGTAACAATCATATGTGTGAAAAAAAAAACACATGATAAAAAACTATTTAAGTATGATTTTAAAGTTTGTATTTCCTTATTACACAATAAAATATAATTATAAATAATTTTTCATTATTATCATCACGAAACAGTTATGAGCGAGATAAGTTTTTGCGATTATTCTAAAAGTTTCCACAATTCAATTAATTTGATAAATGTCAAAAAAAAAAAAAATAAAAATAAACAAATATAATATTTAAATATTCACAATTTTACAGTACGGCGAGACGAGGTGTTAGTGCCACTCAATACAATCATACCTCCATACCCAATGTCCATATCGCATACTCGAATATAACCCTCGAAAACGAGGAAATCAAAAAACAAACAATGCCAATATTTTTCAATACAAAATCAACACAAAAAAACTTAAGAAATTTATTCTCAAATTATAAATGCACAATTACAATTGCATTCAAGCAAACAAATGTATATTTATTTATACAAAATTCTTATGTTTATTTTGAATTTATATTGATATAAAGTATTTTACATTCCTATTAGAACCGTTTACGCTAACATCATAAACACAAATCGCGATAAGGCAAATGAAAAACGCAAAAAAAAAAAAAAAAAACATTTTTTAAATGTTTCCATTGATAAGAAAACGCAAAAAAAAATTTTGTTTTTTTTTTTTGTAAGAAAGAATCCTTATCGTAAAAGTCATAAAACCCAGAAATAAATATGCGACTTGAAGTTTGAACACATTGTATGCACACGCCCTCCAAACTTAATATCTACAATTAAAAACAAAAACAAAAAAAATCATGCCTTCTATGTATAATGGCATAACACCTTTATTAGCTAGAGGGATTTCGTATCTAATATTTTTGTTATCGTGCTAATTTTCGCTTCATTCTTTTAAGTTTACATACATGTGCTGTTGTGATTCAACAAGCAAAAAAAAAAAATTACCACCCATTAACCAAGAAACTTGGACTTGACACCATTGGCATTAATTTATAGGGTATGTAAGTCGTGGATAGGATGCTTGCTAATTCCTTTGATTGGTCAAAAGATTAAATAAATCAAGTTTAATAAGGAAGGCGCAATCGTCTTTCATTCAACTTATTATACTTTCATATTTTAAAAAGATCCATATCTACAAAAATAGACTTTTTCTAAATTTTTCATGTCTGTGAAATGAAAAACAGACCGCCAGAACTGCAAAGTCACAAACCACTTCATTATCATTACAAAATCAAACTAAACTAGCATCAGTTAGCTTTCAACATCTAGAAATGGTCAGGTACGATCATGCACGTCTAATTTCTAACAAACGAGGCCAATTTTTTAGAATAAAAGACGACAGAGTCGTAGTTCACTTTGGAAATTCAAAAAGTCCGTTTTAGTTTCCACATTCCTATGTGAAGAATGTCAACATCTAGAATTGGGCAGGCAAGGGCATGCAATATATCAGCTAAAAATATAACTGAACTGGTTCTAGAAGTCGAAGTCGGTAACAAAATATTAAGAAATATTTAAAATTAAGAATAAATCAACGTCAGTATTTTAAAATTCAAAAAGTAGAACCCAAAGATAGAATTTAAATCGATGTTTAAGGTTTGCTCCACAAAATCTCAAAAATTAAAATTTTTATTTTCCTTAGATATCGGAGATTCTGGGTTCACATCATATTCACTTTAAGCCTCTATTAAAAAAAATCTTATTTGGTAAATAAAGTTGAAGTTGAAGCATAGGACGATAACGTCCTCGATGAAAGGACAAGGAACCATAGAATCTTAAGACACTTTAGATTTTTGGTGTAGGTAATAGAACGGAAAGCTGAAATGACTGTAAAAGATTTATCATCATCAAAGCCAAAATTGTAGCACCATAAAAACTTAAATGAGATATTTGCTACACATCACTATCCTGATCACTTTATTAAACAAAAAAATATTCATATCCTGGTATTTTTAAATTTACCCGATTCCAAACTGTAAGGAAGTTAATGAAGTTCGCGGAGAGACCACAATAACTTACTTGTTGTATTTTATATAAATATTTCGATTTATTTTAGTTGTTCACTCTTTGGAATCTCAAACACAACTGATTATTGTGCGCTGCTTTGCATTGTCTTATATATACAAAATGAACCGGCATTTTATTACCATCAAAATATTTCACAATAATATTACAGATCTATGTACGCATTAATAAAACTTAACATCATTCATAAACAAGGTTTATAAATGATATACAAAAAAAAAAAAAATAATAATATTATCAGTTATTTTATTATGCAACTAGATATAGTGCAATAGTTATTCATTCTCATAAACCTTAAGTCATCATTAAATCTTTAACCGATTGCCAAAGAATTGTTTTAAAATTAAAATGCATAAGGCATATACAATATTTGGATTCTCGCCTAATGGGGTAATCAAGTAATTTCAAGTATTTTGCATTTTAAAATTTGCGCTGATAAGATGTGATTAACGTCACAGGTATAAATTCTCAGAAAAGAAAAAATATTACCTTTATCGGTGGTGATGGTGGGAGGTGTTGCATGTGCTTTAAATTAATTTATAATTTATATAAAACCATATCGAAATAAATGCGAAACACGTGAATCGATGACAAATTCGTCATATATGCACAGGTAGTCATTATTTATAAGAGAAACCTATCTGAAATAAATATGTAAGTAATTTTGTCTGTAAGTATAGAACATTATCTATATATATTTATCTACCATATTTGCACTCGTCACATTTATTTATATGCAGGGAAATTGTGTGTGAAAAACTTAAAACTACATACTAGAATTTGTATACATAACAAACGAGTCCGTGTGTATAAATTCACACAACTCAACAAAATATAAACAACAAAAAAAAATGATAAGCTATGATAAGTTTGTTAGCAAAAATTAAATGATACGTCATTGTGTATTTCACAACAAAAATGCTCGTAGAACACAACAAAAATATCGTCAGTAGAATTCACGAATTCACGACTACAACTTCGCTCGTAAATAATGAGCAATATTTTTTGGCAATTATAGTTTGTTAAATAAATTTTTGCCTTATCATCATGCTATGGCATTAGTTTGTTACGCAACCAAAACGAAGAGAATGACTTGTAATTATTTTTTGTATGAGGATGAGTCATACACTAACTGGGTCGGTATGTTATGCACAAGGGGATGATTATGCATGGGCAGCGGGTGCTATATTACTATTTATGTTTGAAAAATTCGAGAACATTTGTTTTTGATAAGAAACACATACTCATATTCGTGCATATTTGAGTATATTTTAATTTTGATAAGATTATTTTTTAAATGCACATTTTACATTTATTTTTTTGATTGCAAACTGTTGACGATTTATAATGCATATGCTATTTTTTTCTTCTTCTTCTTTTGTTTTTTACTTGTGGCTGACCGACAATTGGTTTATCGATCTAAATATGACCCTCATTCATACAACACTTAATTGCTCATTGCTGCAATATATTAAATTTGAATTTCATTTGATTCGGTTACTTTTAAGTAGAATGGAAAACTTACGTAAACCGCAAAATTTTGCTGTATGCAGTAATAATGCAGGTCAATCTCATTATAAATTAAGTATATACATAAAAATCAATCACAAAGGAAACAAAACAACAACTTCTTATAAAATTGATTAAATCATAACACAAAATTCATACAAATCAAAATAAAGCAAACAGAAAATACTTATATACTCGTATGTAAACAATTGCATAGCAGTTATTGGTTTACTCAGGGAAAGTTTTGTTATAAAAAAAAAAAGTACTTAGAATTTGGGTTAGTTTTTACACCAATTTACATTATATTTGCGTGTGTTGTTTTCTCTCCCAAGCTTTGAAGAGCTCTCTTGTGGCTGAGTATGCAAAAAGGGGAAGGTGTTGGCTTAATTTATTCTGCCATGCCATCCAGACGGTGACAATTTCATTGTTTTACAAAGAGAACCATGATGCAATAAAAGAAGGTGATATTATAGTATGTGAAAAGTGCCCAAGGGATTATTTTATGTTAGAAAAAATTAAAACAAATTTTTATAAATAAAACAAACATCTTAAAGCGGAAATGACATTATAAACTTCTTCGTCATTTTATTTCGAAATTTCCAAAAAAAAAATTTATTTCTCTCCTGAATAACAAAGGATCATATTTTACCAAAGAAAGAAACATTGTTTATTTGACAAATGTATAAGAAATTGTAAATTCCCCAAACTGAGAAAAATAGTTAATTCAAAAACAATAGAGCGAGGACGCGACGCGAGTTTCGAAGTCGATTTCGGCAGCGAGACCTCTCGTCGCTAGTTTCGTTGTTCAATTTACAAAAAGCGAGACGCGATTAATATGAAACAGCTTCATGTAGAATTAACGTCTTTCTTTTTCAAAAATAGTGCATATATCTTAAAATGAAGTTATTCTCAGGAAAATATAGCAAAAAAGATTATTCGTGGATGCTCATATGGGCGCAAGCATGGACGTCATGGACAGGATGGTCGTGCTCACATGAATGCAACCATGACGGACTTTTTCTAATCAAAAAGGAACGGTGGAATTGGAATTTTGTCACTTTTTCTTGTGCTCATGAAGGCAGGTTCTTTTGTTAGCAAAAAATGTAAAACAAATATTAATTATGTGCCTTAAATGAGTACTTAAAATTTAAAAAAAAAAAATTAAAGAAAATTAGCAATCTCTTAAGCAAAAAAGAAAAGTTTATTAAAAAAAATATAGCAAGGAAATGAAGATTGTGTGTGCCCTAGCGGCGCATTGTTTGTTTGCTTTCTAACAAATTATGAAAGAAAGTGGAAAAATCGGAACAATATGAACATGGAACAGTCATCAATGCGCCGATTTTTATTTTATTTTTGAATTTTCGGCGCATCTCTCCTATCTCTTTCTCTCTACCTATTTTTCTGCCTCTCTCTTTCAGACAGGCAGTCATGCTTGCGCCCGTGTGAGCAGCCTCTGTATTAGCTCAATAATCGCTGCACTAAGGATTATTCCGTTTTTCCACAGTTTTCTACTAATTATACATTATATTTTATTTCAGCAGTAGTAGTATGCCAAATGTAGACATGTATCAACAATGCGTCTCGCTCGCGAAGTTTTTTTTTTTCAAATTATCGAAATTCACTGGCGTGGCGAGAGCTCGCCTTGCTTCATTGTATATGCGTACATTAAAACACATTGAATGAAAATATGTCGACGTAACGCTTTGGAACATCGCCTCGCGTTCTCGCTCTATTGTAAATGGGGCTTTATTGTACCATGGCGAGAACCACCACATAGTTAGCCAGAACAAATCAATGCAAGCATTTTTTCTATATGAATGAATTCAATTTAAATTTCTCTTTCTCTGTCATGGTAGATCATTGCTATTCATATAAGTATCCAGATACTTGTGTTTACTTTAGTGGCTGTTCACAACGATGCAAGCATGAACGCCTGCCTTAAAGAGAGAGGTAGAAAAAATACGTAGTAAAAAGAAGATACAAACTCCCTTGTCTTTTTCTAACTACCTATTTTTTCTGCCTCTCTCTTTCATGCTTGCGCCCGTGTGAACAGCCACTTAAGCTTATCTCCAACAAATCGTATTTATTTCAAGAGCATACTCTTTAAAACATATGCCATTTTTATAACGAAAGAGATTTAGGTTTGAGAAGTTTATATGCGCATTTCCTTTTATTTTATGTGCAATTAAACTAAATTAGAATCAAACGATAGATAAAAAAATTCAATAAGCCTTAACCCTCTAGTTCGCAAATTTTTGATTGATAAAAAAAATCGGAATTGATTAATATTGGCGTAAAAATTATAAACTGATTTAAGAACCCAAAAAAAAAAAAACTAATGGGCGTGGTTTTATGAAGTGGAAAAGTTTTGAATGTCTAAAACTATTTGTTGTTAAATGAGCTTTTCATCAATTTTTTTTAAGTAATTAAATCTTTTATATAAAAAAATTTAAATTCTCAGCTATCCCATAGCTAGTTATCTGGATAGTATGACGGGAAGTATTTTTTTTTTTTTATCTCAAATACAATCAAAATAATTAATTTTCCTATTTTTTTTACAAATTTTACTTTGACTGTCGCTAACTTCTGTAACACGCATCATAGCTCATAACTGATTAATTTTTTTGAAAGCTTGGGAAATCTCCTAAGCCAACAGAAAACTGTTATGGTGGCAATTCTATCCCTTTTGGTGAAGGCAGTCTAAAGGCGGGCTTGGGAACTAGAGGGTTAATAGCGAAAAAAGGTGATAAAATATAGTAAAGAAATTCAAATAATAAAATACCAATTTAATATTATTAAGCCACAGTCACATATCTTTGAAGGATTCTATGTTTCCTTGGGATTCGTTTTACATGAGTGAAACAGAGATGCAAAAGGTAAACGTAAAAAAATCGTAGCGAAATCGCTGGTACGTGCGATTGGGACGCGTCCCTTTTCTTTTTTCATCCCTTGCCCACAAACAGCATATCTCAGAGAGAAATCGGAGTGTATAAAAGGGGACAAAGTGATAGTTGCCAACTTCTTTTTTGTAAACTAGTAGAAAAATTTATTATAATACACATTTTTGTTTTGATAAGCCGCTATCCTGTACGCGGTGGAAAACCTTCAGGAGGGAGGTACTGCGAACGATGACGACGACGTTTTGATCTTAAAACATAATTACTTTGTCATATGCAAATTTTGTTTTAATAAGTTCTTATGTTTAATATTTTTATTGTTTGTTATTTTATTATTATTTTTGTACTGGATAAGATTTATCTTATTGTAGTATTTTTTTTTTAATAAATTGAAATAAAACAACTAGAAATTTCTTTAGTCAATTACTATAACTAAATGTTCAAAAAAACATTGCGCAGAATCATGCGATTTTCAGCGTCCTAAATCAGGTTCCGCCTTTAAGCAATAATGATAAAATTAAAAATGCACTTAACAATGCTCTTGACGATAAAATTGAAAATGCACTTTAATAAATTCCTCAAGAGATAAAGCGCAATAAAAAAGCAAAAGAGCATGAAAAACTTTAGCGCATTATAAACAATTTTATAACTACTTTAATTCCTTCTGCAATTTTCCGAAATAATAACAAAAAAAACATTACTAATCTGCAATTTTCTAAAATGTTTTGATATAAAATTCTGAGGCATTTAGCAATTGCGCACAAATCTAAACAGCGAAACATAGACAATACAGAATCCATTTGAAAAATGTTGATAAGAAATAGAATAATTTCTTAAAATTTTTCGATCCCCTTTATTCATTTATTCTTCTCAAGCAATAGACTGGGGTGGGCAAATAAAGAAAATATTAAGTCTTCATTTACATGAAAATTGCACATTTGGAAAAGTACAAAAAAAAAAAAAATGTAACGAACTTTTTTCTTTAACTGGATCAGTGTAATATTAAACAAAATATATGAATATGAACTTAAATTAATTATAATTATTTATTATAAATAACTAATCTGATGTTTGCTCAGTACACACACATATACATATATTTGATATATCTTTCTGTTTTTCTTCACAACAAAAATAAACAAAATATTCATCATTAACTAAAATAAGATTGAAATCAACTGAATATGGTATAGATGGCATGATGCACAGTATACAAGAGCGCCAATATGAACAACAGAATAAAGGAAAGAATAATTGTTGTGGTGGAAATGTTGGCACATCTGTACAAAACATCAAATGCTATCTATAGTATTATATAAGTATATATCTACTATTTGAATATAAACAAAATTCGAAAAGCAATAGCTCAATTCTAGTCTGTATACCAATTAAGTTTATATTCAATATTTACTAACAATTAGTTTTACATCTTTAATCCACCTACATCCACTTAAATGTTTGTATTCCTTTCAGTATAGGGTGCCCATGAAACCGATAATATATGACAGCATTGTGTAGAATTGTGAATAACTACACTACAACGCAATTTACAATAGTTTGTTTGTTGTTGAAAATTTTTTGTAATAGTACGGACACACGAGAGTGAATTTCGTTGAAATTCTGAATTTCAAATTTAAGTGAATACACGACAAAAAGCGAATTTCATTGAGAAACGAATTTCGTTTTTGACTCATTATGAGTTTAGAAAAGAATAAGAATTTTTATGTGTCTTTGGTGAAAATAAAAATATGGCCTATCAATTGGATTTGGATAGCAAGAATTTATGCAATTATACAAACATAATTGGAGTTGTTCTCTGGCTCTTTTATTCTATTTTATTAATAAAAATTACATAAGAACAGCTGTTATGAGAACAAAATTAGACTTTCACTTGACAGTTATTGTATAGCGAAATTCAGCATTTCAGATGTATTTCGACGAGATGTTAAATTTGCCTGAGATCTCGTATCGTGTGTCCGCACTATAATGAAATTTTTGTGTTTGCTTATTATACAAAAATTTGCCTTTTATTTCGTCCGCGTTCGTCATTCATTAATTCAGAGAAAATTTAAATTATCAATTAGTAGAAATTTATAAGTATTTCTTCATCTTCATAATTTCAAATTACATCAAGAATTTTAAGAAAGTGAGAAGTTCAAAAGAAACAACAAAATTTTCAATTAAACAGTCTGCTGCATTTTTGCAGCTTGCAGCTGCTTTTTTTTTATTGCTGCAGTTAAAAATGCATTTTAAGCAAAAGTATTTTTAGTGAGGTAATAAAACTTTGTATTGCATATCTTAAGAACCGAAGGAAATGTACTCTTAAACGAATTTACATCTGTAAAATAATAAGAAAACATTTATTTAAATTGGCTATAGTATTGCTGAAAGCTTGTTATAAAATTTAAAATTTAACAACCTGTTGCTTCTATTAAAGGAATGGCTCACTGAGAATTAATACCATTTTGCCAGCTATTACAACTATTCAAAGGTTTTTTAACTTTTTGCTCTTTGCCATTTACATATACAATAACAATTTAACAATATTTCAGTTTTGGACAATAATGATCCATTGCTTAGATATAACCTTGAAATAGTTATTAACTGTAAGGTGTATACTTAACAAAAACCTAATGAAAGGTTTTTTTTATAACAAGGTCAATAATTAAGAACACGCAATTATAACCGTTGAATGTTTACTAGCTTATTAAATTTTTGTTATTATAAAATTATTGATTAAAATTTATTTCTAAGAAAGATACAAATATATTTTGTGACATTTGAAAGACCTTTATGAATTATTGAACATTGAACTGCTTAAGTGAGGTAGTGGGATAAAATTAAAGGTCAAAATTATTTAAATTAGACAGTCATCATTACTGCCTCTTATATGATCACGTAATATGTAACAGGGAAAATAATTTAATAATTACAAAATTAAATTAAGGTACTAAACCCAAAATTTGATGCAGGGTAATAAGAACTTATTTTAAGGTAATTGAGGTCGCTAAATAAGAAAATGGCTTCCATTTTACTTCAACTTTTATTTTAAAGCTTTACAATAATTCGAAAATCTAATGAAATAATCGAATAAATCAAGCTCAGATCATATAAATGGGAGGGGGACATAAAACAGTTTTGAGAAAAAAAAACTAATCAAAATTGTGATGGAAGAAAAAATTGTCGCTAAAGTTCCAAATTTAACGAAATACAAAATGTTATAACACTAACAATGTTTCTACCTTTTTGATATATTGAAAATGTATATTTTAATTTTAAAAAAAAAAGTCATTGTTTTTCTGCACTAAAATGGCTAAATGGCACAAATTTTCATCAAGTGCTGCCTAGGAAGACACAATTCCACAGAAATAGCGATATTTTGGTTCCAGTAAATGCGAGCAAGAGGAATATGACTAAATTTAAGGGGTTATATACGTTTTCATGAGTCAAAAAATCGAAAAAATTTTTATGACTTATTTCGAACAAACATACTTTCAAGAGTTTATGTTCAAAATTTCAAGTCAATCCGAGCAGTAGATCGTAAGTAGCAACTCGATTTGTAGCGTGCTACTGTTCATGAATAAAGTGCACTCAAAACTTTAAACGTGATTTTCTACGAATGTGGTTTTTTGAAAAATGCCTTTGCGGTGACCGCGATATCTCAAAAACTATTTGATCAATTCATCTAATTTTTTTTTTTTTAAGTTTTTTCCTAGTTACTATACAGAGTTCATCGTTCAAGATCATTTTTTCATGTGCAGTATTTGTCTTAACTAATATTAATATTAATATTAATATTTTTTAAATACATTTTTGAAACTCAAAAAAATCGACTTTTTTTTTGCATCATGCATTTCCGTATGAGAAAAAGGTTTTTTTTTTCAAAATTTTTCGTTCAAGTACTCGGCGCTGTAATACACAACTGTAAATTTTTTGTCTTTTTGGTTACAGTTGAGTTGTTGGCATTCAATCGTTGTCACCGCCAGACTCTGCAGAAAAAACGCGCATCAGGACAAGAGCTACAACTTCTACAATTTTCAATATTTTTTCATATCCGACCACTCTTTTTTTTCGTAAGAATATGTACTATGTATACCTGTTATGCTAGTTTCAAATAAATTATTTCAAATAGTCAAAAAAAAAAAAAAATCACAAATATACCCTAAGTTTACCGTACCAAAACGTACCTTAAGTAAAAGTACGATTTAAATTAAACTTTCACAAAATATTTTGCCTGAAATTTATTCCACTATGGTTTCTAAGCCTTTTTTCACTTCGTTTTCAGCTAATTCATAAAGTTATATCCTACCAACAACACAGAACTGCACTCGACTCACAAAGAATATAGCTGCCACATTTCTGGCTAATATTTAAATCAACCAATTTTCTTGGATCAACCCTTCTCCCACACACAAACTGATACTCAAATAAAGTGGTTTTTCTTATGACTGATTAGTGAAACTTAGCTTCTAATGATTGATTTGAAAATTGATAAATTTCTTTCAATATTTTAATAAATTAACTTCAGGTTATCTTTCAATTTTATCATTAACTTTTCTTAATATGTATAGGAGAATAATAATAAAACTGTTATCATACTCGTACTAATGATTGCGCGAACTATTTCTATCAACGAGTGCCATATCTATTTTTCTTCACAATCTTATGTTAGAGACTAATAAAAAAAATGTACAAAAGCATCATGTATCGTCAACTTTTCGCTTCTTTTACCCGATATGCCATTAAGAGTCGGAGTCTAGAATTTCGCTTTTATTCCAATTAAGCGTGCAAATATAAAAGGCTTTCAATGTTACCAAGCCAAGCGAGTGAAAATGTTACCACACGTGAACACTAATATTTACTGATATTTGGAAGTGTGTGTATAAATAAATATAAGTGTTATAATTTTGCTAATCACTTGTTTTGTATTATAACTTAGAATTTACGGCGACCGTGAGCAATTAGCAAAAAAAAAAAAAAAATGCAGCACATTTCTTTGCTTCCAAAAAAAAAAGTATAAATCAACTTTAATTATAACTCTCTCTCTCTCTCTCTCCTTCTCGCTGTTTTAATTATTTTAAAACAGTGTAGGCCAAAGAATGGCACGGGTGCACAATACCATAGTGCCTGGTTATATTAGTGTTCGGTGTTCGACGAACACAAAACATTTTCCCTTGTGGTGGTTTCATTCAGCTCGTTGCAGAGTTGCTTTTTGTCAAAATATACTCGTTTGTTTAATACTATTTTGTATGTGATGATACTGTTTTGTAAAATAACTCATTTTTCTGAAAATAGACGTCGAAAATATCCACAACGAATTCAAGCATTTGAAAAGATAGTTCAAAAATTCTCCTGAAACAGATCTTCACAAATTTTTGCAATAAATTGGAACTGCGAAGTCGGACGACAAGTCCCAAAAATTTTCGCTGATTATGAAGTTTTTCTCATCACTTCCGCCGACTGAAAAGGAACCTTTTATTTCAATTGTGAATCAGAATAAAACCAAAGCCAAAGCGAGTCTCGGTGTGTGTGGTATACTTTATGGTAAGAATTGAATCAAGAAACAGAAAGTAACTGTAATAAATACTGACTACTGACGAAATGATTTAAATGATCAAGGGAAACATTTATGAAAATCGGGTTCAAGGAACTTATGATATGAATAAACAAAAAATGTTTCATTATGTGTTCATGTTTGTTGACTTGTAAAAAGAATTTAAAAAATATGAAAATGTTCTGCAAAACAGTATTTATAAAAGATTTTTTTCTGCATCCTAACGTGCGTGTTTATTGCAACTTTTGTTTCAGTTTCTTCTGAAGCATCTACATAAATGCACATTGACTGATCAGCCTACACATTTGTAAATATATTTTGAGATCCTTATCAGGGTTTAACAAAAATTACGTTGTTTGAAGTGAAAAACTTCAAATCTGTACATACAGTAGAGTCCCGATAATTCGTAATCGCAAGGGGCCAGCAATTGTTTACGAATTACAGAGGTTTTCGATTTAACGAGATTTTGATTTAACCCTTTCACCTCGGAGTTCTTTCTCAAAATCTGGTTGAATTTATTCACTATTTTATACAAATATTAAAATGAATTAAAAAAAAAATATGTCCAGGACTCTTAATCCTTACAATTATCCTTAAGTTTTCCAATGTCTACTATAACCTTTGTAACCAGGAATTATAGCAAAGTCAATTTACGGTGATTCACTCATTGACAGCCACCATCAGTATTTTGAAGATAACTCATATAAAATGGAAACCATATCACCCATTTTACTTGAGTTTTCGAACATTATTTGGACATACAATCCTAGGGTTAACGAAGTTTAAATAAGAAAAATACGAATTGACGTTTTTTTTTTTCAATTTCTTTAATAGAAAGAAAAAAGCAATTATTAATTTAACTGAAATATGTATGCACGTATGTACACATATTGGACCCCATTAAAAACTATGTTCTAAAAAGCCTGTAACTTTTAGTTGTTTAAGGCTCTTCTCGCGTATCTTTTCAACCACGAAAAACACAAAAAATTCTATAAAAAAAAGTGAACGTAGCTATCTAGTATCTACTATGATTGATTTTTTTTTAAATCATAGTGCCATACATAGTAATTTTGCTTTGCATTACGAATTATAAGAGGTTGTCAACAACCAATTTCAATTTATAAGAGGTTAGACAGACCTTGTATTGAAAAAAAAATACGAATTAGCGAGGGGACCGAAATGTATGGAGTTTTTACGAATTAAAGCGATTTTTTCAAGGGACCAACAGTTTGTTACGAATTATTGAGATTTTCGAATTAACGGGGTACGAATTATCGCGATTCTACTGTAGTAATAATATTTGCTTCATAATAACCTGAAGTCTTGTAATTTTCTTATTAATTTGGATAGAAATCTATTGTATTCCTTTTAAGTTGATAGAATTCGGAAACTACATTTGAAAATTCAATCACAAAAAAATTTTCAAGTGATGCCTTCATGTACACAGTACTTCAATATTTATCATTTTCTTACAATTATACTTGATATAGTTGCAATCAATGGTCATGTCATACATGTATAAACCACCAAACATTACGTTTTGAATTTTTATGTAAATCACCAAAATGAATGTTTGTATTCTTTCTAACAAATGGTTTTTCTAACATTTCTCCGAAAATTGACAATTTAAATACAATTTCTTGAAATTCTAGTAGAAACGGATTTTTTAAAACTTTCCCTCACCCTCTACGTTAGTATATGCGTATTATCCACGATCTGCTCTGGCAGCACTGAACCACAGTCATAGAAAGACAGTTTAGTCGATCACTGTGCTTGAATAGGTGCCCATCGCTGTTTTAGAGATTAATTTAACTTATCAGCAATGTATTATTCAGCAAAAATTTGTTTGAAAATTTCGTGAATAACTATGGACTATAATTAATTTTTGACTATCACGTGTTCAATGTACACATATAAAGAAGTGTGGTTTCTATATCAGTTTATTGTAATCTTATTTAAATCGAAATTGAACGAAGACAACAGCTTACGGCAACTGGCTGCCGAATTGATTAATTGATTCAGACGTAAAATAAAGTCAGATATTTAAACTATTACGTATCGTATTCCGAATCTATAAATTAAAATTTTAAATAATTTATTAAACAGAAGTGAAGTCATTACAAGTCTTGAATGTCATAATAAGTTTGTATTGAACAAAAATACTTAAATAGTTAGACAACTCATCTATTTTTTAATTAAACAACAAAAATTTAATTAATATTACTTAAGTGAAGATAACATTTTTAACTCATCAAGCGACCAAGTTTTACAATTCAATTAAAAAGCAGTCGACTTTTATGACGACGCGACTCATTACTTAAGAAACTATTAAAAATCAATTAATGTATGTGGTACTTTTAAAATTAGACTTTAATGCAACTTTTTTTATATGAATCTCTAGTTAAAAACTTAATGAAAGTAAATTACAACTTTTGTTACTTTAACTTGTGATAAGAATTTGATAGACTTGTTTCGAGGATTAGTTTTATACACGAGTGTGGGCATTAATATATACAACATGCCAAATATATTAATGCCTACATTTAGATACGTTCAAGTATTATTTGTATAAAGATAGATAAAGTGACATTTTTTTTAGATTATGTCTAACACTTGACAATTTGTTTTAAGATAAGTTAACAAATTATAATAACTTTTTTTTTTCAGCATATGTATGTATGTACTAAAAAAATGTACTGTGTATATGTAATAAAGAATAGACAAAGTATTAAACTACGTAACAATAAAGTTTGAAATTGTCATAAAATAAATGAATTCAATAAAGAATTTTACGAACTTTCGGAAAATGAATTAAACCGGAAATAGTTCAGACTTGAAATGTGGCATTTGAAGATCCTTTAAACTATTTATTGGTCTGAGTTTTATTTTTTTTACGGTGTACCCACCAAATATTAGAACAATCAACAGAACAAATAAATAAAATCAAAAAAGTTCAGAATTTTTGATTTTTCTTTGTTGGATGTTCTCTAATTCATACCTCGAGTCCGCGACTAATTAATATACATACAGTCAAACACACTCAAACCTAGATCATTATATGTGACAATCCAATGGAATGAATAAAAAGGAAAAGGTATATTTGTTCGGTAGTAAACATCACATTCTATAGTACATAAGAAGCTTCAAAATTTGACCAAAGCTATCAGCTAAGCAAGGTTTTTTCCAGCCGAGCCACACAGATAAAACTGTTGTTTTTTTTTATAATTTCCTTTTTGGATAGTGGTTACACCAAAAAAGGTATTTTCAAAAATAGTTTTGAAAAACTTTGATTTTTCTTTGAGTTATTCATTTTTTGAAGAGATCTAATCAGACATTAGTTCTGTTCCTGTACTTTTTGGGGTAAAGTTTGGTAAACTGAGAGTAAACAAAAAAACACTCTTTGCTATAGACAAAAATGCACAAAAGTACGGGAACGCAAAAAACCACTTTTCTTGCTCGAAACAAAACGTCAAATTATAGCGGCAGTTAAATTTAAAAACAAAGTGTCTGCGATATTTAATAAAAATGAATCTTACAAGAAAATAAATAAATAATGAAAAAATTAAACATAAATTATTCGTCTGACTACTTCTGAAGAATCTTCATTGCTATTTGCGATATTCAGAAATAGCAGAAGCTCTATCTTCAGAAGTTAAACAGACACTTGCGTCATTAATCTTTAACAAATATACATTAAAAATTAACAAATATATAATTAATACATTTTTAAATGTCTTTGGAACATTTTCCATTTTAAATAAAACTTATTTTTCCGAAAATTCTTTATTTATTTATAAATCTCAAATTTTCAATTTTCACAAAAGCAAAACAGCTGATAAACACAAAACAGCTGATTGACACTTATACCATTTTTATCCGAAGAAAACGTGCGTGCTTTTTCATGCAAGAAGAAGACAATTACTTTCTCATATCCGCACTCATTTGCAAGTTTTTTGAGTACAGGAACGCTTTAAGGCTGTTATGGGTAAATTCGTGCACCCGCGGTAAAGTACGGAAACGGACCTTTTATCGTCATTGTAAATCTATGCTTCATCACAAGTGAGATAAAACGATACAAAAATCAGGCATATCTTTGAAGCAATTCTTTCTTTCAAACCGTTCTCATCTGATGTAGGCGTTTTCCAAGAGTGAATCTATCAATACTTAGTGCTTCTGCCAGTTTTTCTTTGAGTTTGAAAACGATCTTTATCTAGTAAACTCTTCAGTTTCAATCTTTTTCGACTGTCGGGTTTCTTCTAATGAAGCAAACACGAGCATATAGTGTTCGGTGTGAGAGTGAGCAAAGACTCTCTCTTTGTGTTCGGCGCAACAACAATTTCATTGTGTTGCCCGCGCATACTCGCAATATAACCACAGCCTTACGAGAAAACCCCTTGCTCAGCTATTAAATTCCCAAAAGAAAAAATAATTTCAAGTTGGGAGTACACTAAAATTTATATTTTAGATTATTCTATACAATAGTCTAAACTTTGAAATAAGAATCGCAAAAAAGAAGGAAATCCTGACAAAATATCGACTATCCGGAAATTAGAAACTGCATGAGTATTTTCCAAGCTGGACGTTAGGCTCAAAAATATATATTTTTTTTTAATAATTTCGGGAAATAGTTCAATGCCCGGAAAGCTCCAGTTTCAAAAATTTTATCAACTAAAGTTAAAAGTATATTACATTATGGCACCAACTTACGACTTCTCTTACAGGTAATGAACTCATAAAGAACATGCGTATAAAGAATTCTATAGCGTAAATAATTGTATAGAAAAATATTCAAGTTTTTAAAATGCCGATAGCAAAAGAGTTAAACAAATAAACTTTTTACAAAAATAAACAACCATTCAAATTAATTTAACTATTCAAAAGCAAATTTTTCTCATTCAACGATATACTATAAAATAATAAAAATTTTAATTTATGAATAAGCATGGAAAAAACACAAAACAAACTTTGGTTAAAAAAACGTCAGCCGACAATAAAATTAAAATAATATGTGATTAGTCATTGCATTGAGAGAAGACCAGACCACATGTTAATTGGTGTTAAATTGTTTTTTTTTTTTATCGTAAAAAATATTTTTCTTTTTTTGAATGAAAAAGAACACCGTGCAACGTTCAAAAAACTCAACAGATTTGAAAGTGGATTTTGTTTAATTTGAGTATGCTGAACACGATTTATATCATCTAAATTCCTTTATATAGCGATTTGAACACAAATTTCATATGTAACACTTGTTTATAAATTTTTATATAATATCATACTTTCACATTATACCAAACACACGTTGTAAATTTCGAAAATAATATGTTTTTCTTTTTTTTAAATTACTTTTCGACACTTAGCAAAAAGTATAATCTGGGATTATTGTGAAAATTTCAATTTTCCTTTGAAAATTTGATTTTGTTTAAAAATTTATTAGCAAATATTATATAACCTTGTTAATTTAGACGATATAGTGAAAAATTGATAATACCATCGTGTTCAGCGTACTCAAATTTGACAAGATTCATATTGAAATCTCTTGAGCCTTTTCTTTTCGTAAATTACGTTGTGCAGTG
Organism: Toxonevra muliebris; assembly: GCA_963691655.1. Lineage (NCBI taxonomy): Eukaryota > Metazoa > Arthropoda > Insecta > Diptera > Pallopteridae > Toxonevra > Toxonevra muliebris. The sequence continues at coordinate 114,975,038 of OY829326.1, read as the reverse complement.
TAATTAAAGGGAATTTACCATATGATTTTTTGACATTTTTTCATTGAAATTTTTTATTTTTTTTTTAACTAGAACAATTTTACTAGAATTCACTTACGTTAAAGGGAATTTACTAGATGCCTTTATTTGACATTATTCATTAAAAATAATGTTTTAACTAAAATGAATTTCCTAGAATTTTCTTCTTTTGATTTAAATATCTCTTGTGGAATGAACTATTGGATAACAATTGGGTACAGTAATGCGCTAATGTGATTTTAATGTTCCTAAAATAATGTACCACTTATTCTTCTATACTCATTAATCGATACGTACATATGCACGTAATTGTGATAGAATCTCGAATTCGAGTGTTTGTTTGGTGTACGTCCTCCGTCCCTTACTCTCTGTATCCATATAGGCTTTTATTTAATAACCATAACCAGTTTTCTGAGCTCTTTGTCAAACTTTTAATGCTCTTCACACTTTTTTTTCACTTTGCTTCTTGGAATGAAATGAAAAAGGTACAAAGAAAATAATTTTCTTCGGCCTTGACGAAGTTCAAATACTCTACTTTCATTGTACATATATACATGATAGGTACAATTTGATTCATATGCAACGAATTATTTTCAATCAAATATTCTACTACGTACATGCATAAAAAATTCAGATTATATGCCCATGTATTTAAAAATGTATATTAATCTTGTATGATTAGCAGCTCAAGTTCAATGCCCAAACCTAATTTTTAAAGCTATTCAACTAAAATACTCGTTTTAAGCATTTTGCAGAAAGTTAAGCATTTTACAGCACACAACGAAAACCAAAAAAATTCTTTCAAACATACATTCTATTGATTTTATTTCGTAACATATTTGGCACTCATTCAAAGTTAAACTAGTTTAATTTATTTTTTTTCTCAGTTATGTTCGCCATTAGAGAATCCAGTGATTGCAAAAATAAAGGAAAAGATTAAGGTATAAAGAGTAAATACATTTTTCTCTTGTCTGCTAAAAATTACACGTAATATTTAAAACTTAGTTCTCAAGAGAACTTTCTAATAACCGGTGTCTAATATTTGAATTAAATTTATTTATTAAGTTGAATTTCTATAAATTTAATCTCAAATATAACCGCTACAAACTTCTCCAATTTTATGATATGTAGTCTTCATTGGAATATTTTAATCAACGCTGAGAACAAGGATATGCGAGTTCTCAGTGTAACCGACTGAGAACATATTTTATATTAATTATTTATTAAGCTATTTTTCATATATTTACAACATTGGCAATCCAGTATCAAACCCCAACTCTAGAGCATGGATGTCATGCAAACGGATCTCTAACTCTTAGGCTGAATTTGACAAATTTCTGAAGTTATCTACCTTTAATTGTTTTCGAATAAGATTTCCAAAATTTATTTACATTTTATCACAGCTATTTTTTCAATATTTTGTACACTTTTATTACGCTGCATGTAGAGTGCAAAAAATTAAATACCTACATTAAGCGAAAAATTAAAGCGAATGTCAAGGTTACCAACACTTGACCAACGCAACGCAAAAGAACAATGTAAGTAAATAGCATGCGAATAGGAGGAAATCAAGATAAGACAGAAACAAAATATATTATACAACCGAATTACTTCCAATACACGATTTGAATGTTACACTACAATGGTAATAATAAATTTAATTTGAATAACACCTACCTACATACAACATAATACGTGATTAGTGGGTAGAAGGGAAAATCGATAAAGGAAAAATGCCTATATATTGATTTATTTTTTAGAATACTAGAGCTAAAATAGGTATACACAAATAAATGTAGGTATTTTCCCAGGTGAAGAATGAATCTTTGACAAGTAAATGGGGCGCATTAGTAAAGCACCCTGTTTTTATAGTACATATAACTTTTCTGTATATACGAAGACATGTGCATGAGTGCATGGTTTTTGGGTATCTACAATGAAAATATACTGAAAAAAACTACATTTAAGATGTAAATATTGCTTTGGTTATTTAATGCAACTTACCGGCTTACAGTTTTTAAGAATCACAAATGAAAATTGTTTCAATTTAAAATACGATGCAAATGCGTGGCTTGCTCTCCAAATTATAGAGGAAGTAAGTAGAACAAAATCAGCAGAGGGGAGTTGCCTCACAAATGTTAAATTGGCACAGCCACAAAAATTTCCACACTTCACTTAAAAGATGCGACGACGATGGAGAAGATGACGACAAAACGTGTGGGTGGCAAAAAGTAAAGAACCAAATATGTTTTATGCAATTGTGTAATGGCCCGATGAAATGATAAATCTTTGCACTCTGATTATAGTTTTTTCACTTCCCTGTTTCTCTTCTTTTTTTGCTGGTTTTTTAATATTTTCACAAAGAATTTTTCAAATGCAAATTTTCTTTCTAGAACATAAAAATTGCAAAGTAATTGCTCACGCTTTTTCTACTTTTTACTTTTGCAAATTCTTCACAAAAATAGATTTTGCTAAAAGGCGTCTATCGGTGTATCCCGCGTGAGGTTTTTAGTTAAGAGCTCCGCTGCTGTTGACACGCTGTGATGGCGCTCCCACAAAAGAAATTGGTAGCGATAACGAAATATCAGAGGATGACCTCACTCCACTTCGAAGCATATGCACAGCGTAAATTGGTAGAGGAAAAACGCGGGCAACAATTAAATTGTCCACAACAAATAATATGCACACACCAAACACTCTGAATGGCTGACTGACAGACTGAAATTGAAGCTCGCTCCACGACAAGAGAATAAAAAAAATGTATTTTATTATTTTATAAGGTGCACTTTTTTTCTAACCCGATTTTCAATTCTAATTATATTCACGATTCACACACAATTCACTTTTCCTTTTTGTATGTATTTCCTCGCCGTTGTCGTGTCGTAGTACCGCGTGCTAAAGTATTCTTTCTTTCACTTATACCTCCAATTTGTGTTCAATTCTAAAATCTCTGAAGCATTTCAACTGAAACTCTTTCGTATTTATGCGGTTTCTGCGAATGAGAAAACGAAACAAAATTTTAACTTCTGACATTTTATTTTGTTGCCCCCATTTGCTCTGCAGGGTTGTATTGATTGGGATCCCTTCTGCAAAATATTTACTCATTTGTATATTCAAATTGGGGAACTGAGATATATTTGTTTAAAAGTTGCAGACGCTATTAATGTGTAAAAACATATTAACGCATTTAAACTTACAATAAATTAAATGTTTATAATCAATTTTTGAGCTAACTACTATACTAAGTAATAACAATGACTGTAAACCTCATACTGAACAATTTAATGCAAACGAAGAGCTATTGAGGTTCAGTAAAATCTTTCAGAATTGTCTATTCCACAGGAAAATACACATTCAAATTTTCAGATTTCAATATCCAGACCTAAGTTGTAAATTTGGTAACAATTGGGATACATATGTAGAGTAATAATGTAAAAATTCAACATTAATCCGAAAGTTTATTCTAATTTCACTACTGTATAGTTTCTAGCAATGTAATCAGCCCTATTCTAAATATTCCTATAATGAAACTCCCGGAAAAATTTGTTTCTTTCTCCCATATTCCTATAGAAATGAAGGGCTGATTACATTGCTAGAAACTATATACAGTAGTAAGATTAGAATAAACTTCCGGAGTGAATATATTTGGTTTATACCTACCAAATGGGTCTGAGTGACATGCGCGTGCATTCACTAGCGGATTCACGGTACCTTTATTCTTCAAACTTAAGTTTAGGAACAACCTCTTTCTCTAGAATTACTCTATAGAGCAATCCTTTATTTCACAGAAATGCAAAAAAAAAAAAAAGTTCTTTTTGTTTTGAGATTTACTGTTTTTTAACTTGTCTGCATATGTTTATAACAGAAGTCCCACTTTACAAAGTACGCTTAAAAAATTATACACGTATATTGCTATACAAAATAAAATTCAATTGATTAAATCAATTAATTTGCAAATATAAAATGCATTTCTCTGTCAACAGTGTAATTACACTTGGTGCAGTAGCAATCCCCAAAACTTCACCAACATCTTCTAAAGTTATTAAATGTTGCTTGCCAATTGCAACCTGTGGCCCATTGCGATTTCGCAAACCATTTGCACCATCATAATTGGATTTGTAAAGAAAAATGTGACGATGTGATTCACAAATTACAGAATAATTTAAATCTGGCGAGCAGTCAATAAATTTCTTTTGCTGTTTAGATGCTTGCACATAGCCAAAAGCATGCAGATTGCCTTCATGTCGCAGTGACCATTCATTGGGCTTGCTTGGATTGTATTGTTGCAACCAAAGGCAAGCATCAACATCTTGACGTGTTGCGAATGCAAGTGGAAAGCCTGGACGTAAACTTGTAGCAAATAAAGGTGGATTTGAGCCGAGCAGGACAGTGTGTGTTATAGTTTTAGTTGGCAGGTGTATGCGTTCTGAGGAAAAAATGTAGGTATATTATATAAATGTAAGTTAATTCTAAACAAATTGGTTTACATACCGATTTTGATTTCATCCTCAGTAATTCCCATTGGAAAATCACAATCCTCAATAGGCGCTTCCAAATTAGCAATTGGCTGCTGTTCGGATGGTATACAACTTTGATTGTCGCCACTCTCCGATGTCTCTTTGGGGCCAGCACCGTCGGGGAGTAGTGAAGGCCATGATAAAGCTGAAATCTCTTTAACTAATATTATTTGTATACAATTGTTTTCCTGTAATTTCAAATGGTAAAATAAATTGTGAAAAAGTAAACAAATATAATTTATGACGCTAACCTTTGTCCATGTCATCAAATCCTTATCGACTTTGGCGTACAACTCGTTGTCAAAAAGAATTTCATCAGCGCACATTACTATAACCTGTTGTGCTGTACATTTCACATTGTAATCATTTTTCTCCTTATTCGTTTTTACACTAAAACTGAGTAATATTTCGTCATCAGTTTGCGTCCACGTGAATTCATGGATTTCTTTATTTTCTTCGTGTAGTTGTGGTTTTTCGTGTGTTTCTACTGTGTCATTTGTGGCATCTGCTATTTTTTGTGAACGAAATTTAAACTCGCGATTGGAACTTATAACTAACGATTCAGCACGGGGTTCAAACACACAATAGTAAAGCGAACCTTTACCTTCCAGTGTATCCAAAACCGAAAACTGCCACACGTCCGTAAGAATCCATTTTGCCCAGTGCAAATGCAGATAATGACTTGAACCACCATCAGTAATTGTATCCACCCGCTGTACTCTTCCCAATGCCAACGATATTTGTTTCTGCTCTTGTATGACGTCCAAGCGACAATCATAAAGCAAATAACTGCGCATCTTTTTCTGGTCGTTTTGTTCTTCACCATCGGCAAATATATACGTTTTGGCAATTTCCTTCCATTCGGTTGCTCTCAATCGATCACTGGTGTCCAATAGAAATAGTTGACGCAATCCATCACACAGAACACAATATTTTTCCGATATAAAACGCATGGAATAATTGTAGTCACCTTTAACACGATGCTGCGTTTTGGTTACATCACCAACATCTTTAAAACGGAAAACTACTTGGAGTGCTTCTGGACGTCCAGTATTTTCGTTATACCCACTACGCATCACCTCGCCTGAACGATTTACGTAGTATGATGTTGTGCGAGACCAGGGATCCACTTGCAGCAGATTCTGCATGGAAAACAGCTCGGCATGTAAAAGTGAATATCTGGGAAAATAATATAGTGGTTTAGCGTCAGTCGATACCGGATTTGTCTTTTAATGCTATGCAAACTTACTGCTCTTCGTTGGGTTCTGCTTTATATGGCGGCATTTGCAAATCTTGCCGTAAAACTGGAACGCCATCCAGTGAAAGTTTATACCCATCGAAATTGTTGCATATCAAATTACGATCCTGTCGCAGTTCTATTATTTTAGTCATTTTATTTGATCTTTCTTTATAAAAGAATTTTGAATAACTTGCCGGTGTATTAATCAAAGAGGTAACAGCAAAAACAATATAACCATAGTTGCATTAAAGAGTACCAAAATGGTTTAATATGTACTTCGTACAATTCAACAAAAAAATGCCCATAAAACTATTGATTACAGATGAAACGAAAATTTTATACAGTTTTATTTATATTGAGTCTGATATTATATTCTTCTTCACCATATAATCCACAGTAAAAACCGCAGAACCACTATGACTCTTGTTGATTCTTACCGTTCTACGGTTGCTGATGCGTTGTGCAAATTTCAATCAATACCAAAAAAAAAAAAGGGTTGGAAGAATTTTTAAAGTATTTATAACTTCAAAGCAGGACATTTTCCACTAATTTATACATTTTTAATTTTTATTATAAGCTTCAAGTGAAAGCCATTGCTGATATAGATTGTTCATGTAGCTATTAATTTTAATTATATTTTAACTATGTAATAAATAATATTTGTTACGATTTGCTCATTATTATGTAATAACTAAATATAAAAATCTATTTTTCCCCTTCCTTTAAAAAGTGAACACTTAAACTGAAGCTTCTTAAAATGCTGCATTTTTCTAGTTTTGGGAATGTGCTTCTACTCAAATCGGTCATTCTTATATTTCTGTCTGCAGTTTCATGAAAAGATTTTAAAAAAGGTTTTATAAACTCTCTTTTCTTCTTAATTTTTCTAACTTTTTCTAATATCATTTAGAGAAGGTTTACCGTTAAGCACATCTCAGGAAAAATAAAAATAAAATAGACCACTTAGAATATTGCACATCAATAAAATTACCTACTCGAGAGGTAAATAGTACGGCATGTAAGAAATAAGTACCAAAAATATCACCTTGTTTATGTTCTATTGTCTGGCAACACTCTTGTATACTTTGACACGTCAGTCTCAGGGCGATAATTTTGTCAGCTGTCAGATTTGCTAGAATTTTTTAATCCCATTCGAACGACGACGAAAAGCAAACAAATTGGGAGTTTTCGTTATAATCAACGAAGAAAAAAGATTAATTTATTATCAAAAATATTGATAAATTCTTTGGTAAGTTTCAACTGAAACTATATATTTAATATATTAAAAATGTTGCACAATTAATCAATTACTTTAAATTTCTCGGTTTGTGATGTTACAGTGAAGTGACACACACTGCGTGGCACTACTACTGTAAACACAATCTGAAGGCTCTAGGAAATAAGAGAAATCAATTCCCCGCGTTGCACACGACCTCAGAATGCTATTCACAACGCGCTTCTTCAGTGCCCAGTCGCACAGCACTATGCTCGTGAGCCTAGCGCTTTTGCTGATATTTGCTTATCATCATTCAGTATGTGCCGTAGAGTTCACATTCGACTTGGCTGACAATTCTGAAGACTGCTTCTACGAGGATATCAAGGCACGTAACACTTCAGCCTATTTAGAATTTCAAGTGTCGGCTGGCGGTCAGCTGGATGTCGATGTAACTTTGAAAGACCCCAACGGTAAGGTCATCTATGAGCAGCAGCGTGCAACATTCGATAGTTATCAGTTTGTAGCCGATATTGTTGGCGTCTATACTGCCTGCTTTAGCAACCAATTTTCATCGTTTTCGCACAAGTTCGTATATGTTGATTTCCAAGTAGGCGATGAGCCTGAGCTGCCCGGCGTCGATGAACATGCTACAGTGTTGACGCAAATGGAAACATCATCACAAGCCATACACAAGAGCTTGAACGTTATCCTAGATGCGCAGACACATCATCGATTAAGAGAAGCGCAAGGCCGGAAGCGTGCAGAGGAATTAAATGAACGTGTTTTATGTTGGTCATGTTTAGAGACAGCGGCAGTTTTGTTCATTGGTATTGGACAAATTATGATATTGCGAAATTTCTTTACGGATCGTAAGCCCAGTTCGGGGCTATATAATCGTTTAACATAGATTAACGTAGAACCACGGCGTAGGGGCAGAGAGCTGTGTCAGAATTTGTATTGTAGTAGCCGAATTTAAAAGGACGTCATAAAAATCGTAATTAATTTTTTAACCAACCGCAGGAAAACAGCGATTCGAAAAGAAGTTTTATTTGTTTCCTTTTCTTTTTGAAGTTTGTTTCATGCGTACGCTTATGATTTCAATTTATTTCCAAAAAAAAAATCTAAAGACAAAACATCCCAACTTTGTTTCGTGTATAATTTTTAGCATCGAAGAATAAAACAAAAAACAATAAAATAGAATTTTGAATTACTTTATATAAGATTCTTTGTATGAATTTCTTTAATGTCATATGACATGAAAGTATATTAGGTAGAAATATTCTATGCGTAATGATACTTCCCATTTTTTTTTTTTTTTTTTTTTTTTATAAAGTTGGGCCTAATTTGTCAACGGGCTGTGGTTGCATCATAACAAATAGTTGATGTCCCGTGTAATACTAAACAACTTGAAACAATTACTTTTAAAAATTCTATAATATTTTTAAATATTTCCGATCGAAAGTTTAGTGAAACCAAAGATATTTCTAAATTGATTTCAATTTTGATCCAAAACTATTTCAGAACAATTTGACTAATAAAAGGTTTCAATAGTCGCGCTCTTTTACACCCATTAACCCTGTAACAAAGCGAGTATCGTTGAAATTTGCATTTGGAAACAAAAACAACACTACATTAAAAACAATCGTGGAGTAAGTTTTCCATACAAATTTTAATGATACTCGTTTTCTCACAAGGTAAACGATTTTAAAAAACGCAGCGAATAGGCTATGTAAATAAAAAATGTGAAAGCAATAAAGGCTTATACATATAATCAAAATATTTTTGGTTGCCCAAAACCAATGAGTTTTTTCTTAGTAAACAGTTTTTTTTTTTTATCTATTTACGTAATATAAATATACATTTTGCCATTTGACCTTGAATTACTCAAAATCCTGACATGGATCATTAATTTTCAGCATCAACAAGTTAATAGGAATTACCTTCTCTCATTTTTATAACTAAGTGTATGGTTAAATGCTCAATTATTCCAACATAAATATCTGTGATATAGCTAGGTACGTGTAAGTAATTACCTAAATTGTAGATTTCTACGTTCCGTTGCGCTGTGTTCCGTTACACTGTTCGACGAACACATCACATTTTTATAGCAAAGATTCTCTCTTACAGCGCAATAACGATTTCATGTTCGCCGGGCAAAATTTAGTAGTTTTTGCGTCACTTCTATGGTTATGGGCAAAAAAAAAAAAATGTTAGTAGTGATAATTGTTATGGGTAACAAAAACAAATTTTTGGCTGCTATATTGGTTATGTATATTGGTAACCAATATAAAATTTTGGCTGCAATAAGTGTTAGGGACAACCAAAAAAAATTACCTTCCTCATAATATATTTATTTTTTAAATTTGTAAATGTTATATACCCGCAATTTATACGATTCGAAGTGTGAAAGAAAACAAAATTTACAATTATTCCATTCGATTATAAATAAGTAATACATCCAAATCATTGCTTTGAGGTTTGAAACATGATTTTACAGCTCGAAATGCTCGAAAAGCATAAACTGGTATTGTCGCCAAATGGAGAGTTAAAGTGATCATTGTAAATAATGTATAACGTACATTAAGTAAAACTGAAATAGTATGAAACAAGAGAGATTTTAGAAAGATGGAAAAAATAGCAAACAAAAATGTGACATTAATACAATAATAAAAAAAAGAAAACGACGATTTGAAAAAGTAATATCAAGATTATAAATAATAATTATTATTAGTCATTTATCATAACAACTGCCTGCCGGAAAAACTTTATGAAAAATATTGTTTTGCCTCAGCTTTTGTGCTTTGGAAATATTTTTTTAATATTTTTTGTTTTTAAGCTTTATGCTGAGAAAACATCAAAATTATAAATAATAGAATAATACATAAATTTATAAATTGCAGAAATCTTCCACTCTTCCACTATACATCTCTATAATGTTCAGGCAGGCCAACAAAGGGGTGTCGCTAACTCTAAATTTTTTTCAGTACATTTCAGTAGAATAAATAAAAAATAAAAGACAACCACAGAACTTGTTAAAATTTACACACATTTGCTATATGAATAAAATACAACAGTGGATTTGATTCAGCTGCTAGATGGCGCTTATACCTTTTCAATTCTTCTTTAACACGTTACTTTGACAGTTAGCGCATGCAAAACAATAAAAACATGGAAAACATCTGTTCATGCTAACGTCAAAGAAAATGTTCGAAGGGAAAGAAAAAGAGCCGAATAACGACTTCATTGAATGCTTTTTTGTTACACGTGCTGTGCTGCATTCAATTGGAATATAGACCGTGTAACTCGAATGCGTTTTCTCATTTCCGATCGTGGTTAATCTAAAAGTGAATAGTGAATCTGAATCCATAGTGAATTTATGAGTTGTGAAATCCCCCACATTTAGTACCACACCACAAATCAAATAAAAGAAAAAAAGCAGAGCAATCAAAAGCAATATATATGTCGAATGCCGGCTAAGTGAAATAAGTGATTGAAAAGTGCATCCCAAGTGTGTGTTATATCTTTACTTCAATTACGGTTAGGTTTCTAAAGTAATAATAGTAATGCTGAAAATGTTGGAAAATCGCGTGGTACGTTACCTTATTTACGGTACATCGGCGGTAATACTATCGGAAGTTATATATCATAGTTATCGTTATGTGCGTGTTCTATTCGCTGCACGTGAAGATGATGGGGAAGTGGCAGAGGTCATCTGGACAAATGAGTTAACGCAGACATGTTCTAGTGGCCATTCTCATTTTAGTAATATCTGCAAATCACCAACCCATACACTAAATGCAAAAAAAACACCAAAAACAGCTGCGGAACCAGCACAATTTATGACTGAAAATGGTCGTATTGTTAAGTTGCCAGCACCTACTGCCACGCCCATGTGTCGAAATCGTTTTTGTGCAGGAAATAATGTCGGTCGTTTGATTGCGTTAATCGATAAATCGAAATATACCATCGATTTGGCAATGTACACGTTTACATCGTATGAGCTGTCGCAGGCATTCATGCGTGCCCTACAGAGGGGCGTGGTTATTCGTGTTATAAGCGATAAAGAAATGGTCTATTCAAGTGGTTCACAAATCATTAACTTGACGAAATCGGGTAAGAACATGAAATGGTAAAAAGTAAGGCAGATGATGTGAGAGAGAATGTACATGTTGATCATGAAAAGTGTGGTTATATCGAAGATTTTTTTTACAGAATTTGAATAAATGTCTTTTTTTTTGTTTTTGTTTTTTTTTGTTTTACATATGTAAATAACAAATATTTGTTGCTTGAATCAAACGAAAGTAATTTGCAGTCAAATTTTTTACTGGCATTATTACTGTGTACATATTGTCCTTTTACAAGTATTAGAAATTGTAAATTTTCGATGTGTTTAACCTAACGATAGTTTTTATTATAAAATATCTATAAGGGAAAAGCAAAATTGACTAGCTTGAACAGCCAACATTGTCTTTACTAATTTAATCCGTCTCTTATTTGCTGCAACCTGCATTAGATAACCTTCAAAATAAATGTATTTTTCATGCTCCCACACTCCTATTGTTTACCCCTTTCATATCTATCTCATTTAGCTTAAACTTGTATCCATGCAAATACATATTCAATTTTCTGCATATGTGCATGCACACACACATGCATGCAGAAAAAATAACCTCGAAATTACACGAAATTTGCATTTCCCGATTTCAGCTAAAAATCGCATGCGAGGTCGGGGAATCAACCAAACGATAAAAACACGTGGATTCATCTACAAGTTTGCAATTCCACGTTAATTCTTAGCATTCGTTATGTTTTTATCTGCTTTATGCATTTTCCTCTTCTTTTTTTTGTCATAGTTTTCTCATTCACGACGACTTTTGATTTTGTTGTTGTTATGATTGCATGGCCCGAGATTTGACGATCCTCTCTTTACATATATTTCTCTCATCTTACATCATCCCCTTTCCCATCCCATTCGTAGAAAACCATTGCATTTGTGCATTTTGTTGTTGTTATTTTTCTTGTACATATTTTATCAGCTGACAGATTTGAGAATATTCTAGAAAACTCGCAGAAACAACAACAACACTTCACACATTCATTCTCTCGGCAATAGCAACAAATATAAGATTTTCAAAAATTATATTTTCCCCATTGTTCTTGCATCAATTTAAACTTTTTTATTTGTTTATATAATACCTAAACCTACAACAAAAACATAACAGCAGCAAGAAGTCAACAACAATAACAATGAAAGCCAATCATTGCAAAAACAACAACAAGTGTGCATATTCATATCCCAGTTGTACTGAAAATTATCTAGGGAGAAATAATCGAGCACTCCACTATCAAAAACATTTTTTACTCCTACGAAACCAATGGTATGGTATATATCATATATAAGGTGATAGCGAGATTACAACAATTTCACCATGGCAAAAACAACATATCTTTGTTGTTGCGTCATATGCCATAAAATGTCAAAATCAGCTGTTCAACAAAACAATAACACATCTTTGTTGATGCGGCCATAATAGCGGCATGCAGGGAATTTCAAAATGGAGAAAATACATAAACAAGCAGTCAAAAGTAAACAATAATTTTAACAGCCTATAGTATTGACCACGAAGAAAAAAGAAAAATTAGTTGCTGGTAACTTCACTTTGGTACATTCCTCACAGAAACACTTGATCACTGTATTCAGGTTTACTTTAGTATTTAAAAAAGCTTAAGCTGTCACATATGTACATATAAATCGTTCTCTATGGCTGTGGTTATATTGGGAGTATGATTGTTCGTCGGCGAACAGCATGAAATTGTTGCACCGAACAATTAGAGCCTTTACTCACTCACACCGAACATGATATGCTCAGTGTATTGTACTCTCAACTTGATATGTCAATTTCAACTGTTATTATTGGTCGTGATATTGCGATTTGTAAGAGCTGATACGATTGCTGTTATTGTTTTTTCTCAGGTTCGAAAAGAAATCTACTTTATTGCTCAATAAGTGCCTGGTTATATTGGTACTCGGTGTTCGACGAACACAAAACATTTTATTCCGTGTTCGGTCGAGGTGGTTACATTCAGCTCGTTGCAGAGTGGCTTTTTGTCAAAATATACTCGTTTGTTTATACTATTTTGTATGCAATGATACTGTTTTGTAAAATAACTCATTGCCACCCTGAATACTCGGTGTGCTCGGTGTACAATACACCGAGCATATCGTGTTCGGTGTGAGAGTGAGCAAAGACTCTCTCTTTGTGTTCGGTGCAACAACAATTTCATGGTGTTCGCCGAGCATACTCCCAATATAACCACAGCCTTAGTAAAACAAGCAATCTAAATGTTTCAACTGGGTATTTTTGTTTATAAACACATACACACACACACATATCCAAAGTGCATACATATATCTTTTCCCATTTTGCAGTAATTAATTGAAAAGCTTTTTTTTATTTTTTGTTGTTATTCTTTTTTTTTTGTTTAAATATTTATTTTTCTACTTATGTTAGTTTTAAAAAAGTATGACAGAAGCATTTAACAAAAACAACAAAGTAGAGAAGCCAGACGAAGAGCAATAATACCAATGGCAAACAAACAGCTGCTTTACACACAACAAACATTCACCCTTTTTGCCGATAATTTTTATTCGTTTTCTATATCCTTCTCGCTCTCTCTCTTTCATGTCATTCTAGTGTTAGCTTTTTCTCTTCTATTTGATTCTATATTTTTTATCATTTATATCATTTATAAGTTTATACAAAATAACAACAATTTGCTTAATTTTTGAATTTGAATTGAATAAGTTTGGTAAACACGCATTCTTCACATTCATCGATTTTTTGATCAGGAAATTTTGAATTATTGGGTTTTATATACATATTAAAAATAAACAATTTTACAAATCCAAATTGTTTGCAGTTTATTTCAATCGAAGGAGTTGAAGGGGAGAATACATGCATAATTTTTCAAATATTACTTGTAACTGATGTCTGCAATGTTTGTGTGTTTGGCTTTGTCAAATAAAGCAGAAAGAGCAGTAACATTATTTTTTCAATATAATTTAGGTTAGGTTGGAGTGGCTGTCTAGAGACACACTTAGGCTTGAACGGCCCATTGTGATACCACATAGTTGGACCTACAGTTTAACACCGATTCCGAAAATTATTGTTTTACCCTAGAGCATGAACGCATCTAAAACTGATATAGTGCACTCTTTGCGATCAATGTTCCCAATTAAATGCGCTAGCAACAAAGCTTTTGTTTTCATTTTTTGTTGTCGTACAAATCAAGAAGTAGGCAACACTAATTTTCTCTCTTACTTAGAGTAACAGAGCAGAGATGCCAACTCATTCCCCGATTTTCGATCGAATTCCCCTCACTGGTATAATTTCATACGCACTTTCCATATAAACATTTTACAAATACAAATTTTTATGGGACTGACTCCGGAATTCTTAACATAAGCTTCAGCCCACTTTAGGACATCAAAGTTTTCAAAGGAGAAGACATAGGATTTCTTTTGACTCAAATAAAAAATGGAGGAAACTTTGTTTTGAGAAAAACTGGTTCAAAGTTTTTACAATCGGTTTTCAACATATAAAATATACTTCATCTTTATGATGGCTGACCGTAATTTGTAGGTTTACAGATTAGTCAGCAATGATTAAGAGTTAATCAGGAGGTGCTGGACGAAGTCATATTTAAGCCTTTCTGAACGATCGAAAGGGAAGTCGAAGAGCCGCGCGACGGTTTTGGCCTGACTGACACTCATCGCCATAATCGTCTATATCTACGAAAGCACTCTGCGTTCTCTGAAATTTTTACAAAGTACTTTCGAAATATAATACTTTGAAATAGCACATTTTTTTAAAAATCGATTTCTCCAAACTAATAAATTGCAGGGCCTGCTTAAGAAAAAAAGGAAGATTTTAAGAACCAAAATATGAAGTTTTTCATAAGTTAAACGTTTTGCATAAAATTTGACAAAAAATATTCTACAGACTTTAGTTACTAAAAGCTGAACGACTTCAAATTCCCCGCAAAAAAAACAGCTCATTCCCCGATTCCCCGCACCAAGTAAAATTCCCCGCAAATCGGGGAATTCCCCGCAAGTTGGCATCGCTGTAACAGAGTAACAAATATTTTACTCAAGGGTCAAACCAGAGTAAAGGCTCAATTATGCATAAGTAACGGAACGTAACGTAACGTAACGTTGCCAACTGTCACATAAATATCTGTGATATGGGCAGTGAGTGCAAGTGATTACCGAAATCTTAACGCAACGTAGAGTTCTATCTTCGATAGATTTTTGTTTCCCGTTACGCTACGTTGCGTTACTTATGCGTAATTGAGCCTTAAAAGTGTAAAGTGAGGGTAAAAGCAAAAGCCGGATATTTTGTTATTGTAGAGCAATTTTGTGTTACAATTTTTTTTATATGAAGTTGAAAAATTTGGGTAAAAACACCAAGTTTATTAGCGATTTGCTTAAGCTCAAGCCTAAGCAAATTGAATTATTTTCTGTTTTCTTGTTGACTTGTATATGTCCAATCAGTAAAAGGCTTAAACAAAAAATCAACGACCAAGATAGACCGAACAAACAAACAAACAAAAATACTACTAAATTGGCATAAGTCACACACAACCCCCATAGATATTTATGATAATATCTAGTGTTAGTTTGGGCTCTGAAACCGAACCATTATTCTCTTCAAATCTACCCAAACCAAAAATCTTATCACAATTTTCCAATTTTATGCTCTCCACCACTTTATTTTTCAACCATTTAAAAATTTGTATAGGTTTTAAATATTGCTATTACTTACATCACAAGTTTTTCGGATTTAAGGTTTTTTATTGTATTTTAAAAAGCCGTGCCGGCTTTGATTTAAAAATTCGTTGGAACAAGGTTTGGCCATACTGTGTATATAAAACCTCCCATGGTGTAAATTTAGCCATTGACGACAAGATTAAGCTGGTTTTTTTAATGTTTGGTCATTATATTAGACAATTTAGATTAATAAAAACCCCTAATTAATTAATTTCCAAAAATTTTGTTTTCTTCGTTAGTATTTCTTTAGTATTGATTTTCATGCATCAGTCAATACTGGCATTAGTATTTTTGTTAGAAACTATTGATAATGGACGTGCCGCCATTCACTTTTGAATACTATCATTTGTACGCATATATATTTTTATAAACTTTATCTTCTAAGTTGATACAAATATTTTCTTAAAGATTTTGAATATAATTATAATATGAAATTAAATTTTGTTTATTTTAGAGTAGAGTAAATTTAATACATTGAAGATGTAAATTTGTTTTTAATTTTTCTCCCACATTCGGGAATGCCAGCTTTCAACATTCGGATCCGCACCCGCTAACTGACATCCCTAGTATGTATATTCTCCCTCTCTTTCACTTTTTTTTTTTGGTGCATACCTTTGTATGCACCAGTGTTGTATTTTGTACTTTTTGGTTTTAAAAAGTTCCGTAGTACCACCGTGATCTATTCAGTACCTTTTTACGCTTATGGAACTACAACAAAATAAATAGCTGTATTTCATATTAAATGCTACCTTTTCGAAATTCATAATTCAATTACTTATTATCATTACTAATTGCACTGTGCAACAATATATGGGGTCATGTTCGAATCCAGCGTAACGACTATGATAGCTGAAAAGTACTTGCCCTAACAATAAAAACCTAATATAAGATTTTGCCAAGACTTGGTTGGGCGTTCGGTACAGCCTGTTGAAGTTGGTCGGTTTTTGAGATATAACCGGAAAAGGTGTAAGGAAAGTTTTTGCCTAACACTGCAAAGTCATATCTCTTCTCCTAATGGGTCTTTTTTGGCCAAAATTGAAAGTTTATTCAAAAACTGGCATTTGGAGTAGACATCAGATGTGGATATGTGAGAAAAAATGTTTATTTTTTAATATAAAATAGGGTCTCAAAACATGACAAAGCCTTCAATCCATCCATTTTTGCGATATTGAACGAAAACCGAGGAAAAAACGAATTTCAAAGTATTTAATTAAAAAAAGCAAAACAAAAAATATTAAGACCATTTACTACAGATCGTGAATACCGCTATTGTTTTTTAAAGTATTACCACGCATAACACGATCACGTGTATAACACTGCAAATTACCAACTTGTTGGAACCAAACTCCGCCTTTTGTACTGCCATATAACTCAAATGCGCATAACACTATGTTTTTATTGGAACCTAACTGTTGAGGCAGTTGTCCTCGAAATTCTGATTTTCACTAGAATCTTGAACTAGAGTGACACTATGATTTAGATGAAATATAAACTTTATTTATTCCAGCGCAAGTGTTCACGTCTGTTAAAATACCTAAGGAATTACAATTCATTAACAATTCATTAAAGTACTTAAATTACATTATATAAAATATACATACTTTCTGGTATGGAAAATCAAGATATGAATTAAGTTCCAGGAACGCTAATGCTTTGTGCCGATGATTATTCTCGCTTAGTACAGTCAAACCAATGAATATATAGAATTAATAATCAGCGGTTCTAGAACTTATTTTACAATTTTGTAGTAGATTAAAAAATAATATGTAATAGAAAAAAGAAGCTTTAAGCAGTGGCGGCAACACTAACTATCATGTTATACGGTGGATACCTGTACTTGCATTATTCATTCATTATCTATTCATACATAGATTTTGTTCGCTGTATGAGTTGTCCACGTTTCAAGTTCGCTTCATCTTTAGCTTCATCCCTTGCATTTTCATACACATTTAGGGTATTCACAAGCTGTTGCATAGTGTGATATAATTATAATGTCGCATAATTTTGTGAATACCCTAATTGTTTATATTTTTTGGTAAGCTTGTACAAAGAGGCTAGATTGTAAAAAGGGCGCAATTCGCTCTCAAGCTTTTTCAAACAATATAGTAGAATACTCATATCGGTTATACCTAACGCTCGTATCTTTTTTCCGACCAAAAACTGTATATTTTTACCAAAAATTTTTTAAAAACTGTAAATCAATTTGAAAAAAAAAACTGTATATTTCGCGGTATCAATTTTTTTCAATGAAAATTAACCAGGAAAGCAATTTATCCATCATCTAAATCGTCTTCGTTCTCTATTTTCATATCTCCTTTTGTAGTTGTATTGAATTTGTGCTTTGAAGAAATTTGACGAAGCGATTCCAGCTTTGCTATGAGGTATTTATAGAAATCAATGCATGGATATTTCAAGTTTATATACAAATTTTAAAATTACTACTACTATTATTATGGCACAACAGTCCATGAAGGGCCAAGGCCGAGCTTTTCGCATCCATTCATGTTGGGTGAGTTATATTTATACACGAATGGAAGGGACCTACAGTTTTATGCCGAATCCGAACGGCGAAGTGAAAAACTTTTCATAGGCATTTTTTTACTCTTGGAGGTTTGCCATTGCCAACCAAGAGGTGGTGCCGTGTAGAAAAATTCAAATTTTTATTTTCCATTTTTTGATTTTTAAGCGTGGCGAGATATGAACCCGGGCACCTCTGCGTAGCAGTCCAACACACTAACCGCTAGGCTACGGCGGTTTTTATATTTCGGATATCTAAAGATTCAGAGTGTAGTTTTCACCTAATATATCGCTAAAAAAAATTATTTCCTAAAATTTCTTGCTTGAACGTAATGCCACTGCTATTGCTATGAACATGACTGTATGTAGGTAGCCATTTTGAATTATTTCGTGATTTCATGAAATTCAATAAGAAGAAATTATTATTATTTTGTTCAGTTAAATATCCATCGATTTCGATAGTAGCTAAAATGATGAAACTTTTCATATTTAGTTCTATTTTATATTTATTATTAACCACATATTCAAACAAAAAATTTAAATACTTTTATTTCCAAAATTCATGCATTGAAAGAAACAAACAATTAAATATGATATGAAAAAGATGTAACATTTTCAATGTAAGAAAAAAAACCCAAACGGCTTGGCAGCAAAAATTCCGCAAAACGAATTGCAGCGACCTCTATCTTCTTTGAACGAAGTAATTATTTATATTTTAGCGCAAAAGTATGCAATATAAAAATAATTATAGCTGTTTTTGTATTGCGTACATATGTTTTGAGAATGTTCGTTTCTAACGTTGGGTTTTTTTTTACTACACAATTTTTCATGCGTACTGTACTTAAAATTTTCATTGCATACTTACAGCGTTAGCGGATTTTAAAGAATAATGGAAATAATGGAAATTAATAGAGTAAACAATTATTTCTACCCTGAGAGTTATAGAGCCAACAGTCACAATTGTTTATTTAATTCTGTATTATTTTTCTTACAGGTGTAGCGGTTCGTTGTCCAACGACCACAATGTTAATGCATCATAAGTTTTGCATTTTAGATGGTCCAATGCGCGCTCGTTCGACTCTCTCAAATGTAGGTAAAAAGTACGATTCGAAACAGGTAAAGGGTGTGCTAATGTCCGGATCACTTAATTGGACAATGCAGGTGAGCTATTTGCATAAGTTTAACAAATAGAATTCTTAATTTAATAATTTTGTTTTTTCTTTTCTTTTGCAGGGTTTCGGTGGTAATTGGGAAAATATTTTAATCACTTCAAATAAAACGCTCGTACAAGAATTTGAAGATGAATATGAGCGCATGTGGAAAACCTTCAACATCCAATTGAGTCCATAAATTCTTAATAGATTCTTAAATACTGGGTACATACCTAGTTACATGCTTATATATGTACATACATATTTATAGAAAAAATATGTCAAATCAAAAAGGTACGTGAAATCAAATTTCCTTTTTTTTGTCGTTATGCTTTTCTTTTTGATTGTAATCTTTTCTTTCTTTTTTTTTTTTACTTATATTTAATTCTCAATTTACTTTAGTTTCTTTTGCATGTCATCGTGAATTTCTCATTGCAATTATTTGGTCGATTTATTGTCAACTTCTGCTATTTCTTCCGTTCGTCTCTCCGTGTCCTTTTGTGTGGAGGCATTTCCGCTTAAGTGTGATGTTTAAACAAACTAACATATATTCGTTTATCAGTGCTAGTAGCAGCGCTCAAATAACTCTTAAGAAATATGAGGATATACGGACAAGTATAGCATACACAAAATCTTGAGTGATTTTTGTTTTTACCCCGGCTTGCCACACGCAATGTCGTTTCTGTTGCTACGCATGCGTAAATATTTTTGTTGTTCATTTTTCCCTTCAGTAACAGCCTTTTTTATGTCGTTATTGTTGTTGTAGATATACTTTATAATTATGTCATATGTTGTGTTGTTTTTTTCGGTTGGTTTTGTTGTTGGATTTGGTTCCTTTCGAAAATCTTTCTCCCATCAGTAGGGGGCCATCGTTTTTATTATTGTAAGTTGCTGCTGCTTATATTTTATGTGATATTGAGTAGTTTATCGAAAGTGTAAACGTGTAGCGCTGCAGCGCCTCTCATTTAAAATAGGAAAATTCATTGATTGTCGCAATATGTCACACATTTTGGCCATCGTTTTGGTTTTTATTTTCTTACCTAACATGATATATTTGTTTTAGTTAAGGTAGGTAGGTTTTTTCTTGAGAGGATTCGGATTTTTACATAATCCTGTTAAATGAAGCGGAAAAGTATTTATTCTCGCATTTCAAAAAGTTGTTGTTGTTGTTGTTTTAAGAATCTATCAAATTAAAATATTTTAAAATATTCAGGTAAGTTCTGAAATTTGTTTTCGATCGGAATTTAAATCTTAATGTAACGAAAACCAATTTCAGTTGAGAAGGTTGGAAAGCATACACAGCTTCGTTTTCACTCATTCGTCAGAGTCTAGTGAGGTTATATTTTAGTTAATTTTCATTGCTCTAACACAAGTGGTAGACTATCCATCATTTCCTTTGTTGAATTTTAAATAGTGAAATAATGAATCAGCCCTAATCTTGACGAAGCGAATTGCTGCTGATTTTACAGAGATTGGACCCAAAATAAAGTGTTGAAAATTATATACAGTCTTGCCTAGAAATATTCCACACAATGTCTACACTCGCCGATTTTTAGGTTTGATAAAATATGTTAAAATCAAATTCACAAAGTTAATAATAAAAAAAAAAAGTTTGTAATGAGTGAAAATTATGTTTTTTAATATGTTACATGTTACTTATGTATAAATAACGATATTTGTAAACTTTGTAAACAAAGGAAAGGCTTTTAGTAACAAGCACGGTTTCCACTTTGGTACAATTCTACCAAAACTGGTAAATTTTTTTCCATTTTTCTGCGCTTGGTACATTGGTAAATGTTTTTAAAATTTGGTACATTCTGTGGGCAAAGTTAGCTTTCATAGTAATCAAGAATTGTAAACATATTTTCAAAATACTTTACAAATTATAAAATTGTTCAGACTTAGTAATTTTTTGGCAAAAAGTAAGTTGTATTAAAAATGGAATAGACGAAATGTGGTTTGAAGAATTGACTAAATTTATATTCATGTTAATGAGATCATAGCTCAGCTAATGCTGAAAGAAAATTTTTTGACTTTAGTCTAATGTAAAAAAAAAAACACAATTAAGGAATAAATTAGAATTCAATACTCTTATTAATATAATGTTATATAATAAACTGACAAAAAGTTTTTAGTAAAGTTATTTATTCTATATGAAAAAATGGTACATTTTTCCCCCATTTGGTACAATTTTTTGTAAATATTGGTACAAAATAAAATGAGTAAGTGGCAACCGTGGTAACGAGTATGCCCCCTTTCGCCTTGGTTGCACTTCCTACCCGAGAAGACATGCTAACACAAAGATTTTTTTATTGCATCTTCGGAAATCTCGTTGTATCAAGTGGATACAATTGCTTCCATCAGTTTGGGAATAATTAAGGGCTTATCCCCAAAACTTTTTTATATTCCGCTACCTATGAAAAGAAAAATAAGTAATAACACAAAATTTGTAAAAATAATATCCATAAAGATGTTCATTCAACAAGGGTAATTGCCGATTTGAATGATGACATGGTGCAGAATCGTCTTGAAATATTACTTTGGATTTGTGCTCTAACAATCTATCCATAGAAGGTAATACGCCTCTATTTATTATGTCTATGTAGACTGAAGAGTATACAGAAACTTCATCGAGAATATGTTCGACAGCCCGTTTATCCTGGGCTATCAGCACATTCTAGCACTATAAATCGCCAGGTGCAGATGGCATTATACCTGCCCTTCTGCAGAAGGGGAAAGAGGTAATTCTGCCGCATCTGACGAAAATAACTAGAAGTAGCTTAGCCACAGGGCTCATCCCATGCTGCTGGGGAAGGGCCCTAGTGACATTCATACCAAAGATAGGTAAGAAGGACTACACTTCACCAACATCTTTTAGGCCCATCAGTCTAATGTCCTTCGTTTTAAAAACAATGGAGAAAGTGATTGACAGACACATAAGAGCAAACGCCTTGGAAATGAAGCCTTTACATCCAAGTCAACATGCATACAGAGTAGGCAGATCTACGGAGACCGCTCTATATCAATTGACTAACTTCATCCAAGGCGCTCTTGATAACAAAGAAACAGCAATTTGCGTTTTCCTGGACATTGAAGTAGCCTTTGATAATACCTCCCATGAGGCTATCAAAAGGGCTCTGGAGATGAAAAGGGTAGAATCAACGCTGACTCGATGGATAAGCTCAATGCTTAGGGCGAGAACAGCAGAAACAGAAGTGGGTTCATCCACAATAAGACTCCAGACAACAAAAGGGTGTCCACAAGGGGGGGTTTTATCACCCCTCTTGTGGAGCCTAGTAGTTGATGAACTCCTCACTTTGCTAACAGACAATGGTATAACCTGTCAAGGTTATGCCGATGATATTGTCATTATGGCAAAAGGGAAACACGAAGATACACTCTGTGACGTAATTCAAAGGGGGCTTAACCTCACACAGAAATGGTGCAAGTCGGTGGATTCAAACATTAATCCATCCAAGACAACCCTAGTACCATTCACTAGGAAAAGGAAACTCCCGCTCATGGAGCCTATCAAGCTGAATGAGGCGGTAATCAATGTTACACAGGAAGTCAAATATCTAGGAGTAACACTAGACTCAAAACTTCTCTGGAAAGAACATGCAGACATCACTGCCAGGAAAGCGACTAAATCCCTCATGATATGCAGAAACTTAGCAGGAAAAACCTGGGGCTGTACTCCGTACATCTTAAAGTGGATGTATACCATGATGGTAAGGCCAATACTCATCTATGGTGCGGTAGCCTGGTCGCAAAGAGTTAAATTAGTTACAATGAGGAATACCCTCAACAAAGTCCAAAGACTGGCCTGTGTTTGTATCACAGGAGCCATGAGAACATGTCCCACGGCAGCAATGGAGGCACTACTCGACCTCACTTCTCTACATATAGTTATAGAGACGGTAGCCAAAAGGACACTCATAGGCATATCAAGGGAAGGAGCCGGCAGGGGGAAAGTCCTAAGTACAACTTCGAAAAACATTTCAAGGTTGTACTTAGTAACAAGAAAAAATGGGACATACAAACTTTCCATACCTCTCACAAAAAACATACACTCAGATGGTACACCGACGGATCGAGAAAGGACGAAGGAACTGGTGCAGGGGTGTATGGTCCAAAAACCAAACACTTGGAGTCAATGGGAAAAACTTCAAGCATCTTTCAAGCAGAGATTCTTGCCATACGGCTCTGTGCACAGTTCAACCTCGAACGTGGATACAAAAAGCAAAAAATAGTAATATACTCTGATAGTCAAGCTATCAGAGCGCTAGACTCAATTGGGACCAAGAGTTACTAAATACATTAGGCAAGACTAATAAGGTAACTCTATTCTGGCTACCCTGACATAAAGGTATTTATGGTAACGAAGTAGCCGACCACTTGGCAAGGAACGCAGCGGCCAAGACCTTCATTGGTCCAGAACCCTTGTTAGGTATAGGAATTCAAACCTCAAAAGGCACACTAAAAGAGGAAGAACAAAATACCAGATCATCCTACTGGGCACTCCTCCCAAAGCTTAGACAGTCAAAGCTGCTAATTGGGAAGTTTGATCCCAGCAGGGCAGCTCTCTGTCTTAAGTTAAATAAAAGCCAACTTAGGCTAATAATGAGCTTCCTTTCAGGGCATTGCAAACTGGGGGAGCATATGAAAAACCTAGGTTTAAGTCAGGACAGCACTTGTAGATTCTGCAAAGAAGACAAGGAAACATCCGAACACATCCTAATGCACTGCGAGGCGCTCACTCACAGAAAGAAGAGGTACGTGGGGCATTACCACCCAAGTAGTGGGGATATCATAGCCTTAAAGCCACATCAATTGCTGAGATTCCTCAGCAAGATTGGCTTGTCTGACAACCTGTGAACAGGTTACTATCGGGGGTACAATAGATCTCTTAAGGTCGTAGTACATCACACCCTTTCTAATCAATCAATCAATCAAAAGACTGAAGAGTACACAGAACCTTCCAGAAAAATAATTTCTCCAACATAACAGTTGGTAATTACACCTCAGACCATAATGTGCGGTCTGTGCTTTACAGTCTTTTGGGTGCATTCATCACTGTATCTTTCGTTCGGTCTGCGGCGCACAATGACTCCTGAATCCGGACCAACGAGATTTATTTTACTTTCGTCAGAAAATATGACTTGAGCCCAATCATTAGACGACCAATTTCTCTTTTCCCTGCATCAATTTAAACGATTTAAGCGCATCTTTGCAGTTAACAGTGGCTTTTTTGCAGCTCTTCGTGCATCCAGATCATTTTCGTTTATTTTATTTCTCAACTTTTTTTACTTTATGCATCTCTCTCAACTCTGAAGATATTTCCTCGACCATATATAGCACAAGGTAAAATTTACATGTAGGCAAAGCACAGTGCTGGGCATAGTGCAGGACAATATATGTCGGTTAAATATTGAATATCTCGAAAACTTTGACATATACGAAAAAATTACATAACACCTTTTTTTTATAGAAAATCACTTAAGCTTTTTATGTGTGCTAGATAATTTTTTGATATTGGTAACGGTTAACCAGTTATTAGTAAAAAAAAGGATTTTTTCACCAAAGAGGGGGTTTATTGGGGGGGGTCGCTCTGCAACCCCAGAACTGATTTTTGTGGTTTTTCCATCTATCATACCCTATCATATCATATCATACTAACAATTACTGAAAAAAAAATCGCAGTTAAGAATTTTTATGAACTTTTGGTGCATGTTTTACTCTACCGACTGAGCTGCAAAGCCAAACTCATGTGTCGACTCGCTTTGATGGTGGCTGATATTCATTTTTTCCAAATATTGGGAGTATGAATGTATAAACTCGTAATTGTGACTAACTTCATATCTATCATACGCACCATTTTTTTGACATTGACAGCTATTCTAAGAGCGCCAAAAATACTATAAGAATTGATCTGTCAAATAATTTTCATAATTTTACAAAAGTGTTTTACTATAGCTGAAAATGTCGAATTTCGTGCCAACAAAACAACAATTGCGGGAAGTTTTAATTTGCTTCTTCCATTTAAAGAAAAACGCAACTGAAGCACATTGTTTACTCACTGAAGCTTATCCTGACTGTGCTATAGACGTTAGAATGTGTCAAGTGGTGATTTTGATGTTGAAGACAGGGAACGTTCAGGCGGCCCGAAAAAGTTCGAAGATGAAGAATTGAAGGCATTACTCGAAGAAGATTCATGTCAAACGCAACAAGAACTTGCATAATCTTTAGGAGTTGATCAATCAACCATTTCTAAACTATTAAAAGCATTGGGAATGATTCAAAAGCAAGAAAATTGGGTGCCGTACGAATTGAAGCCGAGAGACGTCGAACGACGATTTTTCACATGTGAACTGCTGATTGAACGACAGAAAAGAAAGGGTTTTCTGCATCGTATTGTGACTGGCGATGAAAAGTGGATACGTTACGATAACCCAAAGCGTAGAAAATCATGGGGACCGCCCGGACATGCATCAACATCAACGGCAAAGCCGAACATCCATGAATTCAAGCTCATGCTGTGTATTTGGTGGGATATGAAAGGTGTCGTGTATTATGAGCTGTTGAAACCGAATGAAACGATCACTGGCGACCGCTACCGACTACAATTGATGCGTTTGAGCTGAGCATTAAAGGATAAGAGGCCAGAATATGAGAATAGACACGGCTCGGATGCATGTTGCAAGGCAAGTAAAAACATACTTGGAAACGCACCCGCCGTATTCTCCAGACATTGCTCCTTCTGATTACCACTTGTTCCGGTTCGATGACACATGGCCTGGCTGAACAGCACTTCCGTTCTTTCGGAGAACTCAAAAAATGGGTCGATTCGTGGATAGCCTCAAAAGATGAGGAGTTCTTTCGACGCGGAATCCGCATGCTACCAGAAAGATGGGAAAAGGTTGTGGCTAACGATGGACAATACTTTAAAGAATAAATTTATAATCACTTTTTCACAATAAATGTCCAAATTACGAAAAAAATACGAGTTTATACATTCATACTCCAATATAAAAAATTGCTCAAGCGATAATCTTCTAGGCGTTTTTAACTTTTTTAAATTCTTAGATGATTTTCAAACTGTTTTTTTTTTTTTTTTTTTAATTTGTAAACATTGAAACATTTCCCCTCTTCAGTATTGTAATTACTTAATTTTTATCAAGCCGCACTAAACTATTGGAAGACGTTAAATTATTCATTGGGTATACTGTTGATATTAGTAGCAGCTATACATAAGTTATAAGCTATTGTGGACTACTGCTGCTACCTACAATTATAGTAATTTGAGTGCAACACGTGGCATAACTTGCAAAATTATTATTTCATAATTTGATTGCAAGCTACAAAATTCAACAAACATATCAATAAAAAAAAGGAAAAAGGCCAATCGCATATTTACAATGTATTCGTAGGTATTCAAGTGGCTAGTCCAGTCATGTTATTAAGCATCAGTAGTTTACATCATATGCACATAAATTTTTTGTTAATTTTTTTTACTAAACTATTGAGAAGAACCTTTGAACCAACAACTAAATAAAAATGTACACAATGAAAAGATAACAAAAAGCAGAAAAAAATAATACAACAAAACATGTTTCCGATGCGCAGTCGCAAACGTTTTTAATATGACAGATGTTCAGATGTTCACTTTTAAATACACGTATGTATAAGTAAAGTAACTTCCATTTCATTTCATAAAATGAACTAATTGTAAAGATAGTAAAGTAAGAGCAAAGAAAAGAAGAAGAAAAAGGCAATATCCAACAAAAGCGTTCTTGCTTCTCGGTCGGTCGGTCGGTCGGTCGGTCGGTTGGTCGGTCGGGGCTGCTACATTAACCTAGTGAGACAAGCATCAGTATTCGTCCATAACAACTCCACTTCTACTTCTAGAGCATTGTCGTTGTGTTCGTTAGCGTCTTTGTCTTCATCTTCCTCATCATCGATCGTCATCATCAACAACATTCAACAATGTCGTTATCGTTTCGTTTTCTTTAGAAGTAGCTAACAACATTTGCAGCTTTCGTTTGTATGCTACGTGCTAGTAGCAACATCGCATTACATACGAAAAAATTCGCACATGTCTACATGAGCTGCTGCTCTGTTTTCTTCCTCTTCTCTGCTCCTCTAGTCTTCTGGCATTGTCAATTTAAAGAAAATCCCATAATCATCATCATCTCCCTTTGAGTTTGCACATATATACATACAAAGTAACTACAACATACTCGTCGATGTTGCCAGTTGTCTGTTGTTGCCAGTTGCTCCCTATATGTACAATTTTTATTTTGCATGTTTTTTCTTGTTGCTGTTATTAAAAAAAAAAATTGTTTTTTCTTTTCATATACCAAATCCATATTAAAGTGGCCCTTTTTATGTTCCAACTGCTTCTTACAGACTCGGTGTCTTTTGGTTATTTTTTCCCTTTATTATACAATATTTTTATACTTTTGTTTTGGTTCTGGTTTCTGTTTCCTTGAGTCTGTAGTTTTGCGCTTCTTTTTTTTATAGAAAAACTCTTGTAGCTAGTTGTTGTTGGTAGTCATATGTACATATGTATGTATGTGTGTGTTTATCTTCTTCTGAGTCATCTTCATCATCGTAGACGCCTGTTGCTCAACTGTACTTGATTGTATCTTTTGAGTTGTGCCGTTTAATTTCTTAGTTGTTGGTACACACAAGTGTATGATTTCTCTTCCTTCCGGCATACGCACTTGGACTTACTTGCGATTGTTTCAAAATTAAGTATCAGTCAGGAAATGACGTTGAAATATTCTTTCATATCTTTTGATCTTGTAATCTCATAGATTATAATCCCACGTACCCTGACCGTAAATTAAATCAATAGATCGCATGTTGTGCCAACTTACATTCCGTCTGTGGATCATTTAGATCTCATGTCGTCCTTATTAGGGACAGGGAACATATTTTTCATTGAAATAACTTATTCTCCAAAAAAAAAAAACATTTCATAAAGTTATCACTTGATTCTGAATGAAAAGCTTTAATACTTTAGTATTTTCTAGATAATTTCTATCGAAGGTTGGATTTATGGAAGTACTACTTATAAGTAAGTCCGTGAAGATCTTCGAGGTCGCAGTACTTGACCCATTTGTATGGATTTTTGAAAACAAACTTGAAGTTTTACTCATTGATAAACGTGTTTTTAGAATAAATCTATAAGTAGTATAGCTTCTTTATAAAATAGTGTGTACAAACATCGCCAAAGTTGAGAAAAGGCGAAAAAAGTGAAAAAAAATTGTGTTTGCTGGGCAAATACACATAAGTTTCTCAAGTTTTCCTAAATAAAATATAATACTTTCGAAAGGTCTTAGTTTCTTTTTTCTAAAACCGGTAAGAAACTGAAAATCTTTTGATAATCAACCAAGTTACAGGCTTATAAGTGCCCAAAGGTACCCAAAACCGGTTTTTTAACGGTAAATCAAGATTTTGGGGGTGTTTGGAAAATTTCAAGTACAGACTCTTGCTTACTCGAAAAGACCTACAAGAAAAATAGTATGACTTCCCAGGTATATCTACTTCACTAAATTCTGTAACACTGTGTTATTGAAGTTGTATGAAGGATGTATGTATGTACTGCTTTCCGATGCATAAATATTAGCTGAGCTATTGCTACCGCACACCAAATTATGGTGGGAAAGTGAGAGTTTAATTTCATCATGGAGGAAATGCATCATCGTAAAGCTGCCATAAAAGGACGACTTGAGAGATTGGTAACTGGAGAGGAATAACGCTTCTTAATATAATCTACATAATAATAGCTACAATAATCTTAGGCAGACTACAAAAAATAGAGAAGACCCTACGCGACGGATAAACTGGGTTTCGCCTTCACAGAAGTTGATGGATCAATCTAACGTACTTCGGATAATTATCGAACAATCCATTGAGTGGCGGTCACCACTATACTTGCTGTTTATCGACTTTAAGAAAGCCTTCACTCCGTTAAGCATAGCGTAATATGGAGATCTCTACAAAGAAAGTGAGTCCCCCAAAAACTCATTCGAATCATCAAAGTGATGTTCTAGAATCCTGAACAATTCAGTACTTCACAATGACAACATCAGCGAGCCATTCACTACCATCTCTGGAATCACCCTGAATGAAATTATGGCTAACGTATGCTTTCAAAAGAGAGGGATGTCGTGAAGCTCGAGGGCTTCAACTTCCCAGACGATATACGTCTGGGAAGTTGCACAAACTAAGTGACATGCAAGCGAAAACCAATCACTTGATCAGAGAAACACGTCACGTTTCGAGATCAGCATCAAGAAGACCAAGACCATGAGAATCAAAGGTCAACCTGTTGAGTACGTAGAAAAACTCTGCTACTTATGCAGCATGATGACTATAGTCGGTGGAGCACAGGTGGATATAAACAACAGACTCAACAAAGCCAGAGCTCCGTTTGGACGATTACCGCCAGTATGCAGCAGCTCGCAAGTTGCCAGAAGAACAAACATCCGTGTATTCAACGCATGTGTAAAGTCAACGCTCATAAATGAAAGTGAAACTTGGTTAATTTCACATAACATCACCCAAAAGTTACAAGTATTCAATAACAAATGTCCACGGGTCATATCCAGAACATTCTGACCTAACATAATTAGAAATAATAATCTTTGGAACCTAGCCAGCGAAAAACCTATAACAACTCAAGTAAAGAGACGAAAATAGAGCCGGATATGACGTACCTAGAGAAAGCCAGCCAACAGCATCACGAGAATGGTGCCTGACTGGAACCTACAAGGAAGCAGATGCCGTGGGCGACCAAAAAACACCTAAAGACGTTCCATTCAATAAGAAATAACAGCCAAACATACAACTTGGAAAACTGCAAAAACCACTGCACAAAGTAAAGCCAGATGAAAATGCCTTGTAGAAGCCTTAATCTCCCAAGAAGAGTAAAAGGAGAAAAAAAAGGAAGCAGAAGAGATAAATAGCGAGCGATAACTGTTTTCTGAAAACCAGGATTGAGTAAGGATTGGTAACTATAATAAGAAACATAGGAATTCTGTTTTTGTCACCGGGGCTTAGTGCCTATGAGCTGGACTGCTATGCAGTGTGTCCAGATTTTGATGCTTAGCACGGTCAAAACGAAGAAATACTATTTTATTATACTGCACCACTTCTTGTTTGGCAAAAGTAACTACTTTTTAAAAAGCCTAAAGTTTTTCACTTCGCCACTAGTAATTGGCATAAAACTGCAAATCTCTTCCATTCGTGTACGAATAAAGCTCGCGCAATACGAATAGATGCGAAAAGTTCGGTCTCGAAGGACGTCCATGGTCTGTTGTGACGTAATAAGGATTTTGTATTAGGGCAAATATAAACTGTTTGCATGCTCAGAGAGCACTTCGAGACTTAGACGAGTTCAATATCTAGGCTCTGTAATGAGGAAGGGAATTCATCTGAACAAATTTTAGGGCAATGCGGGATACTTCATTGGCTTATCTTTTTATAAGAAATTTAATTTTCATTTCACTGTTATTACTGTTTATAAAAGGATAATGTCTAAAAGTAGGTTCAAAATCATAAGAAGTTAACATTCTATAAAATTGTTGCTAAATTTAAAAAATCTTCTTATGGCTTTGACACTCCTTTGACACCAATAAACTTTATTCGATTTGAAAAGTTATTTTTGCAATATTAGGCAATACTTATTACAAAATATTTCTTTTTGTAATTAAGTGTTAAATTTATTTTGGCCAATGACAGATTGTACCTAAAATGTGTCAATTGTACTTAATGTACCTTGTAGTTCGAAAAAGTCGGAAAAAGGTACAATTGTACCTACTTTTTCATCACAGGATACTGATCCACAAAAAAAAAAGATATGTCTTCGTATCCAGAAAGTGGACAGCAGTTGTTGAAGTCCACGCTGAAAGCCTTAATGTAACAACATTTCTCTAAGCCTCAAGGTTTTATTAATCCTATCGCCTTGAGTCTGACTGCACTACTTTTAGTAATAGTTTTAAGATATGTTTAATTGGAAGCATATGGCCACCATCGTATGCAATTGAAGACAGCTGCATTTACTTCTTTCCATGTAATTACATTATCGATCTGTGCCAAAATCATGAAGCAAAATCGGATTATAATTGTCCAATTCTTAACAGTCCAATTCTTAAATATAAAATAATAAGAAAAGGAAACCAATTAACCACAGCAACAGAAAAGCAATAATATATTGCAGCTTGCAATATTATTTGTCTTTAATTTAAAGGATCATTTGTGTGTTTATTTGGCTGAATGGTACAGAAATACATTTGAAGGTTGAGACGATGTTAGACTAAAGATAAATGTCTATAGTTGACATTTGTTCATTGTTGTTAATAAGGGTATACAAAATGTTATAAATTGTTAGATATTTATCAATATTATGTAGCTACTGTTTTAACTCAAAGAGAAAATGCGTATGATTTTATTGCACACAATACTTACAGTTTGTCACAAATAGTTAAACTAATTTTTCATGGATATTATGAATGGGTCATGTTCTTATTTAATGAATGAATGAATGCTATTCACTATTATTTATGGTGTCTGTAGATATCTTTACCTTTCAAACGACTCAAAAATCAGAAAAACTTAGAGAATGGGCGTGTGATAAATAATAGAGTTTCAGTTATAAGATTATCACAGAGTTTATTTGTGCGATTTCAAATTTATCATTCAGCTTTACCAATAACGAAATAAAATTAACATTATATCGACTGGATTTGATATTTATCCTATATAAAAATTAATCCATACTATTAATAATGCCGACTTTATATTATACATTTAACTGCTTTTGCAGCATCTGAAAACTGACTTTAGGGCTATTTAGTAGTATCCAGGTTGTTAGGTTCAGCTAACCGTGCCGTGCCGTGCCGTTACAACATGTGGAGAGCAATGAGTATTAGATGTGATAGTTTGAACCGCTTCACAGTGATTTGATCCCATACAACGAAAGGACAAAATTAAAAGGAGCTCTCTGCTTTCGATGAAATTTCATAATATTAAATAATGTGTTGCAGTCTAAAGGAACTATATGTGTAGTCATCACAACAACAGTGTATACAAAGACGGGCAAATCAGACGGCCGTTTCGGAATCCGCCACGATTCCTCATCACTGATCTTAGTGATAGTTCTTAATCTTTCAATATCCTATATAAGCTACTAATACTATACTAAGACTTTGAAAATTAACAACTAGATTTATTTTGCCATAGTCTACCAAACACATCATACTCATACCATCCCTAATCTGTTTGATCCATACATAACCGCAGTTTGATTTCAAATATTAGGAAAATGCTTAGGATCATATGAATGATTCAAATGGATTCAAAAATATTTATATACATATGTAATGTAGGCATCATTCTTGTCTACGTCGAGAAAAGAGAAAGTACCATGCTAACACAAGAGAGCGACACACACCCGCATAATGTTTTTGTTAGCATGCAAATCATACTTATTTTGCATTGCCTTTACACATTGAGTGAAGGAGAGTCAAAGTATACAACGTCATACATGTTGTTAAATATGAGTATGATGCGAACCTTAAACTTAAGGGTGGATATGAGGTTCGACAGCATTTCAATAAATATGGATGGATATGGATAGTAGAATTTCGGGATCATGAGTTGAATATATTCAGTTTGGCAGTACTCATTGCAGATCTCTGATACACCCACTCTTTCTCATGTACTAGACTTTGAAATAACGAACTGTTATGCGGACTAGTAGTAAGGAGACAAACACAACAACAAATAAGTATACAGAACGGTAGTTTTCTTTCAATATATCTATTCAGCAAAGGTATTTGGAATCAAATCTAGAATTCTTGGTTATGATTTCAAATACTAGTAGCTTATATAGGATATTGAAAGATCAAGAACTATCACTAAAATCACTGATGAGGAATTGTGGCGGATTCCGAAACGGCCGTCTGATTTGCCCGTCTCTGTATACACTGTTGTTGTGATGACTACACATATAGTTCCTTTAGCCTGCAACACATTATTTAATGAAGCACATACATAGAACAGTAGTCAAGACTTTGAAAATTAAAAACTAGATTTAATTTTCCATAGTCTACAAAAAACATTAGAAATTTCATAATTTTTGACATATTTAGCAAGCTATAATAAGAGAATGGACAGCTTGATCTTTAAGAAATTTATTTTATTTAGTTATGTTGATATTAGGCTTTTCAGAAAGTTAAACAATGTTTATTGTAATACTTTAATGTTGGAATAAAAATGATATTAATGAATGCTACTTTCGGCTTTTTACACTTCATTTTTCAGCGCGATTGCATACTTTTAGGGTTAGCAAAACAGTTTAATTCCAATTTTTGTCGAATTGAATAATTTCCTGAGAGCGGAAGATAGCAGAGGATATTTTTGCATATTCCAATAAAGAAAGGTGCATTCTAAAATTGAGAAAAAAAATCCAGGAAATTTCAATTTTCAGTTTTCGTATTTTCAAAAATACTTAATTTAGAGACAATGCAGACTTTTTAGCTTTTCAAATCTTGATTAAAAAATAACATCAAATTGTCCGAGATAAATTATAAATATAAAACTAGAACAGGTAGGATATCATTGATACCCATCGAGTAATGCCCGCACACATACCCGGGGTACCCGAAAATGCAAGTATTACCCGATCTCACAGGTAATAAGAACAACTTTTACTTAAACTTTTATATATTTAATACAACGTCATTGTTTTTTATAATTACTTTTTCATTATTCTTCTTTTTATTTTTATCAGAAGTATAAAATTTTTACACAGTCATCCATCAATTCATCGATTTATTATTCAATAAATTCATTTTTTTTCAAAGTATGGCAGTGAATGCCATAGCAAATGTAATGAAGACATATTTTTCAACAGTGAAAGACTCCTGTCGACTTTGTGAATAACTCAAAGATGATTCAGCATAAACTAATTCGCACCGAGTGACTTAATTTTCCACATATCTACTACATGAAATCCCAACAGAAAAAATATATATATAGAAAGACAAATGGATAGATAAAGTCAGGGGTGGTCGAACTTTAAAAACCGTACACACAAGGCTGGATTGCTATAAAGAGAAACTTTTTAAGTCCATTTTGCACATGAAGTTTTTCTACTGGTGTACTCTCCTCGTTTTGAGGGCTATTTCCTGCTGAACGCATTGAATTTTTGATTTTCAAATCAAAATTGGAATACATACATATGTGTATGAGAATTCGTAAATTGTTGCTGCATATATTTTAGCTTTGTTCTATTCGCCACTTAGTAGATCTTTTGCGTCATACATACTTGTGACCGGTTTCATTGTAAATAGAGGAGTGCATGAAATGATTTTCACTAGTAAGCAGCCCGGACACTTATTCTTGTATTTCACCTTTACTTATTAAAGTGGCGGTGCAACCTATAATTAGTTTTAGCGGTCACCAAAAAGCTTCAAGAGATGTTCCTTTAAAGAGGGTGCCAGTTGGGTTCTATTGCACTCGGGTTCTATTAAACTCTTCATGTTAATAGTATATATGGGAGTCTATCTCCTTTTGAAATTCAAAACACATACAATAAAGGATTTTATAGTGTTTCGCTTAGAATAGGCCAGCTTAACAATTATTATTAAGCATTAAGCTTAAGATTTCGCGTTCGATTAGAGGAATTATCTTATGTATCATTTATCCTTTTATTTAATATACTCATAAATATGTATTCATGTTAGGTTTCAATTAAAATAATCATAAAATATCATTCATAATTGTGCATTTTCTAAAATAGAATTCCACATTAATATTTAAAACTCCTTTTGTTTTCCTTTCCCTGTCCTCTTTCCCCACTCTTTCCTCTTCTATTAATCGACAATAATATTTCGCACCAAATCAATCAATTTTAATAACAAGAAGATAAAGCCTTAAGTAAAAATAACAACAAAAAGTAAACATCTTGTAACTGCTTCTAAACTATGCTTAGGGAAGCATAACAGCACAATAAAAACCATAACTTAAATAAACTCTAGAATGCCTTGCCTTGCGCTGCCTTGCCTGCGTGCCTGCCTTGACTGCCAATCAATCATTTGACATTTTTTCGGTAACCAAACGTTGAGCCTCATAATGTAAAGTTTGACAAGCTGGAAGAAATGAACCATGGAGAAGCATTTAAATTGGGCGAGTTGTGAGCATAAGACTTAAATGTGACATTTGCCAAAAAAAAAAAAAAAAAAAAAACAAAAAAACGAAAACATCAAACAAAAACATGCTCAAAAAAAAAAAAAAAATCAAACAATCAGCAATGAATTAAAGGAAAAAAACCAACTGCTTCTTTTGGATAAGCGCAACATTTGTTTACCGAAGCCGCCACTTTCTTTACTTTCCAACTTAAGTCGCCTAAGTGCCTCAATGTTCAGTGAATGGGAATGATGAAATGTGTTCATATCTCGTAAGTGATGTGCTCTGGAATATATTACATACAAATCCCATGAAAAGCAGCGGCAGCGGCAGCAGCAAAAGAAAATAAAAGGTGCAAATGCGGTTATGCAGGGCAAATAGTACCCCGAAATAATATCAGAAAATAATTAGCCCTTTATTATGACGATACGCATACGTCACAGAGAACAAAGCGCGCTGAAATGCTGAAATCCTGTAACTTTGTCATACCTATGATTTTTTTTTTAACTTACATATTTCATAAATTCTGTACCATTAAATTACAACATCTTGTGTTCCTTTAATTTTTGCTTAGATCTTACCTTTTTTTCTTTATTTTCATTTTTTGTTAGCCAGATGAAAAAACGGCCTGGTGCCAAAAACAACATGGCGGCCAGAAAAATAAACAATTACAAAGAGGATTATCTCTGACTAGGCTTCATGGGGGACAACAAAGGGAAAAGTAATGAAATCTCAAGTAAATGTGCTGAACAATGGCACGAGTAGCATATGCCATACATACGTATGTAGTATAGTATGTTGTACAATAATTGTGTTGCTAGGCAGGGGCAGTTGTAACAGAGAGGGAGAAAAAAAATGATGAAGTGATTAGCTGTAAGGAAATGTACATAAATGGAAAAATTTTTAAAAGGAAAAAATTGCAAGAGATTTAAATTGAATTCTAAGAATTTTTGCAAAATTTCTCTACTCGTAGGGTTTGAAATGTACTGCATATGCATCTACTTAGTTAGATTAGAAATGTTTACTTTGTTTTGTTTTTAACTGCAGTTTCTATTAAGCAACTCAGTTTGAAGCATAGTTCAATGTTGTTGTGGGCCTAAGGAAGAACTATTTACTTTAAGGAATTCAATATCCTCAAATGCAAATGACCTATGGCAATGCAAACAGCTTAAATCTTTGTTCAAGGCCGACAAAGTAAATGAATATTTTTTTTACTTAAGAAAATAAATTTTAGATTAAAAATAAAAACCTTTCTGCCTTCCTGCAGAGTGAAAGAAAAAAAATGCGTTTTTATGTTTATCAGGGTTGTAACGGAAGTTAATTATGCGAATGAGAATACCGATGCAGATAAGCTCCGATAAAGAAAATGCAGTGCTGTTCATTTGGAAATTTGCGAATTTATGGAAATGAATATGCCAAATAGTAATGTTTTTACATTTTGATATTTTTATTAACCCTTCAGAGGGCGCGCTCTGAAAAGTAACACGAGAGGGCGCGCCGTGGCAATTTAGTCGTAAAGTAAATTTCATAGTATCGACTGCAATTTTTCTTATTTTGTAGCAAAAAAATCATTAAAATAAAACAATTGATCTAGTGATATTGAACTATATTTTAAGCATTTATTTTGAAATGTTTATTTGTCATCATTTTGACTTTGAAAAATTTTCATCAAGCCTCCCCTTGAATTTTTTTGTTACACGAGAGGGCCGCAAAACCGAGATACCAATTTTCAAATACAAATAGCAGCTAAACGATGTAACGCAGAAACCAACGGCTAACGGTAAACCACGCTGCTTCTCAAAACTTACAAAGTCAATTGAGTGGCAGCAGTCGGCTACTATGATTTGTATTTTAAAAACACAAAATATACAATTTGTGGCTAATTTGCCGCGGCGCGTCCTCCGAAGGGTTAAATATTCAGCATCCAATAATATGATCAGACTGACGCCATCACCTGCTGGTGGAATAAAACTTATGTTCACAGCTAAAATCTCAGCTCACTACCTACAGCGAAATTTTTCGAGGACTTCTTGTTCTGTTAGTAGAGGACAGCAGAAAGAGCGGCAAGTAGAATAGACAGTCAGTTTAATTTTCTATGTAAAAATATTAATTGCAAATTTAACATCGAAATAAAGGTCTATTAATTTTCTATTTAAAAACCTCATTTTCTAATTTCTAATTTTATGCAGTGTTAAAATATTAAAATACTCATATCTCTTGAACTATTTGAGTCAACACCTCGAATAAAAAGCCAAAGAAAAGATAATTTAGTCTTCTTAAAGGAACACAAAATTTTAAATTTTAATTTTCGGGACTATGATACAAATTTTGCAAATTAAATTTAAATGAATTAATTTAAAAACTAAAAAATAAATAATAATTAATTTAAAAAAAATTAACAAAATTAAATTAAAATATATTTTGTAGCCCGTCTTATTACCTTTCCAACAGTACCTTATACATGCATGTCGGTAGTATAATGACTGAGTTATGGACGATTCTGTGATTCGATACAGTCAATTTCGGAGATTTGGTTCGCTCTGGCAACTCCGGTGAAAACTGTACCAGAATTTTTTTGTATACCTTTTTGTTGGGTTTGATCTAAAATAAAACTATAGGCAAAATTTAAGCCAAATCTGAAAGGATGAAGTCTATCGCTCGTTATGTTTAATCTGGAATGGCTGTATATATAGGGTGACAATTGTAAAGTGACGCAAGTTTAATACTCTGCAGCAAGCTTTGCCATTTACCGTTACTTTAATTTAAAAAGCAAATTCATTCATCATTGGCTTTGCTTTTAATTTCATTTGAATTTTTGTTATTACATTTTGAAATTTCCATAAAAATGGGCAAGGAAAATATTCGTCGTGAAATTATGAAATTTCATTTGGCAAATTATAGTAGCCGTCAAATTGCAAAGGCTTTAAATTTGTCAAGTCGTACGGTAGACCGAACTATTATTCGATATAATGAAACTGGGGGTTTTGGAGATAGAGACCGGGGAAAATTTTCAACAGTTGCCACTACTGGTTTAACAGAAAAAATTCGTAAACGAATCAAGCGAAATCCAAGGCGCTCAATGAGAAAAATCGCTAAGGAAGTGGGGGTAAACCGTGAAACAGTGCGAATCATTGCAAAATCAAAGCTTAATCTTAAGCCGTACAAGCTCCGAAAAGCTCAAGATCTGACACAAAAAAAAAAAGATTTGCGACTGCAAAGATGCAAGGCGTTGCTACGCTCCTCCGTGTTAAAAAATGTTGAAAATATCTTGTTCACAGATGAAAAAATTTTCACGGTTGAACAACATTTCAATGCGCAAAATGACCGAATGTGGCTAACATCATCATCGCAACAAATAGGACTGTTGGCCGAGTTCAAAAGCCAGCTTCCGTTATGGTATGGGCTGGAGTTTCCGCTAATGCCAGAACCCCTCTAATATTCGTTGAAGAGGGTGTTAAAATTGACCTGGTTGTTTATCGGAGCATTTTAAATGAACATGTTCTTCCCTGGGCCCAAGATACATTTGGAAATGAAAACTGGACTTTCCAGCAAGATTCTGCGCATTCCCACATGGCAAAATTAACGCAAACATGGATAAAAGACAATTTTTCTGGATTCATAACATCTCAAGAATGGCCACCATACTCCCCAGACTTGAATCCAATGGACTACTCTATTTGGAGTATTTTAGAGAGTAAGGCTTGTGCATCTCAACACCACAGTCTGGAGTCGCTGACAAATTCATTAGAGAAAGCCTGGACTGAAATTGATCAGGAAGTCCTGCGGCGAACAGTCCTACGATTTCCGGATCGATTGAAGGCATGTGTGCAGGCTAAAGGAGGTTATATTGAATGAGGTGGGGTTCAAATGAATGCTTATATATTCAGCAATGTTAACACTTAATTGTACTTAATGGAAGTACGTCCTTTTGAAAATAACTGCTGAAATGTGTGCGTCACTTTACGATTGTCACCCTGTAAGTAGCTAAAAAACCAAAATAGTTACAGTGTCGCCAGATGTGATTCAGTGCAAGTTACACTATTAATTGCAAATCAAATTGGGCTGCTCCAAGTGTAATGGTAAAATTGGCTCTAGAAGCACAATGATTTAGTAAGTCGTAAACATTCTGGTGTCTTAAAAAAAGGTGGTTCCATTTTTTTATGAACGCTTTCAACTTCTTAAGGTATTTGCAGCACCTCCCTAGGACATTTTAGATTTCTTTGGACGTGATCAAATAATGATAACTTAAAGACGTTTTGCATACACAGAGTTCGATTTGAAAAATTGCTGATATAACGAAATTGTAATTGCTATCGTTTGAAAGGTTATACAACCCCATTCGCAGTGAAATTTTGAATGTTGAAAATAAAGTCCAATTTGATATTTAAACTTATTGAACTCTTATTGAAAAGACTGTATGACTACGAGCTTTATGAACTCAACTGAAGATTGACATTAAAATAACAGTTCGCGTATATGCTTGAGATCTTCGCTATTTCATGGCATTGCCATCTACATAATGTTACGAATGCATGTGTATAAAAGGATGTCGTTGCTGCTATTTGTCTTAGTCAGTCAGTCGGCTGGCAGAATTAGTAATTCGATATTTAGTCGATATAACTAACAATAAGACGGTGAAATCCGGAGATAGCAATTTAAAATCCCATACTGATGTGCTTCCGCCAACAAATTTTTTCAAATGGAAAAACTTCCTAAATGAATGCAGTCATTAATTTATTTCTACTTAATTTCATGGTATATATTACTTGGAGGTTTTACTAAATAATATTTAAGATATTACCACTGAAAAGTTGCTTAATGTTTTTGACATGCTGTCAATGCTTGGCAATTCCTTTGATCAACATTAAAATTATTGCAACTGTTTCGACATGATGGCGATGGCGATGATGATGATGACGGTGTAAAGCAAACCCCCTCATCAAATGAGAGTACGTTGACACCTACGCTTAAAATGTCAAAAGGGTGAAATGAATATACACACTCTGCAATTTATCACTAGATATTTCGGAAGACAAAGAAATAGAGAAATGTGCGAACTATCACTATAAAAAAATTTAAAAATAAAAGAAGATAAATATACATTTGTAACGCAACACAAATATGTCATGTGCCAAAACGATAGAAGACGACGAGGAGGAAAAGGTAGCGAAAAAAATTATTCTTGAATTACTTTCAGTTTTTCATTGTTGAAGAGTTTTGTGTTACCGTGGCCAAGAAAAAAAAAAGCATGGCATTTTGGCACGAGCCAAAAGCAACAAACCTTAATTGATTTCAAATGAAAGTAAACACACATACACACTGAGAAACAAACACATACACTTATATATGTATATGAAAAAAATACATAGATAAGTAAAAATTAAGAAATTGTTTAAATAAAACATTTGACAAAATGTTTGCGCCGCATTTTTTGGTTGATGAGTTCAATGACACCAACCAGCAACAGCAGCAGAAGAAGTTTTTTTATTGTTGCTATTGTAGAATGTCGCACGGGCGAATTCAATCATCGTCATCATCATCATCAAACACTAGCAAGCAGCAACAGCGGCAGCAACTACAACACAATCATCAGCTGCTATCTTTCCGTCTTGAAAAAGTAAAAATATTATATTTATATAAAAAGAAAAGAAAATACTGCTAAGGCACACACACACACACAAACAAACATAGATAGATACATCTACATAGACACATTTGTGCTTTTACCCCAAAAAAATATAAAAAAAAAATCAAATGGAGCATAGCAATATTTTGTTGCTGATACCAACAGCAACGTTAACACCAACAGCAATACAAATTACCAACGCTAAGAAATTAAATAAAAAAGTCTCAGCTGAGATAATATGAACTATGTACATAGAGATATACAGGCATAGATATTTAGTTATATATTTTATATGACCATAACAAAATTTCATCAGTCACCTCTCATAAAAGTCACGAAGAAAGTTGCTGCTTTGTGATGTGATCTTGTGACTCCTAACTCTTTTTTTTTCTCTCTCTCTCTCTTTCTTCTTCTTCTTCTGCTACTCATATTTTTTAGGGTGATAACTTTGTGCTGTGTTCCCAAGACCTCAGGTTTAATATTAGTTACAACAGAAATTGTTAACTTTAGCTGTAATATACCGTATGCTGTTGCTTTTATTTTATTGCCTTTTAATAGTTGTCGTTGCTGTTTTGCTATTTTATGATGAATGCCGCTAATGGAGTTTAATACTTTTTTTATTTAACTACTAATTTAGGAAATATTTTAATTTTTTTTTTCATGATTTTGGCGAAAGTTTGATTATTTCTTGCAAATACTAATAGTGCGTAAATTTTTTTAATGTTGGCAATTGGTTTTGGGCAATAATTTGGTGGGCTACAATAACTTCTCTTTTACTACTTTACTGATTACTCATTTATTTATTCTGGTACTGTATGCCAAAGGCCTTTCCCTTTTGAAAAATTTTATGTTTTGCCAGTTGGTATTACTGTTGCCTTTTTGACAATAATTATTATAATTATAATTATCTTCTTCTTATTGGATAGTAAAAGCAACAATATTGTATTGCAACCCCTCACCTCTTCTTTAGCAGACTGTCGTAAGATTTGATTAAATAAAATTTTCGGAAAATTTATTGATTTTCACCATTTGGGCATAACACTATTTCTATATCCATATGAAGCCATACTCGCCAAATTATCGTTAGCGACAAATTCATAATTTTTCAAGAGACGGATTTTTATGTTTTCCTTTTAGACAGTGCACTATGGGACCAAATCCGTTTTTAGCTGGCCAAAATTCTGAAATTTGGTATTACCAAGATTGAAATGTTGTTGCGCCTACCTTTCATACATGTGAGACTTTAAAAATACATAATAAAAAAATAAAATATCAGTATTTTGTAATTATATATACAGGGTGACAATCGTAAAGTGACGCACACATTTCAGCAGCTATTTTCAAAAGAACGTACTTCCATTAAGTACAATTAAGTGTTAACATTGCTGAATATATAAGCATTCATTTGAACCCCACCTCATTCAATATAACCTCCTTTAGCCTGCACACATGCCTTCAATCGATCCGGAAATCGTAGGACTGTTCGCCGCAGGACTTCCTGATCAATTTCAGTCCAGGCTTTCTCTAATGAATTTGTCAGCGACTCCAGACTGTGGTGTTGAGATGCACAAGCCTTACTCTCTAAAATACTCCAAATAGAGTAGTCCATTGGATTCAAGTCTGGGGAGTATGGTGGCCATTCTTGAGATGTTATGAATCCAGAAAAATTGTCTTTTATCCATGTTTGCGTTAATTTTGCCATGTGGGAATGTGCAGAATCTTGCTGGAAAGTCCAGTTTTCATTTCCAAATGTATCTTGGGCCCAGGGAAGAACATGTTCATTTAAAATGCTCCGATAAACAACCAGGTCAATTTTAACACCCTCTTCAACGAATATTAGAGGGGTTCTGGCATTAGCGGAAACTCCAGCCCATACCATAACGGAAGCAGGCTTTTGAACTCGGCCAACAGTTCTATTTTGTTGCGATGATGATGTTAGCCACATTCGGTCATTTTGCGCATTGAAATGTTGTTCAACCGTGAAAATTTTTTCATCTGTAAACAAGATACAGATTTCAACATTTTTTAACACGGAGGAGCGTAGCAACGCCTTGCATCTTTGCAGTCGCAAATCTTTCTTTTTTTGTGTCAGATCTTTAGCTTTTCGGAGCTTGTACGGCTTAAGATTAAGCTTTGATTTTGCAATGATTCGCACTGTTTCACGGTTTACTCCCACTTCCTTAGCGATTTTTCTCATTGAGCGCCTTGGATTTCGCTTGATTCGTTTACGAATTTTTTCTGTTAAACCAGTAGTGGCAACTGTTGAAAATTTTCCCCGGTCTCTATCTCCAAAACCCCCAGTTTCATTATATCGAATAATAGCTCGGTCTACCGTACGACTTGACAAATTTAAAGCCTTTGCAATTTGACGGCTACTATAATTTGCCAAATGAAATTTCATAATTTCACGACGAATATTTTCCTTGTCCATTTTTATGGAAATTTCAAAATGTAATAACAAAA
The DNA here is from genome assembly GCA_963691655.1 of Toxonevra muliebris. Classification (NCBI taxonomy): domain Eukaryota; kingdom Metazoa; phylum Arthropoda; class Insecta; order Diptera; family Pallopteridae; genus Toxonevra; species Toxonevra muliebris. The sequence continues at coordinate 114,931,263 of OY829326.1, read as the reverse complement.
ATTCAAATGAAATTAAAAGCAAAGCCAATGATGAATGAATTTGCTTTTTAAATTAAAGTAACGGTAAATGGCAAAGCTTGCTGCAGAGTATTAAACTTGCGTCACTTTACAATTGTCACCCTGTATATATTAAGGCGCACCAATTTTTTTTTTTTGAAAAGTACTCTGACAGATAAATTCTATATTCGATTGTGATCAACTTTGCCGAAGAAAGTATGGCAAAAAATTGGATCCTACCCCCGTAAAATTCAAAGTGTATAATAGTGTAAAGTTTTTTCTTTAATATAAGGTCTAGCTTTAGAAATGGCCAAGTTATTACACTTTATGTGCAATAAGGAGTGAGATTGGAAAAATCTTAACACACGTTTTACCTAATAATTTTTTTTGGGTGTAAAATTTAAAAATTTCTTTGATCTAGTTATCTTTGAAAAATATGTCAGTTGTTATTTTTAATGACAAACATGTTGATTTATTGTTAGTTTGATCAAAATAAGTGAAGAAAAAGAAGTACGTCTTAAAATTATTAAAAATTTTCAAAAAAATCCAAATTGGTCCTACGAAACATTGGCCAAAGAATTGAAGGTCTGCCGTCAAACTGTTTCCAATGTTATTAAACAGTTTCAGGAGGATTTGACCATCGATAGGAAACCTGGTTCGGGAAGAAAACAAGGACCACATGATATTGGGAAAGCCAAGAAAATAGAAAGCATATTGAAAAGATCTCCAAACACATCTGGTAGAAAAGCTGCCCGGTTAGCCCAGTGCTCTGACTATTTGGTGCGAAAAGTTAAAGCCAATGAAGGTTTGAAAACATACAAAGTCCAAAAAGTTCCAGACAAGAATGCTGCAAAAAATTTAGACGCGAAAAGTAGGGCTCGGAATTTAAAATCGAATTTCATACAAAAATATTCATGTTGTCTAATGGAACGACGAAACGTATGTACTGGCAGATTTTACGCAGCTTCCGTGTACAAATTTTATGTTCTGCTGATGCTCGAAGAAATGTCGAAGAACATTTTAAAATCCAAAAGCAGATAAAATTTCCTGAAAACTTCCTGAAATGGCAAGCTATATGCAGATGCGGCAAAAGAAGCAAGTCATTTGTTACAGTGGGCTCTATAAATACCGAAATATACATCAAAGAATGTTTGAAAAAAAAGACTTCTTCCTTTCATAAGAGAGCACAATGTGTCCATATATTTTTGGCCCGATTTGGCATCATGTCACTAAGGCAAGAAAGCTCTGGAGTGGTACCAAAGCAATAACATAGTTTTTGTACCAAGAGAGGCCAATCCTCCTAATTGTCCGGAACTAAGACCAGTGGAGAGATATTGGGCTCTTGTGAAAAGAAACTTAAAAAAAAGAGCACAAAAAAGGTGCCCCAAAATATCGAAGATTTTAAAAGGAGATGGGCAAACTGTTCCAAAAAGGTGTCTGAAGCAACTATCAAATCTCTAATGGAAGGTTTACCAAAAGAGTAAACGAGTTCATAAATAGTGGTTAGAACTATAAAAGTTAGATTTTTCTGTGATTTTTAAAATAGTATCAATTAAATAAAAAACAAAATCAAAACTCTAAGATCAACCGTTTAAAAATTATTGAATTTTATATATGTCAAGATTTTTTCGATCTCACTCCTTACGTTTTCAACAATGTTAAAACTATCGGCAGGATATTGCAACTTTCGACGGTCGCACAGTCAGATCCTTCGCCTAATTAGAATATCCTGTGTTTAATAATTAAAACTACTTCTGTAACAAATTAAAAATATAAATCTTAAATATTTCTCTTGATTGACACATCTGTGGCATGTAGAGTTTTTAACCCTAGAAGAGCAAAGCGGCTGGCATAAGAAAAAATAATGGTCCAATTAAGTTAGAATATAGTATAGCTAGTAATTTCTTTTAGATGCTTTCAATCCTTTTATTATGATACAAATACCATATATAGATTCCCATGTTAGACATCCATACTCCAAAACTGATTGCACCAGTGAAATAATTAGTCGGTACTACAATCTATGATCGGTCTTGGCCGTGCCCTGGCGCCAGTTGGTAAGGCTAAGTGAAGTCAGATAACCTCTACCTGATCTTTTCAACGAAGATTCGGTCGCTTCTTCTGCGCGTTCGACCACCGTGACTCAAATAGAACACCTTTCTAGCCAGAGCGTTTTCTTCCATTCGCTCAACATGCCCTAGCTTGCGGAACCGCTAGATTTTTGTGCGCTTGACTACATCATCCATCTTGTAATAGTGAAATCCTTGTGTCAGTCATGAGTTTGTGTCAGTCAAAGCCTTGTGCCAATAAGAGCTTTTTGTCCGCAAATGCCTTGTAGTAGTAAAAGCCTTATGGCGGTCATGTCCTTGTGCCAGTACAATATTTTTGGCCAGTGAAAGCCTGGTGGAAGTCAAAGCTTTGTTCTAGTAAAAACGATGTTCTAACTCTTTCTAGTTAAAGCCCAATTCCGATCAAAGCTCAGTGCCAAGCAAAGCTAAGTGCCAATCAAAGCCTAGCGGCAGTTAAACCTTTCTATCTGTCAAATCCCAGCGTCAGTCACAGCCTTGTACCAGCCATAACCTTGTGCCAACTAAATCCTTGTGTCACTTAAACCCTGGACAATTTTTCATTTTATTTCATCCCAGAAAAAACTTAATTAATAAACTTAACAAAAACCAGTTAATTTAATTCTTACTAATTAATCAGTCACTACATTTAATTTCACATTAACTTTTTTCCCATAAGTAAAATGTAAAAATAAACCAAAACTGTTTTTGGAAACCCTGAAAATTAAGGAACATGTGCTCATCATTTTAAAGGCGACTCGATTGTCTTCTAAAATTATATCAAGCTAGGTTCTTGGATTATTTTTGTTGTAATCACTTGAGTTGGAAGTTAATGAACTACATCAGGTAATCTTTAGAGACTCAATCCCCAATATATAAATATATATCTCGAAAAATTAAATTTGATATCATAGAAACACTTCTTTGGAATCAAAAGCGATCTTTTTTTTTCTTTTTTGCATTTGTCCTTGGGCAAAGTCTATGTTTGTCGGAAACCCAAATCTCAAATTACAAATTAAACGACGGTACCTGCTATTATGTACAACAATTTCTTTTGTGTTCTAAAGTGTTACAAAATTGTCCGATAATTACTAGAAAAAAAAAAAAACAAAAAATAACATTCAGCCCATACTCTATTGAAACAAACGAAGCCAAGTAATTAATCAATTTCAAAAGAAAATTCAATTAAAATTTTTTTTTTTAGTCGAACACTCAACAATTTTGCTTAACAATTCATCAAAACTACATTTTCACACATTAACATGGGCACACTATGACATTTTACCACACACATACGCACACAAAAACAAACAGGGGACCATCTGTTTTTCATTTAATCGTCCTTTAGATAACATGAATAGTACAGCAAACAAAATCCCCTTTTTTTTGTTCTATCCGTCATACAGTCAGTCATTTACTCTTACTCTTTCATTCACTCAAACCATTATGAAATTTCCTGCTATATATGCAGGTCACGCAAAATTTCATACCCTAAATTTATAAAAAATTTACTTGCTTTTGAGTTTTTCCTTTACATAAAGTCAATATCAGAGCGTGTGCAATATCATTTAATATCTATTTACAGGATCAACACGCAATCTACCGCGCCCCCACAAAAAAAAAAAAGAAAAAAAAAAAACATGAAAATAAAACATGAAAATCATTAATAATTGCATTCTATTTGTTTTCCGTCTGTCTGTCTGAATGTTGTTCAGATGAATGGATCAACAGAAGAAGCTCTTAGTATAGCAATTGTGGCAAAAACATAAAATTGTATTAAATTTGAGCACAATTTCATTTTCAAAACCCGCATACTCGTAAATGGTTGATACTTTGGAATTAAGGGTCATCATTTGTTGCATTTTAATTGATTTTTAAGTGTGCGGCTACAGACTGTATCCACGACAACGATTGTCAAACGAAACTAAGCTCATATTGAAAGTATGAAACTAGTATGAATTATTCAGTTTTATTACCTTTTCTTCACTTCTTTGCATACACTATGGTGCACAGCTTTAGCTCCACCTATATCTTCACTAGTTCTAAGAGATTATAGAATAAATCCAATAGTTTTGTATGAAAGAGTTCTAAAAATAAGTTAATACAAAACCAAAATTATCTTAAAAGTATTTTCGGATGCACTGTTAAAATGCAGTCTTTGTTTTTAACTGGTGCATACTTATAATCGTACATAAAGAATAAATATAAAATAATTACAAAAAATACTTTTCTAAATGAATAACCAATCGGCGACTCCAAAAAAGACTTCCAATTGCATTTTTTATTCTGGAGTCAAATACGTTATTCAGTAACTGCAATCATGAATTGTCGGTTATTAACTGTGACTTCAAGGTATTGCAATTCAATTGATTGCATTTTTTTACAGCTCTGTTCTGTAGAAATAGAAGCGGGTTTGTTCTCAACATTGTTATGTATTCTGTAGAACTCACTTGACTACTTGGAAGAGCTATTTCCAGCATTCCAGTACAGCAAAAAGCTCCCCAAATCATAAAGGTACTCTCACCAATTTTTATTTTTTTTAATTTTGATGGTCTTTTCCGATGTCTCTCCACAATAAGTTAAATCCATCAGGAACTTCGAAATTTTTCTGGAAAAAATTACCTAAAATCGAAAAACTGGTCAGAAGAGCAAGCAGAAAACTTGGCAAAAATAACAAACCTTTTTTCAGTCCGTTCCCATATTTTCTTGTTTGGTCGGGAAGTTTTGGTTTTTGTCCACCTTCTTAATTTTTGCCATATTTACTTAGTTTTTTTAAATTTCGAATAAGTATATCAGATTTATTAAGTTTTCTGACAATTTCGTGTAAACTGACGTTAACATCTGCATAAATTGTGTCTTTTTCCTTGCCCCTTAAATAGATACCACATAGTATTAAAATAAATAAATACTGAAATTAAGAAAAGTGATCCTTGATTGACCAAAACTCAATGCAAACTGAAACTGAAAAAGATCACAATGCATCAATAAAAAACCAATATTGAATTTTAACAGTACATTTGCAAATTCATTTAAGATAATTTTGATTTTGAAATTACTTGTTTCTAATGCTCTTTTATAAAAAACTATTAGACTTATTCTTCAACCTCTTAGAACCATTGCATGTGTTAAAATATAAGTGTGACTATAGTTATGAATAATAGTGTAGTTCTACTTGTATAAAATACAAAATAGTAGCATAACTTTTCATTTCATATTACATTATAAGTTCATTTATCCATTTGCTGGCAAAGCGGGCGGCGGGTGTAATGTACGAAAAATTGCATCTCTTTATTTTATGGTACATTAAATAAATTGTTAAAGGCAACACTTTCCCATAAGTATGTTTTTTTACGAGTTTTTAATTTTCATTTCAGTTTTCTTCATTAATTTTTGTAAGAGCTTAATTTGTTGCTTCTAACAAGTTTTTCTTTTTATATCTTTATGAATAAGAGCTAACTATTTTCTTTATGACGCTTGAAGTGTGCAGTTAGTAATGATATTTAAGCTTTTTTAATATTTCGTAATGGCGTTTTAATGAGAAAATTATGTGGTGTTTTTTTTCAATGTAGATAAAAGCATCAAAGTAAATGCAATCGTGATCTGTAAAAAATTAGTAGTTATTTGTGGAAAAATTTAATAATGTTTTTAGGGAAGATTTGTTTTATAAGTCTGAAGTCTGATATTCCACTTGAGGGTTTTACCCTTATATGAGATAAAAAATTCGACAATCAGCGGTGCTTTTTATTTAGGATACAACAATTCCTTGTAATTCCAATTGCCCGGAAGTGAAAAGCTTTTATGATTCTCAGCTTTTCAAACTCAATCCTTTTAAACTTTAAAGCTTTGGTATTGACTATCTATTATTTTCTCTACTTTCTTTCTTCTCTTTGTATTTCAACTATTAGGGTAGAGGTCCAATGCACCGAGTAGGGGATTTTCGTCTAGGTTGGAACTTTTACAAATAACTTCCATTGTAGGCCGAATTTCTGAACATTGGAAAATGATTGAATTAGTAGTTTATGAGCTATGGGCATTTGAAAAAAAATTCTAGTTAAAGTCGGAACATACAATCTATGTTGGAACACTTTAGAAAATCCGTGAAATATGGAGGAAAATAATTGGGAAAAAGCCCTGCAAATGAAGGAAAATAGCTGAAATTCACTTGAAAATGGAAACCTAAAACCTTGACTACACGCGTCATTTAATGCGAGCACTAAATAACTTGAACAGTTTTTCAAAAAAAAAAAAATTTTCAAAAAAATTCTGCGAAAGTAATAGATAGTTGATAGTTAATAGCTGTAATTGATTTTTTTCATGGCCTTATGGTATTACAAGTAAATACCCTTCATATGAAAGGGTTTTTATTTTTTTTCACCCCCTTCCACACCTTGCAAAAATGTGAAAAAATTGGAGTATGAGTATTCAAAAGTATTCTTATTTACATAAGAAAAAACAGAGTAGTAAACCTATTTTTAGTATGAAAAAATCGCATGTAAAAAGTGTCGCGATTTTTTCATCGCGAATTTCGCGTCTGAAAATTCAAATATTCCAAATATGTCTCCTAAACCAAAGAATCACTGTGAATTTTTTCAGATTTTTCCTATGAATAGTTGGGCTAAAAAATGCGAAATATGAAATTTACAAAATCCACCATTACTCATTAAAAACTGCAGATAACGGTATAAAAATTTAGCCAAATCATACTTAAATTGATTACTTCAAAAGGGTCCATGCGAAACTTGATTTGGTTTGGGGGCATTTTTGACATGGAAACCCGGCTATGCCCTTTCGTACAAAATTGACAGCTTTTCGGTCAAAACATGATTAAATTTCACTCGTAGATCAATGTTTGGAACAATTATTCAAAACTTATATAAATATTTTAGAAATTATCAACGATTAAAGATATTTACCTTTTCAAAGCCTATTTTTAAGCCTTTGGTTCAAAGCCGACTTGCTATTTTCCACTAGAGACCTCTATATTTTTTCTAAATCTTTTTTTCTCATATAATCTTTCAGAAAATCCATTAGGAGCAGGAAAAAATCAAACTTTGCACATTTCATATATCTCGTAGGCAAGCTAATGTATAATGTACTGCTACCAAATGCTCTATTTTGCCCACAATAGTAGCTGATTTATAAGCTTTAAAAAAGGCCAATCTCACTGATAAACCGCAGTTAGGATTAGTGGGGTAGTACTAAAATCATGGTTACTTAGGACTTCCACAACCATGAAATCAAATTTCATACCTCTATACTTATATGTTTATTTGTTATTTATGAAAGGTCAAAAAACATAGAGCCCTAAATAGCCCTTTTTTTGACATTCATAATATTTTCTTATTTTTTAAAAATATATTTGAAAAAATAACAATTAACGCTTTGTAATAATTTTAAGCATTTTTTTTTAAAAAAAAAAAAAGTACAAAAGATTTTATGAAAAAATTTCCACTTAGGTTTTTGACTTGATTTCAAAGATAAAAATTACAAAAAAAAAGTTGTATAATCACCAAATTTCAAATGTTCGGCAACCAGCATAAGTGAGGAATAGCTAACAGAACCGAATACATATAGCATTACTAGTAAAATTTATTAAACATCCATTTTATGCCACAACTAAGTGAATTTTTCTCATACGTTGCATCGGGTATGAAAGAGTTAATATTCCGACTATCTGACCAGTTAATATTTTCCTCCTACAAATGCCTTGCAGTTAAGTAGAATGTGCTCCAGTATTTCACTTTCTTTCTGATAAAATCCACAGGTACTGTTTTTTCCTTCTCTTTTCAGCTTGAAGATTTCAGCCGGTGTAGGTTGACCTTCGTTATTTTTTCTCCTCTTAGTTTGCCTTTTATAGCTCGACTTGTTATACCAAAACAAGGCTAGAGACTAATGTAGTTCTGGACCACTGACTTCCTTCCCACACCCAGAAAAATACCAATCTCTAAAACAAAGAAAAAGTTTCCTCAATTTGAATCCAAGAAAATTTCTCTCGTTTAAGTAAATTTTCCTCAAAATGAAGAAAAATGTGCTCCTTTCATGCAACCATGGTGTTCAATTTGAAGTAAGTTATGTCTTCATTTTTACAAATTTAGTTGTATAGAAAATGTAAGAAAGAGACGAATATACCAAAAATGTTCTCCATACAAAATTTTGGTATACACAAAAAACTAGCTTTACTCTTTTGGCCTTAGCAGACAATCGGGTACGCTTTGTTTTTCTTTTGAATTTTTTAGTCGGCGTCTCTATTTCAAGCGAAGCGGTTGTGTTTGTGGTTGTTGATATATATTGTGAAAAAAAAATAAAATATATTGAAAAGATATAAATTTCAATAAACTTCAATTTATAATTTTTTGATGGCCATAAGGAACTTTTGATCATTTCAAGGCGACGACGCCTGTAGTGTATGTGAAAATACGTATGAATGTAAACCTTAAAACTTATTAAAAATAAAATAATAAATGAATACAAGTAAAAAAACATGATTTCTATGCCTTTTAATTAAAACAACATTGTAGAAAATATTCCATAAATTGAGGATTTCTTTTCCAAAAAGTAAATTGACTTTAATCTATGGAAAATTATTCCTCAAACTGAGGAAAATTTTAACTAAATTATATACAATTTCTCATATTTGAAAAGTATTTCCTCAACTCAAAGAAATTTTATATATCTAAATGAGGAAACCGTTTCTATGGCGCCAAATCATTCCCATTTTTCCTCAATTTGATAGCCGTTTTTCTTCAAATGAGGTAAGTATTTCTCTGGGTGCAGAACCCATGTACATACTTCGGTGTGTCTAGGAGTCTAGAATTTTCTGACTATTTGATATGCTTAATTTATCAAGAAACTCTAACTATTCTCTAACTAGTTTCGAGATTATATCTGGACTCTTACACTTGCGTTTAAGGTTGAATTGTGCATATAGGTATAATTAACTTATATAGGTACCTTATTAAATAATTGCTGAATTGGTCATAAGCCCATAAGCTCTTGCATGAAAAATATAATAATCAGGCATGTTAAGAAATCACTTTCGAGTGAAAGTGAATTGAAATCACATCAATTTCACTGTTTGGTGCTCTAGAATTCACTTTCACTTTTATTTTCTTACTCGAACGAATTCGCATGTTCTAGAAACCGAATTTTCAAAAAAAAAAAGTGATTTGAATTCACTTCAGCAGCAACAAGTGAAATAAAGCAATTGGCCCAAAACTGTTAGTATATTTAATAAAAAATTAATCAAGTATAAAAAAATTTAATGAAAATAAAAATTTCATGGCGAAAGCATAAGAACTCCATCCAGGGTACTAAGTTTATGAAGAAGCATCAAGACAACTTTTTGGGAAAATATTTCCTCGACAACCTGTCCGATTGCTCAGCAGTCAGTTGAAAGAAATTGCAAGATTACCTAAACTCCACGAGGTCGGTAAGAGCCCAGCTGAGGTAGTACGAGTCCAACTTTAATTCTAGTTCGGTGAGAAAGTGGTTCCAACACGGCGCTATAGCGCTCTTTCTGACTCACAGTGGGTCTGCTGTGGGTCAGCCTCCTTAACCAACCAACCACCCAACCAAAAGTAGAAACACTGGCGACAATTAAAAACGCAAATGTATCTGAATGGAAAAAGGTAATTTTACACATTTATATTTTTGTATGCATTTTTCTAATTAAACACATCAATAGGTTCGGATAAATTAGAAAACAAATATTGGGAAGTAAATAGCGAAGGTGTAACAGGCACTGCACAGTTTGGTCCCCCTTTCACTTTTGAAAATGTAGACGGCACAAGCTCCGATGAGAAAATGCCGTCCAGCTCGATAGCTGCTGTGGTCGCTGCTACTTCTTTTGCTGCCCCTAGCACCGCCGTCTCTTACACTACCGGCACTTCCACGGCCGCCAACGCTGCCGCTGTTAATGCTCGCCTTTTAATTTTTACGCTGGCATATTGGTTTTTGGCTTCAATATTTAACGCATATACAATTACAATTATTTAACGCATATGCATTAATATTTTTAAATTTTCACAACTTGTTTTGTTTTTTTCCTTGCGCCAACAATCAGCTGATTGAAAATTACAGCGAGTTGCAAACATTACAACGAGTTAAAAAAAAATAGTGAATATGAATTCACTCGGTTTCTAGAACACCAAAACCAATTTCACTCGATATCAAATTCACTTTCGAATTCACTTTCACTCGGATTTTGGAACATGCCTGAATACATCATATTTGTAGTATCTTATTAAAATACTTTAAACACTTTAAAATACAAATCGAAAATGCTTTATTGTCATTTACTTAACAAATTTAGTTATGATATAAATTATTTTATCCTTTCACTATAATTATATTACGGCAAACCATATAATTTCCTCTAAGACAAAAATATTAAATATAAATTATTTAATATCCGTTTTAATTTATCATAAAATATATGGCAAATTTTCAAAATAACTAACCCCATTTCATCTATTCACGTCATAAATCAAGCCATATATACAATAAAGACATTATAACTACATTATTCCTCCACTACTTTATCATTTCATATCAATGAGCACCAGAAAACTTCACACCGTTCCAAAGACGATACTACAATCCATACATAAAAATATAAATTATATTGTAATTTTCGACAACAATTCCACCCATGCCAAGAAAATTAAAAATACAAAAATCGATTGTCATAAATATTAAATGAAAGAGCAATATCCCAAGAGTTATGTATAGAATTTATGCTTTATTGATTTTTCATTTTAAATATCTACATATATGCACTGAAGTCTATCTAGTACATAAGAAAAATATATATGAGTTTATAGCCATACTACGATAATTTTTAATAAACACAAAATGTAATCGAATTTTGGTTTTTTTTTTTTTTTGGGTAGTGACTGATAAACCTGTCCATAGAATAATAATCATAATAATAGTAAAATATCATTTCAAAAAGTCCAAACTATCATAAATATTTATGCTCTTTAAAATTTAGTACAATATTTGACAGTCAAATGTGTGTCTACGTGCATATAACCGTATCTATGCTTATGTCTACTAATAGAAATGATTTCTTGATTAAAAATTGTATACACCTATTTATTTACAGTATGTTTCACAAGAAAGTAATTCATATGAAATTATAATTGTCAAAATTATTCTCAGTATGCATACGAATATATTTCAGTCTCACAAATAATGGGAATATGTATATGATCGGGACTGAGCTATCATAAGAGAATAAAATTTCCCTGAACCTTTCGCCTCTAAAATAAAATACGGAAATGTCTAAATGGTTTCTTTCCTGTGGAATTAATATATAATAATATAACTTAAAGAATTAGTGTTATGATTAAATTCTACATCCTTTCTTTGCTTTATGAAACAATTGAAAAGTTGAAGAAGAAAACTTTTTGAATTGTAAACGACCCTTTCCGTCCTTGAATTTGTCTTAAATGTACCGCTTCTGATTGAAGCAAAGTATTTACTGATTATAAGTTTTTGTTCGTTTTATATTTTGATATTGAGTTAGTGATTCTTTCCTTTCAAGAATGGGTTAATATCCATGCAAATTTTCCAAGTAAGTCAACCCTGCTTCATATCCAGAACTGCTAAGGTTGAAGAAGATTTGATATGAAAATACTTTATCTTTCCAATTACTGATTAATATTCATATCCACTCCAACTTCTAAAATAAGTAAGTAGGTTCCAATAGAAGGGGTTTGTTATGATATGATTTTCTTAGGCGGTCTTCCGAATTTCTTAAACTGAAAATCGAACAATTTTATTTATTTCTTTTTCCTTTATTTTATAAGATATTAAATTGACACTTTTTACGTATTAATATCTTATGTCTAAACTTCATTACAAAATATTTGTTTCTTTTTTCTGCGCTCCGTTTTTTCGGCAGAGGGCGTCAAAAATCGATATCTAAAAAAAGTCGCTCTTGGGGCTGCAACCACAGCTTCATTTCGAGTTTGTTTTAAAAAAAAACAAAACGTCATTTAAAATTGAGAATTTTACCGAGTTAGTACAGTGTTTTTTCTAAAAAACAATTATGTGTCTGTAAGCACTCACAGTAAAAGTAAAGATTAGATAGATTAGAAAGGGTGTGATGTACTACGACCTTAAGAGATCTATTGTACCCCAGTAAAAGTAAAACTATGTTGTTTATCAGAAAATTGTTAGAAAACATTTATAAAACATTATTTTGAAGTTTTTGCAGTCCTCTTCTCTTTATTTTTTGTTGTTGTTGCTTTTCCTTTGTTAATACTCTCTACTCTGATCAGCACAAATACGACATAGTACATGTATATAACACATGAAAGGAAAGTTCAGTTATATGGAATCAAGCCGAGACTTCGATATCGACTCTCTCACTAAAGCACATGCGATAAAACTGCGAGAAGTCGTCTGTCTGCTTGATTGTATGTAGCCGAATAACAACTACATAACTTCGTTTCTTGCTGGCTTTGTTAGAGTGCAACAAAAAACGCGATTTTCTACGTGGCTGTTGTTGTTGAAGCTTTTGTACTCTTCCTCTTTGTATTTTTTAAAGCTTTTTTTGCCAGCATATTGACGGCAAATATGACATAGTGATAACCAAGCATAACAACAGCATAACTAAGTTTCTTATTAATTTCGTATGAGTGCAATAACAACACGACTACCGTTGCGAAATTTTCGATTTGCCCTCGCTAAAGAAGTATCACTTGAAAAATGATTTTGGGGTAATACAAAAGGCCTTTCGTGGCCTTTGTAAATTTTCATTAGAGGACAATTACTACAACCGAAATTTCCACTTTAAAGTAAAAGAAGTGAAATCAATTTTTAAAGAGAAACTCAACCTAGTGCAGCATAGTGTTTCTACATATGATTTATGAAAGTTTTGGTTGAAATTTGTGGCCCAACCACTAAGTGGGGTATCAAAATTTAATTGTATATAGTATACTTTCTTACTGTATATAATTTTATAATCTGATAACAAATATTTTATTGCATCCAGTTAAATGCCACTACAAATATAAATACATATAACTACTACGAGTATATACTCACAAACATTGTATCTTATATAAAAAATCTCAACAAAGTTATATTATGGGTATTCACGCGTTGATGCAAAAGTGCGACTGAAATCACTAAGATGTGAGCGTTCAATGCAAATATTGCAGATGCGAAATAGTTTAACTGTCATTGAAAAACTAATGAAAATATTTTGGATTCTTCTTACGAATTTAAAGGTAGAAAGGTGTCAAACTTCCGCAATCCGCACTTTCGCAACGTCGCAAGGACAGGTTGCATCAACCCGTGAATACCCATATTAATTTATTTATATTTTTGTTTGTTTTTTCTTCTTACACCAATATTTGTTTTATACTTAAGAAATATTCTAAATTGTATGACATTTAACTTTGAGAATGCATTGTTTTTATCTTTTCATTTATGTATTATATAGTAAGTTGACATATAAATTAAGTGTTTTAGTGTAACTATCTAAGTTTGTCAGAGTAACATAAAAATTTGAAGATATAATACTAACTTAATTAAGTTAGTTTCATTTTATTTTATTTTTATTGTTATAGTTATGTATGTATGACAAGCAATCAAATTCTTAGCTTTTGTTTGTTCACAAATAATTCAAATGTTATCATTATACTTATTATATTATCACCATTGTGGCCTCGGTAGACTTGTGCGATAATGTTTCATAGATCATTCGTATAAATTCCAAAATTTATTATTATGTAGTTAGCAAAAAAATTTTCATCTAGTAAACGTTTTTTATTTCCTGATGATTTTTTAATTACAGAGAGTAATATATTTTTGATAAATATTTAATAAATTGTATTATCTTTTATTTTCAGGTATGTGTGTATGCTTAAAATATTCCATTCCTCCTTCAATTGATAATACATTATGGTAAGCAACTTTATTTCTTTTCTTTTTTATAACTTTTAATTTTAATGAAAATTCATCTTCATTAAAAAAAAAAGAAAGAAAGAAAAATCGCTCAATTGAAACAGTTCGAAGTTCATGTGATTAATTTATTGCGCTGTGCGGTTTGATTATTAATATTGTAAACTTTGATAATAATTTACACAATTGTAGCCACTGTTGTCAAGTTAATCCAAGCTCTGTGTTTTTGTTGTTTTTTGCTTCTTCTTTGTAATTGTATGTAATTGTAATTGCAAATATGAACGGAAACGCTAGCTATTTATGGTCACTAAAAAGAGGAAATCAGGGTTACTCAAAAGGCCACCATAGAGTCAGTGATAGAAAAATATAAAATGCACGCACTGGCACATGAATTTGCGATATAAATCGCATAATTGTAAGTAGAAGCTTTGAAGTGGTATCTAAATGGAGCGTTGAAACGTATGTGTGTTTATGTGTTTAGAAATATAGAAAAAAGTTTGATAGATATGCGCTAGTGATTGAATTAAAGAGATATGAATCGAACGATTTTATTCAAATCATAGGTGGTAGAGAAGTCATCCAGAGAAAGAGCAAAGCTGTTCTAAAATTGACATGAGGTCACTTTAAAATTAGAAATACGACTCAAATATAAAAAACTATTACTAAGTGTTATGACATAAAAGCAAGTTGCGCGCCAAGTTGAGTTTTTTGCGTCTATTTGTTGTACATAAGGAGTGAGATTGAAAAAATCTTAACACACGTTTTACCCAATAATTTTTTTGGGTGTAAAATTTAAAAATTTCTTTAATCTAGTTATCTTTGAAAAATATGTCAGTTGTTATTTTTAATAACAAACCTGTTGATTTATTGTGAGTTTGATCAAAATGAGTGAAGAAAAAGAAGTACGTCTGAAAATTATTAAAAATCTTCAAAAAAATCCAAATTGGTCTTACAAAAAATTGGCCAAAGAATTGAAGGTCTGCCGTCAAACTGTTTCCAATATTATTAAACAGTTTCAGGAGAATTTGACCATCGATAGGAAACCTGTTTCGGGAAGAAAACAAAGACCACACATATTTAAAATATCTCCAAACACATCTGGTAGAAAAGCTGCCCTGTTAGCCCAGTGCTCTGACTATTTGGTGCGAAAAGTTAAAGCCAATGCAGGTTTGAAAACATACAAAGTCCAAAAAGTTCCAGACAGGAATGCTGCAAAAAATTTAGACGCCAAAAATGGGGCTTGGAAATTAAAATCGAATTTCATACAAAAATATTCATGTTGTCTAATGGAACGACGAAACGTATGTACTGGCAGATTTTACGCAGCTTCCGGATCAAAATTTTTATGTTGCTGATGCTCGAAGAAATGTCGAAGAACATTTTAGAATCCAAAAGCAGACAAAATTTCCTAAAAAATTCCTGGTATGGCAAGCTATATGCAGTTGCGGCAAAAGAAGCAAGTCATTTGTTACAGTGGGCTCTATAAATACCTGAATATACATCAAAGAATGTTTGAAAAAAAAGACTTCTTCCAGAGCAAGAAAGCTCTGGAGTGGTACGAAAGTAATAACATAGTTTTTGTACCAAGAGAGGCCAATCCTCCAAATTGTCCGGAGCTAGGACCAGTGGAGAGATATTTGGCTCTTGTGAAAAGAAACTTAAAGAGCACAAAAAAGGTGTCCCAAAATATCGAAGATTTTAAAAGGAGATGGGCAAACTGTTGCAAAAAGGTGTCTGAAACAACTATCAAATCTCTAATGGAAGGCTTATCAAAAAAAGTCCACGAGTTCACGAATAGTGGTTAGAACTATAAAAGTTATATTTTTCTGTCATCTGTAAAATATTATTAATTTAACAAACAACAAAATCAAAACTCTAAGATCAACCGTTTAAAAATTATTGAATTTTATATATGTTAAGATTTTTTCGATCTCACTCCTTAAATGTCAAAAATTGATATGCATGGGGGTACTGTATCAAAAACATCAATAAGTTATGCGCTCTGGATGGCTCCACTTCCGAATTTTAATTGTATGTGACGTACATGGGTTTCGAAGACTAATATTTTCTTAATATAATAAATGCAATATTTACTCAAACTTTTCAGCATATCAAAGATAAACATTTCTATTGCCTTAGAAAATTAGTTGTAATAAAATAAATCCTTCATTTAAGCATTAGTTAATCTTATCTTGAAGAAGTGTGCAAAATTTGAGTAATATTGGTTCATTATTTTTGGAGAAATCATATCAACCGACTTCAAAAATTGAGTTTTGAGAAAAACGCGATTAAAGTTTTCAGTTGAACTAACACCTGGCATAAACTTCAATTAATTTAAAACTTTGGGAGAATATTCTAGACATATCGTATTATTTAATAAGATAATAAACAAAAATCGATTTTTTGAAAAAAAAAAAATTGCATTTTCAACACAGAAAGATCCACCATCGTCTATTTTCTCTCTCAAAGGTAGGCCATTTTAGTCGAGCTAATTTCTTAAAACATCTGATTTCAGAATGTGAAAATCATTATTAAATAAATTGTAAATATGTAAAAACAATAAAATCCATCATTTTGAAGACGCTATTTAGTTTTTAAATCAGCAACCTTAAGGACCCTCCTGCAGTAATTTTTGAACCCTCTATTTTGTTTTTTGAAAACCTGATTCTGAATCCGTGATCAGCAATCGTTAAAACCCCTAAGTACAGAGTTTCATGTATTTTTTTAAAGACCGTCATGTTTCTGATATCGCCCAAGTGTGAGGCGTAAAGAAATATTTTAATTTATATTTGTTGGTTTTTTGTATGAGTGGTGTATCAAACCTAAGGGCTTTGCACATTAGCTCACACATAAAACACTTATGCTACAGTGACCAAACATGCATATACACAAGTTTTATGAATTTGCTGCTAAAAGTGTGCCCTAGTGTGCCTAGGGGCAGAGTTTTTCAAGCTTTACAATTCACTTTCAGTTTCCTTCAAGGTCCTCAAAATGTATTTTCTCTGTTGCCAATCCTTTCTTCCAATTGTAGAATGGACAATGTGGCAACAATGAACTACAAAGGCTTTCAACTTTTGCATTAAGGTAAAGTTCTGTTTACAGCTTGTCTTTAGTTTGAAAATCTAACACTCGAATAAATTTTTTTTCTCTTATTTAAAATAAAGCTACACCATTTTTTTAGCATGATCCTACAGAATAACCGATTGCAAAAAGTAGCAAACGTTCTTCGGGAAAGGTATTCCCCCCGCCCCCCCTTCCCTGTCACTCCTTTTTCGCGTTAACGACTCCTAAAAGTCAATATTTTCTATAAATTTAACCTCAAAATGGCTAGACTGTGAAAATTATGTGGTTTCTTTGACCATTTAACTTGTGTTTTTTTTAAAATGCAAGGACAACCACAAATTTTGTGATCTACAACTCAAAATAAATCTTAAATACCACTTTCGCTTTTAACCTGTTGTATTTTTAGCTTGTACGAAACTGTACTGAGGTTAGGAAATGAAAATTTAAACCATACAGTTTTTCAAGATTGACAATTTTTGGAGCTGAATTTCTTCAGGAGCCTCACAACAGATTTGAATGGTCTCAATCTTAAATCTTTATTCCAGTTTGAACTTATTAAGCGTAATTAGGCTAAGTTGTATCGGATTTTTCTACACGATGTCATTTTAATGACAATCTCAATACAAAAATATAAATAGAAAAAGAAACTGCTTCAAACTACTACTTGGCTCAAATACTTTATTATAATTTATACTACATTAAAGTACGCGTTTAATACTTTTTTAAATTGCATAATAAGTATCTTGTATTCATTTTTCACAAGCTATAAAAAGGATTTTATTACTTTTCCCCCAAAAATATTTTAGAAATTTTAATCACGCTTTCAAGATTTATTTATGATCTTTTTTACACCTTACCTTTTACATGTTGTAACAGTCAGTACTCGTATTCACTAGCGGATCTTAAGGGAGATTTAGCATAAGACTTCTCCTTTGGCGATGAAAATTTCATACAGTACCCTCGATTAATGCGACTAATAAAAACCCCAGGGCTCTTGGTTTTCGACAACCTAGGTTACTTGTCACTACGAACTTGCCGCATATTGTAAGGAGCTGTCCGTATTTCACCTCGATATTATATCGCTCGATCCGCGCTTATTAAGAGTCGCGATAATCGAGGCAGTACTGTACATTTGCATTGCTGGTCTTGAATAAAAACAAAATCAAAAAATTAAACCCCCCCTTCGGAAATGCTTGGATCCGCTTGTGCTGTTATTCGTATGAAAGTTCTTATATGAATTGAAATGCTATCAAAAATCCCACAAAAGCTGCTGCTCTACACTCTCGTATTTATTCTGAATGAGTTTGGTATTGCAATTATTCTGAGAATTAAATTGTGATTAAAACTTGTTTTCTTTATTTTTGTATTGTATTTTTTGCGGTATTTCGTTTCTTATTTTATGTGTTCTTATTTTATTTGTAAAAATGTATGTACTTACTTAATTCTTCGAAACGACTTTTAGTCACATTTGATTGCAGAGATGAACATTTCGGATTGAAATTTAAAACCCTTCCCACGTATGATAACTGACGACGACGACCGAAATTGTTGTAAAAATAAAAATTACAGGTACCTACTGGAATAGAAGTACCTAACTACTTTTTAAATAAAGGTAGGAAATGATAATCTCTTCAAAAAACTCATTTAATCCCTGCCCAAAGTATCTATGCCTATTACAATCTCTATGCTCGCCTTCTACATATAGGAATTTATTTATATTTAAAGACAAAAACAAATGCATAAAATCTGAAAAAGTTTGTCAACAATTTGCATAAAATTCACATTTCAAACTTTTTATGCTCATGCCCAAAACAACAAAAAAAAGTATGGAATGAGCAGGCAGCACGAGCAGCAACTAGTTTGGCAACACTATAATTAGCGTCTGCTGAATATTTAAAATGTTAAACTTTTAACGCCACCATAAAACTTGATGTGACATGGCAACACTACGTAGGTACACTTGATTTTTTAACTAATTCAAATCTAGAAGACAAAGTGTCAAACTATTTCAAAAACGTATTTGTTCTAATTTTTTGTACGATTTTTATTTATTTTTTTTTTGAGTCTTTGTCTTTGCGCACTTAATTTCATTTCATTTTGATAAGAGTGCGTAATTTTTTTTCTCATATAAATAAAAACTTTACCTCCAGTCAGCGCATAGCAACAAAAAAAAAATCCCTATCTTAGTTTATTTTCTTGATACCATATTTGTATGCGTACGTGTTTGTTCACGTTCGCGAACGTGCGTGAGTGTGCGTGCCACCTTGAAAAGTAAGTATGTATGATAGATACGATATGTCGTAACAGGTATACATACACATACTTAAATTTCTAACATAATTTCAACATTTTAATAGTTTCTGCTCATTGGTATATATCTCTGCTTTTGCTCTCTATATATCAATGGTTTACGTTTTTGTTGCTTTGTAGCGATTTTACATTGTATTTGTCAATATATTTGTCACGTTGACTAATTATAAATTCAATTCTTGTGTATAAACATGCGTATTTACAAATACGTGTGTGTGTGTCTGTGACATGATTTAATGGTTTCACTTTAATTGGCTGCAAATCCTAAAAGCAGAAAGACGGAAACATCAATAAGCTTAAATTTAAAAGCTTTTCAAGCTCCCTCTTCTTATGTAGTGAAGTGTGAGGCAAATTAATGTCTTGTGGTATGACGGAACTTTTGAGTTTGTTTCTCCAGAGCTTAAAGCTCAATCACAATGTTCACAATTTAATTACTTTTTTTTTACTGTCTACAAAAATGAGAACCCATATTTTACAATGTTTTTACTAGTTTCGCTAGAAATTGATAATATTTTTCATTTTCCCCATACTACGAAAGTTTGTGACCTGAGGCCGAATCGCCTGATCAGTGAACACAGTAACCGTCAGGTAATTTGCACAAAAATACATGCAGAGTTGTACGTTCACAGATCAGACGGTTCAACCCCTGGTCCTTAGAAAATTCTAACCTAAAAGTGTAAAAATGTCAAGTTTGGTTATTTTTTGCCGTCTATAAAATGTAAGAACTAATTTTGAATTGTTTTTTATTATTGGGAGTATGATTGTGTAAACTCATATTTTTTTCGTAATTTGGACATTTATTGTGAAAAAGAGATTATAAATTTATTCTTTAAAGTACTATCTATCGTTAGCCACAACCTTTTCCCATCTTTCTGGTAGCATACGGATTCCGCGTCGAAAGAACTCCTCATCTTTTGAGGCTATACACAAATCGACCCATTTTTTGAGTTCTTCGAAAAAACGGAAGTGCTGTTCAGCCAGGCCATGTGCCATCGATCAGAACAAGTGGTAATCAGAAGAAGCAATGTCTGGAGAATACGGCGGGTGGGATAGCACTTCCCATTTCAGCGTTTCCAAGTATGTTTTTGCTTGCCTTGCAACATGCGGCCGAGCATTGTCGTGCTGAAGAATAACTTCGTCGTGTCTATTCTCATATTCTGGCCTCTTATCCTTTAATGCTCGGCTCAAACGCATCAATTGTAGTCGGTAGCGGTCGCCAGTGATCGTTTCATTCGGTTTCAACAGCTCATAATACACGACACCTTTCATATCCCACCAAATACACAGCATGAGCTTGGATCCATGGATGTTCGGCTTTGCCGTTGATGTTGATGCATGTCCGGGCGGTCCCCATGATTTTTTACGCTTTGGGTTATCGTAACGTATCCACTTTTCATCGCCAGTCACAATACGATGCAGAAAACCCTTTCTTTTCTGTCGTTCAATCAGCAGTTCAAATGTGAAAAATCGTAGTTCGACGTCTCTCGGCTTCAATTCGTACGGCACCCAATTTCCTTGCTTTTGAATCATTCCCAATGCTTTTTTAGAAATGGTTGATTGATCAACTCCTAAAGATTCTGCAAGTTCTTGTTGCGTTTGACATGAATCTTCTTCGAGTAATGCCTTTAATTCTTCATCTTCGAACTTTTTCGGGCCGCCTGTCGTCAACATCAAAATCACCACTTTTGAAACGGGCATACCACACCTGACACATTCTAGCGTCTATAGCACAGTCAGGATAAGCTTCAGTTGCGTTTTTCTTTAAATGGAAGAAGCAAATTAAAATTTCCCGCAAATGTTGTTTTGTTGGCACGAAATTCGACATTTTCAGCTATAGTAAAACACTTTTGTAAAATTATGAAAATCATTTGACAGATCAATTCTTATAGTATTTTTGGCGCTCTTCGAGATAGAATAGCTGTCAATGTCAAAAAATGGCGCGTATATTTGGTATGAAAGGTAGCCACAATTACGAGTTTATACATTCATACTCCCCATAGTTTCGTTATGAACTGCTATTATTTAAAATTTGAGCTGTTGTAAGAAAGTTTTTGATCCGATCTTGAAATTTTTACGATTTTAAAAAACTCTCACCTTTAAGTGAAAAATTTCAGGTTTAGTTTTATTTGGATTCATAGAACCAAGTACTAAACCCACTGTTCGAATATTTTTTAATAGTTTTTCGCTGATATATGACGAATTAAATTTATTAGGATTTAATTTTTTACAGTTTTTTGATCGAATTTAAATTTGTGATGATTTGAATATTCGGTTTAAAAGCTAAAGTAGTATGGGCGGGCAAAAATATTACCAATTTCTGGAGAAACTAGTAAAAAAAGTGGTAGAAAATCATTTCTAAATTTTATAGACGGTAAAAAGGTTCAAATCCGAACTTTTTCTCACTTTAGGGTTAAGATTTCTTTATAAAATCCGGACTTGATGAAAAAATTAAGCATTCCAATTCCGGCTCAGAGCATAAATACCATATACATAGAAAACTACTGGTTCTTGCAATCATCTTAAAAAATTTTAATTTCCCTGTTTAAGTTCCCTGATCACTGCTAGCAGATGTTGTGAGGCGTTTATAGTTTTCCCAGGGCCATGGCAATTTGTCGACTTAGGCCCTCAACGGTTCATAATAAAAAATAGACCATTTCTTGTGAGGAATTTGGCTATCTTTTTTCTATAATGTGCGAATCGAACCCTCTTCTTCGCTTTATATTCCACATATACTATGCCCAGGGTAGACTAGTGTTTATTTTGATTTCTCTTTAACAGTTATTTTGTTCTAATAACTTGTTTCTTTCCAGTAATGCAACGTATTTTAAGATTAGGTTTAATAGAACTTCATGATAAGCCGTCAAATTGTTGTGATCGAATAAAGACTGTTTTCTGAGCGTATGCAATTATTTTCGTTAGACCCTGTTGAGATCTGCTTTTATGCAAATACCCGCATATAGAAATTTCCGTAGTTTATCACTATAAATCCGTGTTTAAACCCTTACATCTATCTTGATGCCATCTCTATCCCATACAATATAATCAACTCTAAAATTGGATATTTTCAGTTTCCAGCTGAATTCTTTCAATATTTTTGCCCATTGGGAAGGGTGAGAGAGACGCCTCTTTGGCTAGCTCGTCCATTATCACATTCACTTCTAACCCATGACTGTTGAGACATGCTTGACGATTTTTACAGAAATAGAAATTTCCTATACTTGAAGACCTTTTTTTGTAGAATTTTTTTTTTTTTAAGAGAGCCGGTATTTGAAAACTTCAGACTTGGCAACATTATTTTCAGACCAGCTTAGAGCTAATTAAGCAACAGTTAAGTTATTTTGGCCTCTTGCGTATTAATAATTCTTAAAAATGCTTCTAGGGTTTTTGTAAGTGCGTATTTTGTGCTAAGCTTTAAATAAGAAAAATTTAATTTTATGTGCGTAATACAATTTCAATTATTTTTTAAAGCTACACTGAAAAAAACTAAATGCCATTATCCAATTTTGAAAATTTTCAAAACACAATTTCCTTAAAAACTTTTTGTACTTAAAAAAATACAAGAATTTTTTTTATTTTTGAGGGTGAAAAATCAGGTGATCAGGTGAAAAAAAAAAAAAAAAATACATCAACATCACATCATGAGCAATAAGTATTCCCTGGGAAATTTATTTATCACTGGATTTTAAAAGTTATTATAAGTTAAAGACAGTGAAATGTAAAGAATATGCATTTTTGTTGAATTTTTTCGTTTTTCTCTACGTTATTTTTACAAAAGTTTGGTCAGCTGTAGCCTCTTAAAAATTTATAAGAACATGTGAAGTTATAATTTCTACATAAAGTTTAATATTTTTTCTAGGTGAATTTGTTATTTCAAATGCAAAATAATTAATTTTACTATTTTTTTTTGTTGATTTTTAAAACCATCTTCAAAAAAAGTATGTCCGTCCACCTGTCCTTTAACTCAGGTGAAATACAATATTTTTAAATTATCTAAATGCAATTTTAAAGTCACTATATATAGAAATGCTAATGTTAAACAGAGATTAATTTTGGAAAAAATTTATAAACGTATTTTTGATGAATTTTTAAATTCCAGTCAGGCCAAAATGTGTTAAGGATCTACTTCTTAGAGACCCTAGAGATTTTGGTTTTTTATACCGGAAAACTGAATGTGTGACCAATAAATTCAATTTATTAATATTAAGTCCTGGTCCTTGTTCTATACAACAAATTTCCTATTTCATATTTGATTTATTAGTTGTGGTTTCACTAGAATTAGGTTTCTGAGGATCATGGATGTGTTACATTACCCACATTTCCTCAATACACAAATCATCCTGGAATATACTACATATTCGCCTATAGTAAAAAATTCAATATCGTTGTCTTGCTATGAATAACATTTCTTTAAAAACATTTTAAAGATATCTGCTATATAATACATTCATAACCACAATAAATTTTTAGCAAAATCTTCACTACATGTTGTGCATCAGAGTGGATCATTTCAATTTCTTGTATGGTTTTTCTTGTTTTTGTTTCATTTTGATGGTTTACTTGTTGTAATTATCGTTTCTACATCAGATCAGTTGAAAATTGAAAGGCATTTGGAAATACATGCATGTTTCTTCTATTTTTATTCCCACAAAGAGAAAGATTCATATTCTACTTTCCATTTTTGTTTTTTGCTTTTTGTCCATAATTTAACAAGTTAATTTCAAGGCTATTTTAAATGCTTACTTAAAAATATGATTATAATTTAATATTTTTAGAATTCTACTTCTTTGGGTAATTTCCAAATACATACATGCTACACACAACTCATACAACTTACATAATTTTGTTTTAGGTTTTTATTTTTGAAAAGAATCATAGAAATTTCCATTGAAACTTAAAGCGCTAATTAGAAACTTTTTTAATCTATCATACTGTCAACAGGTTTATAAATATACATACATATACCTTCCAAAAACCATATTGTTTCCAATATATTCTCATATAAGTTCAATGTACGATCTATTTTTTTCTTTTGTAGTTATTTTTTTTTTTTTATTTTCGCTGTTTCTTTAAAATATATTAACTCATTCATTAAATGTATTTTTTTTTCTCTTAGGTTTTTGTTTTTAGTTTCTTCTTTAAGCATATCTAAAGAAGCATATTTCGAAAAGATACATACATATGTATTAATTGATGTTGTGGTTCATAAGATGTGAACAGGTTGATCGGGTTGGCCGGGTGCTGGCAGCAGCAGCAGTGGTCCTTTTTTCTACTTGTTCTTTTATAATTCTAAACGAAAAGATATTTATACTTCATACCTACCATAAAATCAAAATCGACATGCATAGGTTTTTTTCCTAACATTATTTTTTGAAAGAAAATATAATAAAATTTTTTGTTGTTCCACTTGGTTTTCTTCTTCTTTTGCTTTAACTTTTATCACTGATCGATAGGGTAACAGGTACTTTTTCTGTTTTTTTTTAAAGGTTAATTTAAATAAATCTCACATTAGTGTCGCTTAACAATTTAGATTTTTTTTCACTGTTTAAAGTTTTAGATTTCTTTCTTTAAAGATGGTATAGATTTGTTTTCAGTTTTGACTTTGCCTTTTCTCTTCTACTTTAAATTTGTTGACATAATTTATAGAAAACCATCTATGCTCGTATTGGCTAATTAATGCTAGTATAGTTCAGAACTTTTTTTTTCTTTTTTTCGGTGGTTATTGATTTGAATTCCACAAGTTTTACATTCTTTCTAAGTATATAGTTTTTTGAGCACGACTCTCTTAAAATGTATGAATATTTAAGTGATTACACTGTTCTACAAATGGAAACTTTTGAAAACGCGCAGAGACGGGACAAGTGCACTTAGGGTAATTGGAGGTCGCTGAGTCCGAGTCCGTGGTCCGTTTTGCTCTGCTATGTCACAATTTTTTTCTAATGGCATCAACATTTTTAAAATTGAAAAAAAAAAAATTAAAAATATTTTTTTTTTTATCACAACATCCATTTTTATAAACAAAAATTTAATTTATTTTTTCGTAATTTTTTTCATCTTCGTTATCATCGTTCACATTTATCTTGTTGTTAGCTTAACCCAGTAATGCCTAGCGGTGCCATTGTGGCACCTTGTCGCTGAGCCGTTCCAGAGCCAGGTTCAAACAAAATTTTTATCTCAAGTTACTTTCTTGGAGAAAGTGTGGGATGATAATAAGAATGAAAAAAATTACAAAAAAATAAATTAATTAAAAAAAAAAATTTTTGAAGTTAAAAAATTAAAAAAAAAATCGATTTTTTTTTGTAAAAATGGATGTTTTGATGAAAAAAATATGAACTGCATTTTTAATTTTTTTTTTCGTCAATTTAAAAAATTTTGATGTCAATAAAAAAAATTATGACGTACCAGAGGAAAACGGACCACGGATTCGGACTCAGCGAACCCCCATTACCCTAAGTACATTTGTCCCGTCTCTGCTCACTTTTGGCTGTTGAACAATATATGTGAGTATGTATTATTAAAGGACTCAAATATTTGTCTTTTAGCTATTTTAGTTAATTATAGTTGTTAAGTAAACTTTGCTCATTATTTTTTATTTTGTTTTAAATTTTGTTTGTTTTGTTTTGCTTTGTTTTTTCTGGTATAGCATAGCAAATTTAATTTTGAAATGTAAATTTATTCATCATTATTAACAAAGTTGCATGTGTAAAAATTATTACATTTTCGAAATATGAACTTGAAAGTTTGCCAAATAATATTTCTTTCTTTTTTTTTCTTTTTTTTTACACTGATACAACGCAATTCCACTTAACCTCAAATTCAATGTGAATGCATTTTTGATTTGATTGCAAACTAAATCTAAACAAATCTAAAATGTAAACAATTGTAATAATAAAATATTAAATCCTATTATAAATATTACTATGTACTACTATATAGATACAACATTCGAGCACATGTTACTTTATTATTGGCATAACATTCTAGTGATAATCATAAGTTCTCCTTGTTTGCTGACCATGTGCATGCCATATCATTCACCAATATTTACATTTGTCGGCTTTTCTGCTAGTTAGAATGTTGTAAAGTCAATGCCTGTCGTAAATCGTTTTGTAGAAATGCGATTTAGTATACATTTTTATTTTTCCCCCTATAATAAAATACAAGGAGTAGCAGCTTGATGGCATTGTGCGATTTATACGATGTGGTACTGTAAATATCACATTTAGTTTAACCACACTAAAAAATAAAAATAAAAAAATAAAAACCAAAACCAATTAAATACAATGAAATTTTTGTATGCAATTTGTGGTTTATTTGGATGTAAATATGGATCGTTCTTAGATTTTCTTCAATCGTATTACATTGTATTTGGATTTTAATAATTTATATCTCATTTCCAAGTAAAAAAGTAAAAAGTACTCTTCACCTATCAGTCTAACCTCCTTCGTTCTTAAAACAATGGAGAAAGTGATGGACAGACATATAAGAGCAAATGCGCTGGAAGGGATGCTTCTGGAAGGGCTGTCCTCGCCCTTAGCATTAAGTGGGATCATCCACATTAAGACTCCAAACTACTAAAGAGTGCCCACAAGGGGTGGTTATATCACCACTATTGTGGAGCCTAATAGTTGACAAACTTCTCTCTCTGCTAACAGACAATGGTATGACCTGCCAAGGCTATGCCGATGGCATTGTCATTATGGCTAAAGGGAAATACGAGGATGTGCTCTGCGGCATAATTCAAATGGGGCTGAACCTCACGCAGAGGTGGTGCAAATTAGTGGATTTAAACATAAATTCATCCAAGTTCCGCTCATGAAGCCTATTAAGCTGAATGAAGCGGTATCGATGTTACACAGGAAGTCAAATATGTAGGCATAACACTAGACTATAAACTTCTCTGGAAAAAACATGCAGACAATATAACCAGCAAAGCGACTAAGTCACTCATAGAAGCTTAGCAAGAAAAACCTGGGAATGTACTCCGTACATTCTAAAGTGCAGTTGCCTGGTCGAATAGAGTAAAATTAGTCACAATATGGAACTCCCTCACAAAAGTCCAAAGACAAGCCTGTGCCAGTATCACAGAAGCAATGAGAATCTGTCCTGCAGCAGCCAAAGAGGCATTATTAGACCTCACGCCTCTACATCTAGTAATAGAGACGGCCGCCAAAAGGACAATTATGTGTATAATAAGGGGAGGAGCTGGGAGGGAGAAGGTCATTAGCAGTAGAGAGAAAAATATAACTTGGAGAAATCCTTCAAAATCATATAAGGCAATAGGAGGGAATGGGACATCAAAACATCCTACAACTCTTATAAAGAACACACATAAAGGTGGTATACTGACTGCTCGAGAACAGACAAAGGAACTGAGGCAGGGGTGTACAGTTCCAAGAACAAACACTCGAAGGCTATAGGAAACACTGCAAGCATCTTCCAAGCGGAAATTCTTGCCATACGGTTCTGGGCACAGTTCAACCTTGAACGTGGGTGTAAGCAGCAAGACATAGTGATTTGCTCAGATAATCAAGCTGCTATCAGAGCACTAAACTCCTTTGAGATTTCCTCAAAATGAGTATGGGAATGTCTAAAGCTCCGGTACAAACTGGGCAAGACAAATAAGATCACTTTATTCCAGTTATCTGAGCATACAGGTATAAATGGTAATGAGATAGTCGATAACCTAGCAAAGAAACCAACGGCCAAAACATGCATTGGTCCTGTGCCCATGGTAGGTCTAGGAATCCAAACCATGAAAATCACACTGAAAGACAAGGAATGGAATAGCAGATCATCCTACTGAACACTCCTGCCAAAGCTTAGGCCATCAAAGCTACTCATTGGGAACTTCGACCCCAAAACAGCAGCCCTTTGTCTCAAGCAAAGAAAAACCCAACTTATACTAATCAAGGGCATTCTTTCAGGACACGATAAACTGGGAGAGCACATGAAGAACTTAGGATTAAACCAAGATAACACTTGTAAGTTCTGCCAAAACGACAATGAAACATCAGAACATTTCCTAATACATTACGAGGCACTCACTCGCAGGAGGCAGAGAAACCTGAGGCATTATTACCCGAAAGGTAGAGATGTCATATCCTTGAAGCCACATCTGTTGCTGAGATTCATAAACAAGATTGGCTTGTCTGACAGCTTATAATCAAGCTACTATCGGGAGTACAACAGATCTTTAAGGACGAAGTACATGTCATCTATACTAAACAATCAATCATCAAATGTCTACTTTAAGAAAGAAAAAATAAGAAATAGCTAAAAATATTTTTAAGCCATCGCGACCCATATGATGCAACCCATGCCTGAGAGGTGAAGTTGGAATAGGTCGCATAGAGTTATCCAACAAAATCTTTTTGCATTTACATATGTAATACTTACTGATATTAAACTGAGTAAGCCTACTATAATTGCTTAAGTTCACAATGTACTACAAATTACTTATATTCTAGACTAGACTTCAATACATCTGCAACAAAATTCATATAATCTTTCTTCGCAATTTTTGGGATTACATCATTGGCACTTAAATAATGGCAATATAGCCAATTTTATAATTGAATTATTGAATTGATATTGAAAGTATCATAGCCCAAAAATATAAAACAATTCGAATATTGAAAACACAGTACTTTTTGCTTATAACGTACCCGCTTAAAACGAACTTTGGATTACAGGAAACCAATTAAAAAAGAACCAATTCATTTCCCGAATTAGTTTAAAGCCTATTTTCAGTTATAGAAAATTATTTTACCGATTAAAATATCTAGATATATAAAAATAATGTAACAGCAAAATAATGTTGCTCTGGCAACAATGAATATTTATATTTTGGCACTGTTTTGAATTGTAGGTATACAATGATAGAAAATAAGATCACTCATTCTGAATGCCAGACATTATGGTATGCCGTCATTGATGCAGCGCATCAGAATTCTAAATCATTTAATACGAACCTCCCTTAAAACAAACCGTTTTTATTGGTCCGTTGAAATACGCTGTAAGCGAATATTACTGTATATATTGCTTTAAACATTCCCTCTGTCCCTCAAATAAACAAATTGCGCATAAAAATTTCGCTTTCTTTAAATTGTTGCAAACATTTTAATTACTTTCATGTCTTTATTTTGATTTGTTGTTTTTTTTTTTTTTTTAAATAGTAAATTGTACTCATTTGCCGCCTGTGACTGTGACTTTAGCTGTTATCTTATCACTCCAGAATAACTATTTATGTTTGTATATAGTTTTAGATACTATAATGTCAGACATGCTTGTAATTTTATTAATTTATTTCATATGATTTTTAATTTTAATTGCGCTATTAATATTTTTTGTAAAATTTTTTTAAAATATTTGAGTAGTTTTTTTTTTGTTACGATTTTAATGGAATCGGTAGCGCCAACTGTTAAATAAGCTTTACTAAGTTTTATAGAAAGATAAGTTTAAATTATATCATCTTTTTGATATTGTAAGTTCTTGAGGTTAAAGATTTATTTTCTAAGAAAGTAAATTTTGAGGTCAGTTGAATGGTTTGATCTCTGATTATAAGGTCTTTAAATGAGTTTGTGAGAAACTAACTTTGGTCTTGTTTATGCGACAAATATTTGCAGTTTTCGAAAACTTCCACTTGAACTTTTGTACTTTACATATTTTCTTTAATGTTTTGATTCAAAATTAATCATAGTGTTATGACTTTACAGATGTTGTGGGGGAAAAAATATAAAAAAAAGTATTCTGGCAAAAATTCTAAATAAGCAACCACAAGTTTCCGTTGTAAAACCAGTGTGAAAAGTATAAAATGAATGAAACACTATGAAAATAAGTGTATACATATTTAGATTTTGCTCACTTTCTACAAGACTGTCATAAGTCAAAAAATTTTTTTTTGAGAAAATCGAATTTAAAGTTTTCAATGAATTACCCCCCGTATACATACTCTTCTCACGAAAAGAGTTCATAAAATACCGTTATGATTTGTTTTTTTTACACAAGATAAATCATTAGATAACCATTATTTCTGTACACTTAACCCGATTTTTCTTCTTTTTTATTTATGACAGTCTTGCTACAAACGAACAATATATACTTAGGTTAGTAACTACGCAAGATTTTTATATTTTTATTTCGTATGAGAAATCAATTCGTTCGGTCATTTCGCACAATTACTGAGAATAAAATAAAACAAAATCTGTATGCAAAGAATTTCTTATCAAACCATAGCAAACCGCAATTAAAATAACTACTTATTACTAGCTTACATTTATTTTAGTTTCAAAATATAAGTATGAATATAAATAAAAAAAAAAAACAAAATATTTGTATATTTTACAATGAATAAAATTATGAGCTATGGGAAATTTTTAAAATATAAATAGGCTTTATGTCTTTTACGAAAGAATCCGGAATTAGTTTATCTATCAAGTCTACGGGGTTTAATTTAACAGATTACGAGCACTCAGAGGTGAGGAAGGACATTTTCAAAAACTTTGAACTATTGTATAAGGTTTTTTATTTAATACATAATACCAAGTTCTTATACTATGTTTTAAGTAACAAGTTATTAACTCGATTATGAGCCTCTCACTCATAAAAAAAAAAACTAAAATGAGTCCTTTCTGCACTCGTCACATGATGTCATAACATACTTTCCCTGGAAGACAGAGTTAATAGAAACTCCAATACAGTAACAAAGTTTTTAGCTTCCACAAACACAATTTCAAAATTTTATATGGTCCATTTTTAAAAATACATAATTGAATCATTTAGTTTTGTATGTCTTACTCATTCTTGCATTGTCAATAGACAGTAACTAGTGCAGCAAACATTACAAGAATAAAAAAACAAATTTCAGCGGAAGTATGTTTGTTTGGGTGGTTCAGTTAGTAAGCACTTTGATCGACAGTCACGATGCGGAGTTTCAGCCACAGGTTCGAGTTCAAAAAAATTTCATAAACACGGCAACTCAATATAATAAAGCAATAAATAATAAATAAAAAAAAGTGCAATAATGTATATGCGAACTAACTGGCCCAGCAGATGTTGTTTATTGAATTTAAATTTTTTTGTATGAGGAAAAATGAAGTACTTGATGCTTAAAATTGAACGTTGGTAATGGCAATTCAAGCGTAAAGTCCGTACATTCTATTTGGAAAAAAATCCTAGATTTCAAAATGAGGCATCAAAATTGACATTTTTAAAAGTATTAACAACTGTAGGTTGAAAGCAAAGAATCATTATAAATGAAAATCTCAAATCAATATTTTGATAATTAAATTTTGAAAATGAAAGCTTACAATGCTTCTGCTTTTAGTATAATAATTTCATGCAAAATATGTTAACAATATATACATACATCTATTTCTAGGCTGGTTCCTGAAATGTTTCATAAAGTAGTAAAAATAATAGTACAAAAGAAATGAAAAAGCAGGAAAAAAATTGTGGAAAAAAGTAGTAGAAAATAGTAGTGGAAAAGGTAGTAGTAGAATAAATAGAAAAAAGTATTAGAAATTGTTATAAAAAAAATAGTAGAAATAGTAGTAAAAACAGTAGTAGAAAAATAGTAAAACGTAGTAGTAAAAAAAAAATAGTAAAAAAGGAGTGGAAAATAGTTGTAGAAAAAAGTAGTAAAAAAAGTAGCAAAATAAGAGTTTAATAAGAGTGGAATATATTAGTAGAAAATGAGAAGAAACTGTAAAAAATAAGTTAAAAAGTGGTAGAAAATAGTAGTAGTAAGTAAAAGTACAACATGGTGCCAGACCCATTAACCCAACAAACCAAAAAGAATTTTTTAAATCCTGTATTGAAAAATAATACTTCCATACTAAATCTTAGTACCGTAATTATATCAGAAATAGCTACTAAGATATCCAGTAATGAAAATTCAAGCTATTTGTGGTGTAGCATAGCATTGTTAACTCACGTTCTTGTGCCAAATTTCTGTACTGTGCTATAAATGATTCTTGAGATAGTATTAGAATTGTATAAGTGCCACGCCCACTTTCCCAAAAACCATTATGAATAGCTATGTCTGATCCTCTAGTGAAAGCAAATATATTCAGGGAATATGACTTCAATCGGTCAAGTCGTTCAGAAGTTACACGATTCAAACGTACTCTACGATTATACATATCGTCGCCTGAGAATTGATTTAGCGTATATGTATACGAATTTGTATACACATACGCCAAATCAATTCTCAGAAGTCGATATATATAATGATAAATATAGCATTATTATAATTAAAAAAAAATTATGTGTCTGTGGGCACTTACAGTAGAAGTGAAGCTTTGTTGTTTATTTGAAAATTATTAGAAAACATTTACTAACAAATTCTGTAGAAGTTTTTGCAGTATTTTTCTCTTTATTTTGTTGTTGCTTTTCTTCTGTTGATACTCTCTACACTTATCGGTACAAACACGACGTACGTATATAAAACAAAGTTCCGCTATATGCAATCCATCAGAGGCAACCAGGTCGAATCTCACTAAAGCACATGAGATAAAGTCGACTTTTTGCTTTTTCGTATGCCGCCGAAAAAAAATTGCATAACTTCGTATCTAATGCTTGGTTTCAGTGTGGCCAACTCAGCGCTTTTCCCACTGCTTGGTTTTCACTATGTCATATTTCCCGTCAGAGAGTGAAAAAGAGAGAATTTCTCATATGAAATTTGCCAACATGCAGGCAAATTTGATTGAATTTGACATAGTGAAAACCAGGCATTACTGGTTTCGTACGGGTGCAACAATTTCACGTGGCCGTTGTTATTGAAGCGTTTGCACTCATCTTCTTTCACTTTTCTGAAGCTTTTTTCTGTTGATGCTCTCTACACTTATCGGCATAAACACGATGTAGTGCACGTATATAACACATGCGAGGAAAGCAGCTATATGCAATCAAGCTCTCTCACCAAAGCACATGAAATAAAACTGCGAGAAGTCGACTCTCTGCTTTTGATTGTATGTAGCCGATCTCCATATCACTTCGTTCGCTAAACACTAACAACAGCATAACTTCATTTCTTATTAGTTTCATACGAGTGCAACAACAACGCAACTTTCATTGCAAAATTTTCGATTTACCCTCGCTAAAGAAGTTTCACTTAAAAAAAACTTTTAAAAAAAAAAATAAACTTGTGGGATTTGAACCTTGGCCACAAGTGATTGCGTGCTTGCTGACGCACTAGACAACTAGGCTATAGCGTTATGAATTTTAGCAGCCACTACTTTAGAGTTTTGTTTTTATAAGCGATGCAAGTGAGACAAGTAAAACACACATTAACTAACATATACTATGAAACCTCATACGACACCGACGTGACATTTGATTTTAATTTCTATAAATTCACTCTAATATAAATTTTCCTTCAGCCCCGAGTAAAGATGTTATCACATCAAAAATGTGCAGATTTAATCTCTGAATAAACGACCTCTATAGTCTAGTGAGTAGTGCTCTATACTCTCACCCGTGAGGTTGCGGGTTTGATTCCCATTTTGGTCTGGTGGTTAATTCTAATAATCATCTTATATAATCACTATCGATATGAAGTGAAAGAGAATAATAAGAAAGTGTACAAGTACACCTCTTGGTAGGCAATGATAATATCACCAAGTTATAACAAATTACAAAACCGGCATAAAACTGTAGGCCCAACCATGTGGTATCATAAAGGGCCGTTCAGGCCTAAGTATGTCTTCTAGACAGCGACATAGCCAACTTAATCTAATCTCTGAATAGATTTTCTGTATCTTTTAACACTACTTCATTAGATAGGAATTGCCGTTGTTACATGTACTCTTCTTTCTTTCCTGTAATGAAATTATGCAATATGTTTGTGTATGCTCGGTTTCCTTTGAATTTCCCAAACTTGTCTCTGGCCAGCCTTCATCAAAGCAAGTGGAATTGCTAGCATCGGCTATGAGTTATGATGCGTATTACAAATATTAGCGGCAGTCAAACTCAAAAATTAGTGAAAAACAGAAAAATTAATTATTTCGATTGAATTTAAAAATTTGAATTGAGAATAAAAAAGAAATAAAATACTTCACGTCATACTAGCCAGATAAAAAAAAAACTAACTGTGAGTAGCTGGGAATTTGAATTTTTTATATAAAAAATATTTAAATATTTATGTGCTTATTATATAAATACTTTACTTTAATATTGTAATTTCAATTTAACATTTAACATTTTAATTTGGAGAATCGCGTTTAATAAATAAAATAAAAATAAATTGTTTACTTAAAATTTTAGGCCCATTCATTTCTTTGAAAGTTTTGTGATCAGGTTTGTGCTTTTTACACCAATATTAATCGATTCCAATTTCTTTAAGTAAATCAAAAATTTGGGAAGTAGAGTGTTAAGTATTTTAGGCTTCAGTTTTTTTTTTTTTAATGCGATGCTTTATTCATTTCATACTTTTTATACTAGTTTATACCTATACCCCTTTCCCCTGGACTTGATACTACTTGTATTCAGTATAGGCAATTTAAAGAGTTTATCGCCTGATCTCGCTCCTTTTTACTAATACTCCTGGCCGTGCCGTCTAACCTAAGTAATGCTAATACAAGTGTGGGCATAATTTTCTGAATTACTGTATTTTCTAGTGAATGCTTTTTAATTGATATTTATTCACATATATATTTTGTCTTTTTTAATGTTAATGAAATCTCTTGAACTTTTTGTACATTGTTTGGCTTCATGATAAGAATAGAAGAAATCATTTAATTGAACATTTTTAAAATAACTCAAAAGACTATAAAAATTTTTTGTGTAATTAAAGAAATAAAATACATACTGGCTTTGAAGGTCTTATAACAGAGTGAATGATGATAGTGGGATAATAGAATAAAATTCATTAATAAAAAATTGAGGTCTTTGACTAATAATATTCTTCATTTAATTTAGGCAACTATTGACATATTTATTTAGGCCTTTTTTTTATTTGTAAAGTATTTTTCTTTCATTTCGAGTACATCAATAATATATTTCAAAAATTAAAGTACCGCCTCATTAAGCTATTAAAGTCGACAGTTATTTCGTGTTTCTAAAAGATAAACTATGCATAAATGTTAAGTAAATATTTAAAACCATCAATAGAATTAGAAAAAACTTTTAAAAATGCCCGTTTTTTATTTGTTTCTATTTATAATTTTATATTGTATTGAAGAAAACATATTGCTAAATCTATCAAAATTAATCAAAAATATCATACATACATTTGTGTAAAGTGTAAAGAAATAAAAGATGAAAAAAAGAAACCGGCCCGGCAGACCCATTCTAAATGTGGCGTAACAGCGCAGCTTATAAAGTAATTTATCATGTTAGTCGAAATCACAAACTATTTAGAAAAAATTTGAAATCAACATGAGAAACAAGTTTTAATTGATTAATCGGCTGTCTTGGCGGGCTTATAGAGGCGCTACATCATCTAGAGTTAACCTAAGCAAATTTCTTCTATAATAACTCTGTTTTATCCAAATTTATAAGAAATATCAATGTTTTATTAAATCAATAAATGGAGGAGAGTATTACGTCTTAGTCATTTTAGTTCTAAAGGGTTTATTGTAATAAGCATCCATATTTCTAGTTTATCAGATATGTAAGTTTCTACAGTTAAAATAAATAGGTATTAAAGCTAGGAGAAAGCAAATCATTCTGGAATATTTCTATGGCTAAAGTTTTGTTTAGTCCTCATCAGTTTTGAATAGGTACTATACCAAATTGGTTTTATTTTCCATTAAGCTGTCGTGTTCTTCAATGAAACATCGTTGGCTAGGGTTAATCTAGGGTCCGTTACCTTTTTGATATTTTGAAAATTCCTATCAAACTTGAGTTGCTATTACCCATGCATAGTGTAGGGTATAAAATCAAACAATTCTTGTTGTCACTTTTTTGATTAACTTTTAAATTTTTCGTTGTCAGCGTCATTGTTGTCGTCGTTGGGGCGTCAACTAAAAACTCAAATATCTAACTATGAAGCTCTTTTTCTTCTTGATTTGTACCTACTTGTAATACAAATCGATCATGAAATAAAAATTTCTTTTCCCCCTTACGCCTCACCTCCCCCCGCCCCCCCCAAAAAAAAACCAAGCCTACTCATATAATTTTTTTTAAGTTAATGTTTCTTCCACCTTTTAATCTCTTCACACACTGTATATATGTCTACTTTTAGAGTAAAGTAAAGGAAGTAAATAACAAGTTGAAACCTTTTTTATTTGTTAACAAACAAATAAATAAATAAATATAGTTTTTTTACGTATTGTTGTTACTTTAACTATAGTATATACTCCTATATTTGTATTTCTTCGTGCGTTTGTTGATTTTTCTTTATATGACATTTAGATCTTATGCTTCATATACCTTCATCGCTCTATGTACATGGCTTACTAGTTGATCTAATTCTGTCATCTAATTTCTTTCGGTGTGTACCTTACGTTGGATGATATTGGTATATTAAATTTTAAATGTATGATTTGTTATTTTCAGTAGCTATTAGTTGGGTTTTTTTCATCCCGAAATCTTGATCTAGTTGATATTGTATAAAATATAAAAGAAACAGCAATTGAACCAAGGTGAAAACTAGATAAATTTTAAACGTTAGTTTTTTAAGCACTATGCAACAATTTGAGGCTCAATGTCTCGGGACAAAATCAAACCAATCGCAAACAATAGTATTTGACGTCAGTAACAAAAGCCCCGATCCCTTTTTGCTCCACTAAGTTACAATTTTTTTTTACAGTAGTTTGAAATTTTGATTTTTCGGGCAAAAATCGAATCAAATAATGAGAAAAATCATATGTAAAATTTTATTTAAGGGTGTTCTTGTCTTGGGTAACCTATATTTAAATTTTCCAAAAAATATTTCCTTAGAACATTTTAACCCTCTAACTCCCACCAGTATTGGTCATTTTGGGCCTTTTTCTTCAAAACTCCTTAAAAGCTAAGTTAAAGGGGAGGCCAAGGGTTAAAACTTTCCACAAAAATATTTTCCGGAAAATTTCACTAAGAGTCACCGAAGACAAGTAGCCTCTAAGAGTTAAAGGCAACACATAAAAAAACGAAATAAAGTGTTTAGAAATTTATTTGAAAGGATGATTAGTATTATCCTTATAATATGTGCTGTAAGTATGGAATGTAGAAACTTTTAGCAGTAGAGAATCATTTAATAATATTGTAACGGTGCGGTAATCACCGGCCCACCCACGGAACATCAGAAATTAATTTCTGGTCATAGTATTTTTCATACGCCAATATTAGTTCAGTGCTGAAACAACCTTACCTGCGGTGGGATAGCGTGAAATGGCCGCAGATATTACAAAATTTATTGATATTTTTGAAAACTCCATTATAAAGGATGTTACTGATCATAAATAATATCGCACTTTGCAATATATGCTTACAAATAAATTTCTTAACGCTTAATTTCGTTTTTTATGTCTTACCTTCAACTTCTAAAGGCTACTTATCTTTGATGACCCTTAATTAATTTTTTTGGAGAATATTTTTGTGGAATAGTTTAAACCCTTTACCTCTCCTAAATACTAGCTTTTAAGGAGTTTTTAATAAAGGAGCCAAAAATGACCCATTCTGCTGGGGGCTAGAGGGTTAAAATGTTCTAAGGAAATATTCCTCGGAAAATTTTAAAATAGATCGTCAGAGACAAGAACCACCTTAAGCAAAATTTTATATAAGATTTTTCTCATTGTTTGATTCGATTTTTGATCAAAAATTCAAAATTTCAAACTACTGTAAAAAAAAATTGTGACGTAGTGGAGCAAAAAGGGATTGGGTCTTTTGTTACTGAGGTCATATACTATCGTTTGAGATTGGTTTGGTTTTGTCCCGAAAATATGTGTTGCGCCGTGTAATTTGCAAAATTTGATAACTGAACAATATCAGGGCTGATATACTCTTTTACTTCCTTACCCTTGCAGATATCAAATGGAAAAGTCTTTGCATATGCGACGTAACCAAAAAATCATAGTGAAAATTCGACCGCAGTAGAACCAGGTATCTTCTTGATTATACCCGATTTAACGTAGCTACACTGACTGCAGTACTGACCGCACACTAGGCAATAGGTGACCGTGTGGCCAGACACCGCATCCCACACGATACGCAATGACCTGAAAGAAAGAGAGGCTCTATTCCACTTTAGACAACAAATAACATCCATTGACAAAATTAGGTTGTGGTATCAAAACATCGATCTAGCACTCACTGTACTTCTTTTGTGAGGAAGTAGCCACGATACCTATCTATCTTGACAGCACTTTCAGTTTCTTTTCCATTTCGCTGCACTTTTTTCTCATAAAATAAAACTGAGATTTTTTTATTAGCGCCCTTTATTGCTGAAACTAACAAATTTAGTAGTATTCTGTGCGTATGTATCACGATTTGTTTAACTTGAACTCTAATTGATGCCTAAAGTCACAGACTCTTGCAGAATATAATATTTGGGGTCATAGTGATTAGGGCATGAGATTTCCAAAGTTAGGTTTTTGAAATGAAATCTCTTTTCTTTTCAAGGTCACGTAACGGAAATACGTTACAGCGTAACGGAAATTACTCATCTAAATTCATTATCATGCAATGCAACAATAATCGTAGACACAAACCATTATTTACATATATGTAGGAATACGCCATCTGTATTCTCAATTATGAAAAGGAATATAATGTACATATGAGAAAGAGATATAATTTATATGAGTAAAGAAGTAAAGAGAATGGAATCTCTATACTATATTCGCTCGCTTCCTGCAAGACTACCATAAGCAGCGAGGCCAACTCAGCGCTTTTCCCGCTAAATTTAGTGCTTTTTGAATATCAAAACGCGGAAAAAAGTGATTTAGCGCTCAGTTCAGAATACGCTGTAAGTTCAGAATACGTATTATCTTCGAAAAATCGAAGAAATTTTCATTGGCTAGAAGTAGCAAATGTAGTCATCGTTTCGGAATCCGACACAAATCCTCATCAGTGATCTTAGCGGTGGTTTTTCATCTTTCAACATCCTATATAAGCTACAAATATTTGAATTATTTAATTAGTTATGATTTTTTACACAAGGTAAAGCATTAAATTAGGTTAGTTATGCTTAACTCGAATTTTTTTTTTTTGTTTTTGATTATGACAGTGTTGCAGCAAACGACCGACGCGATGAATAGCGATACTCTATTTACGTCGTCTTGATTTAATACTATGTTCCTACTGAGCCGAAATTGCGTGGTTTCTATCATTTCCGTGGTGTCGGCTGAAACTGCGTTGAAATGCTCAATTTCGAACGAAACCACCAAAGAAAAAACTGACATACATATGAACAAATGGCGGAAAAGCTGCGGAAGAGCTTTCGTTTAAAATTTTGATTCTCTTCGTATTCACATAGTTAAGACCGAAATATTTTGTAATAATTACATATATTAGCCACCGGCATTTTACAACAAGAAATAAGCAATCAACTGCCAAATGAAACCATAATCGAGATCAGCTTCACAATGTGAGAGATTGCAGTTTCGTTCGAAACTATTTGCCGAAACTACTCAGTTTAGGCTCAGTGGGAACATGGTAGATTAGATTAGAAAGAGTGTGACGTACTTCAACCTTAAGAGATCTATTGTACCCTGGGAACATGGTATAAGTCGGAAAAAGAAACTCACATCGTTAAATTAATGGATTTTCGTTGTTAAATCTTCTGCCATATTTCGGTTTACATTGTAGAAATACTAAAATTCAAATGTCATATGCATACACATACACACACTATCTCTCTCACTCTGCTGTAATTCGTCTTCCATATTCGCAGTTGCAAATCCGCAAAATAAGTTTCATTTTTATTGAGGGCATTAAGTACCGCATAAAAGTTTTTAAAATAATATTTTCTTTCTCTTCGATCGTATAAAAACATAATACATTAATTTTAGAAATAATTAAAAACTATTAAATTATGCTGTTGACTATTTCATTAAACGCTTCTCTATCTCTTGCAACGTTCCATAACTCTCTTATGTTGTTGAATCCCGTCCAGTGTCTAATATATCGCAACCATGATAACTGCTTTCTTCCAGTCTTACTTCAATTTTGCCTTCCAGAATAAGCGGATATGACCCAAATAAGCTGTTTTCCTTTTTTTTATTGTGGTTAGAAGTTGTCTGCTTCGATTTATTAGGCGAAGAACTTCACTATTCGAAACGTGGTCAGTCCAAGGTATTTTCAGTATTCTTCTATATAGCCACATTTCGAAAGCCTCCAACTTGTTCATGTCTGTTATTTTCAGCGTCCATATTTCCATGGCGTATAGAAGTATTGACCATACGTGGCATTTAATGAAACGAGTCTTGCGGTGAATATTGAGGTCATGACTACAGAGTATTTTCTTATAGTTGCAGAAAGTGTCTCTTGCCATTTCTATTCTTGTGCTCACTTCTTCTGCGCAGTCCCAATTTTCGTTAATCCAGCATCTGAGATACTTAAATCGGGCTACCTTTTCGACAGCTTCACCTCGAATCGACAAGCTTAAGTTGCTATATGTGTTCCTTCTGCTGACAGTCATGAATTTGGTTTTGCTGACATTAATCTTAAGACCATATTTGGTGCTATGCTCGTCAATCTTATCTACCAAGGTTTGGAGGTCATTCATATTATCCGCAAAAATCGTTGTATCATCGGCATACCTTATGTTGTTAATGATAACGCCATTTACTTTTATACCTTCATGCGCATTGTAAAGTACCTCCTGGAATATTACTTCCGAGTAAATACTAAACAGAAGGGGTGATAATATATATCCTTGTCTAACGCTCTTTAGTATTTCTATTTCGTCCGTATTTTCATTATTTACTCTGACTTCTACAATTTGATACCAATATAGGTTCTTTATACATCGCAGTTCTTTAGTGTCTATATCCAATGATTTCAAAATATCAAATAATTTATCGTGCTGTACTGTATCGAAAGCTTTCTCGTAATCTATAAAACATAGGAAGACGTCCTTATGTACGTCTTTGCAGTTTTGAACGAGGACATTTACACATAAAAGAGCTTCACGCGTTCCCATTCCGTTTTTGAATCCGAATTGGGAATCTCTTACGGAAAATTTTCTCAAAGCTTCTTACATTCGTTCTTAACCGAATTTAATTTTCTCGTTTACTTGTTTACATTTTTAATGAATAATACGAATTACTATAATTATTAAGCTAATGATTTATAAAACTTTATTTTATATATACAAACTTACATACATACACATATTTTCAGCCTAAGACTTTAACATATTTAATAGCAATTTTTTATATTTGACGTAAAAAAAATATAATATTTCACTTGTGTAACTAATCTATTAGATAAAATTGCCCTAAGCAACGCAGAGTAATTGTGATGTAAATTATGAATAAAAAGTTCGTTAAAAAGTAAATTTAAGTAATTTGCATAAGATCAATGTTCAGATCAGAACAGTAGTGGATTCACGAATATAAATTTGTTGAAAGTTAATATTCTTAGTAATAATTTCATATTCCATATTCGCATAAAGCTTTTAACGGGGGCGGAGGCCGGGGGAATAGTGGTTGCTAAATTTGTCGAACAGAGACCACATCCATGTTAATGTCAATAAGATCAGTCGATCTAAGCAAAATTTAGTAATATCTGTAGATAGATGCTTGTATGCCTTAGATTTTGAATTAAATTTGCACTTAAAAAAAAATTCTATTATCTCTGATCATAGATTATGGAACACTGAGCATTTAAAGTTATTATTTGATCACCAATTGATTGGATTGTAAACTATTATTTGATGTGACCATTTATATGTTATCTGCTGGTGCAGAAAAATACAGTCTATGCCTTTTACTCAGATTAAATAAAGCTATTGTGAAATCGCATCAAAGTTCATTACTGAATTGATAGATTTTCAGCAGTACATGCATTTATATATATTTTTTTTATTTTCATTATTAATCTTAAGTCTTGAATGGCCAAATCAGTTTCAGTTTACAGAGTTAATTAAGAGTAATGGCAAAATTAGAAAAAAAAGATAATATACTTATATCTAAAGCAAAAAATTTAATTTCAAGATTACAAATTTTGTTAGTTATGTGAAATATAAATTTAGGATTCAAAGCAAAAGATTTTTGGTCTTTCATACAGATCAAAGATCACGTTTGATATTATTATTTATGGTTTACCGATGTAAAGTATTAAACATCACTATTCAAATTGATTGGAATAAATTATGTATATAATAGAGAAAGAGTTCATTCAGAGATCCACTATTCCATCTCAACGAATTTCCTTCTTATTTTTGTAAATATGCCTATATATTCTCCCATCGCCACCACTGTAAATCCTCTACATACCGAATATGTTGACTTACATAAAACGACGACACCTGTATTAAATGTAGAGGCACGAACTGAAAATGTATAGAATGAAAATTAAAAAGAGATGAAGAAGAAAAAAAAAAAAGACCACCTTAAATACATACATACTTACATACATACGTAATATAAACAAGTATGATAGACAACTCAAACAAAATGTTTAAATAAAGCAAACATCTTGTGTAAATTTACAGCTTAAATATTTAAAGTTTCATTTTTTATATATTGTAGATA
Source organism: Toxonevra muliebris (assembly GCA_963691655.1). Classification (NCBI taxonomy): domain Eukaryota; kingdom Metazoa; phylum Arthropoda; class Insecta; order Diptera; family Pallopteridae; genus Toxonevra; species Toxonevra muliebris. The sequence continues at coordinate 114,888,290 of OY829326.1, read as the reverse complement.
TTTCACAAAAAAATAAAAAAAAATAAAAAAATTAGCTAAAAAATTAGAGCGATCTCCGTACTTGCTTCACCTTACACACACATCACATACTTAATATATATCAAAAAAAATGATAATAGATCATCACTCTTGCAGCTGATAACGAAATGAAACCTTTTTTCTTCTTCTTCTTTTTTTCTTTCTTTCACAATTTTTCTTTAACATTTGCCTCATGCATTTGCTTAACTAAAAAAAAAATTGTTATAATAGTAATAATAAAAAGTCAAATAGAAATCCTCATCAAAAGAAAAATAGAAAAATAAACTCTAGTGATAAATAATAGTAGTGATATCAGCTGCGCTTTTTTTTATGATGATGACGCTACACGAAGAAGAAAAATTAAGTGAATATTTATTCAGGCATTTGTGCGTGATTGTATTGGATATTTCGGTTTCTGTTTGCATTGTGATGTGTTTGTGAGTTGGTGTCTGTATGTGTGTGTGGTGCATTTATCTATCTACTACTTGTTTCTCTGGCTGCCTGGTATCTTTAGTTGTTTGCATATACAGTTCTCACATTTTAAAATATTTATATCATATAATATATAGGTAGGTATACAATTATTTTTGTGTGGTATTAAAATACCTAACTAGCTGGCATTTTATTACAGTGTATGAGACTTTTACTTCACATCTTCACATACAGTAGGTGGAAAAAATGAGTTGTCAAAATGAAAACAAAACTTTAGCACCAAATATCTTCGTAATAATAGATAGGTTTACATTTTTTTTTATTTTGACGTCATTATAAAGCTACGTGAAATGTTGTTGAAATAGTAATAATATTATGAAAATAGAAATTTAGTTTTGATTTTCTTTTAAAGCTTAATATTACTAAGTGACAGTAAGATGGTGTAAAAGTAAGCTGTCAAAAGCTTCAGTATCCAAAATATCAACCTTTTTCACTAACACCTTTTTTCCACAATGAAAACCATATTTCTACATCTTTCTGGAGTAATTTCCCCCAAACAATCATTTACCGATTTCCTTTATTCCTTGCTAGTTTTGAGAGCGTGCTCTTAAACATACATTTTCAATCAATTTTTGCATTACCGTTTAATGACGAGACAGGGCTTGGTTATGATCATTATCATTGTTAATAAATTCCAACACATTTTTAAGAATCGGGATGTGAGTTTTGTGATCTGAAATGATGAAAACCGTAACTACTAAGATTTTCCCTTCAAGAACTGTTACGTTTTTTCTGCACCCAGAAAAATACCCATTTCTAAAACAAAGAAAAAGTTTCCTCAATTTGAATCCACGAAAATTTCTCTCGTTTAAGTAAATTTTCCCCAAAATGAAGAAAAATGTGCCATTTTCATGGAACCATGGTGTTCAATTTGAAGTAAGTTATTTCTTCATTGTTACAAATTTAGTTGCATAGAAAATGTAAGAAAGAGACGAATATACCAAAAATGTTCTATATACAAAATTTTGGTATACACAAAAAACTAGCTTTACTCTTTTGGCCTTAGCAGACAATCGCGTTCGCTTTGTTTTTCTTTTGAATTTATTAGTCGGCGTCTCTATTTCAAGCGAAGCGGTTGTGTTTGTGGCTGTTGATAAAATTTGTGAAAAAAATATATATATATTGTGAAAAAAAAAAAAATATATATATATTGAAAAGATATAAATTTCAATAAACTTCAATTTATAATTTTTTGATGGCCATAAGGATCTTTTGATCATTTCAAGGCGACGACGCCTGTATTGTATGTAAAAATACGTATGAATGTAAACCTTAATACTTATTAAAAATAAAATAATAAATGAATACAAGTAAAAAAAATATGATTTCTATGCCTTTTAATTAAAACAACATTGTAGAAAATATTCCATAAATTGAGGATTTTTTTTTCTAAAAAGGTAGTAAATTGACTTCAATTTATGGAAAATTATTCCTCAAATTGAGGAAAATTTTACCTAAATTATATACAATTTCTCAAATGAATAAAATATTATTCATTTGAAAAACGCAATTTCTACAAATTGAAGACAAATTTCTTTAATTTATAGAAAACTTCCTTCTTTCAAAGAAATGTTTCTCTAAAATAAAGAAAACATATTTCCTCAATTCAAAGAAATTTTGTATATCTAAATGAGAAAACCGTTTCTATGGCGCCAAATCATTCCCATTTTTCCTCAATTTGATAGCCGTTTTTCTTCAAACGAGGTAAGTATTTCTCTGGGTGTGGGCTTATAGAGTTAATAAGCATTCAGCTTGGTTTCCAATGAAACAAATTCTATAAAACAATTCATGCACAAATATTTTGAAACATTTTTTCTTTCAGATGCTTCAAAAAAAAGCCCACAGCAAAGAGAAAAGTTTTCAAAAATTATGCACTCTATGAGCTTTTTTTCATTTTTATCGTAGATTTATCCAACCAGATTAAAATTTCGAGGCAAAAATTTATTAGTTTTAATTTTATATTGATAACGAATTAATACTGCAAAGATATTATGACAATGCTATCTTGAAGAAAGTCGAGCCCATGAAATAAATGGAAAATGCTGACAGGTGAAAGGATTTTTGGAGAGGTTTCCTTTACTAAGGGCCTACTTATTACTGACTTCTAAGACATCTCAAAAAGGAAAATAGTTTTGGAAGATTTATATATGGGTAGTATAATCAAAATTGTATCACTGAAAACCAATTTGAATGCTTCTGTAATCCCTAATCCTTCAAAATATTCCAGAACGATATAAAAATCTTATTTTCAATATAGAAGACTAATTGACTAAAACTGTTAGCGAATAAAGTGGCCATTTCGGATACCGAAGCTTTTGACAACTTTTACGCCATCGTACTGGCACTTATCACTCAATATTTAACTTTAAAAGAAAATCACAACTAAACTTCTTTCTTCATAATATTTCAAAAACACTTCACGTAGATTTATAATGACGTAAAAATAAAAATTTTAAGTTATTTATTATTGCGAAGATACTTGGAGCTAAAGTTTTGTTTTCATTTTGACAATTTATTTTTCCCACCTACTGTAAGTGTATAAATTTTAGCACGAGACATACTGTATCAATATATGATGCATCCATATATATTTACATACTTATAATAATATCAATAAAAGAGCCTGCAAATACCACGTATATATATTGTATATAGTAAATTATAAAATAAATAATAATATTCAAAAAATATTTTTATTTATGCATGTGTGTAATGCTATGAAATCACGATGATGAAATAATTATAAAAATTTCATTTTAGCGAACATTTAATTATATCAGCTATTTATTGTAAAGTTAGTAGGTACTAAGTGCTGCATGAATGGCATATGATTTACATTTGTATGTATTGTTTACCACAATTGTCGAAAGACTTTTCCGTGATTTTAGTAACTTTGGAAGTTCATTTCAATAGGCAATTTAATTTAACATATTTAATGTTCCTATTCTGCACATCACACAAATCCCTATTAACATAAAAATCTTAAAAATTGATCTAGTGGAATTTAATTTATACCGAAACAATTCCTAAAATAATAGCTACTTTCGTTTTTGGGCCTAATGCAATCAAAAATGTTCCAAGTCTACGAAGCTTTAATTTTAGATCGCCGTGGTTTAGTGGTTAGTGTATTGGATTGCTATAGAGGGTGCTCGGGTTCGATACTTGGTACAGTCAAAAATCAAATATCGAAAATAAAAATTTTTTACATGGCATGCCTCACAGTGTCGTGACAAAAATAGAAGGAAGCTTCGTGGAGTACTGAAATTTGGCACACAGCCTTTTTTTAACGTAATTAGGAAAAGAACGAAGTTTCATCAAAATTGGCTGCACCTACCACTCATCGCCCATACAACCCACAACGAATTTTGCATAAAAATTGGTTTCTATTTGATAAAAAGTCTTGTAATTCAGCACAAGGACTATAGTACAAATGATGAAATAAAAATATCTGTAAAGTTTTGTAAAAATCGGCCACGCCCAATACCCACCGCCATATAATCATACAACAATTAAAAAAATCACTCTTATGGTAAAGTGCACCAAAAAGTATTGTCAAAAAAGTGACCAAAGCGACAAAAAGTTTTGCATCTAAAAGAACATATTAAAAAATTAGGCGGGAACCCTTGTTGGAGCTTAGATTTCCTGCATTCCGAAACTTTCGTATTTTAGTTTTTATTCTTTATTTTCCATAGTAGCGTTCTACTTTCTACTTGACCCAGCTTAAGGGAGTATTACCAGCTACTACTTTTTTCAAACAAGTCTTAAGTCACTCTATATTGCATTAGAAATCATTTGTATTGTATCCCGAGCATGGTCGGTTTCATCAGCCTAACAAAAAAAAAAAAAAAAACAAAAAAAAAATTTGATAGCTGCACGCATTTTTGTCTCGGTTTTTGTTTCTTGGAACGAATCCAAAAATAAAAACGTACTAAATTTTGCGCGCTAAACTTAAAAATAGAAATATATATAAAAAGTTAAATTTAATGATATTCGAATATGAGAAATCTTACACATTCATCACAATTAATTTCATTATTTATTTTCTTTTGCATTTTTTTCTTTTTTCTGTTCTAAGGAGTGAGATCGAAAAAATCTTAACACACCTTTTACCTAATAAATTTTTTGGGTGTAAAATTTAAAAATTTTTTTGATCTAGTTATCTTTGAAAAATATGTCAGTTGTTATTTTTAGTGACAAACATGTTGATTTATTGTAAGTTTGATCAAAATGAGTGAAGCAAAAGAAGTACGTCTTAAAATTATTAAAAATTTTCAAAAAAAATCCAAATTGGTCCTACAAAAAATTGGCCAAAGAATTGAAGGTCTGCCGTCAAACTGTTTCCAATGTTATTAAACAGTTCCAGGAGAATTTGACCATCGATAGGAAACCTGGTTGGGGAAGAAAACAAGGACCACATGATATTAGGAAAGCCAAGAAAATAGAAAGCATATTGAAAAGATCTCCAAACACATCTGGTAGAAAAGCTGCTCGATTAGCCCAGTGCTCTGACTATTTGGTGCGTTAAGATAAAGCCAATGCAAGTTTGAAAACATACAAAGTCCAAAAAGTTCCAGACAGGAATGCTGCAAAAAGTTTAGACGCCAAAAGTAGGGCTCGGAAAATAAAAACGAATTTCATACAAAAATATTGATGCTGTATAATGGAAGACGAAACGTATGTACTGGCAGATTTTACGCAGCTTCCGGGTCAAAATTTTTATGTTGCTGTTGCTCGAAGAAATCGTCGCCTGAGAATTGATTTGGCGTATAGACATAGGAATACTTATACACATACGCCAAATCAATTTTCAGGCGACGAAATGTCGAAGAACAATTTAGAATCCAAAAGCAGATAAAATTGCCTAACAAATTCCTGGTATGGCAAGCTATATGCAGTTGCGGCAAAAGAAGCAAGTCATTTGTTACAGTGGGTTCTATAAATACCGAAATATACATCAAAGAATGTTTGAAAAAAAGACTTCTTCCTTTCATAAGAGAGCACAATGTATGCACATATTTTTGGCCCGATTTGACATCATGTCACTACGGCAAGAAAGCTCCGAAGTGGTACCAAAGTACCAAGAGAGACCAATTCTCCAAATTGTCCGGAGCTAAGACCAGTGGAGAGATATTGGACTTTTGTGAAAAGAAACTTAAAGAGCACAAAAAGGTGTCCCAAAATATCGAAGATTTTAAAAGAAGATTGCAAACTGTTCCAAAAAGGTATCTGAAACCACTATCAAATCTCTAATGGAAGGCTTACCAAAAAAGGTCCACGAGTTCATGAATAGTGGTTAGAACTATAAAAGTTATATTTTTCTGTAATTTGTAAAATATTATCAATTAAATTAAAAAAAAAATCAAAACTCTAAGATAAACCGTTTAAAAATTATTGAATTTTATATATGTTAAGATTTTTTCGATCTCACTCCTTAAACTATTAATTAGATTTTGCTTAGCAATCTCGTTTATTTTCCCACGAATTATTTTAGAAATTATAAAATAACCGGTAATTAAATGCTTCAAAATCTTTCAATATCTCTAGCCTCTGGTATTTTGGCGGCACGTTCCACAATCACATCTCGAAAAAAAAAATAAATTAAAGTTTTAGACTGGACTTTAGCACAATAAAAAGAAAAAGAAGAACTTTTCATTGTCAAAAATTTTATTAAAAAAACGAGAAATGTTCGAAATTTCTGATGTTAATTTTACTGTATATCATAAACGAAAATCTAAATATTCATTTGTAAAATCATAAAATAAACTGCGTCAATTCTCTTCCTCATGATTTTAATAGTTATACAGTGGGTGCTAGCAGTAAAAGCTTATCCGCCAATTAATAGTGACGTGCTTGTGATTAATTTCAATAGATTTCACTAAATACACGAGTACGTCAAAGGGATTTTTTGTATACATAAATTTTATTTAACAAATTGTAATAAATATTTTACTTTTTATTTGTTTTTTTTTTTTTGCTGGTACCATTTCGCATCCAAACTGTTGTCAAGTATTAAATATTTTTTTTTTTTTTTGATACTTTTAAAATAGCGATTTTTTAATCTTTTAAAAAATGAATGAAGAAAAAACATAATCGTGTCGTATTTTTTTGTATTAAAGTTTATATTAAATAGTATAATATGTATTAATGTTGCATGTATTTATCGTATTTAAAAAAAAAAATTGGTGTAGCTTGGCGCTTTGCAAACACGTGCGTCGTTTGTATTGTTTTATTATCATTAGAAAAAATTACATTTGTCGAAATTTCTTCTTTTTTTTAGATCTCTCAAGGACGTTAAAATTTATTTTTTTATTGTTAAATTATTTATTTTTTTATTTTAAAAAACAAAAAGATTTCTTTTGTTAAATGAGAAAGTTGTATTAAATTTAGAATACTTAAATAGCCAAATTTGGCAAGCGTTACGAATTTTTTCGATTTTATTTACATATGTATCGTATATATCAAAGTGTAAACAGTTTTTGTCTGTTTCAAAATGAGCTGATTTTTTAAAAACGTTCTTGTAATTGCTGTTACGTACTCTGAACTGAGCTACAACAAATGTCTGTAGCAAATTCGGTACATTGAATTGTGTTAAATAATAAACAAGTCAAGAGACAAAGCAAATGTTCTTAAAACCAGACTTTATGATTACATCATTAGCACAGACAGGGAACAGGATTGGAACAGGACTGAGGTGTTAAAGAATATCCTAAATTTATTATTTTGTAAAAATCACAATCAAAACTTTGATTTGTCATTCTAGCTATGCAAAAAAAAAAAAAAAAAGGGAACAACTTGTGTACAGTTTTATAACTACATTTAAATATTTATTTATGGTATATTTGACGAAACAAAAATTAAACTTTAATTTTTTTTCTATTTCAGGTAATTATATGACTTTCTCCAAATTATCTTTATAAATTTCTGTGTGTTTTGGAAACTGGTATGTATAAATATCCTTTAAAGAAATGTAAATTTATTTTTGTATTTCAAATTTACGGAGTGAAATTAATGGAAAATTAAATGCTTAAAACGTAATAATGTAAAAATAAATTTTGTTGTGTATAAAATTACATATTTACCATGTGCCCGACAAGAATTTTAGCTCCTTGTGAGTTTTGCCTAATCCTTGACTAGAACGTCTACTCATGTTCCAGTTCAGAAAATGTCAATTTAAAATCACAGAATTTAAATAAAAATTTATTGGTGTAAAATTACGATTTTTGATTTAAAATTTCTGAATTAATTACGACGGAGCTCCCATCGTAGTTACGAATGAATATTACCTATTCTTAATTCCGTCGTGACCACGAAATTTCCCCGAAATTTTGGGAAATTGGCAACAGTAAATCCGAATGAAGTAGAACTTTGACCGATTTTTGAGGTGATTTTGTACGAATGTTAAAGTGTGTCGGTAGCAAAAGAAAAATGAAGATAAACAAGAAAATAACGTTTTAAAAATATTGTGTTATTTTACGAAGCAGTTCAAAGTGTAAGAAAGAACAATTATTAATTACACAGTTACACAAACAAAAAATGTTTTTTCGGGTCTGGAGGTCGGACCTTGTTTACTATATGTTTTTCGGATCACTAAATCCGAATCCGGGGACCAAACAGCACCAGCACGTCAGGGTTCTGACATAACCTCAAAACACCACATACAATTTTTTTTCGAAACCGGAGGTTAGAAATAACCTAAAAAATACCTCATTATCTATGCTAAGTCGAAAACCTGACATGCTGGGGTTTTTTAGACTTCGGATTCAGCGACCCCAAAAACATATAGTAAACATGGTCTGATCTCCAGATCTGAAAAAAAAGTTTTTATGAGGTTTTTTGAGGTTATATCAGAACTCTGACGTGCTCGGGGTTTTTGGACCTCGGATTCAGATTCAGCGACTCCAAAACCATATAATGAACATGGTCTGGCCCCGGACTCGAGAAAACATTTTTTTTTGTGTGGCTGTGTTATTTGTGCTTAATTTATTGTTTTATGAATTTATATAAATTGCGAAAATATAAGCATGGCTTATGACAGAAATTCGCGTTGTTGTACAGAAATCTATTTCGGCCTCCCACAACGTATTCCAAAGCTGTAACCCCGTACTTTTGATTTAATCCAAGTTCATCCTCCACGTACATATGAACTTGAATGCGTCTTTATTGAACGTCAAATTCTTCACTAACCTAAGAAAAGAGGGTAGCAAGCATTATCCTTAATAACTTGGGTTCTATTTTTAAGCATCTGCTTTGAGTCTCTATCTTTTCCTCTAGTAAAAATTGCGCTGATGCCCTGTCCATTTTTTTACAGCTTTTGAAAAAAACAAAAAACATTACTTTATGATTAATTTTTATATATATATTTTTTTTTAATTTTTAATAATTTTCCTTTTTCACTGTTGACACAAAACTGTTGATTTTTTCATTCGAACTTTTTTCTGATAGCTGGCAACGCTATTCATTGTTTTGATGGTTTATTTTTAACGGCATTTCTATCCCGAACTTCTTGCACCTTGTAGGTTTTTAACCCAGCATCATTCTTAGCTTTGTGCACGAAAGACTCGAAAAAGCTATCCGTTTTCTTAAAAATTTTGTTCTAGAAATGCTCGGATCATTCCTCAAGATGTTCAAAACCTTTTTCACGATCATGTGATCCTTTCTTTTTTCTAAAACCTTCCTTCTGATTAATGCTCAGGTCTTCGCTGAACTGTTTTATAACTCGAGAAACTGTCTTGGGATCAACCCTTACTTCATTGAGCATTTTTTTTGAAAGCCCACTGAGGTTGGTTTTGAAAATTCTTGATAATTTTTTCCCGCAATTTCAATTGACTTGCCATTTTTCAGCCAAACAATTTTTTTTCTGACACACGATTCGAAACTAATTAGATACAAATTTTGTAATTTGAATATATTTCGATAACGCAGTATGGGAAGAAATGTAATGGACACCTTGAACTGTTAACAAAAAACTGTTAATTTTTTTATTCGAACTTTTTTCTGATAGTTGGCAACGCTATCTTCGAATTCGTCGAAATTAGAAATGACATTTCTTTCGTTTTCCTGACGGCAATTAATTTCCCGACCGAAAGGCAAAGTTTAGGATAAAAAGGTTAAATGAGAAATTCTACTCCGCTTTTATTTTGAAGGCTTTGGGACTCGGCATGTTAATAAATTTATATTTTCTTCCTTATATTCCTGCATGCATACTAAGTATGTCAGTAATTTCATTATACTGTATTTAGTTTTCCCCTTTATGTTTTTTCCCACACCAAATGTGTATATTTTCCTATTTCGTGTATGTTTTAATACATTGTTTGGCAATTGCTACATCATTTGATTAGAATACTGGTCATCTAATTTATATGAAATATAGTACATTCTTTCTAGAATGTATAAATATAACATAAATCGTATTTATTTTTATATTTTTACAACAAATTCGCTTCTCAAGTTTGTGACTAAAAAGCACAAATTTTTTTTTTACTAAATCATCAATTTTTACTGTAACTGCGTAAAAAATTTTACTCATTCTCAGCAATGTGTGTAGGTACATAAAATATTTTTAATACCAAAATTTTTTATTTTTTTGGTTTTAAATGTTTTTTTTTTTTATTCTTCTTTTTGTTATATACAAGTACATATACAATAACGTTGTACTAATTTTTTTGCACTTTTATTTTATTCTTTTGCTGATTCTGGTAAATTGCCAATATTTACGTTTTTGATTTATTTCTTTTTTTTCGCGCTTAAAATTTATTTTTGTAAATTCGTGCTGAGAACAGCAACAACAAAAACCGGCCGGTTAAATTAATTTTGCATTAAATAACAATTTGCACAATCTCAATATAATTTTTATATCTTAATATTTATTTTCTATATACCACACAGGATTCGCTGTCATTTTAAGTAATAAAATGCAACGTTTGAATAAAAAACTTTAATTTTTTTTCTAAAGAAAAATGTAAATATTTATCTAAAGTTGCAAATAAGCTTACATAAATTCTTCATAGTTAAAATATCACACATATGTATATTAGCTGTGTTTCTTTTGTCGCGCATACCCGTTATAAAAAATGTCTGTATGACAAAACTGCGATGGGTTGGCACAAAAATCACGTCATTCCTTTGGAGCCATTCTAAGGCCACTTTACAGTAGTTACACGAAGCGAGGTCTAGCCAAAAAAAAACGTAGACACCTCATGTTGACGTAGAAATGGAAGCAATCTCTTTTCTAGGCATTATTTTACATAAATATCCTCTTTAAGGGGGAAGGCCACTGTGACGGGTTAAGAAAAATCTTAAATTAAAATTTATATATTCAAAAATATGTGTACAAAATTCCAAATATTGCCTGAGTTACAGCCATTTTAGTGATAGTAAATAGACCGACCGAAGTAGATGGACTGAAAACTTTAAACGCGTTTTTCTCGAAACGAATTTTTTTGAACTGTTCGCATCGATAACTCGATCAAATATTAACCGATTTTCAATTTCGTTTTATTCGATTTGTTTGTCTTTGAGCGTAGCCGATTTTAAAATTTTTGGTTTTTACTATATTAGGCTCTTTTGAACCAAAAAAAAAAATGGAAAATAAGTCGGCCATTTGGGGGGGGGGGGGGGGGGGATAAACGCCAAATATAAAATTCCTGTACAAGAAGCTGAGGAAAAGTCTGCTAGAACGTAAGTTTCATCGTCCATTATGTAGCATTTGAAATTGTCAACTTAATCATTTTTCAAGTTGTGTTTGTTCTGATGTTTTAGATATTTTATTTTTAACGGCGTTTCCATCCGAAACTTTTTTCACCTCTTCTTTTTTTAACCCAGCTAATCCATCTTAGCTCTGCACACGAAAGACTCCAAGCAATCTATTTTCTTCACCAATTTTGTTCCAGAAATGCTCGGATACTTCCTCAAGATGTTTAAAACCTTTTTCGCACTTTTCACGATTATTTGATCCTTTCTTTTTTCCAGAGCCTACCTTGTGATTTATGCTCAGGTCTTCGCTGAACCGTTTTATAACGCGAGAAACTGTCGTGGGATCAACCCTTCTTAATTGGGCATTTTTTTTTTGAAAGCCCATTGAGGTTTTGATAATTTTTTCCCGCAATTCCAATTGACATACAATTCGAAACTAATAAGATAAAAATTTTGTAAATGGAATATTTCGATAACACAGTACGAGAAGAAATGTAATAGACAATTTTATTCGACGGAGTCGTTTATGTCAGCTGTGAATGTTGCATTATTTTGTTGCCGTTTACCTACAATATTACTGTCAAAAGTTTCTTTGATGGTGGCACAAGAGAGGCGCGCGACATTAAATCTTTTTCTCTTTATTGCTGATGCTTGGGATTGCCTCTTTCTCAAAGCAAGTTTCATCTCAGCGACTAGCATGAAGTGGTCAGAAGCAATTTCAGCACTGCGCAGCACGCGCACATCTTGCAGACACTTGAACCATTTCCTACTGATGCAGATATGATCGATTTGGCTTTCAATAATTGCTCGGCTATCTCGAGAGCGCCACGTAATTTTGTGGATCTTTTTATGTGGGAAAAAAGAGCCTCCAATAACAAGGTCATATTTAGCGGTTTCCAGCAATAGTTCGCCATTTTCATTAAGATCTCCAAGGCAATGCGTACGCATAATACGCCCGAAACCCTCATTTTCACTACCCATTAGTATAATTATATCGTTCCGATGTACGTTTTCCAGCGTACGGTTTAGTTCATCATAGTAATTTTCTTTCACTTCCCGCTCCGAAACTTCAGTGGGAGCGTAACACTGGATTATCGATATTTTTCCGATATTTGCGTTGATGCGAGCAATTATTATGCGTTAAGATACTGGAGACCAGCTGATTAGCGAATTACGTATATTTCTGTTTAAGAAAATTCCGACGCCATGTGTGTGAGGGTCATTGCTGTTCTTCATTCCCGAGTAAATAATACGGTCGCCTCGCGAATTCGTAAAATCACCACTCTCATTCCAGCGTATTTCACTAATTCCCACCACAGAGATATTCATACGATGTGCCTCGTTGGTTAGTTGTGCAAGTTTACCTACTTGGTAGAGGGAGTTTACGTTCCATGCGGCAAATCTTATCCGGGTACAGGTAGGGGTCGTCAACAAAAGATCAGTCCGATTTATCCGACTTTTTGTGCTATTGTTGTTGTTTCTAATATCTTGAGGGTTCAACTGCAGTAGGTGATTGGCCTAAAGCTGTCTAGATTGGTGACAGGGCTGCTGTCTTTAATGTTTCATTCGTGTTTTTCTCGTTGCGGGACGGCCTCCAATCTTGCCGTCCGCTGGCTTATTATGTGTGTGTAGACCATTTCCTGACTACACGAGATGTTGATACGGATATCCTGCCGCAGGTTCGGTCGCCATAGCCCCGTCTGTGGAAACAGAGAGTGCCAAGTGAAGATGGGGTTGACGTTTGAGTCGCAGAGGCTGTGTGTTTCGCATTACGACCCCCTTACTCTCCAATTTTTGGCGTTAATGAAATTAAATTTGTATAAGCATTAAAATTTTCAATGCGCTTGAAATGGAGTGATAAAGAAAATAGCTTTGTCATTATATTTTTAAATGATAATGTTATTATCAATGCATTACTAAATAATGCAATATTCTTAACAGTGCTAATAAATATTAGATACACATAAACATGCCTGATAAAAATTTTTATAGAAAAAATTTTCCTCTTAGTTTTTATAAAACTTGTGTTTATTAAAATTTTTTTAAAAATTATTCCATTAATTTATGTCTAACATAGTGAAAACTAGAGCCTGGGAAACATTTTAATTTAAAGCCGATTTTCCACTTTAATGCCAATTTGCTGCTACTATTTTTAGCATTTTTGCAAATCAAAGAGAAGAAAAAAAAAAACTATATGAAACTTTTGACTAGAAATGAAATTAAATGCTATTGTCGAATTATCGAGAAAAATTTATATTTCTCACGCTGATTTTTTTTTTTGTTTCTTTGTGTGTTCACTTTATTTTGACAGTCTCTTTTTTTTCTTTTTTTGCACAAAGTTTTATTAAACAAAATTTTCTACGCGTTTAGCTGTGCAGAATCATAGGCATGACAAATTTCTTATTGTTGATGTCTTCTTTTTTATTTGCACGTTTTTAACAGTTTTGTTAATTTTAAAGAAGAAAAAATTAAATTGGTGTATAATTGTTTGCAGTTTTCTATAGTAACCTATCTACTTACCAGAAATCAACCAACCAACCAACCAACTAGCCTACCTATCTATCTAAACTATAGCCTCTATTGAAATGTCTTCATTTTGATGAAAGGGAAAGAAAGAAATCAAACAATCAAATTAATTAAATTACATTTGACAAGCAAAACATAATTACGTGCAATAAACAAAAAAACAGCCAAAAAATACAAAAAAAATAATATAATTGTTAAAAAGTTGTACTTTTTACAACACACCCAAAAAAATTACCAGCTTCTACTAGATACGAATCAGTATCGCTCTCAGATACTTTACTTATTACAATTGACAATTGCTGCCAACACTAACCAACACCAACACCAACAACAATATGAATATGTAGTTAGGGAGATATCCGTACTTTAATTTTCAAGTGAATGACAAATGAAATTATTATTAATTTAAACAAAATATAATTTTGTTGAATCATCAACTTAGATTATCATAATTCAAAAAGTTTTTTAAGATACATACATACATATCTATGCGTACGTTAAAAATCGCACTCTCCACATGACAGAAGAATAGCGCTTCTAGTAGTATAGTATTGTATTTGTAGTCGTACACAAAGATATCTACGCCCTGCAGCAGATACTACATATGCCAAAATGTATCGATGAGAAACAGCAGAGCCCCATGAGCCAAACACCACAATCGAATATCGAACTTTGAAGTATTCTTCTTCTCGAGAATACTAGATAGATAGATAGATAGATATATGGATTTATTATTTTTATTTTTTATATATAGATTCGTATATATATGTATCTGAGTTGAAGTGAATGTGTTAAGTAGAAAGGAATGTTGTAAATTGCTAAAAGCCAAAACGAAAATCGAAGAGGAAGACAGAGAACACAGCAAAAAAGCTAAACTAAACACGCATTTCTATAGAGATTGGAAAGCCATAGCAAAAGAATAAAACAAAAAATAATTCTTGGTAAAAAAGAAGAACGTTTAACAAAAAAGAATCCGAAAAAAACAATACCAAAAAAAATAAATACACTTTAAAAACACAAAAAAAAAAAAATATATAAAATCAAAAAAAAAAAAAAAAAGAATAACCAAAAAAAAAAATAACAAAAGAGAAAAAAGCTCGTCGAGGCAACAAAACTGAAGAAAAAATGACCGCAGGTCGTTGTTGCCTTTGCAAAGTTCAGGGTCAGAAATGTAATAATTTACGGCGTGTTTTCTTGTTTTTTGTTTTGATATTTTATTCGTTACTAAAATTTTTGTATTGTTATTATTATTATTATTATTATTATTTATATACTTCTTTTAGTTTCTCTTTCTTTATTTTCGTTTTTTTCGTATTTTGTCTTTTATAACTGGTTGGCCGCAAATTCTTATTAGTAGCTTTCGAGCAACAAAGAAACAATTTGAAAGCTTGTTAGAAATGTTTACTTCTTATAATTCTCTTCTTTTTATACTTATTTTTTTGTAAAATTATTAGCAAAATGAAGAATGTTGCTTTCATGCAGAGTATTCAAAGATTTTATAGATAGATCGATGGATCGATTCAGGGAGGTCTTTCATACCCTACAGCCAAATTGTGTTAATGCATTGTAAGTAGGAGTCATTTCAAATAGGCCAATTGTTACAGTTCAAGTTTTGTAAATAATAATAATAATAAAAAAAAAAATACTTTAAATTTTCTTTTTTATTAATTCTGATATTTTTTCTTTCAAATGTTAAAAATATTTGAATGTTTTGTTGTCTTTTTTCTAAAGCGCTCTGTAGTTTTAATGGAGATCAGGGCCTTGTTTTTATTTTTTAGGCCATGTTGAATTTTAAATCATATGTGAAAATATCTTCCCGGAAAACTTCACCTTTGCTGGAGAGTGAAGAGGAGGATTCAAGAAGTTATGCTGGCAAGTTCTTGATAAGCTATTAACTTACAACTACTTAGTTCGCTGCATAATTCAATGTGCTACAGTCAATCGTGAGTGCCCTTTATATATTGGGTCATATAAAAAGTATTTTCGGTTTTTTTTTGTCAATGTTTGAACAAAAAATTTTTTTATTAAAAATCAATTTTAATCAAGTACATATTGTCCATTATTATCTATGATCTTTTGCCATTTTTCCGGTACCTTCATAATTCCATAGGTGTAAAACTTCTGTGGTTTATTGGCAAAAAACTTGGCCAAGTGATTTTCGTCGGCTCTTCTATCGTTCAATTTCTTTCCATCAAGAGAGTTTTGCAGAGACCGAAAAAAATGGTACTTAGACGGTGCAATGTCCGGGCTATACGATGGGTGCATCAAAACTTTTGGCGGGTCATCAAAAATGTGTGTGGCCTGGCATTATCATGGTGGAACACAACACCTTTTTTGTTGGCCAATTCTGGTCGCTCTTTCTAGATTGCTTCGTTCAAACGGTCGAGTTGTGAGCGGTAGAGATCTGAATTGACTATTTGGCCAGATTGTAGCAGCTCATAATAGGCAATTCCTTTCCAATTCCACCAAACACTCAACATAACCTTGCTTGCCGTCAATTCAGGCTTTGAAGTCGTTTGTGGAGGGTAACCGGCCTTTGACCATGATTTTTTTCGTTTAATATTCTCGTATTTAATCCATTTTTCATTGCCCGTAATGATTTGTTTCAAAAATGGTTCGATTTCTTTGCGTTTCAGCTGCGTTTCACTGATGTTAATTCGGTCAATCAAATTTCTTTGTGGCACCCAAACATCGAGCTTCTTTTAGTAGCCAACCTTTTTTAAATGATTCCGTGTTGTCATGTGGTTCATGTTTAGTGCCACTGCTATCTCCTGACAGCTTGCGTGCCGGTCTTGCTCCACCAGTTGCAAAATTTCATCGGCTTTTTCAGTGACTGGACGGCCAGAGCGGGGTCGCATCTTTGACATTGAAATTTCCAGAGCGGAGTCGAGCAAACCAAAGTTAGACAGTACGTTCTGTTAATGCAACCTCACCGTAAACCGCACAAATTTTTCAGCATGTTTTTGCAGCGTTTTTACCTTTTTTCTAGTAAAAAAGCATCAATCTTCAAAAATTTCACTCATTTTCAAATCAATGTAACTTTTTACACGAATGACGAACAACAAAACTGTCTTCGCAAAAACTGTAGCCTGAAATGTCACCTTTCAAACTCGCGCGCTCGTTTGACAGAATCGGATTAGTAGTGCGAGATGTATGGCGTTAACACCATCTTGTGACAAAAACCGAAAATACTTTTTAAATGACCCAATATATATATTTTTTTTAGTTATCAGCAACACACAAAAGATGCCTCCTAATCATACAAAGCATTGTGTTGATGAGGGAAAGAGAGATAGATTAGTTGGGAGGGCGAAAGATGAAGAAATGGCAATTCAGGGAAGCCTTAAACTTAACAATCCGAAAGTGTATAATATAAGAGACCGGCAAAGGGTGAGGAGCACGTAGACTAGAAAATCAATTGGGTTCATCACGAAGAGGAACACTCTCCTAACTTAGTTACGCTATAACTTCGTCAGTAGAATTGAATCTACAAGAACCCTTTGCAGAATTTGCATAGCTTGGATAGATCAAGGTTGGCTAAGTCTTCATGTTTGCCCAGTGTAGCACGTGTCGTCCGCAAGAAAGCAGGACATTCACAAATAAAATGTTCTGCAGCTTCATCATTTGCAAGACATGCATCACATAGACTTAATTCCTTGACGCCAATTTTACACAGAAAATCGTTTTATTGTAACGAAACCAACAATGGGTCTCAAATCACATCTTCGTCGACTTAACAGATACTTAGAGATCTGCTTTGCCTAGGAGAGTCAATAAACAACTTCGATTGTCGGCAAGAATCTAAGGCCCGCCAATGGTCACTGTGCAATTGACGCAACCTCGCCTTCTATTCTTGTTTAACGAAAGAAGGGCTGCAGCCGAAAAACAATCATTGCTAATTCTTTTTTAGCCGGCATGTTCTTCATATCGTTGCCTGAAGTACTTCATTATGTCCACTATTTTCGGGCAACTGTTTAAACCGAACAGGCTTTGGCAATCCGAGCAGATGAAAATAGAGTTACCCCTCCATTTCTTCTTCAGCAACAGCTGTGCGGTGAACGCAATCGCATAAACTTCAGCTTAAAAAACCGAGGTGTATAGCTACAATTCGGTATATTGAGTTAAATAGTTAAATAGTAGTATCAAAATCATTGTCACGCCCACCTATCATTCAATGCTAAGAGACGTTTTTATTTGAAGAGTTTTCAAGTTCGGTCTTGTACGAATTTAGTTTTTCAATTTGTTAACTTTAGTTTCTAACTGCTGTCTTTTATTGTCTTATACTAAAGGGTGTTTTTTTTTAGAAGTATGGTTTTCAAGAAGAAATACAACGCATATAATTTAATGTTATGGCCAAGAATTTAGCTTTATTATAAGGATAAGGGTTTGCCATTATGTTTTAAAAATGATGGGGCAAGTGGCCGCCGCAGCTAGCTCGAATAAATTCCAGCCGAGAGGCCCAATTTTCGACCACTTTTTGCAGCCATTGGAGCCGTATGTCAGTAATAACGCGCCGAATATTCTCTTCAAAGGCGTCAATCGTCTCGAGCTTATCTACGTAGACAAGCGACTTCACATAACCCCACAAAAAATAGTCCACCAGTGTTAAATCGCACAATCTTGGAGGCCACGCCACAGGCCCACGACGCGAGATAATGCTCTCATCAAAAGTTTCCTTCAATAAGTTGATTGTTTCGTAAGCCCGCAAACCAAGATCCTTCCGCAAAATCTTCCATAAAGTGGATGGGCACAGCGGATGGACTCATTCGGGCCTTCTTCGATACTCTGCTCCACAGCGGCAATAGCGTCTTCGGTGCGTGGTGCGAAACCGATCCATGGTTGCTCGAATTACCGACTCTGCTGGGCGATTATGTCGACCGAATATTGGACGCATCATTATTTTGGTAATAAATTTGCACGATTTGCAAACGTTGTTCAAGAGTAAGTCTATTCATTATGAAATGGCAAATCAAACTGAGCATAAATCAAGTGACAGCTGTCAAAAAGACCAACTCCGAAAAAAGTATTGCCGGATTGACAACCACACTTCTAAAAAAAACACCCTTTATAAGAAGCTAGAAGACTTTTGTAGCCAAATAATTTTGTAACCAAGCCAATGCGTTGCAATGGTTTGAAGGTTCGAAAAAAACTAATTTTTGAATGCAAAGAGAAGGTGAACGGCTGAAGAGAGCCATACCCCAATATCATTCGTGGAACTTTTTTCTCTTTTGACGACCAGTAATGTTTTGAATATTAGGCAAGGAAGTAAATCTAAAACAGTTGTGACCTTATGGTTAAATTCAAAACGATGTTTCACGGATCAAAATTCAGCTCTTTGTTTAGTTGAATTTATGAAGTGGATACTGGAAAAAGACATGACTATATGGTAAGACATTTCCTTTGAATAGGCGAATAAAGCAGGTAATTTTAAACTTAAAATAAATTTCCGGATACCAAGGACTAGTAACTATTTTATCTCTCTTCGACCACATAAAGTGGATGTGAAGTATCCAGTTAGTTTTTGTAATAAAAAAGCTAAGCTAGACAGACTGTCTAGGCATCCATTAAACTCTATAGATATAAATTTTATATTTTAAAACACATAATTATTGAATATTAATTAATTTAGTTAATAACAATTAACTCCATAGGTATAAAACCCGCCACCATGATCTCAGATATTTCTAATAGAATAGGTTGATAGTATTGTATTCTTTCTTTTGTAAAGGCATAATATTAACATCTTTACGCTTTTACAAGTAAACATATCTTAATTTAGGCTTCAAGGTTTTTACTTAGTTAAGTTACTGCAAAAAAACAACAAATTTTTTTCATTAAGTTTCTTTTTCTTTTACTAATGTTACCTCCCAAATAGATGTTTGCTAATTTATGCCGATGCGTTAAATTTTGTGTAAATTAATTTTGTTTTCTATGCTCTTTCTTTCTTTTACTTTAAATATAAACTTAAAAATTCATTAACTTTTTAGTTAGACTTTTTTGGTTGAAAATTCTTGAAATTTTAATTTATTACCATAAAAGAGGAAAAAAAAAATTTGAATGCTATAAAGGCATGTGTGTTTGTATATCCTACACACGCAAGAGTGAAGATTTTTTATGGTAGTAGTATTCAAGCATGAAGGATATTACTATTTCGATTGAGTTTCAAAATTGACAAAAAATGTTTCCAATTATCTTTGTGTTCCAACATATCAGAACTCAGGAAACATCGAATTAGGAAACCTACAAATTCAACTTTGGAACTTTCAGGAACTTGCTATATTAAATTGCAGGCGCTGAAAATAAGAAATTTTGGCATCACTTTAAATAATCAAAAATTTTTAGATACCTTGTTCATGACAAAAATATTTTTGTCTGTAATAAAGCAAATATTTTTATTAAATTTTTTCCTTAAAGATATTGTATATAAATTTCAACCAAAACTAATTTGTTCTTTATAGTAGTTTCGCTTAAATTTCGTTAATTAACCGCTAATGCTATTTAAGAATAATTTAATAGATTCTTTTTTTTTTTTTTTGTCTACCTTTGTTTTTTCTTTAATAAAACACACACAACTATATTAGTTGGAAAGTAAATTAGTAAATTCTTTCAACAATTTTAGCTCATACACCCAAAAAATTATTGACTGCGAATTTTTCGCAGTTAGTTAGTTTCCTATAGATTATTTAAACTAATATTAAATTTAAATTTTGTATTTTTTGATGTTATAGTTTTTCGCAAATCGTATTTACGTATCTTATCTAAAAAAAAAAAATAAAACTATATAAATATTTATATAGTAGGTGCATAGTTTTATACCTCTTCAAATATATTTGCTATCACTTTTTATTTGGCAATTATCAGAACACATGTTTCGAAATCGTTGAAGGTTTCTATTTCTAATTTTTCCCTCGTGCTTCAATCTATTACGGAAGCATTCGTTATCATTCAAGGTTGTAATCGCGTGTTGCTCAAGAATTTTTTAAATTTTTCGCACTACGCAAAAAATTTATCAAAAAATTTCAAATGAAATGAAAATTTTTCTATATTTTAGACAATCTATTTTCATAATCAACACATTAGCGAAAAATCAAAAGAAATTCATTGTGGGTTGGTTGGCATTGAGGAGAAAGAAATATCGTTATGATAAATTTATATTTTGCAGGTTATGATTTGATAGTATCTACTATTTATAATGAAAAAAGAAAAATTTTATTTTTATGAACATTTTACCACTTCATTTTTCGCAGTTTTTTTTTTTTAATTTTTCAACTTATGTATGAACCACATTCATAATTTTTTAAACGTATATTTAATAGACAAATATATATATATATTTTTTTTTTTGTTTGGAAGAGCAAAAGAAGTATTCAAGAATACAGCACTCAGACAAGTTTTACGTCCATTGTACTATATTCTATGTTCCTTTTTGCTATTCTTTAAATGTACCAGATTTATAAATCTGCTTTGATAGCAGATCCTCCGGTGTTAAAGAGCTCAGGTGTTCGTCTCCCAACACTCCAGTACCAAAGCGGCAGAAAGCGGTGCAGACACTAAGAAAGTGGTCCGCCGTCTCTTCACATTCTTCCTCCAAACCACAGGAAGCACAGAAGGCACTAGCTCCTAGGCCAATCCTATGCAAATGTTTGGCCCAAGAGAAGTGACCTGTATATAATTCCACCAGCTGCCTACAGCTCTTTCTGTTAAGTGATTACAGAAAATCTGTTAGACGCTTCGAGATAACAGGTAACATGGTATTTGTCTGTCTAAAGCCCCTCAATTCTTCCCATTTACGATTGTGGGTCAAGTCGGCCCACTCATTAATAGTGGTCTTGATGGCTGTAGACAACAAAGAGAGTACAAGTTCTGGGCCCAGGAAACCAGTTTCCGAACCCTTTCTGGCCAGAAGGTCAGCAGATTCATTTCCTGAAATGTGTCCAGGAACCCATATCAACAGCAGACTATTGTGCTTTCCAACACAATCAAGCCTGGATTTATAAAGCATAACCAGTTTAGACGTGGTTAGAGGATTAAGCAAGGATTTAAGTGCAGCTTGACTTTCGCTAAATACACAGATACTTCTTTCTCTCCAACCATTATCAATAACATGGTCCATTGCCTTGATGATTGCAAAAATTTCTGCTTGAAAAGCAGAAGTATACAACCCCAGAGAGAAGTGAAGGTGCACTCCATCATTTTCAATGAAGACCCCAGAACCCGAACCGAATTCTGTTCTGGAGCCATCAGTGAAAATACGCTTACAATCAACTCCCGGCCCAGGTCCCGGCAAAAACCAAGTTTGGGCTTCTGGAATTTGTATTGTATAGCGCTGTTTTAAAACTGGAATTGTTGGCGTTGTATCGGATTGCATTGATAGAACTGTTAGGTCCATATCAGTACCTTCAACAATGTCACCAATATCCCAGCAAAGTGTCATACCAATACCCATTGCGTTTAAACCTACAGATGGCTTTGACAGCCTCTTTCTTAGCAAAAATATCAAGGGATGGTAAGTTGAGCAATGCATCCAAGGATGGGCCAGGTATTGTAGGAAAAGGTCCCGTACAACAAATGGCCACAGTCCTTTGAAGTCTGGCAAGAGCTTTCCTAACGCTGTCAACATTAAGTCTACTCCACCAGACTATGAATGCATAGGTGATAATGGGTCTGATCATAGCCTTATAAAGCTATAAGACTTTATAAGGTGATAGACCCCATGTTTTGCCAAAAATAGCCCTGCATTGACAAAAAGCTGCCAGCGCCTTGAATACCTTTAGCTCAACATGAGAACGCCATATAAGTTTGGAATCCAGAATGACTCCTAGATATTTCACTTCTTGGGATAGCTGAATAGTGATTCGTCTGAGTACTGGTAAAACGAGACCATCAATTTTCCTTCTCCTGGTGAAAAGAATTACACCAGTTTTAAGAGGGTTAGCCCGTTTGAGCAACACCAAGTGTCAATCATATTCAGAGCAGTTTGGGCCTTCTTACAAATATACCCGACCGATTGGCCTGTGATTAAGCAGGCAACGTCATCGGCATAGGCCTGTGTGTAGATTGCAGAGATCTGCAATTTTTACTCTTGGAGGTTTACCACTGCCAAAAAAAAAAATAGGAGGTGATGCCGTGTAGAAAAATTTGTATTTTCTATTTTTGACTGTGCTGAGGATTGAACCCGGGCACCCTGCGTGGCAGTCCAGCAGACTAAGTAGGCTACGGCGACCAGATCCCTAGGATTACACTCATACCTAAGTTAGAACGTAGCGCCGTTTATCTGTCAAAACTCTCTTATTCGCATACAAAAATAGACGATTTTGGCGATTTGATTTAAAGGGTGGAATTTAATTCTAAACGAGCAGCATTAAGTAAAATCAATCAAGGTATACCTACTATTTCCAAAACATTGCAAACTAAGGAGAAAAGGTCATAGAACAGGGCAGTGCTTACCCGTAATAGGGTTACAAAAATCTATCAATAGATTGAAAATAAAAAGACTCTAATTGAGACCGTTCAAAGTTCAAAGATATGATTCTATTAACAAGAAAAAAATAATAATTACAAACTGATAAGATAAGAAAGATGCCGTTGAACAGTTTCTTCGTGATAACTTTAAAAGTTTGAAGAGTTTGAGAGTATACAATTTACAAATTTACTAAAGAGTCCGTATGAGTCAGAAACTCTTTCTGATTAACAATACTAAAGTCTATGATATAATTTCCCAAATACATATTTAAAAAATTCACAAGTAGAAACATATCCGTATGTATATTAAAAACTGAAAAATCCACTTAACTAGAGCACACATTTCCTTTCTTCCGTTCTTCCATCACCATCACCATTTCCTACTTAACAAACAAAATATTATGCTAATGTGAAAACCGCAATTAAATAACTAAGTATGTATGTGTGTACATTGTAAGGCTATTGAGGTTCTTCAAAATTCTTTACTCTTGCGCTATTGTCTGTAATCCGTGAGTCGGCGGCGTTACAATCACAATCGTACTCATCTTATGTATGCATATATGCAATTCCTATCGCTGGCCGCAGTCAGACTCATCAAAATAATTGACCTTGTTTCCTTGATGGATTGAATCTGAAGAAGACGAAGAAGTACTTTCTTTCATTTCTTCATACATCTACTCGCTACTCGTAGTATTCTTTACGTTCTGCTTATCATTTAAATTCTTAGGTTTATTTTTTTTTTCCTCTTATTGTATGATTTTTATGAGTAAGAAAAAGCAGAAAAAGTAAAGAAATTATACTCAAAGTAGTCGTCATTCTTATGTTATTTTTATGGTATTTTTTTTTTCTAGTCTTAACTCACTTCAAAATTTGACTTCCGCAACATAAAGTCAAAGTGATGTCTATCATATGAGACGAATACTGCTGGCATGCACTGTTACTTCTTTCGTTTAAAGTGTTACAGTTTTTGTTTTTTTTTTTTTGTATTCGCCTTAGTGCTTCATATTAAATACATCACTAACTCTCGAATGTGGTGCTGCAGTTGATTGAGTTGAGATGATGCGGATGAAGATGACGCCACTGCAGTTGAATTTTCAGTTCAATTCCCACATTGAGTCATAGGAGAATGCAGACTCATAGAAAAATTATTATAAAAATAGAAAGATTTTATAAAATTAGTCGATAATAAGGCAAAAGATTTGCAAATACAGCAAAAAATTCAAATATAGAAAAAGATACAATAGAATCGAGGTATGCATTTCATCTAACAAACAAGTACTTAAATGCTATCTGAGAGTATAATGAGTTTACTGTCAGTACAAAATATCTGTATTTATACATGATAGATAAATTACATGACCATTCCAAGCTGAAGAAATAATAATCAAAGTAGTTATTACTTACCTAAATTGTAATATTATAGTATAAATGTTTTCGCGGAGAATCACATAATCAAGCCTCAGAGTTGGGTAGTAATGATTACATTAGGAATTAAATTCCATCTCCATTCCAATTACAAGGAATTGTAATTGGTACTTTAATGTTTTCAATTTCTTAGTAATGGAATTGATAAAAGTTTCAAATCCATTACAAGGTATTGTAATCGGTAAATAAAATTTTTTAATTCCTAGGTAATGGAATTGAACAATTATCGATTAAATTACAGGGAATTGTATTTTGTAATTAAAAATATATCAATTCCTTAAAGGAATTGAAAATGTAATTGAATAGAAATGAATTTAATATTTAAGTGTAATCAATTCCTTTCTTGGAATTAAGTTCCAACTTAGGTGGAATGATTCCTTGAAAGTAATTGATTCCCTTTTAGTTCAATTTCAAAAAAGCCAAAAAAAATTTCGCAAAATGCTTCTAATAAGCCGTTACGGGAAAAGAGACCCGCATTTTGTTGTTGCGGCCATAATGACGGCATGCAGTGAATATCAAAGAGAAGAAAAAATTATAAACAAACAATCAAGAGTAAACAATAATTTTGACAGCCTATGAAGAATGAGTTGCTGATAACTTCACCTTATAAAAACTTACCTTGATATCGCTGAAAATGACACAGAGTTGTATCCTTCTCTTTACTCAACACTTCAAAAAAAACACGGCTTTCTTTGTGTAAATAATTTTAAATGTCAAAATCAGCTGACGAAATATAGGCGGTGGGGAGCTCACAGTCTCTAAGAATATAGAAGAAGAAGACAGTTTTGCTTGCAACGCTACCAGTTATAATTTCTCTATGCCTCGTTCTTTTGCCTTGGAATGTCTCTGACCATCTGTGTTTAATTGCTATACCAAAAATAAAAAGGTTTTGAATAAGCCTAGTGGTGAATGTTAAGGTTGGTATACATTTCATCAGCACGACACAACAATACCAAAACAGCAGTGAACAAAAAAAATATATATACATATACATTCTAACAAAGAAAGGAACGAAATGACACGACCAAGCCAAACGTATTCATTTCCGAGTTTAGTTACCTGCTGAGTTATACTAAGCAGCTGACTCATTTATACGAAACGATACGACACAAATAAAAATCTGGTACGCCTGTTTTACTTTTCCTATTCGTTCGTTATTAGTTAGTGTCGTATCACGTCGTTTATTTATATATCAACCCTTACTTGCTGAGATCAATGAAATGTTAAAGCATTCTTGATATTGAATCCTTCAAGTACGCTTTTATCGGCTTTAATTCACAGGTGTTTGAATATTCAAAATTTGAATATTTCAGTGTGATTTCATTTAATTTCTTTTTTTTTTTTGTTAATCGCTATTCTAATTCACAAAATGATTCTAGGCATATGATGAAAAGTTTCTACCATTTTCTGACTCAGTCTTCTCTATTCTCTTTTGTCCTCAAACCCCAAAGTTATTTGACTGTAGAAAAAGTTGGTGATTAATCGTTTGACTATGTGGTTTAAAGTCTCGAAATACTATGTATCTAGCCGATCCGGTTCTGTGTATTTCTTAGTGGGTAAAGATAAATCGAACTTCTTTTGGTATAAGTCGGAGCATCAAAAACGTTCATAGGCCACAAAATCTGCTATTATATTTTTAATGGTAATAATAATAATCTACGCATTGAACCAATTCATATCTTATAATAAGATAAGGTTGTGTTGATCTAACATCTTCAATTTGAGATATACTATATATACATCAAAAATTTGAGATATACTTAATCAGCGATGTCGATTTCTATATTAGCAAGCCAATTGTTGTAAACACAAAAATAGCATTTGCTACATGATACCAAATTTTTTGTAGACTGTAATGCACAACTCAAATGCAATTAAGGCATGTTTACGAAAAAAAACTGGTCGACATTAACTTGTTATAAAAATTATATTTTTTAAACAAAAACAGAAATTCACTCAACAATTGAAAGGTTATATTAGTAACTTAATGAAAAATTTTATTTATTTGGTTGGTGCGTATGCGAAAGATCGCAACTTTGACTTAACTTCAGCCATTAAACGTTGCACATCACTTCGGGACATTTGAGATGACACAGTAGTCCACTTTTTCTGCAACTCTTTCTCATTTTTGATCACTTGCTTCGTTTTTAGCAATTTTCTTTTCATTATAGCCCAATATTTTTCTATCCGCCGAAGTTCTGCGCAATTTGGGGGATTGGCATCTTTTGGAACAATTTGTACCCCTTTCTCTTTATACCATGTCATTGCCGTAATGGCAAGTTACTAAATCTGGTCAGAAGAAGACAGGAGCCTTGTGAAGACGTACCATTGGCAGTAGACGTTTTTGTAGGCACTCTTCTACGTAAATTTTTTGGTTGATGGTACCAGTAGTGACAAAAACTGCATTCTTTATGCCGCTTTGGCAAATTGCTTGCCAAACCAAATATTTCTTCGGAAACTTGTCCACTTTCTTTAGCTTAAATTTAGGCGCAACATCGTCTCTCTTTTTTTATGTGTAAAATAGTTGACCAGGAAGCTGATTAAAGTCTGCTTTGACATACCTTTCGTCGTCCATGATCACGCAATCAAAATTATGTACAATTTTGTCGTACAGCTTTCGTGCGCGAGTTTTTGCTTTTACATTTTTTTTTGTCATTCCGGTTCGGGTCTAGCGGAACTTTATACGTCTTAAGTCCTTTTACTCTGAGTACTTTTTGAACCTATCCGGGTGGCATATGGACTTTTTTAGCAACACCTCTGATGGAAAGGCCTGGATTTCTTTGAAACAAGTTTTTCGCTTTCTTTGCTTTTTCCTCCGAGGTGAACCCCTTCTTTCGCCCACTTCCATTTTTCCTTTCGGTAGTTAGTCGTTCACTAAAGTTTTTAAGCACTAAAGTTACCGTAGATTTTGCTATTTCATTTGCGTAATGTAAAAAAATCAGAGAAAATAATGATGCAGAAATGTAAAACGGAAAATTCTCTACGAAATAATAACAGTAACATTTGCTGTAACTGTCATATTTGAATTAATACAACATGTTTACTGCGACCAGTTTTTTTCGTATACATACCTTAAGTACACATTTAAGGTTTTCGACATTATAAATTTATCAAGAATGCGGCATCGTTCGATTTGCGGAAAACCCCAACATGAATTTTTTTTTTTTTTTGGCTGCTGTTCTGATTAGAATATTTTTGGCTATACTCAAATCACTTTTGCTTTTTTCCTACCTTAATTTTCTAATGAATTTTTTATATATAGCACTTATGTTGAGAGCGATGAAAATCAGCACGCAACAGCAAAAAGTAAGTGCAGTATCTACTTGAAATGCATATAACTTCAAAGACACACACTTGAATGAAACAGACCGACATAGCTGAAAAGAAACTAGCAGAGATGTGTACCAAATAATCGATGACATGCAATGAAAAACTAAAGAAAATACAAACAAAATAAACAACAAGAATAAGAACAAACACCAAAAAAGCAACATTTTTAATTTTCACTTAAAAATAAAACAAAAACAAACACCTTAGGTTTCTTTAGTTCATTCATTTCCACTTATGTATGTATATGTAAAGTGTGGAACACTGCAGTGTATTAAAAAAATTTGTACATAAGATTCATCTAAACAAGATTTTGGTTTTTGCCGAAACCCACTGATTCTCAACACTTCAGTAATGATGCACCATCAAAATCACTTGAGGTTATCTTAAGTAAAATCATTAAATACATAACAACGATAAGAGTTTAATTTCAATACATATTTTGTCTATGCTCATTTATGTTGTACATATGTACTTATCTTTAAGGATACTATCATCTATAGTTTTTACTTTGATTTTTTCCATTTTCATTTTTTTCTTCTTTTGTTTTCTTTATTTTTTCTTCTGTTTCTTATTTTTATTTTTCTATTTTTAATTGCTCCTAGTATTGTCTCCAATTTCTCTTGACGATAATTTTCCCTCTTTTGCTTTTAATCTTAAGAGCATGACCTTTTTGTTTTAGTTGTCAGCTTTCCCCTATCTTGCTTCAGTGTATGCTGTGGTCGTCACTTAATTGAATATAGTAGTTTTTTTATTTTTGTTTCTAATCATATTTTTAGTGTTAAAAATACTTAGTATTATTATTATGATATAAATACATATGCACATATAGTTTTTGTGCACATCTGTGAGTTTTCAATTATAGGTGTAGATACCTTCACTGAAAGAAAAATTTCTAATTTTTATTTCCTCATTTCCTAAAAAGTTTAATGAATCTACCTATACACATCAATATGGTCACAGTTTAATATTAAAAGCATATATGGTATGCTCCCTACTCATACAAAATGTAAAATACTAAGAAATGAGGAATAACTTACCAACTGAGCGGAATAAATCTCAAATTTATAAAATTCTCAGAAACTCATAAAATTGTTACGGTTAAGGTTTTTGTCGCTGTATGAGCTATTACAAGAAAAAGAAAGGAAAAAACTATTAACAATAATTGCACACTGCCTGTTAGAAATAATTCCCAGGTATAAATTTTTGGCAATACGTAGGTACTTATTCTACGGTTATAATGGCCTTGAGCCGAATTCTGTGGCTTGCACTGGGAACAAATTTTCCATTAACACTAATAAAATTTATGATGTTGAGTAATGCATTCCCGTATTTTTCACAAAAAAAAGGAGAAAAAAAATTTAAAAAAAACCATGAAAAAAATGTTCTTGGAAGCTTCCAGATTGTACCATCTTTATACAATATATGTGTGACCTCTTGGTATGTGTCATCGCCGTGTCAATGCTGTACTACTGCTGAGTTCGATACAAAAAATAAAAAAACAAAAATAACAATTTTCTATCGGCTACAGTGTCCGACCTAAACCAACGTTTTTCGACAGATACCAAATCCAAATTTCGACTGATGTTCTAATATTCGGTCAAAACCGATACCGAAACAGAAAACCATTTAAGAATTATTAGAATTAAAAACATTATTCATATTATAACAAAACAAAGCAAAGAAGAAAGTAATTCACATTCACAAGTAAAATATATTCAGAAGATCTTATTAACCTTTAGAGGGCCGGCAAATTTCCATAGAAATTTAAAAATTTTTTATGTGAAAATTTTTATTAATACAAAGTCTATTCGGTAAATACAAACGTCAATATACAGTATGGCAAACGACTTTCTGAAAAAATGACCTAATTCGTCTGAAACTTGTTTTTCGGGGGCTTTCGGGGTCGCTGAATTCAAATCAGTAAATTGAATTTCAAAATTAAAAATGGCGTATCCAATATAGCGGACGACTTTTTAAAAATGTTTCAATTAGTCTGAAACTTGTTGTTCGGGAGTTTTTGGGTTTGCTGAATCCAAATCTGTAAATAGAATTTCAAAATTCGAAATGGTGTACCCAATATGGTGGACGAATTTTTGAAATGAGGTTTTAATTCGTCTAAAACTTGTTTTTTGTGCGTTTTAAGAGTCGCTGAATTTGAATCTGAAAATAGAATTTCGAAATTCAAAATTTTGAAAAAATGTTCAAATTCGTCTAAAACTTTTTTTTTCGGGTCGCTGAATCCGAATCTGTAAATAGAATTTCAAAAGTCAAAATGGTTTACCCAATATGGCGGACAACTTTTTGAAAAAATGTTTTAGTTCGTCTGAAACTTGTTTTTCGGGGGTTTTCGGGGTCGCTGAATCCGTATCTGTAAATTGAATTTCAAAATTAAAAATGGCGTATCCAATATGGCGGACGACTTTTTGAAAAAATGTTTTAATTCGTCTGAAACTTGTTTTTCGGGGGTTTTCGGGGTCGCTGAATCCGTATCTGTAAATTGAATTTCAAAATTCAAAATGGCGTGTCCAATATGGCGGACGACTTTTTGAAAAAATGTTTTAATTCATCTGAAACATATTTTTCGGGGGTTTTCGGGGTCGCTGAATCCGAATCTGTAAATTGAATTTCAAAATTCAAAATGGCGTGTCCAATATGGCGGACGACTTTTTGAAAAAATGTTTTAATTCGTCTGAAACCTGTTTTTCAGGTGTTTTCGGGGTCGCTGAATCCGTATCTGTAAATTGAATTTCAAAATGACGCATCCAATATGGCGGACGACTTTTTGAAAAAATGTTCTAATTCGTCTGAAATCTGTTTTTCGGGGTCCCTGAATCCAAATCTGTAAATAGACTTTCAAATTTCAAAAAGGTGTACTTAATATGGCGGACGAATTTTTGAAAAAATGTTTTAATTCGTCTGAAACTAGTTTTTTGAGAGTTTTCAGGGTCGGTCAATCCGCATCTGTAAATAGAATCTCAGAACTCAAAATGGCGTATCCAATATGGCGGACGACTTTTTGAAAAGATGTTTTAATTCGTCTAAAACTTCTTTTTCGGGCGTTTTAGGGGTCGCTGAACCCGAATTTGTAAATTGAACTTCAAAATTCAAAATGGCGTATCCAATATGGTGGACGATTTTTTTTAAAAAATGTTCTAATTCGTCTGAAATTTGTTTTTCGGGGGTTTTCGGTGTCGCTGAATCCGAATCTGTAAATTGAATTTCAAAATTCAAAATAGCGTATACAATATGGCTGACTTTTTGAAAAATTATAATTTCATTTTTTTTATGTTTTTATATTTTGTTTTATTTTTATGATTCTTTTTTATGTTTTATGGTCAAAAAACCATTCACAAAAATAAACTGGTTGATTAGAAGTGATGACTTAGCAACCCCCAAATAACAAGTTTGAAACGAACTAGATCAATTTTTCAATTTTAAAGTCGTTCGCCATTTTGTATTTTGAAATTCTTTTTACAGATTTGGATTGAGCGACCCTAAAAACCCCCTAGTAACAAGTTTCAAACGAATTAAAATAATTTTAATAAAATTCTCCGCCATCTTGAATTTTTAGATTCTGTTTACAGATTCGGATTCAGCAACCCTAAAAACTCCCATACTCGGGAGTTTCATGATTTTTTATAAACTGTATAATGTTGGCCACTATAGTGGGCACTGCGTTACTCTAAAGGTTAAATATTAAAAATTAATTTTATTGAAATATCTGTTTATCCTTGCTCTAACTACTTATAAAAGACTCATGACGATAACTTAACCCATTTTTGCCTGCTTGTTATTCATATGCAAATATAACACACACAACCTAAATGGATATGAAAAGCTTGAACTAAGCCCTTTATGGGCTGTATGTCCCACGATACATTTGGTTTTTTAATTGCGTCAGGTGTGCAATTAATCAACTAAATTATTTCTCTAATTAATTGAACTAAAAACTATGAATTTTTTCCGGCTCAATTGAGCGGAAATTACTGAGGTAGCATCACTCCATTGATCAAACTTTTATGAAGTTCGGTGAGAACGCTTCTTGGTATTCAAAGAACATCTAATAATTTTCTTCATGCCATGCTATTCATACTGTAATCTCCTTCAATTGATTTGCATAACTCGTGATTTATACCTAAGTATAAAATCGGCTCTGTCAAAAATTTTTCACATAACAAAAAATGATTTTTTTAATATAATTATTTTTTGTAATTTATTTAATTATACTTTGATTATGCCTTTAAGCTAAGATTAGATTCTTCGCGTTGGGAGACTTTGCACCTATCTTCATCAAAAACCCTATATTAACTAAAAAGACTCCCTGCCTTGAAAATGAGTCTGACATCTTTCGATTATTTATTCAAAATAAATTAAAACTTCAAAATAAAACAAAAACTAGAGATAGGTAAATATTCTATAATCAATAAAGTTCCATGAATGAATTTCATCCATCAATCCATCTATCAATAGATAATAAAAAAAAAAATGTGTCGCCCTGAAGCGCCACAAAAATGCCATAGAAGATTTAAAATTCAAATTCACACTGAAAAGGGACGGTGAAAAATAAAAACATCACACAAACAGACTCATTCGAAAAGCCAAAAAGCACACATAAACGAGAATCGAAACTTAAAAGGTAAACAATAATAAAAACAATAACAATAATACTATAGAAGTTATCCATAACAAGAACATGAGAAAAGAAAATAATAAAAAATTATTTAAAACTAAACGTAAAGATATTGCGCAGGCCATGGCCGAAAAAAAAAATTTATTTAATTGAATTAAATTTAGTAAACAAAAACAAACATTTTTAATGTTTACCTGCATAAGTATGTAAGATATTTGATTGCAATGTCAAGAAAAAAAATTAAAATAGAAAACTTTCTTAAAAAAAATAGTTCGTTAGAAGTTTCGTGAGTTAACTAATCTTCGTTTAAAACTGGCACTGTATCTTAAAATTTAAATGAATTCAAAACAATGACGCTGATTGGAACGCGCCAAGTTAATAGCTATGCTAAAACTTCATTATCTCAGCTGAAAGTTGTCTGCAAGCTTTATAAAGTCACTTGATTTCCAAATCGTTGCAAGGCCTTGACTGGAACAGACTACGTGGAATCATTGGTAACCAGGTTTCGAGATACTAATTATAGTAAAACTCATTACTGAGCTTCCTTGTCTTACGCTTTTTATCTTCTAAACATAAAACATATTTAAATAAAATTACCTCTCTTTTTAAATCAGTAAATGTACTTTTCCTTCGAATAAAATATCCATAGACTTTCAGATCACCCATTCATAAACTACAGTTGTGAACAAAAAAAAATCCTCGCTTCGAAAAATTGCGCAGAAAATGAGTGAAATTTTTTAAGAAATACGCTACGTGATGCTTTTTTACTATAAAAAAAAGGTAAAAACGCTGCAAAAACATTCCGAAAAATTTGTGCGGTTTATGGTAAGGTTGCTTTAACAGAACGTACGGTCCAATTTTGGTTTGCTCGATTCCGCTCTGGAAATTTCGATGTCAAAGATGCACTTCGCTCTGGCCGGCCAATCACTGAAAAAGCCGATGAAATTTTGCAACTGGTGGAGCAAGACCGGTACGCAAGCTGTCAGGTAATAGCGGAGGCACTAAACATCAACCACATGATAACATAGAATCATTAAAAAAAGGTGGGCTACTCAAAGAAGCTCGATGTTTAGGTGCCACATGAATTAACACAAAGAAATTTGATTAACCGAATTACCATCAGTGAAATGCTGCTGAAACGCAAAGAAATCGAACCATTTTTGAAACAAATCATTACGGGCGATGAAAAATGGATTAAATACGAGAATATTAAACGAAAAAAATCATGGTCAAAGACCGGTGACCCTCCACAAACGACTTAAAAGCCTGGATTGACGGCAAACAAGGTTATGTTGAGTGTTTGGTGGGATTGGAAAGGAATTGCCTATTATGAGCAGCTACAATCTGGCCAAATAGTCAATTCAGATCTCTACCGCTCACAACTCGACCGTTTGAACAAAGCAATCAAGAAAGAGCGACCAGAATTGGCCAACAGAAAAGCCATGATAATGCCAGGCCACACATATCTTTGATGACCCGCCAAAAATTGACTGTGCTTGGCTGGGAAGTTTTGATGCACCCATCGTATAGCCCGGACATTGCACCGTCTAACTACCATTTGTTTCGGTCTCTGCAAAACTCTCTTGATAGAAAAAAATTGACCGACAGAAGAGCCTCCGAAAATCACTTGGCCAAGTTTTTCGCCAATTAACCACAGAAGTTTTACACCTATGGAATTATGAAGGTACCGGGAAAATGGCAGAATATCATAGATAATAATGGTCAATATGTACTTGAATAAAATTGATTTTTAATAATGAAAATTTTTGTACAAACATTGGCAAAAAACAAAAACCGAAAATACTTTTTATATGTCCCAATAGCTTCCGGTAATACCCTAAAACCGCAGGTATCCGGGTAAGTGGTTATCAAGAGCACTAATTGAAAGTTTTCTAAGTATTTTTACAAATCTTGATTTTATGACTTAGGTTCAGGGCATGGTTCAGTCTTTAATTTCTGATATTAGCAAAGTTTGTAGCACGTCAGAGTTCAGCTCCACAATTTTTCAAAAATGGCCAAAAACGAGTTTTCAATCCCTTTTTTCTCGAAAACGTGACGTGATGGAAAGTTTTTGACCACAGATTCGTGTTCAGCAGGAAAAACTGTTTCAGTGCGAAAAATCTGTTATAGAAGCTTGTTTTTCTTGGACCACTAAATTAAAATAAATATTGCAAATAATAGAATTCACCTTAAATACATATCGCATTCACTTGCATTGAGATGTTTTGGTGCAACTCGGCACAGGTTAGTGAACTCCAAATGACCTACAATTTTTTTTTCCAAGTGTTTTATGTTAGAATAAAAGAATTAGAGGGTATGCGTCAAAAAAAAATAACCTAGAAAAATAAGGGACACCCTAATGTTCAGGTTATTTAAAAAAATTGATCATTATAAAAAGAGTTCAAGTCATATTGCCTAATTGAGCTCTATTCCAAGAAGCAGTATCGTTTCGAAACATTAAATTTATTTTGTGTCTATAGAATCACTCCAAAGTCGGTGTCACATCTTTATAAGTAACATGTTGCTAATTTTGCCAAAAACAAAAATTATGATTTCTTCATATACCTTCACGCTAGGGGATCAGTTTACAGTCGGCAGTACACATTCATTTGAATATCGCTCTCCAGTCATAAGTCGGCCTGCCGAATTTCCAAACAAGTTAGATTTGGACTCGTTTGAAAATTCTGTATGTTCCCAATCGGTTTGGGTCCATTTTTGTAGATTTCAGTCCCATCCAGTTTTGTTTCTTCACTCGTGTGATAAAAAGTAGGTTTTTGGCCAGCCGTTCCTCCTTTTCCTTTCTCTTTAACCCTCTAGTTCACAAACGTGTCTTTAGAAAGCTTTCATAAAAACGAGTGTAATTTCTACCTTAATAGTTTTTTGTTGCTACGGTTATGGAATTTCCTAAGCTTTAAAAAAATGCGGCAGTTTTGAGTTATGATGCGGATTACAGACGTTAGCGACAGTCAAACACAAAAATTTGTGAAAAATACGAAAATTAATTATTATGATTGAATTTGAGCTAAAAATAAAAAAAGAATTAAAATACTTCCCGTCTTACTAGCCAGATAAAAAAACTAGAGTAGCTAGGAATTTAAATTTTTTTGAAGAAAAAGTATTTAATTACTTAATTTGTTTTAATAAAAAGTTTATTCAACAACAAATATTTACTTTAAGGCATTCAACCTTTGCAGCTTTATAAAGTCACATCAGTTACATTTTTTAGGGTTTCGAGATCAGATTTATGCTTTTTACATCAAAATTTATCAACCCCATTTTTTCTAAATCAATCAAAAATTTGGGAACTAGAGGGCTAAAGTCGGCTTTAGTTCTTCGCCTACCCGCCTGCTCTATTTATTTTCTCAGCTTATTGTAACCCATTTTTAACACTTATATATGACTTTGTAGTCTAAAAAAAAGATTCTAAAATAATTGTTAGGGCAAGGTTGTTTTTTTGTCCGCGACTATACTTATTCACTCATCCTGTGTCTTTATGAAATTCATTGAAGAAATTGTGATAGGTTTGCATTTTAAATTTTTAAGTGCAACTGTGCAGATTGCTAAAAACAAAATTATCACATCTTAAGACAAAGAAAAACTACCGAACAAAGAAATCTTACATGCAGATAGATGTGGATATGGTTGAGTTCTTCTGAAAAACATCTAAAAAATAATATACAAAACAACAACAACAACAACAACGAAATGGTTTCATTTTTATTTGTAACTCACTCATGTAAAATGCAAAGAAAAAGCAGATGTGGCAGAAAAATACAGCAATAACCGACAGCAGCAACAGAAAACAGCAATAATAATAACAATAACAACAAGACCAACAACAGCAGCAGCAATTGAACTTTTACAGCTAATTTGTGGATTATTTAGAGAACAACAAATTGAAGGTTAAAGTTTGCATAACCTTAGGTTAAGAAGCACTCCAAACAAAGAAAATAAAGGAAAGTTGGAAGCAAAAGAACTAGTGGAGAAGCTGTATAAATAATAAAGTTTTCTAGAGACGCTCTGGAATTGCTGTAGCTAACTTAACGTTTAATTACATACGTATTTATGAGCTACTACACTTACGCACTGATGTACCACTAGCAGAGTGAATTAAAAAGCGTTTTTTTTTTCTTTTTTGTACTAACGAAGATCAGAATGTCAGTAACTAACAAGTTTTAATTTTTTTTCTTACAAGAAACCATGTACAAAAAAGGTTAAAAAAAAGTTATCTATAAATGTAGTTTTTACTATGACTATGAGTAGTTTGGTTAGGAAAAGATTTCCTGCTCCCCGCATCTTCCCATTTATGGTTTTTTTTTTTAACTATCATCCACTTGCATAGGTACATTTGAGTCTATATGTACATATGTTTGTATGTACTTTGTAGTAGAGTTTTAAGTCTGAGAGATTGAATTCAAAAGATAAAAATAATACCAACTTGACAAGACATGTAGAAAAACATTTGCTGATGAAATTACTTTGTCAACAACAATTTTACTTACCTTTTTTTTATAGTTTCTATAAAATTTCCACTTAATTTATAAATTTTTTTAATACCTCAAATTCTTATTTGAAAATAAATTATATATCTTTGTTTTTGGATTTTTCAGCGGTTAATGTGTTTGACTTTTGTGCGAAAGTTGTTAGAGTTATTTTTACCAAATTGACACCACAAAATGCAAGTCTAAAGGAGTTAAGGTTGTCCAAAAATTAGCGTGTGTTTACATTAGACATGGGTAATGCTACCAACTATAATTTTTTTTTTTAAAAAGGATACTCCTTTTTTTTATCCGTATCCTTCTGTCCTTTTTATGGGGACTCAACTTAGAATGCCTCAATATTCGAAACCCCAAATTTTAGTATGATTAGTAAATTAGCGAGGTTTTTGTCTGATAAACAATTAAATCATATTAAAATTGTAAGGACACTGTCCTAAATATATTTGATTCTTAAAATTCTTCTTAAAGGAAAGTTCAAGTTCTCTCACTAAAGTATATGAGATAAGACTTCGACTCTCTGTTTGATTGTATGTAGCCGATTAACAACTACATAACTTCGATTCTTACTAATTTCATATGAGTGCAACAAAAACGCGATGTTTCACGTGACCGTTGTTGTTGAAGCTTTTGAGCTCATCCTCTTTCTATTTTCTAAAGCTTTTTTTCTGTTATTGGGAGTATGAATGTATAAACTCGTATTTTTTTTCGTAATTTGGACATTTATTGTGAAAAAGTGATTATAAATTTATTCTTTAAAGTATTGTCCATCGTTAGCCACAACCTTTTCCCATCTTTCTGGTAGCATGCGGATTCCGCGTCAAAAGAACTCCTCATCTTTTGAGGCTATCCACGAATCGACCCATTTTTTAAGTTCTCCGAAAGAACGGAAGTGCTGTTCAGCCAGGCCATGTGTCATCGATCGGAACAAGTGGTAATCAGAAGAAGCAATGTCTGGAGAATACGGCGGGTGGGGTAGCACTTCCCATTTCAGCGTTTCCAAGTATGTTTTTACTTGCCTTGCAGCATGCGGCCGAGCATTGTCGTGGTGAAGAATAACTTCGTCGTGTCATTTCTCATATTCTGGCCTCTTATCCTTTAATACACGACACCTTTCATATCCCACCAAATACACAGCATGAGCTTGGATCCATGGATGTTCGGTTTTGCCGTTGATGTTGATGCATGTCCGGGCGGTCCCCATGATTTTTTACGCTTTGGGTTATCGTAACGTATCCACTTTTCATCGCCAGTCACAATACGATGCAGAAAACCCTTTCTTTTCTGTCGTTCAATCAGCAGTTCACATGTGAAAAATCTTCGTTCGACGTCTCTCGGCTTCAATTCGTACGGCACCCAATTTTCTTGCTTTTGAATCATTCCCAATGCTTTTAATCGTTTAGAAATGGTTGATTGATCACCTCCAAAAGATTCTGCAAGTTCTTGTTGCATTTCACATGAATCTTCTTAGAGTAATGCCTTCAATTCTTCATCTTCGAACTTTTTCGGGCCGCCTGAACGTTCCCTGTTCTGTTCTGTTCTTCAACATCAAAATCACCACTTTTGAAACGACAGATCAATTCTTATAATATTTTTGGCGCTCTTCGAGATAGAATAGCTGTCAAAGTCAAAAAGTGACGCGTATGATAGATATGAAGTTAGTCACAATTACGAGTTTATACATTCATACTTCCAATACTTTCTATACTTATCAGCACAAACACGACGTAGTACACGTATAAAACACATGAGAGGAAAGTTCAGCTATATGGAATCAAGCTCTCTAAATAAAGCACTTGAGATAAAACCGCGAGGAGTCGATTCTCGGCTTGATTGTATGTAGCCGATCCCCATATGACCTCGTTCGCTAAACACTAGCAACAGTATAACTTCGTTTCTTATTAGTTTCGTTGAAGTGTGATGAAAGCTCGTTTCCGTTGCATTTTTTCGGTTCACAGCCCCGCTAAAGAAGTTTCACTTCAAAAAACAGGATCGTGATCTCTGTAACTAAAATTGTTTTCGAATTCTATTGTATTGTACTTTTTGCAATTTGAAATTTTTCTTGAAATTGCGAACATATTTATTATTTAACTAATACCAACACAAATGTTCAAATACTTGTTCATATTTACATAAGTATAACATGAGCAATATATGTATACATTAGCATACGATTAATAAACACACCCCTGAGGTTTTCACAATTAATTTTTACGTTTCCATATAAAATAAAAAAAATAATTTAAAACAAAACAGTTCCATTTACTTAATGGAATTACAAATATTATTAGCTTAATTCGAACATACATACATATATGAATCCATAACAAAATACGCTAGTTGTGCATAAATTTTTGTAAGTAACTGCTCTCTTAATTTACTTATAACAATGAGTTAATGATTATTTTACTATCTTTTTATGTGTACATAATTAACACTAAAATCATTAAAGCATAATAAAATCAATATTGATTGTAATTACTTTGACGATTGATTAAATTGTGGATTCTAATCGAAGGACGGGAGTTGTCTAAAACCTTATTACAACTGCTCAAAGAAACTATAATGATTAAGCGCTTAGTAACTCATCCTCTCACTACATACATATAACTTTATCGCGTGGCAATTTCACTTTTAAGTAAATTGTTACCAACTGGAATTTATTAATTATACAATACTTACTTACTTAGTACTGTTGATACTTAATAGTACGACACATTGTTAAAGTTTAACCCTTTCAGTCCCGCAGTTGCTTGAGGGCAACTACACCTTTTTGCCATTTTAAAGCAAAAGCTATGATTGATTTTTTTCGTTGGATTAAGTAGTTACTAATAAGATAATATTTTAAGAAGATAAATCAAAGCAAACCACGCAAATTCCATTATAACTGTCAAAGTTATTTTTAATAAAGTGCAGTTAGTCACAATCTTCGTAAATCAGTGTACCACAAATTGGAGTCGTCTAAGTAAAATGCTTTGTTCTCAATAATAATTAAATAGAATTCTAAACTAATTATAAAAATTTGTTCTACAAACATTACATAATATTATTAACTATTGTTATAAAACAAAAATATTGATTTGAAATTTTTGGTAATACCACAAGTAACTTTCTCTAGCGCGTAAACGGTAGGGCGCACAGTGCTCCGTCTCCATGTAAATTATGGGCAAAAATAGGGTTTTGGTCAGAAAAGTGGATAACAGCATGCTAATTTTAAAAATTCAATCAGCGTTTTCGTAAACCTTACAGTTTTTTCAAAAATCGAGATTTTTAGGTGAATTTACGCAGTTTTAAAGCACATTTGATATGTTTGTTAAAATTAAAAAAAAAAAACTGTACAAAATTTGTTTTTTTTTAGTAAATGTCTTTACTAAAAATAAAAAGAAAATAAATAAAAAAAATTATTTTAAAAGAACACCGAGTTATAGTGATCAAATTATTAAAAACCTCAGTGTTCAACCTTTTTAAATGCTACATATTCCAATATTTAAAATTTTTAGGAGACCTTACCTAGACCTACTACTATTATGGCACAACAGCCCATGGAGGGCCAAGGCCGAGCTTTTCGCATCCATTCATGTTGTGTGAGTTATATTTATACACGAACGGAAGGGACCTACAGTTTTATGCCGAATCCGAACGGCAAAGTGAAAAGCCTTTCATAGACATTTTTTTTACTCTTGGAAGTTTGCCATTGCCAGCCAAGAGATGGTGCGATGTAGAAAAATTTTTATTTTCTATTTTTGATTTTTGAGCGTGCCGAGATATGAACCCGGGCACCTCTGCGTAGCAGTCCAACACACTAACCACTAGGCTACAGCGACCATAGGAGACCTTACAATACTTTAAAATTTAATGTAATAAAAAATAAAAAACATTATGTTTAGTTTATTTAAAAATTGATTTCTTATTTATCACTACTTTCAGAACATTCTTTAGAAGAACTTAAAAATATCTTAAGCGATTCATTAAGAGGACGTTCCGGTTTAAAATTTGAAAGTATCGATTAATATTGGTTTTGTTTTTTTTTGGTTTTTTATAGTTTCAAGAATACTCTTCCAAAATATTAGTGAAAAATACGAAATAAAACGAATATTATACATATCGCTCATTTACTAAAAGACTGTCATAAGTCAAAAAACACGATTTTTGAGTTAATGATGTAGAATTATTCATTATGTCACGCTTCATATTGTGTAAAAATTTCATATTAATATTTTGTATAATCAGAACGTGAGAACTATAAGATTTCTTCTTTTTACTGCACAGTGGAAGTCAATTGAAAACTTAAAACGCGTTTTCTGCAAAATCGCGTTTTTTGAGTTATGACAGTCTTTTAGTAAATGTGCGGTATTGTGTTTTTATGTACTAAAAATGAGACCTAATGTTCAACTACAAATTTTGGAGAAAGAGAACAATTATTTGGCTTCAAAATCGTTATTCAAAGGTTTTCAGAGTCGTTGATTACGAATCTGATATATAACTTTTAAGAAGTCAAAATGGCGGAAGAATTTTTAAAAATTGAGAAAAAAAAAGACCCTAAAGAAAGGGGGAGAGGAAAGTTTCACTTTTCTGTGGTTCCACTAATAGAGAAATTTCTACTAGAATCTTGTATAAGTTTATGCTTTTGTCTTTATTTGGAAGCACAGAATCCAACCTACCACCAAAAATTAACTTTTTTGGAGATGGCTCTACCGCCGCGATCTTGGATTAAAAGTGGTGAAAAATAGTTTTTTTTTTGTCTTCAGTATGATATTTATAACATCCCTAAGCAATTTTGTAATAGTATATCATAGTTTCTTAAAAAAAAAATTTTCAAAAAGTAAATTTTTTTCAATTTTAAACTGGAATGTCTCCTTGACTTCTACTCCTGAATTATCTGATTGGCTAAAGTAATAACTAACATGTTTGTCAATCAAATCCTTTTTCTTATTCATGTTTTGTCTTTTAAATAAAACAATAAGATCCGACGACAAATATAGATGCCGCTTAGATTTATATTAGTATCTTCTCGTCCAGTTTTTCTAGTACTTGCCAATCGATTTCAATCGAACAAATTAGCAATAACTTGAATATTTATTACCACTTAAATAAGGAAGATAATTACAAATTTTGCAAAAGAAAGAAACGAAATGTCAGCCGACGTGTGCTAGTACTAAAATATGAAAAATTACGTTTTAGACCATTTTTTAAAATGTGTTTTTTCCAAAAATCGGAAAAAATCGGAAAAGTTATTGTTATTTCCAAATAATGTAAGATTAATTTTAAAAAATTCTGAAAAAAAATTTTACGAACTTTCAGGAAGTAATTTTTCCGGGTCTACAGAA
This sequence comes from Toxonevra muliebris, assembly GCA_963691655.1. Lineage (NCBI taxonomy): Eukaryota > Metazoa > Arthropoda > Insecta > Diptera > Pallopteridae > Toxonevra > Toxonevra muliebris. Next base: position 114,845,892 of record OY829326.1, on the reverse strand, counting down.
AATGATGAATTTAAGAATTTTTTCATATAAAAATATTTTAACTTTGTCTACTCCCAAAATGTTATGTTCTTAAATTTAGGGAAAATTACTAATACAACTATATTATCTAATCATTTGAAAATGAAAATAAGTTTACCTTACTTTATTTTAGTCAAAAATGTATTTTTGACAAATTTTCTTTTGAAGCACTAACAAAAATTAATATCTAAATTGAATATTGCATTGTAAAGCGCGGTTCACGCCAAATTGGCACGCAGGAAAGTTGCTGTATCTTTTTAACCAGAACACTCAGAATAACAAATAATGCATTAAATGATAAGTTAAATAATGTGTTTTAGTACTATAATATTAAAAGATTTAAATTTCTTTGTTGTGCAAAAAGTTCCGGGTATTCCTTTTAATGGACCCAATCAACCTTTGAACATCCGCTCTGGATACTTTTGCGGCTATTTGGTTCCATTTTAGTAACATTGAATTCACATTTTTGACAATACCTGCATTTTTCTTCAACTTGTATTTTGTAATAGCCCAGTATTTTTCGATCGGTCGAAGCTGGGGGCAATTGGGCGGATTCATATATTTGGGCACTACATCTACTTTATTTGTCTGATACCAATCCATGGTTTTCTTAGAGTAGTGGCAACTGGCTAAATCAGGCCAAAACTTCACTGGCGAATGGTGGTGACGAACAAATGGCAATAGTCGTTTCGAAAGGCACTCTTTGATGTAAATATCAGACGTCATAGAAGAGGATGTCACAAATGCCCTGGATTTGAGACCACAGCTGCAAATAGCCTGCCACACCATTGCTTTCTTTGTAAATTTATCAATTTTTATATACTTGAATTTAGAGGGTACATTACCACGATTCGTTGCCATATAAAATTTTTGACTTGGAAGCTGTTTAGTATGATTCGTCATCCACAATAATGCATCCATTGAATTTGGTGAAAACATTATTATAAAGAAGACGAGCACGTTTTTTGGCCAGCAAATTCTGTTTCTCTGTTCTATTTGGATATTTTATGGCATGATAGCACTTTAGCCCAGCTTTTATGCGTATTCGACTAGCAGTACTTTTGCTGGTATTGAATTTTTTGGCACGATCGCTATCCGATAGTCCGGGATTGCTTTTGATGGACCTCAAGATCTTTGCCTTTAATTTTAGGTTGGTGTTTCCCGTTTTGTTCACAACTTTTTTAGCTCTTTCAACACTAAGAGTTTCTTCATATCGTTTTAGAACTCTATATACCGTTCTTTTGGAGATATTTAACACTTTCGCAATCTTTGAACCAGACCACGACGGATTTTCAGTAAATTTGTTCACAATCAATTTTCTATTTGCAGCTTCCATTGTGCACACAATCACCAACTTGCGATCAATTAGTATGCAAAATTTATCAACTAATGGTAACGATATTGTAAACAAATCCCAGTTATTCTTATGACTAGGGGCGACGTGGTGACCACAACAAAGCGTGCCAATTTGGCGTGAACCGCGCTTTATAAAACAGCCACTTTGAGATACTGCATCGAGAGTAAAAAACACTTTTGAGCAACAATTGTTATGGTTTCTTCTTAGTTGGACTTTTAACTTTAAAACGATACCAATATTGCTAACTTTGGCGATACTCATTTTTACTATTTTTGTTCACCGACGGAGCAGTGTGGAGCGTGGTGATTACCAATTTGATCTAAATAAAAAAAAAAAGGAAATTTCAAACCACAGGGAAAAATTCGTGGTCGAAAGGGTTAATATATTTACTTATATGCGAATATATAGGTACGCGTTTGTGCATTTTTTAATGCCATATTTTACAATTCAAGGCCGTTTTAAGTTTCACTTCAATGGAAAGTAAACTTTTTGCAAGCTCAAATATATACAGATATGTAAATATTAAGCTATTCAAAGGTTTTGTTTTTTTTTCGCTTTGTTTATAATTAAGTTGTAGTAAATAAAAGAAACTGAAATACTTTGTATTTGTATTTAAATTTAGCCTCAAATTTTATGTCCCATCAAATATATGTACGTTTTATACTCTATTATTTATATACCATATACAGTATAGATTCTCCGTTTGAAATACTTCTGCATAAGCTTAAGGCTCTTCGAACTTCAGGCCCCAGAACTGAAAATTTTTAAACTTATTTTTCGTTGTCTTATGTGATGGGTCAAAAAAATTAAATTTTTTGTTGCTTAAAACGCTTTTATAATGTCTCGAGAATATTGGATTCTTTGAAAATCACAGTTCTGCAGAGCTTGGCAGGCTCTGGCACACCCGTCATGGACAGTTCAACTTTCAAACTGTTTTTTTTTTTTCAAAACTGTATTTATCGAAATGTCTGTTAGAATGTCTCCAAAACTAATGAACAGGAAAAACACATTATTGGTATTTTTATTGATATTTTCGCTTTTGGCAATGCGACGGCATGTGCACACAGAGAAATACTTACTTGGTTCAAAGAAAAACGGCTATAAAATTGAGGAAAAATGGGAATGATTTGGCGCCATAGAAACGGTTTCCCCATTTAGATATACAAAATTTCTTTGAGTTGAGGAAATATTTTCAAATATGAGAAATTGTATATAATTTAGGTAAAATTTTTCTCAGTTTGAGAAATAATTTTCCATAGATTAAAGTCAATTTACTTTTTGGAAAATAAATCCTCAATTTATGGAATATTTTCTACAATGTTGTTTTAATCAAAAGGCAGAGAAATCGTGATTTTTTTACTTGTATTCATTTATTATTTTATTTTTAATAAGAATTAAGGTTTACTTTCATACGTATTTTTACAAACACTACAGGCATCGTCGCCTTGAAATGATCAAAAGATCCTTATGGCCACCAAAAAATTATAAATTGAACTTTATTGAAATTTATATCTTTTGAATATATTTTATTTTTTTCACAATATATATATATATATATATTTTTTTTTAAAATTATATCAATAGCCAAAAACCACTTCGCTTGAAATAGAGACGCCGACTTAAAAATTCAAAAGAAAAACAAAGCGTACGCGATTATCTGCTAAGGCCAAAAGAGTAAAGCTAGTTTTTTGTATATAAAAAATTTTGTATGAAAAACATTTTTGGTATATTCGTCTCTTTCTTACATTTTCTATGCACAAAGAATATATAAGTTTAATGATGCCACCTTATTTTATTCTAAATAAGGTAATTTGTTCTTTTATGGTATTTTGATACTTTTGTTTTGCAGCCAAATTGTGCTTGAATTTTTATATGCTGGTGCGATTAAATTTTGGAAAAAACAGGTTTATGGAAACGTCCATTGTTCCATGCGCATTTATGTTAACAATAGACCAAGTAATTCATAAATGCTCTTGAGTTAAAATTTTATGCAGAGACGCGTTGTAAGGACTAAGTTTTAGAAAAAAATTATATTTGAAGATGCCCATTTGCCACACCCATATTTTCTTGTGTTTTATTTACTTTTTAATCTTACTTTTCTTTAATTTTAGTTTTAACAATTTCATTGAAACTTGGGATTTGATTTCAATTGGTGGGCAGCACCGCAATTAAATTTCCAAAAATGAAGAAAAAACTTACTTCAAATTGAACACCATGGTTGCATGAAAGGAGCTCATTTTTCTTCATTTTTCTTTGTTCTAAGGATGGGTATTTTTCTGTGTGTGCAATGCAGCGGGTCAGCATGGAGTAGATCCGGTTCTTGTCAACCCAGCAAATGACTCAAGAATTATTTTCTCCAAACCAAATTACTTCATCGTTTAGAGTATGGCATTTCTTTAAGAACAATATCTTAAAGTAAGAGAAAAATATACTTCCCCACACCCTCAGTGCACTCAGAGTATTAAACTTGATAGGAATCTACTTGATATCCTGTAAAGCTTATCTTGAATACCATAAAACATACCACATTGAAATTAGTTTCTAATTTGTTTCTTTGTGAAATTTTCTTCGCATTTACATTCGCTTGGCAAGGGTGGTGGCGTTGGTGATGATGGTGTTACTAGTTGGTTGTATTGAGGGGGAGGGGCAGGTAAGATGATAAAGTTCGCCTGTGACCTTCAACACATAAAAATGTTTGAAATTGGTAGACAACAAAAGGGTCATTGAACTTACTGTATGTGTACTGAACACAAAAGCACAAAAGAAAAACAAGGGTGCGTGTGCTTGAAAAACCAGAAAGAAAAAAGAGAGTTACTAGCGCGTTTTGGTTATACATACTAATGTATACGTAAATGCAAGTATGTATATACATATTTGAATAGAAATACATAGTTGTATACGCACGAAAATTCTTTCCTGCGAAATGAAAGAAAAGGGAGCAATATTCCTTTTGCTATGTATGTATAATTTGCTGTTTTGGAAACATAAATTATACACGTCGTCGTATCGTATTAAAATCAGGTTCTTTAAACACTATTATTGATGTACGCGTAAATCCATAAAGATTATGTATATGTATGCGTATGTATTTATAGTGCGTAATGCTAAGGTGTGCAAATTTTGTTTGTCGTCTTCACAGGAAGTTCAAAGAAGGTTAAAATTGAATAAAACGAGATTTATGCCAATTTTTTCTGTGATTGTTATGTTCTTATATTTGCATAAATTTTGCTTAGCTTTAATTGTTTTCTTAGAATTGCAGAAATTGCAACCCTATTTATAAGGATATTGACTTCCTTAGCAGTCATCGTCCGTATTTTGTAATTTTTGAAGAATTTTTTGTTTATTGACGCTTAAGTTTAAGGTTCTGAATAGTTGTCAATGAATACGTCTAGCTTAATCTGCTTTTTCGTTGAAAACTCAATGGAAATTGTTTAAAAATTGTGGAATATTAAGATAAGAAATGGGTTGGGTTGGTTGGTTGAAATATTGGATCTAACCACTAGCCTAAATAGCGCTAGCGCCGTTTTAAAGCCACATTCTCGTTTCCAACTGGTTCGATGATTTAACCCTTTCAGCTCTTTTTTTTTAATTGGAGTCGATCGGTTTTTTTGATTGAAATTCATGATTACTTAAGACTTCTACAACTAACATAAATAAGTTTCAAGCCTCTACATATCCTTGTTTGACCTCTATTAAAGGTTGAATAATTATACTCCTGAAGCTTTATACAAAAATCCATTAACGATTTTTCCTCAATTTTTGGATTTTTATATTCTTTTATCTTTTATGAACATACTTGGAAAGTAATATTTTAAATTAGCAAAGAACTATTAACTTTTTTATAAAACTAATGCAATCAGTTTTGATGATAAATTTTTGCACATTGTATTTTTGACTTGACTTCAAAGAAAAAATCTCTTTAAAAATAGCATAAGCTCTAATGATCGGTAGTCCAAAAACATAAAAGCACTTAATAGTAGGTTATGTAATTTAAAAACTATTTACTTGCTGTCAAAGTTTGTCCTCTGTTGAATGAATGGGATAAAAACGATTGTCCAATATATTGTACAAAATCAACGAAACGGTTAATGGTTTCCATAGTTTAATAATTCTTCAAAATTATTGTAGAGCGGATTGCCCAATGTATTCAACTTTTCCTTCCATAGAGCAGTGCTTTCACAGGATTCGGAGGAAATGGAGTAAGGTTCCTTTTACCTCATGTTGCTAACAGCTACGACCATGTATTTTATGCGGGATGCCCATCTGCTCACCGATAGACCAGAAGTCTGTAATAACTACCGTCAGTTAAAGTCAGTACATCCCGCCTGCCCCTAACTATTAGAGACTTTGTTTTGCTAAAATTGCAGTTCGTCCACAACGCCTTGCTGGCACTGCCTATTGTTAGCCTATTCCATATATAATTTTCTTCCTGGAGTTACCGAATTGAGTGGTGTGAATACTAATTCAGCAAGAGATTCCTGCATAGCAGCTCATCGGCTTTTTTTTCGAAACCAAGATCAGGATAACATTGTGCTGACATGGCAATGCCATAAAGATCTGCTACACTGTTTTACTACAATAGGTTAGAAGGTTTGATGGACGTATCTAATGCCCTGATTCAGGTTTATCTGCCCGTTAAGATAGCAATATTATACTTATAGGTATTATGTGTTTCAAGTAACCTGCAGGCCGCCCTGTTTGCAAGGATCTCCACTTAAAGTACACTAGCTGAATTAGAGAGGCGCACAGATCTTTAAATTTTTAGTTTATTTGAGAAAATTCACGCTCCAACACCACAAACCATCCTAGATACATCCGATAATATTCTAGTGTCAAAGTGATTTACTACCATTCCATTGCTCTATTTTTTCGTGAAGTTCTTATTAAACGTAATAATAGGGTTGATATAGTCAGTTTTGTTACTTATTTGTTGTTTTTGTGTTATTAGTAGACTAGCATACTCGTAAGTTCATTCCTTCCAGCGACCCGCTTCCCTTAGCCTTGTGCCCGAGCCTTCTATCACATCACGCACCGTACGATAGAATCGGTCATATAACCGCACCCAGAGAAATACTTACCTCGTTTGAAGAAAAACGGCTATCAAATTGAGGAAAAATGGGAATGATTTGGCGCCATAGAAACGGTTTCCTCATTTAGATATACAAAATTTCTTTGAATTGAGGAAATATTTTTTCTTTTAGAGAAAAATTTCTATGAAAGAAGGAAGTTTTCTATAAATTAAAGAAATATGTCTTCAATTTGTAGAAATTGCGTTTTTCAAATGAATAATATTTTATTTCATTATGAGAAATTGTATATAATTTAGGTAAAATTTTCCTCAGTTTGAGGAATAATTTTCCATAAATTGAAGTCAATTTACTACCTTTTTAGAAAAAAAAATCCTCAATTTATGGAATATTTTCTACAATTTTGTTTTAATTAAAAGGCATAGAAATCATATTTTTTTTACTTGTATTCATTTATTATTTTATTTTTAATAAGTATTAAGGTTTACATTCATACGTATTTTTACATACACTACAGGCGTCGTCGCCTTGAAATGATCAAAAGATCCTTATGGCCATCAAAAAATTATAAATTGAAGTTTATTGAAATTTATATCTTTTCAATATATTTTGTTTTTTCACAAAATATATCAACAGCCACAAACACTACCGCTTCGCTTGAAATATAGACGCCAACTAAAAAATTCAAAAGAAAAACAAAGCGTACGCGATTGTCTGCTAAGGCCAAAAGAGTAAAGCTAGTTTTTGTGTATACTAAAATTTTGTATGGAGAACATTTTTGGTATATTCGTCTCTTTCTTACATTTTCTATACAACTAAATTTGTAAAAATGAAGATATAACTTCAAATTGAACACCATGGTTGCATGAAAGGAGCACATTTATCTTCATTTTGAGGAAAATTTACTTAAACGAGAGAAATTTTCGTGGATTCAAATTGAGGAATTTTTTCTTTGTTTTAGAGATGGGTATTTTTCTGGGTGCGCTTTAGGGTTTGCTTACGATGAAACTAGTGCACAAATAAACTCAAATTACTTCGCAGATATACATACATATATGTTGGTGTTGATTGTCTCAGTTCTTACAAATGAACTTCGTCTTCGGCTTCGTCTACCACAGCTACAGATTGCCTGCCACACCAAAAACTTCTTGGGGAATTTAGACTTCTTCTGGGTCTTATACTGCTCCTGGACATTTTCTCTACGATCTGCAACATAAAAATCCACACGTGGAAGGTGTGAAAAGTCACCCAGTACATAGGTGTCATCGTCCATAATCCAGCAATCAAAATTCCTTATGAAATCACGGTTCAATATTTTAACTCGCTCCTTTGCCTCACTATTCTTCTTCGAATTTCTGTCGTGGAACTTTTTGGACCTTGTATGACTTCAGCCCTTCCTCCCTCTTAACTTTGCTAACAAAAATTTGAGTTTAGTTTTTCAGTCACTTTCCTGCCTGGTGTATTAGGAATTTTTTTAAAAGAGCTATTACCTTCTTGGTCATAGAAGGGTTATTACAACCCTTCTTTGTGCCATTTCTTTGCTTCCTATTAATGGTCAGACGTTCATTGTATATGTACTTTAATAACACACTTAACGGTATTTCGCGAAACCCGTGCCTTTCGAGCAATAGCTTTAAAAGTCAAATTTGGATTTTCATTACGCAGTCTAATAATTTTTTCACGCACTTCTATTTCACTGCTCATTTTCAAGCCAAAAACTATCGGATAATCTCAAAATTTGACATCAGAGCTGAGACATGTTTAACAAAGCTACTTTGATGTGCAAAAAAATTTCAAATTTGAACCAAAAAAACACAATAAGTAAAAACGTATGCTAGTTTCATTGTGCGCAAACCTTATACATCAAGAAAATAAATATCGATTAGAGGCCCCAATCTCCTACCAATCAATCGTTTACAAGCATACAAGGCAAAACCGCCCTTCCTTACCCGTTGTTCAGTATTGAGTCTCTAATTCAGCTTAGGGTCCAAGATTACACCCAAGTATCTAATACCATGAGAACCATACCATCCGCATGCGAGACCGCTTTAACTCCTTCCCTCTTCAGCCTGATCAGGACATTGTTTATGACACATAGCCACAGGAGGGGGGAGATTACGTATTTTATAATTTCCGTATGTCCCATATTCACGCTGATTGTCCTTGTTCTTAGCATAGCAATGATCCTTCTGGTATGTAGTGTAGTTTTCTAACCCTAAATTAGCTGAGAATCATTTTATAATGCAATTTTTATACCAGGTCTAAGAGACTCATTAATAGTTTATTAGCAAAGGTGTGGTAGACACAGGCCCGACGAGAGGGGGGTGGGTCGGGGGGGATTCCCACTGGGCCCGGAGTTTTTGAGGGGGCCCTGATTTCAATCCAAATCCTAAAATCCAGAAAAACTTTAACAAGCGTCTATGCATCTGAAAATTGAATTACAAACCATGAAAATTATTTATCGGGTTAATCAGCTATCAGTCGTGAAGACATTTTGCAGACGAGGCCGTGACCTATATTAAAAAAGAATAAAAAACTCAAACTAGAGTGTCAAGTTTAGCCACTCTATGCCTGGAAGCGAAATTAGCAAGAAAATTAAATTGTGAAGAGATCATCAACTCCTTCGCATCAGCCAAAGCAAGAAAGGCGTACTTATGAATTATGCGCATTATGAGAGTTGATAAGAAAAACTTTTAATGTAATTAAAGTAAAATGGAAACTTATTATACTTAAAGTATAGAATAAATTTTGTTTTTTGATATTTGTCTCTGTATTTTTATAAGTATATTCCGAAATCTGAAACACATTCCTTAGTGAGCAGTACGAAGATATTTATTGTATCATTTGTGGTGGGAAGAAATAAGGGCACGGCTTTGGGTAGACGACATCGTTATGGAGAATGCACAAGGCTTCCACCTAGGAGGTTAAGGTTGCAATTCTCGTCTTGGACTGGTAGTTAATTCTCATGACCTTCTTACATTCACTGTCATTATGAAGTGAATAAGAATGTATATAAGTACACCTCTTTGTTGGCAATGATAAAACCACTAAGCGATAACAAATTGGCACACCGCCGGAATCGGAACCGGAGTTAAACTTTAGGTCTAATCATTGCCTCTGTGGTCTAGTGGCAGTGTACTCCATCGTTTTTCCAGTCGCGAGTTCGGTTCCCAGCCAGGGTATGGTTTCTTACCTATCTTTCTTCCTTTCTTTTTTCATAACCTGGAAATCTTATAGGTCGCAGGGCCTGCCTTTCGGGTTGTCGCATCCTTTAAAAAAAAAAATTAAAAAATAAAGTGTGGTATACTTCAAACAAGTTCAATTTTATTGTGGGCAGGAATCCTGTTGAACTTCCGATATCCTCTTAAGTCTATCATACATATACAATCTTCTCTGTTGCATACGAAACCAACCTGCAAAAATTATAATTTGCGCATTGGTCTATAAAAAGGGACCTATTCCTCGAAAACAAGTCGAGACAAAAGCTGTTAAAGTAAGCAACTCGATTGTGATGAGTTTTTCGCGATGCTATGACAATTGTTCTAAAAAAGCTAGAAATCTTCAGTTTGTTTCATTAAAAAGACCGTAATTTTTTCTATCTGAATTGGCAAAAAAGTGAAAATCTATTGTTCCCTTTTTGTAAGTCCATGTGCCTTGGTCTTTAGTTTTGCCCAGAACTAATTCGATTAATTGAAATGCTTTGAATTGTTGATATTGAAATTGACGAAGGAATATAGAATAGAAATTGATATAAACGCGCACTTACTATAAAATTCAAAGACGCACAAAAGTCTGGCAAAAAATGAGCGAAAAATGTAAACAAATCTCACAAAAGAAAATAAAATAAAATACAACGAAATGAAATGTAAATGTTTCTAACAATGTAAAAAAAAAGAATAAACTGAAAATAGCAAACAAAATATAAATTGACTTTGGCCTTATATTTGTTACCGCTGTTGCTGTTGCAGCAGGCCAATTAACAAATGCCAACAACAACAACAGCATAAACATATTGAGAACTTGCAGATTCAGATAAAATACACATAGAAATGTATACGAAAAAATAAATACAAGTAAATATTGAATATCGCTCATTTACTAAAAGACTGTCATAAGTCAAAAAACACAAATTTTGAGTTAATGATACAGAATTATTCATTATATCACGCTTCATATTGTGTAAACATTTCATATTAATATCTTGTATAATCAGAGCGTGAGAACTATAAGATTTCTGCTTTTTTCTGCAAAGTGGGAGTCAATTAAAAACTTTAAACGCGTTTTCTGCAAAATCGTGTTTTTTGAGTTATGACAGTCTTTTAGTAAATGAGCGATATGTGTGAATAAGATATCAGAGATACAAAGTACAAATCTGGGGGGGGGGGGGAAAAATCGGGTTCTTCCTTCCTCCTGCGCGTCTTCTAGGTGCTGAAAACGTGACTGAGGGGGGTTGTTAGAGTGAAAGTGATATAGAAAATTTGTAGCTTTACTTAATTTTACTGTTTCTATTTTGTATATATGTAAATGGGGGATTTCATCTCAAGTGAACTCACTTTCAAAAGCTATTGGGTTCAAACTTGCACAAGTTCTATTGGGTAGTAGTTACAATACCGAATTTGAACGATATCGGTCAAAATCTCGCCGAGTTGGAGGGGGTAAAATTTTAATATTTTCGTCAAACAGCTCCAGTTTCGGATCCATGTAACTAATCACCAATTGTATTTAGAAAATTTTTTCGACCCTTTTTTTCAAATCATAAGCAACGTTTTTTTTTTATTAGCTAAAAAGAGAGTTCAAGTTTTTTCTTTTAAGAACTTTGAATGGGCTGAGACTTGTTTATTTTTTTAAAATTAACGTCAAGTAACTCGAAACACCCATGACTTAGGAAACTTTGGTTTTTGAATTTAAAATTTAAATTTTACAATTGCAAGCCCCATTTTACAATGGAGCGAGGACGCGAAGCGAGTTTCGAAGTCGATTTCGGAAACGAGAGCACTCGTCTTATTCTCGTTGTTCAATTTAAGATGAAACGAGACGCAATTAATAAGACAACAAAAGAAATATAAAGCGCGGTTCACGCAAAATTGGCACACAGGAAAGTTGCTGTATCTTTTTAACCAGAACACTCAGAATAACAAATAATGCATTAAATGATAAGTTTAATATTGTGTTTTAATACTATAATATTAAAAGATTTAAATCTCTTTGTAGTGTAAAAAGTTCCGGGTATTCCTTTTAATGGACCCCATCAACCTTTGAACATCCGCTCTGGATACTTTTGCGGTTATTTGGTTCCATTTTAGTAACATTGAATTCACATTTTTGACAATACCTGCATTTTTCTTCAACTTATATTTTGTAATAGCCCAGTATTTTTCGATCGGTCGAAGCTGAGGGCAATTGGGTGGATTCATATATTTGGGCACTACATCTACTTTATTTGTCTGATACCAACCCATGGTTTTCTTAGAGTAGTGGCAACTGCCTAAATCAGGCCAAAACTTTACTGGCGAATGGTGGTGACGAACAAATGGCAAAAGTCGTTTCGAAAGGCACTCTTTGATGTAAATATCAGACGTCATAGAAGAGGATGTCACAAATGCCCTGGATTTGAGACCACAGCTGCAAATAGCCTGCCACACATCCACATGCCACACCCTTGCTTTCTTTGCAAATTTATCCATTTTTATGTACTTGAATTTTGAGGGTACATTACCACGATTCGTTGCCATATAAAACTTTTGACCTAGAAGCTGTTTAAGATCAAATTTTACGTATGATTCGTCATCCACAATAATGCATCCATTGAATTTGGTCAAAACATCATTATAAAGAAGACGAGCACATTTTTTGGCCAGCAAATTTTTTGTCTGTTCTATTTAGATATTTTATAGCAAGATAGCACTTTAGCCCAGCTTTTATGCGTATTCGTCTAGCAGTACTTTTGCTGGTATTGAATTTTTTGGCACGATCGCTATCTGATAGTCCGGGATTGCTTTTGATGGACCTCAAGATCTTTGCCTTTATGGTTGGTTGTTCCCGTTTTGTTCCCAACTTTTTTTACTCTTTCAACACTAAGAGTTTCTTTATATCGTTTTATAACTCTACATACCGTTCTTTTGGAGATATTTAACACTTTCGCAATCTTTGAACCAGACCACGACGGATTTTCAGTAAATTTGTTCACAATCAATTTTCTATTTGCAGCTTCCATTGTGCACACAATCACCAACTTGCGATCAATTAATATGAAAAATTTATCAACTAATGGTAACGGTATTGTAAACAAATCCCAGTTATTCTTATGACTAGGGCCGACGTGGTGACCACAACAAAGCGTGCCAATTTGGCGTGAACCGCGCTTTATTATGAAACAGCTGTTTAAAATGATTTTACTTCATGTAAAGTTACCATCTTTCTTTTTGCAAAATAGTGTATATATTTTAAAATGAAGTTATTCTTACGAAAATATAGCAAAAAAGATTATTTATTAGTTCAATAATTGCTCCACTAAGGATTATTCTGTTTTTCCTCAGTTTTCTGCTAATATGCTACAAATTTTAATTTATTTCTACTGTGATATAGCTCTCTCGGCAACTCTACTTGTATCAACATCGTTGTTTCTTGCTCGCGTCTTTTTTCCAAATTTTCGAAATTCACTGGCGAAACGAGAGCTCGCCTCGCCCCATTGTACACGCACACATTGAAACATATTGGATGAAAAATTGTTGACGAAACGCTTTCGAACATCGCCTCACGTCCTCGCTCCATTGAAAATAGGGCTTCAGTCTGTGTTTGCTATAAGAAAGAAAATAACAGAAAGACCTCAAAAATAATTTGAAAACCAATGTTAACTACAGATAACAACAAGTCTCGGTCAATTTTTGGGCCTAAATGATCTCAAAGGAAAAGACCTGAGCTTTCTCTTGACCCAATAAAAAAATATTCCTTTTTGAAAAAAAAAGACGAAACTATTTTTGATTTTGAAAAAAGTTTTGATTTTTTTTTTTTTCGAAAAATGTTGGACAAAATTTTCTTAATTCAATAGGTGATTTGGTGTGGTAACTACTACCCAATAGGACTAAACTAAATAAGTTTGGGACACGATCTATATTAAAAATGGTTCACTTGAGATGAAATCCCCCATATAAGTATATAATATTAACATATGAATATATAAATTTGTTTTACGTTTTTGCTTTTTATACGAGTATTTAAATGCAAACAAAGGTGGTTTTTTATAATTTGTTTATATAATAACAACAACTATAACAACAAAAACAACCATATTTATTTTCACAATAATATTTCATTGAAATATTTTTAATATGTATGCAAAAGAATTGAAACAAAAAACGAAATTAGAAGAGAATTTGTGTGAAAATTTTAATAATCCAGTTTAAGGTCGATCGACCGGGTGTTGGTTAGTCAGGGAGGGGGCCAGGATCAAATTAAAATTCACATTAATCTTTTTTTTTTCTTTATTTGAAATCAATTAATCGATCAGGAAATTTCGATTGATGCGGTATTTTTTTTTTCTTTGATTTTTATTATTAAATCAACAAAAGAATTTTTCATTTATTTTATTTTAATTTTTATCTTTTTTTTTTTTTTTTTTGAATTAAAAATTTTCGAAATTTCTTAAATTTCAAAACTGAAAATCAGCTGCTTTCAGCAGTTTTATCCATATTCATACATCCGTTTGTTACTATTTATAAGCCTTGGTAGCCTCAATTACAGTAGTATTCGCATATAACGAGCAGAGTAATTGCCCATAGTTTCGCAGGCAACATGCATGGAAGTATTGAAGCATTTAAACTTTTTAGCATCAGTTGGTAGTTTTAGCATTGCTTGCCAAGAGATTTGCTTGTGCAGTTTTCTTTTAATTTTTATTTACTTCATATAAGTAGGAACTTAAAAAGTTTTGAGAATTAAACACCAGCTCGAGACTAGAATCGAACCCGCTACCTCACGAATGATAGCCGAGTGCGCTACTCAGTTGGCAATCGAGGTCGACTCTTTTGTTATATATCTGCTTAAATTTTTAATATCAGCAATTTTAATTAGCTGGGTGAGTTAGTTGGGCAAAAAAATGCAAAAAAGATGAACAGTACGGAGAACCATTCGATTTGATTCATTCATTTGCGATTCATTAGCATACGAATTTTATTTTCAATTATACCTTGATCAAATAGTTCCCGGAATAACCACCGTGTGGCGCTCCCATCGTTCCGATTTGAGTTCTGTTTTTTTTGTTGTTAAGTTGGTACATCTTTTGTTGATATTCCCTTTAAATCTTAGCGTCATAGCTTGATATTTGCAAAAGTTAGAAATGGATTTAAATTTGCAACAACGAACTTGTATTAAATTTTGCGTAAAAAAACGGATTTAATTATTTGGAAGATGATGAACGCAGTGGCAGACCATCAAAATCGAAAACCGACGAAAACATTGATAAAGTAAAAGAAATTTTGGTCAATAAATGCAAATTAACCATCAGAGGGATAGTGGAGGACTTGAACATTGCCTATGGATCCGTTCAAGACATTTTAGTTAATGATTTGGGTTTCCGTCGTGTAGCAGCCAAGTTGGTGCCAAAAGACCTCAATTTCATGCAAAAAAGAGACCCACGATCCCACATTCATCAAAAGGATCATTACTGGAGACGAGACGTGGGTTTATGAGTACGGCACGCAATCCAGACATCAGGCAAGTGAATGGCGTTCACCAAATGAGCCGAGACCAAAAAAATCACGTCGTTTTCAGTCAAAAAAGAAGGCAATGCTCACGGTTTTCATGGATTACAACGGTATAGTGGATCGTGAAATTTCGCCAGAAGGTCAGACAGTAAACAAAGAGTATGTATTATTTGGGCATTATGAGATGTTTGCGTGAAGCAATTCGCCGAAAGAGACCAGAATTGTGGACAGAAAACTCGTGGATTTTGCACCATGATACCGCACCGTCGCACAGTGCCATCATTATTCGTAATTTTTTTACGAAAAATGCAACAAATACCATACAAAAGCTACCGAATCCACCTGATTTGGCTCTCTGTGATTTCTTTCTGTTCAATCGAGTTAAAAAACCATTACGGGGAACGCGTTTCAACAGCCAAGAGGAAGTAATGGAAAAATCGCAGGAACCACTGATGGACATACCGAAAACCGAATATAAAAAATGTTTCGAGGATTGGATCAAGCGCTGGCATAAGTGTGTTGCAGTCGATGGGGATTACTTTGAAGGGGACAATATAGATTTAGATGAATAAACAGTTTATATTTAATTTGCAATGCAGAAATACACTAAACATAACTATAAAAAGAAGGGAAAATGTAAAGCATGGTAAATTGGTCAATAGTGTTAAATTGTTGTGAGACCAATACCGGACTTTTCATAAGGTATCGTAGAAAAAAGACGCAATCGATATATCTCAGCCAGAGACAATGTGTTCCAAAGATTTAAAAAAACTCGTTCTGTGAACATTCTTAAACGATATTTCACGGTGAGTGTCGTTAGTGTGCTATAAATTCGATGAATTTCGATGTGTATAAAGTTTTTGTAATATTGCATCATCATCAAATAGCGTCATTCGGGTGGTTTGGGCCACCCAATTTTTTTCGTGCTTGCATTCGGATGAATATTTATGGATTGAAAATAGTAGAAAATTATGTTTTTGAATGAGGTATTTTTTTTTTTTTGTAATTTCATTACAAAAATGTATATGAAAACATGTCGAACTAATCGCGGAATAATAGACATTGATGCTCCGATTTAGAGCCAGAATTGGATCAAGCATCTTTTTTCCTTTTTGAGGCCATTTGAATAATAAAAACCTCATTTTCATTGATATTGTGTATTTTGATTTCATTTCTGCTAGTTTTCTACTGTTTTTTTTTTTAGATTTTTTAACCCAGTAACCCCTAGCGGTGCCATATGGCACCTTGTCGCTGAGCCGTTCCTGAGCCAGGTTCAAAAACAATTGTTTTCTCAACTTGTTTTTGATGATCTATTTACTTTGGTTCCCACTTGTCCTTAATGGGTTAAAGCGGCTCAAACTACACGACAAATTTTTTTTTTTGCCCAAATTCAACGCACTTGTGTAATGGAAAAAAGTTATGCTTTTTGCTTTTTTTTTGGAAAAATCAATGATGCCGAAACGTAAATATTTGAGATTAGCTTTTTAGATACCGACTTTTTGATATTTTCATCCATTAAGATTTTATAGCCAAAAAAACAAAACATGGTTCAAACCACCCGACAGTCCCCTACTAAATATTGAAAGAAAAAAAAATCTGTTAATTTATTTTCCGAAGGATCATTACACAGTATTGGTCTGGCCACAGGTACGTCGAGCCAGAGTCGTTCACGACTAAGTTTCAAAGGAGAGGCGAGAGGACTCCATCCTGGGGGGTACTTCTGCTTGTGGATCTCCTAATGGAAGATTTACTCAGAGCTGAGTTGATGTCTGTTGTTTTTTTTTAACGTGTGATCCATCGAATGCATAAATAAAACACCGATGTTTTGATTTATGCGTGATGATCCGGCATTGTATGGTAAATTTTTTTAGCAAGATCGTTATGAGCGACTCCAACTGTATCTACCTACACTCTATGTATTTATATCGGTTTTTGCAATGTTTACATTTTTTATCGTCTTATACATACATATATGTTTTACCTTTCTTTTTTCAACTATTCGCGTCTTCTCTTTTGCCGTTCTATTTTGTTTTATACTTCTTTCTAAATTGCTTCATGGTTATAACTTCTAAACAAAAGATATTCAACAACAACAAAAACAACAGTGGTCAACAAAACAAAGTATGAAAGAGATGCAAAAAAAAAAAACAAGAGATAATTTCTTTCCTTATCTTTGTTATGTTCAATTTCCCCGCTCTTCTCTTCATTGATACATATATCTCCTTTTATCTTTATTCTACATAATTTGTTTCTGTAATTTCTGTAGTAAATATTAATAAATAGAACATATAATTTTCTAAAAAGAACAATTAAATACATGCTTATTTTCTTAATGAACACAAAATACCAAGAATATTGGCAGTGGTCAAAATTAAAAATACAAATTGATTTCTGTGTGTAATGTTGAAAAAAACCAACCAAAATTATTATTTAAATATTTAAAGAACTAACGTTAAATTTATTGAATTTAAATTACAAACAAATGCTTGAAATTATAGTTTAGCGTGTGTTTCACATTCATTGTAAATAATATTTAGCTAGAAAAACAGTAAATCAAATAACAAACAACTGAAATAAAAATCATATAAAAATACAAAATTATTACTGACGGAAAAAATATTTTAATCGAAATCATCATGGGTTAAATTCGGCATTTTGGTAAAAAATAAAAATTTGTTGTGTCGAATTTTCTCGAAATCCAAAAATCGAAAATATTCAAAAAATATACTGCGCTATGGCAACCCTACTTAATGTATTTATTTCCTCTCAACGAGTCGAAATATGCGAACATGCAATTTAATGAAAAATCCCCCAAATTTTTTACTCTTACTACTGAAACTCAACAAAGTACTAAAATTTACTCTTTGTTTTCCCCTTACTCAACAGAAATTACACTCAAATGACAGAAACTACTCATGCTCTCTTTAACCATATTTGCTACTCTCTGTTTACCGGCGCTTACTTTGTTTTTTTTTTTTTTGTTGTTTGGTTTTTGTTTTCTGTTATATTCGTAAAATCTCTGAATAGGTACTTTTTTTTTTGGATTTTGGTCCTCTTCCAGAGTGCGGTACTTTTTTCCGCCCCACATTAGTAGTAACATTTTACAATTGCAAATTTAATGCATAGTAGTTTTGGCATTCTATGATGAAATTTTCTTAATTGATTTTATTTATATAAGTAAACAAAATGTTGGTTTCATTTTGTTGTGAAATTGATAATGTCGGAAATTGTGAAATGCCTAAATTAAAAGCGTAAATGGTGAATTCACGCTGGCTGGCAAAAGTTGCAAATACGTGTTTTTTAGTATTTTTTTATACATATATATTTTCTCTGTTTTTGTTAATCAAGAAAGAGCGAAGAGTAGTCGGAAAAAGAGCTTTTTGGTCTTTTGCATTAATTTTTTTTTTCTTTCGCTTGTATGTTCTTATGCTTTTTCTTCTTTTTTCCCCCAAATATGCCGCGACTGTACTTTTTTGTATGTTAAGTAATTTTTATTTTTGTCTTATGTTTACTACATTTTTTGAGTACTTATTGTCATATGTTCTCATTGTACATTTTTTTAAAATTATTATTGCTGATTTTTTATTGTGCTCTTTCTCTTCTTTTTTTTTTTTGCAGATTTCTTGTGTGATATTTCTTATCTCGAAAAAGAAATTATACCTACTCAAAAAAAAAAAAAAAAAATGTAAAAAGTATTTGAAGTATCAAAAATTCCATAATAGTTTGTGTTAATGTTTATTTAGTGCCAAAGTGTAGTTTATTTTCATATAAATGGTTAATTTTTTTTTCGCATATAAATAAAAATGTAAAGTGGAAAGCTGAAAATGGTCTTTCTTATTTTTTGAGTGTCTTCTAAACGCTGCTCGAAATTACAACAATAACTATGTATAGCTGAATGGATATCAAACTCTCAATTAAGGTAAGTTCATATCAATGATATATTCAATTCTACTTCTTCTGATATAGCACCTTTAAGCCCAGAAATAGGTGATTTTACTTACGAGTGGATCCAGAGGTTGGTTGGGAGGGGAAGATTGGTCTTTTTGGTCCTTCCTCCTTTTTGCTTAAATGGGGCATTTGGGGGGTCGCTCTGCATCTCTTGAACTGATTTTGAGGTTTTTCTATTTATAGCCCCACTAATAATTACTGAAGAAAAATCTCGGATAAGATTTTTTATGAACTTTTGGTGCAACGACTGGACTACAAACTCGTAGAAAAATGAGTTGGCGCGACGCAAAGAGTGCGTCTTGCCTTCAATAAAGTGTTGTATCTCCAAAACCGCAGGGTTTGCCATTTTGTTTTTTTTTTTTTTTGGGTGTTTGTAGCAAAAAAGACAAGTTTATTACTATTTGAAACGGAGCTAGAAAACACCCAGCTAACTTGGAATGAGATCAAAATAATAATCTTTTAACGGCCCATCAATAGCTGCACGCACCTCATCCATTGGAAAATTTGTCACAGCACGAATCAAAGCTGACTTTAGCGAATCAAAGTCAGGGTTTCTTTTGTGGCAAACCATGTCCTCTAAAACTGTCCATAATTTGTAATCCAGCGGGTTTAAATCGGGACTGCCAGAGGGCTATTTTTCAGAGGAAATGAATGCTGGCAAATTGGTTTGAAGCCAGGTTTGTGTCGTTTTAGCTTTATGGGCCGGCGCAGAGTCCTGCTGGAAGGTTCATGACTGATTTTGGAACAGAGAAAGGCTAAGTGGCTTTACAACAGCTTCCAAAACGGTTTCTATGTAAACTTGTTCGCAGAAATGCAAGTCAGTGACCCCATCATAGGAGCCACCCCATCAAACGATTACTGAAGCTGGGTGATGGCCGTTTTCGACACGTGGAATTAGTTCAGATGCACCCTATCATTTTGTTTGCTAAATTTTTCCTGCACGGTAAATATCTTTTCGTCGGTAAACAAGATTTTTCTATGCAAGTTGTTAGCGTGCTTCACCAAAAGACGTTTGCATTTTGTCATCCTATTTCTTTTCAAAACTGCAGGCAACAAGTGTCCGGTACGGCGTTTGAAGGCCCCAAGTCTTTTTTAATAATCCGACTTATGGACTTCTGCGTGATTTTCATCTCACGGGCCATGATTTTTTGTTTTCGGAGCGGATTTCGTTGAATTCTTGATTTGACAGCATTGATGACTTGCGGCGTCCGAACTGTACGTGGACGGCACGACCGGGGGCGGTCTTTAACATTTCCAGTATCCTTAAACAGTTTTATGCACCGATGGACGAACATGCGACTAATTCCGAGCGGGCAGAGTGTTTTGAAAATATCACTTTTTTCCATTTTACACTTAAAAAGCGCTGTAACAGCGATACGGTTCTCGTTATCTGACCATTCCATGGTGAAAGCTGAATCAATTTCGAAATCCCGTTGCAGACTAACGCTTTAAAGGTTATGTTTCATAAACCATATGATTATAATAAGCTGTGTTCAATTCTTCTATTGGAATGGGTGTGTTCAATAATGTAACAGTATTTATGTCCCTACTAATTATAAATGCCAATAATAATAAATGAAAATTCAAAAAAAAAATGTCATAACAAATTTAAAATTGTCTAAGGTTCTTCCTTATTTTCATAATGACATAGCATTTAATGTTTATATTTCCGTATTTATGAGACTAGATACATGAATTCAACACCTTCCTACCCAACCTTCTATTAATACCATTGCACCTGCATTACTTATGAGTGCTCCTCGCTCCTCTTCCTCATTCTACTCCACCTCTGAACAAATCTATCAAACGAATGAACGTACGACAAAAAAAACAACTTTACCTACAACAAACTTAAAATAATTAACGTCAAAATGCATTAATCAATATTTTTAAATGTAAACATGACAAAATGATTTCGCACAATGTTACTACTTACATTGTGTGTTGTGTTGACAGTTGACAGCTGACATCTCTATCACTTCCATCATATACTTCTCCCCCTCCTCCTTTTCTGCTTACTCCGCCATTCTTATTTTTTTTTTTTTTTGGTAGGCTGTTGTTTTTTTTTTTGCTTAGTTGGCTATTAATGTCGCGTCCTCTTGAACAGCGTCGTGTCTAATGTAAACAGTAGAGTACGAGAATGAGTACAACTGAATAAAAAAAACAAAAAAACAAAAACGAACTAAAAACCTTTGAAACTTTTATGATGATAACAATGAAAACAAACAGCAAAATGCAAAAATGCATTTTCATTTTGAGATAATTTATTTTTAAATTTTTAAACTATTTAAATATTTAAATTTTTCTTTTTGTTGGTTGCTAGTTTTGATTTTGTTTTTGTTGCCCCAATGCGAAACATTTGCAACATTTGCGTGGCATGGTGTGGCGAGGTATGGCACGACAGTTGTGGGCTCGCTATAAATAGCTAAAAAAAAATCGCGTACATTAATGTCTGGCTGTAAAATTTGCATTAGAGATAATTTCGGGCCAACACCACATCATTGTATGAAATTGAATGAAAAATGAACACTTCGTTGCCAAAAAATTGCGCGTGCACACTTAAATATACGGAACCATCAGCTAAAACCAGACGCACTCTGATCGTTTAGGATCCGCTCGTGCGAACTTCACATCCGTTAAAGGTTGACCATTTATGCAAGCATGTAATAAAATTTTTATTTGAAATTATTTTAGAAATAGCATTCAAAAATCTTCGTCTTGTCGCCATTGACATAGTGACACATGATCAGTTTAGATAATGAAAACTTTTGAAATCAGTAAATATTTATGGGTCTGTGGTAACCTCAGTTTTTTTTTTTATGAGTTTCTGTTGATAAAAACTATTTAAATTGGAGGTTTAATAAATCGAATGACCTCAGTGATCGTTTATTAGATTGTTAGCGTACGAAGGATCATTTGTTAGCTATAGGATAAGAATACTTACCGATTGCCCGCTCGGGTTCGATACTCAGCATGGCAAAAATATAAAATACAAATTTTTCTACATGACACAACCTTGGCTAGCAATAGTAAACCTTCAGTAGTAAAAATTGTTTAAAAAAAAGCTTTTCACTTCGTCGTTCAGGTTCGGAATAAAACTACATGCTTTTTTTTTTTTAGACCCAAGAGCAAGAGTTATCATTTAATATAACGCTGTAGCTACGAAGCTAGGCTTAACATATTTCTATCATGTCATAATGTTAAGATGGATTCAAAAAATGCGACAGAAGGTCAGGGAAAGGAGGGGAGGCGTGTTTCATCTTGCGTTCCTCTATTATCTAGCCTATTATTCTAGAAGTAAAAACCTAGAGGTATTTGCCAAAAGCAATACCATCTCTCCTCTTGAGTTAATTTTCCCCTCTTTATTTTCGCCTACTTAAACTTCTTAGACTCTCTATAGAAACTCAAAAGCTTGAGGGTTCCTGGAAGGAGCTTGTTCGCAATGAACACATACTGGAAGCCCTTAATAGTTTAGGAATGAAAAAGTGTGCTAGCTCCTGGAACTCGGCTTTCTAAGCTTGCATGACAGACAATGGGACATTCGGCAGTTGCCCGCCCTATCCTCACGAATGACTGTTGGATCGCTAGATCACATGGCCGCAGTACTATAATTAACACCTTACCCAAAAGTCTGGTACCCCAGGCAGACGATCACACTATTCTAAAGATTTGTTTTGAAAACTCAAATCTCAAAATTCGACGATCGGGACACGATTTTACCTTCATCGGTCTCTGGCAAGTGAGTAGAATTTAGATAAGATTTGAGGTTGGGCTGAACTAAACCAAAGCTCTCAGCCTCAAGGACCATTGTACTATATTCAAGATAGAGCCAGTAGAAGAAAGCAGAAAGACAGGAAAGATATATGAGGAGATAAATGGAAGGAAGAAAAGTTTAAAGTCTCTCAATCTGGAGCTTCTTTTTTCCACGAATGAAACTTAGAAGCTCAGGAAGAGAAAGAGGATGAATATTACTTACGTCACTATCCAACAGCTTTAAACTGGTTCTCGCGAATGCCGAACAGATATAGATATAGTGCTCAGTAGTATCGATGTCCTCAAGACAAGATCGGCAAGACGGATCGGTGATGACGCCCATATTGATCATGTGGTGACAACATGTGGTATGCCTGGTGATAACACCTTCCATTAGTCTCAGATCCGTCCTTCTGAATTTCAGAAAAAATTCTGCTGATTTCCTGTCGCCTTGTCTCACTAAGCACTTTGGGATTCTGCAGAAGCCAAGCTCGGAACATCTTCTATGAATAGAACCCACGAAGTCATTGATCCAACGCATGATCTCCACATAGAGGATGCCAAAAAAAAAGGTGCCGGCCCTCATGATAAAATTACAGATCCCTCGTTGGCCAATTGGTTAGCTAACTCATTCCCTGTAATACCACAGTGTCCTGGAACCAAAGTTAGTAAAGGCTTTCAGTGCAGCCTGGATATCACTGAAGATGCCTATGCGAATATTTTCTCAATTACCCAGCCCACATTCAGGATTGTGAAAACTTCCGTTAGAAAGACTGTCGCCATCTGTCCAGTGGCAAAAAAGTACTTGATTTTTTCGTTCAAGTACCAATCGGATCCAGTACCGCTTGAGATTTTGGATCCGTCAGTATAGAAGGCATGACGTGATGAGTATGACTGTATTGTGTACACTTATGGGTCAAAAATGAACTATGAAGTAGATGCTGAAGTCTTTTAAAGAGATTTAGATTTATCAAATATACAGATTCAACAGGTTAATTGTCGTTAGAATTAGGGGAGCATTAGCAGAAATGCTTTGGCTAGACAGGGGTCCTCGTTGGAGTCATCTCAGTAAGTAAATAGTCAGTTTTAGTTCCTCTAAATCTGATTTTCTCTCACTTTTTGCTACAATCCAACATCAGATGTAGAAGTTTGGATACGTGCACCACATCAAGAACGATGTGGCTCCAGGTCAATCTCTCCAAATTTAAAAAGCTCTTATCTCTTTTCAAGGTGAAAATTGCACGAATCCCAACGATATATGAGGTCGGTTCCCGTACTTTTTGGGTAAAGTCTGGTAAACTGAGAGTAAACGAAAAATGCTGATACATAAAAATGCACAAAAGTACGGGAAAGCACAAAACCACTTTTCTTGCACGAAATAAAACATCAAATTTTAACGACAGTTAAATTCAAAAAACAAAGTTTCTGTGACATTTAATAAAATAAAAATTGTTAAATCTTGCTAGAAGATAAATAAATAATGAAAAAATTAAACATAAATTGTTCGCCTGACTACTTTTGTAGGATCTTCTGGTTCACAATCATCATTTGCATTATTCAGAAATAGCAGAAGCTTCTATAGCGTCAGAAGTTAAACAGACAATTGCCTCATTAACTTGTGAAGAATGTAGTTAAAAATTAACTAATATACTATTAATTAATTTTCAAATGTCTTTCAAACATTTTCCATTTTAAATAACACTTATTTTTATAAAAATTCTTTATTTATTTATTAATTTAAAATTTTCAATAAATTTTCACAAACCAAAACAGCTGATTGCTTGACACTTTTAACATTTTTACCCGAAAAAAAGTGCGGGCTATTTCGTGCAAAAAGAAGACAATTACTCTCTCATCTCTGTTCTCATTTGCAAGTTTTTTGAGTACGGGAACGCTTTCTGGGCTGTTTTGGGCGAACGCGTTCACCCGCGTTGTAGTTCGGGAACAGACCTATGGAATACGGAACATAGGGCGAGTGGATTACATGCAGCGATACAATGTGTTCCGTATACGGTTTCTTTTCTTTCTGTTACATATCAAAACCAAGATATCGGTATCAAAAATTCCCTATTTGAGTTTCCCATTGTTGAAAGAGAAGGGTCCACTCAACCTAACCTTACGAATCTATTTCCTTTCTCCTTCTGGAATCTATTTTCCTATATCAAGGCAAAGCATAATTGTCAATGGACTGAGGCCTATGATCGTCCTGGCCTTTTTCGTTTTTTTTCACTTAGAGAACGTTAGCGTTTTTCAATTGCTCAGTTTTCAAGGGCTGCCAAGTTTTGGCTATTTTTCAAGGTCAATATTCTTCCGAATGAAGTGGTGATTTCTTTTTTATTTTCTGTAGTTGCTAACGAAATTAGCGAAAATGATGTAAATTTTTGCCCAAAACAAAAAATGGTTTTAAAAAAAAACTCTTTATCTCGAAAACGATAAATACTCAAAGTTTCAACCCTTTCTAGCTCAAGGAGTTCCTGTGCTTTTTAGCACATTAAGTCGTTATCTGACTCTTTAAAGTGCTTTTATGACCCTGATTTCTATTAAAAATTATATGTTAATGATAATGTGACAAACAAAGTAAGTAATAAATTCTAGTCATTTTGCTTAAGGTCTTTGGAATTAATTTC
Source organism: Toxonevra muliebris (assembly GCA_963691655.1). Lineage (NCBI taxonomy): Eukaryota > Metazoa > Arthropoda > Insecta > Diptera > Pallopteridae > Toxonevra > Toxonevra muliebris. Next base: position 114,820,463 of record OY829326.1, on the reverse strand, counting down.
AACTTCTTGATAACCACTTCAGGGTTTCAATTTGTAGCTTATGATTTTATTTGCAGCCTTAAAACTGCGCTATAATAGTAAATATTTAAACTGTAATAATTTATATTTTAACTTACATACCTAAAGACATTTGTCCTTTAGCAACAATTTACTACATAAAATATATTGTTGTTATTTTCTTTATCTCTCTCCCTCTCTCTTTGTCTATTACTAACTACTTATGTCTACATTGTTTTTTGTGTATTTTTCCTATTGAATTTTTAAACGAAATAACACCTTTTTTATTTTTTTTTTTTGTTATTTGTATAATGCAATTTATTTATTATTTATTTATACAATGTGGTGTTTTGTAGTGTGCTGCACTTTTTTTTTTGTTGATATTGCACTTTTTTCTCTGTCATTAAATACAACTTTATAAACTTTGCAAGTTTTGAGTTACAGTTTTGTTTGTATTTTAACCCATTACTGCACTTATGACAAAAAAAAATTTTACTACATTATAATAAGAATATTAATATTTGTGTTTCTTCTACCGGTTACAATAAAGTTTGGCTTTGTGTCAATTAGTAAGGTAGTTGAAAATTTCTTACCCAGTCCATAGTAGTATCTATTAGACAATTGTTCAATTTGAAACTGTCAACTTATATGAGGTTTTCCATGAAATCAAAAAGGGATTTATTTATTTTACAGTTTTTCATTGGTCGAAATAGAAATCGACTTCTCAATTCCTTGTTTAGGTTAAATTAAAGGAAAGGGCTTAGAAAGTCGGCCAAACTTTGATCCATTATAATGCTCTTATACGGTGGTACTTTGAACAATTTTACTCTCTTTTTCCCATTTTTAAAAAATCTGTACTCTTGAGGAACTTCCAAAAATATTGGTGAAATCTTTGCCAGTTCAGAGAACTGAACTCTTCGAAAAGTCTGTCTCTTAAGAAATTTGATCCTAAGAAAGTTGTTTAGTTCCTTTCTTTCTTTCATAACTTGGGGCTTTGGTACAATAGATTTTATAGGCGGCAGTGCCTGACTTTCGGGTTGTCCCATCCTTTCTTCAAAAAAAAAAAATAATAATAAGGTCATGAGTTGTTGTTTCTTATCAGAAATATATTCATTACTCTTTTCTTATCATTATGATATTTTCTTTCTATCCTCTTTGAAGAAACTAGATTGCTTTGATTATGCCATGCACAGCAATAAAATTCAGTGGAAACCAGACCGGCTTTTAGAAAAGAAATGTAATTTAAATGGGCTCCAAAAGAAAGGTTCGAAAAATGGGCGAAAATTTAAATTTTATTTTGTAATTTGGCACACCATGGTTTTTTTTGGCGAGAAAACTAATCTGTGACTTCTATTTTGATCTAAAGTAGGTATATTCCAAAAGGGGTTCCGTAGTAAAAATCACGGAAAAGTTGGACCTCCCGGTTTTGTTGAAATTTTGTGCACCAGAGGTTTTGTTTTGGCCAACCTATTTTTGTCCCCTATTTTGATCCAAAAAGTACAAAGGGGGAGAGAGGGGGTTCCGTTTTGTTCAAAAAAAGAATGATGTCAAACATCCTGGGGTTACAAAATTAATCCGTTATAGTAAACACGGAGGGACTAACAAAAGTTCGCTTAGTGGCTAAAAGGAAAAGGCTGTTTTTAATTTTATAACTTTAATCTTTATCGTTTTTAAAATTTTCGACGTAATTGCCATTAACTTCCATGCTTTTTGAAGCTGGTAGATCCACTTCGAAAAACTGTCATCAAAATCGTTTCTTTTTAGGTTTGAAACTTCGATATTAACTGCACTAATTATCTTTTCATTATTGCGGAAGACCTCTCCTCTCAATTTTTTTTTTTAAATAACCAGAAATCACATGGACGAATTTCTTCAATCCCTCGAGAACGCAATGAAGTTGTTCGTTTTTTCAGCAGTGTGAGATGGGGCGCACAGTGTAACGATCCCATATAAACCGCGGCGAAAAATAGTAAGCGCTGTTTAATATTAATAATATTTGGTAGTTGAGATAGTCTAATTAAAGTAAAGTCGTATTCTAAAAATGGTACCGATTGGACTACTGCCACGCCCGCCTCCCATATAATTCAAACACTTAAATTGCAATAACTTTTTAAATATCTGTAGCATAATGACGGAATTTGGTGTGCAGATGTATAAAAGAAGTTCCTTGTTCAATGAAGAAAAAATGGGAATGCTACCACGCCTACTTAAGAAAGTTGCTAAAATGTCAGAAAAAGAAGCTCTCCATAAGAATGAAACTGCACATTTTAATTTATAAATCAGTTTTCCTATCCTTCAATATAATAAAGCTGCCAAATGCCACTTCAAAAACTCTCAAAATTTTAAATAACTTTTCTATAGACACCAAAAACGGAAACATTGAAGGCGATTCTTGCCGTCAAATGTAATATCCATGCGTTGATTTCTATAAATATCTCATAGCAAAGCCGGAATCGCTTCGTCAAATTTCTTCAAACCACAAATTCAATACAACTGCAGAAGGAGATATGAAAATGGAAAACGAAGACGATTTAGATGATGCATAAATTGCTTTCCTTGTTAATTTTCATTGAAAAAATTGATACCGCGAAATATACAGTTTTTTTTAAAATCGATTTACAGTTTTTTAAAATTTTTTGTAAGAAATATACAGTTTTTAGTCCGAACAAAGATACGAGCGTTAAGCATACTATAACCCTTTAGCAAATGGTATTTTTAGTTAGGCGAGTCCACAAAATTCAAGCAATAATTTATATAGTATCTTAAAAGGTAAAAAAAAATCGGATAAGAACCGGTTTCATAAAAGGGTAACCGGTACCAGAAAAACCCGAATTCATTTTTGAAATCATCATGCCATAATCCTTTATGACATTAAGTTTCATTAAATTCAAACAACTCCTTTTATTTTTTTCCAACTTTTATATGGGGACGGAGCACTGTGCTCCGTGTTGACTAGAAACTGTTTTTGACAACTAAGCGAACTTTTGTTAGCTCCCTCGTACAGAATTTATTTGGAAATTAATTGTGACGTCATGGTTACCACACCCGAAAATCCGATGTTCGACTTGCTATCTCCGTTGCAGCTATAGAAAGTTGTATCGTTACGTGGTTATCCCTTGAGAAAAGTCTTTCATTCGTTATCATACTTCATGCAGTTAACATAGCGCGTTACGTCTTCGGTATTTTCGGAGATATGTGTAGGTAATAACAACATAAGCTTCGGTTGCATAGGCGCATATGCGTTTTGATGATCAAGCACATATTAATTGAAACTAAGTGAAATAGACCCTCTTCATATCCGACCCGGTTGTTCATGTTTTCTGAAAACACTAATGTGGAGATGAGAAGACTTGAAGGCAGTTAGCCCTTTGAAAAACGATTCAAAACAGAACTTAGTAACAAAAAGAAATGGGAAGGTATATCTAAAACGTACAAGATAGAACAGCATATGATAACATGGTACACAGACGGTTCTCTCACTGAAGAAAGAACCACTGTTGGAGTATCTGGGCCGAGGATAAAATACTCTGAGCCCATGGGTAGGTACACCAGTATCTTTCAAGCGGAAATATACACAATTGATAGGTGTGCATACTTTAATCTCAAGCGCAACTACCGGAATCAAAACATTGCGATCCTAACCGATAGCCAAGCGGCTATCAATGCACTTAAGTCTCACCAAGTTACCTCAAAACTGGTGATGGAGTGCCTTGATAAACTAAATACGCTTGGGTCATATAATCAGGTTTGGATCCTTTGGGTTCCGGGTCATATTGGGATTAAAGGAAATGAATCTGCGGATACACTAGCAAAGAAAGGAGCATCAACTCTTTTCGTAGGTCCAGAGCCATTCTGTGGAATAGGTAAAGGAACACTCTCTATACGAATTCAGAAAAAAGAAGAAAATCAAAGGAAATTATACTGGGTACATAGACCAGGATTAGAGCATTCGAAAGCACTATTAGGAACCTATAACCTAAACCGCTTCAACGAATGTATGAATTTGTCAAAGAATAGTCTTAGAATCATTACAGGAATTCTAACAGGTCATTGTAGGTTGAACTATCACCTAACAAACCTGGGAATTACAGCTAATGAATCATATAGGTTTTGCAGAGAAGATAAGGAATCTGCAAAGCACATCTTAGGACAGTGCCCCGCACTTATGCATATTCGTAAAAGAAATCTGGGTAACCACCAAATACCAGATGATAATCTCAACTCCATAGAAGTAGGATCCATACTAAAATTTCTATTGGAGGCTGGATTTATGGAAATACTATGAGTCCATGAAGGGGCACAATAGATCTTAAAGGTCGCAGTGCGCTACCCCAATAATAATAATAAAAATAGCCCTTCGTAATAGAACACACCCGGTGAAGAGGTATACTACTATAGGCTGTAATAACCCCACGTTCAAATCAACTACTCAAGACCCACATTATCAGTATTATGAGTAAAATAATACTACATAGTAGTAAAAATTGTAAATCTTAAAAGTTATTATCAATGGCGTTTCAAAATTCATTCGCTGAAATTTTAATTCATTATCAATATCAGACTGTAAAATCTTATAAAAAAAAAACTTATCAAACCTCGATTACTATGTAAGGCGCCCGCCACACGTTTTTGATAATAAAGTTATGGCTAGTTTTGGCTTTTGTTGTTGTAGTAGTAGTAGTAGTAGTAGTAGTAGTTGCTGTATCTTTTTGCAAATTATACTATTCTTCTTCTTTGTTTTCTTTGTTTTGTTTGTTTTGTTTGTTGTTTGAAATGTGTGACAACTACAATGTTATTATCGTCGTAATAATCAACGCCGTTCGTGTAGTTCAGTCGTCATCATCACCTTAATCATCATCATTAGAATATTCCTTCGCCGCAAGTACTTGAACTATCTACAAATTACATATTCTTGAGTAGAGTGTACTGTGCTCTATTACTAAATGTACACAAGGTGTTTTCATTATTTACGCAGTTGAAAATTTCCATTTAATATTAGTAGGTGCCTAATGTGTGCATTTTTTTTTTTTGCCGTTTGTTTGTTTTTGTTTTATTTTGTTGTTGTTCTTGTTGTATTTGTTGGTGTTATTGTTGTAGAATGTGCAACTACACGCGAATTGCGCAACTTTTTTTTTTTTTTGTTATTAAATATTCAGTTTGAAAAATGCGCGCCAACTATCAACACTTTTCACTTCAGGGGTAGTGCTGGTGGTGGTGAAAAGTGTACGAAGCTCTTGCACTTTCTTTTCATTACATTTTAATAATTTATTTCACCTACATATCAATACAATTTTTTCTACTTTGTTTGTATTTCATTGAATTTTTATTTCATTTAATTTTCAAAGCAACTTTGTTGTTAGATATATGTAAGTATAACTTTTTCTTTAAGTCTTGTAATTTGAGATATTGTTTGTTCTCTCTACAAAGTTCAATTTGGGCGTAATTTTCATAGACTTGAGGTAGGTTTTCTCTAAAGCAAGTAGTTTTTGTTTTTCGTTGTTTCTATTTACTTTGTTTTTATTTTTCATACTAAGAAAGTTCAATAAACTTTGCATAAACAGTAATGTTCTTTTTTTTTTGTTTTCTTTGGAATATCAATCAAAATTTATGGTTTGTTTTGGTTTTGATTTCATCTTCATCAAAATGCGGGTATTTACTCTTGAAGTGACAAAAAAAAAAAAAAAAAAAAAAAAAAAACTTGTGACTGAAAAATTCTCTGACGTTTTACTTCCCTCCCCAGATTGATTTAAGAATATCAATTACCAACGAAATTAACCACTTTGCTGCTTCAGTTTTATTTTTATTTTAATAAAAAACACAAGCGGTTTTTAGTTTGAATCGCGGTAATTGATGTTTATGTTTAAAACTTAAATCTCTTTCTAGAGATTTTTTATTATCAAAAATTATTTTGCTTTGATTGATTCGCTTTGAATTATAGTCCTTAGTTGTAAGCTTTCTACTAGAGTTGCATTTCCAAATAATTTTGGGATGAGCAATGTTTTTGTGGAAGTAATATACATTAGATTTAGAGTTTAGAGTTGTGAGAGGGCTGGACTTAACCAAAACACTCGGTCAACGAGGACCCAGGGATTGAACCAGTAGAAGTGAGTAGAGAGATAGGAAAGTTATGTGGGTATAAATGGGAGGAAGAAAGGTCTAAGGTTTCTCAATCAGGACTTCTTTGTTTCACTGATGAACCTTAGAAGCTCGGGAAGAGAGAGTATGGACATTATTCATACTCAAGACATCACTACCCAACAGCCTTAATCTGATTCTCGCGAACGCTGGACAGTTACAAAGATAATGCTCCATAGTATCGTCGTCCTCAAGACACGATTGGCAAATTGGATCGGTGATGACGCCCATGTTAGTCATATGCTGATCACATGTGTTGTGCCCTGTGATGACACTCACCAGTAATCTCAGGTCCTTTTTTCTCAGTTTGAGAAGAAATTCCACTGATTTCCTGTTAGGTTGTCTCACGAAGAACTTTGCGGTTCTGCAGGAGTCAAGCTCGGACCATCTTTCTCTATTGATAGAACCCACGAAATCGTTAATCCAATGCATGATCTCCCCAGAACTTACGCCAAGAAAAGGTTCCGGGCCCCATGGTGTAATCGTAGAGCCTTCATTAGCTACTTTATCAGCTAGTTCATTCCCTTCAACAACACCGTGTCATGGAATCCATATAAGGCATAACTTGTTGTGTTTTGCAAAACTATTTAGTTTTGCCTTACACTCGCTGACCAATTTTGAGGAGGTGACAGGGTTAGCAAGGGCCTTCAGTGCAGCTTGGTTATCACTGCAGATACCTAAGCACTTTCCATGCCATCTCTTCTCAATTATCCAGCTCACCACGTCTGGGATAGCGAAAACCTCCGTTAGGAAGACTGACGCCATCTGTTCAGTGGAAAAAGAGTACTTGGTCTCATCGTCCAAGTACCAACCGGATCCAGTACCGTTTGAGGTTTTGAATCCGTCGGTATAGAAGACATGACGCAGACCCCGGAGAACGACCTCTGGACTTAATCATTGATCACGTTTCCATAGAAACCGATAGAAACCGTGGGTGCCGTTAAGGGTACCCCCCCCCCCCCCCCCCCCCATTCTCGATTTAGAATTTCCGCGATATTCAATGGGCTGGTAAATAAACAAAAATAAATTTTTGAGGTTTGGATATCTGCGCATATGTATTTCGAAACTTTAAAAACAAGAAAAAAATTCTTACATTGTTGTTTTACAAACATTTTAGCAACATTTTCCGTCGTCAATAAAAATGCAATTGCAAATCACTGGAATGCCTGAAATCAAAAAATCAAACAGAATTTGATAAAGTACATGTTATTATTATTATTCATTTCGGACAAAAATTCACAAAATGGCGGACCTTTGAATGTATTTTTTCGAAAATTCAATGCTTTATGGTTAAAAACTGGGCTGAAAATTATAGAAAATCTTTATCAATCTTCTTGATAATAGTCTAAGTTATAATTCAAATTTCAAAGCGATTGGTTGAATAGTTTTTGAGTAACAAAGTCCGCCAATCGCAAAAAACACTGTTTCAAGAAAAATGCGTTGAAAGTTTTGTGAAGCAATGTTTCGTATATAAAACCAACTCACCTTCAATCAGCTATGCCTGGTCCATACAAAATCCCTTCAGACTCTTCATAGGCTTGGTTTTCTTGGTTTCGAACAAGACAATAAAAAAAATCGTACCCTTAAAGCCAAATGGCCGGACCGTTTAAAAGTCTATACAAAAGTAAAAGGCGAACATTTTCAATGAAATTTTTTTTTTCATATTTACAATTATAAACAAATTTTATAAGTACAAAAAGTTTCTACATTTAACTTTGACAGCGTTTTAAACTTGTAATAGGACTAAGTATATCGAACCAAAACCATGTTCCAAACTTGACTATTCGTAATGTTTAGAAAGAAGTTCGAACGAAATTAATTAGCTTGCCTTCTGGGTTATGAATTATTTTGTCGGACACTATATATGAAAAAGAAGAAATTTCAAATTTCTTCTTTTTTTTTCTCTCCAAAATATGAGAATTTTCTAGATATTGGCAATTTTATTTACAAAACTCTTATCACTTATAAAATTCGCATGGCAATAAAAAGGTAATAAAATTCTAAGCAAAACGAAGCAAACTAATATATTTACAGAGATGCGCTCGGTGAACACACAAACCGAGGGTAACAAAAGCAAGTGTGTGTGTGTGTGTGTGTGTGTGTGAAAAAGAGAGTTGCAATGAGTGCGATAAATTTACCTGCAATTTCCTTCTTGCTTTTATACACTGTAAATATTTTTAGCGCAAAAAGTAAATATATATGTATGTAAATGTTAATAAATAAATACCCAAATGAATTTCATAATGTTCGTTAAAAATTCTTTCGTTACACCCACAATATCAAATTGCATGCCTTTTATAGTAAAATTCTTGCAATTTCACAATTCCATAAAAGCAGAATATTTAATATTTTTTTGTTTGTTTGTTTTGTTTTGACTGAAATTGACTGAATTTCACAACAAAATGCAAAGTGGTTGTACTTTACTTTGTTTACTAAAGTTGCCATCTCTTTCTATTCACAAATAAAAGAAAACAAAAAGTTAAAATAAAAAGATAATAGCAAGTGGAAAGTTATCATGTTATATTTGTTTTTATTTTGCAAAACAATGACACAGCGAAATATAAAATGCATTTGTATGTATTGGTGCACGCGTGCATTCGCATTTAGCGCGCCAAATTGCAAAATTTTGAATTCATACAGATTTTTAAGTGTATTTTTATATTTAGGTACTGTTTTTATTAATATTCTAGGAAAATAGTTACAAATCTTAAATACTACCTACCACAATAGGCATCATAAATTGTTGGCCATCTTTATGGTCCTAAAATAATTGAGTTGCTAAAGAAATGCTACATACAGTATGTAACAAAATTGAGCACAAAAAGGGAGATTTTTGGGACATAAAAAATAGCCAAAAATGTCGTCATATTAAAAATTAACAGCATAGTTAAGTTTCTACAAATCCAGATGAACAAATGTGAAAACAAATTGTTCAAATCAGATAATATCTTCAGGTTTTAAAAAGGTCTTGAAAGTTCCGAAATTTTGACAATAAATTAAGATTTTTTAAAATTTTTTGGCCAACATTTTTTTTTGCAAACATTTTTTTTTGCAAATTCTATAACTCTACTGTTAGTATGTATAAATACAAACATAACGCAAAAATTTTTAAATCGGATATTGTTTATTGGTGCAGCAAGATGTACAAAGCTTGTCAGTTTTCACGAATTCAGCAAAAATTTTATGAAATATATAAATTATGGTCGGAAATTCTAAATTTAAAACCTCTTCAGAACCAATTTCAGAAACTAGTTTTGTATTATGTTTGAACTTGCAAGGAGCAATAACAGAGCTAGTGGAATTTGAAAAATTTGTGTTCAAATAATTTTGAAAAATTATCATTTGTTGTCGAAATTTCGGTACCCTTTTTGAACCTTTTTGAAGTTATTACCTGATTTCAAAAATTTGTTTCCATTTTTGTTCATCTATGTCCAAAAATATCAATTATGTTATATACAGTATAAGAGTAACCAAAAGCAGATTGGAAATAAATGCGCCCATTCATCAACTTGAGACAATCTAGAGATCTCCTTTTCCGTTCAGGCCTTGATGCCTGGCATCGTTAACCTCATACTGCAGAAATGATTACATTTATGATCATTATAGTATTTTATAAAAAACCGGTTATCAAAAATTAAATCCTTTAGTTTCTGTAGCTGTCATTGGAGTATAGGACTTTTACAAATCATTTCCATTTGGTTTAGTTCTTTGCTCACAAGTTGTTTTCAATACTTTATTCCAAAGTCATCAATTTCTATTTGCGACTTCCTTTTAGGTTGGCTTCCAGTCAATGGGATCTTGGCATAAGGCAATTATTTTAATGGTTTAAATAATAAAATACACCGCAAAATATTTCTGCTGGACTACTGACATCTTGTAATCCTAATTCAAAAGCCCGGGGAAGAAGGCGATTGACACTTTCTCCATAACGTGAAAAGATACAGTAAATCTCAGCTCTTGGTAATTGTAAAACCAAGTTCATACGTTTATGATGTTCAGTAACCTAAAGTAAAATTTTATGAGTAACATTTTTTTAGAACATATTAATTTTCTGTGGACCCTCTTAATTGGGTAAAAATGCAATTTTTCTTTAAAAGAACAAAAAGAACCATAAGGAAAGAAGATAATGGATTAAAATACTCCTAAAATATGTTTATCGGAAGATTTTATTATATGGTACTGAACACATCAACTTTCTCAGATGCAATAATAACCAAGATATCGAATATATTGTTAACAAATTGGTAAACTTTAGGACCATACAAAGAGAAAATTTTACATTTAGGCCAAAAACGGACTTTGCCACAATACTCTGGAGCATTTCAGCTATCCAACAAGCATACTCTGACTCTGATCATTTTCCGTCGCCCATAATTCGTCGTACAGTGTAATCATATATTTTTATTTTTAAATTTGTTTCTAAAATATTTGAAATTATACCATATTGATTAAACTATTTCTTGTAAAATTTTTTGTTTTTTTTTTATTAATCCGTTCCTGAACATTATCTTATCCTTGAAAAACATCTGCAAATAATTTGTAACGCAAAATATCACACTTATCTTATCAATTAATAAACGCAAGCATTAATATAAAATTTTATTGCTAAATTTTCAATTGTCAAAAAGAAAAGAATCTCAAAAAGAAGAGAATCCTAGGAAATTACGTGCTATTTCCGCTCAGGTTAATAAATTTTGTGCGATATTTTCTTTTGTTGATAAAAGAAAATAAAATTAAAGATTTATCACCAGCTGAGCGGATCTAAGCAGTGGTGAATCCAGGACGATATAATAGAGGTTGCATCTACTCCCAAAAATGTGAATGTTTGCAATCTTTTAAGACTTTTCGATAGTGCAACTATTTTAATATAGACTTCGGTTACAATAAATCTTAAGCTAACCCTGTAAGCTTATGGATGGCCGACTTTTGGAGTGCTATATAATGGATTTTGGTTTAGCGTAATTTAATCTGTTTTCCGGTCTGATTTAATGATCTGGGTTTTAGTCTGCATTATGGTCTGAATTTGAGTCTAAGTTTAATCTGATTTGTAGTCTGAATTTGGTTCGATTTTCGAGACTGAATTTAGTCTAGTTTTTGGTCTAAAGATTTCGGTATACTTTTATTTAGAATTTTAGTATGATATCTGGTCTGATTTTTGGATTAAGTTTTAGTTTGATTACACATTGCAATAAAAAATGTAGTCTTCAAATTTTCCAATGATTTTAGAGTAATTCGGAAGTGCTGGTCACGTATCTGAAGTTAGTTTTTCTCTATCACATCTAGGATTAACAGAATATGGTTGTGAAGTCGGAAAATTAGAGTCTTCAAGTATTGCAGACAAATATACTTAATTTAGTAGATACGAATTTTTCGTCATAAGCTAAGTTGTTTATCACAATTAGATAACAAATTTTTGTAATCTGTAATCTATCCTTAAATGCTCCCCACAAAATCACAGTTCGTACTCCCCTTTTTCAAAAATACTCGATAGGAAAACAACCCTTCAGAAAACTTCAGAGAAAATGTTCCTTGCTGAAAATTGTGGTAGGTCCTTGAACATGAGAATAACCTCTGAGGCACACATTTCCCACAATAATGAACGAAACCGAATTTTTCTTCAAAGACAGCTTAAATTACTTTTAAAAAAATTAGAGGACTGATGCAAAAGTTTAAATTTTGCTGCACTGTATTATCAGTCTGATTTTAGGTTTGAATATTGGACTACTTTTGGGTCCAAATTTTGATCTGGTTATTTGTCTGGTTTATAGGCAATCTAGTTTCTGATTTAGTCTCTAGTCTCGTATAGTCCCCCCCATACCCAAATCCTAGACCCGCCACTGGATTTAACGAAAAGTTTTGGTATAAACTGTACTTTCTTCGCCGAGTTCTTCCTAAAAAAATGTTTAATGTTAATGCATAATGGAATTTTCCATGTTTTTTTTTTAATTAGAAAAATTGTTAATAATTCCAAGAATGCAAGTTGATATTCGTTTTTACCTACATATCTATAATTACAAATCGTCTGGTAATAAAGAAATTTTTTTTGCAAAATTAATACGGTATGTTAATTGTTTTGAAAATTCCTAAAACCTAAATTACAATTTCAAATATTCAGTAAATACTTAAAAATATATTTTATCTTTCGTTAGTACTGTAAAAATGTAGCCTTGAGATAAATTCTATATCTACGTACAAACAAAAACCACACACAACTAGAAAGGCAGAAGAAAAATCACTGTTTACAAACAAATTTAGAAAGTTATTATTTAATAAAATTACAGCGCATTTCTTAGATAAAAAAAATTTAATTTATTTTTTGTATTATTTGTTTTTGCACATCTTTTATCATGCTTCCTAAATCTACCTTGTGTACCTTTTTTATTTTTATATATTTTTTTTTTTTGAAAATACAAATAACAAAAAATCCCAATGCACTCAGAAGAACCAAACAAAACAAAACAAAACAGAGAGGTAGAAAAAAAGAAGGGAAAGAAATCGTAAAATGCCGGTACGTAGTTGAGTGTAAAAATGTAAATAAACAGAGAGCAAGCGGTGTTTTCGAGTGTGAGAGCGAGAGCATAAAAAATGTGTATTGTTGTGAATGAGTGGAATTGGAATGAATTTGAATTGAGTGCTTTCTTCTCTGTTATTTCTTTGGCTATAAAAATGTTCCCTCAATTTTTTTTGATTATCTCTTCATATTTCAGGAGCCGTTTCTTTTGAATAAACGCTGGTTTTGAGTAACCGATTTCTGCTTTTGAGTTGTTCTCTACATTTCTCTTGACTGGTTCCTTTCGTTGAAAAAAGAAAGAAAGAAAAAAAAAAAAATAAATGAAATATTGTATACCCTGCACCAGGCCAAGACCTAAAAGGAATGGATGTTGTGAAAAATTCGTCATTCACTCGCTCGCTCCGCTTTGAAACGTTTGTGTTCCGTGTTCAGTTGTTTGTGTCGTTCACTCGGTCGGCTTTTCATAAGCAGTAGCAGCAACAGCAGCAGCACTGTTCATATACATACACAACAAGCAATAAACTTTTTGTTGGTTTATTATCTATCTTCAGTGTTTTTCTGTTGATTGGGTTTGTACAAGTTGTCGGTGTGTTCCTCATCGCACTTTAATTTGTGACTTTCAAGAGAACGGTCGAAAGTCGTCGCGAGTATCGCTCGTCGTATATACATAGGCTCTTGTCGGGTTTTAGGTTTTTTTCTGAACCACTACTCCACTAGCATACCAACAACAACAGCACACACTCAAAACGTTCCCGTTCTTCGTGTATATGTGTGTGTTTTTTCGTTTTACAAATCGAAAGAAAAGTTTTATTGTAACAAAAAACATAAAAATAAAATTCAATAATAAATAAATAAAAGTGGAAGTAAAAAAAATTCATCATTAACCAAAAAACAAAAATATTCTGTTTTTCTGCTGTCTTCTGGTTGAGGTGTAAATACAACTACAACAACGAGGGTTCACAGTGTACGAGTACAGAGCTCAGTAATGCTGAAAAAAGCGAAAACCATTTCATTTTGTTTCTGATACACAGCAAAGCAACAACTCAGCCGGCCGGCAATTTTTTTCATACAATTGTAAGCGCCTACTACTACGAAAAATATTAGTGTTTTCTTTCTAACTGTTTGTGGAAATTAAAAATAATAAATAAATTATAAACAAATTAAAATTTTGTGAAATGTGAAAAGCGCGCGTTTTTAAAAAAGAAAAAAATTTTCCTATTTACAAAAACAAACAATTTAACAATTGTCGATTCAAAACTACAAAAGTGTGAAAAATAAAAATCTTATTAAAAACAAAAACAAAGTAATAAAGCAAAAATCTCTAAGACTTTGTTTAATTGTAAATTTTTGCGTTTAAAAACAAAACAGAAGAAAAACCAAAAAAAATAAAGTTGTTTACTGTTGTCATGCAGAATATCATTGCTACTATTATTGAAAATTATTACGATTATTATTATTGCGACTACAACAACATTTTTACAAAGACGAAGGCTTCAAAGTCTACGACTACGTCTTCAACAACTACAATATTGCAATTGAGTGTGGAAAATTTGAAAAGTAGTGAAAAAGATTTATATTATTTTGTTGTTGAACTACCGCAACAGCAAAGAATATTTTCAAAAATATAAAACAAAGTTCAACAATAAACAAAACAGTGGTGTCAACTCAACAACTGCAATAAAAAAGTGTAAAAAAGTTGTACGCGCTATTTACGCTTATTCCTGAAACGATAAACGTATTCAAAAAAATTTCTTCAATTTTTTGACGAAGATTTTTTTTTTGTTTTTGAGCTTTTGACTAAAGGATAAGGATTTTGTATTCCTCCTAACTCGCTCTTTTCGAAAAACAAAACAGAAAGTGCAAAGAAATTTACTTTGATTTGAATTAAACAGTGGCGTAAAATTTAAATATTTACATTTACCCGCAATTTATTGGATTTGGACATTTAATAATTGTCGTTGCTCTACGTTTGATGGAATCATCTGTTTTTGATTACTAAAAAGAAAAACTAAAAAGGTAAAATTTAAAACGCAAGAAAAAAATTAATATTTTTTTTTTAAATAATTTTTTTTTATTTAATTTCGGTTTCCATTAGTTTTTTTGTATTTAATTTAATTTTCTAAAACAGTTTTATTAATGTTATAGCTGTAGAATTTTTAAGAAAATTTAGTTGCCTGAATTGCTATTTAATATTAATATATTTTGTAGAAATTTATTTATTTGTAAATGTTTTTGTTAAGGAATGATGATAAGAATAGCGATACAATCCTTTGAAAAAAAAACTTTTATCCTCTATTAAATACTTGAAATTTTGATCAAAATTTGATAATCCTCCTCTGTTAATATTTTTTCGTCTAAAAATTTTATTTATTTTTATTTAATATTTACTTTTTTAAATTTGTTATTCTTGCTGAGTTTGTCCTCAGTGTTTTTTTTTAGAACTGATATTCATTTTTTTATTTTATTATTAACTTTGTAATATTTATATTCTTCTTCTAGAAATACTTATAAATAATATTTTAATTCTGGAAGGAAAAAGTGATTTTTGACTGTGATTTCGTTTTTTGTCTGATTTTTAATTTTTTTTTTTTTACTGTTTGTAATTATTTTTTTATTTTAATTTTGTTTTTTTTTTTCATTTGTTCCATTATTATTATAGGTATAATTTTTAAAAAAAATTTTGTTAGTTGTTTTTTATTTTTAGTTTTTTTTTCTTTAGTTTTATTTTAGTTTTTAGTTTATTAGTTTTTTTTTTTGGTTTACAGTGTTGTTCTATTTTTTTTTTTTAATAGATTATAACTTAGAATTAAAAGTAGAAACTTAGTGTATGTATGTTCTATTTACCTTTAATATTTTAAATATCGTTATGATAATTTTTTATTTTTATTAATAGGTAGTAGTAAACTAAATTTTAATTATTTTTAATTTTCTTGACTCTTCTTTTTTTTTTTTGCTAATACAAATTAATTTCAAAGACTAAGCAGGAAATTTTAATTTTAGATTTGGAAAGAGATAGGAAAAGATCCTTTAAATTTTTTTTTTATTTTATTTTTATAGCAAATTTTGTTTTCCTTTTTCATAGTTTCATATATTGTTTTTCAAATATTTTTTGAATTTCTTATTCTTAAATTTGTATTACAAAACCAACTGAACTACTACTGTACATAACTGTAAATAAATTCTTTGCTGTCGGTTATCAAATAAAATTTACTATTACTTACGATTGTAAGGTAGAAAAGAAAAATGTAAAAACAACTGCAAAAACTTTAAATCAATAAATCAAAAAAAAACGGAAATTTTAACTAAACGACATAATTTTTTCAATTTGCTTATCACCTTCGTTCCATTTTTTTTTTTTTTGCTTGCTTCCAATTATTAACACAATGAGTAGTGGTCTGACAGGCCGGCCGGTCTCGGTTTTGATTTTCTCAGTTTCTTTTAGTCAGCGTCACAAACATGAATTTTGGCAACAAAATAAAAAAAAAAGTAAATGCAAACCGGCACTTTGAGATTTTTTACTTTTGCTTTGTAAGAAATTTGTTTGCGGGGGGAAATATGTATATATATGTATGAATGTATGTATGAAGTATATGAAATCGATCTTGATTGATTTTCAAGCCGTTTCCATACTACAATGAATTAATACCAAATCGCGTTACTCTTATATATAGGTACTTTAAATTTTCCTCAACTACAGCGTATATACTTTACTTTTTTTTTCAATTTATTTGAATTAAAATAAAAAACAAAAAATGTAAACATTTAAATGCTGAGTTTTTTAATAGTCGGCGTCTGTGGTGTTTAAAAATTCTTGCACTTGTGTAAATTTTCAAAATGATGTTTTAAACAATGTAGTTCGGTTTTTGATTAATTTAAATTTTTCGCTTTTATTTTTATTTATTTTGTTTTTAATAAATAACAAAATAATTTAATAATTCTTTCTTTTTTTTTTACTTAACTATAACGAAACCCATTCTCACTTGAGACTTGTGCTCTTTCAGCTTCGCATGCATCTGCGCACACACACACACAAACTCACACATACCAACTTTCTCTCGAATTTGATTGGTTTTGCATTGATACATTTGTAACGGTAATTTTTGCATTTATATATGCTATTGTTGTATTAATTCTTAGCTTTCATTGTCTTTATGTGTGCTATTTGTTTTTGTATTTATTTGTATTATGACAGTGGGTGCCAGAGTTTTACTTTTTAACAAAAAAAAAAGTGCAATTATTATTGTGGGTGTAATCAACAATAGCAACAACTTTTTACATTTATTTTCTCTTTGTTGTTGTATTTCTAAATTACTGTTACAGAGAGAGAGAAACAAAAAAAAAAATAACAACAAAGATAAGCTAAATTGTATTTGGCGCCTTCTGCATCGTCATCAGTAAAATGCTGATGCTTATTCCATAGCAATTAATATCTCTCCCTCCCACTCTCCTTAAACACCCACTCGTAAAATACTTAGACACTCGTTAGAAAATTGCTGAAAATTTAAATATTCAACATATAAATTATTTAAATTTTATTTGTTAATTTTATTATAATTTTAAATTTATAATTTATATGAAAATCTTGTCATTTCTTTTTTTTTTTTCATTACGCCTACAGTCCACACAAATTTTTCTCTCATTTCATATCTACTTTTCTCTTTTAAAACAAAAATGTTAAATGTTCTAAAATACCTTGTTTTTATTATTATGTAGTATAAATTTCTATAAAAAAAAATAGTACAATAATGCAATCTATAAACCATATTTTTATAAACTTATAACTATCAGTTTTATGCAAAAAAAATATAAAATATACACATGCCTATATATATAGCTTTGTTTGTCTATAACTTGAAGATCAAGTTACTTGTATGTACATATTTCCTAGAAATTATGATTTGTCATAGTTTTAAAATTATTCCAGTTTATTTTTATTAATTTCCAGAGTTGCCGCTTTTACTTATTTTTTTTTTTTTTTTGTTACCAAACCATAGTTTTTATATTTTAAATAATAACCAGGTTTTTTTTCATCCTAAGATCTTCAACAAGTTGATATTGTTAAACATATAACCAAAATAATTGGTTCAATTGATTTTGTGATGAAAAAAAAACCCGGTAATTTATATAATAATTTTAGATATTAAAGCAAGATTCTCTCTCACTAAAAATATATGTATGTATATTTGTTTTTGGCATTTGCCTGCAATTAGTCATCACGAGACAGTTTTATGGCTTTCCTCCCCTATCTCACTCCACCCCACCATAGGCGCTAATAGATTCTAACATATTCTAATTGTATAATATTCAAATTACTCATAGCTCAACAATCATTTCAACTGAATAATGTTTAGTCATAATGATAATGAATTGTATATTTAAGTTTTTAATGTTTATTTTGTTACTAGAAGAGCAACTTTTAACTACTAGAACAATTACTATATCTTAGTCAACATTTATCTTACAACACATGCAAATTTTAATTATTATAGATTTACAAATTCTATTTAATTACTAAGCCGTATGATAGATTCTAAGAAAATAATTTCCATAGGATAATAATAATTTAATATTTATTTTTATTTCCTTATTTTATACATAAGTTTGACTTCTAGTTTCTAATGCCATTTTGTTCTTTTTTATTTATTTATTTTTTCATATCAAGTGAAATTAAAAGTTTTTTTTTCCATATTATCTACATATTATTTTAGTTATATTTTTTTTTTTTTTTTTTGTATGTGAATGCGTAGGTGGGGGCGTATTTCTTTTTTCAGTATTAGCGTTTCTGCTTTGTTGCTGATTTAGAATTTTTATTTTTGTAGGTGTGAATACTTTTGTTTCTAAGCTGTCGTGTGAAATATGGTAACCAATAAAAAAAAAAATAATAATAATAAATAAATATAATTGTGACGCAAAAATTATAAATTTTAAGAAAGAACTAAAAATTAGCGCAATATTATTTTTATATGCTTATTTTTTGGGAAATTTTTGTGGGACTTTAACTGTTTTTATATTTTCAGTTAAAAAAAACATCAAAAATTTTTTAATATCTATTTTTGTAATATATTATGAAAGATTTTAATTTTAGTAGATAATAATTTCAGTGTGTTCTTCTGTTGTCTATCTCCTTTATTCCACATAAACTAACGAGAGCCTACAGACAATCTCATTTAGAACCAGCACACTCCCTCTTAATCTGAAGTCAAAGTATATTACTCACCTACGTATTCTCTCCGTTTAAGCTTAACTCATTTAATATCTAATTTTTACTATGTAAAAATCTACTCTATCATTAGTTAAGACTAAAACTTAATCACGTTATATCAATTAAAATTGAATATTAAACGAAACGACCACCGCAATTTAGTAAAAACTTTAATGATTTATTATAAACGTATGTATAAAAACAAAAACAAAAAAACCCCAAGAATGCAATCAATTTGCAAATGGAAATGAAGCGCCATCAATGCACATATAATAGATAGGTACTCGTAAATCCCCAAGCGCCGGAACGACAAACAATTAGAAATAATTATTAAATAAAAATAAAAAATAAAAAAAATATATATGTAAATGTAGGTATAATAAACGAAACTAAAATATTTTTGTCGTGGCATATTTTATTTTTTATTTACAAATGAAACAAAAAAAAAAAAAAACAGCAACAACACTTAATAATATTTTCCGCATTTCAGCTATAATTTAGAAAAAATGCATTAACAACTAAAACGTTAAAGTGAAACGTAGTAAAAGTAATAAATAAATAAAATACAAAAAAAAAAAAACAAATGAAAACAAAGCAAAAATAAAATAAAAACAAAGCAAAAATAAAATAAAAACAAAGCTAAAAGCAATAATAAAATATAAAAAAAAAACTCAGTACATTATTTTTTTATATTTTTATTTTTATATTTGTTGTTTTTTTTTTTTTTTTTGATTACAAGTTACTAGCAGCAACTACTAATAATTTGTTTTTATTTGTTATTGTTGATTGCATGTGCAAATAGCAATGGTAAACAATGAGAAACAAAAACAAAAAAGATAAATGGATGATAAAAAAAAAAAATAAATAAATAAATAAAATAGAAGACAAAAAGAACAACACTGAAAAATTAGTCCATTACACTTTTATAGATATACACACACCAGCAAATAAAAACAAAGCATTATTTATTTGCTGTTCTAGTTTTTACAATGATCAAACAAAACAAAGCAAAAAATTAAATAAATAAATCTACATACACACACACACATAAACTGAGGTTAGGGCACCTAGTATGTATGCGCTTTTGAGTTTATGTTTTTTGCTTTTTCTTTTTTTTTTTTTTTGTGAATGAATTTTGTGTGCATGTAAAAATTTTCAAAAATTTATTTCTTTCATGAATGTAACATTTTATTCTGATGTTAAATCTAAATGAACTTTTTGTGCAAATAAAATAATATACACAAAAAATAAATAAATTCAACTTAAGTTCAAAATTTATCAACACATAAAAACACAATTGAGAGAAAATTTGTTTGCAAAAAAAAAAAAAAAAAAACACAAAACACAAAAAGTACAATGTTTTCGTTCTACACTTTAAGTTAGTTTAAACACACAAAAAAAACAAAAAATTCCCTTATTATAAAAACAAAAACCAACCTTCTTAAACATTTTGTTTTTCACTTTTTTACCCTCCTCAGTTTTCGTCATAATCAAAAACAAAACGCCAAAAAAAAAAAAAGAAAATCAAACCACAAAAAAGAGGTTTTCTTCAATATCAAAACCAATCATCTTTACGTCACGTCAAATAACAAACAAACAAATGCAATGGAAACTTTAAATGAAACTTTAAATATTTTCCTCGAGCGTAAGGACCCGAATTTGTCTAGAACTTGCGATCTATCAGGAGGCGTAGGCTATTTTACGAGCTCTCCTATTATGCAGAGTGCCGCTCCATTCGAAGATCATTTGGATGCCTTCATTACCATTCCGCAATATGAACTCTTTGGTGATTACAATATCTTAGCGTGCCCATCGATACACAGTGATGTTGAAAAGTATGAAACTAATAACAGTTTGCTTGATGGCTTAGTTTCGGACAATAGGGATATAAAGCCTGAAATACGCAATAGCGATTGCATGTGGTCGTCGGGCAGTACATCATCCATTTTAAGTACATCGGCATCGTCGAGTTTCAGCGATAATGTGACAATTGCAAATGCGGTGCCACTTGCCGTC
This sequence comes from Toxonevra muliebris, assembly GCA_963691655.1. Lineage (NCBI taxonomy): Eukaryota > Metazoa > Arthropoda > Insecta > Diptera > Pallopteridae > Toxonevra > Toxonevra muliebris. The sequence goes on along the minus strand of OY829326.1, from coordinate 114,799,602 downwards.
GTTACTGGTAATACACAGAATATTATCAATAATACTAAGACACAATTACAACAACAACAACAGCAACAGCAACCAACAATTGTCGTTGCCAATAATAGAAAATTTCATGTACCACATATTAATATCAAGCAAGAAATTAAAACCGAACCAAACGATGATTATGAGCAGCAATTGCAACAGCATAGCATTAGAAAAACTGCACAGCAACAGCAACAAACACGCAGCAGCATGCAACATATACCGCCAGGCACATCATTGTTACGTAAATCGAACACACAACAGCAAAGAAAATTGCAGCAGCAACAAAAATCTCTTGCTGATGATTCATCGCATGCAATTCAACAACGTAATCGCTATTTGTCTATTAACGCGGTATCTAACATAAATGTGACAACCAACAGTAATCCCGAAATGCGCCCCGATACACCGCACAGCTTAAACGCTGACAACACTGAATTCAAGCATAGTGTAGATTTACGAGCTTGCGTTATGGGCAGCAATAATATATCGTTAAATGACACCGAAGCCAACATTCTAATACAACAATACACGCAAGAATTACAAGATACGAGTAAACGTGTAATTAATACAAGGCTCATTCAGCGTGGCAATTCATTGTCGGAAGTACTTGATGTTATAGACAAGGATAGCAATAGCAGTCATTGCAATAGGAGCTTATTCACGAAATGCTCGTCCTCCTCCTCATTCTCCTCCTCTACGCCATCAACGAAAGAAGCAATGAAATTATCTTCAACTCACCAGCAGCCCACCTCAGAATTCGAAACCGATGACGATGAAGATGATGTCGATTCGATTTGTGGTTCAGCGATATCATATGGCAGCGTTACATTATCAAGTCAAACATCAACCACCAGCGGCATTAGCAGTAGCAGCAGTATGAACAGCGGTCATCATCATAAGTTTCAACAAACGTATATGACACATCACAGCGATCACAGTTATACACGTTGCAAAGATGGTATGGAAGAAATGCGTCCAAATCTGGAGACACCTTCAGATTCTGGTGAGTTAATAATGTTATTGTATTTATAAATATGAATAGGAAATTTTAAAAATATTTGAAATAGAATATTGCAGCGATTTTTTAGGACTTAACCTTAACTTTCATTCTAGATTAGAGTATCAAACTTTTAATGAAGCTGTTTTAAAAAAATATTTTTTTAGAGAAATCATGAATGCTTTTACTCTTTGTAGAAATATTAATGTAAAGGAATAATTTGTAATATTTTTTAGCTGTATTTCTGAGTAGCCTGAGTTTTTTTTAGGGTCCGAAATCTTTTCAAAACCAGTTTAGAACTTTTAAAATCTTTAAAGCAAGCAGAGTTCAGTTCAGTTTCCTCTTGAGAATTTATACAACTTATGCTTTAACTCTGCCTATAGGGCTCTACTGGCATTTAAGTGGAGAAGAGTTGGGTTTATATGGTCTATAAATTCCTTCTGCGTCCAAAATTAGCTTTCCATATTATTATCCGTTTTTTTCTGTATACACACTAGCGTCATTAGCAGCAACAACATCAACACTAGTAATATTTCATCATATTGTGAAATTAAATGCATACTACATACATACATACATACATACATACACACATACTGGAGTGTGAATCGTGCATGCTGTACAGCACGGGGCTGCCAGTATCTATGAAGATTTCCCCTACCATTGTCGCATACAAAAAAAAAAAAAAAAAAAAAAAAAAAACATACATATATCTACATATTTATATCTATTTAAACATTCACCTAATACCAACAAATACAACCAAAAACAACTTTTTGTTGTGACTCGCTCATTGTATCATACTTAGGTAGGTATAAACAAAATATTTTAGCGCGCATTTTATTTTTTTCCGAACAACTTGCTCAAAATTTTTGTATTATTGGTTTTTATTCTACTCTTTTTCTATGTAACATATTTTTGTTTTTACTAATTTATACTACTTATTATTGTTGCACTATTTGAAAGTTTTTTGAACTTGCTTAAGTACTTTAGTTTACTACAATACCTACTACTAACTTTTTTTTCTTTGTATTTCTTTTACTTTTTTTGTTCATATACGAATAGCGGAAGTTTGAAGGCGGCATACTAAGTTACAACCATGTACTAGAATAACAAATTTCTTTCTCTCACTTACCCATATTTGAATGCTTCGAATCTTCTTGCCTCCCATCGGTTCACCAACTCCTCTCCCACGCATAGCAAATTTTCAAATGACGGCATTAGGTCTATGTATGTATCACTAATGCCATTTATAGCCTCCTACATTATAAAGAAAAAAAATCAATACAAATACTAAGTAAATATTTTAAATGCATAGATGTATGGTAGCTTGTGCGCGCTTGCTTGTCTTCTTCTTTCACCCTATAACCTCCCGCAATCCCTATGCCTCCTTATGAGGTTGGTTTCATGCCAAGCCCAGCCCGGTCCGGCCTTCTGCTGCCTGTTGTCGTGAGCCTACCATGTTAATGCTATAGATAGATACATACATTAGTACACTACACTACGCCAACAGAAAACGTAGTAAACATGTTCATAAATGTGTATTGCAGAATTTTGCCGGTTTTTCTTCGCCTTTGTTAACTTACCGCTTCTTTTTTTCTTCTTCTTCTTCTAGATGTATATATATATATATATTAATTTCCATTTTCTTTTGTATATAGAAAAATACGGCGTCATATCCTTTATTATCCTTACATACAAAAAAAATTCCTTATTTGGTGGCATTTAAAATCAAATCTCTCTAGATATATATAGTAGGTAAATATGTTGGTTGCTATCAACTCATGCGCACTTTTATAGTGAGAGCGTGAGAGAGTGTCCGAGTGAGCGAGAACGGTGGCGACAACACCCTTTTTCTGCACTGTTCTGTTCAAGGATGTCTGGAATTGTTGTTGCTTTTTCTTGTATAAGTATATAGTAAATAGTTAAAGCTTTCTTTTTTTTTTTGTTTATTTTGTTGAAATTTGGAAGCTGTTTTAAATTTTTAGCGGGAAAATGCATTTAAGGCTATGAAGTAAAGTAAATTTTATGGTAGCATACTTTTAGGCGTACATGTTTAGACAATTCGAAAATTTAAATTTTTATATGTTCTTAAGAATAAATGCGTCTTTGGATGAAAAGGATACTAATAATCAATCGTAGTGAATTTTAAATATTTTTGTAGCATACTTTTAGGCATAAGTGTTTAATCGCTTCAAAATTTATTGCATTTTTAAGAATAAATCCTTTTTTAGATACAAAATACAATAGTTGTGGCATATTTTTAGGTATGAAATTTTTATATTTTTACCTTTTTTTCAAATAAATTTACTTTAAAATATTTTTAAGTAGTAGAAATAAAAGATTTTTTGTTTTAAAGTACATTTGCTATTTAAAAAAATTTGTATTGGTAAAAAGTAGCATATTTTTAGGCACAAATATTAAAAGAATTCTATGTTAAAACATAAACTTTAAGTTGATTCTTAAAGTTTGTATGTGCTAGATTATTTATCTAGGAAACTTAAAATTTTCAAAACACTTAACTGTTTTTTTCTACCTACTTTATTGTTGCATACTTTTACGCGTTCAAACATATGTGCTGCTGCACTTTATCATTATTAATATTTAATACTCGTACATTGTTGTTATTCTCTTGTTTTGTTGCTATATGCATTTGCATGTTGCTCATTTTTATTTTCCATTGCATAGATTAAGGCGCTTAAATGCAAAACAAAGAAAATCCACTTGAAAATTGCATTGTCATTGACTTTTGTTATTGTTGTTGATGCATGCCTGCTACACTCGCCGTAGAAGAAACTAAATCACACACAATAACCGGAAAACAAAAAAAAAAAAAAAAACAAAAAGCATAACAACAACTACTTGGTTAAATGTGTGCATGACGCTGTCATGGTTTTGTATTTTGTTTTTTTTTTTAGTTAATTTTTTTTTTCTTTCTCCCTTTGCCACTTTTTTCTGTCTGTCTGTATGTCTGTCTATGCCTTGATAGCTTTTTTTTTTTGCGCTATTGTCCCCAACAAAAACAACAAAAAACAAAAATGAAAAGTAAATAAATAAATCCACCTAGTTCACTGTCTATCTGTCTATTCGTTGGTCTGTCCGTCTGTCTCGCTGTCTATCGTATCTTTCGTTGTTTTTTGTTGCACATAACTTCATCTATAAAGCACGTTCTCATTGCAAACGCTGTCGTCGTCGATGTCGTTGTCGTACGCCTGTCTGCATACCAGCAAATCGCGCACGTCGCATTCAAAATCGCGTTAATGATGATCACGTTCACGATGATGATTATAAATAGTACGGTAAAGGTAATAATAATAACTATAATGATGATGATGTTCATGTTTACTACTACTACTACTAGGCATGGTGATGACGTTGTGGTGTTGTCGTTAAATTCCATCCTCATGTAAGTGATTTGTTTTTTTTTTTTTTTTTTTGCATTAATCTTTTTGTTTTTACTACAAACTCATGAAGTATAAGCCTGCATATATGTAGTTGGTAGTTAGTAGTAGAGTATAGCATGGAAAAAGTAATAGATATAAGTATGTAAAAGAAAAACATAAAGTGCATTGCACTGTATTAAGCTAGCGCCGCCAACAACACCAACAATAGTGAGTATGTCTGCCTGCCATATATACTCGTATATAAGCACATGCAAGTAAAATAATAACAAACTGAGTGAAGTCGTTTTGATTGAATAATTTTTGTTTGTTGTTGTTAATAATGTTATTAAAAAACAAAATCTGCAATTTGTTTACATCTACCTATAGTTTTTTAACTTTTTAATGCTTTGATTAGATTAATTGCTGAAGAAGGAATTTAAGCAAAATTCACTAAAAAGTCTGCTTTTTGAGTTTGAGTCTACCCTTTAACTGAATTGTCACTTATTGAATTTTTTTTTTACGAAGGAGTGTGGTTATTTAACTTTTTAAGCCAAAACTTGATATTTTTATGCCCCAAAAGCATGACACACATTGATGTGATTTGTGATTGCTATGATTTGATTAACTCTCCTTTAATCATATTGTGAGCTATAGCAGCCATAGCCACGCCTTAATTTGTATCTTGCATGTATTAAATAAATGCACCTAAATTCATTGCAAATTTGTGGCATTATTATTGTATTATAATCAATCTACATCAATACAAATATTTTATGTAACACTAACACTACTAAGCTGCACATTCACGTACATATTCATCATGTGTATTCATCTAAAAATTAACATTTGTTTACAAAGACAAAAACTTAATGCCAAAAATGATTATAGTATAGTGGATGATGCCGGTTGTAGTAAAGCGAACAAAAAAAAAAAAAACAACGCAAAATCGCATAAAGTTCATGTGAATGTCTGCACTTCTTTTTTTTTTTCTTTTGATCTAAAGAGAGCATGCGCATATTATAGTGAACCCCACATTATTACATATTACACCCTCTACTATCTAATGTGCTCGCGCTCTCTTTTTCTTTCACTCTCTCTCTCTCTCTCACTCTCTTGGACTTGTCACTTGTTAAATTGATCCATACTTGGAGCAAAGCGTTGCTGCAGCAACAACCAACAGGCATGAATAGCAACATCAGAGCGCAATTTGGCGCGAAAAATCATTCAGAATCATCATAGAAATATGTATGGTGCAGCATATATGTATGCATTCACAAATATGTTGGTGTGTGTGTGTGTGTGTGTGTGTGGAGAAAACGTAAAACGAAACGAATGTAAAATTAAATGCCGGCCTAAATGTCGCCGACGCATTGTACGAACAACTACTGTTGTTTTTGTTGGTTGTTGCTCTTGTTGACTGGTGGTGACTGCGCTGCCTGTTTCTTCTTGCATTTATTACTGTCAGCAAAAAAAAAAAACAAAAAAAAATATATATATATATATATATATACTCAGAGATAGATGAGAAATAATAGTAGTTGTATTACTTGGAGTCATAGTTGTTGTTGTTGGTGTTGGTATTATGGTCTGTAAGTAGTTGGAAGAGTTGTTGGTTGTAGTAGTTAAAATGTGCTTTTATAGTAAATTGGAAATGGAACATAGTTGCTCTTTGCATATACAGAGTTTTTTTTTTCTGGGTGTTGGCGGCAAACTCAAATTATTATTATTTTTATATATATATATATATATATATATATATGATACAGATATATGTACATTTGTATATGCATACATACTCTTGATATGAGTATAGTATCATATCAGTGATATGAATATTTTAGGTTGGTTGCTAAGCGCGCTCAATTTGATTTTATATATTCACATTGTATTTCGTCGTATTTGATTTAATTTTTTTTTTTTTTTTTTTTTTTTTTTGGCAAATCTCTTCATTTTTGCGACGAACACGACATTAGCGTTGGCGTTATGGCGTCTTTCAAATGCTATCTAATTCTTGTGTATATAATCTCATATTGTATGCGTGGTGATGTGGTCCATACACACACAAAAGCGACATCACTACATTAGATAGATTCTAACTCTGAATGAATGACTGGCTGAAATTTTGTCTGTATCTTTAATTAGCCAAAGCAGCATACGCCCCATATAATATACGCTCAAATACTCATACATACATTCGCATATTGCATATACATACATACATATATGCAGCACAGAAATTTTTTTTGCCAATCTAGAAAATTTTGCAATTTTTTGTTTATTGATGTGAATTATGGCACAATTGTTTATACTCTGCGCTCACTATAGAGGACTTTGGCCGGTCTGGCGCTCTCATCTCGCTCTCGTCTCAATACACTTTGTTGTGATTCATAAATTCTATTAAATGTAAAAAGATCTAAAATTATTTTTATGCACTTATTCATTTCTTTGAACATATAATACTTTTTATCTCTGTTTGTCGTCTCTTTGTGTGTGTGTGTGTATCTGTGCATGTGATTTTTTCTAATGAAATTCAATCTTGTCTGTTTATTTACGTCTTTATTGTTGTTATGCTATTGTTTTTTTGCTGTTGTTGTAGTCTGTATTGTTGTTTTGTACAATTATTTTTAACAAATTACTACTTGATTTTGCTTTATTTTCATTTGTTGCTGTTTATCTTTATTTTTTTTTTTTATTTTTTTTTTATTGCTTGCTCTTTTCTGTTATTGTTCCTTTTTTTGCACATATCTTTCTTCTTATTTTTCTCAAATACTTTGTACTTTGTAGTATGTATTGTTTTATGACATTTCACCATAGAATTTTTATTGATATTTATATTTACTATACAATACTATCTTTTAGCGTGATTTGTTTTTGGGGAATTTTTATTTTCTTTTTTGCGATTACAACTATCTGCCTGCATTTATGACACTATTTCTCTTACTCATACTTGTTGCTGTTCTTTTTTTTATTTATTTATATTTTTGTTCTATATGTTGTTTTCATGCATTTCTGTAGTGATTATTTTCCCATGAAATTTATTTATTTTAAATATTTTTTTTTATGTGTAAACATTTGTAGGTACATTTATGGTATTTATCAAAGCGGATGTATGTATAACCGATATACCACGAATTATTATTATTTTATTTTATTTTTTTTTTATTTTTTGTTTTATTTTTTTTTTTTTGCTGATTAATTTGTTGATATACATTTAGTTTTTAAGTGGGTGGTAATTCCATTATTGTGCATTTTGCATACATATTTGTGTTGATTAGAATTTGTTAGTTGTGTAAAATTCTAATGAAATGCTATAAAACTTGTTCTAAAATTATATGCAATTTTTTGTAATTGTTTATTAATTAATTTTCTTACCGATGATGTTCTTAGAAAAATGTAGAAAAAAAACTGTGTATATGCAGGCACTCACGCTAGAAGTGAAAATTTTTTGTTAATTTGAAAATTAATAGGAAACATTTATTGAAAGTAATCTCTTATTCAGTGTTTCTATAAACGACACGACTGGCTAATTTACTCCAGTTAAAGCATTATCTTCCATATTTAATGAATTATATCCCATATTACTTTTTCAATATCTTTTGACGTAGTACACGTATATAACACATAAGCATAAAGTTGAGTTATATGCAAAAAAAAAAAAGCAGAGACGTCGGCTCTCTTACTAAAGCACATGAGATAAAACTGCGAGAATTCAACTCTCGGCTTGATTGTATGTAGTCGACTAACAACTGCATAGCTTCGTTTCTTATTGGTTTTGTATGAGTGCAATGAAAGCACGATTTTTTTTTACGCGACCGTTCTGCTAAAGTTTTTGCACTCTCTTTATGCACTGAAGTTTTTTTTGTTCAGTTATATGCAAAAATAAAAGCAGCGACGTCGGTTCTCTCACTTAAACACCTGAGATAAAACTGCGAGAAGTCGACTCTCTGCTTTTGATTGTATGTAGCCGATCTCCATATCACTTCGTTCGCTAAACACTAACAACAGCATAACTTCGTTTCTTATTAGTTTCGTATGAGTGCAATAACAATGCGATTTCCGAATGCAAAATTTTCGATTTACCCTCGTTAAAGAAGTTTCACTTCAAAAAATGATTGTTTATTAAAAAATTTTATGCAATTTGAAAATTATAAGTAAATTTAAATAGTACTTGCGTTCTTTCACTTTTTCCCTCTATATCTATCTCTCTTTCTTTTACTGTCACTATATAACCATAACTAACCATAAAATATGCAGTGAAATTTTTTAAAATTCTCTACAAATAAATGCATGAATTTCATGCTCATTGAGGAGAAAGTTTATACTCGAAAACAATTCAATATCCCTCTTACTCTACCTAATCTTCTTTTGGTTGATCTAGTTCTCGGCATAGTATACCGCGGCTATGTTCCTCTTTACGGTACCTATTTATCATTCAGAAATATTTGTTTTATTACGAAGAAGGTATACTATTAAGCCTTTTAGTACACTATTAAGCCCTAACTATTTTTTTTTACCAACTTACTTCAACTCTCCTCAATTGTTCATGACAAAACGTTAGAAAAAAAAAAATTCCAAAGCTCTTATCAATACAATAAAAATTGTTGAAATTTTAACAAAATTCATAGACAAAAAAAAGAAGAAAAAAAATTCAGCATAGCGATAATTGAAATTCTCAACAACCAGTAAAAAAAAAAAATAGAAACTAGAGAATTTTATTACTTTAGTACCAAAAAAAAAATGCGTATGTTGTATACATATGTATGTATGTAAGTATGTATATAAAACCAGCCACAGCGAAAAAAAAGAGATTAGCATATTCGCGTTGTTGCCTAAAACTTGAAGCACACACACACACGCACACGTTTCTGTTGTCTTTGGGTCCCCTCTTGCTCAAAGCTCAACATTTACTTTTGCTTTTTATGCTGAATTTACAATACAAAAAAAAAAACAAAAATAGTAAAATTTTCAATTTTCGTTGTTGCTAGTTCGCACTTTTTTTTACATACATGCATACATATATTTTTTTTTATAATAGCATATATGTATTTGTATGTGTATGTTTCTATATTTGTTTAGTTTTGTTTTTGTAAATGGTAATGAACTACTCCAAGGTCACATACACACGCATGCACGTATCTGTAAGATATAAAAGTGCGTACTACAAATGTATATAAAAAAAAAAGAAAAAAAAAAACACACAAAATTACATAAATTATTTTAAAATTCACATTAAATCATTAAACAAAAAAAAATGAGTAGGTAGTGTAGAACAAAAAAAAAAATATCTGGGAGATATTACAAAACAAAGAAGAATATGCGTGTGAATTTCTATTTACAGTTTCTTGTTATTACTTTATTTTCTTTTTTTTTCATTTTTTTTTTATAGAGTTTGGTAGTAAAAGTCTTTTGTTTAACTTTTTAGCGCTTCTTTTGTTTTGCTACTGTTCGTAAATTCGTTTTGTTGTTACGCTTTTTGGACGCCTTTCTTTTTCTGTCTGTGTGTTTTTTTTTTTTTTTTTTATATGTACTTACTGCGAAAATCGACCTGCGAAGAAGAAAAAGTTATAAAAATTTACAATGTGTTATAAGGAAGAATCATAAAGTAGTGAATTTTACTATTACTACTATGTCATTTTTTCAGCAGCAACATTTTTACGATGATGATAGTTTTATTTTTATTTTTAAGAAATACTTAATTCACACGCAAACCGTGCGCTTTTATTTTGAAGTAGTAAAATTTAAAGTGTAAATCTTAAATTTTAATATCTATGTACATATATTTTTTGTAGCAAAATTCTTGCAGACATTTTGGGTGTTGCCGCGCTACAAAACTTATCTGTTGTTATTGTTATTGCTGCTGCTGCTGCTGTTTTCCTTATTACACATGCATACATAAAATTTGCAAAATTTATGTGTCTGTGCTTTTCTAAAGTATTCCCCAAAGACTTTTCTACTAATGGTGGGGATTGTATTTTCCTTCTCCCTCATAAGCATTTCCCTACTCACAGCTTCTTTTTTTTGTCGTTACTTAATACTGTCTGCTATGTTGCCTCTACTGATAACAAATAATTTCAAACGCAAAATTCCCAAAAAATTTCCTGCACAACAACCGGCAACAATAACAAAAGTCGACTACTTCCCTTTTTTAAATTCGTTGGTTGTGTTGTTTTGTATTTCCGACCCTATAAAATGGTCGTTGTTGTTGTTGTTATTGTTGTATATGCTCAATTTATAAGATTGTCGTCGCCGCCGTAATCATACTCACAATACAGTGAGAGCCCGTCGTCAACGTAAATACCAACGTCATGCACGTTACTCAACTACCTCGGCCTGCCTGCCGAGCTCATTGCAGCTTGTTCAATGAATTTTATTTGCACACGTGTAGCAATAAATTTTTACTCAAGGTCGTACGATAATAAAACAGCAACAACAGCCAACCACAACAACAACCAACGAATTGTACTACGACGCTGTTTGGTTGTTGTTGTATATATACACATTTTTCAATCTACTACAACAACACACAAGTATTGTAGTAAAAGTAGCTTTTTCTTCTTCTTCTACTATTCTTCTACTTTTGCTGCGCTGGTATCTCATAGTCAAAAAGTAACAAGCTTTCGTATTTTTGTGTATTCAAGTATACATGAATCTTTTTCTACGCCACCATTTCCACCATCATCCACCTACATTTACTCACTCTTATTCTTACCAAATTTGAAAGAAAATACTATAAACTACGCAACATTGTAATAAAATGACGCTTTATTTTTGTGTGTATACTTTGGCATTTGTGTGTGCATGTGTGTCTGTGTGGCTCTTGTGTGTGTGTATGTATCTGGTGCCGCCAAAAATGTTGAGCCCAGGCACGCCATTTTCGTAAAGCTTTTTCGATTCTCCTGTATGTATGCATACATACAACAAAATCATCTCTCTTGGGTTCGCTCGCTCATGTCGTATATAACCCAAACCCAATTACATGACGGACGCTTCTTCATATCTAATCTTCCCCACCAACAAACACTACAACCGCCCAGCTTGCTTATACTTGCTCTTCATCCTTCTCATCATCAACATTGCATTTCTTCCTGAGTATAAAAGAGCAAGCTTTTATTGCTGTATTTCTGCGCACTAACATCTCTGTATATAAAATTGTTTATCAACATTTTATGCTTTTTTATTTTAATTTAAAAGTTAATTTAATCTTTTGTACTATCCTATAAAAATTAAATAATTTTTGCCTAATTATTTTATGTGGTATTTCCTTTACGTTATGTTTTTTCCCCCCTCCATCTTACTCAACTTTAAGTTGACACACCCAATTATTATATGCGCAGTGCTCTTGCTATTACTACTCTGTGATATTTCCTCTCTAATTTCCGTTTTTTTTTTCACTTGCGTCTCTGAAACTCTCGAAACTTCCTCCTTTCACTATAGTCGGCACCGCCAGCAGCAGCGATGGTAGCAACAAAATTTCTTCTACTGTTTTTTTTTGTTTGTTTGCATAAACTTTTGTATCCGCAACATAATGTCTGCATTGTTATTGTAGTTGTTGTATTTGTTGTTGCTAACGCCCAATATGCCTGTCGCTGCCGTCGTCGTCAATGTGTGTGTGTGTGTGTATGTGTGTATTGATGCTGTCCGTAGTTGTCGTTGTTATTATACTAAAATTTTATGTGTCTGACTCACAGACATCACAAATTGTTAAAGTGTACTCCCTTCCTCCCTGTTCTCTTTCGATTGCTGGTTGCTATAGCAACTACTTATAATTTGCGCATTGATCTTGTGGCAGCACAGCTTCCAATATTTCTTTATTGGTTCTTGGTACTTCTCATGCTACAAATGTCTCTGAATTTTATTATTTCTTCTTGTTAAGATTTGTCGTAAATTTGTTTTGTTTGTTTCGTAAGTAAATTCGATTTTCTGTGCCCTCAAAATTATGCAAATTAAATTTTTTTTTTTACCTATTTAAATTTAAAAGATTTAAGCTTAAATTTCTACATAAAATACAAAAACTTAAATATAATTTACAAAGAGTTTTTTTTTTAATGCATCACATACTTGTTTTGTGATTGAGTTTTCATAAACACCTAAAAGTATGCAGTAATTAATGATTTTTGAGCGTTTAATAAATGTTTAAAGATTTAATTACATATATAGGTATACGAATTTGTACACACATACGCCAAATCAATTCTCAGGCGACGATATTTGATTTGCCATATGAAAACAAGATTTCAATAGACAGAAATTTTATTTAATACTTTTCCTAAAAATATGCAGTTTTTTTTTTTGAATTTTTTTGTATTTTTATTTAAAAAGTAATTAATTTCTTCACCTTTTGATTGTTTGCTTAAAAATTCAAGATTTCAACATTTAAATTTAATCCTTTTATATATTCAAACCGCCTTAAAATATACCATATTTTTGGAGTCCATAAAAATTGTATGAAAATTCAATTTTCTGTTTATTACTATGCCTTTTATAATTTTTTGATAACACATTACTGTCACTACAACAGTTTAACAAGTAATTTCTTTTGTTTGCCATTTTGCGAGTAACTTTTCTCAGCTTTACAAAAATATTTCAACATAACAGATTGTGCCTGTTGTCATCGTCTGCGTGTGTTTTCTTTTTCACAAACTTTTGTTACATATTATTACATAGAAAAACTGTTTTTATCCTTCGTCTCTCGTTTAAACGGAGATTTTCTTTATGGAAACATTTCTCTTCCTTGCCTTGAAACATTGATTCTGACAATTTTTGTATGTGTTATGTCGGCTGACGTACAACGAGCAAAAGGTGGATGCTGTATGTGCCGTTCAAACTTTGCTTTCTCTCATTCTCAACCATCTATCTCACCAACTTCTCGCTAAGCCTTGAGCAATTTGCTGTGGTTTCATGCATAACAAAGACATGCCATTTTTTTTTTCCTATTACTTTTCACAAATGCTGTTCATATATATTGTTATTTTACCCTGTCGTCGTAGTCGTCGTCGTCATGTTGGCTCTGGCTCCCTGGCAGTTGTGTTACGCATTGCATGCTTGGGTCATCAATTCATTTCAAGGATAACGAGCTTTTTTTTTTTTCTTCTTTTTGCTCGGTTTGTGCTTTTCTTTGCAAACTTTCCAAGTACGCATCACAAAATAATACATCATTTTTATTGAATGCGTCATTTTTCGTAAGATAATTTTCATGTGATGTAAAATGAAAAAAAAATAAAACATGTTGCTATGGGTGTGTATGTGAAAGAAGTAAATTGCTTACGACAATATGTCCTTAAAGAGCAGATGAAGAGGTTTGTGCTTTTTTTTCTACCACTTTTCTACCCTAATGTGATAATGTCTTGTTGTTTTTTTTTTTTTCTTCTTCTTCTTTTTCTTGTTTGCTACATCTGTTTTCCTTGCAGACAGACATTTCTTTTGATAAACATGTTTTATTGCCGCTGTGTTAATTTAATTTTATGCGCAATAAAATTTATGCAAATATATGAGCAAGAGAAAAAAACTCGAAAAAATATGAATTTTATTGCATAGTTTTAGGTTGTTGAACGTATTTAAAAACATCATGTAGTATGTGAACAAACTTTTCATGTTTCTGAGTAGTAACAAAATTTATTTTGGTATTTATTTTTTAAGTAATTTATATGATTTTTATTGTATGATGTTTATGCGTTTTTGTGAGTTTTAAGTCTGGCTAACAACCCTTAAAAGTCTGCTACAATTATTATAAATCATTGAAATTAGCTTTGGTTTCTTTGTTTTAGTTGTAGATATCCTTTTTTTTTTTTTTTTTTTGTTTTGAAATTGCGTCGTATTTTGAAATAATTTTTATGTTTCACCCATACGACAGAGTTACGATTTGTGTGGGGTTCGTAAACTTTTGCACAATTTTAAGATTAAAGTTATTCAAAGCTTTTCGAGACCTTTTTGAACCGTGGGCGGATACGTATGCGTTTTGTCAATGGTGTAGAGAGGCCGTCTCTGATCTACACTCAGGCAAGACAGATTTTTTTTTTGCCCTGTGAATATTAAAAGCTTAAAGCCGACCTTTTGCTTTTTATAGACCAACATTTGTAGGTATATGTTTTCGTAAATACTTCTACCACAATTTATATAATTATAGTAATGGCTTAAGTGTTTACACAATATTAAGTAAAAACCAGTTTGAACTTGTCCTAAAAAAATAAAAAAATATTCATTGTTGTGATGTGATCGGTGAGGTGCTACTGGCTCTGCTGGCTTACTGATGATCTGTTGTTGTTTGTTGTTGCTACGTGTACATTGTCGTTCTTAAGTCATTCACTTTTTGACGTTCACTTCTACCACCCTACGTTTGTATGTCTCCACTTTAGTTCATTGTGTGAGCGAGATCGGGATCGCCACAAAAAAAAAAAAAATTTAAAAAGAAAAGATGATGTAATTCTTTCAATATAAAGCCTACTACAAGCTACTATTATACTAACAACTTGTATTGTCTCTTACATTTATTACATCTACTCTTACTTACATAACTATTTGTAATTTTATTATTATTGTTATTATTTACATTTTTTACGTTTAGTCTCGCGCGGTTTTGATTTGGTTTTTGCGTTTATTGTTTTGTTTTCTTTTGAGTTTTGTGATGTATTTTATTTTATTTTGTTTTTTTTTTTTTTTTTTTTGGTTATTGCTGTGTTTATTTGCGTAAATTTTTGTATATGAGTGTCAAGTTCTGGGGACACACCCAAAAAAGAGCAAATCTCTCGAAATATTGCAAAGAGTACGGCAGCAACTATTTACTTACTTTTTCTTAAACAGGTTTCCTTTTATTCTTGTGTGTGTGTATGCGTGTGTGTGCTTTGTGTTTGTATGTATGACTTCATTGTGCAATTTCTTGGAATTATTTTTTAAAAATTTTTCTGAATGAATAATAAAATTTATTAACTTTGAAAGTGTTAATCTTTGGCACTTGTAGTTAAAAAAAAAAAACAAAAAATTCTAAAATCGAATATAATTTTCTCACGCTATAAACGCCACCACTGCCAGCAGCATTCAGCATCAGCTTCATATTTTTAGTAAAGAAAAACGGCGCGCAAATCATTAACATTTGACTTGATCTTGAGTGGGGAACCATCAAGATGCTTTTACTTCTTCTTCTTCTCTGGTAGCGCTGAAGAGAAGAGGGTGTGCGTGCGAATTTCATGCGGTATAAATATGTTGCCGATGCGTTAATATTATTATTGCCTTCTTGCAAACAGAACTTTATTCACATGAACTTCTCACACTACATAGAATAGTTTCTTTCGTTTGTATGTGTGTCTGTGTTTTTAATCCGCAATGACAAAAATTACATGATGCTACTTGCTGCCACTGCAGCAGTTTCTTTTCTTTTGATGATCTAAAGGTTACCCCATACACATTTCTCCTATCTATCTATGTATGTTTGTATGTATTCAGCACAGCACAGTCAACCAGAATCAGCCCCAATCAAATGTGCAACTGTTGCGGTTTTCTGAATGAATGAAAACTCGTAATGCTTCAATGAAGAGAATAAGTATAAAATAATGTGTGGTGTTTAACCAAGAGTCAAAGCAACAACAAAAATTATCTTGAAAGCAAAGTGAAGCAACAACAACAACCAAAGTTAAAAAAAAAATAAATAAAAAATCCCCAAGAAAGAAGAAAACCGCAGTAGTCACGCCAATGAATGGGTGATGGCTGCTGCTGTTAGAAAAAAAAGTGCATTGCCGTTTGTTTTGTGCATAGCAAACAGCAACAATCACTGAAGCGTGTTGCTGCTGCTGCTGTTGTCTGTCTGCCTACAATGATTGTCTGTCTGTATGAATAAGAGTAGGTATTGTTATAGTAAAAAGTGAATTAAAATCAAAATCACAAACTTTGTTTCTTACGTCTACACGGCTATCTTTAACTCTTTCTAATATCTCGTCTCTCCCTCCCTCTCTTTCTGCCTGTACTCTCACTTTTTGTTTTTTTTTTTTTTGTGTTTTCTTAGCTTTTGTTGCGCTATTACAGTCTGTCTGCAAAGATATTCGAATTTTGTTTGGTGCTATTGTATAGTTGCGGTTTTTCTTGATTTTGTTGCTAATTCAATTGCGCAGACGCGCCTTCATGTAGACGATCTGGTCTACCTTGTTCCTTCCCTTCTATCCACTATACCCGTCCGTCACCCTGCTTATCTGTCTGTTTCTCTATCGTGTATTTTAGTCTGTTTATGACGTGTTTTCTTATGCTGCGCTAGAATTAGTTCAGCTTGAGTTGTTGAATTTATATATTGTATTTTTTTGTTTCTTTCTAGCGTGTCTTTGATCTGATTAAAAACTCTTTCGTTTAGACAGTCAGAAAATCAAAATGCAACATTTAAGATTGCTGTAGTAGAAGTATTGCAATTTAATATACACATACATACATTCGAATATAAAATAGCCAACCAACTCAAAGTCCAACGGAAGTCGGAAGTATTTAAAAGTAATAATAAAAGTACGTTATCAAATTAGAAAACTTGATAACTAGTGCAAATCGAGCGATTTTTTTCGTTTTAAGCTCTTTGTGAGCTAAACAGCAATTGTGGCTTAACAAAAACGGGAGAGCATTCTCGGAAAGAGAAACTAGATGCTTATAAATGCCAAAATTAATTACCCGCGGGTATTATCTTTCTCTTCTGCCTCTCTGCAGCAATTATTTTTTTTTCCCCCTTCGTCAAATGAAATTAAAATAAACGCGAAATCCTTTGCATTCAGAAATCGTGCGAAACATTTCAAAAATTTTTAATAATAATATAAACATGTGTCTCTATATGTATGTATGTATGTATATCTGCATGCTGCAGTAATAATTTAATGGAATTTGCATGAAAGCAAAATACTTAAACACATACAAACAATGCAAATGAGAGCAAGAAGAAGAAAAGAAAAATCACAGACACACATGATGTTGTTTCCTGAATATACATATTTCTTAAAAATGACACCGGATAAACATGTTGCGCGAATGAATGATAAAATAAATACAACAATAACAGAAATTGTGTTGATTTTTGCATATTAGCATGTGTGAGAATATCAGAGAGAGAGTGTGTGTTTGTGCATACATACAAGAGTGCAACATGCGCGCCTTTTTATTATTACGTTAAAATAGCAACAACAATTGTATTCTGCGTCTCGCAACATTATAGCGGATATTGCAATATGTGCAGAAAGTAACTAAACAAACAAAAAAAAAAAAGAGCGGCGGAGCATGCATGTGTACAACAAATGCTTAAAAAGCTTTTTTGTGTATGAGTTACGAGGATTGGTTGTTGCACTCCCCGCTCACTCTAGCGATCCATATGAAATATAGTTCTTTAAAAATATAACAGCGCGCGGCAAACGGAAATTGAAATTTAAAACTTTTTTTTTTAATATTTTGATATTATTTGGAAGTACAAAAAAAAATATTTATTTCTCTCTTGCAAAAATATTTATTTTTTTTTGTTTTGGCATTGCATTTTTTTTTTCTTTTTTTGTTTTGGAATTGCATTTTTTTTTCTTTTTTTGCGAAATTGCACATTCTTTTTTATTGTTAAATTAAAGTTTATTGAACTTTTCAACGTTTTAAAGCTTCTTCAGCTTGAGGCGTCTTCTTTTTTTCCATATTTTTTTTTTTTATTAAATAATTCAAATTCAATTAATGCCTCGTGTAGGTAGGTGTAAATTCTGCATGTATGCATTCGTACGGTTGCTCATCCTGTCTCTCTTGCATTCCCTCCCTTCTCGCTCTGACTCGCTCTCAACATGTTGCACTTTTCAATTGTAATACAGTAAATGCCATCGTTATATTGTCAACACTTTGGAATTTATTGTACTTTCCCATCATCAACCCACAATTTAAATGCAAAATTGTATGACTTTGTCATGTGGTGTAGTGGCGGTGTTGCTGGCGATGGCGGCACCCACATGATGGGATGCCGACGTATTCTTTCTATATACATATGTATATAAATTTATACGCATACCATAATATTAGTGATGATGACGCTGCTTTGCAATGCAATAATAATAAAAATAATAATGCAGCCAATGCAATGTGCGCTTGGTGGCCTAATTTGTTGCTGTTATTGTGGTGGGTGCATTTTTCTTGAATTTTTTTATATCAATTTTTTAGTATTTTTTTTTTTGCGCTTTTGCTTTTATTAACTTCATTTCAGCATACCGTAGTGTAATAAAAAAATTATTTGTTGCCTTTTTACTAATTTTATATTTTTATTTTATGTATTTATGAAATTTTTTTTAACATTTTAATATTCTTTAATTGTACTCCCAAGTATTTCCTGTATTAAGGAACAATTTTTGGGCTCCCACTTTTAATGTTTGCTTCCTATCATTTCAAATATGTTGTGCTGTGCTATTATTTATTTCTTTTCTTTTACTACATTTTGTTTCTATTATAATTTTTGTGTCTGTCTGTCTGCCTGTCTATTAATGTGACATACATTTTAAATGATCCGTTGGGTCATTGTTTTTTTTTTGCTTTCTCATTATGATCATTTTAATACTTAGCAGCATTATTATCAATTAAAATGTATTTGTCTTTTTATTGCCGCCATATACCATTGTTTTTTTTTTATTACCACCTTTCTCTAACAAAACAAAACAATAAGAAATCGTAAAAAAAAGAAAATATAAAATCTCATTACAACAAAAATTCGATACAACATTTTTTTTAATGTTCAAGCGTAAGCAATAACAATAACAAAAAACAAAAAAAAAAAAACTTTAAATTGATATGTATTTCTGATGAAGAAAAGAAGAAAAAAATCAATTTACATTTAATTTCAATTGATTAGCATATTTAATTCTTTATTTTTGTTGTTGTGTTGTATTAATTTGATTTGAGCATCATCTCAACCGGTTTTTTTTTTTTATTGTTATTTGATTTTTCTTTAATGTAAATGAGTATATATGTTGCCAAGTGCATTTTTTCCCCCCACATACACATATTTTAACATATATACAGTAAAACCTCGTTAATAACTGCCGCCGCCTAAAATCACTTCCTTCTTAAGTTTTCCAATGCGTTAATATTCTAAGTCGAGGTACTTAACCGAGGTTCAACTGTATATACAACGTATTTAATCTGTAAAGTTTATCAACATAACCTTGTTTCTTGCTTCTTTTACAGTAACACCATTCTCTTTACTCACTATCTCTGCCTCACACACCGGCATTTTTATTCTCTCGCATCTCGTACTCTCTCTTCAATTTTTGCACAACAACACACTAAAACATGCAGTGCTCATTGTTGTTTTTAACTATAAATCAATATATGTTTTTCTTATTCCTCTCATGTTGGTTGATTGTATTTGTTGTATCAGCTCGTACTCTCTCCATCGTTGTTGCTATTGATCTTGGCTTCGTTTTGTTTTGTTGTTTTTTGCTATTGTACCAAGCACTTGGTAACAACAAAGTTTTTGCAATGCTAAAGAAACCGCAAATCCAAAACTAGTTTTGTTTTTGTTCAGTATGTGAGTAACTCATATACTCGTGCTCTCTCTCTTCTTCTCTATGAATATTTCTCTTTCGATATATTGTTGGTATGTAACGTTTTTATATGACATTTTAAGCCTTGCTTTTTGTTTTTTTTTTTGTTTCCCCTCTCCTCCACTCACTTGTGGCTTAAAAACTTCAAATGTTGCTGCAGTAATGCATATTAATTATCTACTCAGTAGTAATTCCTATGTGATTTTATTTTCTTAGAATTTCATGAATTCGAGTACCAACTTATTCAATTAATGCTTTACATTTTCTATAGAAAAACAAACTACATGCATGTTCATTTGGGGGAAGTACGCCCGCCCCTTACCACGAATCAATAAATTATATTATTATAATGAAAATAAAATAGTCAGAAGATTACGTGAATATGATAATAAAGTACTTAAATATAATTGCATTATTCATTGATTTCACTTGTACAAAGTACCTATGCACCTACTACCACCTTCTATGAATGAAAATATGAGAGTTTTTCCGTCACTCTAGTGCTGCTTGCTCGAAAATTTTGACCTTTAATGTTGAAAGTTTAGTTTGCTTTCTTTCATTTTCTTTTATTTATTGCATTTAATCACAATGTCTTTGCCAATTAGTTTTTTACTCATGTGAAATGTTAACTTCTTTTAAGTTTTTTTTATACCTACCTTCGTTTTGTTTATTGTCATTCCTTTATACTTTTACATTTTTAAAATATTTATTGTCTCCATGCAACAACAACAACTGCAACAAATACTTCATTTTAATCTTTTGCATCATCTTCATCATCTGCAAACTCGAAACATCCCAACCAGTTTTTCTTTCCTTTTTATTTATTGTTGCTTTGCATTCCTATCGAATTGTGCACATGCATACAAAGAAAAATTCGAGAGAGAGGAAGAAAGAAGAAGAGTGCACTAGAAGGAAATCTCACATTCAACATCCTCATCAATGTATCGCCATCAATGTATATAAACTTTGATGCTGCAACTCTGTTACTGGGCTGCATGACAGCGATGGCAGCGCAGACTTAATGTCTTGCTATAGTCTATGCATAAAGAATGCAATGGTAATACAAAAAAATAAATAAATAGCAAAAACAACAACAATATAGCATGCACAAAAAGTGTGTGCACAGTGGTAGTGCTAGTGGTGATGGTGGTGACAATAATGCCAACAACAACAAACACAATAACTCTAATCCAACAACATCTACTAAACCAGTCTTTCTACTTACTATCAACTCCGGTTTTGTTGTTTTTTTTTTTACTTGTGCACTTTTAGCGCACGTGAAGTGAATGGACAGACAGGCACTTAGAAAAATAGACAGAGGTACAAACAGACATTTCATTGTAACCATTTGAAATGTGCAACTATTATTAGTGTTGCACATTTTTTTGGAGGTCGTTCTTGCTGTTTGTTGGTTGATTGCTCTCTAGGCAAGCGGTAGAAATAGCAGCAGCAGCAGCAGCGTAAGGTATTTAGGTCATTTACAGCTTGGAATTGAGATTTTTAGTTTAAAATTTACACATAACGTTTCATTCTTTTTGCTGAATATTTGATTATTTATATGTACTTTCAAAACTTTTGTTTTTCATATGCTGCTGATCTGCTCACTGATATCTAAGCTGACATTTGAGCGACTTTCTTATAATTTGAAAATTTTATACACCTTTCACAGGCATACATTTTTATTCCTGCCAGTTAAAACTACTTTATTTTTTCTCATTAAAATATGAAATATGCACTTTCAAAATTCAAGATATTCTACTAAAAAAGAAAAAAAAAAAAAAGAATACAGTAAAAATACCTGACATAAATTCATGCTGCATCATCATACTTTTTCCAAAGAAGCAGCAAAGTTATAAAATCTTCTTTAATGCTTTTGTTATTTCCTCATATGCGCATTTTTTACATTTCATATGTTAATGAGTTTTTATGTTGTGTGTGTGGTGCTAGTGTGTAAAGACACAGACTCCGCCACCGCCGCCGTCATGCCACCACGCCACCATCACGTCAGCAACCAACCAACCATCCAAACATTCTCAATATGAACACCATTGCAACGCATGCCTTACATTGGTAACGCCTCGCATACCATAATGCTAGTTCTTCATCATAACGATGACGACATAATTTTTGCATTCTCGATAGTAGTTAACAAAAAAAAAAAAAAAAGAATTAAGTTAGTATGGATTCCCACTGTTTGGTAGAACTCTGTTTTGTGTTGTTGTAGCCTTTCGTGCAACTTAAGGTCTGTCTGGCTCTCTACTGCTACTCTTGCATACCACTTTGTCTGGATGTTTGTTGGTGCTATTTTGTAACGGCCATGGCGGCGGTGGCGGCAGTTTATTTTGTTGATATTGATCTTGAGCCACGATCATGATCATGAACGCCATCATCGTCAGCGATGCACAGCATCTTTACTTTGCTTCTTAGCACTTTTCAGGTTTTTTTTTATTTTAATTTTTTTTTTTTTTTAATTTCAACTCTTGTTAACTTGTCTGCTGGTTTCGGTTTCATTTTATGGACTTGTTGTTCCACTTGTCGTCGCTATGTTGTAGCATTTTTTCACCGCCACCACTTACTGATTATGCAAATCGAAATAAACCTAAAAATTTATATTGTTGAATATGTGCAGAAGCAGCAGCTTTTAAATACAAATTTCTACGAATACCCCAGTAATATACATAAACTTTCTGTGATATTAAATGATTGACTTAATTGAATGGCGTCGATGATTCTCCAGAACAAAATTTGAATATCCTCTTTTCTTTACATAGAAATCTTTATTTAAACAATTTGTTGGTTTTGTTTTAAATTTTTATTACTTGTCACATCATTAACTTGTATAGCATTGTACTGGGGTTTTCCCCCTACACTTTACTCCTCTGTTTGTGTAGCATCATCTTAATAATAATAAAAAAGAATTATTTATAATCTGTATTTCATTTAAATAAATTTATTTATATCAAGTTGGTTTTTATTGTTGTTGCTGTGCTGCTCTTCTCATGTACTATGACAAACCACATTTTTTTTATCTCTTTTTTTTTAAATTTATTTTAAGATTCTTTTTAATTGTGTTTTTATTTTTAAAATGCATAGCATAGCAACTATTGTCTCATTGCCATTCATTTACTTTTACTGTGTGCTATATGAACTCTATGTGTTGAAATATTTGCGCTTTTTTATTTCGTTTAAGTTTAAATACCTTAATTACAGCTTAATTACTTTGAAATTACATTTGCAGTAATTGCAATAAAAATTGTTAAGGTTTTATTTAGTTTTATGCAATTTACTAGGTTTGAAACATCTGGTATTAATATTGGAACAGTTTAACACTGTTTACATAATTTTTGGTAGTGTTTTTAAAAGTAATCGAAGTAATTCAATGTAATTAATCTAAGCTAACTTATGTCATTTAATATTTTATGAACTTAAAACACATTTCCTAACATTTTTATAAAATTTTCTCAACTGAAAGCATAACTTTTACAAATAATTGGAAGTAATTTAATGTAATTAATTTAATTTAATTCCTTTTTTTTTAATAGTTCATCAACCATATGTGCACTTTTTATAATTTTTACAAAATTTATTTAACAAAGTGCTGAACTTTTACAAGTAATTGCAAGTAATTCAAAGTAATTAGTCCAGTTTTATTACTGTTTAAATATTTCTTTACTCTATGCGAATGTTCTGTTTTTTTTTTTTCTAACAGTAATTGCTTTTCTTTTAAAAGTAATTGGTAGTAATTCAATGTAATTAAACCTGTTGATTTTATACCATTTAATATTTCATGAACTTGATTCACATTTTCTATAATTTTTACAATATTTACTTAACAAAATACTGTACTTTTACAAGTAATTGCAAGTAATTCAAAGTAATTAATTCAATTTTATTCAATTTCTACATAACTATATTTAAAATTTTTGACTACTTTTTGCTTAACTGTATATGGTACTATATATTGTTAATAATTCACAAGTAATTTCAGTGTAATGTAATATAGTTAATGCAATTTCATGCATATTTTCAACATTTCATCAACTTTAACTAGACACACCTGCAGTTTTTCATGCTTTTACACACACACATACTTGCACCATTGTCATTCGATCAATGCAGTTGAATTATCATTAAAAGGCGGTTTGTTGGGATTATAAAATTGCACGAGACTGTCTGCTTCTGTGCTAGTATGTGCAAAATATAATTACCTGCTTTATTTGCACACATCATAATTAATATAATTACACATTGGTATTTGCAGCAATCATTAACGCTATAAAATACACACTTGTGTATAATTTCTTTGTTTTTTTTTTTTTTTGGGAAACTCTAGATATAATGTAACTTGTGTGTTAAGATGCGTATTTATACGCGTTTAGAAAGGCCGCATAATTTCACTCGACACATTAAATTAATTAAGTCATTTAGCAAATATTTCAACTACAACTACTACCTCCACTTTTACTATTATTACTTTTGTTTTGTTATACCTACACATATTCCCATATGATTGTGTGTATATGTTGGCAAATAGTATTCGTACATTTGTGCAAATAAACTCAATTCGCCAGAGCAAAAAAAAAAAAAAAAAAACTAAACTAACTTTAACTAGTGATTAAGTAAACATATGACGTGCGTGTGATTTACTCTTAAACAAACTCACATGCTGCTGTTGTCAACATTTATTGTTAGCAACAATTATGCAAAACTACTTTTCTACTGTTGTTATAAC
This sequence comes from Toxonevra muliebris, assembly GCA_963691655.1. Taxonomy (NCBI): domain Eukaryota; kingdom Metazoa; phylum Arthropoda; class Insecta; order Diptera; family Pallopteridae; genus Toxonevra; species Toxonevra muliebris. The sequence goes on along the minus strand of OY829326.1, from coordinate 114,774,954 downwards.
TTTTTGATAACACACATTCATTCTACTCTGCAAAAATGGTGGGTGGGGTGTGGAATAACATATTATATGAAAAAAAAACAATTGTTGAAACAGCATGAAAGCAAAGAATAGCAGGAAAAATAAACCTCAATTTGTATTTTGTATATTGTGTGTGTTTGCTACAAAGAAATCACATATATGCTTCTATTTGTATTTATATTTCATGCCATTGAAAGTGTGACGCGAAAATTTTCCACAGCTTCCTCCTGCTGATATAATAAAGTATACTATCAAATATAAGATCAGCGTTTAGTTACACGTCGTAGTAGTCATTGTCGTTGTACACATACGTAATAATCATTAAATGAGCAAATTACAACAGCAGAAAACCTAATTCAATCATAGAAATTTCAATTAATCTTATAGCTAGACACACACACACACACACACAAGAAACAAAACCAATTTCAGAGAAGGGAAAAAAACTCAGCTTGATAAAGAAATTAATGAAATTAAAAGGGCACACAGGAAATTACCCTAGCTGGTGGTGGTAGATGAGTTTATAAATATATAAACTCGAGTATAGGTTAAAAGAGAAGCATTGATCAAAATGCCTGCCTGCCCGCCTGTCAATCATTTATTGTATAATACTGTAGATATCGATGAACTCTATACAGCTCCCTGAATCTCATCTCATTCAGATAGCTACTGCTACTTGTTTCTCTTACAGATGTACCCGTGCTATAACCACCCAGGGAATTGAAATTAGTAATGCAAGTGAAATTGTTAGTGATGTTATTAAAGTCATTAGTTATATTTGATACACTGAAAAAAAAAAAAATATTTGAGGCTTAGAATATTTCATTTACTCTTTCACCAAAACTTTTAACTTTTTCTCTAAGAGTTGGAAAAAAAAATTATGTCTAATTGTTTTATACTTTTAAACACTAACCATTCTCCCTTATTATAATATCATCATGTCAATGATAATCAAGCCTCTGCTTGTGCCTCTGTTTCTAGTCTACACACATCATTAATTATGTTGACATAAATTTAATAAAATTTTCTATATTCATTTTCCCGCCAGAATTTTCATTATTCGCAAACGCTTGTTCTATAAAAATAGGAGAAAAATGAAATGGGGTGGCTCGCTGAGGAGAATAGAAACGAAAATGCATACGCAAATTATTTTTGACTTATGCAAATATTTACAAATGCGATTAAATATAACAAAAAAAAAAAAATTCTTTACAGCTGCCAAGCTTCTACTTTCCTGGTAGCTTTTAAGGCCACTACACACATATGCATTTAGAGTTTTAGCAAACAGGAAACGAAAAATTAACAACGGAAGTAATATACTCACACTTGTGCGCATATATAGTAAGCAATTTCGTTTGTTGTTATTGTAGGTACATACTTGTAATGAAATTTTTATGAATGTGGGGGGGGGGGGGGTTACTTATGTGTTTATGAGCTGTAAATATTAAGTGAAAAGAAAAAGAACGAAAGAAAAATAGTAGAAAATCAATACATTACCTTGTAATTACTTGTTAATTACTTTCTTGCACAATTTAAGTACATACTTTAAAAACTATTTTAATTACTTTGAATTACCGTAATTAGATGGTTCTTAAAAAACAATAAAAAAATCGAAAATTTAACTACAATTTAATTCAATTACTTTGTAATTACTTAATTTACATTTTATATTACTTTGAATTTTATTTGATTTATCGTAGTTTAGTTACTTCTCAAAAAACAAAAAAACAGAAAATCGAATATGTTAAAAATACATTATAGAGTTTAATTTAATTACTTTGTAATTACTTGAATTACATTTTATATTTAAATAAACATTATAACACGAAATAATGTGGATTACAATTACTGAAATTAATTTTTAATTATTTTCCCTCAACTCAACTATAATTTTCAACATCTTTGTTCGCCTAAATCTTAATTACATTTCAAATACATATAATTATTGTAATTATCTTTACGCAATTATCATTACCTTACAAAATAATACAACAATTTTAAATAGTCTTTGCATTCACCTAACAAATACGAAATCCTATTTAAAACCACTAGTAATTACCTTGTAATTACTTCTCAATTACTTGAAAACTATTTCATATTATTATAAAAATTCTATATAATTTTTTGCGACGCTAAAATTACATTAAAATTGAATTCTTTAAACAAATGTAAATTGAATGTCACTCATACGACACGTAAATCTAATTTACAAAAATATTTTCTTTTTCACACTATTTTATTTACAAATTAAATTAAATAAAAAAAATTATAGTGTGTGTAATTCAGTTATACGCTTCTCTAAAATTGTTGTACCTACTACATATGTATATATATTTTTAGTTGGAACAGCAAATAGTAACAAAAAAGAAACTATCACTAAAACAACGAAATACTTTTGAGATAACGCATTTGTGAAAATGTATCTATGTGTGTGCGTAGATATTTTATCTGCAAAAAGACACTTTTGATTAGTAGCAGCAGGTTGGCAACAATGCGCTATTAAAACTAAAAAAAAAAAAAAACTAGGGGTAACTAGTAAACTAAAATTATGTGTCCAAATTATTAAAAGCATCGAAATTGCGTAGTTTTCGCTTGCGTTCATTCACATGTGTGTGTGTGAGATTAGATGATCCAATTTTAAATTCTTTATTGCTATTTCTTTCACTTTTCTTAGTGCGTAGTGTGTTTAATTTTTCTGTATATGATAATCATTAAAAGCGTAAATTTCGACGACATCGAACCAATATTTTTTTCTTGCCTGTGCACGGCTACCTACGTCTCTTGCTTCTTATGCCGCCTGAGATTCTCTTTTATTTTATTTATTTTTTTTATTTTTTATTTGTATTTTAATACTATGGCATGGCAAATAAATTCAGCCTAACATTCGCTACGGCCTACATATACATATAAAAATATATATGTATACGTAAAGCTCTATGCAGAAAAATAAACTCAGCATGAAATTTCATATTCGTTGTCGTTCTCTTGTTGCTATGCGGAAAAATAAAAGTGTGTCTCGTGTGTGAGGTGCAGAGCAGAGGTGAGGTGGTTGGTGCTATTGGTATTGCTGATGGCTATATAGGAGGGGGCAATGTATATGCCTAAACCTTCATCTCACCCCAACCCATTGCTGTTTATCCCCTAAATGGCGATGGTGATGGTGGAAATTAAAGATAAATATTTTGCTATGCTAAGGCACCGCTAGTGGGGTTGGTATGGTTCGGCTTTCTGATTCACCCCACAAGCAACACCACACGTAGGGCGTTTGTACTCGATACGATTGTGTAAACAGTGGGAGTGATGTGGTAGTGGTGTGTGTGTGTGTGTTGATCTTTTAGCTCATGTGTTGATGTTGTATTTTTAGCCAAAAATTTTAGCTGTTTGAACATTTGGTATTTTTTTTTTTGCGAACTAAAAAATGTAAACATTTGAAGATTAGTTGAACTTTAACTGAACATCGCACTATCAAGTTTTTTTCTTTTTATGTAACATTAACTTTTAGCAACTGTAATAAAAAAATATAAAAATAAAAAAATTATATAATTTTCTTGGTTTGATTTCCTTGACATTTCGTTTTTGCTTGACATGCATGTGTGCATACATGTAGTATTTTTTAAAATCTAGTTTATTTTTACTAACTTTTTTTATTGCCATTTTGGTTTATTTTGTCGTCCACTGTATTTATTATTGCCCATTAAAATGGTATTTTATATATGCAGCTTTAAAATTATGCTTCTCTACTTGTACTTAGTACATACGGTCGCATTTGTTGTAGTGTTTTATTCGTAAAAAGCACTTGACTTTAGTTTTTGGCACAGCATTCGCCTTGTACTTTTTTGCAACTAATATAAATATGAACTACACTGCACTTGCAAAATTGAATTAAAATATTAAGTTTTAAAAGTTTGAAGTTTGCAAAATTTATTGAAACTGTGCTGCATTAAGTTTTAATTACTCACTCATTACTTTGCCATTACTTTATAGTTAGGTGGTAACATTAGCAATATTATGTTTTATGTACAAGTAAATACTAACAGAATTTTGTAGAATGCCTTAATTATTTTGAAATTACTTTGCATTACCTTTCAATTCCTTGCGCATTACTTTACAATTACTTTATACTTACAGTTCGTAGAAATAACTTACGTTGCCCGCTGTAGTACTTTTTGCAATTGAACACGACCAAACGAACGTACATTTTTTTCGTACTTGCTTCTTTTTCAACTAAACATTTGACGTCTGACGTTATTCGTCGTCGCTGTTGTCTATTCATGTGTGGTCTGCGCGTCAAGTTGACGCCAAGACAAAAAATAAAACGATCTATTTTTGGTTTGTGATGTTAAGCTTTTAAAATCAATGCACACTCGAATGTGGCTGTTTTTAAAAGTGAAAATGATACCATTGATTCCAATGATTCTGTGTTGATAATGTGTTCTCTCTTTTCCGATGTCATATTTCACTAAGTAGCAGAGTGGGAAGAAAGGAAATTGAGTATGCTGGATATTATTTTGCTAAAAGGGTCAGACAGGCGGCAATTGTTGATGATTATGCATAATTTTAGATTTTATAAATAGTATTTTTTATTTATTTATAGCTTGGCGGCTTAGCTTCTTCTATAAGTTGGTTCCGTATGCCAAAAGTCAACGTCAATATTGTTTAGAAACTTTTCCTCTCACTACCCACTTGCAGCTGCCATATGTTTTCGGTCTATAACTTTAATATGATTGTGGTTAGTGAGTGTGTGATGTGCTTCCTGAGTTATGATTTTTTTTTTTAACCCATACCTAATCTTAGAAGAAGACGACGTCATCGCGCATATTTAATCCGCTTTACGAGCAAACTTTTGTTTACGCTTCAATAGATTTGTGCAGGGAAGAATAACTTAACTATAATTAAAAAAAAAAAAAAAAAATGGAGAAGAATATGAGTTTAGGGTTTATGTCTGCGTGCCTATTTGATATGTGGTAGTGAGAGAGAAGGGAGAGAACGTTGTGGGTGGGAGTTGTCTCTGAGAGTAAGTGCTCAAATGCTTATTGATGATAATTTGTTGGGTGAGGATGACGAAAGTATGCACACACACACACACACACACACACATAAACAATGAATTAGTAGTATGATGACATAATAGTATGAAGAATGAGTATGTTTCAGAGCTTGTAACAGTTCAAGTCATTTTTTTTTTGTCTTCTCTTCTCCAGAGTTCGAGAGAAAGAGAAGTACATTTGTGGTACATATGTATTTAAATTTTTGTATTGAAAAGAAAAATGTATACAAAAAAATGACATCGCTTATTTGTTGTTGTAGGTGGACGAATGGGTGGTTGGGTGGGTGGCGGTAGGATACTTAATATTTTTTGCAACGTGTACGTTTGTGTTGCGAAGACGTTAAACGGTGAAATACAACAGCAACAACCATTGACATTTTACATATTTACATTTTATGAGCAACACGCGCGCATATGATGGGGAGAGTAGAGGAGCTTAGAAGAGAGGGAGAAGAGAGTAGGAGCATTAAAAAATGTTTATTGGTGGGTGGTGCTGATTTTGGTACTGATGTGTGTGTGTGTGTCTGTGTGGTTGTTGTTATGAGGCAATTTTTATTTATTTCTTTTTGTATTTGTAATATGAGCGTACGCTCGTTCGTTCATACGTTTTTCTCTTCACATTGTTGTTGCTTCTGCTAGTTAGCTTTATTACAATTTTGTTTTTGTATTGGCGTCAAAAGTCTGTTGTTGATTTATGTGCGTTTTAGTTGTAGTTACACATAGTTACGCTGCGGCAATAAAACATATTCTTATTATATGTTGTTGCTGCCTGCCTGCCTGCTTTCGCATATTGTTGTTGTTATTATTTTGATTTACTGCGCTGCAGCAAATTGTGTTTAAAAAAAAAAGTCTTATGTATGTTTCAAAACTTAGTTATTTAGGCATAGTCACGTGATTGTCTTTGAAAATTTATTATAGTCAAATTTTTCATAAGTTGAAATGAATAGTGAGTGAGTATGAATGATATTCATCCACCACTGATAACACATAATCAAATTTTGTAAGCTTAAGTCAAAAATTTACTTGCTGTCAACTAAAAACAAAATGAAATATTGATATTTTATGAAATGGTCCTATACAAATTTTACCAAGTAGTGAAGATTGAGCTAGCGTAGTACACATCATAGGGTCAGATTAAGAAATATTATAATTATCTACACATAATTTCATTTTTACTCTTTTCTGCTGTAGCATGTTAATAATTTGCAAAGTTTCTTCTTCTTTCTGTTTCGTTTTAGATGAAGAAATCGATGTTGTCTCTGTTGGCGATAAGAAACTTCCTACAAATCCCTCTGACAAAGACCGTCTAAAGTTTCAAACGAAGGTTGCCCATAAATTATCCAATGAACATATTGTTAAAACGCCCAACGGTATACGTACGATTCCTCCCCAACGACGTGCCTCTTCTATCTCCAACGCCACCTACACTCTGCCATATACACCGGCCAGCAGTAGTCCGGTCAAATCATTGAATAGTTCTCGTTATCCATCGCCTGCGAGTACGCCGATGCCCACACATAAATATGCTCGAGGACCTCCCCCACTTGTTATAAACTCTGATGGTACAACAACAACAGCGCCCAGCAAAATTAAATTAGTTGCCGGTGATAAGCGTAAGCGTGTGGTCAGTGATATTGACAACGTAGTAGCGCCGGCAAATAAGAAAGGTCGTGGCAAAAAACCAACCGCAAAACAGATTAACGCTGCTATTACCGCAACTGCAGTAGTTCCAGTTCCCGCCGCAGCGACGCCAGCGATTTCAAATAGTAGTCAAAAACGTCACTACTCTCTAGACGAGGCAGCAGCCGAAACTATTGAAAAGCGTAATTTGCATAACGACATGGAACGCCAAAGACGCATCGGCTTGAAAAACCTATTCGATGGTTTGAAGAAGCAAATTCCCAGCATTAGGGATAAAGAACGTGCACCAAAGGTTAATATCCTGCGTGAAGCGGCAAAACTTTGCCACTCTCTGAATCATGAAGAGCAATATGTGAGCGAACAGAAAGCGTTGATGTTAGAGGAATTGAAAAAGAAACAAGAAATTGTAGCGGCATTGCGCGCTGCTGCTCAGCGAAATTGAAATAGAAATAGAAGAAGAACATGAACGAGATGAACATGAACTGAAAATGTTTGAAATATTGAACACAAACATAAGAGAGAAGGCATTAAAGAGACGACGACGACAAAAGTTCCAAATGCATATATGCAATACCACTACAACATACAAAACTAAACAAAAACAAAACATGAAAAAAATACAAACAAAACTTTTTAAAAACAAAAACATAAGCGTTAGGACTCGGCACTCTGCTCTTATGGCTTTGCAATAATCGCGTACGACATTCGTGCGCGATGGTGCGGGAGAGATATTGATGAGAGGAATCAAAATGAGATGATGAATAAAAATGTTGAGAGCAAATGCAAAGCGCATAGTACTTTCATGATGAGAGTGCGCGTAGAGTGCAAAAGAAAAGGGAAAGAGCAAATGATAAATAACAACAATCCTTTTTTCCTTTGCTTTTATTACCTTTATAACTATTTTTTATAATTATAATTATAATTTTTTTTAGACGATAAGTTAAATTTGAACTTCAATATTTTTAATAATTATAATATTAACATTTAACTAAATCATAGAATTGCGTATAACAAACAAACAAACAAACAAAAAAAAAACAAAAATTTCACATTTAAGTTAGTGCATATTTGCAAATATAAACCATTTACCTAGTATAGTAAACTTTATATATAATTAACTAAGAAAACCAACAATATTTTCATTTATTTTGCTTATTTTTTAATTTTCAATTTTGTGATATTTGAAAGATTTCTTCTTTTTTTTCTAATTAAAAGAAATTAAAAATTAATGCAAAGTTTAACATGAAAGAAAACAAATACTGTAGCGAAAAATGAAAAACGATTAGAATTATTAGAATCTGCTAAATTTCTATTCAAACCAGAAGGACGAAATTTCAAAAAAAACCAAACAAATTCAAAATATTTTGTGTCTGCTTTATTTGTGTATAATGCCTGACGACAAAACAAAAACCCGACGAACGAATAATTCAACGAAACGTTTCGTTTTAGAGCGTGAAAAAATGAAAAAAAAGCACGAATAACGTGTTTTAAACAAACATAACAAAAAAAAAGAGCGTAATGGAAGAAGAAAACTCTCAGTAGAAAAACGACGAGAGCTAAATTCAACCATTAAGAGCGTAGTGAATGAATACAAAAACAAAAAAACAAAAAACAAACTCTCAGAGGAAACACCGTTAGTGTAGAAAGACGAGAGAGAAATTTAACATTTTTAGAATAGAACGAGAGCAGAATAGAAAATTAGTACAGTGATTTTCAATAAATGCATGATATATATTAATTTTTAGCTTATTCTTTTCTTTAGCAAAAGCAAACAAAAAAAAAAAAAAAAAACAAAATAAATAATTTTTAGTATATTGAGTTTTTAAAATTACCCAAACTTTTCAATACAAAAATAATAACGTTCTTTATAGAATTTTGATGCAACTTAAACTATTTTAACTTTAAATTTTTTCTTTCAATTTTCAATTTTTTAATTTTTTCTTTCAATTTTCAATTTTTTAATTTTTAATTTTTTCTTTCAATTTACAATTTTTTTTAGCTGTAGTCATTTGAATTGTTTATTTTTCCTTTTTTTAATTTAGTTTTATTTTTTTCTATTTCTTTATTTTGTTTTGTTTTGCTATATATACTTATGTATATGCATGCATACATACTTTCTTATGAAATGAAAAAAAAAATATATAGTTATACAAATATAAGGAAGGGAAAGTGGGTAAAATGGGCCACAATTTTTTTTTTTTCTTTTTGTTTTTTTTTTGTAGTAAAATTACAGTTTTAAGCAAATAGTAAAAGAGAGAACTGAATTTTTCATGAAAAAATCCTCTCTAACTCCGACATAGATTATATTGCCTTATCTTGAAAAATAGACCTTGATATTAACTCTTCCAAAAATGAGATATCAGCTCAAAACCGTTGAAGTTATCATACAAATTCATTCAGATTCGTTTTCAGCATCTTTTAATTATCTACAATCAAAATATTAAGAGGCAGCAAATGTCAGTTATTTTTCGGGCGACCTAGCTTGCCCTCATGGCCTATTTTTCCCCCACTTTTTTTTTATACTGTAAAATTATATATATACATATTTATATATATACCTAAATATATTCAAAATACAATAATTTCAGATTCAGAATTAATACAAATTATGAAAATAAAGTAGTTGAAGAAGTAACAACACACTAGTAATAAACATTTGCGCTGTGTAGTCTGTTGCTTTTTCAATGATTTAACTGTCGATGTTTTTTGCTATTAAGGTACACTTCTTACATACATACATATATATTTGCTACATACATAAGAACCACATACAAATTACATACATAACATGGTTAAAGCATGTATCATATATACATATTACTATATATAAAATGCATAGATTTTTAATATCTGATAAATAAAAAATGTACATAATTTTGATGGTAGTAGTTAGTAGTAGTTATCTCCTCATACATTAGCTACATACATTTTTCTTGATATCTATCTTTTATCTTTTCTATTTAATAATGAAGTGATTAAATTGAAAAAAAAAAACAAAAAAGTTAATAATAAAAGAAAATTGCTTGGAAATGTGGATAAATATAGATTTAACAAAAGAGTAGCTGAATTTATACATATATAAATTCTTATATAGAAAATGTATAGAGCAGCGCTCATCCCCCCCCCCCCTCCCCCAATGCTAATTTTTAGTGTGAGGGAAAATAATGATGAAGCATGTATCTAGTTAGGTAGTTATATATATATAGGTTTCGAAAAGCAATAAGTGTAAGTAGAAGTTGAAAACTGCAGTATCCGGTTTCGAAACAGCGCGCAAGTCTCTCAGTCTATGAAGCAATTGAGAGCTGTTCATATTTCAGCATATATTATCTCTCTCTCTCTTGCAATGCACTCATACTTTTGAGCATATGTTTTTAAGTTTTAGAAGCATTGGATTGTTGAAACCTAAGTTCTCAGTTTTCCCTCTCACATATTTTTTTCTTCATAATTTTTAATTAAATATATTTTTTTTAGATTTTTTTTTTTTTTTGTAAATAGCATTTTTAAATTTTTTTTTGTTAACTTTAACCAATATTAATGTGCTAACTACAATATAAAATAAAAAACAAAAAAACAAAATAAAAAATAATAATTACAAAATATATATATTTATATTAAAAATAAACATTAATTGTTAGTTTTGCTATAAAAAAAAAAAATTAATTAAATCTATTATTAAAATTAAAGCAAAATAATTTTTTTTTTTGGTCATTGTAAATACACAGTAATCTCGGTTGTTATATTTTTTACATATAAAAAAATTTCTTTCAAATATACCTACACAAAAAATAAAAATACAGCCACAAAAACACTCAAACCACAAAAGCAAATATAAACGAAAAAATTGAATTTTCAAAACAAAACAAAAACAAACAAAAAACTCCTGTCTAATTTTTAAAAACTAAAATGATTTTTTCACTTTTTTTTTGTTATACATTTTTTATACAGTTATATATTTTTACTATATATATCTCTAAACACATATACATATATATATATATATATATATATTTACAATATATATATATATAACAGCAACAACAAAAAATAGTAAATAGCTAGCAAAGAAAGAAAATATAAAATACAAAAACGACAAAAAATATTTAAGCAACCAAAACTTGTAAAACCCTCGCATAAACTTTTCAAGTTATATTTTTTTTACACAACTGAAAGGTTAATTTTTAACATTATATAAAACAAAACAAAAAATAGAAAATTAGAAAAAATAAATTAGACAAAACAAATGCAATTTTTATACACACAAAACAAATACAAAAAAAATCCCAGAAAATTCATGCAAGTATAAAAAAAGAAAGCAATAGAAACATCTGTAAACAAAACAAAAAATTAAAAAAATAATAAAAAAAAATGAATTGAAAATGCAGAATTGTATGAAACAAAAAAAAAAGAGAAAAAAAACGAAAAACCTAAATATTGAATTAATAATTTTGACAGAAAATATTTTACTTTTACTTTTTCCATTTTTACTTATGAACTATTTTTTTTTTTTTTCATTTTATTCTCCATTTTATACAAGTTTTTCTTTATCATCATCATTTAATTAATCAAAAAATATATATTTTTATATTCCTAATTTTTTTTTTTTTTTTCATAATTGTCAATTATCATTTGATATATACTTTGTGAAAAATACATACACACCTAAACATTTAGGTACTTAATTATCTTTATACATAAAAACAAAAGCAAATAAAAAAAAACATATTTTTTACTTTACTACTACTATTAATTACACTTTAATAATTTACACACTACATATTACCTCTTATACATATATACCTAAATATATATATTTATATTTTTATTATTATAATTTTTTTTTTATTTTTCATTAAGACTGTGTACACAAAATATCAAAAAAGAACGTTTTATAAGTTTGAAATTTTGAAATTAAAAACAAAATATACAAAAAAAAAAAATAAATAATCTAATTGGCTTTTTTATACTTTTTCTAAGTTATTCTTTTCATAGTTTTCACACACACACACGCACACCAACTAACTCTCACACATTTTGAATTACATTTTTTGAGATTGTTGAGTTTTTTCATTTTCGTTGCTGTGGAATTTTGGGTTTGATCTCGTTTTATTTGCTGTTGATTGATTTTTCACTAAGGGAAGTTTTTTGTCTGTGGATCTTATCAATTTCGTTGAAAGTCCTCTGGTGTATTCTCAAAATTTTATTGTAAGTATTTGCTGACTATTAGATTCATTTACTACTCTACCAAAGGATTTGGTGCTGAGAAAATTTGAACCAGAATATTTCTGGCTTTTGCTACCTAAGCGGTTAATTGGTGCGATAAATTTTATTTTAGTTCAGCTACTTACAACGCCTTGAAGGTTAAGGTTAAGTTAGGTCAAGTGCCGAGAAACCTCAACAGTACGTTTTTGATACCACTGTCTGGGTTGTAAGGTTAAAAATTAATATTTAACATATGGATCAGATTATAGAAGCCCTTTAGACAGATAGTAAAATTTCAGCACAGTATGTATGGAGTTTTAATTTAGAGGCTTTTGATAATCCGACGTGTTTGATAGTTTCTATCTCTTTGATGTTATGGCCATGCCATTATGTGGAATGTGCAGTCTCTCTGTATGCGATCTAATCGCCGATTTCTATGGTTGGCTTTCAGTGAACTGGCCAAAAATTAATGGTATGCATAGTAGTAGCTCAAATTCATGAAAGTTTTGAATTGAGATGATTCATTTCGTTTCAAATATTTATACAGTAGGCGAATACTGAATACTGATTTTTATCCCATTTTGATAACTTAAAGTTACTAATCTAATAAAAGTAAATCCTTATGTTTATCTTGAAGGATTTCTTTACTCTTTGATTAAACTGTACGTACCGAAACTGGCTCTAGAGTTCGGAAATGCATATATATTCCAGACGTTGAGTCAGCCCAAGCAGTCTGCCAAATTAAAAGAAAAATGATTAAACTCGGTGCAGTAGAACAATTTGTTTATCCTGAATTTCGAAACAGGTGATTCAATCTAATAAGTCAAATCTAAAAACAAAATATGTAAATTATTATTAAACTCAGTTTGAGAGCGTTAGTTTTCATCATCAGGACTTTATCGGATCTGCGGTAAGGAATGTGAAGTAAGATTTTCGCAATAGGATGATAATTCTATGGTGAGTGTAGTTATTGAGGCAGGGCTATTCTGAGTATGCATTTTGATTCACCAAGGGGCATTGGCGATGTTCAGTTCTTTAACAAAAATGGGTTACGGAGTACTTGATTTTTTGAGATTTTCAAAACCATAACTAATATGAATCCATAATTTCTACAACGAGTCGAGTACTTGATGGTATTTTCCTACTAAAAATGGGGGAATGAAGTCGGGAGTTTAAAAAATATATAGCACACGATTCGCTATCAGGAACCGTAATAATTAGGCGTTTTTCTTTTTTAGCTCAGAGCACGGAGTAGAGTAGAGCACGAGCACACCGAGCACGCTCTGATCAGAACACACTCCGAGCACTCTCTGACAACTCTGATTTAATTTTAAAACGCATAGAGCACGAACTGTCAGAGTACAGCTATTTATAATTAAGTTTTTTTTCAACAAAGTTTTTTTCCATCGTTTTGATTTTTTTTTTCTTTGTGCAAAATGGATAAATTAATTATTCTGAGCCCTTGTTCACAATTTCAAATAGCTGCATGACTGTCGAAATATTTTTTTTCAATCGTGCTCTGTCTGCTCAAAATAAAACACAGTTACGTTTGCTCTGAGTGCTCAGAGCTAAAAAGAAACACAAAAAATCTAAATTTAATAATTATTTTGTGGTTTAATTTTTTTCAATCAACTATAGAACTATTTTTATTTTTTCGATCTGGTATAAAAATTATTCGGTTTTTATGTTTTTGCCGAAAAAAAAAAAACAAATTATAGTTTTTATTTTTTTTCTCGAGAATAAAAATTATTTTTTAAGTTTTATTTTTTTGCTTAGGAATAAAAATTATTTTTTGAGTTTTTTTTTCTTGCTAATAATTGAGTTTTATTATTTTTTATTTTTTTTTTTTGAAAACGAAAAACTCAAAACGTCAAACAATTTTGCTACTGTGAGCACGAAGATAAATAAATGTTCCTTATATTGGGACAGTAATTTTTATTCTCGACCCGGAAAATAAAACTCAAAAAATAATTTTTATTCCTGAGCCAAAAATTTGAAATAAAAAAAAACAATTTTTATTCTTAAGAAAAAAAAATAAAAATTGAAAAATATTTTTTTCGATTGAGCAAAAATGCAAAAGTCAAACAATGATTTTTATATCAGATCAAAGAAAAAGCATTAGTATTTACTTAAAATTTACAAAAGAATTTCCATTCCTTTGAGGTTTGATTTTCGGATTTTTTTTCACACTTCCTTTGTCGACTTTTAAATTTCAGTTGTTTTTTAATTTTCTTAATTAAACAATCTACACATTTTTTGGTCAATAGTCATTTGTTGAGAACTTCCTCTTTGGGTTAGTCCAAAAATATTTCGATTGGACTCAACACTTGGACATTTAGCGGTTGAAGTTATTCTAAAGCGCTGGGATTTGTGTTGGCGTGAAGTGAAGAAGCCAGGTTCAACCAAAAAACTATTTTCTCCTATTGGTGATGTTTATGAATAAACTCTCCAAACACCGGCAGGCAATTTACCCTCTAATGCTGCGAACTCACAGCCAAACCATCTTTTAAAAATACTGGATCACTGATTCCACGCTAACTAATGGCCAACCACAACCAAACTGTTCCATGGAACTTGTTCTTACAAATATATTTGCTTTTGTCTGATGCTTTCACATCGGAAGATTCAAAGTAATATTTCCGCTGCCATTTGTTGGCTTCAATGGCAAAGTATGATTTGTTATCTATCACACAAATTTACAAAGAATTGGGTGTGAAGAAAAATTCGGCCAGGTTACCCAGCCTGATTTTGATGATTTTTAATTATTTTTATATACTTTTTGGAACAATTTTTGTTTTTTTTTTGCTTTTTGTTAAATATCCAATAATTCCAAATACTTTTCATTAATTTTAGAGGCTTCGTAGTTTTTTGCAAATTGTCTATAAGGCTTTGCTTTTCGACCTACTGTTTCTGCTTTCATAAGAGTGTGAATTTTACAGTCATTAAACACGCATATTTTCCTAAAACTATATTTTTTAAATATAATATATAAAAGTCTTTTTAAAAACCATTTCTTTAAAATTGTGAAAAACGTAATTGTTTCTCTTGTTTGGATTTTCTGTGTAATATTTACAAAGCAAAAAATTCTGACGTTGTGACTTGTTTTGTGGTATTTTTGGAACTAATTATTTTATGACCAACTTAAAAGTATTTAGTAATTAACTAAAAAATACCATGGTTACTTTGTCAAGTTAAAGTTTTTGACAACAGTTGCACATTTTTTTTTTTTAAGGTTTATTCTTAATTTGTCTCGATTTCATTCCCGATTCAAATACTAAGGACTAAATGTAGAACCGAATGGATGCAACCGTAAAATGAGAAAAACTGTCGACATTTTGATCTCATGAGCTTCTTATGGAGACGAATGAATTGGCTGCAACACTACAACAATGCGACAATTGTCGCCATCGTCGTCGCCGACTTCATTCTATTTTCCTTGTGTTGACCGTGAAATAATTTTGCTTTTTTCTAAGTAATATTTTTGTTAAAATTTTATGAAACATGAAAATATGAAAAATAGAATTGAAATCGTTGCGGCCTTCATTCTTTTTGGTGTTGTCGTGTTGCTGATTTATCTGTTCTGTCCGCAGCATAACGCGTTTACTTTCTTGTATATTTCACCAAACAATTAAACTCATTGACTTAAATCTTGGTTTCAATTTCCTGATGAGATGAATTTGTATTAATTTTAAGTCGCTAATCCATTCATGACAATAAGCTATATGGAGAAATTGTTCCTATAGTCGAAAAATTCAAAGGTCCTTAAATTACAGAGGTAAATGTTTTAATATCTTAAATATGGAATACGTTTTGGGTTAAACATAAAAATTCCCACACCAGCAGCGCTTGTTAAAAAAAGTTTTAAACTTTTGGTAATAGAAAATTACGAGATTAGTAGAATTGGGTTGAAACATATGCCATTACTTATGTATATTTTGCTTTTTCATTACCTTTTCAAACTCTCTGTGCATGATTCGTTTCAAATAGAACTGAGAACTAATGGCCAAAGAGAGAACAGTATTTCACAATAACCCTCAATTCCAATCAAGTACAGTTATTTGTCAATTTCGAGTTAAGAAGACCAGCGTTTTTGTTTTGCATGCCAGGTGTTTCAATGGAAGAACCCGGCTTAAATTCTTTCAGAAATATCTCTCAATTTTCTTTTTTTTAAACGAACTTTTCTTAGTTAATTGTATTTTTTTATTTATATTTTTTATTATTTCTTACAAGAATTTACATACAACTAAATATTAATATGAGTATGAGCTCACGTTCTTTGTGTACACAATCTAAAATGATTAAAAAAAAAAGAAAGAATAATAATAAATAATAACTAAACAGAAAGTAGAAAGAGATAGCAATGTTTTTTTTTCTATATATGAATAATGAATTGAGTGAATGAAACGAATGGACTTGATGGACTTTTGAATCACGAATTAACGAAGCGTTTAATTATTTAATAATATGAATTAAGTATGGCCTGGCCGTCAAACGACTACAAATAATAAAAAAAGAAAATAACGGTGTACAAATAATAACATACATATGTACATTTGAGTATGTAGCTAAAAATAATTGTACTCATATAAGTTATGAAAAAAAAAAAATTAATACATATTTTGCTTTTTAGAAAAATCATTATTTTTCCATTGATCATTTTTGTAGATTTTATGTACATGTAGATATTTTTGACATTTGTAAAGTGTTTCGCTGTCATTTTGTGTTGATTGAAACACCTACACACTTAGTACATAAAGTATAGTTCATTGACTTTTTATGTTTTTCTCGCTATTTTTGTTTTGCTCTGGTTCACAATTATTTAAATGTATTTTCTACATACATAATATTTTAATTGAAGCTTCATAATTAACTTGTGAATATGTCGATGATGCACAGTTTGAATTTTCAGAGCACGCTGTGTCATTGTTGTAGCTATAACTAGTTCCGTTGATGCCAGCCGCAGGATAGTTTCTTTTTCTCTAAACTCTACATTGAAATTTGTATAGAATTTTGTAACCGAAAACGAGGCTAAAAAATTTGTTATTTTTAATATAATCTCGTTTTAGCTCTACATAATTTTTTCAGCGATATTCCACTTCTTAAAGCCCTTCAAATAGTAACTGGCGTCCAGGTCTCTAAAATAGTCGCTTACGGCTGAGGTGACCTCGTCATTTAACATAGCTTTTTTTCCCCCTCCAACCAAACTTTCAGCTTTGGAAACAAAAAATTATCACTGGGATCGAGATTTGGTGAATAAGAGGCATGATCAAGCAATTCGTAATACCAATTCTGAATTTTAGCTATGACGATTTTCAGCCCAGTTGTGAGCCGATGAAAAAAATAGTTATTTTCTTTGCACACGGGGACGTCTTTCGATGATTACTGCCTTCAATTGATCAAAAAATTCTTCATAATATGCTTCAGTTATTGTTTCACCCTTTTTCGATTGGCAATACACCCTTGCTATTCCAAAAAAACAGTTTTCATAATCTTTCCGGACGAATACATCGTCTTCGCCTTTTTTTGGAGCAGGTCCACCCTTGTCAGTCCATTGTTTTGACTGGTGCTTTGTCTCAGGTATGTACTGGTGAACCCAAGTCTCATCCATAGTGATGAAGTCCTTCTTGTTTCACTTAAACTGCTCCAATAAAGTCTTGGGAGTGTTTATGTGCATAGGTTCTTGTCTCAAATTCCTTCATACGATATGGGCTCTAGCCTTAGCAAGCTCTCTAACTTTATTTCGGTGATCATCCAAAAGCATTTGATAAACTTTTTTCAATGTTTTCATTGGTGGATGCAATTTTTGACAATCCCGAACGATCTTCATCAACCAAACTGGTACGACCATGGTTAAAGTTAGTCACTTACTTTTTTATGGTGAGATATGATGGTGCCGAGTCCCCGCAAACTTCGCCTAATGCGCCTTTTATTTATGACGCTATGGGGTATTGTTTTTTAAATGTAAAAATTTTGTCGTGGTGCGATACTTCAATTTGGCGGCGAAATCACTGATGTTGGTTGATATGAAAAATTATAAAAAAGACAAATAACAGCAAAAACAGCTGATACCTGCAGGGATGTATTATAATACAGGGTTGTTATAATTAAAATATTATTTCATCACGCAGGCTGATTTTCATGTTGAGGCTTAAAATTTATTGATCCATCGTTTGGATTACGCCCTTTTCCTTGTTATATTTAAAACTATTCGTTTAAACTTTGGCTTTTGCTAGATTTGTTGGACTTTCGAGAAAAACTTGATTTCACTTAACTAACTCTGGTCATGTGCAAATCAAAAGAAAAATCGATTTTACTTTAACCTTGTCTTTGTAATTTCTACTGAAGTTATTGTTATACCACATAAACGCAGCCTTCGTATTTTGTGAGAAGAGGATTTGTTGTACCAATCTTTGTGATCGCGAACCCAGCGGAGGTGGATATGAAGTCCATTTGACCATTTTTGTCGAAAGATTAGCAAAAGCTTAGAAGACTCATTGATGTTCTTAGAACATCTTCCACAGACTTCAGAGCGGGTTGGCTGTCAGGTAAAATACCAATTTTCTAACCGAAAAACACTATTGCGATAACAGAGCCATAAAATAAGAAGGAAGATAGAAGAGCCTGTAATAAAGGTTGATTTTTAGATGTTCTGTAAAGACACAATTATATGGATACCATTGAGAGGTTGCTTTCAGCCTAACGGCTGCCTTCACAGTCATTTGTTTGCCGAATAAACTTATAAGAAAATTTCTAGTGCTGCATTGGGAATAGTTCTCAAAGCGACACTAACAAAAAATCTGTGCAATTCTTTATACTTTTTCGAGAGATTTTACGCAGGTAGATTTATCCAATTCTGCCCACCAGACTGCGGTTCCTTTTCTTATAATAGGTCCAGCAAACTCCAGGAGCATATGACTCTAGGTTGCTTCCCCATCTTTTGCTTTTTGTTTTTTAATTTTTGGAGAGCTAAATTTGTTACTTTTACCCGCTCAAGGATTAAACTAGCTTTAAGTTTTCAAGCAAGATTCAGGTATCTTGCTATTCTGGGAAATTAAAATATATTCCATAAGCTTTGAAAAAATTTATATATCAAAACAGACATTCTGCGCATCTGAAGGCCTGAAATTGCATAGGTCACCGGTGATCCTGTGGCCTCAATTAGATTTTTTTTAGGAAGTTTTTCTGTACATTTTTATTAGATGTTTTTTTTTCTTTTTGAAGATAGACAAAGTTACTTATTATTAGTGCTTCACTTAACCTTTTCTTGACCTAAAGCAGCTAGAAATGTTCACTTAACCCTTTCTGGGTCGTAAGGAAACTAGAAATGATAGAGCAAAACCGTATCCAGATTCGCATTCTTAACCTCATTTCATTGTAAAAAAGTTCTTAAAAGGTTTCCATTGAAGATCTTAGGATCACCGGTGACCCATAGCAAAATTTGTATTCCCTTGAAAGTAAACAAAATTTAAAAAATATGGGAAATTGAGTTTGAGTAAATTGTATAAAGTAGTAGTATTTGGACAAATTTTGTAAAAATTGTGAAAGATCGAAAATAGGTCAAAAAAAGGTTTGTTTTTTACTTTAGGTCACTCGGGTGCCGTCAATTATGTAACAATTTCAAGCTTTTTTTTAATAAGAATTAAAGTGTAAATAATTATCTTTTAACCGGATTTAAATATATTACTGAAAAAACATATTTTGGGTCACCAGTGACCAATGGTCCTAAAAGGGTTAAAATATAAACGTATTCGCCACACAATCGCCTTACCCCCAATTTTCTCTTATTGGTCATCGTTATTCCCAAATTCCAGAGAAGCGGTGAAAATACATGAATAATGTCTTCGACCGATTTCTTTTCGATATTTTGGTCTGTTGACTCTTTTGCTTGAAGGATTCTTGGCAAATCATAAAATGGTACTTCGAGACGTGGAGCAATTACTAACGTAGAAATCACTGCCATCAAAAAATCAATTCCCACTAAATTGAATAGAACAATTTTCATAACAACATGAAAATGCGTAGACCTGTACAGGTCTTTAGTGTCCCGCCTCGTCAGTCTACTCAAAAGTTTGTTTTCAGAATTGATTAAGGGGGAAGGCCACTGTGACGTGTCAAATTTTTTCTTTTATCTAAAATTAAAGTTTGTATTTTCAAAAATATATGTACAAAATTTCAAGTTAAAATTCCAAAAAATTGCCTCAGTTACAGCCATTTTAGTGATAGTAAGTAGACCATCCGAAGTAGATGGACTGAAAACTTTAAACGCGTTTTTCTCGAAACGACTTTTTTTGAACTGATAACTCGATAACTCGATCAAATACTAACCGATTTTCATTTCGTTTTGTTTGTCTTTGCAGTGGCTATCGTTGAGCGTAGCCGATTTTCAACTTTTTGATTTTTATTATTTTTAAAGTTTTTTTGAAACAAAAAAAAAGATCGAAAACATGAAAAAAATGTTCAATCAGTCGCCATTTTGTGGAAAAAAAACCGCCACATGCGACGCGACGAGAATTAGAGTCATATAGATTATTAAAAAAAATCTCCATGGAGGGGGAGATTTTTTTCGGGTTCCGCGGCAACGCCCATATCTTCAAAACTATTCAATATTTTTTAATAATTTAATAAAAATTTATGGAAATATTGTTGGAAGTGCACTTAATAAAATGAATATAAAACGATCCCCATATTTCTTTATTTGACAGATCAAAAAAATTCCCGGAAATTTACTCATTTTTCCAGCCGTCACAGTGGCCTTCCCCCTTAATGTAAAACCGGATAAAGCAATTATTCGGCGATAATTATGCCTGCTTATGGCAACAAAAAAGGAAAAAAAAGACGGCCAAATAATCTATATACCCAAATTATTATAAAAATTCCACAACAAAATAAATAAAAATAAATCTTTGAACTTTATTTGTAAATGCTTTCAAGCACAATGCAAATAATAATAATAATAATAAATTTGATTAGGCTAATTGTTTCTCTCTTTCTTTATCGTTGTTGCTCTCTTTTTTCTCGGTATTTAAAAAAATATATATATTATAAAAATCTCACGAATTCTTCTATAAATCATTGTAAAATCGCATGAACTAAGTCTTGTGTCTATGTAGGCAGCGATTGATCGCATATTATTGCTCGATATTGTCATTGGATCATATATCTTGTTAACGTCGCATCTTCTAATGAAGTTTGATTCAGTAAAAAAGATTTCGTTATCCTGTACAATTATGTCCACTAAATTCGGAAGTGAAAAAAGACCAAACATAATTAAACGTAATGAATGATTCATCTCATAAACAGTAACTGGAACTAAACTTGTGTAAGTTGCTATCTCTATATAACTATTTCTCGGTAAATATGCTAATAACATTCTTTTATAAAGTTCTTGAGAATCGGGATTTCCAAATAACGCATGTAAGTTTGTATTTAATATAGTTGTACTAAATTGATCAATATTATCAGCAAAATTAAGTATCTGTTTAAGATCGACATTCGGTGCATTCATTGAGTCTATCAACCCATATCTATAAACAATATCATCACTATTAACAACATCATCATAAAACAATTTTTTAAACCATGATATAGTAGATCTCATTGCGCCAAGAACTATTGACGGTTTAACTTTCCTAATTGCCTTCGTTAAAATCAATCCTTTGGAATATTGCTCAGCATCACTCTCAATAGTGTCAGGATCATAAACTATTCTATTATCAACTGTGATAAAAAGCAAACTGTTCATTATACCATTAAAAAATTCGACTTTATTATTTGGTGCTTTCAAAAATCCAGTTGGATTTATTAATTCTCTACTCATTGGCACTGACATTTCAGTCAACTTGCTCCACTTACCAAACATTTCGGGATTTAATCCATATTTTACAAAAACTCTTCCCTCTTTAAAAATTAAAAGACTTTCATGAATATAAGGATCTAAATCAAAGTAGTTCATCGTAGAATTATCACCACCATATCTATCATGACCTTCAACAAATATAATATATGGTTCAATATCTTGAGTTATTTTAAATTCAGTTAATACATTTAATTTTTTTATATCAAATTCATATTTTGGTGTCATCGTATACGATAGCTTATTCGTGATTTGATGAGTTGTTACAGACACTGTTGCGTTTACTCCACTTGAAGTCGAGCTTGTATTAAATTCAATTTCATCAGTAGTATCAAAAATTTTCTTCGTCTCATGCTCTCGTCGCTTCGTTGTTTCTTCCATTATCGATAAAGCTTTTTCATCATCGTTCATTCTCACTCTTTCTTCTATTTACACTTTCTTCATTCTCATTTTTAATTTGTACGTCGTCTTCATTTCCTTTCTTTTCATTATTTTCATCTTCTTTTTTTCCTTTCTTTTCTTTCCTTTCGCTTCTCTCCAGGTGAGTTTTCTTATCTTCCATAGTGACTGCCAGCCTGCCTGTCCCCTTCTGCATAAAACTTTGTTTGGCAGTCACCGCCATTGCACCTCACCTACCACTCTTTCTCTCGTCTGAAACATTCACACCTCACTGTCATCGTCGTCTGCACTTCCCACAATCTACTTTGTTGTTGTACTTAGTTTTTTTTTTCTGTTTCTCTCTGTCTTTTCGTATATTTTATTTAAAATAATTAAGTGAATTGTTTCGTTTTTTTTTTTAAATGTTTTTTTTTTCTTTACTTTTATTACTTAGTTTTGTTCATACACAAATGCACACATGCATGTGCTCATATTTGCGTGCATGTATGTGTGTATATTTGTGGTTGTCTGTGTAGATATGCATGACGGTTAAATTTATCGTACCGGCTTTTTTATTTAATGTTTTCGGTTTTTGTGTTTTTGTTTTGCTTTTGTTATTATCATATGCAACACACAGGCATGCGTTTTTTATGTGTTTCATTTTTCTCCTTTTGTTTATTATTGTTATAATTTTTTTTAATAATAATAATGACGCTCCGTGCTCGTTGATGTTTATATGAGACAACAATTTTAAATGTTTTTTTTTATTTTTAAGTTAATTTTGTACTTGTAGTTTTTCAGACAGAAACATTTACATTCACATACATATACACATACATTCAAATACAACAACATAATACCGGCATCGGCACGGCAACGGGCACCGGCACCACCGGCAATAGTTTATAGGTGAAGGTCACTTGAAGTTTTTATTTTGTTTTGATTTTTGCAATTGTTTATTTAGCTTTTTTTATTTATTTAGATATGCAAACATGCAAAATGCAAACCAAAAAAAAAAAATAGATTTAAATAAATTGTGTACATTGTTAGAGTTGCATTAAATCAGATAAAAGCTTTTTTCACATTTAAATAGAAAATCTCTAATAAAGAAGTTGTTGATGTTAGATTCGTTTCAGCTGAGCTTATATTTTCAACTGCGATTACATAGCGTGAGATATTTACTCTCTTCGTGACTTACATTTTTTGTTTCACTAACGAATCTAAAGGTTTCAGAGGAGCAGAAATAAGCGAGTATACATAGGTATTTTCGTTCTTAAAAAACAACCCTTAATTCAGGGGTAACCAGAGGGGGGTTAATGTTTGTTTGAAACCAAAATGCGTACCAGTTAGGTTTCAATTAAGTAGTGTAAGAGCTGTAAAAGACTGCAATCAATTGTGATTTTAAATCACTGAAGTCACATTCAATAAATAGCATTTTGCGATTGCATTCATTGAATAACAAATTTGATTAAAGATTGTAGAATTGAAATCATTAATCATTTCGCTGTCATTGACTAATTAATCATTTAGTTAAATCATGTGTGAATAAGCATTAAATGAAAAAATCATCTTATTCATTAATCCAAAAAAAACTATTTATACTTATGTACTCTAACAAAACTTCTAACAATTTTTCCAATTGCAACTAACAAAGAACATTTATATAACAAGCAAACATGGAAAATAAATATTAAAGTGCAGATTTTTAAAATTCTAAAATTTTTTTAACATTACAGTGAAAAAAACATAGAACCAAAAAATTAAACAGATTTGTTTACTTTTAGTAACAGAAATTTTTCGAAATTGCTGTCGGAAAGTGAACCACGACGAGTTGAATGAATGAGCGCAGCAAATGAAAATAATCTCTCCACCGCAGCTGATGATGGTAGAGGTGTATTATAGTGCGGACACACGAGAGTGCATTTCAGGCAAATTTAACATTTCGTTGAAATGAGTCTGAAATGCAGAATTTCGCCATACAAAAAGTGTCAAATGAAATTATTCATTTCAGACTCATTTCATTGAAATGCGTCTGAAATGAAGAAATTAACTAACAACCCTCAAACGCAAGGTTGTATAAAACGAGAAAAATTTAAGATCTATTACATTTTTTTAGACATTTTGGATTTTGTTTTCGTAACAGCTGCTCTTGTAATATTTATTAAGCGAAAAAATAAAATAATAGAGTCGGAGAGTAACTCATTGCCATTCCTCCAATTATATTTTTATTTGTACAAAACACACACAAAAATTCTTCTTCTTCTCCAAATTTGTAATCTGTCAAAAAACTAATTTGAAATTCCTTTTTTTTATCGTGTGTCCACCTTAATTTGAAATGCAGAATTTCAACGAAATGACCCCTCGTGTGTCCGCAGTGTTATATTTTATGTACGCCTTCTTAATAAGTTGATACCGATTTAGCATATTGGTAGATAAGGACTTATCTGCAATATATGCTAAGTATTCATCCTCAAACGGTCCTTCATTAGGGCTGGACATTAGTGGCTCATCTGGCAAACAGTTTTGTATTAAAAATAAGTATATGAGGTAGCACGTGTAGTGTTGTGCATAAAATTTGCAATGAATTTACTATATTGTTTATTACCTGTACCTGTTGAGGAAAAGTAAAAAAATTGGACTGCACAATCTTTCTGCGGGTCGCTATCTTGGGATGTACTTAAATTTGTGGGATATACACCCAGAGAAATACTTACCTCGTTTGAAGAAACGCGGCTATCAAATTGAGGAAAAATGGGAATGATTTGGTGCCATAGAAACGGTTTCCTCATTTAGATATACAAAATTTCTTTGAATTGAAGAAATATTTTTTCTTTATTTTAGAGAAAAATTTCTATGAAAGAAGGAAGTTTTCTATAAATTAAAGAAATATGTCTTCAATTTGTAGAAATTGCGTTTTTCAAATGAATAATATTTTATTTCAATATGAGAAATTGTATATAATTTAGGTAAAATTTTCTTCAGTTTGAGAAATAATTTTCCATAAATTGAAGTAAATTTCTACTTTTTTTGAAAAAGAATCCTCAATTTATGGAATATTTTCTACAATGTTGTTTTAATTAAAAGGCATAGAAATCATATTTTTTTTACTTGTATTCATTTATTATTTTATTTTTAATGAGTATTAAGGTTTCCATTCATACGTATTTTTACAAACACTACAGGCGTCGTCGCCTTGAAATGATCAAAAGTTCCTTATGGCCATCAAAAAATTAAAAATTTAAGTTTATTGAAATTTATATCTTTTGAATATATTTTTTTTTTCACAAAATATATCAACAGCCACAAACACAACCGCTTCGTTTGAAATAGAGACGCCAACTAAAAAATTCAAAACAAAAACAAAGCGTACGTGATTGTCTGCTAAAGCCAAAAGAGTAAAGCTAGTTTTTGTGTATACTAAAATTTTGTATGGAGAACATTTTTGGTATATTCGTTTCTTTCTTACATTTTCTACACAACTAAATTTGTAAAAATGAAGACATAACTTACTTCAAAGTGAACCGTGGTGGTTGCATGAAAGGAGCACATTTATCTTCATTTTGAGGAAAATTTTCGTGGATTCAAATTGAGGAAACTTTTTCTTTGTTTTAGAGATGGGTATTTTTCTGGGTGTACGTTACAAACTATTTTTTTTTATTATTAAATCCCTGATCTCACTAACTTTCGAAGTGTTGAAAGATGGATCAAGGGCTTCAATCCGCTTCAGCTTCACTTATGGACAAAGTACTGAAGCGACAATTGTATCATCTATTTCCTCTTTTAATTTGAAGTAACAATCAAATCCTTTTTCCAAAGCTTCCTCTAATAAATCAACTGCTCTGGAGGAATGCTTCAGGGAGTGGCAACTGCTCATTTTGTTGTATTTTGTCCTTATTGTAGCCAATGTGGGAGAGGAAAACCGTAAACCATTACATTATTTTTTTGGAGAAAATCTACTGCATCCGAAATTGGTTTTAATAATTGTAGATACTCCTCTAAGTACTTAAAGTCAGTCAGAGATCATCCGCACAAAGAAAAGAATTAGGGTCTCATTGCTTTTAATGGCAGGAAAAGAAACAACAAATGGTAACATTATATTTGCTCTACTTCTCTGCATACATAAAAATAAATATATCTAGCTTCAAAGTAGCAGAAGTTCAACGAAACTCGTTCGCTAATATAACGAATTAGTGTTTTGATTGTTTTTAGTTGTTGTTGGCATTTTTGCTTCTGATTTTTGTCTGATTACACAGCGTAACAAATTATTTGTTTACCCTTGATAGTACATGTTGCTCTTTAATATTCACGCTTAAATCTTGTAGAAATAATTTCGAGTGACTTCAAAAGATTTCTAATGAATTCGACTAAATGTAGTTAAAGACTACAGTCAAAAGATTGCATTTGAATGATTTCAAAAATATGATTTAAAATATGAATTATTATTCGCTGATGGCAATATGATTAAGAATAATTTTTTTACATTCTTAATCAATGAATACAAAAAATGAATGCAATCATTTTGGTAACAATATCAAATGATTTTTAGTCGCAAATGATTGCATTCTTTTACAGCTCTGGGTAGTGTAACCTTCAAGTTTTACAAGTTATTTCAAAAATGCTCTCCTATTAATTCCCTCTAGGGTAAAGTATGATGATCTATGAAAGTTGAATTAATTGAAGTAAACTTAAGGTAACTTATAAATTTGTCTGACAAATGCAATGAGCTGCTTTTGTTTTTTCTTTAATATTTTTTGATTGTTCATTACTAGGTTCAAGAACCCTTGAAATAAAACTTACCACACACACTCTAGTGTATCCAAGGGGACTCTTTTGTGGTTAATATTTTGAATCAACAAATGCTATATTTGTCGATTAATCACCCATCTTTTTGACTTCAACTCCACTATTGATAAAATAACTAGGCAGACGCTGAGCCGGGGTTCCTTAGAAAAGTAGAAAAAATAGGTAGTTAGAAAAAGACAGGAGAGTTTCTACCTCTTTCTTACTACCTACTTTTTCTACCTGTCTCTTTCAGACAGGCTTTCATGCTTGCGCCCGTGCGAACAGCCATATACAAGCAGTTAAGTAGTTGCTTTGGGACGCCGTTGTTTTAGGGGAGCACGAGATGCAAATTTTACGCTACTTAAACTTAGAAACGACATTTCTTTTGTTATTTTACCGCAGTTCTAATTTTCGCTTAATATTGATCACCCTAATAGTCTTTTGCTTTCCTTCGTCAACCTTTTCAAATTTTTTACAGTAGCAGATATTTTTAGTTTTTCTATTAAAATACAATTCTCTCATTAGGATTCGGGGACGAGCAAAGAATATTAATTTAGTTTTTAGTAAGGAATCTAGACCGAATATTTAACTTTAATAAATAAAATATTTGTCACATATTCATATCCATACTGAAACAGAAAGCCCAAACACCCAACTATCAGGCATTTGTTTAATGATAACGCGAAGGAAACGTTTGTAAGGACAGACTCATCTGCACTGTAAGTACACAGTACAATAATTGATTCAGATCAGTTAGTAATTTCATAAAAGTTAGGCAGTTTCTTAGGTCCAAAGAACTTCGTCGTTTTTTTACATCTACAAGAAAATGTTTTAATATATGTTTATTAACTGGAAAAGGCAATAGTTTTGTGCCACCAAGAATTGAACAGTTGTTCATTTACAGGATTTTGTTCAATTATTCTGCTCAATGTATGAACACTTCATTATTTTTAATGAGCGAGAGAGATCCTCTTTGAAAACAATATAAATTTTAATCCAGAAAAGGCTCAATCTACACTCTTTGGGTAATCAAAACTGCTAAATTTACTTGTGATGCTTCAAACAATAAAGGTGGATCAAATTTGTAATGCTCCTACCATTCGAAAATATTTTATTACTTCAGAACTCTACTAAATCAATAATAATAATTTTTCCATTGTATTCTGGGGTTTGTTCTCTAAAATTTTTTTTAAAAAACATGAGCCCGAATCCTTTAACAAACCTGGTGCAAATTTTAATTAAAGTTCAAAAAAAGATGGGTTTGGTTTGGTTTGGGTTTGAAACCTTGGTGGTTACCGATTTACCCTCTCCCCCTCTCTCCCCTATCCAAAAACGGCGCCAAAACTAAAACTGTGGCCCTGGGCAGACGATAAATTTGTATTATCATGGAAGTTGAATAAATCATCAGAAAACTAAATTTAAGGAATTGAACAAAAACTAAGAAACGATAACGGAAGAAAAGAGGAAAAATATGCAGTGGGATTTACTAAAAGTTTAACATAAAACAATATATGTATACAGGTCATGATATGAACTTTAGTTCATCTGAGAGCCAGAGGCAGATCTAGACACAAAAATAAATTACGTTGAATATGAGAACTTAAAAGGTTGAACCGAAAACATATTGAAAATAAAGTCTATATGACACAACTAAGGTTTATTTGCTTCAGGTAAAAATCTATATTTTCAGAACTGTTTGGTAAAGCCCCAGTAACTGAGGATTTTTTTTTTTGCCTCAAGAAATCTCTTTATGAAAAAACAAATATCAAAAGAGAACCAAACTACTCGTTGGTGTTTGTTTTGTTATTTGCGTATGTAGATAATTCGTTAGATAATTCTGGGAAATGCCGTTACTCATGTCTTCTCTCTCTCTCTCTCTGTCATTTGTTATTTACTCCCGCTTAGGGCGATGTTACACGATCAATGTTTTTCTGTCAAACAATGAAATTGTTGTTGCTTTGAAAAATGAACACTGAGCAAAAGAGAGGATGAACACATTTCACTTCAAATTTTTTTACTGACCTAAAAAACCTGCATCACTTCAAATAAAATGGGGTTGCTGATGATACACTGTTGCATTTTATCGGAAAATAGTAATATTTTATGAAAAATACTAGACTTTTTATTAACTTTTAAATACATTTTTTTTTCTTTGTCACCCTTTGCGTTGTTTGGCTTTTGTTTGTGAAAAATTACTTAATAATTTTTATAAAAACATGGTAATTCAATGACAAAGAAACAAAGTGGCGGAGCTTATTTTAATAGTTTGCAAATTTTAAAGATTATTTTTCTGCGTTTTTCATATAAAAATGCAATATTTTTTGTATAATTTGTGGCTATTTCCACCAATATTATCTCATATTGCCATTATAATTATTTTCCAACCAATTCAATTCCAATCGTTGAATTTTCATTCACTCCAATTTACAATTAAATACTTTTTAGTTGGAAAAACATAGTTGCAGATAAAAGTATTAAAAAAAAAACATTCAGCAAAAAACTGATAGTGTAACAGGGCTTCAAACAAAACGATGAAAAGAGAGTAAAAACAGAAAACATTGACAGCAAAACATTGACCGTGTAACATCAGCCTGAAGCAATGATTATTTCAACGATGAATGCAATGCTTTGTTCAATAAGGAAATTTTAAAGAACGTCCGACGCTAATATTTTGGAATTGGCTAAACCGATTTTAAATCTGATAATAACCTACTCGTCAAGCTCTTTAAATTGATATGTAATTTGATGGTGTAGCACTTCTGGATCTTCTGGAATAAAATTGTAGTTACACTAATAAATGTATAGATTATTAAGACAAGATATTCTTGTGGT
Organism: Toxonevra muliebris; assembly: GCA_963691655.1. NCBI lineage: Eukaryota > Metazoa > Arthropoda > Insecta > Diptera > Pallopteridae > Toxonevra > Toxonevra muliebris. Next base: position 114,745,204 of record OY829326.1, on the reverse strand, counting down.
AAGTCAAAATTCATCGTACCAACTTCAACTATTATTAAGCTATATGCCGAGTTTCATTTCTAAGCTTTCTAGAAAAACGAAAGAATTTCTATTTTGCTTTTTTTTATCAAAATATAATACGAAACTTTAATTAAAATGAATTAAAAAAAAAAATAAAATTAAATTTCCATACCTACATTAAGAATTCAAAGTGAAATTGATCCAAAATATATTTTAAAATTTGCAAGAAAAAAAAACTAATAATTAGCTGCATTTTCAGTTACCCAAAATAAAAAATGAAAAAAAAAAAATTCCCTCACAATATTTAGTAATTATGATGTGTTCATTTATGCATTTCAAACAATTTTGCGTTTTCAATTTTCAAACAAAATTAAACAATTTTAAGAAACAAAAAATTATACATACTACATAAATAGGCAATAAACAATGAAAACCATTTATATTGAAAAGTAAGAGGAAACTTAATAGAATGCAAAAACAAAGTACAAATAGAAATTACGTAACTAAATTTAAACAATTAACAAAACATAAAAGTGAAAAAAACATTTAGGCATAAATAAAAAATTACTACACTGCAATATGCATGAATTTATGAAAACATAAAAGAAAACTGTTGTTAAAAATAAAACCAAAATGCTTAAATATTATATATTATTTAAATTACAATAAAAAGTAAAAACAAAAAATATTTACCGGAAGCCGGACTTCTTTAAAAAAGAAATAAAACATTTTCATCTTAGGCATATAAAAATAAAAATAAAATAAATTGAAAGAAATTCAAGAAAATACACTAAAATATAAGTAAACAAATTACAGTTTTGGTTTTTCAAATTGTTAATAAAATATTTTAATATATATACTTTTTCTTTCAATTATTATTAACAACAATATTTATACACATTATAAATATTATATACATATACAACAAGAATTTATTATATACATACATACATTATTTACATATAAATATAAAAAATTTTAAATGTATTTGTATAATAAACTTAAGTGAAAAAAAAAACAAAATATTTAAATTTATGAATATTGTATGTATTTTGAATTTAATCACTACAAAAAAAAAACATATTAAATAATACTTTTTAAATTTGTAAAATAATATTAATACTAAAGAAAAAAAATATATATAATTGTATAATAATAAAGTTTGAGAAACGCTGCTTTAAAAATAAAAAGCATAAATAAAAGTTTTCCTTGTATAATAAAAATAAAAAAAATTAAATTGAAACAAGGAGAAAGAAACAAGCACGAGCTTAGCAAACTAAAGTCAATATTTTCTAGTAGTGTAGAGAGTCCGGAGAGAAAGAGCTGGCAAGACATGCGCTCTCTTCAAGTTAGTATGTTGCACAGGAATTAAAATTCATATGTATAGGTTGTTTCAAGAGAGGTGATACTTCTTGCAAGGTTCTTACGCTCTGTACAGTAACAACAATTGAATCATTAGGAACATGCTTTCGTTCTCTCTTCTCTTGCATGTTTGTAAACATATATTAAATTTTTTTGCAAACGAATTTTACAGGTTCAGACCTTTAGCAGTATATTGCTAAGAACATTTTGTTCAAGTTGAGCTGCAACATCGTAGTACGCTTATAAACTCAACATACTTTGCAACAGAAGTTTTCAAAATTACAAAATTTTTTGTAAACAAATTTCATTAGTAGGTTCACAAAATAAATTTTGAATAATTTAAAGTTTTTTCTTTATTAAATTTCATTAAAATTAATGAAATTCAAAGAAGCTTTAATATTTTCTTAAATAAATTCAAAATGGCTGTTTGGAATTTGCATAGTATGAGTATTTTCTTAAAAAGCAAAGAAACATTTTTAGGCTGGTATATAGTAAATTTTCTGCAAATGAATGTAATAAAGGATTTCAAAAATTCAATGGTTTTCTCATATAAATTACATATATACATTTTTGCTGTAGCTTTCTAGACATTTATGTTTCTAATCATTTGTTGCCAAACATTAAATTTGGTTGCAACTAAAAACGCAAACGTAAAAAAAATTTTAGTGAGTTTTTAATAGAAAAAGTGTTTGAAATTTTTTGCAATTAGAAAAATAAAAATATCGAAGAAAAAATATTTACCAAATTATTGCATATATATTTTGTTAATGCTCTCTCAGTTCCTTTTTACTACAATAAAAAAGAACAATAAATAAAAAAGAAAACTTTTTTTTTTTCTTGACAACCAAAAATTCCTCAAATATTAAAATTGTGTAAACTAAACTAAACTAATTTGTATTAAGTTTTTGTTTTGCAAATTTTGCATTAAATATTTTATTTTACAGTTTATATAGAAAAATATATACATAATATTTACTTATAAATTTTGTATCTATTTATGTGTATCTTTTAAAATTTAGTTTACATTGCAAAAATAGTCGAAAAAGAAAACATAAAATTATATATTGAATAAAACATACATACAATATGTACATTTGGGGAAACCGTAAAAATTATGTGTTTTTTTCTTCATTAACATTTTTGGCTCTAGAAATATTTCTAAGGTTGTGCTGTACGAGATAAACACGTAAGAACAGAACGAGAGAATATGTACTAAAAAAATAGAATTAACTTTGAATGAGCGATTAATTAACGGTTTATTTTTAAATGTCTAATCCCTTCAACACCTCTAAAAAAAATTTTGGAACTGTACAAATCCTTCTACATAGAGAGAAAGTTCAAAGTCTTTACCCAGTAGTACACATTAATGACGACGTTCAGAAACTGATGGAATTTTTTAGTATTTCTCTTGCAAGATATAACAATCAACAATCGACAAATACAGTTAGTTGGATATTGACTGAAGTTAAAAGTGGTAAATTTTATGTAGCCCACTAGAAAGTGAATTCATTCAAAAGCCTAGTGCGCCTAGCGGTCGATAAATTAACTACAAATATGGTCTACAAAGAGATTCAGTAGATTTTAGTTTTATCAAAGTAGTGTTTGTTGACAAATTGGGCAATATTTTGGTTCGAGTTCCACGAAAATGAACCCCTTGAACAAAAAGTAAGTGAAGTGTATGGTGATTAATCGATTCGCTAAGGCAAAAGGGTAAAAATTCAATTGTCTTCATGCAAACTCAATGACTCGAAAGTGACTGTAAGTGTCTTTAAGTGGTTACAATTGAATTCACGTGACGACTGCAACTTTTCATCAATGCAATGTTGAATTGCAATTCAAATAATGCAAGTCATAGGTGCAATTCAACTGTTTGCACTTAAGTTCCATTTGACTTCACTACATGATTGATTCATCCAGTCACTGTTTTTATAAAAGAATAAATGACATCATTTATAAATTAAGAAACCACAAAAGTGAAAGAATGGAAGGCTACAATCACAACACTTAGTGCAGCTGTTGATATTATTAAAGTTATCAAAGACAGTTAGTTGTTGTTGGACTGTATGTCCAGTAGTATTTTTTTTTTTAACAGAGTAACCATGGTGTAGTACCAATAGAAAATATTATTTTAAGCATTTTTGCTGTAGAAAGTTATAGTCTAGTACGTCATAGCTTTTATCAACCATCATTTAAAGGTCAAAAAAGCCACGTCATCGCGAAATCAATGGGTAAATATGTTAGCTTCAACAACAGCTTTCATGCCTGAGCCAATGATATTCCTAATGATTTTATAAATATTTTTTGGTTTTACATCAACCCCTTAGCTCTTCTCCTTACCTTGATTTTTGGGGGCTTTTAGTAAATTTTATTAAAGATATTTTCCACATTTCCATAAGCCATAAAGTATTGCGAAATATTTTGTATATAATATTTACTAGAATTTCGCAAAAATAGTGGGGTAAGGTAAGAGGTTGATGTGAAAACAAAATATGTCTATGATATCATCAGGAACAACCTCCATTGATTATGGAGACATGGCTCTTCTAACCTGCAAATAGAGGCAAAAAATACAAGGAAGTCATGCTTGATTATTTTCTTCCAGAGGCATAACTATTATGATGAATATTAAAAAAAGAGTTGCACATACTCATTATTTTTTAACCCTTATAAATATTTGTTAAAAATATTAATTACATACCTATCCGAAGTGATCCGAAGACTACTAAGCTATAGAAATGAAATTAGGTGATTCCTGTAGTTATTTTGATGCTGAAAACGAATATGAAACATCAGGATTTTGAGTACCCTAAATTAGAAATAGGAAAAAAACAAATTTTGTGTTAATACTTAGGTAACAAAAAAAAAACTCTTCTCTTTTGAAAATGGTTATGGATAACCAAAAAATCTTTATGATTGCGATATGGGTGGTGATAATTGTTATGTTTAACCGAAACAAAATTTTTGGTTGCGATATTGGTTATGGACAATCAAAATAAAATGTTGTTTCCGGTAATTGTTATAGGCAACCAGAAAAAATAAAGGCAATTATAATGGTTACAAACGCTTTTTTAAATTATTACGTTTTTAATGACTTTTTCGTCTTATCAAAAATTGTTATTGTGGGTCTCTGCTTTCTTCAACAAAAATGCTCAGAACACTATCCTCTTTCAGTTTTATACCATGTTGCAAGCAAAAACAGTTAATATGTTGGACTGTGTTATTAGATTTTGATATTTTTAAAGTCTTTGGAAAGTTTTTGGAAAATCTGAGATGCGGATTAAAATTGCGAAAGTTGAATCTTCTTGTATTAGGAGTTAACCCTTTCCTGAACATCCTGCCATATATGGTCCCACCATTATAGATGGTAATAGTAGCGCCATCTTACAACATACAAACCCTAATACGGGTTTCGTAGATGTAGCTTTCTATATCGATGAGCATTTAAAACGGTATTAGAAAACGCCAGCTGTCGAAAGTTATTGCCATTTTTATGTGAAAAAATACTTTTTTCGGATACAAGTAAAATTTTTGATTCTCAATTGAATTTCAGCCCAAAATAATATTGCTGTGTTGCTAAAGGTGTGCTGATTGGTATGTGTTTACATCGAAATAATATTTAAAAGAAATATTATTAAATTTTTGTTTTTAAAAGTTGGGACCTTATATGGTTCCTTGGGCAGTTCTTAGTGTTTGGTGAACTTTGGTGTTTTTTTTTTTTTAGTTTTTACTACAAATTCGGAATGGAGCGACTTATGGACGATGAAAAATTTGAATAAATATGTGATTGATTATGCTTGGAGTGAAAGTGAAGATAATGAAGGATTTTCGGAGGATAATTTTTATAGCTCAAGGTCCTTTGGAAAGAGCATTACAAGCAAAACGATCCAGGCCAAGTACATACCATATTCCACCAGTAGACATTAAACTGGATAACATGAGACACCTCCCTAAAATGAAGCCAGACTCTGAGGGTCGATTCAAATGCAAAGTTTCTGGTTGTGGTAAACGTGCCCTAACGTATTGTAATAAATGTGATGTTCACTTATGCTATAAAGGCGAACGAAATTGGTTGTTATAAACTTTAATTTTTGGTTATTTTTCTTAATAAAGAGATTAAAAAAAAAAAGTTATGGATTTCAATTTTACTTGATACTGTTCAACGAACCATATATGGTCCACTAGGTAATTTCAGATTTTAACATAGAACAAAAGTTATTCGGAATAAAGAATGCTAATTCTTAATATTTTTTTAAACAAAATTTGCCTTGTTGGGTAATAGATTTGAATAAATATTTATGAATACATTGTATTTTAAAATTTGAAGAAATCCTCAGAGCGAAATTCACTGAAAGTAATTAATTTTGGAACGAATTTCTTAACTTTGATATCTTGTGTGGTTGAATTGAACTTTTCCCATCAAAGGCGCAATATTAGCAATTGAAAAAAAAAATCTTCAGATGAAGTCACTCACTTCAAGAAGAGTTACTACTACTATTTGGCTGAGCTTTTCGAGGTGACTACAGAAAATCCATCCGAAATCTCAATTTTTTCTACATTAATTTGATCCAGAAGAAAACGTGCTTTACAACTCTTAGCAATGCTTACTATTCCACTAACCTAACTGATTCTCAAGCTACCTTGCCTGAAATTTGAAAAACAACCCTGATTTGGATTCAAAACTTTAACTCATATCGTGATTTTGAAAATAAACAAAAAATAGTAAAATTATTAATTTTGCAATGAAATGATGAATTCGCCTAGATAAAATAACAAACTTGATGTGGAAATTATAACTCCACAGGTCCTTCTATATTTTTCTGAGGCTACAGCTGACCAAAGTTTTTTTAAAAAAAAAAAAAGTATTCTCTATACAATAGACAAAATTTAGAAAATACTTGTTGCTTATGATGACGACCTCGATTGTCTAGTGGATAGTGCACTAGACTTTCATCCAGAAGGTTGCGGGTTCGATTCTCGTCTTGGTCTGGTGGTTAATTCTCATAAACTTCTTATATTCACTATCGATATGAAGTGGATGAGAATTATAAGAATGTGTACAAGTACACACCTTGGTTGGTAATGGCAAAACCACCGAGCTGATAAAAAGTTGCCACACAGCCGTTCGGAATCGGCGTTAAACTGTAGGTCCTTCCATCGCCACTGTGGTCTAGTGGACGAGGCCCAGACTCTTATCTCTGGAGACCTGGGTTCGATTCTCGGCTTGGGTATGTTTCTTATCTATCTTTCTTTCTCTCTGCCTTTCTTTCTTTCTTGGGGCTTTGGTACAATAGATCTTATAGGTCGCAGTGCCTGACTTTCGAGTCGTACTTCTTTCAAATAATAATGTTGCTCATGATGTGGCGTAAAAATAATTTTTTTTACACCTGGTCACCATATTTTTTTAGGGTAAGCCAGAAACTACTATACTATTTATTTTTATATTTTTAAGTACTTAAATTTCTTAGTGAAGACATACGGAAATTGCGTTTTGAAAATTTTCTAAATTGGATCATGGCATCTAGTACCGGGACGATATGGGTTAATGTGGTTTCTTTCCTGTAATTTGTTTCTATCCAAATTTAAAAGAATTCTATAAGTATAAGGCACTGCTGTAGTATCGTTTTTAAATTTTAAAATTAATGAAAGCCCTTTTTGTGAAGTTTTTCTGTCACCTTTAGCACTTAATCGAATTTAATCATTCTCTGCATTTTTTTTAATATTCAATCCTGTGTAGTATAAAATGTAAAAAACAAATGAAGACTTACGCAAAATTTACTTTACTTTTAGTAATTTTTACTATGTCTAAATATTGCATTTTAATTCCCATGCTTCTGGATTACAGATAATTACGTAAAATTTGATATGTTACTTCCTGACTACAAACACGGAAATCCTTTCACCAATAACAATCCGTTAATTTACGCTAATATTCTAAAGAAAATTCACATGTTTGCCAAATATTAGAAATTTATTAAGATATTAACAAAGGATTACAATCAATCAAATCTTATTTTTCACAGCTGTCAATTTTTCATATACTACACACACACACACACACACACACACACAATATATTACAATAACACTTTGTTATCCAAAAAGTAGGCGACGCTACCATTGCGCCTGTTATATAATTTTATGTCATTTATACTTAATTAATAATTATCACACTTTCGATATATGAATGAGTAAAAAAACAGCCAGCAGCTGAATGTATCGAATGCAAATGCCCAACGGTAGTGAGATCTGTTTCAGAGTGTATTATGATGCACATTTGTGGAGACATATCTTTTTATATTACTATTATTACACTCAGAAAAAAGCATCCTTATTTATCACGAAAAACGTCCCATTACTTTTTATACCATTAAATTAATAGTGTTACAGCATGAAATCAATAGGATAAGCCATAATATGGCTATACATATTATGTTAAAAATCATAATCTAAAAACCTATAAAATTATGCTAAAATATCATTGACCAAATCGTATTGCAATAATAGGATTTTCATATTGATTCCATGTGATTTTTTCTGAGTGTATGGGTGTATGGCACAACAGCCCAGGGAGGGTCTAGACCAATCTTTTCGCATACATTATATTTATTCACCAATGGAAGGGACATACAGTTTTATGCCGGATCCGGACGGTGAAATGAAAACTTTTCCGAGGCAATTTTAACTCTTTGAGGTTTGTTGGTCATTACTAGGGCAAGGAATTTTATACACTAAAACATCGAAAATATGCGCATATAATATGCAACTAAAACTGCAAAAATGCACTAAAAACATGTAAAATATGCAATTAAAAAGAGAACATTTTTTGTTTTGATCGCATATTTTTGGTAAAAAAAAAAACTAAAAATATTGCATGTAATTTAACAAACAAAGGACGAAAACAATTCAATTTAAAATATAAAATGAATTTATAAAAAGCAACAAAAAAGGTAAAATGAACATAAAAAGTTTAACATAAATCGTAGTTAAGTAAATATGTAAACGATCATGAGATCAATCATTATTTATTGTTTTGTTGGCGTAAATAATACAAATTTTTTGATGTTTTCAACTACAAAACTTTCCCGATTGGGTCTTAAAAAATGTTTTTATAAAGAAAAGGATCGCTCTACATCAACACTCGGAGAATAGGAGCATATTTGAAAGCAAAAAATTCATTTAAAGAATAGTTGTTTATAGAACAATTTTCTTCATTAAATTCGAAATTTACATATCTTACCGGGATATCAATAGCCTAATCTATGGAAACCCATAAGAAATGGTTTTTAAGGCGAACTTGACTTCTTTTAATAAACGAATATACATATCATATTTGTTTGATATAAGTTTTGCGCAGTGACGTTTCATGAGGAATGATTTAATTAATATATGTTCTCAAAAAAATTTTTAATTGTGGATTGTAAAATACATATCTGCTGAAATAAAAGCTTGGCATAAATCCAAACAAAAAATTTTAAGCCCTGCCGCTGCAGAGGTAGTAATCAAAGGCTGTATTGTTTTCTCTGAGCGTCAATCATTCAATTGTTTAAGTTTCTGGCTTTTCAAATGCTAGTCAACTTTAAATTTCTTTTCGCAATATTATAAATATGTAAATAAAAAAAAAAGGAGTAAAATATGTGAAAACATGCATATATTGTGAAATATGCAAAAATATGCACAGTTTCCCAAAAATATGCATGCAAAAATATGCATTTATTGTAAAATATGCAAAAATATGCATTTGTTGTAAAATATGCAAAAATATGCATTTATTGTAAAATATGCAAAAATATGCATTTATTGTAAAATATGTATGCAAAAATATGCATTTATTGTAAAATATGCAAAAATATGCATTTGTTGTAAAATATGCAAAAATATGCAAAAATATGCAAAAATATGCATTTATTGTAAAATATGCAAAAATATGCACTAACGATTGAATGCCATTTTAAAGGAAATTTCATGATTCGTAAAGATAACTTGACTATTTCACTTTTGTGATGCCCAGTAAAAACATGCATTTGCATGGAATTCCTTGCTCTAGTTATTACCAGCCAAGAGGTGGTACTGTAAGTCCAGTTTTTTTGTATGCTGCTTTTTCATGCAAGTGTGTATGCCAAATAAACGAGACTTCATTAAATTTCGTTTACTCGTATATATAAAACTCTATATGCTTCAAAAAGAATCGCATTAAATGAGCAGCAAACTAGAAGTGCATTAGATATTGCCGCAGGGTGTGCATTGCATGGTGGTTATGGGTGTCAGATTGTACTCTCCCCTATTTAATGATATATTTTGAACAGTTCTACTTCTTTAATGATTTATAACAAGAGGCAGGTAGTATGCCCATTTACCATTATGTATAAAAAATAAGGGCATATACATACATATGCGCAAACATGCATATACATAATATAATATATAGGTACAAATGTTCTATATATTGGATTCGCATTAGTTGGGAAGAAGCAATTTATTTATTTCCATTTCATAGACCGAAATGGCTTAAAATCTTTTGCAATTCGATATGCTTGAGCAAAAACAAAAACTCAACATCGACATGCAAAATCTATTTTCGCAAACACCATAAAGCATCGTAATATGAAACACCTGGATTTTGTGTTTTTTCTTCTTGTTTTCTGAAATTCATCTTAGAAAGATACGAGTATCAATATAAAGAAACACACCAGCAACGCATACAAATAAAAATGCTTAATATTTGCCAAGATCCATTCAAAGATGTACCTTTTTTTTTTTTTGCTCAAGAGAAATTTCTCGGAAAATCTCATTTACTATTTTAAAGAATTTTACTTTTAAAAGGGAACACATAGAGCGCTATTGTAGTGGGATACATAGATAAATACATATGTACATACCTGCGTGCAGTCTTTCTGTTTCCTGTTGCTTTGAAATGTTTTTGTTTTGTATCTATAAATCCAAACAGTACATATTGCCAAAAAATAATTACATACATTTTGTATAAAATCTTTTGAAAGGCTAAAAATTTCTGTATTATTTTTTAAGATTAGGCTTTCTTCAACCATAAGCATCAGTGAAAGCCAGGTGGCCCAATAAGTAGGATATTTTCTTTAATTAAAAGAGAAAGAAAATGAAATCAACAGGCCAATATTATCTAATCCGTAGTGTGTAAACACAAGTACATGTTTTTTTTTACAAATGATCAGTGGCGGTTCTAGGATTTGGGTTTGGGGGGGAGGGGGCTGATTTTACTAAATTAAAAGATAAATAACAGACTCACTATCGATCAAAACCCAGACCTAGACCAAAACCTGGTGCAAAAATTTTATCAAATACAGGTTAAAAATTTAAAGATAACTGGAACAAAACTGAGACCAAAATTCAAACTAAATTCGGATAGAAATTTAGGCCAAATTTCAAACTGAAACTCAAATACTTTTTTCAGATCGAAGTTCAAACCAAGAAAAGAACCAAATCTGGATCAAAATGAGACCAAATTCAGATCAAAATCTTGATTATGACTTTTCTGATGGATTTATATATTTAAATGATCTATTTTGAGAAAACAATTTGAAGGAAATTTCAATTTTCTTTGAGCAAAAATTTTGATGAAACAATTTTATACATCTCTATTTTTTGAGTCATTTTTGGTTGAAACAAAATCCAGAAAAAAAAATTAAATTAAGATACCAATTGATTTGAATAGTACTTTTTAAAATATAAATTCATATCACTCTTGGCATCGATATCACTGGTGGTGAGTTTACGATCTCACAACTCCATAACCAAGCACTTCATTTTTATGAAACATTTAATACGTGCTTTCAGTCTGTTATACGTTAATTAAAATGCAAATATATCTTAATTTGACCAAAAAACCAATACGTTTTAAATTTCATCGAGATCCGCACACGCTTTCGGGTACCGGGCAACAACCGGTGAACAAAAAAAACAATGTTCAGACCAATCGGTCCAAAATTCCAATAAAAATAGACCAAAATGAGATCAAATTCAAGTCAAAACTCAGACTAAAAACCCAAAAACTCAGACCAATAGTTAGACCAAACTTTAGGCCAAAAGGACACCAAATACCGAACGACAGTAACCCAAAACTCAGAGCAAAAACAAGTAGGAATATCTGATAAATATTTACATAAAAAAATTTTAACTTAAATTAAATAAAAACTAGACTGAAATTCCCGACAAATTCAGGCAAATTTTAAAACAAAATTCCGACCGATTTCGGACCAAAATTCAGACCAAAAAAGTATCAAAATCAAGCCAAAATATTAACCAAAACTCAAACTAAGAGTTAGATTAAAACTGATTTTAAAAAGATGCAATACAAATTAAAAGCAAACCAAAATTTAGACCAGAAATCAGATCAAACGCTTGTCTGCAAACACTGGAAAGCAAATCAAAATTTAGATCCAACATGGATTAAAACTCACACCAATATTTCAGATTAAAATTCAAACTAAAATAAAACAAAATTCTGGCTTACAATCAAACCAGAATTCAGATCAAAAACGGAAAAGTTAAACCAATATCAGACTAAAATTCAGTACAAAATTCTATTCAAAAACTAAAAGTAAGACATTTATAAGCTGGCGTTGAAATTGTAAATTTAATGTAGTCTGAATGTATTTAATAATCAGTTGCACTGTAACGTGCATCCTATTGGCACGCCCAGCATGGCGGCTAATCAGAATTGATTCAAATATCCGACCTCATTTTAATATATATATTAAATTATTATTGTTAAAATAAAATATAATATAAAATAATATTTTAAATCTTAAAGTTTTTCGTTTGTTGATGACTTTTTTTTTTAAATCTAAATATTTTTGATTTCTCAAAAATGACTGTTTACTATAAGATTGTCGGGTTCTGTGGGGGGGAGGGCTTCAGCCCCTATATCCCTCTCCCTGGATACGATACTGCAAATTATATATGCATCTTTACATCATTACGAATTGGCGAAATGATTTTGGTTCAATGTAAAGGCAAATGTGAATGAATCGATTGTCGAGGGAGTTGTCGGCAAGTTTCATAAATTTTTTTTTGAAATCTTGAAATGCTGATTAATGCATACCTACTACGAAAAATATATTTCTAATGCCATTGTTCAATGGTGCAACCATGCATAAGTAAAATTTTTGATGGGGAAAATAGTGCGGAAGATGTTTATATTTGCATACACACAGGAACTTCAAGCACATGACATTGCATATTTTTCTCTTTATTTAAAGCTGTTTTATGTAGTTCATCAACAATGAGAGTTAAGTTATTACAAATAAAGTATTACAAAAGGAATATGTCAAAAGGTAAGCTTTTTTCTATGTATAGGTAGACAAATCCAAGATGGTTAATGAAATAGTGCACGTAGAAATACTGAACCAGGAATAATCTGTGAAAAATTTGATTTCACGAAGATAGAACGCTAAAACTTCATATGTGCACTTTTGCTGTAATCCAAAAATAAACATTAAAAAATGTGCGTAAGAGGGGATCTGCCACGCCACCTCTCATGCAACCAAAACTTGAATTTGTCTAAGTCTTAGGAAATATACATAGAGCGTCTATGGATTTTGGAGTGAGGATGCAAGTTGTCAATACCATGCAAAAGTTTTGGCAATTGGAATTAGAACTTTCCAAGGTATCTTAAAAATTTAACCAAATATATTTATTACTTAGGGTGTGCGTGCTGAGCGAAATGTGACTAAATTTAAGCAATTTGGAAAAAAGCAAAATGGAAATGTCGATAGTTTAGTTGATAACGTACAGTATACCGCCAAACCATTAGAAACACCACAAATTTCGTTTAATTTTGTTTGTAAATGCAGAGAGTTTTAACAGTTTTAAAAAGTTATTGCCAAATTTTTTTTTCTGGAACTGTTTTCTGGTGACAATTTGGGACCAATTTGTCAAGTAATAATGGAAAAGTTTATTCTTACTGCGGAAGTTTAGTTAACTTTTTTTTTTAAATCAAAGGATCCGTTTCTGATTAAAAAAAAGTTTTCGCTTTGACTTAAAAAAAAAATTTTTTTTTTGCACCATAAGTGCATAGATGTTTCTCCACAATTGCATTTTCAGCTCATTTCATATCTAAGCCTCCAAGGATCTGCGTAGCCGTAAAGAGGAGACTCAAAAAAACGTAATTTCACCTTTATTTTATTCGTACCATTTCATCTTTCCACAATGTGTTATTGGAGCAAAAACCTTTGTCATTGTAGTCTAATATCTTTATAGAATTAAAACCAACAAAGTTTCAGTTCAAACAATAACATCTTCTCGAAGGACTGGCGCATGTTAAGAAAATAATAGAGGAAACTACATTTTTTGAGTATCCTTTTTAAGGTGAGTCTGACCCTTGTAGGCTACTGAAGTTAACTGACAGGTATAGAATATTCAGGGGGCATTTATGCACTTATGGTACAATAAAAAAAATATTCAGAAATGGCCAAGGTTAATACTTATTTGTACAATAACATTTGAAAAGACATAGGTTTGGTTTTTGGTACAAAGAAGAGGGTTAAGGTTAAACTTCCTCATCATTACTTGACTAATCGGTCGCAAATTGTCACCAGAACACAGTTCCCGAAAAAAAAGTTTGGCAAAATCTTTTTAAAACAGTTAAAACTCTCTGCATTTGGAAACAAAATTAGATAAAATTTGTGGTGTTCCTTATGGTTAGTTAACATTTTTACTAAATTGCAACTCTGAATGTGAATAAATTTTAGTATTTTTTTGAGGACCCTAATTGATTTAGCTGTTAACTGAAAATGAAAACAACAACAAAATTTATTGAAAAGAAAAAATACGAAGAAAGATGTAAGTACAATTGGTTACAGCAAATAAAAATATTAATAAAATAATTTATGAATGCTATTGTTTCCGAGGATTCATCCATGACTTATTTCACAACAATCATTAAAATATCAAAAATTTCAAATAAAAAATTTAATTATATTTCTTATAACATATAACTCAGATCGGTAGAAGCTAGAAGGTAATGAGATATTAGCCTGTAAGTAAAACTGTAACCTGAAAACCCGTTATTTTGTCATATCTCGAAAACTTACCCATAGAAAAAAATGTATGTGATTTTCGTGTTCAGCGACCTCGAATTAGTTTAGAAAACATACTTTGGTTCATGTTATATTTTCACTGTATTCCAGTGTAATAGGCAACAGGTACTAAGTATTTATTAGTTGATCTTACCTCGTGAATGAATCTGCCATTGAAAAATATTGCATTCAAAAAGTAAAAACTATAAAATTCTTGTTCCTTCTCAACTAATTCCATTTGTAAATTTCAGCATACTATTATTTCCTAAATATTAATACATGGAGTTCCTTTCTTGTTATTTTAAGTATTTTTTTTTCCAATTAAAATGCAGTAAATTTTCTTCATAACAAGATCATTAATTATTGCAGCACTTTTAGGTAATTGTAAATTTAAAACCGAGTTAATTACGCTGCGCTGGAATGGCAAGCAAAGGTTCATTCCTTAAAATGTGTAAGTATCTACTGCATATCGTCACCGCCACCACCAATTCCGAACACAGTAAGTGTAAAAGAGGATGGGGCAAGCAAGCAAGCAGTGCAGCAAGGATTCTAAGTAATCTCATTTATTGCTTCCTGCAGCAACCTGCAACTGTTGTTCTTTTTTCCTATGGTTATTGTGTTGGCTTATTTTATTTCTTTGTTTTTTTTTGCTTTATGCATTGCTAGGTTCTTTTTAGCGAAATAACACTAAGTCAGCACCTTCTTGTAATCCAATGCATTTTTTGTTTTTCAAAACGAAGAAAAAAACAACAACTACATCAACAACCAAGCATTGCCAACAGGTGCTCAGTGCAATTTGTGCACTGCATGCATGTTGCAAGGTGCTATTGCTATTATTTTCTTTCTTCTTTATTTATAAACTGCTTTTGTTGTCTTTTTACTGGCTGGCTTGCTATGTATATGACGTGTTGGTTGTAAAAGCGCAAATTAGCCGCTTCAGCACCCTTTCTTACATACACAATAATGAGGGTTCCAAATACATACACACACGCATATGCACACATACTCACACATGCACTTATATGTGGAGGGTATGTATCCCTTATCTGGTTTACTTCAATGGTCTTCTTGTTTTTGTTGTTCATTATTTCTGTTCTTTATGTTGCTATTGCTGTTTTTCATACATAGGGGAAGCAGCGAAACTTAATTGTTCTTAATGCGCGTTGTTGACTGCCAATTGCGCTTCTTAGTGCTCAATGTTCAGTGAGTAATGAGGGGAGTAGAGTTCGCAGGTTGGAGCAGGATTACCATTTGTTTTTGTAAAGTGCATTCATTGTGTTACTTTATTGATGCATCGTGGTTTAAATGGAGGTAGTGCGGTCGTCGTGATGTCCGCCGTCGTAGTCGTTATCGTTGTTGTGTGCTCTTAAGTGGATTTTCATGTTGCATGCATAATTTTAATGAAGAAATCAATTTGTCGTTTTGATGATAGTAACAGGCAAAAAAAGTATAATGAATTTCAGCACACGAAAATTTCTCCAAAATATTTTTAAGAACTCATAAGGTTTTACCATTTGTTATCACAAAATTATTTGCTACTAATTACTTTTTTTTTGTCAGGAAGTGGCAAATCTTAAACGCAATTGCACGCAAGTAGTACTGACTTTCCCCTCCCCACGCCATTTTCCAACGATCGATTGAATTCATATTGCTACTATTGTTCTGAAGTCTTGTAATTATGGCATGCAATTATTTAATAATTAAACTTGAGGTAATTCATACTCCACTCGCTCGTATGTAGTTAGCTTCATTACCCAATACCTTTGTTGTGTGCACTTGCAGTAGTGGTGGCACGTGCTTAAAATTTCGTCAACACACACACAGCGAACAGGCAATTATGACCAGCATGAACAGCAACCAACATACCGTGGCCTGTGAAGTGACCCAGTCAGAAACCAATTAAAAAAATTAGGGAAGTCGAAATTTAACAACAGGAAAATGTGTACAGTATTCAAAAACATTCAAATAGTTGGAAAAAAAATATATGAAAAATAAATATAAATTCGGCCGGTAGTAAGTAAATCGAGTTAATTATTTTTAAAGAAGGGCACAATTTTTGTTAATATCAAAGAAAAACATTTATACTAGCCCATTGGTCTTAGGGGCCGTTCACATATTACGTAACGCAATTTTTGACCAATTTTGACTCCTCCCCCCCCTGGTCGTAACACATCGTAACAAAACGACTCCCCACTTTTTTAATTTGACCTATTTATATCGATATCTTTTGAATCAGTTCCTATCACAATACCTTTCATTTAGTTTTAAGAAAAGCCGAGATATAATTTTTGAATTATAAAAAAGTTGCAAAAATTAGCCATATCGGCTGAGCAAAATTATTAACCCAGTTGATGCTAAAGGGGTCAATTCAGCAGTTATATAGAAATTCCAGCACATCTGTAGTAAAAAGGAATAATTTTTAAGTGTTTTTTTTGTTAAAGAATTTTATTAGATTTCAGTTGAATTATTGAAACAATATTTCAGGAGGCTCTATATTCATATCAAAGACCATTTTTGAAATTATATCTAAAAATTATTATTATAAATTATATCCCATAATTTAAAAATTTGAACCAATTTGATATTTATTATAAATATAGCATTTGTTACAGCGCCACCTAACGGATTTTAAGACAGCGAAACAGTGTCTTAAGATATTTCATAATAGTAAAAAAGTAATGGAAAAAGTAGTGAAAAATAGCAGTAAAAAAGTAGAAGAAAATAGTAGCAGAAAAGGTAGTAGGAAAAACAATAGAAAATAAAATATATTAAAATGTATTAAAAAGGTAGTAGAAAAAAGTAGTAAAATAGCAGTAGAAAATATTAGTTGAAAAAGTAGTAGAAAATATTAGTTGAAAAAGTAATAGAAAATAAAAAGAAATTGTAGGAAAAAGTAGTAGGAAATAGTAATCGAATAGTAGTAGAAATAGTAGTAGAAAATAAAAGTGAAGCATGGTGCCACACCCACTAATCTAACAAACTGAAAGAATTTTAGTACCGTACCATAAATACCTCCCCAAGATATCCCATAAAGGAAATTCAGGTTATATGGAACCCTTTGTCAATCCCGCCCATATTTTTGTTGTGGCATGGCATTGTCAATTCTCAGTTTTATACCAAATTCTTGTACTGTGCTATAAATCGATCTTGAGATATACCCAAAAAACTATTAGGATTGTATGGGAGGTGCCTCGCCCACTTTCCTAAAAGTCATTATGAATAGCTACGATTCATCCTCCCGCCCAAGAAAATATATTCTTGAAATATGATTTCAATCGGCCCAGTCGTTCAGAAGTTACACGATATCATACACACAAAACTCTACGATTATATATCGCTCATTTACTAAAAGACTGTCATAACTCAAAAAATGTGATTTTGCAGAAAACGGGTTTAAAACTTTCAATTGACTCCCATTTTGCAGAAAAAAGAAGAAATCTTATAATTCTCACGCGCAGAGTGTAGAAGACATTAATATGAAATTTTTACACAATATGAAGCGTGATATAATGAATAATTCTGCATCATTAACTCAAAAATCGTGTTTATTGACTTATGACAGTCTTTTAGTAAATGAGTGATATATAAAGATAGATTAATAAAAATGTACTTTCTGACCCCGGAATTTTTAGACATAACTATTTTTAAAGATTTCAAGGACAAGAAAAAATTATGTACCTAAGATTTAAAAAAAAATGTTATACAGGTTTTTTTTTCGTTTTGAAAATCGTCATTAACTGGTGTGCAGGATTGCGGATCATATAAAATCTACTACGATTATTTTGTTTGACTATCAAGTCACAAAATGGCGGACCATAAAAATTGGTTCACTCAAAAATAAGTTTTTTTTAATAAAGTAGTTAACAAATTGAGGAAAGAATTAACCAAACTAATTTTTTCTAGTACATATATCCTGGAGCCAAAAATGGATTCAAAGTTTTGACTTTCGGTTTTTTAAATATAAAATATACTTACTTCAAAGTACTAAGAGTTTCTCTATGATATATTCACAAAATACTTTTAAAAATATATTACTTTTAACAAAATCTATTTTTCCAAAACGAGAAATTGCAGGGGCCCCTTTAATACTGTATTTAGTCATCTAATTTCAGTACTATGTTTTCAAATAAATTTAAAGAAGTTTTATTTCTTTTCTTAGAAATCTTATTATCACATTAACACATCATTATATTTATACATATCTAATAAATTTATGTACTATATATGTATATAGAGCAAACATTTTGTTGCAAACTCAATAAACTTAGTTTTATTACCAACATTCAACATGTGATGCGTGCTGATATAAATGCGTAGGTACCCGTATGTAGCACATACATATTGCATTCATTAGTGAAACTAACTGGAGAGGAGGTGTAGTTCTGCAGCTCTGGCGCTTACTATAATTTATGACATTTTGATAAGAAGTAAAGCAGAATACAGAAAACAGTTGAAAGCAAAAAAAAAAAAAAAAAAACACAACGCCCAAGATAATTGCATTTGCTTTTGGATTTAATGTGTAAATAAAAAGGTGAAGATGCCGCTTTGCGACAAATGCAGGTGAAAAAATCAGATACTTACAGATTTTTACAATTACACACTTTAATAATAAAATTCAAACAGTGATTCATAGGAAATGAAATAAAATTTTTAAAAATGAGGAATATACATATGTAATTTCCTACTGTCGCTTACAAAATTTAAACATATTTAATTGGGCCTCATTTGGTTCTGCACAAAAGTGGAGAAAGAAGAGCGATTGGGATGTAATGAAGGTAGGAGTAGTTTAATTACACAAATTCATTATGGCATTGACTCATATACACATTTATGTACTTATTTATATGTCTATAGTAAGCATAATTTTTCTATAAAATTTATTTAACGTTTTTTATGTGTTCAACATTGCGTAGCGTAGCGCTCTCACACTCTACTTTATGGCCAAGTACTTGTATGCGGGCTTTGCTTTCGTTTTAATTTTATTTTTTTTTATAGTTTTCTGTTCATAATTTAGATAAGAATCACAATATTTTTATGCTTAAATACAATAAACCAAAAAAAAAAAAAAAAAAAAAAAAAAGTTATCATTAATTTTCATTGAAATGCTTTAAATTGAAGTATTTAAATTGAGAACATAATGTTCCTAAAAAAAATTACTTAATTATTTGTTGAAATATGTTGAAATTCACGCTTTTATAAAATCGTAATTCATTATTATTTTTTTGGAGTTCTATGAACTTTGAAAAACTATAAATTTTTGGGTAAATCACATTTGTTAAATCATTGCAAACCAACCATTTAACAACCTATAAGCGAGAAGCTTATGCTTTTATTATATTTCGCGCTTCCATGTAGATTTCTTAACTCATTATAATAGAAGTTTCTTAGAATCGGTAATTACAGTGGTTTATTTATGTTCTTCTTATGTACCTAAGTCATAATTTGCTGAAGTCCTTAATCAAAATAAATCAAAAACTCAATTTTAAAAAATTTGATGCTAGGGCTATAGCAAATTAATGTCGCTACCTTATACACTTAACCACATAAGTATACGAACGATTTTCTTTCAATTCTATTTAATATTTGTTTGATACAGTTTTATTAAATTTGCCGTTCTAAACTAAGAAAACCCAAAAACAAAACAATATCTAAATTTAGGCAAACAGTAAATGAAAAGAGCGGAGGGCTTTGCGTCTCCGTGCAAGGGGGGATTTCGAGGGAATTTGAAATGTGTAAAAGGAAAACAGCAGTTAGTTCAAAATAATCAAATATAATTTATTCGTAATTATAAGAAAATTTACCTATCGCAATTCGATTTTCTCAGCTTAGCTGCTACGACCTCTTCGTGGCGTCTTCAGGATATGGAATGATATCCTGGCATTCGGTAAAATTGTCTAAAGATGACAAATTCAACCCGCTGAATCATAAATATATCGATGAAAAGATCGAATTGGTAAGGGTTGCCAGGAGTACAAAAAACACTTAAATCTAATAACTAATGCAAATAAGGCATCTGGCCTGAACAGTAAATAAAGTAAAAGTGTTTATAAATTTGAGAAAACAATATTAAAAAATAAAATTTGATATTTGGTATGGCTTCCTTTGGCTTTAACGACATAGAGAAGTTTAGGTTTCTTCTACTTTTGTGAGACTTAAAAAAAGAGTTTCCCTTTTTCTTCTTTTTGCATACTTTACTAATACGAATTATTTTATTTTTTGTT
This sequence comes from Toxonevra muliebris, assembly GCA_963691655.1. Taxonomy (NCBI): domain Eukaryota; kingdom Metazoa; phylum Arthropoda; class Insecta; order Diptera; family Pallopteridae; genus Toxonevra; species Toxonevra muliebris. Next base: position 114,724,572 of record OY829326.1, on the reverse strand, counting down.
ATTGTCAGTGTAAAAAAAAACAAGAAAACTGCATTCAAGAAATGTCGTGGCATGTGTATAAAACTGGGTGGTGAAGCTATCACACACTCAAAAGACATCCGATTATTGGGAGTGCAATTCCAAACAAATGGTAGATTTACCAAAAATGTGGCTCGAAAAGCTAAATTTGCAATTAATCGTATTTTAACTAACCGTTACATAAACACGAGAATTAAGACTGGTATTTATAAATTATATATACGACCCATCCTTACATATGCTGCCCCTGTTTGGTGTTTACAACCCTTTGTTAGTTCACATCAGATGGAATTAATGAGAATGTTTGAACGTGGTTGTCTTCGTTCCACGACAAATACGAAAAGAGACATTGGTTCATATAAATATGGTAAAATCTCTGAAATATATTCCGCAGCAAAGTGTGCGAGAATGGATCGCTTCGTGGCGTACAGACACTATAATTTTTTCAATAAATGCATAAACTCTGAACTTATTAAAATTAGGGATATCATACATTGCCCAAATCAGATAAGTGGTAAATACACAAAGATTACATACATTCATGATCTACATGAATCGGGACAACTGGTCTTAAATGACAAAATTTTAATTTTTCGCACTAGATACAATCATGAAAACGGACTAGTGTATAACACCGGGCAATAGACAATATTTAATTAATTAATTCTTTTCACTTTTGTCACATGTACCGTATCAATTTTGTTAAAGTATTATTGTTTTTCATTGTTTTTTTACCTTTTTTAATATTATACCCATGAACAGAAATGTACCTATTTAATTTTGTACTTAGATAAGTTAACTAAGCATCCATATAAATTGTATCCCGTTTATTGGATAAATAAATAAACATTTTTAAACAAAAAAGAAATTTTTAAATATTTTATGACATTCGAAATTCTAAAAATTGTATAGTATGTAGACTTATGTGACTAAGTGTATGTGTGTTTCGAAGATTTCATTAATTTTTAACAGCTGGACAAGAAAATCATACTTCTATTTTAGTTACAAAAGTTTTATTTTTGCTAAATTTTTGGTCCTTTGTAGGACCTGAACCGAGCTTTTAGCGCTTTCAGTCATGTTGTTTAAGTTAATTTGTATATGAATGAAGGGGAGCTAGAGTATTATGCCGAGGCGTGAAGTGGAAAGCTTTTCTTGGTCAATTTTTACTGTTGAAGGTTTGCCATTGCCAGCCAAAAGTGGTGATATGTTAAAATTCGTTTTTTCTGTATTTGATTTTTGACTATGCTGAGTATCAAAACCGGGACCCTGCGAACCATACTTACCACTAAGTCGCTACGACCGACGACGATTTTATGCTACTGAAAATCGCTGGTGCAGCTGTCCAAGCTGGTATAAAATTGTCGGTTCCATCTAATAATTGTTGGAACTGAGGATCTGGAACCTTGTCAGTAGAGAACCAATGGTAACACAAGTAAAGAGAAGAAAATGGAGGTGGGTGAACCTCTAACAAAGCCAGCCAACAGCATGATGATAATGGTGCTTGATTGGAACCTACTATAAGGAAGAAGTCGTGAATTACGAAAGAAAGTGTGGAGACATACTGCATAAATTTCAAGACTTATCAGAAGAAAGTTTTAAGCAGAAAAATGCAAAAATGATATATAAGCGTAAGAGGTTTGTAGAGGGGGAAAAGGATCTAAAGAGAGAGCTCACTAACCAGACCACAAAAATGTTTTTTTCTTTTAAAGAAAATGTAGTCGTTTTTTTTGTTATTAAAATTTAATGTACCGAGGTTTTTTTTTTGGCAAAACAACCCATTTTTGATCTTTATTTTCATTTAATAAATATTTCAAAAGAACCTCCGGAGCAAAAGTGAGAAAAAACAGAGAAAAGTTACATTTTGCCTTGTACTGAGGCGTCCTCTTTGAACCGATTGATTTTATTGAAATTCTGTACACTGGGATTTTTTGGTCTAAGAAACCCATTTTTAGCTTCTATTTTATTTCCAAAGAGGGCTCCCGAACAAAAGTTAGGTATTAAAAATTTTGTGAAGCTCAAAATTTGGAAGGAGTTAAAAAAAACAGTGCCAACCATCTTGCATATACCATCCTCTTCTCAAAAAACACTATCAATGATGGGGGTTATAAACTCGATCCACTCCGGTGGGCTTGCCTAATAAGCTTAAACATACTGTTTTTCATCAATACAGATTACAAAATCACCACCGAATCCGCTTTTGAATATGTCCACGCACACTAGGGTAGCCAGATTTTTTAACCACGAAATCAGTACATTAGACATTGGAAATCAGTACAAAATAGTGCAGTTTTTAGTGCTTTTATTACCTAGTAATTTCAATGTAATGTAGTAATACATAAACTTCCTCATCTTTTCAATAATTTTTTGTGTTCTTTTCAAATTTTTTTTTTCGTCAGTAGACAATATTGATTGAATTGTGAGAGTTGAGGATAATAATCAAATTCAATTAATAACCAATTCCTTTCACTTTTTCTTGAAGCAAATATCGCTCCTCTTGATAGCAGCATTGTGTATGTATTTTATTTTGCGAACAATCAGAAAAGGAAGCAATCGGATGAGACTATCTGCAAAAACGATTTTAAAAACATTAAGGGTAAGCACAAAAATTCCAGCTTTACAGCACAAACTTGAACTAGCGTTTAACAATGCGATTCGATATGCCTGTGGACTATAACGTTTTGAATTCTTGGCGTTGAATTAACTGACTATTTGGGCATTCGTAATTTAATTTTCCTGCACCGGATCATTCACTTCAAAACTCCAACATATTTGCATAATAAATCACAATTCTTCCACTTCACTAGATTAAAAAAATCACTGAAAAATACAAAAATCAGTATATTTTCGTACTGATTTCGAGATTTCAAAAAATCAGAATTAAAATAATTATTGAGACATGTAATGATGAAAACAGTACATCTGGCTACCCTAACGTACACTCAAAGAAACGTCACCAAAAAATCGAACCAGTTATAAAGCCTTTATACTAATGATTTTGGAACTACTAATATAAAAATATTTAAACAAAAGTATAGAAATTTAGAATAATGGTTTAATGACCTGAATTACAAAATATCTGGAAATTAATTTCTATTTAAGGTAATCTCTATGAAAATATGGCACTTTTGTTTCTGTTCTCGAATTTCATTGCCGACAAAGGTTCAACAGTTTAGCTGCCTATTTTTTTTTTTTTTTTTGGCTTGCTTAAAAGTGCCCAAACTGTCTGTATAGTTTATTCCAAAGAGAAATCAAGCATTTATGACCCTTATTTCCGTTAATGCCAAGATTTCGCACAGCATGACCACCTCGCTTTCACACTTTCTCAAAAAAAAAAGAAAAGAAAAACACAAGTGTAAATTGGAAAATAGTTCGACCTAGAAATATATAATAAACATTACAATTTTTCCTAAATTGTTTTCAAAGACTACAAAGCAATAAAATTTGTCAACATCTTTACAAATGACAGTTATTTATCAAAAAAAAAAAAAAGAGAAAGTAAAAACAACAAAACAAAAAGAAACTGCATTCATTGAGAAAATCCAGAGGAATCAGTGTCGATTTCTTAGTAGTAATAAATTAAATATTTCAAGAACTCAACCACCAACAGAGCGCGCAAAACCTATAACTATTTTACCGTTTGAAGTAAGAATATACACACTAACATAAATACCCAGTAAGAGCATGTTTTGTCTGACTGAACTACATAGTTACCCAGTAGGGAAATGTATTGAATTTTTGTAAAATTTTATTAAGAGATAACACAAACATCTGCCTTTCTGGGCATGGAAAGAGTTTTCAACAATGTTCATACGGAAGCGATCCAACAGTCTTTAGAAGATTTAGAAGTGGACAACTGCATTACCAGCTGGATCGCTTCTATGCTAACCTTGGAAACATACATATTATGAAATATGTAAGCTGGGGAACTCTGCAGGAAGGAGTGATTTCTCCTCTTCTTTGGCTGTGTGTAATAAACTGCATCCTGCTCAGGCTAAGCAGCGGAAGTGTTAAAGTCGTGGCGTATGCGGACGATGTTGTACTAATGGTATCGGCAATTGCTGATCTTAACTTCAAGGCCATACGAAGTGGGCTTGAACTGAATGCAAGTAAAACACAACAGAACCAAAATACCCAGATTTAACCTTCCACAACTTAATGGACAGATTCTGTCTCTCTCAACCAGCGTCAAATACTTGGGAGTAATACTGAATTCTAAGTTGAACTGAAGACAAAATACGGAATTTCGGATGAAGAAATCATGTTATGCATTCTACGCCTGCAAAAAGATGATTAGAAGGAAATGGGGCCTTCAACCAAAACTAACTTTATGGGTATACAAATCAGTTGTGTGTTCAATTTTAACTTACGGAGCCCTGATATGGTGGAAAGCCCTCAGTAAGGACTACTTCGTAAAAAAATTAGGGAGAATTCAATGGTCAGCGTGTGTTTGAGCAGCCAGAGCCATTTGCTTCTCTCCTGGAGAGTCTCTCAATGTTCTATTCCGGTTGATCTCTTCATTGAACAAGCTGTAACTATGAGCACCTTAAAGTTAAGAGAAGCTGGTTGCTGGAAAGGAAAACTTACGGGCATGGAAATCTGCTAATGCCGCTTGGACGGGAAATACTCAACAAAACGGATTACACTGCCTTTCAATTAAAATTTCACTGATCTCTTCCCATTCGAAAGAAATGGAGCAATGATTTAACAAGTTCTCTACCATAGTTTTCATGGATGGTTCCAAGATGGGCTGTGGGGTCGGAGCAGGTATCTTCTAAGATAAGTTGAATATTGAGAGATCTATTTGTCTACCCAATTCAGCTAACGTATTCCAGGCGTAAGTGTTAGCTATGAGAGAGGCTTCTAGGTTACTGGAGCCAGATTATTCTTCCAAAATCAGTATTGCTATCTTATCGGATAGCCAAACCGCAATCGTGGTACTCAATCCGGCCATCACAACATCAAATCTATTAAACCAGTGCAGAGAGAGCCTCATAATAATAGCGCGGCAACATAGCCGGATCCACCGGATCTTTATTGACTGGATCTATACTGCCCGAATCCCTGGCTGAAGTAGTATTTACTCCTCTAACTACAGTGAAGAGTAAAATCACTTCAACATACCACCAAAAAGCCAACTGTAGGTGGAATCGGCTAACAGAATGCAAGATCAGCAGAGCGTTATGGCCGCACTACGATTGGAGCACACCCGAGCAACTTATCAAAAAAAACCGTAGAGATGCTTTAAGATCCACGGCAGTCATCAAGCTTCTGGCACATTGGAGTGCAAGCAGCCAGAATGGGCATCTCTCACAATACAAGCCAGAGAAAAAAAAAACGGTAACTCACTTCCCCTGCAAATGCCCAACCTTATGGAAGGATAGGCCAAACACCCTGGGCAAACCATTCTTCAACCACTTTGGTGAGCTATCCAAACCCAACTTCATCGACCTACTTAAATTCCTAACCCAAGCGAAATAATTGAAACCGGTATATAATTAAGTCCTTTAAACATACCATAAATTAACTGGGAATGAGGGCCCACAAACGGTTAATATACTGTGGGAAAATTTTAACCACATAATTTTATTATGGCAAAGAAAAATAAACACATGAAAAATTCAATGTAAACAATTTTACAGTATCTTTTTAAAAATATTTTAGTTTTTTAGTTCACTTGTATGTGTTTTGCTCGTGGTAATTCTAAAACCAAATTTTGCACGTTTCTGATGTGTAGTGGCCCATAGTAAAATTTTATATTGTTAAAAATAGCACTAACTCAAGTTGTCAATTGCCTCCTAATTTCTTACTGGGTTGTTAACGTTCATTCAAAAACTTCCCTTCCAATTTGTCACACATCAGGACACGCTTCACACACACAAACGATTTAGAACTTCATTCAAGGAAAAGTTCTAAAGTAAATTTTATTGCTTTTCTTTTACATTTCGTTTTGTTCTTGTGACATTTTGCCGAATGTTAAAACATCAGGTGAAATCTTATTCTGGGTCCTAGGGAACTGTACTTTTTACTCGAGCATATTAAAGAAAGTGCCTTTCTCCAAATAAATATATACAGTATACAACTTCTATGGAATTTGTATATACATATGTATGTACATAACTGAAGCAGTAGCGCAATGATTCATGACCCTTCCATCAACTTAAATAGCTTATACATAAATAATTCAAATGACGCGGCTACACAGTGTACACTATGTATATACTGTATGTACTTCGTGATTTAGTTGGAATGGTTGAAAAGGATATACAATGTATGTGAAAATCATGACAAATACAATTTACAACAACTACAAATGTAAGTATGTTCTGCTGGTTTTTTTTCGATATGACTTGACATTTGCTACCAACTAACAACAACCAACAGCTAAAGATTTTTGGTTCAACTTTGTGATAAATTTGTTTGGTTTTTGTTTTTGGTGACATTTTGCATTTGTGTATGTGTGTGAAAATTACATTTGTCACCATGTTCGTATTTATTTTAGTAATTGTTTTGTTATATTTATAGATGGGCGATGGAGGTGACATTTTCATTTGATCTTCCTGCTTTGATTAGGATTTTTCTCTTCTTAAGAGTTCTTTGATCTTTTGTAGTATGTAGTTTCCAGATGCCTCCTGCTTGCATTTTATTTGTTATGTATAAATTTAGTTTAGGTAATATATAATATTTTATTTAGCAGGTATCATGCATAATATTTGTTTATATACTTGTTTGCTAAGTTCACTTTTCATAAAATGCTTGTATCATTAATCATCGAAAGCGCGCTTGTTTTCATACGTAAACCCTACTCGTTTATTTAAGGACCAAAACGCGTGTTGAGATTTAGTAATTTTGTTTGACGCTGTCAGTGAACTCTGGGTACGGTGTGCCATGAAATCAAGGTAAACTATATATATTCTTGTGTGTTTTATGGAAATTTTTTCAGCCATATTCTTTTATTAAGAAAACTTCAAATAAAAAAGTTGAACAATTTCGCACGTTTTTATTGTCAGTTTGATTGAGACTCTCATGTTTGATGGTTTCTTTCAAGATGAATATTAATTTATTCTAATATATTATACTTTTGCGGTTTGATGCGATACTGGACATCAAACCGATTCATTGTTCAGTTCCACTGGGCAGAATATAATTGGTAGGGCATTTATTCAAATTTACCTATATATTTCATTATCAAAATTGACTTAAATCTGGCTATCAACACCCACAAAAAAAAAAAAAAATATATATGGGACATTCTCTGTCAATATGAGGTATTTTAGGGCATGTTTCTACAGGAAATGTTATGTGTCGTCCCTAACCTCAAAAAATGAAAAATCCCAAAAAACTTTTTTTCGTGTCTCACGTGTCCCAAGTCATCAGAAAACTTCCCAAATGCGGCCGTATTTAGGGGGAAGGGTTTTTTTGGGGTTCTGACCTCCCCCCCCCCGAAATGTAGAAACTTTCTTCTAAATTTTTATATTAATTGCCAGAGGATGGCAAAAAAGTTGAAAATAAAATCTATTAGACGATTTTTGAATATTTTTTACTTCCAGCGTTTTTTTTTTCTAAAAAGTCAAGTAAACTTGAAATCTTAGTTACACTATGGGACCAAATCTGATTTGTTTTCTTTGACATGAGGTTTGACTTCGGATACAAAAAGAGAAGGTGATACTGAGCAATCCTGAATTCATAGTTTTCCTATGTCACTAACTGTTTTTGATTTAAAGTTTCGTCGTTAAACATTTTGAAAAGTTTAAAAATTAATAAAAAATAGAAAAAACTGTCGGATCCTTGTAAAATTAGACTTATTTAAAAGGTAATACAAAGCAATATTTTATTATGCAGTTTTTCTACCATCAGATTTCTCTTTCGTCCTAAACTCGTCCGCCATATTTGATCCGGTATTTTGAATTTTTAAAATCTGACTGCAGATTTGTAACCAGCGGACTACTGCACTTTTCATTATGTCTGCCCGTGGGTGGGAGTAAAATAAAATCCGTTCTTTGTATCTTTTTTTCTGCACCCCTAGACATAAACACATCCTCTGCTTTAAGGGCGCATGAAAACAGAATGACTTAGGGCTTATTTTAAAGGACATTATTCAGCCTTTAATTTCTAAATTTCGGGTTCAGCTCTACAATTTAAAAAAATGGCCAAAAACGCTATTTTTAGTGGTTTCAGTCCCACGTGATGTAATGCGAAGTTTCTGTCCTCAGATTTGTGTTCAGCATGGAAAATTCATTCGCAAACAGTAGGAACTATATTATTCGCCAAACCCATGCAGGGCAGTGTTATTGGATCAGCTCCAAAGTTTTTGGAAACAATCTTAAATTGTAATTAATTATTTAACTCATTGTTGCTCGGAAGATCCCTTTTAATGCTGTGACTGATCGAATTTAGGGAATATATGCCAACGTCATCCGGGCTCCTCATCAATGATAATGGCCCGAATTCCTACTGATAATCATTTGAAAAAATGAGCCTCTGACTGTTTTTAGCATTTTTGGTAATTTTTTTAAGGTTGGGTAATGGAAAGTCAATGAGTTATCAAAATTATGTCTTTCACGATAAAAAAAAATGCACTGGAATTCATACCGAATAATATTTGTTTGAAAAAATTAAAATTGATTATTTTGTGAATTTTTTGTCATTTAGTTGTTTTAGGTTAAGATTAAAAAAAAACTTGGAAAGAACAAATCCTAAAGCTTCAAGGCATTTATCCACTCTTGTCCTCAGTCTTATAGGGTCGATCAAATACATCATCGAATCTAATTTATTATATTTAAACATCAGTTTCATAAAAATTATTTATGAATATTTTCTTCGAATAAAAACCCCCCGAAAAAAATCCTACGGCCCTGCATAGTATAGCCTTAAAAGTGTTATAGTATGTCTATAAGCCCTATAACGTTATAAATCTTAGTATGAAGCCTATTTCTAAGTTTTTCAACATGCCTTCTGGTATTTTATAATCTCCCAAGTTAATTTTTCGGCTTGCATAAGCATAGGACATTGTCCTAGAATGTGTTTTAGAGTTTCAGTATCCTCCTCACAAAATCTATAAAACTCATTATTGCATATTCTTAGTTTTGTCAGGTGATAGTTCAGCCTGCAGTGCCCTGTCGGAACACCTGTTATAGTCCTCATATTCTTTTTTGATAAATTCACGCATTCCTTAAATCTTTTTAGTTTATATGTTCCTAAAATAGTTTTTAATTGTTCCATTCCTGGTAGAGTATCCCAGAATGGTGTTCGTAATTGTTGTTCTTCTTTCTTTAATATCATGGTTAGAGACCTTTTTCCTATTCTACAAAAATGATCGAATCCTACAAATGAGGTTCTGCCCCCCTTTTTTGCTAGCTCATTTGCCTTCACATTACCTTCTATTCCTGCATGGCCTGGAATCCAAAGTATCTAGATTTTGTTCTGGAAGTCAAGCGTACTAAGTTTCTCAAGACACAGTTTAGAATTTACCTGATAGGATTCGAGTGCCTTGATAGCCGCTTGCCAGTCAATTAAAATTGCGCAGTTGGAAGATTTAGAAAGTTTGAAAACGATTCTTTGAGATTCTAAAAGGTTCAAGACAAAAGGACTGGTGTTATTATTTGTTTTCAGTTCGTGAAAGGTTAGGATTTGCCAAATGATCACCGCAAATTTTGCATAATATTTTGTACCCAAGCCATAATTTTTGAACCTCTTGATTTAGCACAATATTCTGTGATTAACGTAAGTGTTGGTAATTTGGATCGATGTATATAAGTCGGATAGATTTTGTTTTGCTAATAACTTTTCTTTGGTATTTTTCACCTTAAGTATTAAAACAAAAGTTATTATTTTTTTTTTTAGTAGTTAACAACTTAAGAAGAGGAAAAAATGTGCTTTAATTTTGTGTTAAAACGTTGTTTTTTTACAAATCTGTATTCCTTATTTTTACCGCTCAAAGTTTCCCTTGCAAAAATCTATCCGAATTTCCTACACTTACGTTATACGCCAGTTAGAATCTTAATTTTAAGGGCTTATAAAAAGTCAGAAGGTTTTAAGATTTTGCTTTAGTTGGATTCTGGCCATAGTTCATGAAATGCAACATATGTACAATATGTAGATGGCTTTAAGTGCAATTTTTCGACGACATTTGTCAAAGGTGAACTTGATTGTACTCGATATGGATTCACTAAAAGTTAATTTACTAGTGCAAATATAACTCGATTTAAAAAATTTTTTTTGTTTTTTTTTTACTAAATTGTGTTTTTAATAAACTAAATTGAATTACCTACAATCCAACGTACTTTAATTTTAAAAAAATTACCGCTATCTTCAAAATCCTAACGGGTGAATTTAAAAATTCGTAAAAAAAAGTACCAAATGGTCACTTTAAGTGCTAGGGGTGGCTTTCTGTTGTATCAAAGAACTGGGTACGCCATTTGCTTAAGTGGCCTATTTTAAATAGGAGTAGATATCTGAAATTCTTTCATGTGCAAGATAAATGTTTTTTTCATACAAGATCCCAAACCAATTGTAAAACATCCTTTTAAATCACGGTTTTCGGAGTAGCGCATCCAGTTTTCGCAAATTTAAAAGTTTTTTTGCATTTTGTTTGGTTTTTAGCATCCTATTTTCATGTTCTGCTGTTGCAAGGAAGATCTGAAATACTTTAGCAAAATAAGCCATCTAATGTACAATGTACATTGTACATGTTATGGCTCAATAGTTTTTCGGTCACAGATTCTTAACTTTTCTGTATGAACTATATTTTGTAAGTTTTTTTTAAATAACTTTATGTCTGATAATCTAAATTTAGCCGTAATTTCGTTCCTTTCCGCATATACTGTTTGGGAAAACAAAATGAATGTGATTGTCTGTGGTTTAAAATATTAATTCACCACAATTCAAACAAGCCAACTTGATCTTTGAGATATTTTGACAGGTGTCGCCAATATTTTTCCTAATAATTATTTTTAGATACTTAGATTTGAAGCTAAAAATAAGCAGCAATCTTTAGTATGTATTTAGAATATTATATACGGCCAGTATTTATGTATGGAGGAACACTAGCGGATCCAAAGATTTCCAGAAGGGGGTACGTTTCAATTCCTTTATCTATTCAAAACTTTTTTCAAACATGGCCAAAGATCAAAATGCATGAAACCTCTCTTAAACCCGCTTATCATTTATCTTATATGAAGTCTGGAGATGTTCCCAGCGAGAGAGAAATCCAGCCATAAGTTGATGACTTTAAGATGTATTCTAGTGTCGGTTTTGATTCACACACAATGTGGCTACATAAGTCCTTAAGAACTATCGACAATTATGTAATAACCTACGGCGTCTAGAAATAACCCCAAAGCCGCCCGCCCCCCTTTGTTTACGCTTGTGTTTAGGAATATGAATTTTAGTACCTATTAACTTTTCTTTTTATCGCAAAATTCCCCCCGAAATTAACCTAGATAATCCTCTATGTTGCTATTTTTTTTATTATAAAGTTCCTAAAGACACAAGAACTTAAGAGAAAATGATTTCACAAGGCCACCACAACAGGCATGCAAAAAAAAAATCCACAAAAATCTAAAGCATAAACAAATAAAAGATTTAAAAATAGCTTGACCCATTTTTTGTTTGCACGTAACTAAAACAACAAAATGCCAGAATTGATATTTATTTAATAGGCGTATAAAATCATAAACCAACAACAAAAACAACAACTAAACTGTGTGTAAACAAATTTCTGCCAAATGAAAGTGAAAAATGGCAGGGAATAGAGATAGGAATAGAGAAAGAATAGTGGTGGGTGAATGGGAAAGAGGGAGAAAGAAATCACAAAATCGCAAGATTTTTCCGCAAGATAATTTACTTTTATTTTATTTGTTTTTTTTTTCAGAATATATTCATGGGATATGTACGTACGCACGTATACAAAATATATGTTATATAATATTTACATATTATCAAAAAAAAAACACGTGTGTTTAAATTAAATGGAAAATTTTCATTTTAATCGCAAGCTAAATAGAAATTACCATCTAAAAATTTTGAAGCGCAAAAAGAACACAAAGTTTAAACTATAAAAAGAGCCGAAAGTGTTCATAAATTCATCAAGTTAATAGGAAGTGATGCCAACGCATTATCCCAATTTTTTTCGATTGAGATGATGCCAAATTTTTGGAAATACATTTATGTATTTGAAAACTCGTTGAAGAAAATGCTTTGCTTTGACTTGATAATCTCTTAAGAATTTAAATTTTATTAATTATTTGGAATTTTTGTTTTACGTTGGTGAGGAAAAACATATGCTAAATCTTTTAACAGAAATGTATTTGAGTACATGGGTAAAAGAATTGTTAGAGTTACTCAAATCACGCCGGACTAGAAATATAATCCATTTATCCAGCATTTACACTTGCAATAGCAGAAAATAATAATAATGTCAATAGGTGCTACTTTTTCCATCAACGCACGAAACTAACCATCTATATAATCTTACCAATTGAAGCAGAGATGTTGATCCCATCTATGAGAATAATATTAGCTGTGTTTTATTCGCCACTTGCTTCTAGTTATGTATAACTAGCAGCGACAATTGTGTTGGAAAGCAAGAACAAAGAGGCAGAGATAACACGTATACATAATTATAGCTGTTATGTATACTTAACAAGTAGTTGAGCTACATCGAATTCTATTGTGAACTACCAGTAATGAAAGAAGAAGCGTGGTAGTTGGCGCAAAAAATAAAAAAGGAAAAGATTCGAAATGGCTGTCGGTGAAAATAAGTTAAAATCATCATTAAATGTTCTTATAAAGGGTAAAAACTAAAAACCATGCCCACGATTAACCGCAATGACTGGGATCCATTAAAATGTTTCACCTCTAGCTGCTGAGCAGTTCCATTGTGAATAACAATATAATGAAGAATAGACTTAACAACTTGGACGCTTTATTTGCACATATTAAACTAGCGGGCAAAAAAAAAAACAGCTATTGTCGAATCAAATGACACCATCATCTAGTATGAACAAGAATCCAGGCGAATAGAAAAAAACGTTCCGACTGACTCGAATTTAAGTAAAATCTTGCGGATTCACCATACTGTGCAACAAATTCAAAGTCATGCCATTCGAAAAGGGATCCATTTGCATAAGTTGCTTTTGTTGTTAGTCATAGTGGAAGACTCCAATCTAATACAGAAGTTTAATAGTTTTCTAGCTACATAAAAATTTTAGTCTTATAAAAGAGAATTTTAGTCTAATAGAAGAGAACACCTCGAAAGAGAAATCGTTTCTTTTATGGAAATTAACGAGAAAGCACAGATAATTGAAAACTAGAGAAAAATCAAACCTAAAATTTAATGTAAACGATTCATTAGACACTAACCACACTTACTTCATTCATCTATGTATTTCAATTGCTGATGAATCAACATTAAATCATAAACAATTTTAATATTTTGTACTTGTTTTTCATATTTTGTTATGTACATATTTTCAAATTTGTTGTTAAACAAACGTTTGACTTGTTTATGCTGGAGCACTCTGGATTAGAATAACAGAAGAGGCCATTGGCCCCCGTGCAAATAAATTACTGTTGGGAACAATGAACTGCTGGCCTCAGTATCAGTTTTAGTATCAACAGTTCACCTTGATATTTAATTGTTGAAAATGAAATTTCAGTCATAATTTCTTTAGAGATTCTGGAAAGATAAACAAATAAAAACTAGAAATTGGCAGTTTTTTAATTACCACCCAGCAAAATGTTATAAGTGTCCTTCAAATTTAATCTTCCACATGTTGAACATATATACATACAATATGCAAATATATATATCGTCAGCTTACTGCCAGAATCAGGAATGTGCAAATATTCTGTGTTGAGACAAATCTAATTTATTGATTTAATTTCTTCAAACCTCTATAAAAATCGACACTTTTGTGTAAATTAAATTTGAGATAGTAAAAGCATAAATGGAACATCGGATTGATTAGATTCGATTAAATTTTGGATAGATCAATTTTAGATTTCGTGGCATCTTTAACTCAAAATTGGTTAAGTAAACAAATTCGCGGTTCTGGTAGTTAACCAGTGATATGTACATTCCTATATACAAATGCGATTGGCCTGACTGATTCACTCACTGATTGCTCATAAAAACATAGCACAAACGATTGGTCCTAGAAGCGAAAAATAGAAGAAGCAAATACCTTCCGTACAGTGCACACTACACCCAGAGAAATACTTACCTTGTTTGAAGAAAAACGGCTTTCAAATTGAGGAAAAGTGGGAATGGTTTGGCGCCATAGAAACGGTTTCCTCATTTAGATATACAAAATTTCTTTGAAATGAGGAAATATTTTTTCTTTATTTTAGAGAAAATTTTTTTTAAAAGAAGGAAGTTTTTTATAAATTAAAGAAATATGTCTTCAATTTGTAGAAATTGCGTTTTTCAAATGAATAATAATTTAGGTAAAATTTTCTTCAGTTTGAGGAATAATTTTCCATAAATTGACTACAAAAAAATCCTCAGTTTATGGAATATTTTCTACAATGTTGTTTTAATTATAAGGCATAGAAATCATGTTTTTTTACTTGTATTTATTTATTATTAATTTTTAATAAGTATTAAGGTTTACATTCATACGCATTTTTACATACACTACAGGCGTCGTCGCCTTGAAATGATCAAAAGATCCTTATGGCCATCAAAAAATTATAAATTGAAGTTTATTGAAATTTATTTCTTTCGAATATATTTTGTTTTTTTTTTCACAATATATATAATTTTTTTCACAAATTATATCAATAGCCACAAACACAACCGCTTCGCTTGAAACAGAGACGCTGACTAAAAAATTCAAAAGAAAAGCAAAGCGAATGCGATTGTCTGCTGAGGCCGAAAGAGTAAAGCTAAAATTTTGTATGGAGAAATTTTTTGTTATATTCGTCTCTCTCTTACATTTTCTATGAATATGTAAGTTTAATGATGCCACCTTATTTTATTCTAAATAAGGTTATTTGTCCCTTCATGGTATTTTGATACGTTTGTTTCGTAGCCAAATGGTGCTTGAATTTTTATATGCTGATGCGACTAAATTTTGGAAGAAACAGGTTTATGGAAACGTCCATTGTTCCATGCACATTTGTGTTAATAATAGATAAAGTAATTCGTAAAAGTTAAAATTTTATGCAGCGACGCGTTGTAAGAACTTAGTTTTAGAAAAAAATGATATATGAAGATGCCCATTTACCACACCCATATTTTCTTGTATTTTACTTACTTTTTTACCTTACTTGCTTGTAATTTTAGTTTTAACAATTTTATTAAAATTTGGGATTTTATTGCAATTGGCACAGCAACTAAATTTCCAAAAATGAAGAGAAAACTTACTTCAAATTGAGCACCATGGTTGCATGAACACATTTTTCTTCATTTTGAGGAAAATTTACATGAACGAGAAAAATTTTCGTGGATTCAAATTGTGGAATCTTTTTATTTTTCTGGGTGTATAGAGGAAGGATTCCCTGAGAGTTTATTTTTAAGTGGGCAATATGGTCGTGACATTTGCTTAAAAGGACACATTTTGGGAACAGTTTTCATGGTGAATGGTATTGGAAACGGTATATCTTGGGAACTATAGCAGATCTAATAACGAAATTATACAAACTGTTGCAGATTAACAATATATGGAATTTACTGGAGAGAATATATGAAAGTATAAAGTTAAACAATATAACTCCAGAGCCTCAGAGGAGAAGCTATTCAAATCTTTGTGGAAAAATGC
The DNA here is from genome assembly GCA_963691655.1 of Toxonevra muliebris. Taxonomy (NCBI): domain Eukaryota; kingdom Metazoa; phylum Arthropoda; class Insecta; order Diptera; family Pallopteridae; genus Toxonevra; species Toxonevra muliebris. The sequence goes on along the minus strand of OY829326.1, from coordinate 114,708,793 downwards.
AAATGTATGTGCCGGAGGGGCCCAAAGAGAAAGTGTTTATTCACCCTTTAAACATCAAATTGGAAAAGATGCTCGAGACAAAACACTTAAAACTGAATGTCATAAGACTATGCAAAGCAGTCTACCACAAAGGTAAGCGTCAATAAAAGTTTTTCAACAGAAAAGAGGCGTGGCCTCACCAAAAATGTTGCTTTATTCCAAGTTTCATCATCAGATTTTTGGAATTTCTGGATTATTGCAACTAATTTTGTGGTGCAAAATCATGAATTATATGTGAATTTCAAAAACTACCACTAGAGGGCACCACTACAACAAATATTCACCCGATCGAAGATTTTGATATTCCATAAGGCTACGAAATTAAGGAGAGACAAAATCGCATTTTTGCCCTTTTGAGTTAAGAAAATGACATTTAAAAAAATATTTCACATAATTTAAAAATCCCCGAGCAATGCCGGGTATCCAAAAACTAATACGTACACCATTTACTTAAACAGAGTTTATTATTATTATTGTTAGTTTTTTTTTATATATACATTTTCAAAATTTATTGTGCAAATTTTCTCGCTTAACAAATTATATCTTCTACGCTATTCCATTCTTTTTTCTTCATTCTATGCTTTCATGCTTCCGTGTTTGATAATAAATACATGCATACATACATATGTATATTTAAGTTTATTTATTTATTTATTCTATACCAAGTTTTTTTTTTACCTTTTTCCTACATTATCAAAACATACGAAGTGCTTCTTGATAATATATGGCACGTCTATGTAACTGTGTATGTATGTATCTGTGTGAATGTCTGTGAAATTTAATATTTACTTTTACCATTTGCATTTGTTTCTATTTTTATTATTATGGGTACCCTGCAAGAAAGCGAACCGGTTCCGGAAACGACCATGTCATGTTTTTTATATTTTATTTTAAGTATCGATTCCAGGACTCACACTTTTAAATGAAACGAACCGATAACTTTAACATGGGTTTGTTATTGTAAGGGGTAAATTTATACCTTTGAACCGGCCACGGTACCGGTCTCAAACTTATCTGTCACAGTGCCGGTACAAAGATCCTAGTAACAGTATTAATTTAAAAGAACTTAACTTTTCACTTAACAGCAAATTTACTTCATTTTCCGGTAGGGTATCATCAAATATGTGTGTATATGTATGTATGAGTGTATGTATGTAAGTGTGTGCACATTCTACGCACAACAAATTTTATACAATATTTTTTGGCAAGGTCAGTAACAACGTCGCAGTCGCTGTTCTCAGCCTATCAGCCGCTGGCAGAACGCAATTTATTTGATTATTTCATAATGTATGCTTTCTTCTCTCTTTTCTTTCCCTTCTTTCTCCAATTCCACTATATATTGCTTTCTCGATTCTTTTTTTTGCGTTTTAAATATGTAGTTGGTATTTTGTTGGTGATGTTAATATGTATATTTGCTTAATTCTATTTTCATGGCCAAAAGTTGCGATAGGTGATTACGACGATAGAAATTTCCTACAATATACAAACATACATATATTTATATAAATGAACATATAAACATACATTGAATATATATGTATGTATGTATGTGCACTTGAAGAAATTCCTAATACTCGAAAATGTTATCAGTTAAAAAAGTTGAGTGGCGCTTTTTTGAAGACTACTTGAAAAATTATCTTTAAAATAGCATGAGATGAAAAAATCGTGATTATTTTTATAGTTTGGAACCTTCATGATAAATTCCGAAAATTCGTAAAGAAAAAGTTAATTAGGGTAGGTTCTTGGTATTTCCAACCGATGGACATTTTATTGAGTAGGTCAGGGGGAGGTATAACCATACCGTAAGTGATATGAGTACCACGCAGAATGACAGCGTTCGAACTTGGCACGGTCAAAAAATCAAAAAAATAAAATAAAAATTATTCTACCACTTCTTGACTGGTAATGTCATACCTACAAGAGCAAAAATCCTTCAGTGGTTGTGTTGGAGTGAGGAATCGAAAAATTTGGGAACTTTTGGAACGTGCCAACCCCTCAGAGCTGTAAAAGAATGCAATCAATTTAATTGGAATACCTTGAAGTTACAGTTAATACTCGACAATTCATGATTGCAGTTATTGAATAACATATTTGACTCTAGAATAAAAAATGAAGGTGGAAGTCTCTTTTGGAGTCGCTGATTGGTTAGTTATTTAGAAAAGTCTACTTTGGAATCAAGGGAATGCAATCTTTTTTTGAAATCATAGGAATGCAAATGTTATGATTTCAAAATCATGACTGCTTTGAAGTCACTTGGAGTCACTTTTAATCAATTGCAATTTGAAGTAAATTGCAGTCATTTGAAGTCTTTTGGAGTCAATTGGAGTCACTTGAAGTCATTGGGGACTTAAAATCAATTGGAGCCATTTGGAGTTAATTGAAGTCACTTGGAGTCAATTGCAGTGAAGTTGAAAGTCAATTGAAAGTGGAGTCAATTGAACTTGAACTTCTAATTTCAATTCAAAAACTGCATTAACTTTTTTTTCTACAAATATCCATTAAAAGTTTTTAATCCAAAAAATTCATTAACTCTTTCCTGCCCAATGCTGCGCATATGCAACATTCACTTTTATGTGGCATAAGTAAGGTGTTTAACAAAGTTTACTTTTAACGCTATATGTATTCCATTCTATTAGGTTTTCACGATTCTTCATGTTTACTGATTGCCGAACATTTGAAATGTCTTTCTTAAGTTATTTTTTTAATGCTTTGTCTTTGAAGTCCATCAAAAAACTTTAAATTATTACTAAATGGAAATTTTCTTTAGGAATATGAAAATCAAAAACTTGGAGGAAGCGGGCTATACAATGGCTGTCTACAGCTCAATAGCTACATTTTTTAACCTTTAATAAAGAACAAACAAATCTAGGCAAGAAATTAAGTGGCGTAATTGTGAAGGTCCTAAGTAATATCAGTACAAAAGGTTTCTATCAAGCCCCATTAAAATTCATGCATCATAGGGTTAAAAGACAATCTCTATTAATATTTTGAATGCAAAAATTAAATACTTATTAAAGTGTAAGCAAATTATATATTTTTAAGATATAGATTAGTACTAAATCAGTAAAGAAAAAAAATCATCTGATTTTGAAAAAACAGAATTTTTTTAATAAAAAATCAGTAAGTGTAGATACTTCTGGCCACCCTAGCCACAATGAAAGTAGTAGGTTAGGGGGGAATTGAATGACAATTGTTGTTTTTTTTTCAAAAGTGTTAATTCTAAATTGTAAATATGTGTTTGAGTTTTAAACATAAGCCGTCCCATTTTTCAAATTTTATTCTAAAAGCTAAGCCTCTTTAAAAAAAAAGAACTAAGCCCTAGCACCACCCAATGTCGTTGTGGGGTGAAAAAGGCGATATGGTTCGTTTCGGGTCACCACTTTATTTTAATATATTTTAACTTTTTCGGGACCGTGAGGAAACCGAAAAAGATAGCGTAAAACCGAATCCGGATTAGTGTTTTCTGACCCCTTTTTCATGAAAACAGAAATATTATGCCTTTGAAGATCTGAACTTTTATGGGTCAGCGGCGACCCAATTGCCCTCAATGGGAATTTTTTACGTACATTATTATTAGATATTCTTAAAAAGTTATACAAAGTCTTTTTCTATTAATTCTTTATTTGACCCTTTCTTGTCCACAAGAAAACTAGACACAATAGAGCAAAACTGAATCCAGATTCGCTTTTGTTGACCGCACTTTCGTTGTAAAAAGGTTTTAAAAAGTTGGCATTAAGGGTTTTTAGGGCTACCGGTTATCCATTGTACAACTTAATTTTCAAAGAAAGTAAAAAAAAAATTTAAAAAAAAAAATGGTAAATCATACCTATATAATGAATAAATTTTCCTATAACATATTAAAAATTGCGTGTATTTGGACAAATATGGTTAAAATTATGAGCGATTGGAAATTTTTTTTAGTTTAGGTCATTCTGATGCCTTCAATTAGGTAAAAATTTAAAGATTTTTTTAAAGTAATATTTTGGAAAAAACGAGTTTTGGGTCACTGGTGACCATTGGTCTCAAAGGAGTTAAACAAAATAAAAGTAATTTCAAACACATTTTTTTTCTTCGTCATCATCACCGTAAATTCCTTGACCATGACTTTTGATTTTTTATGAATGATTTACTCTTGAATGAATCGTATGTTATATATTTTCTTTACATGAGATTAAATCCCCGGAAGCTCTGGAAGGGAATTACTCTTGAAAACTAGTTATTAGTCCAACTGATAACACTGTTTAGTATTTATTTAAATTACTTTTTAACCCTAGACGTTATTTCTTCGTTGAAGCGAAAAAATAATGAATTAATTAATTTTGTTTTTAAATTTTTTGTTTTGAAAAAATTAAACAATTAAAAGTTTTGAATAAATAATAAAGTGTTTAATAAAACCAAAATTATTTTATATTTATATAGGAAGCAATTGCCATCGAGTTAAAAAAGGCGTTGTCGATTCCACGAAGATGGACCTTAGTGTATAAAAAATAAGAAGCGCCGTCTAGGGTTAAAATAAACGACCTCCATAGTCTAGTGGATAGTGCGCTAGACAACCCAGAAGGTTGCGGGTTCGATTTTCAGCTTGGTCTGTCGATATGAAGTAAATGAGAATTATAAAAAAGTGTACAAGTACAAATTTTAGTAGGTAATGACGAAGCCACCAAATGATAACAAATCGCCACACTGCCGTTCGGAACCGGCGTTAAACTGTGGTCTATTGACAACCTGTCAAACTCTTGTCTCTGGAAACCTAGGTTTTGTTCGGTTCGAATAGGGTATGGTTTCTTATCTATTTTTCTTTCTCTATTTCTTACTTTTTTCCACAACTTGGGGTTTGGTACAATAGATCTCATAAGTCGCAATACCTGATTTTCGGGTCGTCCCATCCTTCAAATAATAATACGTAATAATAAGGTTAAAATACAAAGAGCCCCAAGAAACTAACCAGAAATTCGTTATCAGCGGTTAATCTAAGACTCCTCATGAACTTTTAATGAAATGGAAGTAGTTTTTATCGATATGGATAATTACTTATAACTTTGGTGGAATTTCAACTCACAACTTCCTAGATTATAGGGGCAATCTTAAAGACCCATAGTTGTGTTTATCAGCAATACACCTAGGTAAAATTCCTCAATACTAGAAAATTTAATTTTTCTGTCCAGAGTATTTTCTAGTTTCTAATTCAATTTAATTTTTAAGTGTTCGGGTTACACAAACAAATACTCTGTTAAAATCGGATAACTTAATCATTCTATCAGTACCTGAGATATTTTTTGGGAGTACCTACTTAAAATTGTGCTATAAAAAAGTAAACAAATTTGATTGATACCTACCGTTTTGGTAAAATTCCATAAATCAAAACATTGGTGATAATAAATATTTTATACATACATACTTACTCACATACATGCGCATAAATAGAGTAGACTTATTTTTTTTTTTTTTTTGTACAGTGTAGCCTCTCAATTTGGTTAATGGTCCCTTCTTAATATAACTTAAACTATTTCGCAGTTCGTCTTTTCGAAGGAAACTGCGTATTTAATACAAAAAATATATATTCTTTCTTTTTCTTCTGCTTCGATTGTTTTTTTTTTATGCTCTTTTTTCAACAATATTTCAACTATTAAATTATTTATTTAATTACCACACATAATAAATAATCTGAAATCGAAATAGAAGAAAAAACGGAGAAGTAAAGAGAAACAATCAAATCAAAAAGTTTATAAACGAATAGAACAGAACATGAACAACAAAAAAGTTATAGAAATTTTTTGTGAACTTTATTTAACTTTTTTTTGTAGTTTTTTTTAATTTTTTTATTGTAGTGTATATGAAAAAGGAAAACAAGTTCTAAGCGGATTAAACGCGCATTTATTAATTGAATGCCTTAATTATGACGGGCTGCTAACAAACGAACGCGTAAATACACAACAACTCGTATACTATAAAGGGTATATGACTTACTCCTCCCATTTCTAACACCCGCTTCATGGATGGTTCCGAACGAAACGAAATGAAACGAGACAAGACGCGAGACCACAATCGCAACCGTAGCCGAGAATGTGATGGCGTTCTTTTAAAGAAAACGAAAAGCTGGCAAATGAAATTTAAAACGATTTTTTACTACTACTAGTTATTATTATTGTTATTATTATTATGTTATGGTACAACAACATTAAGTAGTTGGCAACGTCGCAACTTAAATTAGAACAGGTGATAAAACGTTGTTGCTGCATACTCACTCGTAGAATAGTTTCTTGTTTTTTTGTTTTATATTCCCACTATCGGCGGAGAGAGCGAGTATCTCGTCTTTGTCTTGTTTGCCAAATAATGCGAAAAATAGCAACAATTCATGTTTTTGTTTATCAACAAAAAGAAAAAAATGGTACGATGTGATGTGATGTGAAAGAAAAGACGCAAATATGAAAGATGTAAACAAAAAAATAAAACAAAAAAATTAATATTTATAATATATGTATGAAAGAAAAAACTTTAAAAATAGTTAATAAAATAATGCATTTTTCAAATTAGGCGATCACGACGCAGTTTGTTGCGGAAAGTATAAAACCAACAAAAAATTATAATGCATACCTTGATAAAATTTTATAAACTTTGTATGCTCTTAAATGTTTACTTCCGTTTGTAGTTAGTTAAATTTTTGTTGCATATTTGGTTACACACTTTGGTCATACACCTCCGACACCTTTTTTGGGCACGTGTTGCCTCGTACTCTTTGTGCTCATGGAATTATAGAAAAATTCTTAATTATAGTTACGCATGAGAAAATTAAGTATATACATGCATACATACTTTTGATTTTATTTAGTACGCATCACCGTTACAACTTGCAGAAAATGTTCGTAAAAGCGAGCATGTTTCTTTTCTAGAATTTCAACTTTTTGAGGCGGTATTCTTCCGATTCTTTACCTCAGGATGGATATACAGCCAAAGTAAAAAAAGAAAGCTGCACCAAACATTTTTTGATACATTCAGTCTTAACGAAATTAGGAATTCCCTGAATTTAAATGTAGCGCCCTGAAATTTTTTATTGAGATTTTCCAACTGTCTTTTCTTACTTTCTGTGCACCTGGACTCCTAGTTTGCGTAATTAGCTCGTATCGCAAAACTGTGGAATTGGAGAGGAAAGCATGATCAGGTAGAAAAAGGTCCAGCGATTCGAAGGTAGGCCGGGCTTTTTGAGAGCAAGTCTTAAAAACCGATTTACGAATGCAGCCAAGGTTAATGCAAGATAAAAAAAATTTCGAACCGAACAGTTCAAAACCGGTTAAACGAGATGGGTATGTTGGCTAGGGAACCTGCAAAAAAGGCACTTTAAAACAAGAAAATTAAAGAAGAAGCAATTGTTTTCCGAAAAGCCCAATTTCAACTTGATAGGCCCAGATGGTAATCGCGTCGTACGTAGTAGTCAGGGCGGATACAAAGGGGGAGAGGGGGGGCGGGAATGGGAAATTTCCTCCCCATAAGATTTTCAAACACTTAAAAATTTAATAATTTAAACAGGCCAAAAGGTGAACATAATTAGTTATTGTTGTTTTTAGTTATTACGATTTACTATCAATTATAAGAATAATGAATAATCTTGCTCATTAAACCACTTTCCTCCTCTATGGAAATGTGCTGAAATAATAACGATACCTAAACCAAATAAAACAGAAAACTCAGTACCCTCATATAGACCTATAAGTTTGCTGGCAATATTCTCGAAAATAATCGAAGTAGTAGATTGCTAATAATACTAGAAAATAAGCACGGTACTCCTGAGCAATATCATCGCATAGTGAATATTGTCACTGACTTTCTGCCATATTTTTGGACATTCAAGAAGTGTTTGAAAAAGTTTGGCTGTTATACAAATTAAAAAATTTTCTTCCAGCTCCTTTTTATTATTTGGTTTTACAGTTCTATGTCAAAGTAAATGACGAAACATCAGCCAAATGTCAAGTGAAAGCCGGAGTACCACAGGGCAGTGTTCTGGGTCCTACAGAAGCTGCTAATCTAGTTCAGAAACAGCTCGACGACGTTCAAAAATGGTTACTTCGTGGATGAGTGCTTGACTGGAGTTCCATCTGCATCAGATTCGATTCCCAGATGGGGTTAAATTCTTAAAAAATGTCCAAATGAATTGTTCTAAAAATAAAATGGATCATTTCAGTGATTTAGTTTTTAAATTCGTGACTCAAGTACCAGTTCAACGGGTTCTATTCTCAGGTAGAGTATTGTATCCACCAAAAAAAAAAATAAAACAAAATATAGGTTTCGGGTCGGTATAAAGTAAATCCCAGATGGGAAAGAGCAAATTTGAATACAGGGTAGGAATCAGCGACCTTAAAGTACCAGGTACCAGTTAGTTTTCACATGGCCATACCTTTGAAATTGTTAGTCATCGAAATAAAGTTTATGAATAAGCAAAAAAAAGAAACAAAAAACGTTACACGAACGAGGAAAAATAACGCTCCAGCCTGCGTTTTGGCGTTTTGGTTCATATGGAGAATTTTTATTTTTTATTTCTCCCCCCCAAAAGTGTTTCATGTATCCGCCACTGGTAGTAGACAAGGGGAACAGTCCAGACCTCAAACTAATCGAAAATATTTGGGCTCTCATGACCGTTAATATACGTAAAAGGAAACCAAAATCAATGATAGAATTATGATATGAAGATGTTACGGTGGAATATTTGGGTGCTTTATATGACTCTATGCCCAAAACATCGTAAACACTAAATAAACATTTTTTGTATGCAAATATGTATTGAAAAATATAAAATGAAGGTTAATAAAAAATTTAACCAAAAAAAAAAAAAAAAATTGGTTCAATAAAATATCAACAGTTTCACACATTTTTGTTCAATTGGTACGATATTCTCTTCAAAATTCTTTTAAAATGTTTTTTTAATAAAACCCCATTAACTTTTTAATAAATGTTAATTGTAAAGCAGAAATTTCAATTCAAAGTGTTTAAAGTATTTCGAGTTATTAAGGGGACATTTCAGTTTAAAATTTGAAAAACATCGATTTCTTTTCTTTTGAGCGTCCTCAGAAACTCCTGACTAATAAGTTTCAAACGAATCCGATCAATTTTTAAAAAATGTTCCACCGTATTGGATCCGATATTTCTAATTTTAAAAAGCCAGATTCGTAGACTGCGATCTCGAAAACCCCCGAGTAACGAATTTCAAGTTAATCAGATCTGCCATATTGGATTCCCCATTTTAAATTTTGAAAAACTGACAACGAAACTCGCATAGCTCTAGCCAACAAAATGAGGGGAGAACATTCTAAAGAAGCACGTACAGCGAAAATAATGATTAAACGAAATTAACAGAACTTGAAGACCTCAGTATGCACTAGGGATGGCTGATTAAAAGTAATTTTCATAAAAAAAATCATTTTTGCTTCTTTTAAAAGTAAAAATTTATTAAAAAACTTTGAATGCGTTTTTCTGAAAATTATGTTTTTTGAACTGGTAGAAATATCTGTATTGAAACTCACTTTGTTTCTTTCTTAATATTTAATACTATATGTTTATTTGCTTTATAATCTACATGTTGATTGGTTAACAGTACTTCATAAGGTGAACGCAAGTTCGGTATATCGATCTTTTATATACAATTTAATACACTGACAGATTCAATACATATTATTAATATATAACACTAATACATAACATTAATATATAACATCAATACATAATACTGGTATTACTGATATCTCGAGTTCAACTGAACTGATTTTGAAATGCCAAAATGTGTGGTTCCACTTATAAAGAAATATCTAGCGAACAAAATCGTTTTTAGTTTATGTCTTTATCTTTATTAGGAAGCACCGAATCCATCCTACTACCAAAAAACAAATTTTTTGGAGATGCCCTCCATCGCCACCATCTTGGATTAACCTATAAAGGACGAGCGGGAACCAAAGTAGAAAGATCAAGAATGTAACTTGAGAAAAAAATTGTTATTTGAAGTTATATATAAACAGATTAATGAACAAATGTAGTCATCACAACAACAATGTATATAGAGACGGGCAAAAAAATTGTTTTTGAATCTGGCTCAGGAACGACTCAGCGACAAGGCACCGCTAGGTATAACTGGGATCAAAATGGTCAAACAAATATTTTTTTTCTTCAATATAATACTTATAACATATTTAAGCAATAAAAAGTCGTAGTTTAAAAAAAACATTCCCCAAGAAGTAAATTTTTTCCCAATTTTAAACTGGAATATCCCCTTAAAGAATTTTTCTGCCTTTGGCTGTATCATTCCGACTTTTGGCATTTCAGATGTCCTTCTTATTTGTGAAGTCTTTTCTGACTACACTTTCTCTTACGTAACTAAATTATTTTGGGAAGATTAAGAAGGCTTCTTAGGCCCAATTAGTCCCATTTTGTTTTATTCTACAGCTTATTGATACTACCGTGAGTTTTTTATGAATCAGACAAGATCGACGGGTGATAGTTTAAATGCGCAAGCCTGCAAGGTTTCAGAAGATTGAGAACAAGAAGTGTTATCATATATAATTTCAAATATATTTCAGGAAATTTTGCTATCATCTCAGAATATATGGTTTATCATTACTGAAGTGCTGGACAGCAACATAATAAAGATTCTAAAACTTAGCCTCTTTTCATTTCTATTTTGGTAAAGTTTTATCCCTTTCCCTCCTTTTTCTTTCAGTGTAAGCTATAGAGTTCGTGATGCTAAACAATTGGTGAGATGTAACCATCCACTGGCCATCCATATATACAAATAAGCGTTAGCGGATCCAAAAGGAAGGGGAGGGGTTGGGGTTAAAGTCCCATCCACCATCAGCGATAAAAATCTCGTACAAAAAAAAAAAAAATTTAAAGGGACAAACCACAGTGAGGTACCATTCTTGGAGCACCTAAAAAAAATATCAAAAATATATTTCTCCTTAACATACTTATAGTATTAGCTCTTTTGTATGTAGTGTTATAATATAATCTTACAACTAATAATTCCTGTTGAGTGTATTGCAGAGAAATGAGTGGAGTTTAATATTAACGAAATTATAATTATCAGTTCTATATATAGACCTCAGCAAATAGCCGACAAATTAAAATGTAAATACCAAATAGAAAAAAAATTATTGGATAACTTCCGCTCAACACTTAACGTAGTTATCGAAATTATTATTAATATTAACTAGAGGGTTTTATTCAAACCAATAACAATCATATACATACATACATACAGATATGCAATAGCAGCAGCAATAGCAACAACAACAACAACAAAAAATAAAGAACTTAATGACATGGTGTCAATATCGCATTGCACACGTTTTGTTTACCTTTGCGATAATGCATTTTTTTTTTGTTGCTGTGGTTGTTGTTGTTGGGTTTTTCTTTCTCAAGTGGATTCCCGAGTATCACAAAACACCAGCACAGACACCGATTGACTGACTTCATTTTTCCACACCAATGAACTTATTTTGTTCTCTTTTTTTATGTGATTTATGACATTTACATCGATAAAAAATCGTTTTAGTTTTTCGTGTGACATTACGTGACACTATTAGCTCCTTACATTTTATCTTCAGTTTTATTTAATATTTTTCATCAAGTGTTCTTTTTTCTGTCGGTCGCTCTTTTGTCAAAGTCATGCGACATAATTGTTTTGTTGTTTATTATGGTATTTTTAGAATTTAGTCGAGTATATACATAAGTTTATAAGTATATGTATAGATGTACCTTAGTATGATTGATATATGTATAGTAGTCCGAAAGTAAACACGAAATATCCGTGACCGAATTATTTAGGTAGGTACAATATATCATAAGTACACTGAAAATGTATAAGGGTATAGGGAGATGGAGGGGGTTAAAACGAAATTGTAATATTTTATACCATACTTTCATGTAAAAGATATATCCATCCTTTACAATTATAATAACTCTTTAGCCGCCTACATACCTCTATCAGCTACTTACTACTATCATACTTTTAAGAGGTGTTTTCTATGTGAATAGAACCTAGATTTTACAGTCACTCAAAACAGTTTTCAAGAGAAAAATCACTGATAGGAGTAATTTTTGCGGCAGCTGAAATATTGCTAACATTCGAGTGAGACCAACTTAGTATTTGTTGTCCGGTATCCATGTGTGGAATACTTTAGACTACTTTGCCTACTGCCCACGTTAAGTCTGGGCTAACATACTAAGATTAAAGGGAAATGTCTCATTTCTGGACAGCTATTTCATCGTCTCCGAAAATGCACTAAAATGCGCTAGATCGTTTAATCATGTATTCCATGTATTTTTATAATGTTTTGTCCTATATCTGTTATAAACATATAAGTGGAGTTCACAATATATTATTACTGTGAATAAATTTCAGTACTTTGTTAAGAATTCTGATTTCAGTTTTGTGATCTGAAATGATGAAAACATTAAGATTTTCTCCATCAAGATCTATTAAATTTTTTCTGAGTTTATATATTTTATTAGTTTATTATTATTCATGCATTGGAAACCATGCCACAAATTTTATAAAACCATTCGTGCACAAATATTTTGGAACATTTTTCTTTCAGATGCTTTAGAAGACAGAAAAAGTCTACTGTAGAGAAAAAATTCTTCAGAAATCATGCAAACTATGAGATTTTCTCATTCTTATCATGTATTTATCCACCCACATTAATATTTTGAGGCAAAACTCAATATGAGGCAAAACTCAATTGGTTTTAATTCTATAGTGATAACGAATTAAAACTGTAAAGATTTTATGACAAAGCCATCCTGTAGAAAGTCGAGCCCATGAAATGAATGGAAAATGCTCATAGGAGAAAAGATTTTTGGAGAGTTCCCCTTTACTATGGCCCCATTATTGACCTCTTAGGCATCTCAAAGAGGAAAATAGTTCTAAAGTGTTTATACATGGGTAGTATATTCAAAATTGTATCACTGAAAACCAAGTTGGATGCTTCTATAGTTTCTAATCCTTCAAAAGACGTATCAGTACTTAAAGAGAAAAGCGGAATAGGTAAAGTTTTCATCAACCCAGATCACAATGTCCCATCAAAATTTTTAAAATGGTATTTAAATATGTTCATAATGATGAAAGAAGCATTTTCTATTGATCACCACTAAACCCTGACTTGTCATCAAACGATAATGCAAGGACAGATTGAAAATGTATTTTTAGAAGGACGCTCCCCACAGCTTTATGGAATAAAGGAAAAGGAAAAATTCTCCAGAACAATGTAAAAATCTTGTATTTATTATAGAAGAACAATTCATTAAAATTTTTAGTGAAAAAGGTGACCATTTTGGATGTTGAAGTTTTTGATAACTTACTTTGGCACTATCGTTCTGTCACTTAGTAATAATAAACTTTACAAAAAAATCAAAACTAAATTTCTTTCTTCATAATATTATTGCTGTTTCAACCACATTTCACGTAGCTTTATAGTGATGTAAAAATAAATTTAAAGCTAACTATTATTGCGAAGATATTTGGTGCTAAAGTTTTGTTTTCATTTTGATAACTTATTTTTTGCACCTACTGTATGTAATACCAGCTGGGCTTCACTCAACTACGCAATCCGGCCCCGGCAAAGTTTAGGTAATACAAAAATTGCAACAACAAAAAACTTTTGCAAAAGAAATGGCCAAATGAGCGTGTCAGCCTCCGATCAAAATCTGATTATTGCACTAGTCTTTCATATCATTTACATGGGTAGTTCCATTCCCACTTTTTCAATAGTGTCAACATTTTTGTCAGCTAATGCTATCAACATTCCATCTTAACTTACAAACCTTTATCACCTTTCTTGCTGTGGCTCCCTAATAACTACTAACATACAGCCTTCCCAAACAAATTTTCATTATATTCCTTGCTATGGTTCTCCACATCTGCCGTTTTGAGTTATTTATTTGTATGAGAAGTTCCACGCCACCTTGTCCAAAAACAACCATACTTTGCTCCATAATTACTACTAACATAACGCCTTCACACACAAACTTCCATAATCTTCCTTGCAATGGTTTCTCAGATATGTATATGTTTTCAAACATTTCCTTGGCATTAATGGAAATTCTGGTTATATGGAAAGTGCTGCGTCCTCTTTTTTAATCCCACCCCACGCTTCTTTTTTGTAGGATGGTTTTGTCATCCAACGTCCAAATTTCAGTGCTGTACTGTAAATAGTTCTGGACATAATCCCAAAACAGCATTGGAGGTGTATGGAAAGAGACACGCCTACTACTCCAAGCCTATTCATCTTTTCCACAGAATATCATTGATAAATTATATTTCTGTACCAAATCTTAGAGCCGTGTCACAAATGAATGCTGAGATATTCCATAATTAAAATCTGAATTATATGAGAGGTGCCATGCCCTTTTCTCCAATTTCATACCACTTTTTACTACGACGTTACATTATCAATTAACATCCTTGTTCCAAATCTCAGTACTGTACTGTAAATGTTTGTGGAGATATACCCAAAAATCATTTGAGTTGCATGGGATATGCCACGCCCACTTACCTAAAAAATACTACATTCATAACTACTACCAATATATCTGTTTTGCATACAAACGACCATTGTCTTCTGAAATATAGTTCCCTAGTTGCGTCACTTCAAGTATTTTTATATGATGGTAGAAGCCACGCCCACTTACCCAAAAAAATGCCAAATTTTTTCCAATAACTACTACTAATATATCTCCTTTTCACACAAACTTTCATTACCTTCTTTACTATAGTTCCTTAGTTATTCCTTTTCAAGTGTTTAGTTTGTATGGGAGGTGCCACGCCCACTTGTTTGATTGAAATCAAGTATAGCCTGTGTTGAAACAGGGAGTGCCACAATGACAATACTGAAGCGTGTTACTCAAATTCTTTTGTAATGTTCGAGCAGTTGAGATGGAAAAACCGGTGTCAGGAATTGAAACACATTTTTGTGTCCGAACAGAAAACAACCGTATATAATTTTTTCAAAAAATTTTAACGTGCGTGAAAATGCCAGCATGCGTGAACATGCGTGAGTAGTATTTTCGAAGCCGTGAGCATGCGTGAGCGTGAGTCAAAAAGTACTCACGCGCCCATCTCTACTATATAGTAAATAATGACATAAGAATGGTTGCCATATCTTGGCAATCGTGCAATGCTACTCAAGGATAAAAGCTATTCTATATAGAATATGGATGAAGGTGCAGAGGCTGAAGTGTCTAATCCAAATTTACCTTTAAATGAATAATATGGCGCAGTATAGCCAAGGACAATCTACCCGAACGTAATTGATATCAATTACGATTCCCCATATAGAAAAGGTATATACTGACATTTAGCTAATTTGGAACACGACAAAGATGCCAACTTTATTAATACAAATGAAAAGAGCATTACCTGCTGCCCATTTGAAGTTAAGCAGCTACCAAATTTATTGCAGTTTCGCAACTTAAAATCAATTCAATTCTACTGAATAATTCAGCCGCACCGCTGCATCGTCATCCACCCACAAACAGTAACAACAATCGCTTATGATTGTTTTTGGCTGTTTTGATGCTGCGGGTGACAGTTGACTAACCTCAAAGAGATGACATCAAGCACAATGATGTGCGACTTTTAGCTTTGATTTTATGCGGAGCAATTGCGGGGGTTTACAATTTGGATTCGCTAAAATAAACTCATTGAGTGAAGTAACTAGTAAGCAGCCAGCAGCAGTTGCCAGCAAAAACAAAAACAAATTAAATGAAAAAATTGAATAACACTAACGAGTTGCCATGTTTTGGTTTTTGTTATTGTTGCTGATTTTTTGTGTGGCAACGTGCTGCTGTAAAACTGACAACATTTTGACGAGGTGTTCTCTTAATATTAATAGGCAGAAATGTAAATAAACACCGAAAGGCGGCAGCAAACACCATCCCAGCAATAGCAATTCATCTCTAACCAGGCAGGCAGCCAGCAGCGTCCGACCACGCAATTCCGGTTCGACGCGGCTTACGTACGTTACGTTAGTTCAGTATCACGTGCATAGCTATGCGCTAATTTGTTTGAGGCTCTTTACTTTTTTGTTGCTGTTGGTTTTTGTCATTCAATTCATTGAATCAGAGGGTGTTCGCTGTTATGTTAGTTGGCTTTAAATGCGATTCTATTCATCTATCGTTACTACTGATGATGATGACGATCAACACTATGCAGATTTAGGTGAGGTTGTTGTTGCTGCTGGTTGGCTGATAGAAGCTGGTAACAGCTGTGCTTGATTGTTGTTGACCAAATTGGGTTATACTTGCTCGCTGTTTTTGTTTTTTGAGCTTTTTTGTTTTTTTTTATTGTTTTTTTTGGCTAATACTGCTGTGTTCCATTTTTGCGTATTAAATTTAAATTGCGTTGCTGCTGTGAACGCAAACAAGAAAAATATGGTAAAAGTTTTTAATAAAGACTAAATGGAAAATTTATAGATAAATATTAAATTGTAATTTAATTTTTTTATACTTATATTTAAATTGGTTTACACACATTAATCATTGAAATGATTATAGTAATAACTCATTATACATGAACATACTACGGCAGGTCTTTATTTGATATTAAACGATTCAAATCCAAGCAAATACTATATATTTAAATTCAACATTTCTACCTGGCGGTATAAATGTTGCTGGAACAAACGTCAAAGTTTTATTATACGCTGATGACCTGGTGATCCAAAAACTTATAATTTTTGACGCTGCGGCTAAATCTATCATGTTTTACGGTACTCAAGTATGGGGTTTCAAGCAATTTGAGCAGGTTGAAAAATTGTTTCGTTTCTTTATTAAAAAAGTGCTATTGCTTCTTAACAACACCCCGAATTACATGTTGCTTTTGGAAACGGGGTTACACTCCCAATATATCGACACTCTTCGCTTTCATTTCGGGTATATTAGAAAGATTCTTAATTTCCCTAGCAATCGTTTGCCGCGTGTGCTCGCTTTGGAGACAATATTGAAAAATATCTTTTGGGCCCGCAATATGAGCGAATTGTACATGGATTTTGACATATCTCCCATCTACGACTATTCTTACGCCTCATTGCTAACTCAACATAACTTTGTTCTAGAAAAGCTTAAGATTAAGGAACATAATAGCCTTTTAGTATGTGCAAGAAATGCATAGTGTCATGATATATTTCTTCGGCCCATACTCTACTGCCCAAATCAGTACTATCTTTAAGGGAAGATGTGCCCTGCTCAACATTGGTGGTAATGCTTTTATTGATGTTAATCGTGGTGTATGTACAATTTGCAAACTGGGAGAAGTAGAAAACACATATCATCTAATCGGAAAGTGTCCAATTTTTAGTACTATACGACAAAACTGTTTCGGTAAAAGATTTCTTACTATTGGGGAATTCTATAATTTTCTTGATGGTAAAAATTTTAACTCGCTGTATAATTACATAAGGAATTGTTTAAGATATAGAGAACTACTTATGAATGAATTCTTTTAATGGCTCAAAATGTGTAATGTACCAATATTGTATTATTAATTATCAGTATTATTATTTTTATTATTAGATAAGCCAACCTGACACACAACAGATATTATGTACGGTTTGCTTGCAATCTGTGCATTATTTGATTTTTTTCTGAATTTTGCTTGATATTTATGTACCTGAATTTATTAAATAAAAATCTAGTCTATTTTTATATGGCGAATTTACAGTGAACTAGCCATGACTTCTTTTGGAAATGTGTATTTGTGTGTAAAATTATCCTCAATTTCGGGCAAGTTGGATTACTATTACCTACAGTATTTTAATCTATTCATCTTCCAGATACTGCCAGCATCTTGCTAGACTGAAGCACTATAATTTAGGGAGGCAAACCGAACCATTAAATTAACAAACTGAAAAGGTGGAAGAGCTGTTATACCCTACATATCTATTCTGGATATCACAACCGCAACGGTCACCTTATCCAACCTTATGAACATTAATTGAGTGGGATAAATTAGTATCTTTGGCTATCGAGGCTCGGACATAAAAAGGCTCCCTACTTCTAAATAGTCCTGATAGAAAATTTAGGGTATTCGGAAGCCGAAAATATTGCCCCTGAAAATTTGAGAATTTCGTTGATCTTCATATTAATTTATATATATTATTTCTATAAAACTCGAGTATGCTCACACTAACTGCATTCACAAAGTATTTAACCGAACTCATATCTCAATAGCTCTATTGCTGTGCAACATGTAGCGTCGTTTTGTTGAACTGACATTTCAATCTTTTTGAGTTTGGGGGGGGAAGAAATGCTCGAAATCATCGAACGATAGCGGTCGCCATTGACGCTAACGTTGTGGTCATCGCCATCTTTAAAGAAATGCACCAAACAGTGGATTTTACTGGAACCAAGTGGTCATCATAAAAATTATAAAATTCAATAATTTGTAAACGTTGTTCGCGTGTAAGTTTTTCCATGATGGAGCTTGTGTGACTTTGACAAATGGAAACTGTCAAAAATTCTATACTGAAAAACAAAAAAGCAATAAAATCACCCTTTATATTGTCTTTCTGGTTTCCAAGAAAAAAGTAAAAAGCTCATTGAGACTCTATCGTCGAAATAAGGACTAATTCCGGTCAAAGAGGGGTAAATCTGAAATTATTTCCTACTGACTGGGTGTAGAACGGTGACTTGACATAAAGCCCATTGACATAACTTTGGACCCATTGACATAACAGCGTCAAAAACAGCCATAACATCCAATGAAAAAATGACCATAATTCACAATTTTTTGGGCGATATGACCGCCATGAGAACGGCCGTAAAGCTCAGAAATAATTTTTTGTATTTTTTTCGTTGCCTTTGACGACCTCGATAGTCTAGTGGGTAGTGCACTAATTGTAAACTAATTGCCTCACCGCCGTTCGGAACTGGTGTTAAATTGTAGGTCCAGGCATGTGGTATCACAATGGGTCATTCTGGACTGAGTGTGTCCCTCGACAGCCACTTAAAAAAAAAGAGGTTGTCTCAGTCGTATCGACACATTTCTGTAAAGAACATCATAAGTTTGAATTTAATTTGATGCTAGATAAAAAAAAAAAAAAATTATCAAAAATCATAAAATAATTTTTTATTTTTTTTTTTTGTAGATTATGAAAATTAAATCTAGTTATTAATTTTTTTTAAATTTTTATTTCATGTTTTCCCATTTTGGTTTATATTAATGTTTTAAATTTAATTTTGTTCAAATTTGGTTTTCGTTTTTATAAAAAAAAAAAAAAACTAAAAACGAACATAATGCCCATTGGGTCTTATATTCGTTCTAAGGTGCTCGCAACACCCAAAGGGGTTTTGATAAAAGTCTTATCCCAATAATTTTTCAGTCCAAAGATCTTTGGTGTTGGAACTAACTTATTATGTTGATGCGCGCTACAAACATCAGTAATCGCGGAAGATAGTATAATAATGTATTTGCATCGCTTGGTGGAAGCACTTGGACCAAGGCAAGGAAGTTGCTGACCACCTAAAAAGCTTTTAGAAGTTCCATCATGAGCTATGCTGACTGCTTGTGAACACCAATTCATAAATAAAAACCAATCGAACGGTATATATACAAAACGGCATTAAATTAGTGATAAGTAACTGGATGCTGAATATTTTACTGCACAACTTTCTTCTGTTACCGATGAATATTTTTAATTGCAGCAATAGGTAGACATATGCTACGCGTCGAGAATAAAGTCGCCAACGAATGTATTGTCTGCTGCCATAACCTACATTGCATAGTTATTTTGCTGTTCCCTGCACCCAATAGTCTTAAATCTAATTCCGCCATGGATGCTACCAATGGTCCCTAGCCACTTCCTGGATCTCTACAAACCAAATTTCGTCTCAATATTTCTGCAACAACAACAACATCCTCTTCAACGAATGCTGTAGAAATTGTAAAACTTGCAATGAGAAAGAAACTTTATTGAATAGAATACCACTTCTTAGTAAGGTCAAAATCACAGTATACAGTATGCCAGATAGCAGAAAGTAATCTGAAATATTCTCTGGTTCTCTGAGATTTGACAATTATGACATGTATTCGCTCAATAAATTTTGACAAATAATTTTGTTTTTGTTAGCTGTACACAAATAAATAAATGAAACAAAAGTATCAAAAAACAATAAACCTTTCGTTTGTTGTTTGTTTTTTCTCAAATAAAAGCTCTCAATATATTTTGTAGAGTGTGATTCTATAAAATATTTATATAAACAAAATACAATACTTTTACTATTATCTTCTTTAAAAATGCCCTCTTTATATTCTATATAGTTTTACCGATGTCAAAAGAATTTTATTTAAATTTCGGAGAGGTAGATTTCTTACTTGAATGGCGTACATAACAAAAAAAAATTTAAGTTTTGGGTTAAATCCTTGGTTTATATTATGCACATGGTTGTTACAAACGCCTTCGAAGATCTCGTTTATCAATGTCTAAAATTTTTTCTGGCTTTTCAAAATTTTCTATTTTATTTATATATTGTGCTGTACCAATGGGTTAATATTTTTTTATATTTACTTCTAAAATTCAAACGTTAAGAGAATAATTTTCAAATTTGGCAGACGTCAGTGAACAGAAAAGAGGGCGTCACTTCTATTTATTTCACTTTATTAATTTCACTATGGGTCAAAATCTACATATCCTTACCTTAATTCACAAATGCCCTAACCAACACTTTTTTTGAAATTGCTTCTTTTTTTTGCAGATTTTAGTAAAAGCTATTGAAATACACCTCCACTGAAATTGTTGGTGTCAAAAATAACGTAGTTATGACAATTTTTTAAAAGCCCATTCTGCAGGCTACACATAAAATTTTTGCATTAATAAGTAGCATTACAAATTTGAAAGAAAATTTTATAGGCTTTGAATTTTCAAATTTTGAACTCGAATGCAAACTTAGTAAGCATTGAATTTTTAATTTTGTTTTGCTATATTTTTTGACAAATATTTTCGTTTCGCTGTACTTCGCGTCGGGTGTTGCTTATAAAGAAATTCGTTTTGCCTAATCATAAAAGTAGTGAAGAAGATGAGTAAAGTTGAGCCTTCTGATGAATAAATAAATAAAAAACGTTTGCACGGTGAACAATATACTGGCATATTACAAATAAAAAATGAAAGACTTCTCTGCCAAATATTGTCCGACCGAAGGTGATTTTTTGGCCGAAGCCAATCATCTAACCTTCGGCCGAAGCCTAAGACCGAAGGATTTTTAAAATATAAAAATCTGAAAGTAAATTTTTTCTACCTATGATTTGCAAACATATACCCTAAAAAATTTAATTGGCGTAGTTTTATGAAGCAGAAAAAGTTGAATTAGACATTCAAGAAAGTATTTGTTGTTGAATAAACTTTTTATCAATTTTTTTTTAAATATCTAAATATTCTGCTGTATCAGGGCCTGCGATAAAACAATTTTCAATTTTTTTGACCTCCTTGAAAGCAAAAAAAAAAAAAGTGAAGCGCCAGTAATGGAAAATGCCGGATTCTCTAACAATTCACGCTTCTTTTCAATACGCTTCAACTCTTCCTTAAAAAGTAAAAAAGTTTGGCTGGCTTCAGCTGCCGCTAATTGTATTAGCTCCAGGTTGTTCGTTAAAAAAAAATTACTGATTACTGTTTGTACGGTTGTAAATCTGTGGGTTACTTCAAAAGCAAACGGAGAAAATATAACACAGAAATTGTAATGTAAATACTTTATATAACCACTTCACATTTATTTATTTGTATAAATTTTTACTGCCAATCTGTAGTAAAAATTATTATAAAATAAAATGCTTATAATTTTCGGCTTCGGCAAAATACTTCGGCCAAAACTTCGGCCATTTTTTGTCGAAGCCGAAGGTACAATTTTAGGCCGAATAGCCGAAGAACCGAAGCCGATTATTCGGTCTGACACTACTGCCAAAGGCCGTCAAGGACGTAAGGGCAGCCTTGTATCTC
Organism: Toxonevra muliebris; assembly: GCA_963691655.1. NCBI lineage: Eukaryota > Metazoa > Arthropoda > Insecta > Diptera > Pallopteridae > Toxonevra > Toxonevra muliebris. Next base: position 114,686,789 of record OY829326.1, on the reverse strand, counting down.
GCACTTTTGCGTAAAAGTACGCCATTGCTTTGCTTTCATTTTGTATTGAAGTTAATGTATCGATCGAACATAAATATTTTGTTAAAGGACATACGCAAATCGAATATGACGCAACCCATTCTCTCATTGAAAGGAAAATAAATAAAAAATAAATAAAGCTCCCAATCCAGTCCATTTCGAGTTCACCACCTGCAGCATGATTTCTTTATAAATTTTGAAAATATTCCAAAAAGAGGTATACAAAGATTCGGTCTGGTGTGTGTTATATCTTAGTTTACTTGAAGTATAATTAAAGACATTTTCATTTCAGGAAGAATGTCAGGAGATCCAACCGACGGTATGCTCCGCACCTGAGCATATGACGCTTCAGGGCAAATGTTTTACAAAAGTAATATAACATCTGAGTGCATCACTATCTTTACTGACAGTCAGGCTGCAATGAAGGCAATAGAATCCAAAATAGTTAAATCGGAGATTGTAGAGAAATTTCGTGCTTCACTGGTGGCCATTGAGCACCACAAGGTCACTCTCTGCTGGGTTCCTGGACATAGCAATATTGAAGGGAACGGAATAGCAGATGCAATGGCCAGAAGGGGCTCTAATATGGACATAAACGAGGCGGATACCTTTATACCTCTAATCTCCGATGTGTGAACTATTTAGGAAAATAGACGAGTACACCATAGCGGTGTCAAATGACGCTTGGACTAACCTAGATGACTGTATAGTTTCACGGGCCTTGTGGCCAAGGTTTGATAGAAAGAGGACAAATGTCGTCATAGGGCACAACAAATCTGCAGTACGTCTGCTCACAGGAGTCATAACTGGACATTGTGCTATTGCACCAATTCTTCAACGGTGGCGCATTCCAACGAGCGGACTGTGCAGAAGTTGTCATGATGAAGAAGAGACAGAATCGATTCTTCACTTTCTATGTCAATGTCCAAGGCTGCAGATGAGCAGACTCCAATGTTTGGGGTCGCGCTTTTTCAATAGTCTAACAGAGATAACGAAAGTGGAACTATCGGATCTTCTTACCTTCATCCGGAGAACCAAATGGTTCAATAAAGACATTACCTGGACTGCTGACGGAAACCGTGGTTAGAGACGTGCCTCATCCAGGCAATTAAATGAGGGCAATCACAATGGACAATTAAGTCTCCGAGTGGAAGTGCGGGTTTATACATATATATACATACATGTATATAATACATATATATATATATATGTATGCACATTCGCACACGTCTTCCAAACCTAACCTAACCAAAGATGCAGTAAATACTTCAAAATAATAATAACCTAGCTTCTTAAATTCACAACAACTTTTCTAAAAAAAAATGGGAAAACTTGCAGGACCTGAAAATGTTATTACTCAGCGATTGCCATTCGTTTTATGACATTTTAAAAACTAACTATATGTCATAATATATTGGTTTATTATCGTCTTTTACGTATATTGTAATATATACGTATTTTCCGAATTAATTTTGTATATTTATAATTTACTTTGTATATTAAAATGAATTGTTGCCAAAATTTGGTTTATTTTGCTAAAAAAGAACAAGTCCTAACTGTATTTTTTCAAAAAATTTTCGGCAAAAAGCCTTATCTGACATTAATCCGATATAATCAAAAATATTTACAAATTTTCTTCTGAATCTTATTCACTTCTCTTTTTAAACGAGAATTGCATTAAAAAAATTTCAAAAAAGTGTTTAATTTTTCTTTCATAATGTTTTTTGCTTCTCCTGTAAAAAATGGAAACTGTTGGTTAGGACTTTTGTGAATTAAGGTAACGATATATAATTGAGGACCATGCCTTTTTTCTTAAAATGCTTATTCCTAGTACTTACTGTAATTCCCAGTAGAAAGCTGATATGAAATATTCTAAGTCTAACTATTTTTTGTCGATATCTCATTCTTCTCTACCTTCTATAATAAAACTCATAGACGCCCACATTTTAAGGGCTGAATTGAAGTTATTTAGAATAAAATGTATATCTTTATCAAAGCTATTCAAATCAATTCTAAGCGCGTGCAGCTTATCCTATTCAATGATTTCTAAGACAAATTACTACAAATTTAGAGATTCTATTGATTTTGTAAAAATTTGCAAAGGTTTTACAAATCTGCTTAACACACGCAAAAATAGTTATTATTAAAATCTTCGTGCCATTATAATAAAATTCGATTTCTTTATATTTAAGTTTATTGAACTCGCATTTATCATAAGATATGCATAAACTAACAATTAGTTTAAAAAAAAATTAATTAAATAATTTATGCTAAAAATTGGATTTTTCATTTTGTTGCAAATTAATAGAAGATGACAAAGTATTTCAGCATGATTCATTCAGCGAAAGCACTTCAAAAATAAACGAACAAAAATATTACATTACAAATTCGGGGAAATTTCATATAAGCCAAGAATATTCAATTAATAAACTTAAAAATATAGATAATAAAAAATGAATACCTTATTAAAGAGTTAAAGAAACTTATACGGACGCGAACTTTTTTGAAACAAAACAACATTCAAAGAAATATAAAATTAAAAAAAAAAAAAGAAAAAAAAAACAATGGCATTATTCGCTAATTATATATTTTTTTCTTTACGTTCATGAAGACGAAGAAAAAAGTTATGAATGAATTTTTGGAGAAACGTTTTGAAAGTTTCTTGTTCTTCTTCTACACTTCCAAAATTAACAGAAAAAAAAAATTAAACCGAAAATGGGTAAACACGGAATTACGTGGGCGTGTTGTGTATTCAAAATTAATAGGTAAATTCTCCTACATGGACACAATGAGATTTGGTGATGATTAAATGCTTGTAATTAAAATATTAATGGAAGATGTAAATAGAAAAGAAAAAAGCTGTAAGAAAAACAGAAGAATAAGAGATAAAGATAAAATAAAAAAAAATAATAAATAATAAAAAAAAAAAAATAATAGAAGAGCAGAAAAAAAAGAGCTGAAAGAAAATAATTCAAAATAATAATGCAAAATTTCAACTTTTCTTGTGCGAATAAGATGGCTTATTGTCATTCCAAATGGATTTTCCATGCTAAACACGAATCTGTGGTTAAAAACTATCATGTCACTTTTTCGAGAAATAAGAGGTTGAAATCTCTGAACCCTGATGTGCTACAAACTTCGCTAATATCAGGAATTAAAGGTTGAACTAGGATCCATCTTATTCGCAAACCCCATGCAGGACACTGTAATTAGGGTATTCACAAGGCGTCTTATTCGGTGTTGTATCCTCTCATTTGTCATATATTCTCCCATTTTTTCAACAAAATTACACAACATTATGATTATACGACAGTATATAACAGCTTGTAAATACCCTAAATATAATTAGAGAGAATAGATTCAAAGAATATGAAAAAATAATTAAAATAGAACAAAGAAAATAAATTAAAATAAATAGAAACTAAAGAACAAATATCAAATTGAAGACCAAAAGTTTTAATTGAAAAGAAAATGACAGAAAAAGAAAAATAAAGGAATAGAAGAAATAGAAAAAATAAATGTAGAGAAGTGTACAAAACTACAGGAAATTCGACTAGGAAATTCGTAAAAAGAAGAATTTTAAAATAAAACAAAAAAGAGGGTGAAAGAAACAAATGGAACTGAGACATCAGATCAATACTAAGAAAAGTCGCGAAATAAACCAAACAATACAGTACAGTGAGAGATGCCGGACAAAGTGAAAAGAACATAAAACAAAAGAAGATTTTTTTGAATTTTATTTTTTTTAATAAAATAAAAATATTCTCTTCTTCTTAAACATATTTTTTTGGAAAAAAAAATTAACGTAAAATTTATTGAACAGTTCGGGTATAATACACACATGTTCATTGACGCAGGGTTAAGTAGGGGGCTCAAACAGAACAGAGACAACGGTATAAAATTAAGAAAAAGGAAATGCTATTCGAATAAAACTTAAGGAGGAAAAGAAAAGTCTAGAATTCTGATTCTGGGCATAATTAACCCTTCCCTGCCCTACAAGGCAAATTTTGTTTAAAAAAAAATATTAAGGGATAGCATTCTTCATTCTGAACAACTTTTGTTCTATGACTTTTTCAATACCTTAATTGCAAGTGTTAAAATTTGAAATTACCTAGTTGACCATATATGGTTCGTTGGGCAGTAACATGTAAAATATAAATGCATCTTTTTTTTTTTTTAAAAAAATCACTTTATTGAGAAAAATAACCAAAAATTAAAGTTTATACCAATTATTCTGTGTGAAATTTGTAGAAACAATTTAGTTCGCCTTTATAGCATAAGTGAACATCACATTTATTACAATAAGTTAGAGTACGTTTACTACAACCAGGAACTTTGCATTTGAATCGACTCTCAGCGGCTGCCTTCATTTTAGGGAGGAGTCTCATGTTATCCAGTTTAATGTATGCTGGTGGAATATGGTATGTATTTAGCCTGTATCGTTTTGCTTGTAATGAACTTCCAAAGGGCGGCCTTAAGCTGTAAAAATTATCCTTCGTTTTCATACCAGGCATTATCGTTCACATATTTATTCCATTCTTCATCGATCATAAGTCGCTTCATTCCGAATTTGTAGTGAAAATTGGAAAAAGCACCAAAGTTCACCAAACACTAAGCACAGCCCAAGGAACCATATATGGTCCCAAATGTTGGAATAAAAAATTTGATAATGTTTTTTTTTTAAATATTATTTCAAAGTAAGCATATACCAATCAACACACTTTTAACGACACAGCAATATTTTTTTTATGTTGAATTTCGCAAAATTTCTTATAGTTTTTGCTGTTTGAAAATCAAAAATTTAACTTGTGTTCACATAAAAATGGCAATAACTTTCGACAGCTGGCGTTTTTTAATACCGTTTTAAATGCTCATCGATATAGAAAGCTGCCATCTACGAAACCCATGTTGGGGTTTGTATGTTGGATGTAAGATGGTGCTACTATTACCATCTATAGTGGTGGGACCATATATGGCAGGATGAGCAGGGAAGGGTTAATTGGAAAAAAAATGTTTTTTTTTTACTTCAGGTAAAAAAATTGTATGAAAATGCATGTACATTAGGCTAGGGTGATTTGTATGAAATAAAGTTTTTCGATACCAAGCCGTCGAAATTATGATTCCTCTTATCATTATGAACAAAAAGTTCTTCTACGACATAGGTCTAAAATGAATTTCGGCGCTCCAGAATTTGATGATTATGGAAAACGTTCGGTTTATATAAAATTTTCAAGGCATTTGTAATTTTTGTAATTATTTTTTCTTTGAAAATTAGAACTCGAGGATTTTTGCGTACGAGGAGTTGATTTTTAATTTTTATATTTAACTCGGGCGTCCGAGTTAACATTTTTTGTAGTGCAGTGCTAATTTTATTAAAAAACACAAATTTTTCTTTATTCTCTTACTTCATTCATTTATTTATTTATTTAAATTCTTTTTGACAATGGCAATTTATTATTTTTTGCCGGAACTTATAATAATAACGATGTAATCTATTTAACCTTTAACTGTGGAAGTGGTGGTAAATTTTACACAACCTTGTGAAATAAAGTTCCAGTTTTGCTGAACTTAAAAAAATGGTATTCAAATTTTTGATTTATTTTAATTAAAAATGTTATTAGCTAGTTTTCAAAGAACAAATAATTATCAAAAAACCTTTTTTTTTACTAAATTTTTTAGTAAAGTTAAAAGGTAAAAAATTCACCTCCATAGTTAAGTATTAAAGAATTTCCCTGAAAATCTTTTTTGTGTCTCCATCCGAGTCAATTTCTTTCGGCTTTCTAACGCAAACAATTTTGAATGAAATATTAATCCATGATAGTTTTTTAGGAGACTATGAAAATTAAATCTAGAGGTTAATTTTCAAAGTCATGACTTAAGTTCATGTCAATTTCGTTATTTGAAGTTATATATAAACAGGCTTAATGAACAAATGTAGTCATCACAACAACAATGTATATAGAGACGGGCAAATCAGACGGCCGTTTCGGAATCCGCCACAATTCCTCATCAGTGATCTTAGTGATAGTTCTTAATCTTTCAATATCCTATATAAGCTACTAATATTTGAAATCATAACCCAGAATTACGGATTTGATTCCAAATATCTTCACTGAATAGAGATATTGAAAGAAACTACCACTACCGTTCTATACACTTATGTTGTTGTTGTTGAAATATTAATCATTTATCAGGAAAAAGGGAAAACATTTTATCGTAACTACAAATTTTAAAATTTTGGTTACGATAAAATTAAAGTGTGAAACGTTAAAATTAATATAGTTAATAAAAATGGATCGAAACCCGTAAAAATCAATACTTGGCTGAATAAAAAGATCGCTCCTATCGAAAAAAGAATTTATATTTCTGGATAGAATAAAATGTTTAAAGATCTTCTTTCAATTCAGGTCAAAGAGAACCGATTGGGATATGCTTTCGTATATCTGATTGAAACAATAAGTCCCCAATAACTTAACGAATGCATCTTTTTAATTTCACAATATTCCCATCTCATATTGAAGCTCTCTAACTTCTTTGACACTCATAGAAAAGGAATACAAGTTCTTGAATTTAACTTCAAAGGAAAGAAAAATAAACATAATAAAAGAAAATCAAAGTAAACAGAACAGGTTAGCAAAATAAAATAAAAATTATGAAAATTAAAAAAGTATAAATAGTACAGAAAATAATAGAGTAAACAAAGTAACTAAAACGAATTAACAAAAAAAAAAAAAATTACAAACCCAAATGAAAAATAAACAAACATTAGAATGTGCTCATTTTTATTGTCCCATTGACCTAACACCCAAGCATCGCATAGCCCTAATTAGTATCGCATGCTCCACTGCCATCGTTCTACGCTAGCTGATGAGATACCAACATACACATGTACTCGGTACTGTGGGTATAATAACTTAAAATTAAAAACAAAATTCAAGTGATATGAATTTCATATATATACGCAAATTACTAGGGATGTCGATCCCGAAACACTTAGCGGGATTTGGGATTCTCGGTATTCATATTTTAGTCCCGGAATACCGCGATTAATAATTTCATTAAATCCTCCATAATTTCATTAAAGACTCCAGATATAACACAAATTAGTGTGCATTTAGTTTACATTAAAGCGGACTATTCGACTCATACTTAGTATGGAAATTTTTGAGTCAAAACAAAAACTTTTTCCGCAAATCGTCCATTGTTTGACTAAGCCTGTGATAGTATATTCTGTAATATACTATTTTCTATTTACAAATTTTGACTGGAATGTCCAATGTCTTACAATAGATGCATTAATGTAATTAGCTTTTTTTAAGTTTTAGGGTGCCTTTGGATTAATGCAAAGTGAGAAATATTTAAAAAAAATATCTATATTAAGTGGAATAGTATTCCATTTAAATTTTGGACATTTCAGTTAACATTTCATAGAGTAAAGCAAATAATATATCACAAAATAAACTGTCGCAAGTGAAATCGCATTTTCAGGTGGAAAAAAATTTGGAAAAAAAACAAAAATTATATGAAAAAAAAAAAAATTTTAAGTAACATACGAGTGCCGAAAGTCCCTAATCGTCCAAGGGATTTTTGAAACAAATTTAAGAGCAAATCCCGAAAGCCCGGGATTGACATCCCTATTAAATACCTATGTAAATAAAAATGCGTGCGCGTAAAGTTTGTAAACATAACAAAAACGAATGAGTAAAAAAAAAAAATGAAAACAAAATGAAAACACATTAAATTGATGAAAATGTAAATCAAAATAAAAATAAAACCTAAAAATGAAAGCAATGTAAATAAGTAATAAAAACATAAAAAATAAAAATTTTTAAAATTGATGAATGAATATTTAAAAGAAAAAAAACAAGAAAAAAAAAACGCAGTCAATCAAAATAGAAAAATTCACAAATCAAAATATGAAAAAAGGCTAAAAAAAAAAATAATAATAATAAAGAATACTAAAGACACGCATCAAATGTGAAGACCCACAATTATTTAGATAGATGAACGGACGGATATGCGTTGGACGAACAATGAAGAGTGCTGAAAGGGCAAAAAAAAGTTATAGAACGTTAAACAAGCAATAAATACTATGTGGACTTATGAATGGAATATCAGAAAATATTTAGCTTAGATTTAGATTTTATAGTTCTGTAAATAGTATGTAATTGTTTTGGAAATAAATTATAATACTAGGAGATTCGATTTGAGAAGGTTTTTAATTTTGAAAATTGCCTATTCGCCACATTGAAATGCAGTTACAAAAGCATCCAAAGCTACAGCTTCGTTCAGTAGGCTCATGGCGAACATCGGTGGCACAATATCCTGCAAACGGAAGCTACTGGTGGCAGTCAATCATCCTATCCTCCTCTACGGTTGCGCGGTGTGGACTGGCACACTAAGAGTAGAGTGTAGGGCGAAACAGCTGATGTCGGTGCAAAGAACTGCAGCATTAAAAGTAGCCTCTGCATACCGAACAGTTTCAGGGGCTGGGGTCATGGTGATAACGAGAACAATCCCCAGCGATCTCAGCGCTCACAAATGGAGGAAATTATGGCTTCAAAAAATGGCGAGCGATCTTTCGGCGGAGACTGCAGCCGAAACGAAGCAACAGACAATCAGAAGTTGGCAAGAACTTTGGGACACCGTAACGCGTGGAAGGTGAAAGCCGAAATTAATACCGAAACTAGAGGCATGGCTAAGTAGACGGGTTGGAGAAGTTAATTATTACATAACGCAGCTGTTATCAGGACATGGATACTTTCGGAAGTACTTTTTTTTTTTTGTTGGAACAGCAAAAAAAAGTATTCAGGAATACAGGACTCTTACAAGTTTTACGTCCATTGTACTATATCTTGTGTTCCTTTTTGCTATACTTTAAATCTATCAGATGGAAGTACTTACATACAATTGGAAAAACCGAACGATTCAACTGTCTACATAGTGATAGAGATAATGACGTTCTTGATATGCGAACGATGGGCAGAGAAGCGAGAGGAACTAGAGAGAAAAGTTGGCTCTCTAACAGCAGAAAATATCGTGACGAAAATTATAGACAACGAAGACAACTGGCGGCTTGTATCGAAATACGACGAAGACGTGCCTATGTTTAAGAAAACAGGCCTCGAAGAATATGAAAGAGCCTAGAGAGGGTAACGGGACCTGAACGCAGGTATAACGACAAGAGTTCAGTATGGAAGAAACGTGACTCCACCCTGAAGTAATGTGTAACAGCGGTTCCTGGGTGGAAGTAAGTCTAATGATAATGAGGAATATGTTTTAGTGGGTGCAACCCCCACATACCAAACTGTGACGTCAGTTTGAAAATGTGGGAGACATTTTTAAATTCTCAACCGCAAAAAAAAAAGAAAAAAAAAACCTTGAAATGATTCCAAGATTTTACTGTGATCATTAACAGTCAGGTTGTCTTTCATCATCACACCCGAGCTTTATCATTTTCCATTAGGGTAGCCAGGCGTACTGATTTGATCAGTACAATATTTTTCAATACTGTTTTTTTGAAATTTCGAAATCAGTACGAAAATTTTTGTATTTTGTACTGATTTTCTCTAATTAGCATCTTAAGAATTTTGGTGCTTAACCTTAATGCCCTTAACCCTCTAACCCGTAAGGCCGCCCTGAGGCAGCCTTTACTCTATTTTAATTAATGGACAAGTGCAAATTTATTTTTTTTTTAAATTAATTGGCAGACCTGAAGAAAGAATAATCACACAATTTATGGTCAGTTTGCACTTTCTGTGATCACACGATTGTTGTTTATAGTACAAAGTGTTGTTTTGTGACGAAAAATTATCGCACATATTAGTTTTTTATAAAAATCTAAAAAAAAAATATTTTTAAGTCTACTCATATACTGTCATATACTGTCGTATAATAATAATTTCGTATAATTTTGTATGAAAAATGAGAATTTATGACAAATAAGAGGATACAATACTAAATAAGACACCTTGTAAATTGCCCAAATACATCTTTATTCTTTGGCTTAAACCCGCAATGCCGAATCAGGACAGCCTTTCGTTCTTCTCACCTAACTGCTAAACCCAAAAACAAATCAAAAAATGGATTTCATATTCATTTTTCTTTCATCAATGTTAACTGGAAACAAAAATTCTGGTGTTTGTTTTATTATTATTTCAACCTTGCGGGTTAGAGGGTTAAAATCGTATTTGCAGACAGTCTCACCCTGTTTGTTTTTTTTTTTTCTGATTGTTCACAAAATAAAATACATACGCGTTGCTGCTATCGAGGGGAGAAAACGTGATTTTTTAAATGAGTGAAGGAAATTGATTACACAGTTCTACAAATGGTAACTTTTGAAAACGAGCAGAGGCGGGACAAATGCACTTAGGGTAATGGGGGTCACTGAGTCCAAATCCGTGATCTGTTTTGCTCTGCTACGTCAAATTTTTTTTTATTGACATAAAAATTTTTAAAATTGAAAAAAAAAAATTAAAAATGCAGTTCAAGAAAGTAACTTGAGAATAAAATTGTTTTTGAACCTAGCTCAGGAACAGCTCAGCGATAAGGTGCTATATGGTACCGCCAGGCATATCTGGGTTAAGCTAACAACGAGATAAAAGTGAAAGATGATAACGAGGATGAAAAAAATTACGAAAAAATAAATTAATTAAAAAAAAAATTTGTAAAAACAAATTTTTGGAGTTAAAAAATAAAATAATCGAAAATTTTTTTTTGTAAAAATGGATGTTTTGATGAAAAAAAATATGAACTGCATTTTTAATTTTTTTTTTTATTAAATTTAAAAAATTGTGATGTCAATAAACATAAATTGTGACGTAGCAGAGCAAAACGGACCACGTACACTTGTCCCGTCTCTACTCATTTTTAGCTGTTGAACAGCGTTATTAATTGAATTTGATTGTCTTCAGCTTTTAAAATTCTCTAAAAACTGATACGTAATCAACATTGTCTACTGACGAAGAGAAAAAAGTGTAAAAGGAACACACAAAATTGGAGAAAAAGTTAAGAAAGTTTATATTACTATATTACATTTAAACTACTAGGTAATAAAAGCATTAAAAACTGTACTGATTTTCACTAATTTCCAACGTCTAATGTACTGATTTCGCGGTTCGAAAATCTGGTTACTCTACTTTCCATACATCGGCTAAAGATCTTTCGAAAATTATAGCACAGTGCAATTTGATTCAATTAAATCTACAGCTATTCTCAAAGTTTAAAACTTTTATAATGAAACAAAAATTTTGATCTAGGCTATTTTACAAAACTCGTAATCGTAAAGCCCGTCGTGGAATTATAGGATTGCAAATTCAAGCCCAATTAACATCTACTCGTATGCACTAGTCATTCCATGCAACTAAAAGTTCAGTTTTCTTGTAGTCACAATCTAAGATCGTGTCCCTCCCAAAAATTACAATACATAGATTTTCTCTGTGTGACCATCTAAAAATCAAGCTATAATTTTTATGAGAGTCACTATTGCTACTTACTGAGACAAAACAACTGAATTGGCCTATAAGTGTCTTCTCGTACAAGTATATGATTATAATTGCCTTTGTTTATTTTGATCTTAAATAGTATATAAATAAGTAAAGTTCAAGTTCATGTTTTCTTTTTCATTATTATGATTTCATATTAATATTTATTTATATTTTTTTTTCGTTTTCATTTACAATTCGGTTAAGGTTGTACAAGTACAAGTACGGGTGCCTACTTATTTTAGCCATTTTGTTGTTGTTTTTTTTTTTTTTTTTTAGCTGCTTCTCGCAAGATTTCCTCCTCTATGTACTTCATAATTAAACTATTCATTTCTATTTGTACTCACTCGTATCTAAATATATTTCTATTATTTTCTTGTTACTTGATTTTTGATGAATAAAAAAAAAGAAGGCAAAAAAATAAATGCGTAATTTTTCTTGCGTTGGTGGTTGGCGTTTCTCTGTTTTTTTTTTTTTTGTAAATTTTTTATTGTTGTATTCTTGGTTAAGTTAAATTCTCATTGAGGTAAGTTTCGTATTACCATATAATTAGACACTTAACAGTTTGTTGACTTTGTAAATATTACGTTCTCAAAAATATGATCGTTTGTTGGATATGTACATAAACAAATATTTGTTTTGTAATTTCAATTATTTTAGCAATTTAATTTTCTAGTTAAATAAAAAAAAAAAACTCTTGTTGAAAGTAATGAAGAAGATCACAGTTTAACCACACATAATGAAAAAATTTTACTTCTTACAACTCAATTGACATTATTGAAATATAAATAATAGAAAATTAAAATAAATAAATGAGTTTGCTTTATAATTATCATAAATTATATTAGAGTAAAAATTTTGGGGAACACAATTAAGTGATTGAAGGGTTAAGACGTTAATGAAGGTCATGCATGGTATTTTTTAAATGATTAGTTCGACTTGGAAGAATATGAGAAATTAAGGGATTTGGAATTTAGGTGAGATTCTAAATATGTTTTTGATTAAGACTGTAAGTTGTGTAAGTATTAAAATATACATATTAAAACAAAAATTATTTAGTATTTTTCAATAATTTTCGCAAATTACTTCCAAATTTGGCAGTTCACACTTCAAAGTAGTTAATAAAAATTTAATTAAATTCAATTACTAGGCTTTAAATGAACAATGATGTCAGAAGGATTTCAAAAAGTTCATAGAAGTAACAGATCAGACGATCGTTTTGGAATCCGTCTGATCTGCTAGTTTATGAACTTTTTGAAATTTTTCTGGCATCATTATTCATTTAAAGCCTAATAATTGTTTTTAATTAAATTTTTACCAAAAATAAATTTTTTTGTTCAAAAAAAAAAAACAAAATTTAAATTAGAGTAATTTAACGGTATTTGACAAAAAATAAAAATAATTCAAATTTAACCCTAGGATACATACCTTGAGTCTCCGAGACTCACAATCATATTCGTTTTGCAATATCTACAAATCGAGACAAAATACACTGTGTAACAGTGAAAATATACTTTCCCCGAGACATAGCTCAAATTGAAGGTATACTCAAGCAGAAAAAAACTGCATACTCAGAATTTTGAATTGATCCTCAAAATCTGTACTTAGGGCCGAAAATCAGATTTTTAATAGATAAAAGCATATACTTGCCCGTAATGTTATTTTTATTTATCCGTTGAGTAAGTTTCTGTATGTCATTCAATATATTTAGCTGCTTACAATGAAATATAATTTTTGCTGATATATCTTAAGGAATACCGAAGTTAGAGATCAAAATACCATATAAAGAAAATTGAAAATTTTTTTCCATTTTTTCATTTTGAATGGCGTTTTAAACGACTATTTGGTTTGCCAGTGTATATATAAAATAATACAAAAATAAACTACAGTTAATTTTGTTTCCAACGAGCTATACTTTTTTTAAATCCATTCAGGTTTGACTGAGATATTCGACTTCAAGCACCATATACTGTATGCATAACTGTAGATTTTTTTCGTATGCATCCTAGGGTTAGATAAAACGAGCGGTGACACGAAAATCAAAATATCTGTGGTAAAAAGGAATAACAGTTTAAGTTTATTTTTTTGTAAGCCGAGTTTTAATAGCTTTGAATAGAAATATTAAAGAAACGTAGATTCAGTTGAAAAATGAATGAAATTTGTTGATGCTTCATAAACTATATGGTTCGAAATAAACTAAAGCATTTTGAACGGGAAAAACTCAAATGTTTTAAGCTAATTTTTTTAGATCTAAAAAATTTAGTATAATGCATGTTCAAGGTAGCCATTTTCCATTGAGATTTTGACACCGTATTAAAATCTGGGCGCAGGAGTTTTAGATATTCTATGTGCAAAATGCTCATTTTGGCCTTTTTCAAGCAACTATAAAATAGACAGAATTTTTTCTTCTTCAGAATTTACACTCTTTATTTAATTTTCTATCCGATTTGTTATCGTTAAGACATGATAGAATAAATATATAATTAGATTCGGAGCAAAAAAAAATGCCTCGGGGGAATTTCCACTTTGATTCTTGTGTCTGAAAAAGATTTGTATAGTTTTTAATATTTAACACCATTTCAAAAACGACGGTTGGTAACCCTTGATTTTGAAGGTACAATCATTATGGCCATATTGAAATTGAAAAAAGGTAGTCAAAACCTAAGGAAGATATTAGCACTGATTGTGAATCTAGATTTGAATTTTTAAAAATTAAATGGCAGCTCCAATATTACGGATCATTTTGTTAAAAAGTTGTCAGTTGACTTCACTAGCTCCCCGAGGGTCAGCGTTGCTTTAAAAAGGAGACTCAAAAACGTAATTTCCTCTCTTTTTTCTTACCATGAGCCTGTCATGTTATGTGATGCTATTGTTTGAAAACTTTGTTGGTTTTAATTCTATAAAGATAATAGATTACAATGATAAAGGTTTTTAGAGTCTCTTTATGGCAACCCAGATCCTTTGCATGCAATTGTGTAGGAGCATCTATTGGTGCAAATAATAAAAAAAATGTTGGAAATCAAAGCGAAGATTTTTTTTATTCTGAAACGAATCCTTGGATTTTTAAAAAAAAATTAATTAAATTTCCGCAGTAAGGATAAATTTTTCCATTATTACTTGACAAATCGGTCCCAAATTATCACCAGAAACAGTTCGGCAACATATTTTTAAAGCTGTTAAAACTCACTGCATTTCCAATAAAATTAGAGGGGGTTCTTTGTGTTTCTAATGGCTTGGCGGTATACTGTATGTATATTTGTGCGCTCAATCAGAATCAAGTTGCGAAATTTTCCTGAATTTCCTTCAGGATTTCGAGAAATCCTTTTCATTCGAAGAAAATTGACTTTGACTTGCCATTACTGATGATGAGCCCGACCTCAAAAAAATTAACAAAAATACTAAAAATAGTCAGAGACTAATTTTTTTCAAATGATTATCAGTGGGAATTCGGCCATGATAAGGAATCCGGATGAGGTTGGCTTATATTCCCAAAATTCGTGCAGTTACTGCATTGAAAGAGGTCTTCCGAGTCGGGGTGCTCTGAGCAATAATGGGTTAATTACATTTTAAGATTGTTTCCTAAAACTGCTACTGCCCTACATGGGTTTTTGCTAGTGTTTGTGAATGAGTTTTTGATACTGAACACGAATCTGAGGTCAAAAATTTCCCACGTTTTAGAAAAAATGGGATTTAAAACCCTAAAATAGAATTTTTGGCCATTTTTAAAAATTGGAGAGCTGAAAACTGGCGTGGTACAAACTTCGAAATCCAGAAATTATAGGCTGAATAATGCCCTTCCAAATGAGCCCTAAACCCGAAACTGTAAATCAAAAACAGTTACTGACTTAGAAAAACTATAAATGCAAAATTGCTTAGCATCACCTTCTCTTTTTGTATCTAAAGTCAAACCTCATGTCAAAAAAAACAAATTGGATCTCTTCGCATAGTGTAACTAAGATTTCAAGTTTATTTTTTTATATTTGACTTTTTAGAAATTAAACCGATGAAAGTAAAAAATATTTAAAAACTGTTCAATAGATTTTATTTTGACTTTTTGTTTATCCACTGGCAATTAATATCAAAAAATAGAAGAAAGTTTCCACATTTCGGGGGGGGGGGGGTGGGAGGTCAGAACCCCCAAAACCTCTCCCTAAATACGGCCTTGCCTTTTACACTTTTAGGTTAAAATTTTTTCGAAATCCTGACGTGATGGGAAAAATCTGCATTTCGATTTGGTCTCAGCGAATATGGGAAATCACTGCTTATTAAACAAAGAGATCGTAATCAAGTCACCTATGCAGAAAATGTTCAGAGTTTTATGTTTAGCCATTTCGCGAGTTAAAAAAAAAACTCTTTCAAATCAATTTTTAAAGATATTTAAATTAGAAAGAACAATTTGTGCGCAAACCCGTAACCCAAAAAATTAGTACGGAAACCAGCAGCTTCTGGGGCACAAATGTATCTCTGTGACGGGTAAAAATACTTTGTACAATCAACCTACATTTTCTAAGTGGTTGGGATATACATACAATACAATCTAGATTTTTTATCCTAGGCTAGTGGTTTCATTTAGATAAATTATCTATAAATGTCACGAAAATTTGGGTAAAAATTATACAAATTAAAACCCTGTACCTTATCTTTTAGGTGATTGGCATAAAATCAAAATCCTTACTCGTTTATTGAATTTAACTTAAATTAAACTTATAAATAACCACACATACATATGAACATAGAATGCATGGAGTACGCAGACACAAAAACATATTTAATATTATCTCAATGAAATCACTTGAACTTTCGCTTTTTTATTCAACTTATGTTTGTGTGTGTGTGTGTGTATGCAAAATAAAAAGAAAATAACCACTTGAAAAATTAACTTGCATTAAAGTTCACAAAAGTATAAAAGATATTTTGTTTATTTTTCCAGATTAAAATCTACGAAAATGCGCCAATGCCAAATTATATGAATCATACAAACAAACAGACAAAAAAACAAAAAAAGAATTATATCTGCTAATGCATTTTTTACGATTGTGCCAAGAAAAACTCGTACAAAAAAAAAAGAAGAAAAATCACATTAGATACTTGGAAAAAGAGAAACATGAAACACGTCATCTTGCAAAAAAAAAAAAAAAACTCATACTCATGCAGTTTCCCCTGCACATTCAAGTCTCAACTTTTATACTACTAGTTAAAGCAAAAACAAAAAGCCAAACAAATCAGTGACAACATTCGCCAAAAGAGCCAGAAGCCAGATGGCGTCATCGTCTGCAATGGCTCATTGGGATTATTACTACTTACAAATGCATATAGTTGCATTTAGCAAAAGCTACGCTTAAACAGTTCCCAGTAGGTAAATAGATCTGCATAGTTATGAATTAGTTACAATACAATAAAACCGTGGAATTGTCACAGGTTGTAATCAATTGATATGCATAAGACTAACCTTTGAACTAGTGTTAGTTAAGCCTTGTTAAGTTAAGAATTAATCAGGAATGTCAACATGATCGTCATGCCGACATTACTCCATACAGAAATATTGTTAAGAATTCCATCTTATTTCGTTTACAAGGTAAGCTGTATAGAGTTCAAACTAGTTGGTGTTAGTCAAGTATTTAGTAGCTCTAGTGGTCAATGTACTCTTAATTCCACACTGAGTTACTGCTTTAAGTCTCTACAAGTAAATATTGCAAATTGAAAAGAAAAACCATTGAAAGTATTTTGTACGTTGTCCAAAAACGAGTGTGTGTGTTTGTGAGTGTGTGGCATTACTTTACTATTTGGAAAAATATTAATCATAGTTTAAGCTCATGACAATTTGAGGTTTGGGAAACTATGTTAACAGGTTGTGCCAAAAACATTGAAACGCATAAGCTCAATTCAATGGGGGTCCCCTCATGTTATTATGACATCAATAACCATATACGTGCTTTAAATTTATATACATAGTGTATGAAGTAAGCAATGCAATTGAAAGCCAATATGGCAAACTTAACTATGGTTAAATTTTTTTTTTGTTTTTTATAAAAATATGACAAAAATTCTATTGCTTAAATTAAATGTAATAAGTTATAATTAAATGCCTGTATACATATTATAAATATGTACAACCAATCACGCATGGAAAGATACATTCAAAATGCAATTATGATTTTGACAAATGACATTTTGGCACCAATTATTGAAAAAGTCAATTTTTTATAATATTTTATACGTAACGGCATTGAAGGTTACAGAAATATTTTATTTTACAAATTGCATACATATAGTTGAACTAGATTTGAAATAATCACGCAATTTTTTAATTTATGCATGAGATTTTTAGCTTTTATTTATTTTAGAAATAGTTTTTTTCTACGATTGTGCGAATAATGAAAAAGCGAATCCGATCGCAAGTAATACAATTTTTGCGAATGCTGATTATTTTTTTGTTCTTAAAAGGAAGACAAAAATTTCTTTAATAGGTTTTTAAAATCATTTCAAACTTAAGATTTCGGTTCTCGAAATTAAGTAATTGTAGATTATTCTTTATATATTATATTATTCGCATAGAACTTTCGTATGCGAATATCGAAAATTATGCGAACTATTCGCACAACTCTAGTATTTTCA
This sequence comes from Toxonevra muliebris, assembly GCA_963691655.1. NCBI lineage: Eukaryota > Metazoa > Arthropoda > Insecta > Diptera > Pallopteridae > Toxonevra > Toxonevra muliebris. Next base: position 114,668,673 of record OY829326.1, on the reverse strand, counting down.
GTGTGCATTGTAGTTCAATGATTTGTAGCAGTTTAACGCTTTGCCAGAGAGAAAAAATCGCCGAAATGGATTACGGTTTCGTTTAACAGTTTATTGTTTATTTCTAGTTGTAAAATGCTGTAAATGTAATACGAAGAGAATCAAAATAATAAACGAAATATTTGGCAACAAAAAGTATAAAAGCATCATCTTTTTTTACTTCAACCGCAGCCACTACGCAGTTTTGCTGCCCCAGCTCCTCCGTCATTTGTTCATATGTATTGTCATTTTTTGGCCCTACACAGCTCCTCCACCGTTTCTGCCTTGGGCTATGAGCTTCTCTTCCCGCGCACTAACAAATTACTTTTTTTTTATATTTTCCATATTAATCAAAATATAATATAATATAAATAAAAATATACACTTTCAGGGTTGTATTAGATTTTTGCTCGGTTTCGAATGCATTTTCGTTGAAACCACCTCATTTCCGTGGTTTCGTTTGACATATTTTTATATGCCGAAATTAAATATTTCAGCGCAGTTTCAGCCGAAACCACGGAAATGGTTGAAACTATGCAATTTCGGCGCAGTGGGAGCCTAGTATTAGACAGTTCACGAAATCTGTTTCGGACTAACTCCAAATAATGAAATGATCTAAATATTTTTTCTTTTTTTGTACGTTGGCAGGAAAAATTATACACAGATACCTCCAGTTCTACAGTGATGTCGGACTTTTACCGATTAAAACCACCTATTTGTACTCTCTCCACTGCTGTGGTGTCTGCTGGTTGACTCTCTGCTTGTTTCCCTAAATGAGTCGGGTATCTACACACAGGCCTATGCCGATGACGTTGCCTGCTTAATCACGGGCCAATCGGTCGGGTATGTTTGTAGGAAAGCCCAAACTGCCCTGAATATGATTGACTCTTGGTGTTGCTCAAACGGGCTATCGGTTAACCCTCTTAAAACTGGTGTTATTCTTTTCACCAGGAGAAGGAAAGTTGATGGTCTCGTTTTACCAGTACTCAGACGAATCACTATTCAGCTATCCCAAGAAGTGAAATATCTAGGAGTCATTCTTGATACCAAACTCTTTGGCGTTCTCGTGTTGAGCTAAAGGTATCCAAGGCATTGGCAGCTTTTTGCCAATGTAAGGCTACTTTTGGCAAAACATGGGGCTTATCACCTTATAAAATCTTATGGCTTTATAAGGCTATGATTCGATCCATCATCACCTATGCATCTATAGTCTGGTGGAGCAGACTTAATGTTGACAGCGTTAGGAAAGCTCTTGCCAGACTTGATGTACGGGAGCTTTTCCTACAACACCTGGCCCATCCTTGGATGCATTGCTCAACTTACCACCCCTTGATATTTTTGCTAAAGGAGAGGCTGTCAAGGCCATCTGTAGACTTAAACGCAATGGGTATTGGTATGACACTTGCTGGGATATTGGTGACATTCTTGAAGGTACTGATATGGATCTAACAGTTCTATCAATGCCATCCGATACAATGCCAACAATTCCAGTTTTAAAACAGCGCTATACAATACAAATTCCAGAGGCCCAAACTTGGCTTTTGCCGGGACCTGGGCCGGGAGTTGATTGTAAGCGTATTTTCACTGACGGCTCCAGAACAGAATTCGGTTCGGGTTCTGGGGTCTTTATTGAAAATGATGGAGTGCACCTTCACTTTTCCCTTGGGTTGTATACTTCTGTTTTTCAAGCAGAAATTTTTGCAATCATCAAGGCAATGGACCATGATAATGGTTGGAGAGAAAGGAGTATCTGTGTATTTAGTGACAGTCAGGCTGCGCTTAAATCCTTGCTTAATCCTCTAACCACGTCAAAACTGGTTATGCATTGCAAATCCAGGCTAGATTGTGTTGGAAAACGCAATAGCCTGCTGTAGATATGGGTTCCTGGACACTCAGGAATTTCAGGAAATGAATCGGCTGACCTTCTGGCCAGAAAGGGTTCGGAAACTGGTTTCCTGGGCCCAGAACCTATACTCTCTTTGTCGTCTAGAGCCATCAAGACCACCATTAATGAGTGGGTCGACTTGACCCACAATCGTAAAAGGGAGGACCTGAGGGGCTTTAGACAGACAAAGACCATGTTACCTGTTATCTCGAAGCGTCTAACAGACTTTCTGTTATCACTTAACAGAAAGAGTTGTAGGCAGCTGGTGGGATTATATACAGGTCATTGCTCTTGGGCCAAAGATTTGCATATGATTGGCCTAGGAGCTAGTGCCTTCTGTGCTTCCTGTGGTTTGGAGGAAGAATGTGAAGAGACGGCGGACCACTTTCTTAGTGTCTGCCCCGCTTTCTGCCAGATCAGAGTAAGCATCTTTACTAGAGTTTTGTATCTGTACTGGAGTTTTGGGAGACGAACATCTGAGCTCTCTAACACTGCAGGATCTGCTAAGATTTATTAATAAATCTGGTAGATTTAAAGAATAGCAAAAGGGAACACAGGATATAGTACAATGGACGTAAAACTTGTCTGAGTGCTGTATTCTTAAATACTTCTTTTGTCTGTTCCAACAAAAAAAAAAAAAACCTATTTGCGTTTTACTGGGTCAGCATTACTCGAGTAGATTATTATAGCAACATTGCGCCTGATTTTGTTGTTCGAAAATACTTGTTGATTGTTCATTACCCATTCTTCGTCGTCGTCTTCTTCATTTGCGATATTTTGTTGCAAATGTTCTTTTTTTCCAATATTTATTCACCATACAGCATGTTAGCTATTTTGGGGGGGTTCCCCAAATGCTCTCTCCAATTTCTCACTGTTCCTGCCAAAAGAGTGGACGTCGGATAATGATGTATGTTGAGTCTTCGGGTTAGTTAAGGTACAACGGGTCTCCTCCAAGTTTGTATAAACAGTTTAAAACACCCATTGCCCTCGAGCAAATGGTCTGAAGTTAAAATTTTATCTAAAAAATAAATTTAGTACCATATATCGGATTTCTAGCAAACGAGGAAAACTTGAGCTTTCATTAATTGAATTAAAAGAAAATTGTTCAACTGGTACCAACCTCATATTGTCAGTCAGCGCTCAAAACTTTGATAGAAGCCTAGGATGATTAAATTCAAATTTTGGTTTTACTAATGCGATCCAGATCTAGCTAGCTCACAAGCTTGGGATTAGAAATGTTACCTTTTTAAGTTAAGTTGACTAAAGATTAAATTTACATTTTTTGAGCTTTCACTTTCACTTCCCTCTTCTTTTTTTTTTTTTTGTTTATATTGTTAGATTCTAGACTTTGAGCCTCTTTTCCCTTTCGCTACTGCCAAAATTTTTATGTCAAAAAAAAGAACAAAAATTTGCTTTCTTTAGACTCTTTTGTTCTGCTTCAACACTTCCTTCATAGATTTATCATTAAATGCTCATAATCATCAGCAACAAAGTTTTTCTGCTTAATCGTAATTTCATATCAATTTAAAACGATCTCAAACACGTTTAAACCCTATAAAACTCATTCAACTCGTATCCAGCCAACAAATCAAATTCGCATATTCTTACATACATACAAACAAAAAGCGTTAAACTACTTGTTGCTTAACAAATATTCATACCAACATATTTATACATAAATACAACAATAAGAACAAAAAAGTCTCGCTTGTTTTTTTCTATAGAAAAAGCCACAAAAATTTAATATCCGCGAGAATTCATTTACCTTAAGAAAAAATCGTCAAAATAAAAAAAAAAAATTTAAACTTGCAAACATAAACAAAAATTTCTGTGCAAAAAAAAAAAAAAAGTAAAACTTTACTTACTTCTTTTTAGGCTTTAGCGACATTAATAATAAAAAAAAATTATTTTATTTTGTTTATAGCAGGCACTAGCGGATCCTAGGGGGGGCTTTAGTTATAAATACATCCCCTTCCCCCGACCTTCTCTTCTTTCTTGATGAATATTTAATATATTTGGATCGTTGGTCATGAAACAAAAAAAATACTAAAAGAACGAAAAGACTGAAGCCCCCCTTCGGAAATCTCTGGCCTCCGCTAGTGATAGCAGTTAATGTCAGAGCCTGCTTCTGAAATTCAAGTAGTAGTACCTACCTAAAAAAAAAAAAAAACAAAAACTTAAGTAAATAAAATAAAATGAAAAGTTCTTATTCAACTTTTTTTGTTTTGTTTTTTTTTTTTTTGCTATTTGAAGAAATTCAAAACAAAAATATTTTTGTTGAGTTTTTGTTTTGCCTTTTTTCGTTCGCGTACTATTTTTTGTATTATTCTTTGTTTTTTTTTATTTTTTATTATTTTGGGGTAGAACACTTTAATGGACATAAGTAGTGCAAGTGTTGGTTTTCGAAAATAAACCTCAACTAAAAATTTAAGTGTTACCGTGAGAGACACTGAACATGACAAAGTTTCCTGTGTCTTCAAATGCCGTAGTAGTTTTGGCATGGACGAGATTCCATTTTTCTAATTTATTTGAAAATGTTCTTCCGAAAAATTGAAGATTATGCTCTCTATGTTGTGTTTTTAAACTTATCCACTCTTTGAAAAGGTATTATACTTACTCAGGCCCTCCATTAATTTAACTTAACCAGTACCTGCAACTTTTTTGCAAGTTGACTTTGATTTTACTTTGTAATTTATTAAGCAAAAAATTCTCAAAATTCTGAAGTCCTGCTAAGTTAACCTCTATATTTAGCTTAACTCGTGGTAATACAAATTGAATATAAAATAAACAAAGAAACCTGATTTTGCCTTCATATTCTTAAACTTTAAAAAAATCAGTAATAAAAAGATAAACTGTAAAACTGAAAACACAATCACTGGTAAAAATTATGTCTATTTAACAAGAGTCTTAGTCTAATCCTGTCTACGTATTTTTTCAGGAAATCCCGAAATGCTGCTGAATCGATTACCATGTTTGGTGTGAAAGCTGAATTTTTGATATTTTTTTGCTAATTTTTTTATACCAACAATGAAAATATACTAGCCCCAAATTTTTATCATATCTACATATTAATAAGCTGAGAAAAATCGTTAGCTTCCTTATATCTTTGGAAAGGTAAAGTGGTGAAGCCAATATTTTGGCGTTAAGGGGGTGTCTTGAATTAGAAGGTACAAAAAATCTTTATTTATTGCATAAATCGATAGATACAGTCTATTAACAAGAGCCTGTACGGTCTAAATCCTTCAAAAAATGCCCCAATCAAAAAACAAAATCCCACATTATTTTTAAAGATTTCTTTGTTTAATGCTCTGATATATCAATATACTGTCCAGTTATCAAATTTTCAATATACTGTCCAGTTATCATGTTGTAATTTCGTGGTAACGCGAGGTCATATTATCTCTAGATTTTCGGCATGCGATTGCGGCAAATACCGCCATTTCGACTTAATCTGTCGTTTCAATTAGGCAATGTTCTTAGATTTTTTTCTGCTCATCTTAAGCTTAATAACTGCTCAAAAATTTTCAATGTTTTTAGCATCTGAAGATTGAGAGGCGCAGTCCAAAATTCTTATCCAGTTTTCCTCTTTTCACTTACTGCACAAGCGACTTTGATATTTAGGGTCCTGTCCTCTTAAAGTACTCAATTTCGATTTCTTTTCCCAAAACCAGTTATTGGCAGAAGACAAGAGTCTATGCTGGTATAAATGGATTATGTACTGAATATCCAAATCTGTTTTCAAAAGCATCCTCAAACATGAGCTTTTCCTGGAGGTTTAACTAATCTCAGAACCATCTTACTGCTCTTAATGGACAATGTACGTTTTATGGTATCTGCCATCCATAAAAAAAGATTCGTCTGAAAAGGCCGCATCGCTTCAATCATTATCCATATGTTCGACAGCCCACTTCTGCCGTTTTTTTTATTGTTTTGCCGTCAGTTAGAGTTTGGTTATGGTAGCTCAGAATTCAATTTGGAATTCATTTAAATGACTTTGGATTGTACTAAGTGATATATTAGTGACATTCTGCGCCAGCTTTTCTTGGGCTGCTTCAAGTGTGAATTGGAATTGGCTTCAAAAACTCATGCAATCACCGATTCCTGCTGATGAGATGTTGTTCTAGAAGCACAATGTCATGAAAAAAGTTGGTTCCATTTTTTTACGAATGCCTTCAACTTCTTAAGATATTTGCAGCATCTTCCTAGGGCATTTTGGATTCCTTTAGATGTGAGCAAAGAATGTCAGTTTAAAAAGGTTTTCCATACATGGAGAATGATTTGAAAAATTGCTTAAACAACGAAATTATAATTGCGATTGTTTGAAAGGTTATACAGCGCCATTCGCAATGAAATGTTGAATGTTGAAAATAAAGTTCAACTTGATACTTAAAGTTGTTCGTACAATAAAGCCGCACACGCTCAAACAGTACAGAATCGTTGGCAATCCAACACGCGAGAAGAGTAAAATGTTCTGAACGTAAATTTGCACTTTCACTCAAGCGGCCATACGAAGAAAGTGTTTTATTTTGCTTTTCGTTTCAACAGAACACAGTAGAATATTTTTTTGTTGAATGCCCGTTCAAAAAGAGGTTTAACTTTAATTTTTATACCTAGAGTGTGATCGAATTTCAGGGCTTCCAACTAGTATTAACATTTCAAAAGTAGTTTAAAATTTTTGACGCCAAAATATGCAGTTAAATCAAATATAAATTTCTGGAAAGACATCGGTGTAAAAAAAAAGTTGGACTATGGCTGCCAAGATTCCTTCTCTTCTGATTATTAAACTGAAATAGCGCTTTAATCAATAAGCCTATGGCTACAGCCGGAACCAGAAGTAGGTTAAAATATTTAAAATTAAATTTTTGGCAGAATTTTGGATATAAATTTCGTAATAATTTTTACTATTTCAACTTATAAAAAAAACTTTACCAGATATCTCGCTGATCCTGGTTAGAACTATAGATGTATTAAAGATAGCATGAAAATTTGAGCGTAATTGCTTCATTAGTTTTGAAGATATTGGGAAGACATTTCGATAAATGCTATTTTGAGAGAAACGTGTCTGAAAGTTCAAATATCTATAACCTATCTAGAGTCATTATAGAAGCGATTTAAGCAAAACATTTTTAGATTTTTTTGGCCCATTAGACGACCCCTTTTTTTAACAAATGAATCCTAACGGACTCAAGTCGTAGGGACTTGGGGACCATGGATGGCCCCTAATTGCTGGCTTGTTTATATTCATCGTTAATCCAACATCAAAAATTGTATTTTTTTATTTTCTTGAGGAGTGCTTTCAGACCTTCAAATTGACTAAAAGTTCGTTGAGCGTCATATAACATCCTGCTTAAAATTCAAGATAGGTGAGCTAAATTAAGGGCTCAAAGAAGCATAAAAATAAGCAAAATACTGTTTGTTGTCCATGAAAACAGAAATAAACCACGAAATCTTTAATTAGTGTTATAGGAGACTGCATTATCTATTGGTCGCATTTTCAACTAATGACTTCATATAAAACTCAGTTTTAGAAGAAAAAAGGACTTGATCCACTGTGATTCATATCTGGGGGGAAAAAGTAACAGCTCAAATATATTTTCTTGTTACGGAAGTTTGATAGCCTTGAATATAAATTTTAAAGAAAATATGGGAATATTTCAGAAGACTCTATGTTTAGATGAAAGGTAACCCTTAAAATTACAAACGATCCGATAAATTATTTAAAAATTCGTAGCAGTTTAATATTTAGAGTAAAAAATATATATATAAATATAAAATACAGGGACGGAAAATAACTGTTTTAAAATTTTTTGTGATGGAAAAAGTTGCCCAAAATTAAAAAATTTTAATAAAAATTGCTTCATAATAATTATGAGCAAGAACAATTTTATTTGTTGCCGATAACTATTATTTCATAAGAAATATTGTTTACGTTGATAAATAAATATTATGAATAAGAATAATTTTTTACATTGCCGGCAACTTTTATTTTGTAAGAAATATTTTTTACGTTACGTTTTTTACGTCATAACAATTTTGAGTGAAAAATATTTTTCTCATTGCCCGAAAACTTTTATTGAAAAAAAATTTTTTGTTTACGTTGTTGCATATTAATTTTAAGAGCGAACAAATTGTTTTACAAGGAGGACCATTTAAAATGGAAATATTTGGCAACCCTATACCTTTTGACATAATGACATGAGTACTTCTGGTTTAAAGAAGACGGCGCACCACCTCACACAGCTCGATTTTACTCTTCTGGACTTTTCCCTCTGGGGCTAGTTGTAGTCAAAGGTTTATATCAACAAGCCAAGGATCCTAGACGAACTTAAGGCTAACATCCGCCAGAAAATATCCGACATATTGGCCGAATCTTTGGCCAAAACGATGGGAAATGCGGAAAAAGAGCACATTTGGCCGGCAAGGCCAAAAGTGGAACAAATCTTTAACTAAAATAAATGATTATCCCAATGAACAACAAAAACATGTTTTTTTAAAGATTTTTTTTTCAGAAACAAATGCTTCCCTATCCTGTATATCAATTTATTGTAATAACTTTTTTATACCATATACAAGGAGGAAGCATCGAAATCCAATGGTGGTGTGAAACTTCAACTAACTAAACCACCTCGATGCCAGAACGGTGTAATCATCCTAGGGCACCTACTGGTACTACGTCAGGAGGCCGTTGTGAGCATTAAAGCTTAAGCGCCAGTCAACTGTCATTCTGTCAAAATGTCTGCCTCTTTCTACCCGTCATTTATCTTTTCATCACCGGCAACGTAAAAATTATTTTTTATAAAATAAAAATTACTGGTAACGAAAAATTTAATTTTTATTTGTAATACTTATCAAGCAACGGAATCAATATTTCTTATAAATTAAAAGTTACCGGCAACGTAAATAATAATTTTCTTTCGTAATACTTATCTAGCAACGTAAAAAATATTTCTTAGTAAATAATAATTATGGTCAACGAAAAATATTTATGTTATATTGTAATAGTTATATTGCAACATCTTTCATGAAAAACTTATAACTATTACGTTCCTGATAAAATATTTTCTATTATAACCAGAGTTAAGCTGTTTTTACTTTTTTGCACAGATTTAACCTGGAGCATGACTCACTGTTGCTATGCAAAAAAAAAAAAAAAAAAAAAACATTGAAGAAGCATAAACGAAACTTGCAATTTGTACTTTGAGTTCTAGCTTGATTGGTCACAACCAAGCTAGCCAAGTAGGCCTTCTACCGGTATTACACGAGTTATCCATTCAAGCACGAAACAATAGATTCCTTTTGGGCACATTCTACTACTGCTTTGTATGGCATAAAGCAAACACTGTGTATACGCTGAAGAATCTTATTAACCACACACTATAGCTACATGTGTAGTATCATGTAGTACCTTAAATATATGTATGGTATGAAATTTTGTATATACATACATACATACAAACAATTATACATACAAACATACTCACAACATAACAAGAATTTTAAGTTGTACAACGATTTCTTTTCATTATTATCTTCACATCTATACGCTGTTGTTTTTGTTGTTGTTGTTGTTGTTGCTGTAGTTATTCTTGCCACATTCTGCTTCATGTCACTACCACTACTTATAATTTTTTTTTTGGCAATGCTCTCGCACTCGCTCAGTGCTAACGAAGTATTCACAAACTAACAACAACAACAACTCAAAAAAAATAAAGAATTTTAGCCACAAAAGATTCTAAGAACACATGAAGCAGAAGCATAAGAAGAAGAAGAAGAAAAGTATTAAGCCAATGACTCCATTAAATGCGGTTTTCTGATTTCATTATGAGCGTGGCGTGGCGTGGCGTATGCGTGAAACTATATACAACTTATTTACAAATATAGGTATATACATATATTGTATATATATAAAAAAGCATGTACCCCCTCACCCCACTCCATTCTAATATTCAAGATTTGATGGAACAGGTTCACAAAGTAGTCGAACATTGCGTTTTCTCTGTATCCAAAATAAAAAACACCAAAAATTTACCAAAGGATTCGTTTGAAATATAAAACTTTTACTCATTTCGCAAGGATCTAGACTTGTTTTTTTTTTTTTTTTTTTTTTTTTGGTAATTGAGGGAGTTCCAAATATTGCATTTGTGCTTTCCTAATATGACGGTTTGGCAAAATAAAAACACAAACATATAACAAAAAAAAAAAAAAAAACCGAAAGAAAAATAACGAAAAGGAAAGGAATTGAAAAAGACATCGTAGAATATTCATACCCAAAAACTGAAATGAATTAGTATGTGAGACTAAATGGTGTGTCTGACTGCTGTGCGTACCGCTGGCTTAGTAGGGCGGGCTGACGGACTGTTTGTTTGTCGGTTTGTTGGAGCCACTATAAAGACGACGCAACTCTGAGTACAGTGGAATAGAATCAAATACTTGAATCCAAAAAGCGAAAAAAAGAAAATTTAAAATCATTTAATTATTTATTTTTTTTTTCGAATCAATGGAATTTTACAAAGAAGAAATTCATCAAACTAAATTCTTTCGCAAATTCTTAGTTTAACAGATGCTTTCGGACGGTCTAGTATGGATGGGCCCATGCCTGTTTGATTTCGCTTATTTTGGAAAGCAATCATTATTAGTCAATAGGAAACGTTTTTGGTCAAGATTGTTTTCGAAATAATAACATTTTTTGAATATCATCAAACTTCTTTTTCCACTACGATGAATTAATGGTTTTTTGAAAGAGGACTCTGACCAGATTAGTTTTTTTTAAGACACATAGAGACACTGGTTTTGATAGGAATCGACCGGTAATTTTTTTATTTGAATTCCTACAACTTTCACGTTTAAAGCAAAATTGTACGTTAAGCAAAGCTTGATTTTTTTTTGCTTTGACACTAATTTACTGGCCCCTTTCTGTACGACTCTTTTTGTAGGGTTTTGATTATTATTTCCCTGAAAATTTGTATACAGCGTAAATAATTTGGAAAAGGGGATAATGTTTTTCGCAAAAATGGAGCTGCTTAGAAAAAAGTGAAAGGGGCACCATCAAAACAAGACCTTGACCTTTCTAACCCACTAAAAAATTAAAAAGCAATAATTTTTGTTATAACTCGTTTTTATATGGGATAACATTCTAAGCAAAATTGTTATTTCTGAACAAATTACAAAATTAGCAGACGTGATTTAGACGTTAAAGCTGTAGGACTTCAAACAAAAAAATTACCCATCGATCAGACCCCAAGCGTCACCCATAAAAAAATGAGACCTGGAAGTCTATATGTCTGTTATAGTAGCGGAAATCGACAAATTTTAATTTGTTGTTCTGTATAGTAGACGTTTCTTACATTAAAAGTATTACTGATCAGAAGCTTTTAAAATAGCAACAAAATTACACGTGCTATCTCCGTTACATTCTTAATGAATGATTAGTTTTACCCGTGCAATGCCAAAAAAGCGGGTCCAATGGTCACCGTCGTTAGTTAACCCTGTAGTTCCCAAGCCCGCCTCTAGACCTCCTTCACCAAAAGGGAGTGAATTGCCACCATAACAGTTTTCTGTTGCTACATTTTATCATATCGCTTAGGGAATTTCCCAAGCTTTTAAAAAAATGCATCAGTTATGAGCTGTGATTCGTATTACAGAAGTTAGCGACAGTCATTAATTAATTAATTATTTTGTTTGTATTTGAGATAAAAGTGAAAAAAAAAATAAAATACTTCCCGTTATACTATCCAGATAAAAAAACAAGCTATGGATAGCTGAGAATTTTAATTTTTTATATACAATAAAATATTTAATTACTTAAAACAAATTGATAAAAAGCTCATTCAACAACAAATAATTTTAGGCGTTCGAAATTTCTCACTTCATAAAACCACGCCCATTAGTTTTTTTTTTTTTGGGTTTTTAAATCAGTTTAAAAATTGACGACCTCGATAGCCTAGTGGATAGTGCACTAGACTTTCATCTGGGAGGTTCGGGTTCGATTCCCGTCTTCGTCTGGTGGTTAATTTTCATTACTTTCTTATATTCACTATCAATATGAAGTGTATGAGAATTATAAGATAGGGTACAAGTACACACATTGGTTGGTAATGGCAAAGCCATCAAGCCGATAGAAAATTGCCACACCGCAGTTCGGAATCGGCGTTAAACTGTAGGTCCAACTATGTGGTATCACAATGGGCCGTTCAGGCCTAAGTGTGTCTCTCGACAGCCACTCCAACCTAACCTAAATCAGTTTATGATTTTTTCGCTAATATTAATTAATTCCGATTTTTTTTATCAATATCAAATTTGGGAACTAGAGGGTTAAGAATGGCTAATGTACACATAAATTGGGAGTTCATTGAATTTTGGATACCTGCTGTTGCTTAGATTTGATCAGAGCTAGGTAAATTTAACTGCATTACAATCCCAATTCCAATTCTAATTCCAGGGAATTTGTAATTGGTACTTTTTGTTTTCAATTCCTTAGTAATCGAATTGATAAAAGTTTCAATTCTATTACAAGGAATTGTAGTCGGTAATTAACATTTTTAAATTTCTAGGTAATGAAATTGAAAAAAATTTCGATTCCATTACAGGGAATTATATTTAATAATTAAAAATATATCAATTCCGTAATTAAATAGAAAGGAATTTAATATTTATTTAATCAATTACTTTCTTGGAATTAAATTCTAATTTAGTTGGAATGATTCCTTGAAAGTAATTAATTCCTTTTAGTTCAATTCCAAAAAGACAAAAAAAAAAAAATGTTTCGGAAAATATTGTAAAATGTTTCTAATAAGCCATTACGATCGAATCTGAGAAAAATCAGTATAAATTGCGGGTTACCTCTCCTTGTAATTGGAATGGATATGGAATTTAATTCCTAACGGAATCATTGCTACCCTACTCTAAAATTTGTATTTAGATCGAACATCCTGAGAATAATAGAATCTCTATTGTCACCAGAATCCCTTATGAATTGCAGGGTATTTAAGAAAAAAAGGAAGAATTGGGGAACGTTTTAGTATAAACTCATACCTTTCTCTGCTTCTACGAATCAATTTGTATAGAATTTAAATATAAATACTCAAGAAAATAAATTAAAGTAGGAGAACTAACAAATAACTAGATAGCTACTCAACCTTAGCCGAAACTCCACCAGTACAACGACTTCGGTGTTCATGGGGCACTGCCTAATGGGAAGATATTCTTCAAGATTAGGATTGCCATTCAATGACTTCTATTTTTGCTGCGGTTCTGAGGAAGAAAAAGAAACAGTCCTTCATTTCATTCCTTAGTAATGGAATTGAAAAAAGTTCCAATTCCATTATCATGAAATGAAGATTTTCCAAAAAATTATAATATTTTCCGAAAAAATTTTCTTTTTTTTGGAATTGTACTAAAAAGGAATCATAATTGATTTCGAGGAATCATTTCAATTAAATTGGAATTTAATTCAATGAAAGTAATAGATACTTTTTCAATTCTTGTAAGTAATTGAAATATTTGTAATTGAATCGAAATTTTTCAATTCCATTACTCGGCTATTAAAAAATTTTAATTCACGATGACGATTTTTTGTAATGGGATTGAATTTTTTAAAACTTTTCCAATTCCTTTACTAAGTAGTAGGAAAAAATTACCAATTACAACTCCTTGGATTTGGAATGGAGGTGGAATTTTAATTATTACAACCCAGCTCTATGTATACCACCTTGATCAAAAAGTTCCCGGAATTTATTCAGAAAATTAAAAATACAAGTTTATTCATCTAAATCTATATTGTCCCCTTCAAAGTAATCGCCATCGACTGCAACATATTTATGCCAGCGCTTGATTCAATCCTCGAAACATTTTTTATATTCGGTTTTCGGTATGTTCCTTAGTGCTTCCTGCGATTTTTCCATTAATTCCTCTCGGCTGCTGAAACGCGTTCCCCGTTTGGTTCGCCAACACACACAGAGATAGATGTACTCTTGGCTATGTAAATTTTGCAAATGTCAAGCTATGACGGTAAGATTTAGAGACAATATCAAAAACAGATGTACCAACTTAACAAAAAAAAACAGAACTTAAATCGGAACGGTGGGAGCGCCACACGGTGGTTATTCCGGGAACTTTTTGATAAAAAAAAATAAATGAAATAAAAAAATAAACTTTCAACTATAACTTTTTTTATTCAGGCTTTTGCTATATCTGGTTCGTATCTTCACAATTGTTGCAAACCCCTTCAATTCTCTATTTAAAACCAATTGTGAATAGAACTTGAACGTGAATAGAAATGGAAATACAAGCATCTGCTGATTTCAAAGCAGAGGAAGCAGATTTGTAAATCAGTGCTTCGAAAGAAGGAAACTATGAGATTAAGAAATAGATCTGGGCTTAGGTTCGGAATTGGGTTCCTACCACATTTTGAAAAAAAATTTATGTTTTTAGGTAACTTTAGCTAAAATCGGTTCAATTCGGTTTTAGTTAAACTGAAATCATGAATGCGAAGTATGTGGATTTTCCCGGGTTTATTTAGAAACATTGTTATAAAAAAATATTTGTACGATAAATAAACTGTATCAGAGCTTAACGCAGTAATGCCTAACGGTACCATATGGCACCTTGTTGCTGAGCCGTTCCTGAGGCAGGTTCAAAAAAAAAATTTTTTCTCAAGCTACTTTCTTAATCTATCTACTTTGATTCCCGCTCGTCCTTAATGGGTTAACAAAACCAATAGTAATTGTTAACCAAGATACGAATTTTGTTCATTTACACCACTGTGGTAAAGGGAGGTTCCTTGTATATTATATAGCTTTATGTAGAAATAAGGTACTATGGGCTCAAGACGAAGAAGAAGAGTGTAGAGGGTAAATTTTTTTTTTTTTTTTTGTATAACCATAAAAGCGCGTGTGTATTTCTTTTGCATAAATATATGTGTGTATGTATGTGTAAGTGAGTGAATACGGATTGATGTGCGGTGGTGAAACACGGGTGTATGTATGTGTATATGTTTAGGTTTGTATGTGAGTGAAGTAGTTCCAAGTCTGATGCTTTGAATTGTATGTAGCATATATAGCTGGGAAGTATTTGTTTGTATGTGTGTGTGTTTGTTTAAGTCTGTGTGTTTGTAGATTGTGCGCTGTTGTTGTTGGTTCATTGCCCGCCAAAATTTTTTGAAGGCCAAAACAATACGCGAATTTTTTTTTTTTTTTTTTTTGTGTTGCTGATTCGCTCCCCAAAATTTTTACATGAGAATCAGAATGTCGTTGAATTGAAAACGCTGTGTGTACTACGCTTTTGTGTATGTGTACAGTAGTTTCCGCTTAATTGAGATAAAATTTGTTTTATGAAAAATTTCTATATAATATTTCCCCTGGTTTAATTGAATCTCGTTTAATTGTGCCTCACATTTCTAAAAATTTATGAAATTTGTGCATTATTTTAAAAATTACCGGAAAATTATAAAGGACAGGCAAATCGTACGTCCGCTTTGGAATCCATCAGAATTCTTCATCAGTGAACTTTGCGTTGGTTTTTATTATTTCAACACCTATACTGAATTTATGAAATTGTAACCCAGAATTATAGGATAAGTGACAAATTTTATTTGTTGAATAGAGATTCTGAAAAGGACCCTCCCGCAACTATTCTGTAAACTTATTTTGTTCTTATGGTTTTCATTGCAACTAACCACCAAAATCGTTATTCATGGATTGCCTAGTTGTACTACATGAGAGAAACACTGAAAAATGTTTTTGGGGTTATTTTGCTGAATCATGTCTTATTCATAATCTCTAAATTTTTTACATTTTGGCAAGTTTTTTAAAGAAATTGTATGGGAACATGAGGTGAAACCGACACTCTTTTATAGTTTGTCTCATAAAATTTTGAAATAAAGGAATACTACAATACTTTTGGTATCGTTTGGTACTGCATCAAATATCTCAACTTTTTCCCGTATGAATCTGTAATTTATGTCTTATCGTTTTTAGATATAATCCTTTTTCTGAACGTGAAATATGCGGCTTCCCAGGAGAAGATTCCGACACACTCTCCTTTTCCAAAACTTTCCAAAGAAAAATTAAATAAAACTTATAGTTTTTGAAAAACGAACATTTTTAATTGTTTTTTTTTTTTGTTTAAATTAGTTATGAAAAATCACAGGAAACCATGAATTAAGGTAATTGAATTTAATATAGATCGGGTTCGCTCCATCTTCACTTATTTAAAATAATTTTTGAAATTTTTTTTCATATTTGTTATTTCTAAGTAGAGGGAGCTGATTTGTAAATCAGTGTTTTGAAACACAGAAACTATGAGATCAAGAAATAGATCTGGGCTTAAGTTCGAAAAATATTTTATGTTTTTACGTAACTTTAGCTAAAGTCGGTTCAATTCAGGTTTAGTTAAAGTGAAATCATGAATTGAGGAACATTATTATAAACAAATTTTTGTACGATAAATAAACTTAATTTTTGAAAATTTTTCATATTTGTTTTCCCTAGATAATTGTACCCAAAACTATGCATTTTTGCCGGTTCAATTAAGCGGAAACTACTGTAGTTGATTGTTTGACTGGGAATGAGACCTACTGGCGGAGGGAGGGGAGTGAAGTGGAATTATGGAGAGTCTTGTTCTTTTTTTTTTTTTTGGTGCGTATTTGCGTACTTTAGCGTACGTTTACGCTTATTTCATTTTCAATTCTTATTCGCATTCTATTGTCGTCGGTTTGACTATTTGGGAATTGGACGCTCTGACTGTGCGGCTGTCTGTCGTATAATTTTTTTTGTTGCTATGTTTGATAGAACGTTTTATTTATTTATTTCTGTTGTTGTTTTTTCTGTTTTTGTTTTTGTTTTTTTTTATTAAGTTAGATTGTTGTCACTTGGCTGTTTTAGTATTGCCATACTTGAGTAGTTCTTGATGATTACCATCGAGATTGCTAACTACTTTACTACTACTACTTTATGCAAATTTTTTTTTTCTCTTAAGAATAATACTACTAAGTACTTTTTGCATTTACATTTCCTTTTGTATGTTCAAACCTTGTACCTTTTTGAAAATTATTAACAAAAAAAAAAAAAAAAAACAAAACAAAAAGTATAACAAAACCAGAAATTTGATTTAAATTTATATTTGGTAGTCATTTAATTTTTTATTTTATTTTTTGTTGATACTTAAATCATTCAGCATAACAACATAACTTGAGATATCG
The DNA here is from genome assembly GCA_963691655.1 of Toxonevra muliebris. NCBI lineage: Eukaryota > Metazoa > Arthropoda > Insecta > Diptera > Pallopteridae > Toxonevra > Toxonevra muliebris. The sequence continues at coordinate 114,651,574 of OY829326.1, read as the reverse complement.
AAGTATTTATTTTTCCACTTCCAACACAATACAATGTAAGTTCACAAATGTGTGAGTGTAGGTAATCAAAATAAAATAAAACATACATAAAAAAAAAGAAAAAAAAAAATTACGTACTTAATTCTAATAAGTAACAACCCAAAATGTTGGCAATTAAAAGCTTTCCACTCAAACATAGCTCTACAAATAAATTTAAAACTTGCTCAAGTTGTGAGTGTGTGTGTATGTGTGTTTTATGATGTGAAATGATTTCAATTCATTTCATCCATTTAACAATAATTGATTCTTTCACTTCTACTGCTTACGTGGTTATTTTGCTCTTCTACTTACTACTTTACTGTGCTCTCTACATAATAATATTGCATACTTTCATTTTGTCAAATTGTTTGTCAATTTGTCACAGTATATTTATTGATTGTGCTTAACCAATGAGCAATAAAACCAATACGACCAAATTCGTTACCAAAATGTCAAATTAACAATTGTTAATTGTATATTGTCAGTCAATCTTACTTACTTACTTACTTACGTATTTATTCGATTCGTACTTTACTTACTTGTATTTATGTATGCATGTATGTATGTATGTATGGATGTATTTATTTATTTGCAATTGTTATTTTATTGGGGTGTAACGCTATCGCCTTTGATTCGAGTACATTCACCTGTTGGCTGCCGGCCTGTGCCCGGCTTGTCTCTTAATTCGCATCAATTTGTCAAGTCACGCATTCATAAGTGACTATGGCTGACTGACTGACTGACTGTATGAGTGACTTAAATGATTTCTGGCTAGTTTCTTTTGGATTTAAAGTCTTGTTGAAACTGATTTTAATTATTTACTAAATTGTTAGCAGTCAAAATTTTTGTGGTTAAGCGGTTTTGGTTTTAAATTCATTTAAAATATACATTTTAAACATGTTCTGTTTTTTAAGATGAAAGTTCTTTCAGCACAGTTAATCCGATAGGGGATTACAGCGCTGAGGTTAGATATTGTTAGGTTAGATATTGTTGACCAATTCACTGAAGATGATCACAAAATATGTTAAGCATTTCGTCTTCTTGCTTGTCAGCAATAAACCATTCTCATGTGATATTTCAAAAAAACAAACTAAAGGTTTACTAACTATAAACTCTAGAAAATCCTGCAAAATGTTCGAAAATCAAAAGCGAATGCCAGGCGGAACTTAATAATGTCACAAGACAAATTTAGTTGTTCCTTATAAGGTACAGTGAGTTTCCACACCTCTCATAAAGAACACACACTAAGGCCGAATACCTACGGCTCGACAACAGACAAAGGATCGGGTGTATGGTCCAAAACCCAGGAACTTTGAACCTATGGGAAGCACACCAAGTATTTGCTAAGCGGAGATTCTTGGCATACGTCTCTCGAACGTGGGTGTAAAAGCCAAAACATAGTAATATACTCAGATTGTCAAACCGCTATCAGGTACTAGATTTTATTGAGATATCCTTAAAACTAGTATGGAAATGGCTAGAGCTTCTAAAGATATTAGGGAAGGCCACCATATTCCAATTACCTGAGCACACAGATATTTATGGTAACGAGGTAGCCGATAACTTAGCAAGAGACACAGTGGCCAAGACCTACATTGGTCTAGAACACCTAATAGGTATAGGAATTCAAACCATAAAAGGCACATTAAAAGATGAGGAATGGAACAGTAGGTTATCCTACTAGGCACATCTCTCTAAACCTGTACAATCAAAGCTACTAATTGTGACTTTTGAGTTTCGATACTAAAAGAGGTGCTTTGCATCAAGGTTGACAAAAATCAAGTCAGATTAGTCATGTGATTGTTTTCAGGGAATTGTAAACTGAGTGAGCATATGAAGAACTTAGGCATAAGGCAGGACCGCACCTATAGGTTTTGCCAAAGCGATAAAGAAACACCAGAATATATCCTAATGCACTGCTGGACACTCACTCGCACCCAGAAAGTAGTGACATTATAATCTTGAAGCCATATAAACTACTGAGATTGTCTGATAGCTTCTAACCAAGATACTATCGGGGGTACAATAGACAGGCCGCAGTATACTTCAGCCTCTTAATCAATCAGTCAACGCTCATAGAGATAAATGTTATTAAATTAGGTTCTTTTAAGCAACAAAGTGCCTTGTGAAATTAACGAATTGCCTATTTTGCGAAAAAAATTTTGTTTTGGAACCCCTCTGTGAGCCGTTGGTTCGGTCCGAAGTACAGGGGAGTTACTCTGTAATTCGATTCGAATGAAAATTTACTCGAATTCGAACGATTGGTACTCTAGAAGCCATTTTCGAATAATATTTGTTCGATGTTCAGATTTCATTTTGTGCCTTTCGGATCGAATTTGGCCTTTGGAATCGAACTACAGAGTAATCCCCGTGGTATCTTAAAACCCCGTGGTTATTTATGCAAGCAAGAAAGTCACGCAAAGGTTGACCCAATACAATAAGTTGAATCATTGTTAATCGGGAATGGTAAATGCATCGTTTAACATAATGGCGGCGGACACTCTGTATACTCTGAGACCTGTCCACGGTTTACCAGGACGGAGTTTCCTCTTATCTGATCCTGCAATGGTGTTCCACTGCCTCACCCCGTGGCTTGTCCTGTGTTTCGCGGTTCATGGTAATCAGTCTGTAGGCTATTTTATGAATAAACCACATATGCATCAATATTGATGTCATCCACAAACCTACTTTGAGGAGGCTCTTTCCGAGTACTATCTTTACTTTTGTATGGCTTCCTAACAAATTTGTTTTAGCTATCCTAGCTTAAGCTCCAAAAACGAACCAAAAGTTTGGAGGGAGTTAATTAAGAAAACAATGTTTCTTTTTCTTCTTTTTCCCCACTTTTTTTCTTACTTTTCCTCAAATTTCCTTTTCCTCGTTCAAGTTCTATTGGTTGATTTATATAATTTTAATGCTCATCGTTTCAAGTTCGACGACAAGATAGCACCCATTTTGTTCTAAGCATATTGCTGGCATTTATTCATATTGATTGTAATACACTTTTTAAAAGAGTTAACCAATTTTAGAGATAATTTCGGGGATGAGTAGATGACATTTCGTAATCATAATTATCACATAACAAAACTGAGAATATAGCATACTGAAGTAAATATCTAAATTTAGTGGGCAGGACTCCGAAGGTTAGGTTAAGTTAAAGTGGCTGTCCATCAAGACACACTTAGGCCAATTGTGTTACCACGTAGGTGTTTCATCCACCCCCTTTAGAACAGAACCTGAAAATTAGTCGAACCAATAAGACTTTGTTATGTATTTATGTAAGTAGGTCCGCTAGATCAGTTGACCCCAAGTCGGACAAGTCGTCTAGAAAATATTTACCTAAGGTATTCTTCTGCAATTGTCGTTTGAGGGCTCACCCAAATCAAGACAGTGATTAGCTATTACTGCCACAGCTTTATATATTTGCCTTCTACCGAAAGATAATAGCTTCCTTGTGCGTTTGGAGTCATATCTGCTTGGTGGTTTTGCTTGTGTGTTGAGTGAGCCACCTCACCTTCGCCTGGTTCAAGAACATCGTTTGAATATTAAGCGTGCAGGTTGCCAGTGTGATACCTGGGTAGTTTTTAAATTGTAAAAGCGGGTTTTTTGTGCCGAATCTATCTTTATTATTTCCAAGTATATCACTTTGGCCTGGAACCCACACAAGGTGTATGTACGTTGAGTTAATCGTCTACTTCGTTGAGTAGGTTAGCTTGAGTAGACGCCGACTATCACAAGCCACCTTGGAGGTCAGTAATATACTGGCAAAGTTATTTGATAGAAAGTTAGCTGTCACTGAAAATGAAAATATCATGGACAGATAATTTATTAGTTTTCAGCCAGTTCGCTGCTACCTATATGGCCATGACCTCAGCTTGGAAAACGCTGCAGTGGTCAGGCAGACGAAGGGATAAGCTTAGTCCTCCACCTACTCTTCTATTCATTTGGATCCGTCGGTGTAAATATACACCGCATCCTTCTTCAGTGATTGATTTTCCATCATATCCCCTCTCGAAGGAATGGAAGTGATAAAGTGGTTGTCGAAGAAGAGTGGATGGGGTGGATGTTCTTAGATAAAGCGGTAAATTGCGAAAGAAGTTTAGAACGACCTACGAATGGTTCAGACCAGGGATTGTCTGAATTTAGCCTGATAGCCGGTTTGACAGTGGCCTGTTTCGCAAAGAGGTTAAGTAGAGAATAGTGTTCATGTCTAAGGAAGGGGTTGTTCTTAGGGCTCCTGTGATCAACAATGATTCCTTTCTTTGAACCTTGCCCAATACGTTTTTGTGGACTTCTTTTTGAAGAGCTGCTCACCATACCATAAAATAGGATTGGTCTAATGACTGCTGTATAAAGCCAATGCACGTCTCGAGGTTCCATACCCCAAATTTTACCTTTTGCTTTTTACATGAAAAAGGGCAATATTGGCCTTCTGGACTCTAAAAACGGTATTAGTTTTCCAGCTTAATTTATTGTCTAGGATGAGTCCTAGATATTTTGCCTGTTCCACTAATCTTAGATTAACCCCGTCAAGAGTCGGAGTATTAAAGGCGGGGATTTCATGCTTTTTAGTAAATAGAATAAAATCGGGTTTAGCCGGGTTTACCCCCAAGCCACATTTGCTGCACCATTTAGTTATAATTTTTAAAGTGTTATTGAAGCTGGCAAAGCAATATCATCCGCATACGCAATTCGAGCACCCCTCTCTGAGGGGTATCTCTTGCTAGCGTCTCCGAAACTTCAAAACACATTTTAGGACACTGTCCACCGCTCATGAGTAGCCGGAAAAGGCACCTGGGAGACTACCAAATACCAGACGACATGCTAAAATTTTTAGAAATAGGAGCTATACTAAAATTTCTCATTCATTTCTCTTTCTAATTATAGGATTGCCATACATCTCGAAGGGGCACCATACCTCTTTAGGACATAATGCATTTGAAATAGCAGACTTCTGATCTTGGAGAATTATTCAAAAACATCGAAAAGATAGACCATTCATTATGCGTTGAAATTCGACTGGTTATTTTTGACATTGGTTTTGGTTTCGAGTTTTAAGAACTACTACTGAGCAATTCTGCATTCACAGTTTTTCCAGGCTGATAAAATTAAGTACTTTTATTTTATTTAATTGTTATGATGCAAACAGCACTGTTAATGAGCTCCGAGAATTTCGCGTTGAAGTACTGGCAAATTTTTATATAAATTCCTCGAAGTGTATTGGTTAATCTACACGAACTTTTCTAAGATGAATGATGTTTCTAGTTTTCGTAACTTTCAAAATAAATGGGTAAGGATTTCTAAGTGATGGCCTTCTAGGACTGGTAGGTATATTCTATAAAAAGTCAAAATTTGTGATGAAATAATCTATGGTGTCTATGTCATTATTCAAATAGCGTTTTTTTTATTGCCAATACCTTGACGTCATTAAAGAAATTGTAGCATTTTTTCTACTACAAATAAAAGCCAATATCTCACAATGAATCTAAAGAATAAATAGTAACATTTGCCCACAAATTATGATATTGATGGTATACATGACTTGAGTCATTTTCTACTTTCAATAATTTCAGAACCCAACCGCAATTATGGTAATGAAAACAGAAAAACCTTTTTTTTCATCATAATCAAAAGTCATTAAATAATAATTTTTCAACATTTTCTTTTGAAACAAATGCACGCCCAATATTTTTTCTATTATAAATTTTGTAGTTTCCCCACAGCGATCTGGAGAATATACATAAATTTATACTAGCAGATAACTATTGAATACATGAAGCCGAAAGTGCAATTGGCTCAACACTTGCCACTTCTTACACACACGCGTTCGCAAAAACTTAAAATTTTCACACGCTTAATGAGTTTTTTTTTATTTTTTGGTTTTTAGAAATAGAATGGAATGGATTTTCAATAATTAGCCTGAAGTGTTTGTATGAGCATATAGAAAAAAAAAAAAAAATAACAACAAGACAAAACAAAACAAAAAACACTCAAAATATTAGTATATGGAAAATTTATTTATTTTCATGTCAATAAAATTTTATATTGTATCTAGTAAAAGTGCCAACGATTACCTATTGGTTATCTACACACATCCTCGTGTATATTTACAAGTATCATAGCCTACAACAATAATTGAGAAAAACGCCTTAAAATAAACGCCTATTTAAATGAAAATTAAAATCATAATGCCGCACATAGGCATAGAAGCACATAAAAGAGCTGAACATTGATGAGGAGATTTTTGTTACCAAGTGTTTTTGAAACAAAAAAATCTTCTACACTAAAAATTACCAAAAAGAAAAAAAAAATGCGTATGCGCTGACGAATGATGGAAGGGAACAGCGTTTTGTCAAATAGACAAACAGACAGGTATAAAGACGAAATAATGTATGAAAATTAGACAGATCGTCCAAACGTCAAATCGACCTGTGTGTCCAAATGTAAGGAGTGAGATCGAAAAAATCTTAACATATATAAAATTTAATAATTTTTAAACGAGTTTAGTTTTAGAGTTTTGATTTTTTTTTTATTTAATTGATAATATTTTACAAATTACAGAAAAATATTACTTTTATAGTTCTAACCACTATTTATGAAATCTTGGACCTTTCTTGGTAAGCCTTCCATTAGAGATTTGTTAGTTGTTTCAGACACCTTTTTGAAACAGTTTGTCCATTTCCTTCGATATTTTGTGGCACGTTTTTTGTGCTCTTTAAGTTTCTTTTCACAAGAGCTGATCTTAGGTCCAGACAATTTGGAGGATTGGCCTCTCTCGGTACAAAAACTACGTTATTACTTTGGTACCACTCCAGAGCTTTCTTGCAGTAGTGACATGATGCCAAATCGGGCCAAAAATATGTGGACACATTGTTCTCTCTTATGAAAGGAAGAAGTCTTCTTTTCAAACATTCTTTGATGTATATTTCGGTATTTATAGAGCCCACTGTAACAAATGACTTGCTTCTTTTGCCGCAACTGCATATAGCTTGCCATACCAGGAATTTTTTATGAAATTTTGTCTGCTTTTGGATTCTAAAATATTCTTCGACATTTCCTCGAGCATCAGCAACATAAAAATTTTGACCCGAAAGCTGCGTAAAATGCGTAAAATCTGCCAGTACATACGTTTCGTCGTTCCATTATACAACATGAATATTTTTGTATGAAATTCGATTTTAATTTCCGAGCCCTACTTTTGGCTTCTAAATTTTTTGCAGCATTCCTGTCTGGAACTTTTTGGACATTGTATGTTTTCAAACCTGCATTGGCTTTAACTTTTCGCACCAAATAGTCAGAGCACTGGGCTAACCGGGCAGCTTTTCTACCAGATGTGTTTGGAGATCTTTTCAATATGCTTTCTATTTTCTTGGCTTTCCCAATATCATGTGGTCCTTGTTTTCTTCCCGAACCAGATTTCCTATCGATGGTCAAACTCTCCTGAAACTGTTGAATAATATTGGAAACAGTTTGACGGCAGACCTTCAATTCTTTGGCCAATTTTTTGTAGGACCAATTTGGATTTTTTTGAAAATTTTTAATAATTTTAAGACGTACTTCTTTTTCTTCACTCAATTTGATCTAACTCACAATAAATCAACATGTTTGTCATTAAAAATAACAACTGACATATTTTTCAAAGATAACTAGATCAAAGAAACTTTTAAATTTTACACCCAAAAAAAAAAAATTACTAGGTAAAACGTGTGTTAATGTGATTTTTTCAGTCTCACTCCTTACTAGTAGGTACATACATGCTATGTGCTGTTTCTTCTGGTTTCTACTACTATGTGTTTCTTTTCACTGTCTATAAATGTTTGCTTAAATAATTCATTAATCATTGATAATTACATTAAATTTAGGCTCAACTTTATATAATTTTACAGAGTCATATATTTATAGTTTGCAGTTGAGTATAGTACAATTTGAATATGGTTGCCATACAACATTTTAATTGTCCATGGTTTTCAAATACTTAATCTGTGGGTTTTTTCTTCGTCTTCATCATTGGTTAATAAGTAATTTTTATCTAACACTAGGTAGGACTAACATACTAAATGAACTGTGGTCCATCTGTGGTCAGTGTTTGGCTACATGTCACGTGTATGTTTTTCTTAGAAAAATTGTTTAAATATCTTTTGTGTTTTTTGAGTTATGTATGTTTATTCTATTTTTTTCTTTTGATTATTTGTTACGCTGTTAATTCGTGTTTTGTCAGCCTTTATTTGTTATTATATATATTTTTTTGTTTTTTTTTTGTTTTGGCTAATTGTTTTGTATGTTAATCTCAAATTGTTGCGTTGTGTGGCTTGATGATAAATCTCTTAATTGGTTTTAGGATAAGTATGAGTACTTATGTATAGACAAGGGTAGTGAGTAGAGAATTGTATATTAGTTATACATAACTATATATTTATACAGGGTGAATCAGAACTGCGATTTCTCGCCACATAACTAACTATTTCTTAGCTTAAGAGGAATAAAAAAGTGTATGGGCTTTTTTCTAGAATTAGTTGTTTTATTTGATTTATTGAAGTAACAACATTTGGTGCCCTTAGGGTCGAAATTATCTGTGCCAATTTTAGGGACAAAAATATTTCTTCTTTTGCTAATATCTGTTTCGAAGGCACTAATGGAGCTCAATAATATTCTAATAAGCTATCAATCATGTATGTACATATGCTGAAAATGATCCTCACAATAGCCGCTGGCATGACCGCATTTTATTACTTCAATGATGCCAAAAAAAAAATGGTCGGCCTCACTTCAGACTTGTAACAATTTTAGCCACAAAATAAAACTTTGGGTTCTGAAAATGAACATATCAGGCGAAAATTGTATGCTCTTTCCAGACAGGAGATTAAGCACGAAATCCTCGAATTTTTCTATTTTTTCGATATGTTAAAAATAACCGCCTCCATAGAGTTTTTTCCACTGTTCTTGTATTGTATTATCTAGTAGACCTCAATATCTTTCTTACCATTGCATTATTGATTATGTTTTATGTAATAAGGCAAGCCGAACATATTCCACACAGATAATTTCTCAATAAAAAAACTGAATTTGGAAAATCCCCTTACCCCTGCTGAGTTAAGGAATATACTTATACTAGGAGGGTCTAGAGTTTTTTGCATCCATTCTTGTTGAGTGAGTTACATTAACCCTGTGAATCACCCTGTATATTCAAACTAATGCTGTGTTTTTTAAATTAGCATAATGAAATGCTAATATATAACCTTTTTTAATATAGTTTATTTAAAATTAGTTTAGAGGCCATTAAGTTTAAATATTCTACTATAGCCTTAATAAAAGTAAAAGGTCCTTGAATATATAGTTTTTGTAAAATTATGGCTTCGCTACTTTCAAAATATAGAGTTTAACTAAGGGCCTTATTGCGTATCTCGATCGACTGTAGCCGATCAGATTGACAAATTTTCATTATGATATTGTGTTATGATTCGATGAATCATCGGACGAGGAAGCCCAAATGGAAATGACGAGATCCCGAAGAAAATTGAGCACGTCTCCAATGTTTTGGAGATGAAGTCAAAAATATTCTCGAACAATTTTCGTCTGTCCAGGCATTCATTGATATTCTGGCGATGTTTAACAACAAACTAAAAGCTTCCACCAGGACTACAGCAACCCCGTATATAACAAAACTCGCTACAGTTTTGAGTTTTGAGCACAAGGATCGTATCACTTACTACTACTACTATTATGGCACAACCGACCCTGGAGGGTCAAGGCCGAGCTTTTCGCATCGTATCAGTTAGCTGTTGGAAGTGAGAGTAATCTTGGCCTCGCGAATTTACATCATTAGTGCTTGCAGAGTGCTTCAAAGTACTGGAGACTACAATATGCAGAACGTGGATTAATTATAACTGAAGGTCAGTAAGCAAAGCTGACGAAAATTAGAAAATAAATTAATTCAAATATGTTTTCAACTAAAAATGTATAAATTTATTTCGTAAATTTTAGCATTTTACCCTTACTGCACAAAAACCAAGTTGATCTAGCAGAAAATTTTAAGCGACTGGCAGTCGACAGTTGATCGATCAAATCGACACTCACAATAGACAAATCAAAATTAGTCGGCAGCAGTCGATAGTCGACAGTCGATCGAGATAAGCAATAGGTCTCTAAAGAGGTAGAGTAATGTAGCACAGTTTATGTTGGTTGAATATGTTTTATCTATTTTAATAGTTGTATAGTTGTTGAAGGTTAAAAGTTCACTTTAGTCTGACCTTCATAGATTTTCCGAACTTCTCGTCTAAAGGTAAAAGTTTTTCAAATAATTCCCTTCCTTTTTTCAATAAATAGTTCCTAATGAAAGTTAATCTTTACACAGTTTTTAATTCTCATCGACTGCAGCCAGGAAGTTATTTAAAATAAGAAGTTAGTTAATAGGTAGAGCTAAGTATATCAGCACAGTTTCTGCGGATATATACACAAACGGATCCAGACATTTTCGAAGGAGGTTTTTGATTTTTTCATTCCTTAAATTTTTGTTTTTGATTCATGAAAAAAAAACACTGTGCAACAGCCAAATTCGGACTGGGCATTTGACATGTAGTTTTTAGTAATTTGGAATCGCTGTGCTCGAATCTGAAGACCATTTTGCTCCATCACGTTTTTAAGATAACGGTACATGACTTTATAATAATGGCTTTATTAAGTCTGTACCAGGACATTCTCAATTTACGTCTTATCGTTTTTCGTGTCTACCGAAAAGTTGTTTAGTAGAAAAAAAGCACATTTTTTGTGAACACAAGAATCCTCCATCTTAGCTTCATACCCCAAATTTTGGAGTTTTTTAAGTGCAGCTTCGAATAATATTGCCTACAGGCTAAAGGAATGATAAAAGTATTATAGTGTGTTTGGAAAAAAATTTGCTTATTAAAAAGTATGGGGGTCTTACAACATCAAAATACCCTCTATCCCCTTATTCTTGGAAAAATAACCTCAAAAAGCCAAATTTGGATGGAAAAAACACAATTTTGTTGCACGTTGTAATTAAAATTTATGAGATTTTTATCGGTAAAGTTTTGCTTGAGGAAAACACCTCTCACTTACTCCCACCTTCCTAGGATTACCAGTGTACATACATATATCTTATTATGCCAAACCGAATTATACAAGAAATATTATATTCAATAATGTTTCTTGGTAGAATGTTGGGAAAGGAAACTATTGCTATTGCTATGAGAAGAATATAATATGTTTGTTCCTTTTCAAAACTATTTGGTCTTAGGCTTCGAGATATTACACTTGTGGTCTAATAAACTACTTCATCAAAACAAGAGTCTAACTCCTATTAGTCCGAAGTTAATCGGAGTTTCATCGGCTTTTGGCATCAACTGAAACACCAGCACCCATACTGTTCGATTCGATATCCCACACACAAAATCCTTAATTCTGAGTTCTAGAGAGCTCAAAGCCCGAGAACCACCAGAATAATTTACTGTTAAGTATACGTGATTTTTGAATAAAAAGTGATATTTAAAAATTATTTATGATTTTAGTAGACTTGATCGAAATACAGAGGACTTTTGTAACCCCCAGCATGACAGTGCTTTTTGAGATATGTGACACAACTTTCTCTTTTTTTTTATACAAGTTTTTTAAAATATTCACTATTTTTTGCTCCGGAACCTCCTTTAGAATATTTTTCAGATCAAAAAAGAGACCAAAAAGGTCGGTCAATTGATAACGCTCTAAGGTCAATAGATGACGGTCATGATTTTTAGATTTCCCTGATTTTTGCTACGGAGCCCAAAAATTAGTTTTCCGGCCCCTAAAACAATCGGTTAGTTTATAGATGCCGCTCCAGTACTAGGGAAAATTTACATTTTCTTTAATTTTTCTGACTGTTGCTCCGAAATTCTCTTTGGAATATTTTTTAAATAAAAATAGGTATCAAAAATGGATTTCTTGGCACTAAAAACTCTGGTATACAAAATTTCAATAAAAACGGTAGGTCTATAAATGGCTCTCCAATACAAGGATAAATTCAATTTCTCCCTGATTTTGCACGTGACCAATTTGTATTATATATAAAGTTCAAGTTCAAAGAAAAGTATTACAACAGTGAAATAAATGCATAGTTATTACCACCTGATTTTGTGTGCTTGGGGCTTCGAAACAAAGGTTAGAATAATAAGAGAAAATTTTAATTTTATGTTACACTTAAGCGCCATCTATGGACCCACCGATTGTGTTGAAATTTTTCACAACTGGGTTTTTTTTGGGCCTTAAAACTAATTTGTGGCCTCTATTTTTCAATTAGGGCTCCGCAGTAAAAATCAGGAGAAAACAGAATTTTTCCTTGTACTGGAACGCCATCTATGGGCCTATGGGATGAAGGAAAGGGGTAAGTTTTTTTCCAAAAAAAAAAAAAAAAAAAAAAAAATGATGCCAGGCATCTTCTCAAAAAACGGTGACATGATGGAAGTTACGGAATCGATCCACTCTAACACACTTAGGCTGCTTATAAACCAATTGCTCTTAAATTAAAAGACTTTTTGAAATTGAATTCTGAGATGCTTTTACTATCAAGGAAAAGATCCATGAGCTGATTAATTGAATATTTGTTTATTATTGTTTAACAGTAGCATGAAAAGTTAGTCAATTTGGTCTGGGATATAATTATAAATTTTCCAAACAGAGCAGAGCCTTTATGGACATGAAAATTAGCTGAACAGAAAAAAAAAATTAATAAACAACATTCTCTACGAATACTAAAAATGTGCTGTAGAGGAGCCAAGACAGTAATTTAGCAACCAACCTATCGACCTTCTCTTCCGTCCACACAGACACAATCGCCACCATTCCATTCCCTGTTAGCGTTTACTGCTGTCACAGCTTGTGAAATTATTTGTGTTTTTCTTCGGAAACTAGTTGCCAAATTGGCAATAATTTTACGTGTACTCGTTGGAGCACGGAATAGATTTAAGGTGAACATTTTTATGTAGACAACGCACATGCGAGTAGGTATATGGACAAATTCATACATAGTTCCGTACATACATACATACATACATACCTAGATAGATACAAATCTACGCAAGTTAGTAACAACATGTGTCCATATTCACTTCCACATATTTGGAATGGCATTAGTCATGGGCAATTGGGTTTTTGTTGCTTGCCTGCTATTGATACCCAACCTTTTAGCTGAGCAACAACATCAACAACAACTGCTGACGAGTACTACTTACGCACAATTAGTGGCAATAAGTTGTGGCAAAATTAATGAATGAGATTGAAGCACACGTTCGTTTTCCTCCTCCCCCCCCATATTCGTTAATTACCGGATAGTGTCTCGTGTATCAGGGAATATTAAATTATTGAAGAACGCTCGCTAGAAAGAATTTTTGAAAATCTTTAAATGTTGTCAATTTTTGGTTGGATTTGTTTAAGCATTAAATTAAGTGACAATTGTTTTTTTCCACTTTGTTTTTGTTGCTTTGATTGTGGCTACTACCTCAGCGACATGTCTGTTGTGTGTGCGTTGATATTGTACGCGTTAATTGAGTGATTGATTAATTGATGTGTGTTTGGTGATTATGTCAGCATTTGTCGTTGTTGTTATTATATGAAATTAACACTTGGATCTAAGTATCTTTAGTATGTACATACCTACGTACATGTTATTACGAACTAAATATTTTGATCTTACCAAATTCATTTGTTTTATGAATTTATTACGTCATTATGTTGCAGGAACCCGATGGAATTGTTTCAGGAATTAATCCTATTAAAGCGTATGAATGTTGGCGCATGCCGACGCAATATTATCGAGCTTAATTAATTATACCAGATTTTTACTATATGCGTATATATGTATATAAACAAGGCTTTAGGTTGAACAAGGTCAAGATATTTACAAGTTAAGTAGCTCAAGAATATATCGATTGCTTTCTGCAAGACTGTCTTAAGTAAAAAAAAAACTTTTTGAGGAAATCTCATATAAAGTTTTCAACGAACTTCAATGAATAATAAAAACGAACGATATGCTTTCAACATACTATATAACAATGATTTTAAATGCTTTAAGTTATATGTCATTCTTGGCAACTACACCTTTGAAAATTTTTGAACAATATTATGCGTATAATTTTAAATAATAACAACAACGAACGAAAAGTTCTGGAAAAAAAAAAATTCAGCTAGTTTTATAATCGAATCTTATAACGATTTAATGAATGAAATTTCGCACTAAAAGAAAAATGAGGAGTGACTAACCCACCGTCCTTATCCCAATTTATTTTCCACAAATATCTCGAAAAGTGTTAGTTGACCGACGAGAAAATGTAAACTTCGGGCACACCCTCTAAAAAAAGGGCTTATTGGCTGAATCGGATTTAGAATGGGGCCAAAAAGAACATGGCATTGCATTTTAAACTTGGCAGTTAATGACGTTATTTCTTACATATCAAAGTGAGTTTACTTAAATTATTCGATAAGGTTTAAGAAGTGGAAATATGGGAACATGCTGTAAATGATGAGACGCTAAATGATGTGTGTTGTCAGGGTCGGAGCAGTGATTGTAATCATGGCCGGAATACCGAAAATTTTGTTGTAATGATGCGTTTTGAATCTGGAAATACTTCTTTTTTCACTCGGGCGTGTTTTTCGTGTCATTTTATCGTATCGTGTGTGTAGAAAAATTTTAAATTTTCCTTAAAATTCACATAGAGGGATTTTTATTTTGATTTCAGGTCTCTTTTCTCGGTTTTCAAGTGTAGTTTCTCATTTTTCTTTGATTTTCATGTTATTTTCAATCATATTCCATAATTTCTTATTAATTTTCTACACTGCTCCGCCCCTTCCAGCAGTGTTCCGACCCTGACTACAATTTTTGTTTTTTCTAAATGTCCATAACTCCCAAACTATTAATCCAATCATATTTTAATGTTCCGAAAAAACATTGCAATTTGTGAGATCGGCATTCAACGGAAGTTATGAACAAAAGTCAAAACATGATCCAATCCTGACGACACTGCTCTATGTATATCGCTGCCTTAATTTGCTAAAGCCCTAACACTCAGTTTTCAAATTTTACAGGAGAAACAAAAAACATTTTGATATTTAGAGTATTGCTTCCCGAATCACTAATTTAACTCAAAGAAAGGATTGTAAGTTTTCGGTGTAGGTCACTAAAATTTTCGGCACAGATGAAAGTGGACACGCTTTTTCATAATCCATCAAAAACTCGATTTTGGAAAATGAATGTATTTTCAGAGGAAATGATCGTCTTCCACGCAAAAGTGATTTTGTACTGTGTAATAGAGATAATATCTCATCTCACAGTCAAAATTATCTATCAACATTAAATAACTACTAGCAAATATTATAAAAACGACTTTAAGTTGCTATAACCTTTTACTCGATAAATTTTTTAAGACACTTAAGCTTAACTTGTATCCCACTCCTCAAAAGCTTAATTTTTGAAGACAAAATTTTTCAAGATTTTGATGTTTGTACTGATTTCAGTCTTTATTACTTAGTTCTAGTTTTAGGTTCTTGCAGGTATATGAATTTCTAACTACACGTGCTAACTACACGTTTATTTCGTGTTCGAAATGCACATGTAGTTCGGATTTACGTTTTCTACGAATTTTCTTAAATCCCTTTGCACACTTGCTACTCGTGTACACGTGCATTGAGAAGCTCTTATTCAATCTCCTTTCCTAACTCTGATCTAAGTTATCTATAGGAACAACAAATTGCGCTATTTTTCACATCAAAACCCTCTCCTTTTGCAATAGTTTCATATTTGCTTCTGCTATGTAGTGCCACCATTTTTCTTAAAATATAAAATTAAAAAAATAAATAAAATTATTCAAACACCTAATGCTAAAAAGAGATTGATTTAAATTTTTAACTTTCACCCATACAAATAAATATACACCGAAATGATAGTTTTACATAAATAAATCGTTTATCGATTAACGATTTATCACAGTTGGCAACAACAATATACCAAAATTTACTTACTAATCAAAGACTAACATTTCTTTAGTTAGTATTTTTGATTTTTTTGTGCCGTTTTTTGTCGGTTTTTTGCTAGTTAAATTGAGTTTTGTTGCTATGTCTTCAGGCAATAAAATTTAGAGAATGTCACCAATTAATTTAAATTTTATATCTAATTATATACACTAGTGGATCCAAGGGGGGTTTTGGGGTTAAAAGCCCTCCACCACCGCTTACCAAATGAAAATCTTATACATTCTGGTGGTTAATCATGAAACATAAAACTAATGGCCGAAAAAATTAAACCCCCCTTAGGAAATCTCTCGATCCGCTAGTGAATATATATATATGTATAGATGACCACCGTAACAGGTTGCTCACCCGCCTCAGACTCAATTTAAATCTATTCAATTCATTTCAAACACTCATTCGCTCACTTCTTCATTCATTCATTCAGTTTTATCATTTCATTCGATTTCATTAGTATTCGTTGAATTATCATAATTTTTGTACAGATTTTTCATATCATCGAATCGGATCGCATTAAGTTTCATTAATTAACCCAATCACTTTATGGCTTTGTGGATTATGCGCGTGCTGCTTTTGCGGCTTTATTGTTATTTTTGTTGTTGTGATTATAGGTACTTCAATTCAGTTATACACGTATGTATGTTTGTTTGTATGTATACAGATAATCTAATCGTGTCTTTTGCCAAAAATCAATGACAAAAAATCATATCACATTAACGAGATTTGATGATTTTTTTAAAATTTTTTTTTTTGTTGAATATTCGTGCATTTCAAGTGTTTAAAGATAAGGAAATTTAAAAATTGTTTAATTGTATATATTATTATGCAATATTTTAATTATAAATTTTTTTGCAAGAACAGGAAATATAAATATTTCTAATATAAAAAAAAAGAATAAAGAAATATGTAGATTAAATAAGTATACAAGAAAGTTCAGGAATTTTAGTTGAATACTTCAATAATTATTGAATAATGACTTATGTCTGTACAAAATTTAAGTTTTCTTGAATGGTTTCAGTTGAGGAGCTATTTATGTGTTGAGTTCTAAGCCCGAAATACGACCACTGATTTAAGGTCTCTACTTGTATTGTATGTGACCGATCCTCATACGTTCACATGAAAAATGCTCGAACATCTACAGGGCAGGAAAGTGCAGGGCCAGGGGTGTAAGTTAAAAGACCAGCGTAAATCGCTCTATTTTATTCTGTAGAAGTATTTGTATGTTGAGAAATTAATTCACCACAAACAATACTCGTTAGCAGCCGTTCTAGACATTGAGGGGCCTTTTAACAACGTTAGCACGAAGGCTATCCAAGATTCTCTTATCATAGCCAAATTCATTATGGAATCCTCATAGTTCTCCAATTCGTATATGGGGGAGTCGCGCCTAAATATGCTTAAGTGTGCTTTCAAGCAGAAGGCTGCCACTCCAACCTAACCTAACCTAACCTATGGTTAATTCCAGCTCAATTCATTCAGAGTTGGATAACACCACTCTTGTAAAATATGTTAGTACAGGAACACCACAGGGAGGAGTGCTTTCACCACTACTGTGACTACTAGTCATAGACAATATTCTTAACATACTAGACAAAATGGGGATGAAGGCAGTAGAATATGCGGACGACGTGGTGTTGTTGTTATCAGGAATGTTCCCAAGGATAATGAGCGAAATTATGCAAAGGGCCTTGGATAAGCTCTGCATGTGGGCCACGGGATGTGAGCTTGGTGTAAATCCAGGCAAAACTGAACTAATGTTTTTCACCACTAAGACCAAAATTCCAACCTTCAACCTTCCTTCACTCAATGGAAAACAACTGACACTATCAGTTCAGGCCAAATACTTGGGGGTTTTGTTAGACGCATAACAAAATTCGGAATCCAATATAGAGTTACAGGTAAGGAAAGCCAGTGTGGCCTATTATTCCTGCAGCAGGTTGTTTGGCAAAAGATAGGGCTTGCAGCCTTATATTACACACTGGCTGTATACAGCAATAGTGTGTCCGATACTAACTTACGGTGCAATAGTTTGGTGGCTAGGCCTTGGTAATAGCTACCTTGTTCGGAAGCTCAGTAGAGTTCAGAGAACAGCGTGTGTTGGTATTAAAGGATCCATACATACTTGCCCTACGGATGCTCTGAAAGTAATGCTACCTCACCTTCTTATTCACCTTATCTTAAAATCGAAAATTAAGATAAGATTTCCTACAAGGGCAGAATGGAAAGAAAAAAGCTTTTTAACAGAATACAACATTCCCATTTTTACAAATGGCTCAAAAATGGCCTGCGGGGTGGGTGCGGTGGTGTACTCACCGCATGTGGAAAAAAATCAACACCTACGTTTACCTAATGATGCCTCGGTTTTTCAGGCTAAAGTTCTGGGTATTAGAGAGGCTTGTCGACTAATAAAGCGTCATATTACAGATAGGTGTGAGGTCGCTATTTTTATCGACAGCCAGGCAGCAATAAAATCGCTTAAATCCACCACCATAAAATCGAAGCTAGTTAAGGAGTGCAGGGAGGTACTGATCGAGCTAAATCTTTATGCTGACGTCACTCTTATCTCGGTTCCCGTCCATAGGAACATTATAGGGAATGAGAAAACTGATGAATTAGCACACTCAGGAGCCTCTCTTGACGAATCTTTAGGGGTACCGGTTTTAGACCCCTTGGGAGTCGTCAAAAGAGGCATGTACCTGCTCTATCTTCAACTGGCTAATCGGAGGTGGAGGTCACTAACATCCTGTGTTACCTCGCGTGCGACATGGTCCTCATATAATGAGGGTAGGTCGCGCAAGTTTTTAACCAGGGATAGTATCGATACTGCCAGGTTAACAGCAGTCTACACCGGCCACTAGTGTATAGGTGCACACGCAGAGAAACTGTACATGCCTTTTAATACCCACTGCAGAAACTGTGGAAACTTAAATGAAAAAGAAACAATATCCCACTTTCTTTGTGAATGTTCAGCCTTTGCAAAGACAACATATTGGTTCTTGAGAAAGTATTTCCTCGACAAACTGCCCGATTGCTCGGCAGTCAGTCGAAAGAATCTGCTAGGTTACCTAAACTCGACGGGGTGGGTTTAGTAAGAGTCCAGTTTAATTTTAGTTCGGTGAGATCGGCGTAATAGCGCTAATTGAGACTCACAGTGAGTCTGCTGTGGGTCAACCACCTTAACCAACCAACCGTTTGTATGTACAGCGGTGTACTATTTAAATGTATGCAAGGGCGATGCTTTAGCTTTTTTGGATTCTATTGGATTTATCTTGACGGTTGCACGCAGCCTACATATATTTTTTTTATTATGGACGGGATGGGAGAGGAGGATTTGAGCTGATTGGAGGAAAAAATGTTAAGATTTGTCTACATTGGAAAACTTGCCGATTTTGATTTCAGTTCAGAATTTCGAACAGTCACTGATATTGAGTGATTGCAAAAATGTTGCAAAGAAGCTTTGAATACAAAGGTTTATGACTAAAACCTAAAACGATTTTTTCAATTTAGCATGATTCATTTGGAGAATCATCGAAATTACGCTTAAATTTTTACTGCATTTTTGCTGTTACTGCCAATATTCAGACGAGGAATTCCATGCAGGCAAAAAGCCTCCTAAACATAAGGCCAAAAAAAAGAAAACAAAACAAAGAATGCAGAAAGGAAAAAGAAAGAAATGAAAACAAAACAACGTAAAGTCGGTTAAAATCATTATTTCTTTTTTCAAATAAAAATAAACGAAAAAAATAAACGAAAAAAAAAACAAAGTAAAGTAGAGCTTAACCTAGCGTGGCGCATAAAGAGTTATGTGCGAAATTACTAAAACTACATTACAAAAAAAAAGAAAAAAAAAAAACTAAAAAAAGAGAACTTGCCAAAAAACAAAAAAAAAATCTAAATTAAGGAACAAGTTTTCATTTAACTGGAATCGTATTATATATCTTTAGAAGAAGAAGAAGCTTTAGCGTCTATACTGTCCAAAGGCATGCAGCATAAAATGGACGTTATATTTTTGTGTTTTTTTATTTTTTGAGGTTTCTCGTTGTTGTTAACCAGAAAAATTAAGAAGAAGACGCAGCTATCAACGGGATGCTGCAGAGATTTCTGCGTTTCATCTTCATCTTCCTCTTTTGCTGCTTTTAATGAAACGCACGTCCAAAAACAAAACAACAAAAAAAAAATCTCAACTAAAACTACTAAAAAAAACAATAAATAAAACTAAATGTGTACAAAAATGAGTTTGTTTTTTTTTTTACTGTGTTTTCTTAAGAGGAAGTTGGCATTGACAACGCTTTATGCTCTGCTCGGACGCCATAGGCATAAAGTTCACACTAGTAAGTAAATAAATTTAAATGGCGGCATTTTTTTTTACTTCGAACAATTTCGCTCGTGTGTATGTCAAATAGTGGATATAAAAATGTTTTCATAAGAAATCGAGCGCAAAAATACAACAAAACCGAAAAACAAAAATAAATGAATTTTTTTTTTTGGGTATTAAGATTTTATGGTTTGGTATTAATTTTTGCCAAGTAATATTACCAAGAAGATGCTTTAAAAAAATTATCATCATCTTAGCAGACATATACAAATTATAAAACAAAAAAAAAAAATTAAAATAAAATAAAATACAATATAAATCCAAAAAAGTAATTAGGGTTAAGGTAAAGACCATACAGGTAATACCCATGCATGGAGGGACTAACAAAAGTTCACTGAATTTTTTGAAGAAAAAAAAAAGAAATGCAAAATAATTTGATTTCATATTATAAATTTTCATAAATTTTTATTTCTCTATATTATTTCATTAATTTCATTACATTTCCTAAGTCGTCATTCCTCAAATATTTGCAATGGCTTGAGTTGTCGTGTCTAAATCCGTATCAAACAGCGAACTTCTTACTGTATTGTCAATGAGATTTCTGCCAACCTTATATTAGAAATATTACCTTTTTTCTCCTTCTATTCTAATCAATCGTCTTAAAATGTTAAATGGAAATATCGTTTTATTATTATAAATCATCTAACAACCTTCGATTTTTCAAAAACTAGTAAAATACTACTAACTTAGCGAACTTCTGTAAGTCCCCTCGTATATATATATATATGCATAATGAAAAGGGCCCCAGTGAGTGAGCTTAATTTATTAAAAATTTAAATTTGTTTGACAACATAATTTTCTAATTTCATTAATAGGAATTTTTCATAGGATATATTATGTATGTATGAAGACTTAATCACTTTTATAGGCAGTTCTGTAAATAGCTTAATGAAATTAAACAAAGATGTCTCAAATATGTAAGAACATATGACAGTTTGAAAGGAATTTGTGGATACTGTTGGGAGTATGAATGTATAAACTCGTAATTGTGACTAACTTCATATCTATCATACATTGACAGCTATTCTATCTCGAAGAGCGCCAAAAATACTATAAGAATTGATATGTCAAATAATTTTCATAATTTTACAAAAGTGTTTTACTATAGCTGAAAATGTCGAATTTCATGCCAACAAAACAACATTTGCGGGAAGTTTTAATTTGCTTCTTCCATTTAAAGAAAAACGTAACTGAAGCACATCGTTTATTCACTGAAGCTTATCCTGACTGTGCTATAGATGTTAGAATGTGTCAGGTGTGGTATGCCCGTTTCAAAAGTGGTGATTTTGATGTTAAAGACAGGGAACGTTCAGGCGGCCCGAAAAAGTTCGAAGATGAAGAATTGAAGGCATTACTCGAAGAAGATTCATGTCAAACGCAACAAGACCTTACAAAATCTTTAGGAGTTGATCAATCAACCATTTCTAAACGATTAAAAGCATTGGGAATGCTTCAAAAGCAAGGAAATTGGGTGCCGTACGAATTGAAGCCGAGAGACGTCGAACGACGATTTTTCACATGTGAACTGCTGATTGAACGACAGAAAAGAAAGGGTTTTCTGCATCGTATTGTGACTGGCGATGAAAAGTGGATACGTTACGATAACCCAAAGCATAAAAAATCATGGGAACCGCCCGGACATGCATCAACATCAACGGCAAAGCCGAACATCCATGAATCCAAGTTCATGCTGTGTATTTGATGAATTTGAGATATGAAAGGTGGCGTGTATTATGAGCTGTTGAAACCGAATGAAACTATCATTGTCGACCGCTACCGACTACAATTGATGCGTTTGAGCCGAGCATTAAAGCATAAGAGGCCAGAATATGAGAATAGACAAGATGAAGTTGTTCTTCAGCACGACAATGCTCGGCCGCATGCTGCAAGGCAAGTAAAAACGTACTTGGAAACGCTGAAATGGGAAGTGCTACCCCACCCGCCGTATTCTCCAGACATTGCTCCTTCTGATTACCACTTGTTCCGATCGATGACACATGGCCTGGCTGAACAGCACTTCCGTTCTTTCGAAGAACTCAAAAAATGGGTCGATTCGTGGATAGCCTCAAAAGATGAGGAGTTCTTTCGACGCGGAATCCGTATGCTACCAGAAAGATGGGAAAAGGTTGTGGTTAACGATGGACAAAACTTTAAAGAATAAATTTATAATCACTTTTTCACAATAAATGTCCAATAATTATCTATATACAGATAATAATTTTAAAATTTCTAAAATGTTGGCAAAAATGTTGATGGGAAAAAATTGTCAAAATTTTTTCTTAACCCTTTGCCAAGTGGCTTTATATCCGTTAAACTAAACTAATTATTTTACCTAAACTTCTAATGAAATTGTTACCATTGTTCGCAAACATGTAAAAATAGTTTTAATTTTATTTACAATCCAAATAGTGTGAATACTTATGCCATAAATGGTATAATTTGTAACCAATATCTTAATCCTCTAGTTCCCAAATTTTTGATTGATAAAAAAAATTGAAATTGATTAAAGATCATAAACTGGCGTAAAGATCATAAACTGATTTAAAAACCCCAAAAAAAAACTAATGGGCGTGGTTTTATGAAATGGGAAAGTTTGAACGCCTAAAATTATTTGTTGTGGTTATGGCTAAAAAAAATCATCTTCTGTCGGACACTAATGTTTATACAAATATCCATACTATTTTGATGTTTTTTTAATTAAAAATTTCTTATAACTATTTAAAAGTATTGTAGTTTAATTTGATGCTTTTTACTACTATTACAAAATTGAGATTTTGCTACTCTTTAAAATTTTTTTTTACTTATTTGAATTTTGAAGTTAATACTGTTAATACAGTAAACGATTTTTCTTATTTCAAGATACCGTTAGACGAAACTGGATATATCTGGTAAAAACGGAAAAAAGAGAATTAAAGTGTAGGTTCTATCTTTTTGATAGGAGCCTTTAGGGGGTACTCTTTCCGAGATGGTGCGAAATATCGATGTTTCCAAATCGTTGTAAATGAAAAACTTTTCAATATTTTTATTCGAGTTTTTTTGCAAGTTTTTCTACAGGTTTTGAACAATAATTTTCGTTTTTAATGTTAAAAACATCTTTGTTAATAATGGTTCATTCGACGCCTCGAACTTGAGCCTGCCGAAAATAGTTGCACCATGGTGGACATGATATCTCCGGTTTAAATATTCTGAAACACAAAATGTAACCCATTTTGTAATCTTGAGACTTCCTGCTATCGCCTCATCTAAGCTACTAATAAGAAAAAAGAATTTTCTTCAATTTAAATCAGGCGTTTGAAAAAAAATGACGATTTTTTGCCCTGTTTTTGATTATATTTTGCATTAAAAACATTAGTTAAACAAATGCTTTCGCCATAATCCTAGATAAGGCCATACTTTTACATTTGCTTAGTAGCCTTGTAAAATTTCAAGTCAGTTGGACAAGTGGTTTTTTGTGAATCGTGTCCACCGTCCCGAAAAAAATGGTTTCGAGAAAAAAGAGTTTAAAGATTTACAAACATGGTACTTACAAATGATGTAACTTACGGTTAATCAGCGATTCCAGAACCATACATTGCCCCCTCTTCTTTCTCATAAAACTCGTTGTCTACATCAAAAATATTAAATAAAAAAAAAAATAAAAAAAAAATTTTTTTATTCGATTTTTCGAACCATCTCGGGTAGAATACCCCCTTACAAGGCCGTATTTAGGGGGGAGGTTTTGGGGGTTCTGACCCCCACCCCCCCACGAAATGTGGAAACTTTATTCTAATTTTTGAGATTGATTGCCAATGGATGGAAAAAAGTCAAAATAAAATCTATTTAACGATATTTTTTACTTCCATCGGTTTTTTTTCTAAAAAGTCAAATATAAAAAATAAATTTGAAATCTTAGTTACACTAAGCGATCAAATTCGATTTGTTTTCTTCGACATGAGGTTTGACTACGGATTCAAAAAGAGAAGGTGATACTGAGCACTCCTGCATTCATAGTTTTTCTAGGTCAGTATCTGTTTTTGATTTAAAGTTTCCTGAATCAGTTTGAAAAGTTAAAAAATTAATAAATATAGAAAAAATTATCGGATCCTTGTAAAATTAGATTTGCTTGAACCTCATTTTTTTCCTAAAACGTGACGTGATGGGAAGTTTTTGACCTCAGATTCGTGTTCAATGTGAAAAATTCTTTCGCAAAAACTCCATCTTATTAGCAAAACCCATGCAGTTTTAGGAGACAATTTTAAAATGTAATTAGTTTTTAACCCATTATTGCTCAGAGCATCATGACTAGAAAGATCTCTTTTAATTCTGTGACTTCACGAATTTAGGGAATATAAGCCAACCTCATCCGGGTTCCTTATCATTGATGGCTCAAATTACCAATGGTGGTCATTTGAAAAAATGAGCCTCTACTATTTTTGGTAATTTTTTTGAGGTTGGGTACATCATCAGTAGTGGGAAGTCAATGAGTTAATGAAATTATGTCCCTCACGATAAAAAAAAATGCATTAGAATGCACATTAAATAACATTTATTTAAAAAATTTAATTAATCTGTGAATTTTTTGTCACTTTTGGCCATTTTTTTGAGGCTAAGATTAAAAAATATCGGAAAATTTTTCCTAAAATTTTAATTTTATAGGGTCCATCAAAAGTATCACCGATTCAATTTATTTATTCGAATGAAACCCCCCCCTCCCCCCCCCCGAAAAAAATTCCTGGCTACGGCCCTGCCCCCTTAAACCTCAAAATGGCGGGACTGATACAGCTCTGTTGACTGGGCTTCTTTTTAATGTTTTTTTTCTTCTTTCAACCATTTGTTCTGTAAAGTTGAATTGAAAAGTTAGCAGAATGGATAACTTTCTGGTCTACTACAACATAAGACCATCATTCTTTAGGAAACAACTTAAAATATGATTTTTGTAAAATTGAAAGTCAAGCAGAGAAACTGAATGTATTTGCTACGCTAATCAAGAAGAGTCTTGACAAATGCTGCTCTCTAACAATCTATCCTGCAAAACACTAGATGAGACACAGATGGAAATATACAATACATTCTTTCAATGAGTGACCATAATTATTTCAGAAAGTCGACCTCCATTTCTACAAAATCGATTCCAATTCTGGCTTCCAAACTTTTTACATACAGACAGCATGTGGTTGGTAACACAATCATTAACTTACCACTTAAAAATACATAAAAAACACCAACCGAGCCAAACCAATTTTTTGTTTTAATTTACATCTATTTTTGCTAGCCACTGTCTGGTTAGCATGAAGTTTAACATTCTCTACTATTGCCGCCTTTCGGAATCAGAAAATCAATGGCTATAAGTTACACACATATATGTAGGTATGTATAATAGTTTGCAGAACAAAAAGGAAATTCCGGTTTTTTTTCGGCTTCAAAGTTTAGTATTGTAAATATTTTAATGAAATTCCCTTTTTAATGTATGTTCTATCCAGATTAACACAAAAAAAAAAAAAAAAACTAAATACACACACTCAGTCAGTCAGTCAGTTAGCCAGACCTCTCAGCCCAAAGGGAATTCCAATTATATCCATAACCTGCCTTAAAGCTTAAAAACACAACAAGAAAAAGAACAAAAACACACACAAAAAAATGAAGAAAGAAGAAACAGAAGAGTTAAATTCCATTTAAAAATTATACAAATTTGCAAACGAATTAATTAACACTTTTCGTTTTTGTTGTAAGAAAAAAAGCAAACCACTAAGTAAAACATACATAACAAAACCCTTCAGCATAAATAGTTACATACATATGGCATTTACTACATATTTACTATTACATCAACAACAACAACGAAAATCATCAACAGCTGAAAAAATAAATATTTACAAGACAGAGACGAAAAAAAGTTTAGTTTAGTAATTTTGTGTTAACACAAAAACCACGGAAAATAAATTAAACGCACGTGTTAATTTTGCACATAAAAAAAAGAACTAGCAACTGAAAAAAAATCTAAGGCATAAAAATTCTAAAGTGCTCATTAAAGAAAAAAAACTAGAAATATATAATTTTATTATATTATATTTTAGTTTTTTTTTGTCGAAGAAAAAAAAATTATTTATGCAAACTATTTTGAAATGAACCGATTTGGCTTTGTCGGTGAACTCACCTGCTGCGTAGCTCATCTCCGTTTCGTCGTCGTTGTTCCATCGCTTCATCTATATTCTTTTTTTTTTAACAATTAACTACATTGATTCACCTGTATTGATATATGCGTGTGTGTGTGTGTGTGTGTGTCCGTTTGTGTTTGGATTTAAATTTACATATATTTTACGCATTTCATATATTTTATATTTTCTAATTCTTACTTTTATTTTAATCAAATTTTTATTAACTATTTTTTAATAATTCCAGAAGCGTTTTTGTGGCCAAAAATATTTTTCTTCTTCTTTTTAACGGGGGAGTGGAATAATACAGCCAATATTTTGTTGAATGAAGACATTATTATTGTTATTATTCTTTTCTTTTGGTGAAATGATATTCATGGAAGGAAGCATTTCGAAGAATACCTTAAACGGAACTCAGCAGAAGGAAATTGAAAGTCGGTTTTGAAGTTTTGTTGTGAATGGATATACAAATTTATAAGCATTTATTTGGTTGTCTTTAATTGGTATTGACGGAGTAATAATTACATTATTATTTTTAATTTATTGATTATGGGGAGAGAGAAAAAATTACCTTTCAAAAGCACCGATTCAAAAATTTTGTATATCTAATTTGATTGAGTAATTTGAAAATATTTAAATCATTGTGGGCGATTTTGAGCTTACATACTATACCAACTTGAAATTCTTTAAAAACATAAAAATGAATACAAAATTTTGGAATCAATCGAGTATTAGTTATTTAAATCGGGTGATTCAACGTCATTTTGGTTCCATAATCTCATTATAGTTTTATATTTCAGTTTCGGCTTACCTCCTGGGATTTAGGAATGTCTTTGTAATCTACTCACTAAAGCCCAAACCAAAAAGTGAAGCTGTACTAAAGGGTTTTCCATTAAGGACATAACAATTTTATCTATTAATAAAACACAGAACTTTTTGAGATATTGAGTTCAAATTTATTGTGGGTGTAGTGCAAGCATTACATTTTATGAATGAAACTCGATTTCGGTCATATGACCACCATGAGCCCGTTTACAGCGATCGATTCTTTGGACCCAATTTTCCACTACTCTCGCACAAATTTCGAACGGAACGTTGGCAATTTCGCGTTTGATATTGTCTTTGAGCTCGTCTAAAGTTGCTGGCTTGTTGGCATAGACCAGTGACTTGATATAGCACCATAAAAAGAAATCCAATGGCGTTAGATCGCATGAACGAGGCGGCCATTCCACCGGATAATTTCTCGAGAAAACGCGTTCACCGAATTTGCTTTTCAATAAATCGATTGTGACGCGTGCTGTGTGGCTAGTGGCACCGTCTTGTTGAAACCACATATCGTTGATGTCAAGTTCATCCAATTCTCGTCACAAATAATCTTTCAACATAACACGATAGCGCTCTCCATTGACGGTAACAAGACGGCCGTTTTCATCCACGAAAAAAATACAGCCCAATCACACCTGCGGCATGAAAACCGCACCAAACAGTAACTTTTTGCGGATGCAACGGTGTCTCAAGAAGCACATGTGGGTTTGTTGCTGAGCAATAACGCATATTTTGCTTATTAACAAAGCCATTGAACCAGAAATGAGCTTCATCGCTGAAGATATATTTTTCGATGAAATTCTTCATTTTCTTCAAGCTTTTTCAGAGCCCAATTGAAGAAGTTTCGGCGTTTCAAATGATCAAGTGGCTTTAGTTCTTGAGTTAATTTCATCTTGTAAGCATGTGTGCCAAGATCTTTTCGTAAAATACGCCACAGTGTCGTTCGAGCGATGCCCAATACTTGAGAAAGACTTGGAATCGACTGATTTGGGTCATTTTGAAAAGATACACTTACGGCTGCGATATTTTCTTCGCTTCGAACGGTACGACGTCTTTTTGGCACCGGAACATCCGTTAGTGAAAATGTGGATTCAAATTTATCAAATATAGCATGCACAGTCTGTCGGGTGGGACGATTATTACGGCCGAAAATTGGAGTAAGCGCTCTTAAAGTGGCGGCCACCGACTCAGAATTTCGGTAGTAATTTTTAATAATTTCCGAATGTTGCTGGTTAGTGAACTTAACCATGATGAAAATGTTGACTTTAACTAACCTTTTTGACATTAACAGTTCATTAAAAAAGTTTAAAGGTGCGTTCATATAAAGATACGAAATTGTTATGTCCCTAATGCAAAACCCTTTATAGTTAGAGTGAAACTTTTAAAGAAATAGGCACCGAAGTCTCTTTCTCGCCCCGTATTTGTTCAAAGATCGAAGCTGCATTCTAGCTAGACCTAGGAAATGTACAGAGAAAACGATTAATAGTATATTTTGGGTCCTGAGATCTTCATCTATGGGATATTGTGGGGATGCAGAGCTAGGCGCTTGTTTACCAACTACCCAGTTCTTCGGAACAACAGCGTCAGCCTAAAACAATACAATTGACTAAAGCTTATGGAAAGCCTCGTCGTTATATTTCGACCAGACTTTCTTTGGTGTGGTACAAGTAAGTATAATGTTTCGAATCGAAAATAATGAATCCACCCTAACCTTGCTTGTAGTTCTCTCACAAGCAATTCCTCGAAAACCGCTCTGAAATCGCTTATTTTTACAAATGAACCCTCTCAAGCATCGTTTTCGTAGCAGATCTTCTTTTTATCAATGGATGTTACTTATCTAGAATTAACCTAGGGGGTTAAGGATTTGAAGAAGAATTCTAATCTAAATTTTGAAAATCGATGTTAGATTATGTTTATGGAATATGTTGAGTTTGATATTGATGAGAGTCATTTGCAATGATGAGGAAACGGAAGAAAGTCTGCAGCTTGGGTAGAAAGTCTTTTCCATTGGTCATCTCTACGAGTGAGAAAGTGAGAGAGCCCATCTTTATTTTAATTAGGGGAATTCCTATTGATAGTATTTGACTAATGTCTACAGCTGCTCGACTTGATAATTGGCAGACTTTTTTAATACCTTAAATGCTGCAATGGCTCGGAACCTAAATTAGGCTAATACCAAGCCTATGGCTTGGAAATGGTATTAAGTCATAGTCATTGTCTAAAGCTATGAATATACTTAGCTATATTAGAGTGGAATATCAAAGCTTACTATGTATTTTCCAATCTGCTTTTGTTAGGAACAGTATGTCGTCCACGAAGTTCATTTTGGGGGTCTAATGAATTCGTCCTATTTTTCCACGTCGAAGCTTCCCTTCTCTCCACTTTTATTTTGGGGGCAGGTATACTTGGTGGTAAGTCTGTTTCACATCAAATTTGGTGGGAAATATGATGAGAAATATTCTGAGCGGAGCCTATGGTGCAATCCGGGAGTCATTCTTAGGAGTTTTACACATATTTTCTATACAGACAGCTCCAAAACAATAATTGAAACCAGTTCTGGTTGGTACATGGACGAGAAGAATAGGTACTTCTTCATTATAGGAGATATGACAACGGTAGTCCAAACAGAGATCTTTGCTTTTTTGATTGTAACTTGCTGGATAATCGAAAACGTTTGGCAAGGAAAATGCATAGCATTCTGCAGTGACAGTCAGGCTGCACTAGAAAACCCCGCCAATTTTTCGAAGATCGTAAGCAAGTGTAAGGGAAAACTTAATAGTGTCGTGAGACTAAATAAGTTATGTCTGATATGGGTGCCAGCATACTTCGACGTACCTGCCAACGAAATGGCAGATGAATTGGACAATCGTGGCTGTTCGGCAAATCCAATGGCCCCGGAATCAATCATCGGCGATAGTTTGGCAAGAACTATGCAATGGATCAACGAACTCATTAGTTATACTCACAGAGAAAGCTGATACTGTGTCGATTCCTGCAAAACTACAAAGTTCTTTGTAAAAGAACCTAACAGGAGAACAGTTGACGTTCTCCTTCATCTGGGCAGAAAGGATCTGCGTATCCTGGTGGGTTCAATACAATACATTTAGTCAGCATATGGCCAACATGTCATGGCCGTCATAACCGATCCGGCATGTATATCCTGCCTGCTGCTGGGTATTGTTTTGCTCTCTCTTTTCCCCTA
This sequence comes from Toxonevra muliebris, assembly GCA_963691655.1. Taxonomy (NCBI): domain Eukaryota; kingdom Metazoa; phylum Arthropoda; class Insecta; order Diptera; family Pallopteridae; genus Toxonevra; species Toxonevra muliebris. Next base: position 114,621,018 of record OY829326.1, on the reverse strand, counting down.
CCTAATCTTCTTAGGTTCTTAAAGAGATCAAGAAATTTGAAGGGGTTGAAAAATTATTTTTTCCTTTTCCTCTTCTATTTTCTCTTCTCCTTTTCCTCTGTCTGGGCAAAGTAGAATGGTCCAAAAGACTGAGTGCTGTGGAAGGCCTGTATTCTTCTAGTCCACCTATAATCTATAATTCTATTCGAATGAATGTGAAAACCATGATTTGATATTTTCCATAGACTTTTTCTCCCAATTATATAGATTAGCTTGTTTACAAAGTGGTTATTAAGACATGTATTTTTTATTTTCAAGTCGCCGTGGGGCAGTGGTTAATGTACTAGGTACCTACGTGCTCGGTGCTCTGGTTTGGCTGGTAATTGCAAAACTTTCATTTTCGGATTTGTCTTAACATTGTAAGTCTTTTCCACTCGTGTACAAATGTAACTCATACAACATGAATGGACGTGAAAAGCTCTGAAAAGGTCTGGGCCTTCCATGGGCTGTTGTACCATGATAGAAAAATAAGAAATTTCTCAAACTGAAACACCTATCGGCTTCAGATCTCAGCAACAAAAAGTCTCAGGATAAGCCAAAAAATTGTCGAAAATTTGATTAGTGTTAATTTCTAGTTAGGATCCAATATTTTTTTTTTGTCAACATGATTGCTTCCAACAAATTCCATACAGTATTACCTTGAAACTACCAACAGACATAATCCTAAAACAAAGTTCAATAATTTGTATGACAAAAACAAAAAACACACTCTTGCTTTTAAGAAAAATAGACATAAAAAAATAAGCAAACTATTTCCGCCAATGTTTAGCCAAAAAAAAAAACCGAAAAAAAATAAAAAAAAAAACAACTACAAAATCCCAAAAGCGAATTACTTCAAACTACAAAATCACCTCAAAACTCATAAAAACGCCAAAATTCGTTTTCAGAAATGTTTGTCAAACCCAAAAAATCGCAACAAAACAGAAGAAGAAACAACAACAAAAGATAGCAAAAAAAAAAAAAACAAGTATAAATTAACTTTACTATAATATTAACGCTTTTGGTTGTTCGCTAATATTATTATTATTTTTTTTGGTCGGTTACTGCTGTGGCTATTTTAGCCAGAGGCCAAATCTAAAAAAAAAAAAAAATCAACTACAACATTGGCAAATCTTGTTGTAGTTATTGGCAAAAATCATTCAATTCAATTTAGTTCAATTCAGTTCAGTTCAAAAAACCGTGTGAAATTTTCTTCAATCTTTCATACAAACAAAAGCCGAACCAAATCAAGAGTACGTTGATTTTTCATATTTTTATTTAATTTTATGAGATTCTGTTGCTAGCTGTGAAAAAATATTAAGAAATTAACATTTTAATAATTACAAATATACCTACATTAATTTGCATATGAAGGTACAACCAACGAAAAAGAATTGGTAGATGATGTTTTACCAACAGTTTTTCAAGAATCACTTTCGCAGATTTCAGTAGCCCAGAATAGAATTACAGAGTTACACTCTGCCGTGTTTTATATCAGTCAAACAGGGTAGCCAATTGAAGAGATTTTTTAAGGTTCCATGGAAGCTTTTTCCATAACTTCAAGCTTTCGGGAAATATGGGTTGAATAATGTTCAGAAACATGTTTTACCGTAAACTCTTATGTGTGAGCTCAAATTGAAACTTGAAACTTAATCTGTTTTATAAACTTTCTGATTAAATGCTTTTAAACTAAAATTGCCATGGCTGTTGATGCCGAATAATTCCTGATAATAGATAATACCAATAAGTATTTTTTCCCAAAACTCAAAATTCTGAAGAACTACATTAGCTATTTAAAAAACTTCTGAATAATTTATTTTGCACTGGTGTAAAATATGAAACTTCAATATTTTATAAGTTCAAAAAAAGTGCTTGAAATTTGTTTTAAAGCTAATTTAAATTTAATGAATTTGCGTATAATTTAAGTAGTCAAAACTACTTATTATGCATATGCCAAAAAAAAAAAAAACAGAAAAAATATTAATGAACAAAAAACTTTTTTTAATGATAAATGATTTTACGACTTTACTTTTCACAAAAAAAAAAAAAATCATAAATGATTTGCAAAAAAAAAAAAAACGATGGTAAAAACTTAGCAAATAAAAAAACTGTGCTAAAAATAAACATAATTTAGATTTATTGGTTGCTATACGCATTTTTATTATACCCAAATATTTAATCTAAACTAACTCTTATATAATTGACAATATCACGTGACATCTAATATCAAAATGAAATCAAACCTCGAAGCTTCCTTTTCGTTCTTTTGGAATTCCAATTAATTTTCCATTTATTGCGTAATACAGGAAATAGAAAAAAAATGTTGATTTTGATTAGCTGCAAAAAAATACAAAAATTAAACTCAAGTACCTACCTACCTACCTAAACTATGCACTATGATGCCTTCTTCTAATCTGAAGTTTGAAAAATATTGAGCAAAAATCAGCGGTTAACGTATTGATCAAATGAAATGTCAATCATTCTCGTTCGTTGAAGATAAACATACTCAAAAAAAAAAAACAAATACAAAAAGAAAAACAAAATTGGATACAATATGTTTTGATTGTTAAATCAGAAAAAAAAAGAAGGGATGTATGTACAGATTTGATTTCGAATACAGTATTCACATAATAAGTGCATCCCAAGGGTCGAACCTTGAAAAACTGAGAGATTTTTCAGAAACTATAAACATGGAAAATTTTATTAAACTCAACAAAATTTAAACAAATATCTTGAATGAATGAATTGGTGATATTATCCTATTGGAAATCATGCAGAAGGATTAAAACTTCCAAATAAATGAGAAAGAACAGAAAATTGTAACTATGCAAATGCCTGACTCTTACGAAGAACTAAAGTCGTCTCCAATGGTTTAAAAGATATGCCTGATACTCAAATTAGAAACTCACTCAGTTTTTCGAAAAGCACTCGATGATTAAATTAATTTCAAGTACAGATCTGATTGCAGTAAGTGCCTTGCTCCTTTCACATCATATCACAATACGTCTTTATGGTCTAAGTGTGTTGGCAGCTGAAGAAAGCCAATTTAACTTAAGCAAAGTTAAACTTCGGAAGCTGATAGGGCATTGCAAATTCACGGAATGAATAGTTAAAAGATTCCACATACATTTTCGGCAAAAAGGCCAGTTCGACTCCATATGGAACTAATGAAGTTATGGTGGTCTAAACATCACCATGGCGTAGTTGTTAGTGAGATGAGGTGACCTGCTGTGCAGCACAAAACACCAAAATTTAAAATTAAAATTTTTCTACACAGCACCACCTCTTGGCTGGCAATGGGAAACCTCCAAGAGTAAATTTTTGCCTAAGAAAAACTTTTTACTTCGTCATTCGGATTCCACATAAGACTGTAGGTGCCTTCCATTCGTATACAAATAGAGCTGACACAATATGTTTGGACGCCAAAAGCTTGGTCTAGGGCCTTCATAGGTTTTTGTGAAATAAAAGAAGACAGCAAATTCACAAAACTTAGAGCTTCAAGCTAACAACTTTCATTCTTAGAACTACTCTGGGATTATAAATTTTTAATGAAGCGGGTTTAAATAAAGTGCTATAATTTGTGGAATATTATGCACAGCATATGTTGACTGGAAAGGAACTCAGATATAAGTGGACTGGAAAGGAATTCAGAAATCAGAGCTCAATCCAGATCACTCCAAAAATATGATCAGAAACTCATTCCAAAATTCTAATAAAAATTCAGACGATATTTAGACCAAAATTAACAACAATAAACCAATAGAGTATTTTTTCCTGTTGAGGGCCCTATCTATCCGACCTACCAAATTTTGCAAGAGCCGTTTCACTACAATAACGACTAACTATGGATTCGGTGTTCGCCACAGTGCTCAAGACATTTTAGTAAGAAAGACATCATTATACAGGGTGACAATCGTAAAGTGACGCACACATTTCAGCAGTTATTTTCAAAAGGACGTACTTCCATTAAGTACAATTAAGTGTTAACATTGCTGAATATATAAGCATTCATTTGAACCCCACCTCATTCAATATAACCTCCTTTAGCCTGCACACATGCCTTCAATCGATCCGGAAATCGTAGGACTGTTCGCCGCAGGACTTCCTGATCAATTTCAGTCCAGGCTTTCTCTAATGAATTTGTCAGCGACTCCAGACTGTGGTGTTGAGATGCACAAGCCTTACTCTCTAAAATACTACAAATAGAGTAGTCCATTGGATTCAAGTCTGGGGAGTATGGTGGCCATTCTTGAGATGTTATGATTCCAGAAAAATTGTCTTTTATCCATGTTTGCGTTAATTTTGCCATGTGGGAAGGTGCAGAATCTTGCTGGAAAGTCCAGTTTTCATTTCCAAATGTATCTTGGGCCCAGGGAAGAACATGTTCATTTAAAATGCTCCGATAAACAACCAGGTCAATTTTAACACCCTCTTCAACGAATATTAGAGGGGTTCTGGCATTAGCGGAAACTCCAGCCCATACCATAACGGAAGCTGGCTTTTGAACTCGGCCAACAGTCCTATTTTGTTGCGATGATGATGTTAGCCACATTCGGTCATTTTGCGCATTGAAATGTTGTTCAACCGTGAAAATTTTTTCATCTGTAAACAAGATATTTTCAACATTTTTTAACACGGAGGAGCGTAGCAACGCCTTGCATCTTTGCAGTCGCAAATCTTTCTTTTTTTGTGTCAGATCTTGAGCTTTTCGGAGCTTGTACGGCTTAAGATTAAGCATTGATTTTGCAATGATTCACACTGTTTCACGGTTTACTCCCACTTCCTTAGCGATTTTTCTCATTGAGCGCCTTGGATTTCACTTGATTTGTTTATGAATTTTTTCTGTTAAACCAGTAGTGGCAACTGTTTAAAATTTTCCCCGGTCTCTATCTCCAAAACCCCCAGTTTCATTATATCGAATAATATGTCGGTCTACCGTACGACTTGACAAATTTAAAGCCTTTGCAATTTGTCGGCTACTATAATTTGCCAAATGAAATTTCATAATTTCACGACGAATATTTTCCTTGTTCATTTTTATGGAAATTTCAAAATGTAATAACAAAAATTCAAATGAAATTAAAAGCAAAGCCAATGGTGAATGAATTTGCTTTTTAAATTAAAGTAACGGTAAATAGCAAAGCTTGCTGCAGAGTATTAAACTTGCGTCACTTTACAATTGTCACCCTGTAAAATCGTCTAAAGCTTTTGGGATTAATATAGTAGTCCTTTCAAATTTTTGGAATGAAAACAACTTTTACCAACCTCCATTGTTGAGGTATGTGAGCGACGAGTGCCAAACTGGAGTGAAGATCTTCTTCTAAACCGGTAGGAATTACAGCATACATTCTTTGAGAGCAACTGGTAGTATGCCATCCAGACCCGCCGATTTGAAGCTGTCAAAGAAAGTAATAGCAAATCTAATTGCATCTTCATTTGCCACGGCAACCCACCAGTTACGTTGAGAAACTGTCGAGCTGACCCTCCCTGCTTTTTTGATTGAACACAGTTGGTTGGGCTGAACCTTTCTGAGGGTTTTTGTCAACCTAAATTTTTCACACATGGTTTCAATACCGCTGCAAAAATTTCTAAAGGAAGCCTTTTTCGAATCTGAAATAAGTTTTTATACTCCTTTTGTCAAACAAGAATTCATTGCCTAAATCCAAGACCTGAACTCAGGTCAAAAGTCGGACAAACAATCAGACTAAATTTTAATGAAAATTCAAACCAAAAACCAGTCTGAAATTCAAATGAAAATTTAAACTTCTGATCAAAAATCGGACCAAAGACAGATAAAAATTTTAGATCAAAGTTCGGACCAATTTTCAGACCAGACCAATCTTCTGATAAAAAATAATTCAATCCCAATTCAAATCAATATTTAAACTCAATTCTGACGAAAAACCCAACTAAAAGTTAGACCTAGAATCCAAAATAACTTCAGACCAAAAACCAAATCAAAGGTCAGACCAAAACTTAGACTATTTATTCAGACCAAAACTTAGAACTAAACTAGAACAACAAAATAAACCATAAAATCAACCTAAAAGCAACTGGAAAACTATATCAAGCGCTGAAGCTTCAGATTTACCGTATCGGCCTGGTAACCTAATGGGCAACTGCCATTGTAACTTTAGTACTGAAAGAAGTATCTTTATTTGGGCGATGAGCTGCTACTATTTTTATACAAGCTTTCAGGAGAATTATAGCACTTTTCAGAAAGCATCGTCATGGTATTTAATCTAAGCTTCTTCGTTTTTTTTCTCCCTCTCCAATTGGGCTTTAAAGGGATTACTGTGCGGTGATTTTCAACTACTTCGTATATATAAGTATTTATGTATGTTTTTAAATGCTAATTTTATGAAAAATCAGAGTTTCTCAAATCAACCAATAAAATCCCATTTAAATAGTTTGTTACATGCTAGGGTGATGCATAAGTATACAATAGCAGCGGTTATTTATTTAATTTAGCTACTACATAAATATGTGAAAAGGGTTGACTATATCAAACACCGAATGAATGAATTGCTAAACATTTTTCAAGACGAAGAACTCTTCAACAGAAAGAAAAGTGTCAAAATGTCAATTTTGTATAGAGAACACATTAGACCCAAAAAAAATCTCATTCCATTCTAAGAACTAATAAAAAAAACGAATCTCAACATATTCATTGATATTTTGGTAACGCATTGAACGTAAACAATTGAAATGCGTTCACATGCCTGCCACACACTACACACAACTCACAGTCATTCATTTCAATTAAAATTCAACTAAATAAATTACTTAGTTACTCAGGAAGGTGCAAAGTAGTTTTGGACACTGAGACGGAGATTCGAAGAGTCACAATCAAAACAAAAAAAAAGACGAATTTCATACACGTATTGTTGAAAACATAAAAATATACAAAAGAAATATAAAAAACTACATGGGTATCCGTACATGAACGGAGTATCTATTCATAAAAAGTTCACCGCACCGATTCAGCACCTAGTAAGTTGGGGCTCCTAGTGCGCAAATATCCATACCAGTTAGAGCTCAAAATTTTTATGTAGCCTTGCTACGCATGCGCAATTATTAGTTTGCGTACGTTTTATGTTTTAGAATATAATAATATTACTAGGGAGCCATACATACATACATAGGCACATAGTGTCTTCATTGCGTTCAGGAATTTTGATATTGAAAAATTCTTTTTTTTTCAAAATGTGCAAAGTGTAACTATTTACATACTTATATACACAAATATGTATGTACATACATATTTATGTCTATCTACGAGCTACACGATACACTTGTTACTTGGCAATTATTTACAACAGAAAAATGTAGTACTAAATATTCTACGATATTCCACATGTGTACATATGTACGTAGAATTTATGATGATACTTCAGGGGACTATACTTGTAGGTAATAAAATGTAAGGTAGGTACGCACAAACATAATAAAATAGTAGTAGTAATAGTTATTTATCCTATAGTGATATCAAATGTTCTTCCAGTTTGCTGCGCATCAAATGCGCTTCTTTTATAAGCAGGTTAAATTCGCTATATGAAACGTTCGTTCTCATTGCTTTGTTATATACGAGCACACAACTACGGAAAAATAAAACATAAAATGGATTCGCCTCTATAAAAAAGAAAAGATTTTAAAATTTTCTGTCTCTCTCGATCTTCATTCCTTACTTCATACTGTATCATGTTCTTCAAGTTCTGAATTGTGAATATAAAATGCGCATCTTTTTTCGCACATGCCATATAAAAAATAATGAAAAGCTCTGAAATTAGTTCAGTGTATAAAAGGATGCGCTTTGACTTTTCCACAGAGGCTCATAAAATGGCCGCTCGCCACTGTTGGGTATGTAAAAAATTAACTGATAGCAACTAGTTAGCAACCGTTTTCAGTAATAGTGTATCCGTATACATACATACCTATATGGTAGAACACAAGGGAAAATTAAATATGTTGTGGTAATAAAAAGTAGTAAAGGTTCCTTGTAGAATTATAAAAGTTCACCTGTTCGTTTTTTAGATTTCATTTATTTTTTTTCTCACTCATTCATATCTGCGTACGGTCTACAAATGTTTATATTAAAAAGCACTTTAAATGTAAAATATTTAAAAATAAAGTAAACTTTTTTATGATTTCATACGCGTTAGCATAATTATTCTTTGTGTGTTTGTTTTTTATGTAATGCAATTTTAAATTCTATTTATTATGCCGCCTGAGTGCCTGCGGTGACAAAATGTGACAAATTTTTTAGCTGATTTTTGAATTTTTTTCCTTGAATGTTTTTCATTTATATTTTTATTTTTCTTTTTTCAACAATGAGTTTCAATTTATGTTTTTCTATTCATAACATGTCAAATGGATTAATACTTTCTGGTTAGGATTTCCTATTTGTTGAATTCTCTATATCTCACAGGGAGAGAATGACAAATTAATTGCACGCTATCATTTCCATAGATAACACAGAGATTTTTCAACGGTTTTATACTCAGTTTTTCTGCATCACATCCAGTTCTCCCACAAAATAAGCCTGAAGTCGGAAAAATGGGGTCTTCAGGGGCTATTAAAAAATTTCTTTATTTGAACAGATACGAATTTGATGTCTTAAGCAAAGTTGTTAAGCACAAAGAGATAAACAATTTTTGTTCAAATGCTTTTCCTCTATCTCGTACCCTTCCTCTTGAAAATGGGGGTTTAAACCCGTTGAGAAAACTAATATACTATTTTCGGAAAAAAGGTTCCGTGTAAAAAATTATATGGGGTCTCAGAACATCAAAATAATGAACGAGGTATACTTTTTCCAGAATAATGCAAAAACCGAATTTTTTGCATTGGAATCGAGCCACTCACACTATCTAATAATGGAACCGTTTGTTGTTGTAATTACATTAAGCTTCCATGTAGAGCCAACAAAAATTTAAAAAAAAATTAGTTAATTGATTAAAAAAAAAAAAAAGTTTTGACCCATGGTTAATCCCATGTGGAGGCACCAAAAAAAATTTTTTTAAATCAATTATATTTTTTTTTAAAATTTTGTTGGCTCCACATGGAAGTCTAATACAATTACAACAACAAGCGATTCCATTTTTTACTTTTCTAGTGTGAGTGGCTCGTTCCTAATGCAAATAATTCGGTTTTTGCATTATTCTGGAAAAAGTGTACCTCATAGGTTATTCCAATTTTCTAAAACCCCCTATATTTTTTTACAAGGAATATTTTCTCCAAAAACAGTATAATAATTTTCTCAACGGTTTTTGTTTTATCCGCTATTTATCGAAAAGGGGGGTTTAAGCCCCCATTTTCAAGAGGAAGGGTAAGGGGATGAAGGAAAAGCACTTGCCCAAAAATTTTTTATCTCTTTGTGCTTAACAATTTTGCTTCAGACATCAAATTCATATCTGTTAAAATAAAGAAATTTTTTAATAGCCCATGAATACCCCATTTTTCCGAGTTTAGACCCATATTGTGGGAGAACTGGATGTGATGGGAAAAACTGAGTACGTAGTCGTCATCAGCGACCCTAAATTACTATAAAACCGTGGAAAAATCTCGCGCATAAGACAAAAGTTGAATTTTTGTTGCACTGTGTAATCAATCAATTAAGAGTGTCACAATACGTGGTGTTATTTAAGTTACAGTCGTGATGAAGATGTAGGAATCTTTAGATTTTAGGGATGAATATTTCACCCTCTCTTACTGTTCCGCTGGGAATAGTTCTGCCTTTAATGTATAATAAGTAAAAATATAAATCTAATAAATAACACTGTTCGACAAAATTGATGCCTGGGAAAATGCTAAATTTAAGGTAAATATAGCAATATTTGGTTCATTAATTCTCAATCAGAAATAAGAGCTTTTCATAAACCTATTTTGTGTTGTTTTGGCCATAATTATTCCTACTTTTCTTGAGTCCCTTTTACAAGTTCTGAGGTTATAGAAAAATTTCAATTCAGAAACAGTAAGGACTGTAATTAACATAAGCAAGCTGTCATTGTAACAGTTGTCAGCTGAGAGACATTATTAGTCTCTGCCAAAACTGCACCATCATTTTAAAAAGTGAGATTCTCCGAGTTTGAATCGAAATCAGTCAGTATGACAGTCAAACTGTTTGTCATGCCACGGTTTGCTTGGCTATGCGAATAATCGCCATAAACCTTGACGACCAAAAATCGTTTCTATTTTAGGCAATAGACCTCCATTGAACTTATTGACCTCAACCGTGAGACTTTGATGATGTTGGAAGAGCAATGATCAACTCGTCTAATATTTCTCGTATTCGCCAAGTCAGTTAAGATTATGAGATTTTTCGATATCGTATTGCATTATTCCTTAATTTTCGAACTATGATGCTGGTGCTATCTATTTTGGCCGCTTCGAATTGGAGCCATATTTCCCAATCCCAGACTTAGCTAACGAAACCGTTAGATTTTCATGGGCTATATCAGTGTAGTGTAAAATTTATGGTTTTATCAAACTCTATTACGGATTTTTCAGATTTAAGTCCTTATACGTAGCAAAAAAATAGTTTAAGACTTAATTAATGCCGTCATCTTTTGTAAAAAAAAGTGAGATAGTTTTCTTCATTATTTACTAGTGGCTGAATCAAAGCCGAAATCATAGACATATTTAAAAGGGTAAAGATTTCATATCCCTGGCTCTTCCATTCAACTGAAAATGAGGCTTCACGCTGTTTCAGTGGCAGTTCAAGTTGGCGTACAACTATTGTTCAAAGTAAAGTGGAGGCCGCGGCATTCTTTAGTTCGTTATTGGCTAGTTAAATAGGCTGTGACCTCTTTCAAACCTTTTAAATCTCCTGGGGTTGACGGGATCTTTCCGACTATTCTTCAGAACTGTCTAGAAGAGATCCTCAATCACCTTCTTACACTTTCCTGGAGAAAGGTGAGAAATGTTCCTGCCTCTGGAACTACCCAAATCATATACACCAATCAGTCATACATCTTTCCTACTTAAAGCCATGGAAAGTGCTTGATTTACACATTAGATCTAAGCTCGCAAATACGATGCCACTCCTCGTTGGCAATTCGCGTACTCTAAAGCTAAATGCACCGAAGTTACACTTCATTGGCTTGTTAGTAAAATCGAAAAACTCTTCCAATGTAAAGAGATTGCGCTATGTACCTTCCTTGACATTGAAGGTGTTTTCGATAATACTCGCTTAGGTTCAATGTCCAGAGCTTTTGAACGTAAAGATCTTCACTCTCCTACTATTGCCTGGGTGGACGCCATGCTAAAGGAACGTGAAATCATGTCTATTGTTGGCAATGCTTCCGTTTGCATCAAGCCATTAAAGGCTGCCCACAAGGGGGCGTTCGGTCGCCCCTTCTTTGGTCCTTGGTAGTTGATTAACTCTTCATTAAACTAGATGATTGTGGTTACGTATTAATCGGCTATGCAGATGATCTAGCCAGATATCATTGCCTCTAGAAAGTTAATTCAACCACTACAGAAGTGTATCAAAGAAGAGTTATCAATAAACCCCAATAAAGCAATTTTTATTCCCTTCTCTAGAAGATATAACAACTGGACCTTGGTCTCATATCCATCCAAAACGCACTTGTTGAATACTCTGACGAAGTTAAATACTTGAGTATCATACTCGATAAAGGATATAGTTGGAGCTCTCACCACAATAACATCCTCGTAAAATCCACTAGGGTTTTTTGGGCTTGCAGAAAACTGTTTGGTAAGTCCTGGGGTCTTATCCCCAAAATGATTTTCTAGCTGTATACTACGATAGTTAGGCCAATCGTAGCATATTACTGTGGTAGCCTAAGGTCAATTTTCGACTATCAGCAAACTTAACAAGCTCCAAAGGCTTGTCTGTCTCTCAAACACAGGGGCTATGCAAAATTGTCCTATTCCTGCGATTAAGATGTCGATTGGACTTGCACATCTGTACATCCTCATAAAGGAGATTTCTGCAATTCAAAATTTCATCCAATTTACTAAGAGGTTCCACCGGTTATCTGTCCGTTCTTAGTAAAATTCCTAATACTCTAATCTGCTCCGTGTAAAAGGTGCTGATATTATAATCTTCTCTGACAGCCAAGCGGCTGTCAAGGTACTTTCATCATGGCGCTTCACTTCGAAGCTAGTGAAGGAGTGTTTTGAGAGTCTACCCGTAACAAATTCACGTTTTGTTGGGTACTATGCCTCTGTGACATTATAAGTAATGTTGCTGCTGATAAACTTGCTAGGCAGGGCTCAGTGGGTTTACACACAGGCCCCGGTCTATTCTGTGGAATCGGCTGAACTAGTTCCAAATCTATCATAGAAGTGTTGGCTAGGGACAATGGAGCTATCTTATTGGCATTCCGTGCAAGGCCTTAGTCAGGCAAAGAAGCTTGTTCTTCCCCTCGCTCTCACAAAATCCCTGAACTTAAATTAAACGATTACTACACCCAGAGAAATACTTACCTCGTTTGAAGAAAAACGGCTATCAAATTGAGGAAAAATGGGAATGATTTGGCGCCATAGAAACGGTTTCCTCATTTAGATATACAAAATTTCTTTGAATTGAGGAAATATTTTTTCTTTATTTTAGAGAAAATTTTCTTTGAAAGAAGGAAGTTTTCTATAAATTAAGGAAATATGTCTTCAATTTGTAGAAATTGCGTTTTCAAATGAATAATATTTTATTTCAATATGAGAAATTGTATATAATTTAGGTAAAATTTTCCTCAGTTTGAGGAATAATTTTCCATAAATTGAAGCTTACTACCTTTTAAGAAAAAAAATCCTCAATTTATGGAATATTTTCTACAATGTTGTTTTAATTAAAAGGCATAGAAATCATATTTTTTTTACTTGCATTCATTTATTATTTTATTTTTAATAAGTATTAAGGTTTACATTCATACGTATTTTTACATACACTACAGGCGTCGTCGCCTTGAAATGATCAAAAGATCCTTATAGCCATCAAAAAATTATAAATTGAAATTTATATCTTTTCAATACATATTATTTTTTTTTTTTTCACAATATATATATATTTTTTTCACAAATTATATCAACAGCCACAAACACAACCGCTTCGCTTGAAATAGAGACGCCGATTAAAAAATTCAAAAGAAAAACAAAGCATACGCGATTGTCTGCTAAGGCCAAAAGAGTAAAGCTAGTTTTTTGTGTATACCAAAATATTGTATGGAGAACATTTTTGGTATATTCGTCTCTTTCTTACATTTTCTATGCAACTAAATTTGTAACAATGAAGAAATAACTTACTTCAAATTGAACACCATGGTTCCATGAAAGGGGCACATTTTTCTTCATTTTGAGGAAACTTTTTCTTTGTTTTAGAGATGGGTATTTTTCTGGGTTTAGTAGACTTTCTGTCTGGCCACTATGTGGTCAGATAACACCTAAGTACATTAGGTCTCTCTAATGTGACAGAGTGTCGTCTATGTATGGAGAATGATGAAACGATATATCACATTCTGTGTGAATGCCCACTCTTGGCTCGGCAAAGAAGGCGTAGTTTCAGCAAACCGAACGCCATCAAAACTTCTTCCACCAAATTTGTTCTAGCTTTCATTAGAATAGTAGATCATCTTTTATCTTAATTTTTGGTACAAAAGATCTTTTAAGTCGTAGTGCTTGACTTTCGAGTCGTCCCAACCGCTTATTAGTATTAATTGGTTCGTTTGGAATAAAATTGGTGCAGAAAATAGAGGTTTTTAAAAAAATTCAGCCATCGCTTATTTCGTTTGCCATCTATTATCTGCTAACGTACCACTTTTGAGAGCCTCACGTACCACTTGGTGGTGAGATTTCAATTTTTTTTTAAGGATACCGAAATTTACTTAATTTTTAGGTTTCAAATTTGAATGCCTTAAGATTTTATAAGTGAACTCGATCAATATTTCATTCAAAATGTTAGATATCCTTAAAAGAATTGCCCGTATGTTGTAGTAAAACACTTTCTATTTCATTAACAAAATAAACAAAATTAAATAAAAATACTCCCTAAGACCTGCCATATACTATATGTGTTTGTGTGTGTATGCCTGTAAGTATTTGAGTAAATTATAATCATTAATATAAAGTCATTTAGAAACTTTTACCCTCAAATGAATAATGTGCGTGTCAACAATTCATTTTGTTGTAATAATAATGAAAAAAAAAACATTTAATTTAAAGTACGAGTACAACTAAATTTACTATGTAAATTACAATATTTACTTTTTATGTTTATTTTTAATAAAGGCATGGAAAGGCGCAAAGACTAAAATAAAAACTCGGAAACCCAGAAAAAACTTAAGCGCGGTATTAAAGCATAGCATATTTCAAATACAGGCAGTAAATTTTAAGATAACCTTCCAGCGCGAACGAGTTTATTAAATAAGCGCGTTAGAGAGGGAAGGAAAGAAAGAAAGACCGAATGAAATCATGAGAGAAAGAGGGAGAGTGTGTTGTCCACCGAAACATGCAATATTGCTAACTTTGTACACCGTGACGAGGTGAAGTTGCTGCTGTTGTTGTTATTGTTGCTCCTGTTGTTGCTGCTGTTGCAGCAATTTCGTGACTTTGTGGCAGCAGCGTGTTTTATTCTTTACTTGTTTTCTTTTCTTTTTTTTTTTGTGTAACTTGCAACTTAAATTTGCGTGGCGTGGCTTGGCGTGGCATGACGAGGATAACGAAGACAGAGTAAGTATCGTTTATGATATAAAAAAATTTGTACTTGTGTATATATATAAAAAAAAAATGAAGCAGAAAAAGTTTAATGCCGCGTTGATGCCACTGAAGTCACAGGAAGCCGCAGGAAACGGAAGTTTCTACTACGTGTTCTTGCGGTGAAATAAGGTAAAGTGCCGTGCCGCAATTAGACGATATAAAAATTTTATTTTAAGTGGACGAGTTAAAAAAAGATTGAGAAAAAAAAAGAAAATCCAACGCGACGCCAATAATTTGAATATACTATAAAAATTAAAAAAGAAAACATTTTTAATGATAATAAAATGAAAGAAAAACTTAAATGAGACGCTGATTGCATAAATTATGCGAATTTTTTTATTTAGCAAAAACGGAATGGGAAGGGCGGGTACACCTGTTTGAAGAAAAGCGTCGCCGCGAATGTTTCACTGACTTGACATATTAAATAATAAAATTTGAAAGAGGCAGTTCTATGCTATCATGAGCCTTATCCTTGCTTGAATTTTATGCAAAAAAAAAATGATAACAATACCCAAAATATGAAATTTAATATTAAGCACAGAAACAAAAATTTAAATGGAACACCGGAATTACAAAAGAAATAAACACAAACGAAGGATTGAAAATGCATAAAAAACATCAACAACAACTACCAAAAAAAAAAAAAATGATAATAATGAAAAATGTAAACGAGTATTCAAATTTCCATGCACTTAAGGTAGTTGAACTCTACGCTGAACTTCCTGTATGCATTATTTAAGACATTAGTCCGTCTGTGTCTGTACAGATATTTCTCTTACATTTAATTGTTTTCTTCTGCATTATTTTGGTAAACTAAAGTTAAATGTTTGGGTACAGTACATCACAAAATGCCTTGAAATAAGCGAAGACTTCCATTTCCTTTTACTATTCAATTCCCAATTAAAAAATTAAAAAAAAAAACGCAGTAAGTGCATCTTGTCTTTAATGACCTCTGCTGAAATTTTTTGCAAAATATTTTTGTGGAACACTTTAACCCTTAAATATTTTTTTTTTTTATATGGGTATAGGGGAATGGCTTAAAATATTCTGAAAAAAGATTCCTCGTAAATCTTTAGAATGGATTTCTGAATACAAGATTCATCTTAAGTGTGGATTTTCACATGATTTTTGATATCATTTGATGCTATTTTTGACAAAAATATGAAAATTTCAAACCACTGAATATAAAAAAATTGTAATCAATCCAGCTAGGGTTTTACTACCCCTAACTAATACTTTCATATGAGACAGGTTCCGTTGAGGCCCAAAAATGTTGCACTATGTTATTTATAAAATTAACTTTATTTAACCCTTAAATGCCCATAGTATCAGTGAAGATACTACCTTTCAAAATGCCTTTTCATAGTTTTTTTTTTTTTACCAAACTTAATACCAATACCTTTTCTGTAAATTTTATAATAACACACCTTTCATTTGAAAACATTTCTGTCCTTATAAATTTATAACTTTATAAATTATAGAAATTAAAAACTAAGAAAAAATATTTTTCCAAAATTAAATAAAATTGTCGTTTTTCAGAATACATATTTCAAGATTGATTTTATTAAAAACTTTATTTGCTAGAAATATTTATCTGTCATATTTTTTTGTAATTTTGGTCAAGTAAAGGTAAAACATAGTAGGGGAGTGTCGTCATGGTCGGGGCGCTGTCAGGGTCGGGACAGTGTCTTTTCTCCGTTATAACTCACTGACGTCCATTAAGTCAATATACAGTATTGTTTGTCATGACAAAAGCTAACTTTTCATATCATTTTGAGTTTAGAGTGTGAAGTGTATATAAGTGTTACGTGACCGCGTGTTAAAAGAAGAATAAAAAAACAATTTTAACAGTGCCAGAAAAGGTGGATTAATTTTAAAAATAACATTTAAACATCAAAGTAAGTGAAATTAAATTGTTCGATAAGGTTTAAGAAGTGGAAATGCATAGCATTTCACATTTCAAGGAGTTTGCATCACGCTAATAGTTATGCTGTAAATGATGCGAAGCTAAATGACCAATGTTGTCAGGATCGGAGCAGTGCTTGTAATCAGGGTCGGGACACCGAAAATTTTGTTGTAATTATGCGTTTTGACTTTGGAAATACATTTTTTTTTTCAACCTCCCGTGTTTTTCGTGTCATTTTATCGTATCGTATTGTGTGTGTATAAAAAAATTAAATTTTCCTTGAAATTCACACAGAGGGATTTTTATTTTGATTACAGGTCTCTTTTCCCGGTTTTCAAGTGTATTTTTTCCTTTTTCTTTGATTTTCATTTCTTATTGATTTTCTACAGTGCTTCGATCTTGACAACAGTGTTCCGACCCTGACAACAATTATTGTATTTTGTAAATGTCCATAACTCCTGAACTATTAATCCAATTATATTTTAATATTCAGCAAAAACATTGCAATTTGTGAGAACTATATGCAACATTAATAAAAATTCGGCATTCAACGGAAGTTATGACCAAAGATCAAAACATGCTCCAACCCTGACCACACTCCCCTATAATAACTCTGTATTGATAGTTTTCGGAAATAAATGTAATTACTGTCAAAAAAATTATTTAAAATACTCATACTCTGACTAGACCTAACCCTTGGCACAAAGCCCCCTTAGGGGGACTTTGAAATAAAACCCCATTGAATCCCCTGGTGATTGTATTTAATCTATACATTTATTAGTGTAACTACAATTTTATTTCAGAAGTGCTACGATATCATATTATATATCAATTTAAAGAGCTTGACGAATAGGTTAGCCAAAAAGTATCAGATTTAAAATCGGTTAAGCCAATTCCAAAATATTAGAGTCGGAAGTTTTTTAAAATTCGCTCATTGAACAAAACATTGCATTCATCGTTGTAAAAATCATTGCTTAAGCGGGAGTAAATAACAAATGAGAGAGAGAGAGAGAGAGAGAGAAGACATTAGTAACGGCATTTCTCAGAATTATCTAACGAATTATTTGCAAATATCATGGAGTAGTTTGGTTCTCTTTTGATATTTGTTTTTCATAAAGAGATTTCTTGAACAAAATAAATAAAATAAATAACAGTTACTGAGGCCTTACCGTCTAGTTTCTTGTATTTAAATATCATAAAAATTAACTATGGCGATCTCCTCCTCATGAAAATCCTGGCTTCGACCTTGGGTCCAAGATGGAAGATGGAAATCGTGGAACTTGGACTTATTCTTAATCGAACTAAGCCGAAAGAAATCTGTACCATAACAAGACCCCTTAAGTATCATCTTAAGATCTTAGGTATAACATAATTCGACTTTGCAATGTAAACATGGACACAGCCGATCACATTAGATATATGAATGCCCGGCTGCCACAAAATGAAGAAAGGCATTCCAAGACCAACCTAACATTCTACCCATATTCATTAGTAGTCTTGATTTGATCAACTTTGGTTGCAGTGCATAATAACTAATAGCGTTTTCGAGATTATAATGACGGTCTTTTTGGTCGAAATTTTCATACGCAAATAGTTAACAATACATAAATTGGTCTAATAGAAAATTAATAATAGCGTTTTGTTTTCTCAATAAAATGTTGCATTTTTCCTGCATCGTGCGAGGGCTGTCAAATTTCGTGTTCTTTTCTGAAAAAGAGGAAGCCTTTTCAAAGAGTATTGTGTTCTTTTCTAAAAAATGTTGCCTTCTGAGCGGGGAAAAATGTAACACTTTTTACACTCAAAGAAATGACGGGGTAAAACTGTTGCCCTGCAAATTAGTTGGTTCTGACAGGGTAGCATTTTTATGTTCTATTCTTGCACTAAAAATTCAACATTTTGGCAAAATTATTACCATGGCACGAGGCAAAAAAATGCAACGGTTTGTTAAGAAAAGAAAACTCTGAAGTATAAGTAGATGAAGAAGAGTTTCACTTACGAAGTTGAGAAATTCTAATAACTCCATGACTAAAATGGAAGAAGTTTGTAAAATGCTTTTGGGATATTTTATTATATTATGGTGGAAAAATAGATTATTTTACTATTATTATACAGTTCTATTCTGGAACATCTAAATAATTTTACCGAAAATTTGTTAACTGAAAATTGTAAAAAGTAAAAAAAAATTTATAAATTTGTAATAGGTACTGGGTATATAAATGAAATATCGCTTGATGTAATTTCAAGTGGAGACTCTGAACCATGCAAGATTTTCCCTATCAAATATTGAAATTAATAACTTTGAAGAAGTTTAGTCAAGAGATGGGCGCGTGACGTGAAATTTACGTGACGTGCGTAAATACGGGTGAACGTAAAATAATTTCCACGCGAGTATGCGTGAGCGTGATATAATTTCCACGTGAACATGCGTGAAGGGTGTAATCATTAGCGGATTCAGATATTTTTTCCCCAGTAGGGGTTCTTAATTTGTTCGTCCCTTTAAAATATTCTGTGATTCATGGCCAATGGCCAAAATGTATGAGATTTTCATCGGCAAGAGGGGAGGGAGGAGTTTCCAACCAAAAAGCTCCCCCTTTCCTCTTGGATTCGTTAGTGAATTTAGTATTCCTCATAATGTGTGCTAACTGAAAAACATCCTTTTTTTTATACAGCGTCAGCAAACACAACTAAGAGCATGAGTCCTGTTGCCTTTAATGTATATAAGTATGTATGTATGTAGGTGTGCAACTGTTTATATTCCTGCGTGCGTCATTATTTTTGCAGCATATTAAATTAAAAAAAAATTTTACGTGTTTACGTCGCGACGTTGAAGTTTTGTTTTTAGTAAAACACAAAAATTGCAAAACAAAATGCGAGAATTTTTTGTAAAAATCGTATGAAATTCGCGCTGTAAGGATATCACCACACACAAACACTTACACATATATAAGTACAAATACAAGGAGCACACACAAACAGGAAGCTTAAAATTCGTAAATAGCAAAACAAGTTCAAGCGTCGTTTCTTCGCTTTTCGTGTTTTTTTTTCTTCGGAAATTTTACCTTATGCTTCTGGTTTTGTGGCTGGCTTCATCTCATCTTCATACAAACGACGAACCACCTCTTAAAATATTTTTGTGTTTTTGTGTGTCAAAAAAAAAGAAAGAAAAAAAAAACAACAAAAGGATTCGCGAATTGTGGATTGCGAATGTTGTCGTCGTTATTGTTATTTGATCCTTTTTTGAAATCACGTGCGTGCAAATGTTTTGTTTATGCTTTTGTTATTGGTTTTTTTTTTGTTTGCATTACTATTATTTGTTTTGCTCAAAAATTCTGCATTGAATTCATTCATTGTGGCGCGATTTTTCGGTTCTGAAGAATTACAAAAAAATTCCGTTTATTGTTTTCGATTATTTACAAAATTTTCTTACGAGGGGTTACTCTTTTACTTGTAAATGAATGGATGGGTCTATTTTTTGATGCATATGTAATTGAGTAAGAAAAAAAAAATCAAGAAATAACTTACTAAACTGGTATTTATGTTAATTTTATAAAATATTTTTAAATTGAAAAATTATTTAAATACTTTAATACATTTTTCTACTGTGATTACACAATATATGTATATATATGCCATACAATAACATTAAATATGCTAAAGAAATGTTTTGGGAAAATTTCTAAAGTTGCTGCTGTCTTCACCCTAGTAGATATTTTAAATACTTAACCTTTGTTATCAGGCAATTTGATAATAGTTTTTCTTTTCCTTTATTTTATGTAATTTACCGCTTCTTTATGGCTTTACTTTTATAATGTATTGAATTTTTAATTTTTAGTACTTAAATGTATGATACCAACAGTGGCGTTTCTATGTCTAGTATCACCCGGCCCGATACTAATGGTTTATGTCTTTTTTCTTAAAATGAGGAAAATGTTGAATATTTCTGTAAAAGTGATTTTTTTATTTTTATTGTAAAATACAGGGTTATTCAGCTCCAGACAATACGCCGTGAGATAATAGGTGAGGTCGAGATAAGTTCAAAATTATGTGGGAAAGAGGGGGCGGGGGGGTTATGTGGCTTTGTCTGTTTTCAATCAATTGCGAATTATATAGGGCGTTGTTCAAAGCCATGGAATTTTGAGATTTTACCGAATTTATATTTGATACTATTTTAAATCGAATAATGTAGGTTAGGAAGACTAAACGAAGGTTTTAAAAGTTAAAAGTTTTTCCTGTGAGCTTATAATAGTTTTCATCAATTAAGATAGATAGGTGCACTAAATTTATATTCAGACCAAAATTTATAATTTTCTCTTCGCACCAACTTATACCTGCCCGCCACTGTATACACATTTGAACATTTACCCATTCGTACTGATATGGACCCAAGTATTGATTTCCATGAGCTCATTTTTATTGTTTTATTTGAATGCTTTATTTTATCGTTCGTATACAATCATTTCATTAAACAAAAATACCAACAACATAACCCAAATTACGGCCTAGTAACATTTGAAATTAAAATCTTATTTAATTGGATTTAGTGATAGGAAAAAAGTTGGTGGTGTTCATTTAAAAATTACGCTTTCACCAGCACTGGAAACTATTGATTCTCACTTCAGTTTCTACAGCGCTTCGTAAGTCATTATTGTTGTATAAGGTACAGTAGGTAATAATTTGTCCTTCATTCTCTTTGAGCCCATAATGTTACCCAGCTGAAGTTTATCCTATTTTTGGTTAGTGGTATTATTTATTCTGTGAGAAGCTGAAAGAATAATTGATGAGAGGATTTCATATCCACAGTAATGGTCTACCCACAATTGCGGAGGTCAACGGTTAACAGCTGTCAAAGTTTAAACTCACTAAATAATATGAAATGGCACACATATGGTTGTTAGCTGTACAAAGCTCAGAAAAAAGAGTTTTCAAATTGGATAAAAGCTTTTGCTTAAATTTTCTCATATATCCAGTGAAAAAATCTCCATTCTTATAGCGTTTTCTTTTCTTGACAAAATGTTGCATTTTTTTTGCCTCGTGCAATGGCAACAATTTTTTAATGTTGCCCACAACACTGTCGAAATGTTGCCTTTTTAGTGCAAGAAAAGAACATGAAAATGCTACTCTGTCAGAATCAACTAATTTGCAGGGCAAATTTCGTTTAATTGAATGAAAAAGTGTTACATTTTTCACCGCTCAGAAGGCAACATTTTTTAGAAAAGAATACAATACTCTTGGCAAAAGGCTGCCTATTTTTCAGAAAAGAACACGAAATTTGACAGCCCTCGCACGGTGTAGAAAAAATGCAACATTTTATTGAGAAAAGAAAACGCTATTAGTTTTTATCAAAAATTTGCATTCTTAGTATTTATCAAAAATTTGCGAGGAGGCAGTAGTAACGGTACAAAAAAAAATTGTTTTTGGAACCCAATTTTTTAAATGCATAGCGATGAAAGTAGGCTATGGATTTTAAAAATTCGCTGCTTATTTGAAAGCGAGAAGTATTATTGATTTGGAAATTTTTTTTTTCAAATTCCTTCCAAATTTGGCAGTTCACATTTCTAATTAATTATAATTATAATAATTATTCAAATTATTAGGCTTTGAATGAACAATGATGCCAGAAGAATATCAAAAAGTTCATAGAACCAGCAGATCTGACGATCGTTTCGGAATCTGCTACGGCTCCTCATCAGTGATCTTTGTGATAGTTCCCTAATTTCAACAATCTATATAAGTGAAAATACTGTAAAGTAAATGAGAATTACAAAGACAGTTATTTTCGCTGAATAGTATTATTGAAAGGAACTATCACTACGGTTCTATGCACTTTTTGCCATTCTTCTTTGACACTTGTATTGAAAGTGCTTAATAAATAATAGTATTGGAAAAATTGAAAAATGAATTTTCTGGTAAGTATTTGTTTAAATTATTTACTCTTACATACCATTAACCTGGAAAAATGTGGATTAGAGTGGATCAAACATAAATATTAAAACAACGATTCCCAAACATGTATACTTCATTTTCTGAAAATATACTATGAGCCAATTTTTACAATTTTAGATGATATAGCTAAAACAACACAGTTATTGAAAGCTCGCATCAGATCCACAAATAGTGAGTACTCCTCAAATGAGCAATGATTTCATTACTCAATACGCTTATCTCAAGGGTAGATCTACGGAAACCGCTCTACATGAGGTTATGCGCACTGTTGAACAATCCATTCCCCACAAATAATACCCGTTACCAGCTTTTCTAGGCATTAAGGGGGCTTTTAACAACGTAACTACGAGGGCTATCCAAGACTCTCTTATTATATCAGGGTTGGATTAGAAGAGGAACTTAGAAACTGGTCATGCTTAAATCTAGGTCAATTCATTCAGAGTTGGGTAACACCACTCTTGTAAAACATGTTAGTAGAAGAACAGCACAGGGAGGAGTGCTTTCACCACTACTGTGGCTACTAGTCATAGACAATATTCTTAACACTTTAGACAAAATGGGAGTGAGGGTGGTAGCATATGCGGGCGACGTTGTGTTGGTAGAATCAGGAATGTTCCTAAGCATAATGAGTGAAATTATGCAAGGGACCTTGGATAAGCTATGCACTTGGCCCACGGGATGTGGGCTTGGTGCAAATCCAGGTAAAACGGAACTAATGCTTTTTACCACTAAGACCAAAATTCCAACCTTCAACCTCCCTTCACTAAATGGACAACAACTGACATTATCAGCTCAGGTCAAATACTTGGGGGTTTTGTTGGACGCAAAACTAAATTGGAGATCCAATATAGAGTTACGGATGAGGAAAGCCTGTGTGGCCTATTATTCCTGCAACAGGTTGTTTGGCAAAAGATGGGGTTTGCGGCTTCATATTACACACTGGCTGTATACAGCATAAGTTCTGGCTATTAGAGAGGCTTGTCGACTAATAAAACGTTATATCACAGACAAGTGTAAGGTCGCTATTTTTATCGACAGCCAAGCAGCAATAAAATCGCTTCAATCCACCACCATAAAATCAAAGCTAGTTAAGGAGTGCGGTGAGGTACTGAGCGAGCTAAATCATTACGTTGACATCACTCTTATCTGGGTTCCCGGCCATAGGAACATTGTAGGGAATGAGAAAGCTGATGAATTATCGCGCCTCTCTTGACGAATCTTTAGGGGTACCGGTTCTAGTCCCCTTGGGAGTGGTCAAGAGAGGCATGTAACTGCACTGTCTTCAACTGGCTAATCGGAGGTGGAAGTCATTAACAACATGCATTACCTCACGTGCGAATGGTCCCCATATAATGAGGGTCGGTCTCGCGAGTTTTTAACCAGGGGCCGTACCGACACTGCTAGGTTAACAGCAGCC
Organism: Toxonevra muliebris; assembly: GCA_963691655.1. Lineage (NCBI taxonomy): Eukaryota > Metazoa > Arthropoda > Insecta > Diptera > Pallopteridae > Toxonevra > Toxonevra muliebris. The sequence goes on along the minus strand of OY829326.1, from coordinate 114,597,022 downwards.
TACACTGGCCACTGGTTTATAGGTACCCACGCAAAAAAACTGCGCATCCCTTTTAATACCCACTGCAGAAGTTGCTGTAACTTAGATGAAAAAGAAACAATCAACCATTTTCTTTGTGAATGTCCAGCTTTGGCGAGGACAAGATATAGGTTCCTGGGAAAGCATTTCCTCGATAGCTTGTCCGATTGCTCGGCAGTCAGCCCAAATAATCTGCTAGGATACCTAAACTCTACGGGGTGGATTTAGTAAGAGTACATCATTAATTCAAGTTCGGTGAGGAAGTGGTCTCAAAACGGCGCTATAGCGCTAATTGTGATTCATAACAGGTCTGCTGTTTATCAGCCACCTTAACCAACCAACCAACCAACTCCAAAAGGAGCTATAAACGAAAAACTGCAATACAGTAACAAAAGTTTTGCCTTTCACTAACACAATTTCATAATTTTATATGGACTACTCAGTTGAATTTGCGATGATCGTAGGAGTAATCATTGAGCGCTTCAAAGCGAGCAATGGATTACTCCCTATTGCTCCAGAGCTCTTTCATTTTGTACTCCTTTTTAACATTGCATGTCCTAGGGCATGGAATACTCGTTTTAGCCTCCAAAAGGAGTAATAAAGGAAGACATGATTACAAACATGAGCTCACTTTCATCATAGAAAAACAAAACTTCAGAATAGTTGCTACCAAAAATTTATGACGCCTTGAATTAATTGTCTAACCCGCCAGTAAGCACACAGTCACTTGTGAGAAAGGTTTAAATCCAACAAAATTTTTTTTTAATTTTTTTTTTAAATTTGTGGCTTAATTTTTTTTTTTTTTAACATAACAATGTTATACCACCTTGATCAAAAAGTTCCCGGAATTTATTCAGAACATTAAAAATACAAGTTTATTCATCTAAATCTATATTGTAACCTTCAAAGTAATCCTCATCGACTGCAACACACTTATGCCAGCGTTTGATCCAATCCTCGAAACATTTTTTATATTCGGTTTTCGGTATGTCCATCAGTGCTTCCTGTGATTTTTCCATTATTTTCTCTCGGCTGCTGATTTTTTAACTCGATTGAACAGAAAGAAGTCACAGGGAGCCAAATCAGGTGAATTCGGTGGCTGTTTGATGGTATTTGTTGCATTTTTCGTCAAAAAATTACGAATAATGATGGCACTGTGCGACGGTGCGTTATCATGGTGCGAAATCCACGAGTTTTCTGTCCACAACTCTGGTCTCTTTCGGCGAATAGCTTCACGCAAATGCCTCAGAACGCCCAAATAATACTCTCTGACGGTTAATTTGCGGTTATTGACCAAAATTTCTTTTACTTTATCAACGTTTTCGTCGGTTTTCGATGTCGATGGTCTGCCACTACGTTCATCATCTTCGATTGACTCAAGACCACTTTTGAACCGCTTGTGCCACTGGTAAACGACGTTTTCTTTAGAGAATCGTTGCCGAAACACTTTTCCAACATTTCCGACGTTTGCGCACCATTAAATCCGTTTTTTACGCAAAATTTATTACAATATAATTGTAAAAAATCGCCAACACACACAGAAATAGTTGTACTCTTGGCTACGTAACTTTTACAAATGTCAAGCTATGACGCTAAGATTTAGAGGGAGTATCAACAACAGATGTGCCAACTTAACAAAAAACAGAGCGCCACACGGTGGTTATTCCGGGAACTTTTTGATCAAGGTGGTATTCATTTGTTCATTCATTTTCATTATTTTTTTACTAAGTATTATAGTTTTATTATTTTATTTTTCCTGGATTTTCTATTGAGTTTCTCGTTTTGGAAAAGTTTTTCCAGGCTCGATCCTGTTGAAAAAAGCTGAGATTATAAGTTGATATTTAATTGCAATGGATTGGAACCAGAATAGTTGAGTGGAAATCAATATTAGTTTTGATATTCACCACCTTCTGAAGTAGAGAATATGTTTAAATATCAAGAAACTAAGTCATATCCATGGGTGAAAATATTGTTTAAAAAGTCGTATTGCTGTGAAACATTTGAATTTTCCATTGTAAACGTATACAAGATTTTATATTACAGAAACGAGAATTTTTCCATTAACAAGATAAGATTAAAAATAAATGTCCAATGAATTCATTCAACAATGCTCCCCACTGAGTAGTATTTAGTTTTTTTTTTTTATATTGTATCTAGTGCGGCAAAGAGGGGATCTTCCATAATTTGATTTTTTTAAAACTATTTTATTACATTTCAAAGTGGAAGTAGCTCAAAACTTGTTTTTTATCAGCTTTGCGGCGCGCGTTGATAAAATAAAAACCAAAAAAATTGAAAGTGAAGCAAGTTTGTTTAATCAATTTACTCAAGAGTAGACGAAATTCGTCTATATAATATTTTTGGGTTAACTATCATAAAATATCAAGATATAGGCGCTAGTCCATCAAGGTGTGTCGACATATACCTACATACAAACACACCTCAAGTACTTTCACAATCATAATAAAATAATGATAAAATACCCTCAAAAGAAAAAATTCTTATCATCCATCGACAAATCATTTTATGGTCAGTATGAACTATTTTTTTTTATTAAAATTGTTTGACAGATTCATAGTAGATAGTGTAAAAAGTATTTGAAGCATTATTTATTAAATTCGATGGTAACAAACCAAAAGCTATGTATGTCGTTATAACTTTTAATGAGGTTATACAAAAAAAATTTTGATTAAAAAACAAATAAATGAAATTAATTCAGAAAGACGAAGAAAAAAAATCAACTCAACTTAAGCCTACCTACAAATGCGAAGTTCCTTTGCGAGTAGCGCATAAATTATTTGACTTTTTTATCGCTTAGTAATTTAGTTTCTATTTTTTTTGTTCTGCTGGTTTCTGTTTTTTTTTTTGTAGTTGAAATTTTGGTAGTTAAAAGTTGACGAAATTTTAAGTAGTATGTGGAAGCTTTTGCTGTTGTTGCTTTATCGCATTAAATTTAAAATTTTTATAGCGATGCCTTAATGTTGTAGGCACTATTTGAATAAAATTCACGCATTGTCCTTCAAAACGTTTATTGACTTTTTGTTTTATAAAAAAAGAATAAAAATAAACATTTATTTATTTGTTTACATATAAAAATATGTATACATGCAAAACTTTAAAATATACACTCATACATACATATGTATAGTACACATACATTTTAGGCCTAAAACTATTTGTTTTACTTTTTTGTATTGAATTGTTATTAAGAAAATCCAACTGGGCTTAAATTATGACCTAATAAAAAATTTTCGATTGGTCTCGTTTCAGTTCAAGGTTAACTTCAGCGCCTCACCTTTGATTGAACTCCAAAATTATCACTTTAATTTACTGTGGACCTATGCTTATATCAAACAACGACCCATTATTAGTATAGGTCTAAGATGGTGAACCTTTAATCTTTAGTTGATGTGCAATAATTGGATAGGGATCCTTGAGCAACAATTTGACACCTTGCATCTTTTTATTGACGCTTCGCTAAGATTTTTTTTCTTAATTTCTATTCATAAATATTTCATTAGCATTAAAAAAAAAAACTAAATTGTGTATTAACGAACACAAGGCTGAAGTGAAACGTCTTGTGATCTAAAGGAAACACAAGCAAATAACAAGCAAATGAAATTTTTCAATCGCTAAATTTTTTACTTCATTGGCTTGTGTTTTTTAATTCCATTTGCTTGTGTTTCGTTTAGTTCACAAGAAGTTTCACTTCTGCCATGTGTCCGTTAATACACAACCAATTTTAATTTTTTGGGATTAATGCTAGAACAAAAATTGCAACTCTGTACCGGTAATTGTAGCGAGCTCTTTTTGTGTGCGACATCTTCATGTAATTCCTTGGACATTTGCGCCATCTGTGTGTGAAATGAATAACTGCCATAAACTTTATGATAGCGACGCTACACATTGTTCTTTCTGCCATAGGCGTGTGTGTGTGTAATTAATATCTTATATTGAGTTAAAACTATTTATGAATCGTTTACTATATAGTTTGCTCGTGAACTCAGTTACGGAATATTGATATTTAGCCCCTCATGCACATTGCTCGACAAAATTATGTCGCATTGCAAACTTACGCACGACGTCACATCCGGTTGGTTTTACTCTAGGACAAGAGAAAAGAAGTTTCACTTCAAAAAATTGGAGGAATTAAATAATTGTGGGTAAGCTGTCAAAGTCAATGTTAAACACAAAGTGGTAGCATGCATTTTGAAGCGTTTTTGGTAAGCTTTTGCTGTTCAACTATAATTATAATCTTAAAAATACTTTTATATGGGAGTGTTATATATGAAGAATGCATTTCATAAATAAAAAAAAAAATAAAAAGTTTTTTTTCCGAAAAAAAAAAATTTCAAGATTGGTGGACCAGGTCTATCTTTCGAAGCAGTGCATCATCCTAGTATCTAAATATGTTCAATATGTAATTTCTTAGCTAAACAACAAAAAAAATTGGTTGTGGATGATGATCCCATTTTTATTAACAAAACACTAAATGTATATTGAGGGGAAACTATTAAGAGATTGTAAGTTTTTAAGAAATCGAAAGTTTTTTGTAAAAAAACAAAAAAATATGAAACAATACAAAAAGTTGAAACAGTTAAAACTGTTTTTATGTTTTTTATTTTAATATCTTGACTCCAACGGATTTTAGAGCTATTTTAGTTTTTCTGTTCTATGGGAAATGGGCGTGGCAGTTGACCGATCCCGCCCATTTTCATAATTTTCCTTTTTCACGATCTAAGAGTGGCTCATGCCAAAAATCGTTTTGCTGGGATGATTTCTTATATTTTTTTCGCTATCTCATAACAAATTTTAAAGCACTTTATATCACACTCTTATAGAATAAGTGGGCGTGGCAATTTTATTTTCATGTGAGGGCATCCCTACCATCTAACAAACTTCTAGACCAAGTTTGTTATCGATAACTCTATTTTTGAATTTTGGCCAGCAAATTGGGTAAAATTTCCTATAGTGCATTGATGAGATTCTCAGATCTATATAGAAAATGTAATGTTGACTCCACAGATGTAATTAAATTTATCAGTCTGGAAGTTAACCCTATTTTCTGAGTAGTATAAAGGAAACAAATCAAAATATTTTTCTAAAAGTCCTTCCTGTTTCAAGGGAACAGGGAGATTTTTCTTTAAAACGCATATTTCTTCGTAAAAAATGGCCCGTCATCTTTACTTTGATTGAAGTCACGGTTGCCACTTTGGTACAATTCTACCAAAACTGGTAAATTTTTTTTCCATTTTTCTGCGCTTGGTAAATTGGTACATGTTTTTAAAATTTGGTACATTCTGTGGGCAAAGTTAGCTTTCATAGTAATCAAGAATTGTAAACATATTTTCAAAATACTTTACAAGTTGTATTAAAAATGGAATAGACGAAATGTGGTTTGAAGAATTGACCAAATTTATATTCATGTTAATGAGCTCATAGCTCAGCTAATGCTGAAAGAAAATTTTTTGACTTTAATCTAATATAAAAAAAAAAACAATTAAAGAATAAATTAGAATTCAATACCCTTATTAATATAATGTTATATAATAAACTGGCAAAAAGTTTTTAGTAAAGTTATTTATTCTATATGAAAAAAATGGTACATTTTTCCCCCATTTGATACATTTTTTTGTAAATATTGGTACAAAACAAAATGAGTAAGTGGCAACCGTGATTGAAGTTGAGATTTAATGATTGATTTATCTCATATAACGGTTTGTAACTCAACTTTTTTCAGTTGTTTTGCATAAATAAACTTTATTTAATACCTATATTTGATTTATTTAATAAAAAGCTTTAATTTGAATTTATTATAATTATAAAAATGTAATAAAAAAAGTAAATCAACCAAAATTTGTATCGGTAAAAACAATGGCGACTCTAAGATTTCACCATAGAAGGCTTTAGAAATTTTATTAAAAACAATTCAAGATTTCTTTGGTTTCTTACTTTTAGTAGGTGTTGAAAAAAATTGCGATGCTCTTGTCAGAGAACTATTCCTGCGTAGGATGTGCCGATTTGATAACAAAAGAAGGCATGAATTCAGATTACAATCGGACAAATTTACCCCAATTCGCCACATCTGGGAATTATTTCTAAAACAATGTCGAACGGAAATTGTACCAAATTTGTTACAATCGACGAATAGCTTTTCAGCTACAGAGATCGAGCAAGTTTCATTCAATATATGCGATCAAAACCAGGAAAATACGGCATAAATTTCTTTTGGCTCTGCGAAAGTAATACGCGTTAGGTCCATGACCATCTGGTCAGGTATATTTAGGATGGCAACCAGGAGCAAATCCTCAGCAGAACGTTGACGAAAATGAAAGTATTGTGAAATCGCTTGTTCTTTTCATAAAAAATTCCGCACGTAATTTAACTATGGATAATTTTTCCACGAGCAAATAGGGTTTTTTTTTTCTTGCGTAATTGTTAATTTGAGTTTGAATACATTTTAATTAGATCGCATATTGAAACCCTTTTCATGATTCTTTTGAAAGATTTTTTCAATTAAAAAATTCCCCCTTTTCTAGACAATCAAAAAAATCGCAATTCATACAAAATTTTCAAAAGTTAACAATTTGTTACATGTATCTGCGTGCAAACACCTCAGTCTCAATAACAACCCTCTTGTGACAACGGTCTTGAAATAAATCCTGATCCTTATCGACTTGTTATAATTTTTTAAATAAAATTACGACGTAATTTCTTTGAGATGCCAGCATTGATACGTTTATACATTTGTAAGAGAATACGACAGTTTCGCATAAAGGTTAATTGTAGATAAATATTTGCATAAATTCGGCCCTAAGTCCTGATTTTTAGGGTCAATTCAAAATTCTGAACATGCAGTTTTTTTCTGCTTGACTATACCTACAATTTGAGCTATGTCTCGAGGAAAGTATGCTTTCAGTGTCACACTGTGTGAAATAATTACTTAAAAATAAAGAAAAAATATTTTAGAACATGTCAAGTCCCCGAATTTAAGTCGTATATTTAGCTATCCTAACAAACAGTGTTGAGTTTCGACCGATTTCATCTTTTTCGTATTGAACCAAATCTCAAAAGTGTACTAAATCAGCCCAAAAGTGTACTAAAAATGTTATACTAAGTGTACAGTCAAAATTCAGTAGGTCCGATTTTTAATTTCTAAGATGAAATTAATTTATACAATGCAATGTATGCAATGTAATTTATATATACATTTGAACTATATCATCAAAACTTTAATTTAGAACTTGTATGTGAATTTGAAAAGCTAATTAATGCCGTAAAAAAAAAAATTATTTGCATAATTAGTGATTGAACGCCCACGAAATAATTTTTCTGGAATAATTTTTCCAACTTACATCCACAATTTTTGAGCAACAAATTTACTTTGTGAATGGAAATAAAATAAAAGAGAAGCAGAAACATTCTGGAGTAATATTTTTTTTTAATAATAAACCAAAACGGAAGTAAGAATATGAATTTGTATTAGAGTGTGTCCAAAATGCTGTTCGCGTACCGATGTGTTTCCGAGTTTTAAAATGTACTGAAAAAAGTACAACCGTATCGAAAAATCCATCACTACTTACATTACCATTCTTATTCTAGTATATTCATAGAAGTATCTCAACACTTGTGAGTACAACGATAAAACAGCTGTTTAGCTATTATTTCGTAGGGTAGCCATATTATATTAAAATATATAGTAACAGTAAGTTACAAAATAAAAAGAAATAGTTATACTTTTCGAGTCACATAGTAGACATTAGTGTATAATATTATACGAATGAATCCAAAATAACAGAGTATTTGCACTATGTATCTCAAATTTGTACACTTCTTTTTACACTTAAAATCGATTTAAGACCAATTTTTATATGTAATAGCATGCAATTTTTTTTTCTATGTGCCACGAAAAGTATATATTCACTGTAACGTAGTGTAATTTTTCCACGTTTATACCTTCATAGCGAAAACAAAATACTTGTTGACAACCAAGTGGTTGAGCACTCCAGCATGTTTTTGCTTCTCTTTTATCTTCTTTCCCTTCACAAAGTAAATTTTTGTTGCTCAAATATGCAAACTGACGATATAAATGAATTTTTATATGTATGCATGGAAACCTGGCTACCCTAAATAACAAATACAATAAACACAACTCGCGCAATCAGCTGGTTTTGTTGTTAGTTTCGTGAATGGCAACGTAGATTTCGTTTGTTCTTAGTGAATTTTGTGTTGATTTCTCGCTTTTTTTTGTGTTAAAATGCGCATATTTAAGCTTATAAATTTACAAATATAAAATAAATTGTGTATGTGACAAAGAAATAATTAAATAAGCTCGTAAAATGTTGCGCAAAGTGCCACTAATTGTGATTTTAGGTTCGACGGGCACGGGGAAAACAAAATTATCATTGGAGCTAGCAGAACGTTTTGGCGGTGAAATTATTAGCGCCGATTCAATGCAGGTATGTTATAAAAATTGCGAGTGAGGGCAGGGCTGTTAGTTTGATTTTTTAATTTTAAGCTTTTGCGAAATGGTAAATAAGGAAAACATCTACGGTTGCTGTAGTTGCATTTATGTTAAATTTTTGTTCTATTTGGTTATGAATAGATAAGAAAACTTATTATTAGTTTATATTGACAATTTTTATAATATTATGAATTAATTTATAAAGTTTCTGAGATATGAAATTTAATATTTAAATAGTTAAGACATTTTTTGATTAGGATGTTAATATGGAATTTAATAGTTGCACCATACCATGCCATTTAAACTTCAATATTCTTCAACAATTCATGAACTATTGGGAAGAAAGTTATGTTACAAACTTATTATTATCGGTAAGTGTTAATCAACAAATTCATGAGACGCATTTTTAAAATCTGGTAGCCGAATACCATTTCCAATGAAGATTTAACAGTTTCTAATCGCAAATTAGATTTATGTAATTGTTAAAATCTAAAGTGAAGGTAGACCGGACATACTGCCAGAAAGCCACATACTAAGCTGTGTTGATGAAAGTAGCAGTATTAAGGATGGAAAACCGTAAATGATTTAGAAGCAATAAACTTTCGCCAATAATTGCACGCTTGATACCACAGCGCAACGAAATTTTTGAACTTTTATCTTATGCGCGAGATTTTCCAACGGCTTTATAGTAATTTAGATTTACTGATCACGACTGCGTGTCCAATTTTTCGCCATCACAGCGAGTTCTCCCACAATATAGACCAATATGGGCAATTGAGAACTTTCTTGATTGCAACAGATACGAACTTGATGTCTGAAGCAAATTTGTTAAGCACAAAAATATAAACAATTTTTTGAGCATACACTTTTCCTCTATCTCCTACCTTTCTTCTTGAAAATGGGGGTTTAAACCCCTCTTTTTTGATAAATTCCCGAAAAAAACCATTGATAAAGCTATTATGTTCCTTCATAAAAATTATGAGGGGGAGAGAACATTAGAATGACCTACGGGGTATACACTTCCCAGAATAATGCAAAAAACAATTTTTTGCATTAGAAGCAAGACACTCACTACGTAACAAAATAATGGAATCTTTTGTTGTTATAATTATATTGATAATTGAACCACAGTTTTTTTTTTATTGGCCATTTATCAAATTTGTATGTGTCTGTTAAAATAAAGAAATTTCTTAATACCTCCCGTTTTTTCCGACTTCAGGTCTATATTGTGGGAGAACTGAATGTGTTGGCGAAAACTGGGTACGCAGTCATGATCAGCAACCCCAAATTACTATAAAACCGTTGGAAAATCTCGCTCATAAAATTTTTGTTGCACTGTGTAGTTAGTGGGCAATAAATATTTCGAACGAAGTGGTACGCCAATGGATCAACCAGTCACAAAAAATGTCAGCCTCTAGAATCTGCCAGTCGGGTTTAACAGAAAAATGTTGTGCCTCCACAAGGGTTGTCGTTGTAGCAATATTCTAATCATTTATCGATCTAATACACTATTTGAGTCAGACAGTTCTAATCCCAAGAATTGAGCGACTTCTGTGGGTCTGGTCCATAAGTCAATTGTGGTCAAGTTTGTTGGTCTGGTTGGGCCCCGGAGTAAATGCCGTGTTTGCCGTGAGAAGTTTGGTTTTATTTGGGGCATCAGTCGACAATGTTATCGAGACATATAGTGGCGAGCATTCTGCACTAGCTTGAACGTAGTTGTACAATATTGGGTTGTCTGATACTCAATGCTGCTGTTTTACAACTGTTTTGTAGTTGGTCTCATCAAACCGATCCGTAATAAGATAGTCTATCTCATTTTTAATTGAAATCTGCGTTATTTCCGAGGTGATTGCGACAGCCCCAGGAGATCGTGATTTGGGTATGAGGGTTGATGCCGTGCTATTAAATTACGTTTTATCATTCACACTTCGATGATGATTTTTGTCATGGAGATGGTCTTCGTTGGACATCAGGTAGCAGCCAGTTATCGTTTGGATGGCTGCGTTTTGTTGTATTTTCTGCAGCCACCTCCATTGCGTCTCGATGAGTAATGGTAACCAGACCGGTTCACGTTCGCTGTAAACTTTTATAGTGAAAAATACTCTAAATTTGGAGCCATCTACTGCAAAGAGAGTCTCTGCTGGATGACCAGACAGTGATTCGGCGTTTTAACCCACGTAATCACCGAACTAGACATGAGATTTTCATATTGTGACACCAAAATATACAGTCAGTTGTACCGCCACTCAAAAACATCAATTCTTATAGCAAAAATATTTGCCAGTCTCTTCTCGAATTTTTTTCGTTTCATAAAACTACATAAATTACATAAAACGATTTGAAACAAAAAAAAAAATTTAAAATATTTAATTTTAATGTGACAATTTGTTTTCTTTTTCGATTAATCGATTTGAAAGGCTCGTCATCGATTAAAAATACTTAACAAAAATGCGCATATTTCGTGAAAACATTATCACTTAATTCACTCAAAAAAAAAAAAACAGAAAGAAAAAATAAAACAATGCTGAAAAAATATTCAAAATTTATACAAAACACGAGTCATTTATTAAATTGTATCAAGTTAAGCTTTAATTATTGACATTTAAATTAGAAATTAGTGAATTTGTGAAGACACCAAAAAAATTAAGGCAGCTTAAAGTTCATATCAAAATTTAATAAAAAAAAAAAATGTATATCTATTTAAACAAGCCGAACTGGTTTCAGACTAACTTTAACTAACTATGTTAATTTCTGTACCAACAATATACTATATGTATTTGTATTGTATTGACTGAGCGTGGTGGTGGCTGTTAACAGGTGCTATCCGGTATATGGTATGCTCGTCGTCTCGTCTATCTCGTACTATCAATGCCATCGTTCGATCTATACGCTCTACGTTTAAGATGCTAATTTTCTGTCTCTTGTGGCTTATGTTAATGACTCCCGACTGTTCTAATTTTTCCTCTACTAGTAGACTTAAAAAGTATATACAATTTATGTACATTTTTGTGTCTGTATGTACATTATTCATATATTCATTAAGATTAAACAGAAACCAGTTATCGTGTTCCATCACAAAGATCACGTAGATCAGTGTTGGTCAAGATCATGGCTTGCCGTTTTGACTGGCATGCCAAATAAAATAATTATTAAGTAAAATTTATGAATACAAAAACTGAAATATATGTACATACTTTATTATTTTTGATTAAAGTATCGTATAGAATTTGTAATATTTTTGCAGATGGTTGTAAGAAATCATACTAAAATCCAGAGAAGTTGGGTTTTTATGACTTCCTTACTTTACTTAATGCTGTTGCAATCTTTGGCGACTTTTGAGATTTCATGGTTCTTTATTGAGTTCAGTTGGAAACTCAAAATATTGTTTAAGTTCTTTCCTCTAGAGACCTACACTCTAAGTTCGGTCTACTTTCAAAAAAGATGACAAGAGCTAGGTTAAATTTTGCAAATATAATCATGTCACTGATCTGATCTCAAGATGCCTCCGAAATGTCTGACATTAAACACACATACCCGTACTATTTCACAATAGTTAACAACCAAAAAAAAATTTTTTGATGATTATTTTAGCATATTGAATTTGTTTTTTTTTTTTGTTTTTTTTTTTGTTTTTTTGTTATTTGAAAAATGCGCATAAAGTTTATTTCGTCGTACAATTTTGACAAATTCAAATATCTTTATATAAAATCAGATATTTATGCAAATCTGATGCCAAAAAAAAAAAAAACGAAATACAAGAAAAGCAATTGAATTAAACTAGTTTCAACCAAAATAACATATAATTGGCTTCCTGGTGGAATAATTCTAAATTTTATAATCACTAGAAAATCAAGTCAAATCAAACATTTTATTGCGAATTGGAAAATTTTTTATTTCATCATTAAATGTCAAATTATTAATTAAATTAAGTAAATCTGATAAATTAATTGCAAATAAAAAAGTCAGGTACAAATCTCTTAACAAAGATGGAAGCAATTTAATACTGCCCCGTAAATGAGCTGCGCATTAGTCCATGCACTGATTGCTTTTTACTTGCAAAATTAAATTTTCATGTATGCAATTTATCAAACATCAAAAAAAACATTGGACTTCAAACTGCGATTTGTAGCTATGAGAAGCGCAGAAAAACTAAAACTGCTCTTTGTGGGAATGCCTCAAGGAATTGTTTTTACATAAACAAGGTGCCGTTGAAGCTTTGAAGCCTGCTTTGAAGTCTCTTAGCAGGTTGTCTGCAGAGTTGGGTAGTAGTGATTACATTAGGAATTAACTTCCATCTCCATTACAATTACAAGGAATTGTAATTGGTACTTTAATGTTTTAAATTCTTTAGTAATGGAATTGATAAAAGTTTCAATTCCATTCAAGGAATTGTAATCGGTAATTAAAATTTTTAAATTCCTAGGTAATGGAATTGAAAAAATTTTCTATTCCATTACAGGGAATTTAAAATATATCAATTCTTTAAAGGAATTGAAAATGTTATTGAATAGAAAGGAATTTTATTTTTAAGTGTAATCAATTACTTTCATTAAAAAGCAAAAAAAAAAAACATTTTAATTACCGATTACAATTCCTTGTAATGGAATTGAAACTTTTGTCAATTCCATTACTAAGGAATTGAAAACAAAAAGTACCAATTATAAATTCCCTGGAATTGGAATTGGTATTGTAATGTAATTGAATTTATCCAGCTCTGGTTGTCTGAACATAGTATCAGTACATAGAATCACTAAAATTACTAAACAAAAACAACAATGAATCGAATTAGTTGAGGGTTTCCCCATGTTCCTATAAAGATTCTTGAAGGCAATGATCAAGCGCTATCAAATCAGTTTAAATTTTGAAAATATTTGTGCGCGAACTTGGAGACACTGCGAAGTGAAAATTTTATTCCACAAGCGATCGATAAACAATTAGTGAATTTATGGAAGAATGACAATATTCTTTTAAACCCTTTCGGAACAGTAAAAAACCAAAGAAGATAGCGCGCAACCGAACTCGGATTCCTATTCTCTGACCTCCATGTTTTGTTGTAATTTTCTATCAAAGCAAAAGTTTTACTTCGCTGAAAGACTGAACTTTCATGGGTCACTGGCGACTCTGTGGCCCTCCATGGGGATTTTTTGCGATAAATATTTTTTTACAAATAGACAAAGTCTTTTTGTATTGGTTTCTCACTTAACTCTTTCTTTACTGTAAATAATTTTTATTCGCTGATCCCCATTCTATATTAAAAAGTTTCCATTTAGGACCTTAAGATCACTGATGGCCTTAGAGCAAAACTTAATTTTCAAATAAAAATTTCAAAATATGGAAAGTTTATTCCATAACATATTGAAAATTTAGCGTAATTCGAAAAATATTTTAAAAATTGTGGACGGTTGAAAATAGGTAAAAAAAAAATATTTTTTTTTTTATTTTAGGTCACTCTAGCGCCGTCAATTAGGTAATAATCCCTAACCTTTTTTAATATAACCATAGTTCAATCAATTCTCTTTTCAATAGATTTTTTAAAATCAGTGAATTGGGCACCAGTGCCCAATGATCTCGAAAGGAGTTCTGTGATACTGTTTTATGTTATTTATCAATTTTTTCAGAACAATCGAATGAATGGAAATTTTTTAGTTATCGAATAATTCGATAGTTCCCATCACTAGTTTCGTATGCTATCATAAACAAAATTGTTGGTCCCTGGTAGCATCGCATTTATTGAAAGGGTGTTTACTTGCATGAATGACATTTCGAGCGATGAAAACAAATGCAGACAGTATCTACTTTCGTAGATACAATGTAAATGAGTCTTTTAAAAATATACTATAAACATGCCCCCGAAAATACAAAGAAAAAAAATAGTCACCTTAAGCTCCATACATACCACGTTGATCAAAAAGTTCCCGGAATTTATTCAGAAAATTAAAAATACAAGTTTATTCATCTAAATCTATATTGTCCCCTTCAAAGTAATCCTCATCGACTGCAACACACTTATGCCAGCGCTTGATTCAATCCTCGAAGCATTTTTTATATTCGGTTTTCGGTATGTCCATCAGTGCTTCCTGCGATTTTTCCATTACTAGAAGTCACAGGGAGCCAAATCAGGTGAATTCGGTGACTGTTGTATGGTATTTGTTGCATTTTTCGTCAAAAAATTACGAATAATGATGGCACTGTGCGACGGTGCGTTATCATGGTGCAAAATCCACGAATTTTCTGTCCACAATTCTGGTCTCTTTCGGCGAATTGCTTCACGCAAACGCCTTATAATGCCCAAATAATACTCTCTGATGGTTAATTTGCGGTTATTGATCAAAATTTCTTTTACTTTATCAACGTTTTCGTCGGTTTTCGATGTCGATGGTCTGCCACTACGTTCATCATCTTCGATTGACTCACGACCACTTTTGAACCATATGCTTTCAATAATGTCATTGAACCTTTTTAGCAAAAGTTTTATAAAATTTCTTCGAGATATTTATATTTTTAAATCATTTGTATGTACCGTACGCAAGGTGTTTATTAAATTAACAACTGTTAAATTAAACAGTGCATCCATCTTGCTTTTCTTTTACCATACGAGTGCATGAATAATTTTTAACAAGATTCTTGTTTGCTTCCAACAAAGAAGCGGAAATTGTAATTTCGTCTTCTTTGGCGGTTTCATAACATTTTATAAAGTATTGAGTTTTTTCTTTCTTCGAATGCAATTAGCAAAAAAAATTTCTTTTAATTTTTCTTTCTTGCAGGTTTATGCTAATTTGGATGTGGCTACAGCGAAAGCAACCAAGGAAGAGCAATCACGTGCCAAACATCATTTATTAGATGTGGCAACACCATCTGAACCATTTACTGTGGTTAGTTTTCGTAATGCAGCGTTGCCAATTGTATCCTTTTTAAAAATTTAAATATTCAAGGTTGGAAATTTTTTTCGTACAAAATCTCATAAATTCACTAAACTTCAAATAAGTTAGCTAACCATTAGTTAAAAATATCGTGTATAAATCAATAGTTGATTACATTCTCGAGACACATTGCTTTAATTTAAATGTCGACATATGAAAGTGATTTTGTTCATGTTGTAAATGACATTCAAAAGGTAATGTTTGTAAAAAATGTAAAGTGCCTCGTTAAAATTGCTTGAAGTTTATAAAAACTTTTATTTATGTCCAAAATTTTAATTCGACCAAGAATAAATAATTAACAACGGTTTTAATGTATTCAGTGGTATTGATATTGGTATTGCCACTTTCGCGCGTTTGTAATTATTTTTCATATATCAAGTATTCACAGTAAAGTAAATAAAATATGTAAATATTCTCTGCCTTCCCTTCTCTTGCTTCCCAAAAAACGATTTGTAATTTATTAGATTTTTTCGCTTTTTGATATGGTGTGAAACTGAGTCGTGATTATTTCAACGCTTGAACTTTAGTAATCAAACCTATGCTTGATCGTCGGTTGGATGGAGTGGCTGCAATATTTGACTTTTGGGAAGGACATACTAGGCCGTAAAACCTATTGTGATACCACATAAACCATTACCACTTCATGTCAGCAACAAGATTTGAGAATTTAACACAGGCCTGAGAGAGAAATCGCACACGCTACCTCACGAATGATAGCCGAGTGCGCTACTCATTTGGCTATCGAGGTTGACCTATGCATATATGACCGCCTTTCATAAATAAAATCATATGGTGTGAAACATAAACTATTTCTATCTCTCATTTACTGAGTGAACATTATTAATATGGTTAGAGACCCAACAAATTTATTAATTCATTATTACCGGTCAGATATTCAGAATAAGATCCGTGATTTAACTTTATGGATATACAAAGCGGTTGCACGTCCAATTCTAATTTATGGAGTCATGGTATAGTGGAAAGGCCTCAGTAAGGACTACATAGTTGCTAAATTGGGAGGAATCCAAAGATCAGCGTATATTAAAGCCGCAGGAGCCATTCGCTCCTGTCCTGAGGATGCTTTCAGTATTTCAACGCAGCTGATTCCGATAGATCTCTTCATTGAGCAAACGACAACAATAAATGCCACAAAGTTAAGTTAAGCTGGATGCTGAACAGATAAAATTTACCGGCATGGAAGTCTGCTAATACCGCATGGGCGAAAAATATCCAACAACACGGACTACGTCATAACTATCATAACTACTGTGTCTTCCAATAAGAGTTTCAAATGTTCCTTCACTCTCGGAAGGAATGGAGCAATGGTATGATACTCAACAACTTCTGTACTTTATGGATGGTTCCGAAATGGGCTGAGGGGTCGAAGAAGATTAATTGAACATTTGAAGGATATGTTTGCCTTTCCAATTCAGCTAGCGTATTTCAAGCGGAAGCTTCTTATCATGCCTTTAAAACAAATATCGGTATCCTGTTGGATATCTAGGCTGCGATTATGGCACTTAACTCGGTCATGACAACCTCAAAGTTTGTATACCAATACAGAGAAAGTCTTATAGCAATAGCTCGACATCATAGTGTTTCCTTGATCTAGTTCCCAGGACATTGGAATATCAAGGTTGACTGGTGTTCGGGATCTTTACTGAACGAGTCACATGCTGAGTTAGTATTAATGCCATTACATTACAGTCAAGCCGAATTCGCAGCAACATACCTCCAAAAAAGCCAATTGTAGGTGAAATCGATTAACGGAATGGTTTGAAGGTTATTACAAAGTCGTCATGTTCGATATAATAATACAGAATTTTCCGGTCTATGTAAGAAAAAACTTCCTTTTCCACAAATATTTTCTAATCTAATGTTTGAGAAAATTCTTTATGATTTGTAACTCTAGTAATGATCTGATGCAGACTTACCACCTTGATCAAAAAGTTCCCGGAATTTATTCCGAAAATTAAAAATACAAGTTTATTCATCTAAATCTATATTGTTGTCCCCTTCAAAGTAATCCCCATTGACTGCAACACACTTATGCCAGCGCTTGATCCAATCCTCGAAACATTTTTTATATTCGGTTTTCGGTATGTCCATCAGTGCTTCCTGCGATTTTTCCATTACTTCCTCTCGGCTGCTGAAACGCGTTACCCGTAATGGTTTTTTAACTCGATTGAACAGAAAGAAGTCGCAGGGAGCCAAATCAGGTGAATTCGGTGACTGTTGGGTGGTATTTGTTGAATTTTTGGTCAATTCTGGTCTCTTTCGGCGAATTGCTTCACGCAAATGCCTCAGAACGCCCAAATAATACTCTCTGACGGTTAATTTGCGGTTATTGACCAAAATTTCTTTTACTTTATCAACGTTTTCGTCGGTTTTCGATGTCGATGGTCTGCCACTGCGTTCATCATCTTCGATTGACTCACGACCACTTTTGAACCACTCGTGCCACTGGTAAACGACCGTTTTCTTTAGAGAATCGTTGCCGAAACACTTTTCCAACATTTCCGACGTTCGCGCACCATTAAATCCGTTTTTTACGCAAAATTTAATACAATACAATTTAATAAAATTGTAAAAAATCGCCAACTCACACAGAGATAGATGTACTCTTGGCTACGTAACTTTTGCAAATGTCAAGGCGTGACGCTAAGATTTAGAGGGAGTATCAACAACAGATGTACCAACTTAACAAAAAAACAGTACTCAAATCGGAACGATGGGAGCGCCACACGGTGGTTATTTGATCAAGGTGGTATATGAGTCAATAATTTGATACTTAATATTCTATGGAGGAAAGCTTTGTTTTACATTCAACCTCAAGGGTGAAGGTCAAGATATTAGAATCCTACATTAATTATGTGTGAATAAAAATGAAATGCTAAGTTAATTGAAACTACGTACAAGGTATTGAAAGCAATAAACCAAACTCGCTCGAAGTCTCGAACCTAAAAAGAATCGAGTATTTTCTTAAATGAAATGAGTAAATTAGAAAATTTTCATAATTTTCAAAAGTATTGGAAAAAATCCGAAACACATTTTAAAAAATTTGCATTTTTCTAATGCCATCGACCTCTTTTTTTTCTATATAATTTGCTCATCATCTTCAATATGTTTCAAAATACTAATTTTTATATCTTTTGCAACACTTTGTGTTAACAACCAGAAAAAGTCAAGCAAAAACTAGAAATTTGTACACCTCTAAGTATTTTATAAGTAGAAAGAAAGATTTTTTAGAAAACGCCCACATTACCGTGGCGACTTTTTACTCGAAATAATTTTGTAGAGCAGCTAAAAATTTCAAATCATTTGGATTCTTCGCATACTCGCTCGCTTATTCTCCACCGGCTATACACTATTGTTGCTTTAATTTAAATACCATAGTTTTTTAGTGTATAATTATATTTATAAATATTTATGAATAATATTGTATATAGCATACTAAATATCTGCTGACAGCCATAGAAAAATAAAGTAATAATAACAAAAAGAAGATTACAGTGTCTTCGCGCTATACAAATTAAAGACGAAGAAACAGTGAAAAACTGAGACTGATGCTCGAGACGGAAGTAGAGAAGTAGGAACGGTAGTTGTCATAGTCTGGTGTATGTATATTCACGATTTATATATCCGTGGTATATGCGTATTTGAAATGTTGTGATCGACGGCAACGAACGGTGGACGTGCCTTACGTGGTCCATTGCTCTGACATCTGACAACATTTGTCATTTGGTAACTTTTCGTTTGGGACTTTTTTTTTTCTAGATTTTTTTTCGTTTTCGTTTTACTATTTGACACTAATGAGTTCATCTGTGGCAAATGATTATACATATGAGAAGAAAATTGTTATCCAAAAAGATTATCTTAAAAATAGACAACAACATGATCTAATATATTTGCACGATATTTGTTAGGAATTATTTGAAAATTGGAGCGTACAACATACTCGCACATTTTAGAGACATATTCTAATCTTTTTGGATTTTTAGTGAAAGACAATGTAGTGCTAGATACATGAGAATTTGTTTGTAATATGTATGTTGAGTAGAGGAATAGTTAATCTTAGGAACTATTTATGCTGACGAACGTATGTTAGGTGATTTGCTCGTATATTAGACTGTCGAGCCAGATACGCAGACGACGCCATGTAAATTGCCAGTCTTTTCTACTGAAATTGTTACCATCAGCTGAGCTGAAATGTCACACGCGCAAATTGTGTGTGGCGTAATAATAAATGAAAAGTAATAATTCAACGACCTGTAAGGAATGTTTTGCAGATTAAGGACTAAATCTATAATTGATGATGATTAATTGATATAGCGCCGTAATATCGACGCATAGCAACCAGTGTAAAAATTTGAAATAAATCCCTGGGTGGAGAAAATTATGAAGTCTAAGGATTGGTAGTTTAAGTTAAACATGCGATATAAAATATCACTGACTGATGAAAAACTTATACATTTTGATTGTAGGTCGTGATAATAAAAAAAAAAGATATGAATCGCTCGAAAACCTAAAATCAAGGCCGTATTTAGGGGGGAGATTTTGGGGGTTCTGACCCCCCCCCCCCAAATGTGGAAACTTTCATCTATTTTTTGATATTAATTTCCAGTGAATGAAAAAAAAGTCATGTTTTCTTTGACATGAGGTTTGACTTTGGATACAAAAAGAGAAGGTGATGCTGAGCAATTCTGCATTTATAGTTTTTCTAGGTCAGTAACTGTTTTTGATTTACAGTTTCGGGTTTAGGGCTCATTTGGAAGGGCATGATTCAGCCTATAATTTCTGGATTTCGAAGTTTGTAGTACGCCAGTGTTCAGCTCTCCAATTTTTTAAAATGGCCAGTAACTGCACGAATTTTGGGAATATAAGCCAACCTCATCCGGATTCCTTATCATGGCTCGAATTCCCACTGATAATCATTTGAAAAAATGAGCCTCTGGCTATTTTTAGTATTTTTGGTAATTGTTTTGAGTAGTGGCAAGTCAATGTATTTTCTTCGAATGAAAACCCCCCTCGAAAAAAAATCCTTGCTACGGCCCTGCCTAAAACATTATGCAATAACTAGCTAATCCAGGAGGGGGTTTTGGAGATAAAACTTTCGCAGCGAGATAAAAACAAATCAGTAAGATCGTTAATCTTGAGTTGAATAATTTTTTGAAGGAAGAAAAGACCTAAACCTTTAGTTCCTGAAACTCTAGATTGATTAATGATCTCAATCGCATGAAGAAAACTCTCATTTAACACTCGTCGTATTCAGGGACGGAGAATAACTGTTATGAAATTTTTTGTGATGGAAAAAGTTGCCCAAAATTAATAATTTTTTATAAAAATTGCTTCATAATAATTATGAGCAAGAACAATTTTATTTGTTGCCGATAACTATCATTTCATAAGAAATATTGTTTACGTTGATAAATAAGTATTATGAATAACAATAATTTTTTACGTTGCCGGCAACTTTTATTTTGTAAGAAATATTTTTTACGTTACGTTTTTTACGTCATAACAATTTTGAGTGAAAAATATTTTTCTCATTGCCAGAAAACTTTTATTGAAAAAAAATTGTTTGTTTACGTTGTTGCATATTAATTTTAAGAGCGAACAAATTGTTTTACAAGGAGGACCATTTAAAGTGGAAATATCTGGCAACCCTATACCTTTTGGCAGCGTTGTCAGATCGACATAATGACATGAGCACTTCTGGTTTAAAGAAGACGGCGCACCACCTCACACAGCTCTATTTCACTCCGCCGTACTTTTTCCTCTGGGGCTAGTTGTAGTAAAAGGTTTACATCAACAAGCTAAGGATCCTAGACGAACTTAAGGCTAACATCCGCCAGAAAATATCCGATATATTGGCCGAATCTTTGGCCAAAACGATGGGAAATGCGGAAAAAGAGCACATTTGGCCGGCAAGGCCAAAAGTGGAACAAATCTTTAACTAAAATAAATGATTATCCCAATGAACAACAAAAACATGTTTTTTTAAAGATTTTTTTTTCAGAAACAAATGCTTCCCTATCCTGTATATCAATTTATTGTAATAACTTTTTTATACCATATACAAGGAGGAAGCATCGAAATCCAATGGTGGTGTGAAACTTCAACTAACTAAACCACCTCGATGCCAGAACGGTGTAATCATCCTAGGGCACCTACTGGTACTACGTCAGGAGGCCGTTGTGAGCATTAAAGCTTAAGCGCCAGTCAACTGTCATTCTGTCAAAATGTCTGCCTCTTTCTACCCGTCATTTATCTTTTCATCACCGGCAACGTAAAAATTATTTTTTATAAAATAAAAATTACTGGTAACGAAAAATTTAATTTTTATTTGTAATACTTATCAAGCAACGGAATCAATATTTCTTATAAATTAAAAGTTACCGGCAACGTAAATAATAATTTTCTTTCGTAATACTTATCTAGCAACGTAAAAAATATTTCTTAGTAAATAATAATTATTATGCAGACTAGCTACAATGCGGAAAAAACAACAACATAAATATATAGAACGGTAGTGGTAGTTTCTTTCAATATCTCCATTCAGTGAAGATATTTGGAATCAAATCTGTAATTCTTGGTTATGATTTCAATGGGATATTGAAAGATTAACAACTATCACTAAGATCACTGATGAGGAATCGTGGCGGATTCTGAAACGGCCGTCAGATTTGCCCATCTTTATATACATTGTTGTTGTGATGACTACATTTGTTCATTAACCTGTTTATATATAACTTCAAATAATAATTATGGTCAACGAAAAATATTTATGTTATGTTGTAATATTTAGTTATATTGCAACATTTTTCATGAAAAACTTATAACTCTTACGTCCCTGGTAGTATTTCATCAACTTTTATACAAATTACTCCAGTTTTTAGGGTTAAGGATTAATAATAATTCTTATGTAGTGGGCATGTCCGCGTTCAGTCGTCATGCGTAGCTTTCACTTGTATTAAATTAATTTTAAAATAGTAGAGGTATTTATGTATTTACATATATAACTCATCAAATATTTAAATATTTAAGTCTGATACTTTTTAACTTTACATACATTTAATAAAATCAAACAAAAATCAATTTAGAATGTGAATAAGCGCCAATCGACATCAATTGAAATGCTTTTAACTTGTTGTTTTTTTTTTTTTTTCATGACTAAATAATTTTTTTAAATGACTTTTCATATGTGTCCATAATGAACGGAAATATATGATTGACAAACATCTCCCTCCGCCACGTTAACATCCCATTCGCGCTATGTATTTCTTTTCAATAACCACAACAACAACGACAACAAACAAAATATAAATATTAACAATGAACAACGAGAAAGGAAAAAAAAATGATTGACAGTTGCCAACAGATTCAGTCGGCAACAAGTATATTCATTCATAAAAATATTTACTGAAAACGAAACAAAAAAAAAAAAAGACAAAAAATTATGATGGGAATAAACAAATAATGCGCGCTTATCTTATGCAAAATTCACTCGTAATGTCAACATGCAGTAATGACAGCAGCAACCAGCAACAGCAGCAGTCCAATAACAACATCAACAGCTCAAACTTGAAAAAAATACATACATGTATAAAATCGCAGGACAACAACAAAGTATGAAATAAAATAAATTGTATTTTTTTGTTGTTTAAATAAAAACCGTTGATGACTTCATGACGTTCAAAACGTTAAATAAAAAATCAAAGCATCAATATTTGCACTATAACGTACAAATAACTTTAACACCTACTCATCTTATCGTTCCTTTTGTGGTACATACGCTGTGGTGTAATTTTATTACCATTTTGTTTATGTTTTTAGATTACGCTTGACTGTTTTGAAGCCGTCTTCTCAATATCCGGTTGAGCACTAACTATAACTTTAACCGTCGTTTAATAGTAGTAGATAGTTCTGATTAGTGCTTAACCAGACATTGAGCAAACGGCACTTAAACTGATGAATTGTGAAACTGAAAAGTTGGGCGCACTTAGTTCTTCGGCTAGTTCGGCAAAACTTGATTACTTTGAGAGACTCGGAAAATCTGAATCGATGCTTCAGCGTCGCTTTGGGCGTCTCAAAGAACTTATTTCAAAGTTCGTCAAGTTTGACTCTTGTCAGAAGTGCAAAATTGACCAAGAAGTGTTTGGTAGTTTAATTTGGCTTCCGGTTGTTACAACCGTGTTTGCATGTATTTTAATCCTGGTGGTTTCTACGTAAGTTCTACCTAGTAATGAGCTTTAGTGTTTTCTCGGAATTGTTTGTTGGTCTTATACATTTTTGATACAAAGAAGTTGTTTCTCTTATTGGGATTTTTATTAAAAAATTGGGACCAAATAAGAAGTTGTGGTACCCTTTCAACGGTGACAACTGATTCAGCGCTGTTATAGTATTGATAGACAAGAATCAACTACCGATGCTTTGCCAGCACTTAATCAACACTACTATTATCCCAGGCAAATTTTCTGGTTGGCAAGATTAATTTGTAGGTAAGAGAGGAAATATGAGCGAACTGAGCAAGTTTTCTTTTGTACTGCTTGCTCTTTGGCATTTCTTTTTATATTTTTTATCAATAATAAAAACACGAATATTTAACAAAGTAAAAGCGGAATTGCCCAAGAAATCTTGCTGTGTGGAAAAGCAAGTGGCAGCCTAAAACAGAATTGAAAACTTGCCGTGTGGAAAAGGGGACCAAAGTACTAATATTTTTTCCCTACACTTTTTTCCCCTTCTTAGTTCTCCAGGGCTGCCAGAACTTACCTTGAAAACTCTGGATATCTGAGGTAGTCGAAAAGCTAAGGTAGTTCTCAGTTTTTTTAATTATGAACTAAACCGACATCCCAATCTGAGGACGACAATTTAGATACATGACAAAAAAAAAGCCGGATGCAAGTTTTTTTGGTTTTTGGATGTTTTAAGAAAAAAAAGTTTGGTAAAAACTTGAAATATTATGTCTTTTTAGCTTTAGTTTTTTTCTTTACAATAAAAATGCGAAAAAAAACCACAACAGTTATTGTCAAAAAGTGAAGAAATATATAGCGGCTTATTAATATTTTAAAGATATATTTTTTGTCCATTTTATTTTATTAACAGTGATTGTTTATTCAAAAAATGTTTCAGCTGAATTATTTTTATAACAAACATTTTCAAAATTAACTCTTCAATATTTAGTGGGACCTCCTTGGATGCCTTAATGACACTTTGAACCCGTTTTGGCATGGAGTTGTACAAAGTATTCAAATATTCACCCGTAACTTCTTCATGCCATACTTTTTCAATAGTTTCCTGCAATCCAATCATTATTTTGAGCTTATTTTTGCGTATTTTAGCTGCCATAAGGGCATAAACATTTTCAATCGGATTGAGGTCCGGACTGTTTCCAGGCCAATCCAATGAAATTATGCCAAGTTTTTTAGTTTTGCTATCTAAAAATTAGAAACAGACCAATAAGCCCTTAAAAGTGGTGGGAGTGATAAAAAGTTATGGTTTTAATCATAGAGTGTGCTCGATATCCTGAAACACTGGCTTTGAAACAAATTCAGTTAAGGATTCCAAGCTGGACATTACTTATGTTTTTATACTTTTCTGCATTAACAGTGCCTTGTATTACTAAAATGAACTCAGCTTTGTATTTTGAAATGCATCCCCATATAATAATATAGGGGTAGGGTAGCCTGATTTTTTAACCGCGCAAAATCAGTACATTAAACGTTGGAAAGCAGTGAAAATGAGTACAAATCAGTACAGTTTTTATGCTTTCATTACTTAGTAATTTCAATGTAATATAGTTAAATAAACGTTCTGAAGCTTTTTCTCCGATTTTGTATGTTCATTTTAAATTTTTTTTCTTTGTCAGTAGACAATGTTGATTACGTATCAGTTTCCATATTTAGAGGATTGTGAGAGCTGAGGACAATAATCAGATTCAATTAATAAAAAAATACCTTTCACTTATTTAAAAACATACGTTAACTGACTTTTCTTCAAGCAAATATTGCTTTTCTCCTCTCGATAGGAAAAACGCGATGCATTTTATTTTGTGAACAATCAGAAAAAGAAACAAATAGGGTGAGACTAATTGCAAAATCGATTTTAAGACCATTAAGGTTAAGCACAAAAATTCTTAAGATATTAATTTGAAAAAAATCAGTACATCGATATTCGGGGAATCACCAATAACATTTATAGAGAATTTGTTCAGAATAGCATGTGCGACTTTTTTTGTTTCACTGGGGTTTATGTCCGAGTTCAATCAGCTCCAAAAGCTAATCTAATAATCACATCTCTAAGACTCACGATGTGCACTGCCGCTGCCATAAATTCCACGAAATTGTGTAGAAAGTGTTTCTTTTTCCAATTTTCACCAAATCTGGCAGTTCAGATTTTTCGAATAATTATGCAATAATACTTGAAGACATCTCTTAGAAACCGAAGCTTGTTCTATTTATGAATCTAAACTGAAGTGATCAAAATGATAAAGACAGACGATTCGTTGTGTTCTTTTGTTCCTCCTTGCAACCATAGGAATTTATATATAGACCTTAGCTCAATCCTTAAAGCTCCATCTCACTAAATCCAATTTATTTCAAATCTCTATAAGTTCAATCTGTATATTCAATTACTACTTGCCTGCTAAGGGTTAAGGTTGCCCAAAGTATTTATTGTTCTTAAAAAATTGCTATGAAGTGCATATATTGTATAAAGTGTTAAAAATAATTTTTAACAATGTTTTCAAGTTAGTAATATTTCTGATTTTATTATTTTATCGGTCAAGACTATGTTTATGTTTACATGGAGATTATTAATAATTTTTTGGTTTTTGCAGTAAATAAACAAATAAAAAACAACAAAAAATAGCAATTTGTTTATCTTAAGCATGCAACATACGTACTAGTAATACATACAAACATATCAATATATAAATACATATGGTATTTGTATACCAGATATGTGTATATTGTTATCTCACTCTGATTTGTAATTTTTGCAAATCGGCGCATTCTGCATGCGTAAAAATACACAAAAATATTTAAGTGGCAGCAGAGTTGAGTTAAATCGTCGCGACCTATGTTTGCATATTATGCCGACAGTGCTGGGCGGCCGGCTTTTTTAACCGACTAATGCAATGTATGTCGCTATGTTGTTGTTATTGTTAACATTGTTGCTGTTGTATTGACTCATACAGGTTTTTGAACTTGTACAAGGTTTGTGAAATGAAAGCAGCAGTCTTGACAGAGGAAAACACAAATGACGTGCATTTTTTTTTTATTCTTTGCTATTATTGTTTCTTGGTTTCGTTTGAGTTTGTTATGTTTGGTTTATTTCTTGTTTTGGTTGCTTATCTATATTTCTTTACATTTAATGCAGCTAAACTACTACTCGTATATGCACTATGTTTTCATTTTTTAACTGAAGAGGCGTGAAGTTATGAAGATCAGTCATTAGCACTGGACGTTTTTGAATATCTTCTGTAAAAGCAAAGTGATCATAGTCTCATTTCAACATTTTGGCCTGCATTAAATTTCTAGCTTTGCCGACTGCTCATCTTAAATCAAGTCTGTTTAAAGTGATGTCTTCTAAATTTTTTAGTTTAATACATATGCATAAGCCCATCAAAACTTAAGCC
This sequence comes from Toxonevra muliebris, assembly GCA_963691655.1. NCBI lineage: Eukaryota > Metazoa > Arthropoda > Insecta > Diptera > Pallopteridae > Toxonevra > Toxonevra muliebris. The sequence continues at coordinate 114,569,985 of OY829326.1, read as the reverse complement.
AAAAATTTCAAAAGACCCGGATTTCTAACCGAAAATTGTACCTAGTATCAAAAATAATCTCGGATCAATGGTTTTTACCTTCAAGGAATTATTTTGAGGATATGTGGTTATCATGAAGAAACTGTAAAAGGTTTAATAAGAATTCGCCTTCGTTACTTAGACAGTCACTTTCTTCAAATAAATGATGCTTTCTATTTTTCAAATTCTTCACAAACCAGCCCCCCTCTTCCACTATTCGATATACAGTGTACCACTAAAGTCTTTGTACAGAAGCTAGTTCTAGTTTCATTCATAAAAAATAATAAAGTTTTGCAAGGATTTTGAAAAAGTTTTAATACTGCTTTGTTTATTAAACAATTATTATCACTAAAGCAACAAAAAATAGTCCATTTTATTATTTCATTCAAAAGTTATCAAGTAAAAACAAAAAAAAGTCGTTAAATTACACGTACACTTAGGAGGCGCTGCAATTACAACTGACTGTACTCATTTCAATTGTGAAGCAATCGTGACAAATTAAAAGCTCCGTGAAAAAACGAAATACGAAACATTTAGTGAAAAAATTTGAAAAATGCCCGGTAAATACTTGTCGGTTGAAGAGCGTAAGATTATACTAAATTTTCATGTGAAAGAGCAAAAATCATACGCGGAAATAGCTAAGCTAGTGGCCCACAGCCGTTCAACTATTCAATCTGTAATCGGGCGCTTTAAATACGAAGGCTGCGTAGAAAATAAACTCAAATCTGGACGGCCTGCAATTCTCACACATGGGGATCGGCTGCGAATTAAGCGTATGATTGCCACTGATCCGTTCATTAGCTCACAAAAAATTAGTGCAGAAGTCTTTAAATCCAATAAAAGAGAAATCCATCCTGAAACTGTTAGAAAAGCCGTGGTTGAGGCCGGGTTTAAGTCTCGCACACCTCGAAGAAAGCTGTTAGTGAATACAGTAAATCTCAAAAAACGTTTGGACTTCGCAATGCAATATCAAAATGCATCTCGCGAGTACTGTCGCAACGTTATATTCTCTGATGTGTCTAAATATAATATTTTTAGGTCCGATGGCAGACTAAGAGTATGGAGAAGACCAGGAGAAGCTTACAACCCAAAAAATACTATAAAAACTGTAAAGCACGGCGGTGGCGGAGTTATGGTATGGGGCTGTATGGCTGCCAGCGGCGTCGGAAACCTAGAAATAATTGAAGGTACAATGGATCATCGTGCATATATCGATATTCTGAAGAGAAATTTGAAGGCAAGCGCTGAAGAATTGGGCGTATCTAAAGAGTTTTATTTTCAGCAATATAATGACCCGAAGCACATGGCTCATAATACTAGGATGTACTTGGCGTATAATACTCCACATTTGCTGAAAACACCGCCACAGAGTTCTGACCTCAATCCCATTGAGTATATGTGGAATATGCTTGAGAAAAAGATCAGTTAAAATTGGTTCTTCAGGAGGAATGGTCGAAAATTGAGCAAAGCTATGAACAAAAGCTTGTGGAATCAATGCCAGACCGCCTTAAAGCCGTTATTAAAAATAAGGGCTATCCAACCAAATATTAAAGCAACATTTTCTATAGATTTTAAGGATTTTCCATTAATTAGTTGTTAAGTGTACGACTTTATTGGAGGTAAATTAATGAATTTTTTTTTGTTTTTAGTTTATAACTTTTTTAAGAAATAATAAAATGGATTATTTTTTGTTGCTAAAGTGTTGCTAATAATGTTTGATAAACAAAGCTGTATTAAAACTTACAAATTCTTACAAAACTTTATTGTTTTTTATAAATGAACCTAGAACTAGCTGCTGTACGAAGACTTTAGTGGTACACTGTATGTCAATACCGGTTAAACGATCGCGAAACCTATCATAAAGTTTTCGTAAAAAATGTTCCCCATTGCAAATTAGCTGGAAGGTCAAAATTACTTAGGTCAAACTTTGTTATTATTATTATTCAAAAAAAAAAAAAACAAATTTCTGATTTTTAAGGGCTAATTTGCTAAGAAAAGCTGCACCTAGGTAATTGTGACTCTCGGTTACCCCAAATACTTTTTGATTGGAAATATTTTCCTCAAAGACTGTTACTTTTTTCAACAGTAAATCCAGTATAAAGGAATTATAGCAAAAAAAAAATAGTCTTTCAAAGATTAATTTCCTGCGAATAAGTTGGGCCTAGGTGGTTTAGATGACAAATATTTTCTCCGAAAAATGTTTATTATTTTTCCCAAGGAAGATTATTATAAAGAGCATTCTTTTTTGTTTTTTAAGGGTTAATTTCTTAAAAAAAAGTTGGACCTAGGTAATTTTGACCAACGCTGATTCCAACTACTTTTTGAAGGGATCATCAAAACCCCTACGATAGGTTTCGCGATCGTTTAACCGGTATAGTCATATATCGAATAGTGGCTTTACATAGTTCCCAAAAAGGTGGGTAAGGAGTGTTGGTAAAATGTTGCAGTCTAAGTAATTTTTTTCCTTCCTTTCATATTTCTATTTTTGCTATTTGAAATTTACTGTTGCACTATGTTGTTAGAATGACTATTGATAAGATCTAAAAACACAACAAACATCATTTTCTACCTTTCATTACAAATAACATTTTTCCAGGCATCAAACATGTGAGCTGCTGAGCGCAAAAGTGATGTAAGAATATTTTTTTTATTTTTTGGATTTTCATCTTCAGGCAATAAGTTTGACCTCATTCAGTTTCCTACAAAAAAAGGTGTACATCTAGGTTGAACATGTGTTCTATAAAACTATTTTGTACAGCATTTCTACAAAACCAATGTATTTCCGAAAATCTGATTTTGACTTTCTAGTTAGAAATTCGTCTCGAACACACCTCTCTTACTAAGAATCAATAGAGCTTGCCTGGGGAAGTAGAAATTATTCGTCTGAAGTTTCTATTGAGGAAAGCGATTAGAATATTTTCCAATATACATGGTTGAACGTACTGCCAGACCGTAACCCAGACAACATTTATCCAGCAATGAACTCAAATATACTTTTTTTTTTTTTAATTAAAAAATATTAAAATACGCTGGCATGAAAAAGCGGCTTGAGGTGCAGGGCATTATTTAATTCGCTTCAGACCGTGTGACGCTCTGCTCTGCTTCTTTTTCATTTCTGGTAATTTGCGTGCTTGTTTCATTCGATCGTTCAAAATGTTCAAAATTCATTGCACCCCAATCAGCCGAATTATGATGTTTTTATTAGGTGTTTTTTTTTTTGTTTTTTTTGCGGTTCGTTTAGATTTGTGCTTCACTTTAAGCTTAATTAGTTGAAATGTTAACTCTTGAGCGCATTTCATCGTCATCATGTTCATCGTCCTGATCATAATTTTTTTTTTTTTTTTTTTTCATTTTCGAGAACAGAAAGTGACAACATTTTAAAAGCTCATCATCATCATCAACATTTAGGCTTCTTTAAAGTGCACAACAGGGATGCCAACTTATTTTTTCTGTCTCCCCGATAGCCCTCGAGAAATTTCCCGATTTTCGAACAAATTCCCCGCACCGGTATAATATTATATTAAAACAGCACGATACGTACTTTGCATATAAACATTTTATAAAAACGAAAAATACCTTTACGTTGATCTCGGTGACTGTTATTTTAAAGCGCCCCTGCACTATCTCGGTCCAAAACTTAACCATTTTTTATAGGACTGGTAGGTTAATAGAAATGTTCTTTCTGTCTTCGGAGTTCTTTTGAGACATGTGTGATTTCATCTCACAAAGTTTTGTAACATTGGGTAGTAGTTATTACACCAAATTTGAACGAGATGGGGTGTTTCGATTTACTTGATTTTGACGTTGATTTTTATATATAAACAACCCTCAGCCCAGTTTTGGACATCAAAGTTCTCAAAAAAAAGGCATGGATTTTCAAATAAAAAATGGCAAAAACCTTGTTTTAAGAAAAACGGGTTCAAAGTTTTCACTATCGGTTTTTAGCATTTAAAATATACTTCATCTTTTTTATGATGGCTGACCTTAAGTTGCAAGCTTACAGCAAGGATCAGGAGGTGCTGGCATAGTTAAGCCTTTCTGAACGGCCGAAAGGGAAGGCGACTGTTTTGGCTGACTAAAACTCGGCGTTATAATCGTCTATATCTACGAAAGCACTCTGAGTTTCTCTCTGAAATTTTTACAAAATACTTTTGAAATGAAAGACTTTTAAATTTCACACTTTTTTAAAAATCGATTTCTTCAAACCAAGAAAATGCAGAGCCCACTTAAGAAAATATGAAGATTTTAAGACCTAAAATATGAAATATTGCAAAAGTTAAACGATTTACATTACATAAACGACCACTCAAAAGCATTTGACTCAGTCGATTAGGACACTAGTAACAAAGCTCATTAAACTGTACAATTTCACTTCAACAGCGGCTAATTTAATTTCTGGCAGACTTCAAGCAGTGTGTAATGACAATTTCATTTCTGACTTCCTTCCTATCACAAGAGGAGTGCCCTAAGGTTCTGTTTTGGGGCCATTACTAATTTCTATGTACATCAATGACCTTCCAAAGATCTTAACAAACTGTAACGTTCACATATATGCAGACGATGAACAACTATATGCAAGCTGCGTGGCTAAACTCAATAGTAATCTTATGCAAATATATGATTGGGCCACATAAAATGGTCTATGTCTTCATCCAAAAAAATCAAATTTCATTGTAATATCAAAAAGAACTATCGATACTTCATCCATACCGAACATAATGCTAGATAGCTCAAAAATTGAATTTGTAAGCTCAGTTCGAAATCTTGGTATAATTTTCAATACAACATTATCGTGGAACAACCACATAAATTGCATCATTGGAAAGGTTTATGGTATGCTCCGTATACTATGGATAATGCAAAACTTTACTCCACTCAGGATTAGAACTCTACTAGCTAAAACATACCTTATGCTGCGTCTATGTCAGCAAACATAAACTGAACGTGCTTTTTAACAACATAGCTAGATATATTTACGGACTAAAACGTTTTGACCACTTTTCGGAATATGCTATACAAATCTAAAACATGACCTTTGTCAATATCTTAAAACTTAGAACGCTACTGCTTTAACATAAGGTTAATAATATAATACAAATCAAACATATTTGTTTAACTTCGGAGCGGCAATTTTTCATTCACGCAATTCGTCTTTGGAACTCTCTTCCCCCTAACCTACAATTCATAAACAACGGAGTGCAATTGAAAAACCAACTTTCGACTTACTTTTCTCTGTTAAGTCATTGTAATTCAGTGTAACTTTATGTAATGTGCTTATGTTGCTAGTACAATAATTATAAGATTTGTATCTTGTAGTACTAGAATATCAAAGGATTAAATAAATAAAAATAAATAAAATTTGACAAAAAATATTCTACAGACTTTAACTGACTTAAGCTGAACGGTTTCGAATTCCCCGCAAAAAAAAGCTCATTCCCCGATTCCCCGTACTATGTAAAATAACCCACAAATCGGGAAATTCCCCGTAAGTTGGCATCGCTGGTGCACAATCACATTATGAGCCGTCAGACGAAGGAAGAGCGTAGTGGAATGGTGAAGCAGCGAACTTCAATGAAGCAAAATGAGCCAAGTGAGCGAAATGGAGTGACGTGAAGTGCGCGGTTCAACAAAAACAAAATATTGGTTTAGAAAATGTTTTTGTCGATTATCTTTTGTTGCGCCTTCAGTGGTGATGCTGGCTGAGATCCATAATGAACACAAATAATTTGTATACATATATGCAATTATTATTGTTTGCCTTATCTCGATATTGTATATTCTTGGAACTGTTTGCCATTTTCGACAAATAATTAATGTTTATTTTGCATATATTTAATTTTGTAAACATTAATTGCAATTTTATTGAGCCTCGCTGCTTTGTTGAGCTTTTGATTTGAACGGTTGGGTATATTGCGGCTTTCGTTCTTTGAGCCGCCTTTATTTCTGTACTGCATCGATTTTGCGTAGGTCATTCAGTGTTAATGAACTGTCGAAAGCGTTGTTGGAGTTTTTGAAATAAAGGATTTAGCATTGTTCAATGCGAAATAAAGATTTTGAACTTTTATATTTTTTTTTTTTTTTATGAAAATAATTTTTGAGAACTGAAACTTGAAAAATTGTCAAATACGAGCCAAGCCAAATAGGAAATATTCTTTCAGAGAAAGGCAAAAATTTGAAAAAGTACGGGGAAAATGGACTACAACTTTATTATACGGGAACAGACCTTAAGTTATGAACCTGTTTTTTGTCTATTACAAATTAATACCTAAATATTTTAATTTTATTTTTTTTTAGTTCAATTCCTCTAAAACCACTTTTTAATCTAAAATTTATCTTTTTTAAATCTTCACCTTTATTACACAAAAATATCTTTATTCCTGCACTGAAATGCTTAAATCAGTGCCACCTCCATATGAACAAATAAAACTAAAGTATTTTTATGCAAAAAAATATTTCAATTCCTGCATATATTTCTTTAAAAATTCGTTACTTTACTTTTTTTTTCTAATTTCAATTACAAATAATTTTTCCTTACAAATTCCATTTTATCAGTTGCCCAAGCGAAGAAAAATGCATGAAAGAACAGAGCCGCAATTTCCCTATTCACCACAAAGGAGCGCTCCTCCAGCCTTACACTGTATGTTTGCCCAGAGATGCTAGATGTTTTAGTGTAATTGTATTGGGATCTTCTTCTTCGCTAAGGTTTGCAATTAATTCGTAGGTCAGTGGTATGATGAAGACTCCATGAGCCAGTGCTGCTCCGGTAGATGCTAGCAGGTCCAATTCAATGTTGATCAATGGCAATGGCAATCGATGACCGTAGTCGATATTTGTTTAGCTTTGGTGCAGCTCTCGTTCTCCTTCGGTTATTCCGCTTGCGATTTTATTTGGTTAGACCAAAAACATCAACATTGGGATTGTTAAGGCAACAAAGACAGACAGGAAGTCCTCTGTAGCAACAGTATCAGCGAAATCATCATCAGTAACAATTGATGAAATCGAAAAAAACCACTGGGTGTCTACATTTTTCTCTACGACAGGGTGTATAATTTTGATTATCTCGAAATATAATGAATTCATTTTCAGTAATATGATATCACAGTGCTACCAGGAATAATAACTTCATTTGCCATAAGGAAGACCATTGCATATGCGAACAGTGTAACAAACTCCCCTTGTCCCCCGGAGCAGAAGCAGTAATCCAACAGCATTGCACCGTAGGTTGAAATAAATACCATCAGGGCCATAATTCCGCACAAATTGTTACTCTCGTTAAATGTGAGGACAAGCAGCGTCGTTAAATTACCCAGAACTGTTAAATGTTTTAGTGCAGTTGTATTGGGATCTTCTTCCTCACTAAAGTTTGCAATTAATTCATAAGCCAGTGGTATGATGAAGGCACCATGAGCATAAGCTACTGCATTACCTTGCGGTGATGCCAGGAACAATTCAATGTTGAACAGTGGCAATGGTGCATACTCCATGATCGTTGTCGATACTTGTTTAGCTTTGGTGCAGTTCGCACCTTTGCTTATTCCGCTTACCATTCCCATAATAGCATGAGTTAAGCCAAGGGTGAATGCAAAAAATGCATAAGGATTATTATCAATTGGGGTCGAGTACAATCCGACGCCGCATACGCTCGCCAGGAGGCTATTCATTGCTATAACGCTGTAAAACATTTTTAATTTACCTGCTTCTACAGCGGTTGCTTATGATAGCGGTAAATGGAGTGGTGGTAGGCGGGATGGGCTAGCTAATGATGGCTTTTGTTTTTGGTCCAGAAGTTGCCCAGGAATTTGCACTGTCGTAATAAAATTTTAAAATTTGGTTATCATTAGAATTACAAAATATGACGGAGTCCAAACAAAAAGAAACCGAAAAAAACTATTGATTTTGAAAAAAGAATAAAAAGTAGCGAAAATTTTTCAAATTATTCCGAAAGCAATTTGATTAACTAAAATTTATGAAAAATTTTTAAAAAGAATTGTATGATTGATACTTCCATGATGATTTTGAATCGAATTTGTATAAAGTGAAATTTTTAAAAGTTTTTAGGTGTTCAGTTTGAGTGAATGGTTCCGATTGGTTATTGGTATGAAATAAAACGAATGCTGAAAAGTTTAGCTGTGTTCGGAAGAAAGCCTAAGAAATCTTTACAATTTGTTCCAAATAGAACAAGAATTTTCTGTTCCGATCAGATCCGATATAAAATAAATGTGAGTAAATAAAAAAAGTAAAGTCATTTACCGATCAGATCCGATATAAAATAAATGTGAGTAAATAAAAAAAGTAAAGTCTTTTACCACAATCCAAATGCCCAATTGTTGAAGCCGACACCAATAACTACTTTTAGTTTTTTCTCTGGAATATTTAGGTTTGTCCAAAAACATCAACATCGTCCATTGGAAGTTATTAAGGCAACGCTGGCAAAATCATCAACGTTAATAACGCAGGAAATCAAAAATCTTTATTCACTTTTCTCAACGACAGAGTGCAAAAATTGTATTGTTTAATCATCTGGTATAAATGTGCTACCAGGAACAATTGCTTCAGTTGCCAAATAGAAGAACAATGCATTTCCGAATATTTCAGTAGACTCGCCTGCTCCCTCACAGTAGCTCTCCAACAGCATTGCGCCGTAGCGTGAAAAGAATGCCGTCACAGCCATGATTCCGTACAAATTGTTACTTTCGTTGAATGTGAGGAAGAGCAGGGATGTTATATTACCCAGAGCTGTTAGATGTTTTAGTGCAGTTGTATTGGGGTCTTCTTCTTCGGTAATGTTTGCAATTAATTCGTAAGCTAGTGGTATGATGAAGGCACCATGACCCAGCGCTATTCCGCTTTGTGGCGATGCCAGATACAATTCTATGTTGATCAAAGGCAATGGTGCAAACTCCATGATCGTAGTCGATATTTGTTTAGCTTTGGTGCAGCTCTCGTTCTCCTCGGTTAGTGAGCCTACCATTCCCATAATAGCATGTGCTAAGCAAATGGCACATGCAGCAAATGCATATGGATGACTATCAATTGGGATCACGTACAATCCGAAAGCACATACGCTTGCCAGAAGGGCATTTAATGCCACATTGCTGTATCCCATTTCTTGCTTATGATTGTGATAGTGGGATGACGTAGGAGGAATGGGAGCTAGGTGGGATGGGCTAGATTGTGAGTGGAGACTTTTGTTTTTCTTCAGAAGTTGCCCAGTATTTTGCACTGTCGTAAGAAAGTCCAAACAAAGAGAAACCGAAAAAACTGTTAATTTTGACAAAACATTAAACAATAGCGAAAAATTTATAGTTTATTCCGAAGCAATTTGATTAACTAAAATTTATGAAAAATTTTCAAAAAGATCTGTGTGATTGATATTTCCAAGACGATTTTGTATAGTTTTTGAATAAAGTGAAATTACTAAAAATTTTGTAGATGTTTGGTTTGAGTGGTTGCGATTGGTCAGGGTTTTGAAATGAAATGAATTGTGAAAAATTCGCAATCTCTCTATCAACTTTGTTCGGAAGGAAAACTTTTAACAAATTTTTCCAAATAGAACAAGACCTTTCTGTTCCGATCCGAAAAAACTTTAAGAAAGAACTCCGACATAAAATAAATATTAGTAAAAAAAAAAAAACAAGCAAAATCATTTACCACAATTCAAATATCCCATTGTAGTAGGCGGCACCATTTACTGTATTGAATCGTTGCTTTGGAATATTTTGGTTAGCCCAAAAACATCAGCATCATCGGAAGTTAAGGCAACACAGGCAAACAGGAAGTGGTCTGTAGCAACAGTAGCAGCAAAATTAGCAACGTTAACAACCAAGGAATTCGAAAAACCACTTGGCCTCTACACTTTTCTCTACGACAGAGATGTTCCCGAAAAATAGTAAATTTGTTTTTATTTTTCTGCTGGCATAACGCTACCAGGAACAACTGCTTCAGTTGCCATAAAGAAGAATAATGCATTCCCGAATATAGTAGCGGACTCGCCTGTTCCCTCAAAGTAGCTCTCCAACAGCATTGCACCGTAGCGTGAAAAGAATGCCGTCACAGCCATGATTCCGTACAAATTGTTACTTTCGTTGAATGTGAGGAAGAGCAGGGATGTTATATTACCCAGAGCTGTTAGATGTTTTAGTGCAGTTGTATTGGGGTCTTCCTCCTCGCTAACGTTTGCAATTAATTCATAAGCCAGTGGTATGATGAAAGCACCATGACCTAGCGCTAATCCACTACTTTGCGTCGATGCCAGATACAATTCTATATTGATCAATGGTAATGGTGCAAACTCCATGATCGTAGTCGATATTTGTTTAGCTTTGGTGCAGCTCTCGTTCTCCTCGGTTAGTGAGCCAACTATTCCCATAAGAGCATGAGTTAAGCCCAGGGCACATGCACCAAATGCATAAGGATGACTATCAATTGGGATCGTGAACAATCCGTATCCGCATCCGCCCGCCAGGAGCGTATTCAGTGCCACATTGCAGTATGCCATTTATAATTACTGCTGCTGCAGCAGTTGCTTATGATGATGGTAGTTGGAAGACGTAAGTGTTGAGGCTTTTGTTTTGTTTATAGTCCAGAAGTTGCCCAGTATTTTGCACTATCGTAAGTTTGAAAATTGGTTATGATTAGAATTACAAAAAATAAAGAAGCCCAAACAAAAAGAAACCGAAAAAAACTGTTAATTTTGTCAAAACATTAAAAAATAGCGAAAAATTTATAATTTATTCCGAAAGCAATTTGATTATCTAAAATTTATGAAAAATTTTCAAAAAGATCTGTGTGATTGATATTTCCAAGACGATTTTGTATAGTTTTTGTATAAAGTGATATTACTAAAATTTTTTTTTAGGTGTTTGGTTTGAGGGGCCGCGATTGGTCAGGGTCATTAAATAAAACGAATAAAGAAAAGCTCGAAATCTCTCCATCAGCTTTGTTCGGAAGGAACTCTAAGACCTTTTTACAATTCATTCCAAATGGAACGAGACTTTTCTGTTCCGATCCAAGCAAATTTTAAAAAAGAAATATTTGTAAAAAAAAAAAAACAAAACATAAAAAACTTTGCATATCCTTAACTCAAATTTTGTATTAGATTGAAAATCTTTTAGCGCAATCTAAATGCCCCATTGTCGTAGGCGGCACCAATTACTACATTGAATCTTTGCTCTGGGATATTTTGGTTAGCCCAAAAACATCAGCATCATCGGAAGTTAAGGCAACACAGGCAGCCAGGAAGTCGCCTGTAGCAACAGTAGCAGCAAAATCATCAACAGCAACAACCAAGGAAATCGAAAATGCCACTGTAAATATAAAATATTTTCTTTTTCTGTTTTCGTTTCATTCTTTTATTTTTCATAAAATAACCTTTTAAAGTTGTTTAATATTTTTCACATATTTTGACCAATTAATTTTGTCTTTTCTTTTATCACTTACCTACGTATATTCGTATATTTTCAGTCATTGTTTTTGCCGGAAACTGAAATGGCAGCAATGTCATCGGAACTGTTGCATAAACATTTAAAAAAAATTGACCCAGAAACAGCAAATCGTATACATCCGAATAATAAAAGGAAAATAATACGGTAAGTGGAAGTTTTTGAAAATGTATATTTGTAAAAACTTCATATTTATAAAATTTATATGCATATAGTATGCATGCCGCACTGGTTAAATTTAGTTTCATAAATTATTAAAAAACGCCTAATCCTTGAGCTGGTGTCTGAATACGCCTCTGAACGAATATTTCGATTCATTGGTGTCTCGAGATGGCCCCTCAGTGGCATATTATGACAAAATATAAGTACACAATGTACATCGCTATCTCAGCTTCCTTCGGTTACAACTAAAGATGATATCTTGTATAACATTTTCACTGGTTACAAATATTTTGAAATTATACATTTATGTATGTAGTAATCCCCCTAAATATTTACAAATATCGATAAATTTTTTGACCCAATAATCAGATCAGGTTTTTGAGATATTTGAATTTGCAAATATTGGAAAATTTTGAATTTATTTATTTCTGAATTTATATATTTTTTTTTTTGCAAATAAAATCACAATTTGTGGGCGAAAATTACTGAAAATGGTTTAATTATTTTGGGGTATGATAAATACAAAAATCATAAAATATATCCAGGTACAAGAAAAAGTGGTGCATTCAGCTTCTTTTTTTTTTGATATTTTTTGAAAAAAAAAAACTTACAAGCGATATCACTATGACAAAACAAATTACATGAGCTTTAATATTTTTTTTAAATTAACAGTTTGAAATTTAGAATCGTTTAAATTAGGTTAGGTAGGATTGGCTGCCTAGGGACACACTTAGACCTGAAAGGTCCATTGTGGTACCACATAGTTGGACCTACAGTTTAACGCAGGCTTCGAACGGCACTGTGGCCTTTTCTTATCGCTTGGGAGCAAGGGCGTATTTAAAGGGAGGTTTTGGGGGTTCTGAAGGTTTTGGTTCGGTTTCTTTCTAAAAAGTCAAATATAAAGAAATAAATTCGAAATCTATGCGACCAAATCCAAATTGTTTTCGATTTAAAACTTCGTACTGAAACAGTTTGAAAAGTTATAAAATTAATAAAAATAGAAAAAAATATCAGATCCTTGTAAACTTTTTGTAGTCTTGACTACTGTCCCATATATGTGCTTCATTAAATAATATGTTGCTGGCTAAAGGAACTTTTCATTATGTCTGCCCGTGGGTGTATGTGAGATAAAATCCGTTCTGTGTACATTTTTTCTCTGAACCCCTAGACATAAACACATCCCCTGCTTTAAGGTCGCATCCAAACAATTTTGTTAAGGGGTCATTTGAAAGGGCATGATTCAGCCTTTAATTTCTAAATTTTAGAGTTTTTAGCATGCCAGGGTTTAGCTCTATAATTTTCGAAAAATATCCTCAAAAGATATTTTTTTGGGTGTCAACACCATTTTTTTCTAAACCGTGATGCGATGGAAAGTTTTTGACCCCTCGTGTTCAGCATGAAAAATTCATTCGTAAACACTAGGAACCATCTTATTCGCAAATCCCATGCAGGGCAGTGTTATTGGATCAGCTCCAAAGATTTAAGAGAAAGAGACAGTCTTAAAATGTAATTAATTCTCTACCCCATTATTGCTCAAAGCACCCCGACTCGAAAACTCTCTTTAAATGCTATAACAGCACGAGTTTAGGGAATATACGCCAACCTCACCCGGATTTCTCATAATTTATAATGGCCTAAATGCCATTATCTAAATTATGCCCCGGTACGATAAAAAAATACAGTAAATTCCCCACTGATGATTACAATCATTTGATTAAAATGAGGATCTGACTATTTTGGAGATTTTTGGTCATTTTTTGAGGTTGGGTACAACATCAGTAATGGTAAGTTAATAGGTTATCGAAATTATGTCCTTCACGATAAAAAAATGCATTGGAATCCACATTTAATATTATTTATTTAAAAAAATATAAATTGATTATTCTGTGAAATTTTTAAATTTTCAAATTAAGGAAACTCGGAAACAGAAATTTTTCCTAGAGCTTCAAGACATTTATCCACTTTGTCCCAAGTCTGAAAATAAATAATAATCATTTACCTAGAAAAAAAATTCTTCCATTATTGAGATTGGTCTCTCTTCGTCGCATATTTTTATTTAACCCCTTAAGGGCGAGCGGGAACTAAAGTAAATAGAACAAGAAAGTAACTTGAGAAAATTAATCCATTTAATTCAAAAAGTAGATGAGCTAAGGCAGAATTAACTTTTTGTGCATACAGTTTGAACATTTCTAAGGGGAATTGAGGTAATTTTTATTTCTTCCTTTTGCCTTGTCAAAATTTTTGTCTTTACTTTATTATTGGTTTTGACCAAAGAAATATCCGTACCTACAGCAAACCAAACCTTGAGGTAAACCTCAGTTGTTTTGAAGCTGAGTATATCTTACCGTTCGGGATAATAGATCATTTAAATTTTTTGGTACTTTCTGGGCTAATTTGATACATTCTTTTTTTTAAATTTGGTACAAAATCGAAAATTCCATTTATTATCTCTATGATTGATTATGACTGCTACGTGGGGTGCCCGGGTTCGATGCTCGGCACGACCAAAAAACGCCTCTTGATTGGCAATAGCAAATCTTCAACACTAAAAGAAAAGCTTTTCATTTCGTCGTTCGGATTCAGAATAAAACTTTAGGCCTCTTCCATTCATATATCAATATAACTCACACAACATGAATGGTTGCGAAATGCTCGGTATATGCTTTCCATGGGGTTGTGGGAAAAAAAACTTTGAATGAAAGTTTGAAGAGAAATTATTTCAGATTAAGCTACGATTCAATTGTGAAATAAAATAGCATTGTCAATTAGGAAATAAGGTCGTCAATATCCTTAATATTGACCTTAACTTGACAATTATATTATGTATAACAAAGAGACTGAATACACTGTATAACAGCAAAATAGTATCTATGTTCTGGCCCGGTTTTTCTGGAGTATTATTATTGGATAAAAATATTGTTTTCTTTTTTTCCTTTTGTAAAAAAATTTAAAATTTTCGTGTTTATTCGTAAATCTTCTTCTTTAAAAATTTGAAATGATGGAAAAGTTTTTTGGGGTTTTTTTTTTTTGCGTAGAATTATGCAATTTTTGGAGTTTTGAATGAACAATATTTTTTTTTTTATAAAATTAAAATTTTTCGTATATTAATTAGATCTTCGATTTTGAAAATTTCATGGATGAAATTTTTTTTCTTATCCAAAATTCCTAAAATTGCATGATTCGTGTAGAAAAAAAAAAAATCATCCATGAACCCCACACTTATCAAATTTTCCAAAAATTCGTGATCAGCGGCTAAAAGTAGTGCAGAAAAACTCAGATACTGTTTTAAAGTCTCATTTTGTTGTACAGTGATATTATTCGATTTTAAAATAAAATTACTTCCTCTTAGAAATATTTTTAATTATTTAATAAACATAATAAAAATCTGTATATTTTCAACTTTCAGTCGAGGCAAAAACCTTTAAGACAACTGCATTTTTTTTACCTTTTCTGCTGTACTAATTTTATATACTACAATTGCAATTGCAACTTATCATAATTGCATGCACCATAGTGCACTTAATTGGCATTCAATAGCAAATCTACTACATTGGAGTTCCATTTACCGGAACTCCCCATTTCTTCCCCCACATACAAATGCCATTTAATTTATTTATTTTTATTTTTTCTGCTTCTCTGTACTGTTTTCTTTCTTCAAACAATACGTGAACAATTAAAATCGGGTGCCCTCACGATTCGTGCCATCCAGGCCGAAGAAGCAACACAACAATAAAAATTTAATACTTTAAATGGCAACTCATAAATCTTTCACCGTAAACTAACTACCAAAGTTTTTTCTTTTTTTTTTTATTAATTTTACTTACCTTGACTTTGTGTCTCTTAACGCTAGATAGGAAAAAAAGAATAGAATAAAAACAACAGAAAAAATAAATGTTTGCAGAATTTTGAGTATTTTATTATTTTATGCCTTTAGTTGTATTTATATACAAACATACAACTTGAAATGAAAGCGTGATTAAATTACATAAGCATTTAAAATGTTTAATTTTATGTATGCTAAGCATTTTTTCTGTTTTTTTGTTTTTTTTTTGCTTTATTTTTTTTGGAGGAGGAGTATAATATGAAGAAGAAAACACCCTGCACCCAACAACAACAACGAGTACAGCGATGGACACAATGCTAAAGACCGCCGTGTCTTTAGTCAGTAGTAGGCACGAGTGCCTATGAGCAGCACACTACTTGAAGTGCATCTGCATCATGATGTGGAAAAAGCAAGAAGTGTTAAACTCTGTAATGTGCTTTTTACAATAGAAGAAATCATAGGAGAAGGAAGTGGGAATCGGGTCTGCTGCCAGTAGTGATATCCAAGTAAACTGATTAATTATGAATTGGGTGTTTAAATTCATATACATAGATGTGTGTATGTGTGTATTTATAGAAGGCAGGAGGATATAGAAGCGTCAGGCTATGCGGGGTATAACGTTTTAAACTTATGCTTGCAGGTTTACAATTTCAAAATCTTCAACTTCAACGCTTGTATTCATTCGAGCAAGAAGTTCTGACACGCTACCATTCGTCGAGGTAGATGACAGACTGAAAATAAGTGAATACAGTAAGTAATTGCACTTGTATGTACATATATGTATGTATATGATATATTAATGATTTTCGGTGAATGTTGAATCTTTCAGAAAGAGAAGGAAAAAGAGAGAGAGAAAGAGAGAGGGTGGATGGAAAGAGATAGAGAGACGTGGTAGGTTCAAAGGCATGCCTAATAGCGCCTTTATGTTATACTAAATATTTACAGAGTTCAAAGGTGGACAAAGCAAAATCGATGTAACTATTTGACTTTTCCTCAAGCACACGTGATTTCGATTCTTCTTTTTGTATCTGAAAG
Source organism: Toxonevra muliebris (assembly GCA_963691655.1). NCBI lineage: Eukaryota > Metazoa > Arthropoda > Insecta > Diptera > Pallopteridae > Toxonevra > Toxonevra muliebris. Next base: position 114,553,506 of record OY829326.1, on the reverse strand, counting down.
GTGCCCCCCACTTCTCTTAGTTCTACAAATCGCTCTTCGTTTATCCAATATTATTGTGGGAGTGAAGGAAGTCAAACTACTTTTTGACTTATCTATGTAGACTATGTAGACTTTGATAAATATCATGTCAGTGCATTGGAGCTCATTTAATTTTCAAGAGATACGTCGATGCACACTGGGGTCGCTCTATATAAGTAAGTGCTCAAAAGACTATTTTAAAAAAATGGATTTAGAAAAAAAATTTAAGCGCCATTATATTCATAAATAATTGGTGCATCGATAAGAAACAATTCACCTTTTATAGTATAGGAGATATGAAGTGTCAAACTTGAAAAACTTTTCCATTTTTTTTTTTAATATGATCAATGTTATATGAACTTTGTGTTTTTATTGCAAAGTTTTCGTTAAAGCTATCTCAAAAATTCTTCTTGTTTCAGTTAGAATAGGGTATGTAAATAATTACCAATTTTTTTTTTTTTCTCTTGTGAAAAATCTGTTTTATTTGCAAAAGTTCGAATTTATCTCAAATTATTTTAAAGTAAATTTTTAACATCAATTTTTTTTCAAACGGGCAAAGTGATTGGGCATGTATTAATACCAAAATAATATGTAACGAATCGGTAATTAGAATCTGAAGATAAAAGCCCAATCAATTTGCTCGTTTGAAAATAAAATGGTTTTAAAAAAATTGCCTCCTTTTTTTAAAAAGAAAATTTTTAATTTTGTTTAAGAATAAATTAGAAGTATATAGGTTTTTCCAGCTTTTATAAAAAACAAAGCTTTTTAAGTTAACCGTAAAGATTTAGAAGACATTTTCAATCGATTTTTAGTTTCCTCCGACCCTCTAGTAAGCTGCATAAGCACCTTTGCGCTTGACCACAATACAAGACCGTTTTTTTTGATAAGTTAGAAGTAGAGCTAGGCATCTGATATAGAACCAGAAGCTGATTAACAATTAGGAGCTGAAATAGTACAATTATTATAATTTTTTTATCTTTTTCATTTTATGTATTTGAATTTTTCCTGATTGTTTTTTTAAATATCTATTATTTCATATTTAATTTTAAGTTTGTATTAACGCAATTAGCTAGTTTTATTTAAATTTGATTGCATAACATAATTTTTTAAAAAATTACACTGTGGCTATACCAAAATAAAACTAAACGAAAATGTATTATTTAATAAAACTTATTTATATTGAAAAAAAAAAATCCTTGACCAATTAGTGACCAATGTTGCATACCTACATGTGGCACTATAGAAGCTTCTTTTAAATTGTACAGAAAGATTCAAAATACAAAATTTTGTTAAACTGATGTTACATTGGTCACCAATGGGTTAAATAATGGTAACCAATGGATTAAATCATTTAAAATTTACTTTACAAATTATATTTAAATGAGTTTGGTGTAAAATTGTTATATGTTTATGTTACTTTGGTCACAAATGGGTTAAATCGTGGTCATTAATGGGTTAAATAATCTAAAATTTACTTAGAAAGTTCAAAGCTCAAATGAGTTTGGTCGAAAAAAACTAATTTTAGAATTTTGAGCACAATATGGAGCGGCCCAGTGTGCGATGGAAGCACCACTGGCTAGAAAACATTAAGCTATTTGTAAAAAAAAGTGCCAATAGAACATTTCCATGCAGAACGACTTGAGATTTGAACGTGATTTTCACCCTCTTCCCCACACACATTTCAAGATCTGGTTTATTTGATTCAATTAACGAAATTTCTTCTACTTCCATTCCCTTATGCGGGAGTTTATGATGTCCAGAAAACATTTTTTTCCAACTGAAAATTTTCTGATTTTAAGATAGGGATCATCGGAGATTTAAGAATAAAAAGAGGAGGCCCTTCTCGATGAGTACCTCAAATATTTTGATTGCGGGTCATGATTCAAATAAAATTGTTCGGAAAAGAGTATTCGATAGTTGTCTGACTATTAAGTACCTGATTTATCCAAAATCTGTAGATTTTTTCAAGCTCGCAGAGTTTCAAAAAATTTAAATATTTTTAATAAGCAGTTGTAAAATTATCTCACCCAAATAGAAAACGCTCCTGAACTTTTCTAGACTTATTTTATACACACCCGAATGCAACAATTTACGCGATACAAAGACTTTATTTACTAATATATTTTCTATGTATGATTAACATATAAATGATACAATTTAATTTAATTTAATAAATTCAGCATTTTTTACGTTAAGCACTCAAGAGAAGAGGAGTCAACATAAATTAAACAGTTGGGGGTATGAGGAAAGGATTTTCCTTCATAAGTAAATACAATGTATTAGAATTTAATATACTTTGATTTAAAAAATAAATAAGTTTTATATTTTACAAAAGGGGAATCATTGGTTTTAAAATCTATCTAATCATTTCTTCGAATTATCGGTCTAATTTCATGCATATTGAAAAGTTATGGTATTCAACCTTGAACCTGAATAAAATATAGCCGAAAAATTATAAATAAAAAAAAAAACAATATTGCGCATTATCAAACTGTGCAACCTTGAAAGGCCAGCAAACTAATAAATCAAATAAATTTTAATATTAATATGTACAACAAAAACAAATATGCCAAAGTATCCGTGCGAACAGATATTAGATATACAGACAGACAGACATGCCTACAGGCGGAGGGAGCGAAAGATCTCTACCATTTACTTTAAATTGCCAATATTATGATCACACGTTGAAGAGGAGAGGATTGTCCTACATACTTACGTACATGACCGTACATAAAATTTTGTGAAACTTAACAGGAACAACCAAATTATCGACGAAAAAATCACGAATGTATGCAGTCAAAAAAAATTTTGATAGATTCATTTTTAGTTAAATTTCTATATAAGAAATGAACATGAAAACTCTGTATAGGGATTCTAGATCTTTACGCTGGTATACGACCTTCTCTAAAAGAAACGTCTACACTGACGCTGGAGTCAATTATACCAACTCCACACACTCTACTTTTGAGAAAAAATTTCAGTGTTCTGGCCTGAGCCGCGGTAAGAGAACAACCTGCTGAGATGTTTTTTAGTGGACTCCGTCATGGACACGTCCCTATTAAATTTAAAATTTTACCTTCTCAGACTGTATCGCTGACTGACAAGTTGAAGGTAATTAAGGTACCTAGTGCTAGTTTTGATATAAAACCAGTTGCCTAAATACATTTTATTATGAATAATAATAGCTAGAAAAAAATTATGTTAGGAGTCAATAAACTGATTAGGTCGCGTATTTTCGTCTCAGCAATCATTCGAATAAACTCTACCTGTCGGGAATGAATGAGTGCGGACTCAACTTAGAGGCGAACGAATCGACAGAGCACATTATTTATGGCTGTTTTTTCGGTTATTGCAGAATAGAACCGTGTCTATTAGCTCAGAATCCTATAGCAGGAGAAATTTAGCAAGAAGTTAAATAATAAATGAGAAATAAATTAATAACAAAGGCAAATCTAGTATTTGGTTTTGGAGAAGACTAATTTTATATACCAAACTATAGGACTATTAACTAACTATTAACTAACAAAATCCAAACAAAAACCCAGCCAACATTCAGACTCAGTCCAAAGGCAGTTCAATAATATCATCAAAACTCACATTAAAACTCTGGCTTAAATCAAACCAAAGGCCAGGCAAAAAATTCGTTCAAAATCAGCGTAAATTCAAAGCATAAAGCGGAACAAAACTTAGAGTTTAGAATTGAAAGTGGGCGGGACAAAACCAAAGCACTTAGTCTCAAAGACCATTGTACTATACCCAAGATAGAGCCTGTAGAAGAGAGTAGAAAGACAGGAAAGATATGTGAGGGGATAAATGGGAAGAAGAAAGGTCTAGGCTCTCTCAACCTCGAACTTCTTTGTTTCACTGATGAATCTGAGAAGCTCAGGAAGAGGGAGAGTATGGACATTATTCATACTCAAAACATCACTACCCAACAGCCTTTATCTGATTCTCGCGAATGCCGGACAGCTACAAAGATAATGCTCCGTAGTATCGTCGTCCTCAAGACACAATTGGCAGGCTGGATCAGTGATGACGCCTCTTTTAGTCATATGCTGACCACATTTGTTGTGCCCTGTGATAACACTCACCAGTAATCTCAGGTCCTTTCTTCTGTTCTTCCTGTTAGGTTGTCTCACAAAGCATTTAGATCTGAAAAAGATGAAATCCAAACCAAAAATCGGACCAAACTCTTACCAAAGTACCATCTCAATAGTATTGTGGATAGTACACTAGACTTTCACCCAGAAGATTGCGGGTTCGATTCCCGTCTTGTTCTGGTGGTTTTTACTCATAAACTTCTTATATTCACTATCGATATAAAGTGTATGTAGTATTAAAAATTAAACCATAAATTCAAAAGTAAATACGGTAAAAAAGCAAATCAAAAACCATTATCAAGCTCGTCACAAGTAGCCCATCTATAAACTGACCTAGAAATTTAAAATTTAATGTAGCTCAAGTGTACTTGTATATAGAAAATAGTTTGGCTGTAGAAAGGATTTAAGAATTCACACTAGATACGCTACTGAATATAGGTTTTTTGAAAAGCCTTCTACGCTCATCCAAAGATTGGTCTAACCTTAGGAATGTAAGGGAGGAATATCTACATTGAATGCTAGTACGACTAAGAAAGTAAATTCTCTTCAAAGGGAATATAAAAGAAGCTTTGATTAAGGAAATAAGTCATTGTAAGAAGAGCTGTTAATTCATTGAACTAATTTTTACTTATTTCCAACCATGAATCAAAAAATCGAACTAGGCAAACGGGCAAAATTCAGTCTATATCTGATTGACTACGTCACAAAAATCGATTTTACATATTTGACATTTTTTTATAATATGTATATGTTCTCAAAAATCTATCCTCAACATTTCCATGAGATTCGGAATACTCGTTTCAAAATTATGAGCGCTATCTGTATCACAGTTTGCAACTGCTGATATTATGTAAATGGTATCTGATATCGGAATCCAGCTACAGATAGAAAAAGGCTCTTCTATAACCCTGAAATAGATGATTCTATGTTAACTGAAGGAAAATAATTTTAACTATTAAAGAAACTGAATTTTGAACGCGATTATCTCAAAACACTGGTTTTTTTTAAAAGTACCGTTGCGATTTTCAAAATATCTCCAAAAGTATTAGACTAGATGATTTCAAATTTTGCATGATTTGCATTATTTTTCATGATAATAAGTAAGGAACCATTTTTAATTTCGCTGAAATTTGTTTCTTTATTCTAAAAAACTATCATCTCAATTCAATTTTACCAAAATGACAGGTAAAATCGAAATTACTCTTCGTTCAGGTCCATAAAAATACAATAACCCTATTCACGATATGTTGCAAATGATCTAGCATCATTGCAAATGCAAATTTTTTTGTTTATCGCATATATTTGTTGTTGTGATAGCAGAAATATTTTGCATTTGCAATGATGCAATATCATTTGCACCATATCTCACAAAAACTTTTAAAAAACGGTAAATTGATTCCAAAAAAACTGTATATTTCGCGGTATCAATTTTTTCAATGAAAATTAACAAGGAAAGCATATTATCCATCATCTAAATCGTCTTCGTTCTCCATTTTCATATCTCCTTCTGTAGTTGCATTGAATTTGTGCTTTGAAGAAATTTGGCAAAGCGATTCCGGCTTTGCTATGAGATATTTATAGAAATCAACGCATGGATATTACATTTGACGACAAGAATCGCCTTCAATGTTTCTACTTCTTTCAAAAGTATACTCACAACGAGTTGCCATTGTTCTTTCAGACGTTTTGCATTGCGATTGATAAATTTGAATAGCTCTAAAAATTTTATATTTTTTCTCAGTATAAACGCGGTATTTTGGTAAAAAAGGCGGTATGCGGTTTTGGAGTTGAAAAAACGGTATACTACCGCGAAAAACTGTATAGATACGAGCGTTAGTTATGCGAGAAGAACTGTATTTCCCCTATCCTATTCAATTCAATATATTTTCAACTTACAACTACTTTAAAATATATAAATATGAACTTTTTGATAGTATATTTGACTTCAAAATATTTTTTTATTTTTTTGAAATAGGAAAATGGGACTGCCCGAAAGTCAGCGACTGCGACCTATAAGATCTCTTGTACCAAAGCCCTATATTATGAAAGAAAAAAGAAAGAAACACAGATAACAATAAATACCCTATCTGGGAATCTAATAAGAGCCTAGCACGCTGCCATTAGACCACTGAGGCGGTGGTTGGACGTACAGTTTAACATAGGTTCCTAACGACGGTTAATATATATTTATTAGACTGACAAAAAAACATCAAGGAAATTACGTGATTATCTCGATCACAACCAGGCGGTAATCCCTTAAATTTATAAAACTTAAGGTAAAATTTCTCCTCCCAATTTCTTAAATTCAGAGAATACTCGAAATGTCTCAGCCAGAAACTTTTTTATATTCATTAGGAATCTTGATCTTCTACTCTGTTAGAAATGGATCACCAAAAATTTCGCTATTAGCTTTCAGTCTGTGTCATCATTTGAGCATTATGCTTTCCAAATATGAATGTCACTTTTTTTTTTGAGTGTATTGAAAACTTTGAACTCCCCAAATAAATTCTGCTTTGTTGTTCGAATTTTATGCGCAGAAGTTGATATTGTAAATTTGAAAATGCATTTTAGCAAGTTGCCAGAATTCTTTAAACTGAAGCCGAAACAAAATGTCAAATGTGCGCGCCAACATATTTGACAGCGCGGTTGTCAGAAATTTGTTATTTGCTGTATACTGTTATTTTTTGCTTAATTTTATAAAAACTTTTAAGTAAATTGCAAATTTGTTGTTGTTGTTTGCTTTGTTTGCCAATGACAGCTGCAAATATCAAAAACTCGCAGACTGTTAGTGCCAGTTGTTGTTGTATTAAATATTTTTTATTTTGCATGGGGGAGGCGTCATTTTATTTTGAACTTTTTTTGTTTTGGTTTTGTTATTTAGTGTCAATGACTTTTCAATTTAATGTATCGTTCAAATAGTTCGCTCTTACTCACCCTCACTCTATCTCTCTCTTTTCTTCGATGTCATTGATTTTTTTTTTTTTTTTTTTGAAACTGTCATTAACTGCTTTCATCCTCATTGTTTGTTTGTTGTGCTACTGACATTTCCATCAAATGCTGGTACGCGTAGACTAACATTTTTAATGGAATTTCTTCAGCTGAGTTCTGACTGATTGACTGATTCATTGCGACAATTTTGGCATATATAATTAACTTTCTTCGACCAAAAAAAAAAAAAAAATAATAATAATAAAAAATGCATACCCGCAAATATGTAAAAACAAAAACCGAGAAGGAAAGAATTCGATTTTGTGGTGTTTTTAATGTGGAAAATTTATGCATTAAAATGTTGAATGCATGCAAAGGAATGGTTTTATTTTTATACTGTTTTTTTTCTTATTATTTTTATTAAAGCATTAATAGAGAGAGAGAGGGGGCGGGGGGGGGGGGGGAAAGAGAGGCGGTGAGAGTTAGATTTATTGCACCTTCAATTATTTCATTATTAAATTCCATTTGAATTGTGAGTTGTAAGAAAGGTGGTGATAGCAATGGTGATAACTCAAAAGTATATGAGCTATAACAAAATAATTGAATGTGATACCTTTTCCCCTTTATAAAACATTGTCAGCCTTACTAATAATCAAACTGAAAGCAATTTTAAATTTAGTAGTCGAATTTTGGCATATTTTTTTATGGAACTAGCTGACCCGGCAAACGTTGTTCTGCCTTTTAAAAAAGAATGAAGCACTTGATATTTAAAATTGAAAATCCATTGACAATTGACATTTTCAAAAATATTTAACTTGAAGAACTGTACGTTAAAAACAGAGAATCATTATAAATAAAAATCTCAAATCAATATTCTTTTAATTAAATTTTGTAAATGAAAGTTTACATTGCGTCTGGACGACCAGAAAATGAAACATTTTTATTGTATTATCACCGATCTGAACTCAACGACGTGTACGAAAACAACTCAAGTTTGATAGCAAAGAACATAGCGGTAAACGTGGTAATAACTGTAACTATAAGACAATTGTCATTTTTCCATCCTTATTTGTACGTATTGATAAATAAATCTTTTGTCAGTAAAACCAGATATTGATTTTAAATGGCGAACGTAAATTGGCGGCACTGGCAGACGCTGAAGTGGTTAGTCACTGTAATGACCACTGAGTATTTAAGGTTTAAGCAAAACAACGATTCTGTTATAGCTATAATAATATCCTTAAAAAGGCTACAGTGATGAGGAAGCCTAAAAAAACGCGATGTTCACTACTACCAACTCTGTCATCGAGTTTGAACCCGTCCGTATTTTTTTACACTATCCTAGTTTCAAGAAATCGGAAAATTTCAGGTTAAAATCCTCTACACGGCTTCGGTTAAAATACCGTAACATTTTGTATAGTAAGGTGGACGTGTTTATTGTCCGAGTTTGATTTAATCTGCATCTAACTTGTTGTTATATAGTTTCTTCAAAACCAGATAGTGTAGTGCTTGTCAGATTTTATTAAATTTTTTTTAAGTATTTTGCTATCTAGAAAAACTATCGTGGGATTTTGCATTACAAATGAAAATATAAAATGAATGTGCACTTGACCTCTTAGTTGTAGGTGTTCGCCTGCATATCTCATTATTAATAGATTTAAAAATTAAAAAAAAACCTTAAACATCATAACCTTTTGATTAAAATTCAATCATTTCTCAGAATTATGATTATCTAGTATTCAATAAAATTAATTATTAGCATTAAAATAATTGCATTTAACACTATCATGCCTATAAAGAAATATTTTTACACATAAATTAAAATTAGTAGCAGTTGTCAAGTATTTAAGTATTGAGCTTTGTTTTCTATAAATAATTTAAATTATGATGTGGACACCGTTACTACACCTGTCAAGTACAAGTTGAGCATTCGATAAAGTCATTCTAGGTATTTTAGTGTTATTAATAACGTCATTTGCTCAATGGTCAATGAGCAATTACTTTCTATTTTTTTTTAAATTTAATTTTATATTTTTACCTATTCGTTTAATTAAAATAAAATGTTCATAATTAATTTATATTTTGAATATAATAGTTTTAATAACACTATTGATGAATATATGAGTTATAATAAAAAAGCAATAAATGCTAGAAAAATTACAAACTCATCGTAAAAATGCGGTTTTTGCCATATACAGTATGTAACAAAATTGAGCAAAATAGGGAGGGACATTTTCGGGACATGAAAAAAAGCCAAAAATGGCATCAAAGTAAAAAGTATCAGTAAAGTAAAGTTTTTTCAGATCCAGATGAACAAAAGTGGAAGTAAATTTTTTAAATCTGATAACTCCTTCGGGGTCCTAAAAGGTCTAGAAAATACCGAAATTTTGACAAAAATTATGATTTTTCCAAATTTTTTGACCATAATTTTTTTTCCAAATTTTACAGCTCTTTTTTTTCTCCTTAAGTGTACAACAATAATGCAAAAAGAATTTTTGAAATCGGATAATATTTATTGGTGCAGCAAAAGGTTCAAAGTTCAAAAGTTTCGACCATAATTTTTACTTTTCATACAATTTTTGCTGAATTTTTGAAAACTTTTCAGCTTTGTACATCGTGTTGCACCAATAAATATTATCCAATTTCAAAAACTTTTTGCATTATGTTTGTACAGTCAATGAGATATAAAAGAGCTATGAAATTTGAAAAAATTATTGGTCAAAAAATTTGGAAAAATCTTAATTTATTGTCGAAATTTCGGTATTTTCAAGACCTTTTTGGACCCGGAAGGAGTTATCTGATTTCAAAAACTTGTTTCCACTTTTGTTCATCTGGATCTGAAAAAACTTTACTGTACTGATACTTTTTACTTTGACGCCATTTTTGGGCTATTTTTCATGTCTCAAAAATACCCCTTCATTTTCTAAATTTTGTTACATACTGTATATGATATCTAAATATATATAGTATAAATAAATCTAAATGCACACTCACTTAAGCATTTTTTCATCAAATGAAATCGATATTTTCATCTTTATGAATTTCTATATAATGCTGTAGTTTTTATTATGTTGAATTGGATGCTTAGAAACAGCGACAGAATACGAAATGAGTACAAGAAGTAAAAAGATCATATTAAATCGAAGCAGCAGAAAAAGCAATCGAAGATACAAAATTATAACAATGATCAGCAAATTGTCTACTATTAAAATCACAAATGGTAGGTATATCATGAGACAGCAGATCACATATAAAAATTTGAAGAAATACACTCCACGAAATAAAATTAGTACATAGTTGTATAGGTAAAATATATAAAAATAAATTTCAAAGAAAAATAAATGTCAAAACGCAAAAATTGGAAGTTGATTAAATCCTATTCCCATTTATTAGAAAAAACAATGCATGCTTTCACTAAAATCACCAAAAATGGGAAATCTAAAGCATATAATTTTCAATTATTTTTAAAATGAAGAATTCGTCTAACTATATGTACTAATATTATTTTCTTTATAGTTTCGTTAGTTTTTTAGTTTCTGTTTCGGAAACAGAAAAATACGCACTAATGAGAAGCAAAAGAATTAAACAGTTTCAGCGTATGTTGAAATAACTAAAAAAATTTAAATTTATTTTTATAAATAAATAAATGAAAAGAAAATATTTGTATGTACATATATGCACTGAAAACTGAACAATTTGGCGAAGAATTTGCTGAGCGTGGGCTTAAAAAAAAGACAGTGAAGAATTATTTAATTTTGTACGCACGTGTAAAGCATGAAAACATGACTCGATCGAATATTAACCAAACACTAAAAATAAAAAAAAAATAAATAAATAAATACAAAATTTTGTGGGTACAATAGAAACAATAAAAAATGAAAACGAAATTTTTATTCATTCAACACTAAAATAAATTAAATATTTATAATATTTTCCTATATATATTTTTATGTGTTAAATATTTTTATTCTCGTAAGGTAAATAAAGTTTTTTATTTGCTTAGCAAAAAAGTTCTATGCATAAAGCCTAGTTATCATTCAAATATAAATTTAAAAAAAAGTTTAAGTGGAAATTCCCAAATTGTTATAGCAAATGAATTAGAATATTAATATCACAGCTGATTCTTATAAAAGAAACGAGAGTTTATTGATGGTTTAGGAGGGTCTGTTGGGATAAGGTAATAAAAAAAAAACTGATGTATGTCAACTCACTAAAACGTGTCCTAGACATTTACCTTAGAAAGTTTATTGAGGAAAAGCATTTAACCCCAACAGCTGAAAAACACTCACTACCCGCCTTCTTAGACTTAAAAAGTGTTTTCAATTATGTAAAGACAGAAGCTATTGAATCTGCTCTTACTGAAGATATTGATACCGAAATTCTTTTTGGTATTGAATTCCAATAAGTTTGTGCAGTTAAAAGTGATTACATTTGAGGATAATTTAAGGAGAAATCTCTTGCTCGGACAAAGCTAGGTAAAAAGCAGAGGTTCTCAACTGCTCTTATCCTACGCCCTCCTTTTCGAATTCGTGGCAAGCCTGCGCCTCCCCTACTTTGATTTTCACACAACAATTTTTTATGCTCGTTTACTATTTTTTAAATTAAATTTTACCCGCCTTGATAAAATTCTGGTTCTTCCGTTGTTTGGATGAGGCTCGGGTTAGTTTGCGTCAAAAATAAACTATGCTAGTAAATTTATTTAGTAGTTGAATTATTCCTCGTGAGGAAAACTAGGATGGTGAAGTTTTAGTGACGTTTTAGTTGGAAATTCGCTAGCTTAAATTAACCAAATAATTAATAAATAGAGTCAATCATGCATTATCTTAAGTGATTCCTAATGTTAAAGTTTTTCATAGTAAAAAATAGTCGAGAAATTAACCAAAGGCAAAAACAAAAAACACTGTTAAAATTTATTTGAACTAAAGTTCTTTGAAAATGGCATTTTACATTCTTTTTTTTTAACAATTTGTCATATTTTTGCAGTTTAAAGCTATTATCAATACGAATTCGGACCATTTTCGACGCGTCTCTGCAGCGAATTTCGAAAACGCAAAGGGGCACTCACTGTTGCGATTTCTTCGCATTGAAATCGCAACAGCTGACTTTCATTTCTTTCTGCCACATACAAGAGATTTTTAGTTGAGATTTCTGTCAGTTCAATTAACTATTAAGTTAAATATAAATATTAGAATAAAAGTATTAATATACAAATTAATATCAAACTTTTCTGAATTTGTTTCTTTCTGTTCACTTTTTTCATTTCACTTCCTCTTGTTCTTTATTTTGTTACCTGTCGGTATGAAAACACAGCAGTTTTGCGTTTTCCGGATGACAAAAGAGGGGAACTCTGAATGTTCGAAAAAAACGATGCGTTAAAGTTGCAGATGTGTGTGCACGCTCATGAAATAATGGGTTGCATTGTTGTAATTTCTTACGTTGCGGATTCGCACCGATAAAATCAGAAATGGAAAATGTGAAACTAAAAGGTGCATATTGTAGGTTTTAACATATAATATGAAAGAAAAAATAAATTATTTTGTTAAATGCAAAATATTATGGTTATGGTATTCAAATATTTGTTTATTGAAATATCTCCGCGCCTCCCTTTAAATCAGTCTACGCCCCCCTAGGTGGGCGCGCCCTACCACTTGAGAACCACTGGTATAAAGCATAGTGAAATAAAAAAAGTGATATAAATAGAAGTGACGCCTTCTTTTCTGTTCACTGACGTCTGCCAAATTTGAAAATTATTCTCTACTTCTCCCAAAACATTTGATATTTCAGAAGTAAATATAAAAAAGTATTAACCCATTGGTACCAGCACAATATGTAAATAAAATAGAAAAATTTGAAACTCCAGAAAAATTTTTAGACATTGATAAACGAGATTTTCGAATGTATTTCGAATCTTTGTAACAACCATGTGCATAATATGAACTAAAGATTTAACCCAAAATTTAAAGTTTTTTTTTGTTATGTATGCCATTCAAGTAAGAAATCTACTTCTCTGAAATTTAAATAAAATTCTTTTGAAATCGGTAAAACTATTTAGAATATAAAGAGGACATTTTTGAAGAAGATAATTGTAAAAGTATTGTATTTTGCTTATATAAATATTTTATAGAATCACACTCTACAAAATATTTTGAGAGCTTTTATTTTAGAAAAAACAAACAACAAACGAAAGGTTTATTGTTTTTTCATATTTTTATTTTATTTATTTATTTGTGTACAGCTAACGAAAATGGGTTAAGAGAGTTTTCTCTCATAAACAAAATTATTTGTCAAAATTTATTGAGCGAATACATGTCATAATTGTCAAATCTCAGAAGACCTGAGAATATTTCAGATTACTTTCTACTATCTGGCATACTGTATACTGTGGTAAAAAGGAGATTGTAAATAACTGAATCATCTCCATACTTAATCAAAGAACGCCAAATACTTAGTGGGTATCTTTGATACTATGCTCAGTTGAAAAATCAACATCGAACATAGGGTCAGGACAGTCTGCATAGCCTAGGAATTGCCTGAAAGAAGTATGTAATCTACCCATATATCCACAAGTAGCATTGTGGTCAGGTCAATTACTAAAAAAAATTCAGCCCAAAAGTCAGGCCGAATGTCAGTTAAAAAAAATAGTATAAATTCTGATCAAAAGTCAGACCAAAAATCAAACCATTTTTAAATCAAAGCTCAGATCGACATAGACACCAAGAAATCAAGTTGAATCAAAATTCCAACTAAAACTCAAACTAAAACTTAGTCCAAAATACAGGCTTGATATTCAGATAAAAACTTTGAACGATATTCAGAAAAAGATAGAACCAAAAACCTGACTAAATTCAGAAAAAAAGTCCAAAGATTAAAACTCTAATATTCAGACGAAAAGACGGGCTAGAACTCAGATAAAAGTTAACAAAAAACCCTAACCCTACGCTCAAAAAAGTGCAATGTAAAATTGTTATGTTATTTTTTATTGAAAGATGTTATTTTCAATGTAAAAACAAAAAAAAAATACTGCAAAAAAATATCAGATTGATCTGTTTAGTGTTCTATTAACATTAAAACTATCATATTGATAATAATTTGTTTTACATTGTAATGTCCAATTATGTTAAAAACACATTAAAAATGTTCTCATTACTTAAAACGTTTTTCATGTAAAATTGATATTATTCTGTGTAAATTTAACATTCAAAATGTAAACAGGCTAGTATAGTATTGAAAATTAAGACTGATAATACTTTTTGAATAAGTATAACATAAAAATTTAAACTGACAACACTTTTTAATTGTGAAATCGTTTTGCGTTTCGTCGGGTGAAAGTAATAGTTTAAATAAAAACAGGATGAAAAAAAAATTGTGAAAAAAAAATTTGTGAAAAAGTGTTCAAACAATAATGAAAAAGAATAAAATAAACTAAAATGCTTTCAAAATTTTACTTTTTCGGAATTATTTACGTTTATATATTATTATTTATAATTATTATTACTGAAATAAAATTATATAAAATACGAAAAACTTCTTTATTGTGTTTTATTGTCCATTTTAAGTTTTCAATTCTACGTTAAATTTATATCAAATTTACATTTTGCAATATCAGTTATACATTGATGTCATGTCAATTCAACATTATTGTCATATCAATATTACATTAAAATAATGTATTTCTTTTACATTTTTAATGTTAAAATTGTATTGTTTTCGTATTATTTATACATTTTTCAGTAATGTTATAATTACATTTTATAATGTCAATTTTGATATTTTTTAATGTTGGCTGAATATTGTAAACAAAAAATGTTATTTTTACAGCTGTTTCATATACTTTTTTTTTAGTGTAATATTAAAACAAATTCATTCCAAAATTAAATCATATTCAGATCATAGTAAAAATCCGAAAAAAATTCAGATCAATAATCGAATAAAATTTAGATTAGATCCAAAATAAAACCAAAATTAAAATTCAGGCCAATATTTTAGAACGCACTCCTTTATATTGAGTGGATTATAATAAAACAGTGGTAGCTTGCAGCGCTGTTCTAGTCTCATAATTCAGGCTTTATAAATGAAGTCATTAACGGTAGATATCGTTAAATGTATCATTCTCGAAATGTTAACGATAATCGAAACGATATTGAAAATATTATTAATTGCGTTAATGTTAGCGATATACATATATCGTTAACCCTCTAGTAGGCACGACCGTCTCCAGACGGGCAATCACTTGATATAATTTTAAATACGTTTAAAATTTTTGTATGTGTATTCATACCGCTCAGTCGATACGAGCTACACGTTGCGTAGCTTCAGTACTCTGTGCGTTGTTTCCTTTTGATTTTACCGCCAGTTGAAGAACAGATTTCGAGTAATTAACCAAAAAAAATTATTTTGGGTGATATTAAAATTATTTACTATAATTTTAATTATTAATAAAAAACATTTATAGTTGTTTGTTGGAGTTGATTAAGTATTATGAAGTAGGGAATGGATTATATTTTACATTTATGCAATTTGAATGCATACTATTTTTTTACTTTTCTATTTATAGGGACTACATGCTTTTTCTCACCTCGAGCAACAATAAAGACCCCAATTCGATTTTCGGCTTCATTTCAGGGTTTTAAACATAAAAATCAACCAATCCTCATATTTTTTATTGCTGAAAAAAATTAGCCTACTAGAAGGTTAAGATCTCAGGCCAACAAAAAATGTACCAAAAATTAAACAAAATATCAGACCAAATGGAGAGCAGCAATCTGACCGAAAGTCAGATCGAAAATTAAACCGAATTCAGATAAAAAAATCAGTCTGATCCGACAAAGCAAACTTGGATCAAAGTTCGACTAAATTCAAAGCGAAAATCGGACAGAAACTCAGGCCGATATTGGGACCAAAATTCGAAAGCAAAATCGGACCAAAATTCTGACCTAAATTTTAACCAAAGTTTAGATTGTTATTGGAACCAAAAAATTCAGATCAAATCAAATCTAACCGAAAATCAAATCAAAAATCTAACCAAAATACAGATAAAATTCAGGTCGAATCTCAGTTTAAATTTAAATCAGAGCTCAGATCGATATTGAGACCAAGAAATTGAGATCAAACGTCTAACCAAAGATGGGCCAATATTCAAACCCTGATGAAAGTGCAGACCAAAAATAAGACTCAAAATTCAGATCAAATATAAGCAGAAAATAGCGAACCAAAAATCAGACGTAAAATATGACTCAAACCAGTCCATAAGATCAAACCTAAAAGCAAATGAAAAACTAGACCGAATCATCAAGTTCCCCAAAAGTAAAACATCTACCTCCTACCTGAGTCTAAAATTTAAGATTTTTTGTAGTCCAAATGTAGATTACTTAAATTTCACTTTGCATCCGAAACAAACAAATATGTAAATAGATAAGAATGGGGTCAAATCAAAAAGTAACAACGCAGAAAAGTTTTTACTCGTCTAGACGAGCACAAAAGAAACAAATTTTTAAATTAAATAATATCTAAAGGCCCTGCATGGTTTTTGATAAATTTTGTGAGTCATTGTATTTATGTTATACTCAATATTTCATAATTTTACACTTTTGGGGCAAAATTTACCGGTTTAAGTTGATTTTTTGGAGGAGGGTTTTCATTATTATTTGACCTAAAGTAGTAAAACGCCTTGGCAGTATTATTAAGTAGGCCTAGTGCTATTGAAAACCGTTGAGAGATTTGGATTCATAAAAAGCAACCTTCATTTTGTCGCATAGTGTTATTAGTCCGGCTATTAACAGAAATCAAGAAAAATAATCCGAATTCGCTCTAATCCGGTCCTGGCATGCAACCTTGTCTCAGTCCCAGTTTTAATAAGATAGTTGATTTTCGATTTTGCAACTGATCCGATGCTGTGATGTTTGTCAATTTATATTAATCAAGGGTACTGAAATGGAATAGGCACTCAACCTAAATAGAACCAAAAAGATTTTAGGATTTCTACTGTCTAAAAAGGTTCAACTTTTCAACGTATTTAGAGAATTTTTCCATAAGTTTTTTGGCCAATTTTTTTTTATTATTTGTTTTTATTTTTTTATGGGATAATTTCAAATGTGTGTCAACTCTTGCATCATTGAAATATTTTTCTCATTGCTTATATTTGTTTTTTTTTTTTTACTTTTTTATTTGTATATTTACTTACTTAAACAAAACCAACAAATTTTCGTGAAAGACGTCACGTCTTCAGCCCAAAAATATGTAGGTAAGTAAATATGCTTGAGATATTTGGAAGAAGAAAGATTTGGAATATTGGCAAATATCCTAAAACCCCAAAACAGACGCGTGTGACAAAAAAAAAAAGAAGCAAATAAAAAATAACTATAAACTAAGCCGCATGCAAAATCAAAAGGAACACCTAAATCTTGTTGGAAAATAAATATATTAATAGGTGTATTTCACTTTTTTAACATATAAATGTCAAATAGATTATTGAGATGAGACTAAAAATTTCAACGCGCGACAATCGCCTTGAAATTTAATATTTTTTTTAAATTTTTAAACAATTTGCAATATTTTTTTTTTCAAACTTATAAATAAATAAGTTTCTTTTATTTCTACTAAATGGAAAAACTTAATCTTCAATGACTTTAAAATAATTTCTCATAAATTGGCAGAATTAGGTCGAACTACTTTGGCAAAAGTTTTTTTCCCCCTACCAAAAAAAAAAAAAAAAAAATATTGTCACGTTATTGCTGTTGTATCTATTTATGTATGCGTGATATGGATCTAGTGTTGCCATCGTTGGCTTTTGTCGTTGCTGTTGCTGCTGCATCTTCTTCCTGCTTTCGTCGTGACAACTGTTACTTTGCCATGAAATTACGCAAAACGAGACGCGGCGGCATATGGGCGCGTGGGCGTGTGCTGCTTTTTGATTTGGAAAATGGGGAAAATGGGGAAAATGAGGAAAATGAGGAATATTGCGTGATGCTGCACACAATCAAGTTGAATAATTTTTCTTTCGCTGTTTATTTGAGTAAAATTTTTCTATTTTCTTTAGGATCTGAAATTTATGCATTCAATTCATTTAATTTTCGTTGTAATTTTAATGTATAATTTTCTAATTAAAAAGCATATTTTTGTTCATAAGATTTGTAAATTTCAGCAATTACACGTAAAGTTTTGGCATCTAATTAGGAAAATGTAAATTCGAAAGCAATGCCGTTTTGCACAATTCTGGGTAATATTTCTTCTATGTCGAAAGTGAAATTCAAAGAATTTGAAATTTGTTAGTTCAATTTAGAAGAAAATGCACTTAAACTTTATGTTATTTGAGAAATTAATTGCTTATCAAAATAGTGCTGATCACTTATCTTCCTGATTGGCATAAATCTGGGAAGTAAGAATTAAAGTTAAGAACTTAATGTTTATTAGAATACTAACGAAATGACTGTCGTTCTTGATTATCACTATAATCATCTATATCACTCGCAAGATCGAAATAGAAATATACTTATGAACTAAGTGGAGGTTCCAGAACCCTCCCACTAAAATTGATGAAGCTAACTGCTGAAGTTGAAAAAAAAGGAGGTCAGACCAAAATAGAAATGACCAGAGAAGAAAAAAGAGAGGCAGAGTTGAGAAAGAGGGGAAGCAGAAAGAAAAGAAAACGAAAGAGGAAGAAAAAGAGGAAGGGGGAGGGGAAAAGAGATACAGTTCGCAAGAGTGCAATGAGCCTAACTTGCCGCTAGAGGGCAGTTCTTATATAAAGCAAATATTAAAATCATTATAACTGTTGATAAATGAACTTAAACAATCTATTGTAGAGGTTGCCAAGTAGGGAAAGGGTAAGAAAAAAAAATGTGATGAAAAGGCGGTCAGAGAAGGGAGGGGAGAGAGGTAAAAAATGGAATACAAAAAGACAGAAAAGTGAAAGGAAGAGAAAGAAAACGAAAAAGAGGATGTGAAAGCTTTGTTTTGGTTTTATAAATTTATTTAAAATATTTGGAAAGCTCAATATCCTTCAACACTGGTGTTTTTGAAATTTTCAAAGTATTTCAAATGCACCTCTCTGCTGCATTTTATTGAAAAAAAAAAAAACAGTCTTCCCACCTTGACTACACGTACCAATTGGCGTCGCATCACGTAGACCAGAATCAAGTGATACGAACATAAAATAACGCTTCAAATTTTCAAAGAAGAATTTTAGTTAACTTACTTTTTTTGTTTGCACTTTCTAATTTATTATTATTTATTTATTGTTCGCATTTAAGATTAAATTTTTTTTACATAAGTTAACAACAGATTCCTTAATAGTAGATACAAAAATAATAATATGATAACTGATTCTTTAAAAATATGTTTTGTTGATAGAATTAACGATTCGGAGATTGCCTAAAGATTAAATGCTTAAAACTAGCTCTGTTAGAGACACAACGTAGATTACACTGTTCAACACACAAAAAAATACCAAGGTTCTGAAAATGGATTCTGATAGAAATCGAGAAAAAAAAATTATATGTGTCTCGGCGTTTTAAAAGTTTCTAATTTTCTTTTTACGCAGGCCTAAAGTTTGCCCATTTCTAACAGGTTAAGTATAGTAAATCATAGGACAACTTGTTAGTTTTGTTTCAAAGCTGTTTGTATGTTCAGCAACTTATAATAGAATTTCTCGTAGAATATTTTCTTTCAACGTATTAACCCTTTACTGCTCACCAATATGGGTCTTTTTTGCCCTTTTCCAAAAAAGTTACATTTTTTATCCATTACGAGGGTCGATAGAGGGTTAATATGTTCAAGAAATATGTTGCCCTTGAAAATCTCGAACAGAACTTTGTTATTTTTAAAAAAATTGATTTTTGTCGGGCAGTGTTATTAGGCAGTGAGTTCCAAAGCCTAGTGGCGCCAATGAAAAAGAGTCTTGATGAGTTTAGGTATTTAAGCGGAAACCAGGCAGCTTATTCTAGCAGAATGCCAGAATTACAATTTGTCATATAAGTATACAGGTGTCCTGGTCACAATGAGTTTATGTAAGTACATATGTACAATTCCTTGCCTTGAGGTAGTTAGAAATAGTTCAACCCAGTAATTCGCATGTCAAGCCCAAGATATGGTCAAATTTGCTAAGACCATAAACATAGCGAGTAGCATTATTGCACACAACATCAAGTTTATGAAGTGATTACGAGTACAATTAGCTGTACACGAGTTCCGCATAAGAGACTAATGGTAAAATTAATTGTATAACCAATATTTTCTTAGTATTAAGAGGTAAATAAATGCTCGCCAGTCATTCTAAGACTACGTAAGGTTAGGAAAACCTTTTTAACAACACTATTCACGTGGGTAACGCAACTTTAGAAAAAAATCATATGGAAACCAAGATTGACAATCTTTCTAACAAATTCTAACCTAGACGTGCCAACATATAAAAACGGAAAAACCAAGTTAAACTTGAATTTTTTATAAGCAGCTAAAGCGTAGGTTTTGCTCGGCACTGTGAATAAATTCTCTTTTGATATCTGAATACTCGGTTTCGTAACACGTGTATACTTTTCACGCTCAGAACTCTAAGTAATATGACAAGTTTGCTGTAATCGCGACAAACAATTTTGCATACACACATAGATGGCGCTAGTGTGTAAAAAACGCGATGTTCTAACCTAGACAGTATTACAACCTAGATGATATTCTATGGAGAGACTAGACCGAGCTTTTCGCAGACATTCATGTTGTGAGTTATATTTGTACACGAATGGAGGGAACCTACAGTTTTATGCCAATCCCGAATGGCAAAGTGAAAAGAATTTCATGGGTAATTTTTACTTTTGGAGGTTTGCCATTGCCAGCCAAGAGGTGGGGCCGTGTAGAAAAATTTTCATTTTCGATGTTTGATTTTTGAGCGTTCATATGTTAAAAATGTTGGCGCACAGTGTTTTCGGCTAAACGATGCGAATATAGTATAAATAAAAAATAGGTTGTTTATAAAAATCCACAAAAATGTTTTTGGACTTTTCCGCGTTTCGGCAAAGACCTCTGTAATCAGATCAGATAGATCAATTTCATGTAAATTTCTTTTCAGGGGGAAAAATCTTTTTGAAAACACTAAAACGAAATTTGTGGTATGAAATTTGTTTTACTGTGCAATTTTTTGAACTTAAAATCGGAACACAAGACAAAAACCGAAGATTTTTCTGTTATATTGCTGCCATTTTCGGATATCAGAACTCGCCTCTAAAGATCAGAGCCAATCGAATGGAATTGGTATAATTGGTTATTGTAACCATAAACCTTCATAAAATCTATGGGCAATACTGAGTACTTGTAATATAATATAAAAATAAACCATAAGTCAGAGTAGTGGTCTCTGATAGGAATCATATTAGAAATGTTTTTCAATCATAGAAAAATATGTAGAAATATGCATTTATGGTGTTCAAACATATTTTTTATTATTGTAAATCAGTAGAAACCTAAATCAGCTAAATTTTTCGAATTATGAAAAAACTCCAATTATAGAGTTTTCCAATTATAAAGTTAATCTTTAAACTAAAAATTTGAATTATGGGTATTTTATTAGACAGGAATAATGAATAAATGTTTCGCTTTTCACAAGTAACATTAATGTATTTCTCGTTTGCAAACTTCAAATTTCAGTTACAAAGAAATCCTTTAAATTATAAAGCTTCTAAATTATAGAGGTACTACTGTAGCCTAAGCCCTAGCTCAAATATAGTTAAAGCATGAGCAGAACTCAAATTCAAGACATTACTATCCGCCAGGCGTTTTCTTTTTTCCAAAATTTCCGAATTCTGAACAAAACCAAAAGAAAAAAATGCTCTGTAGTTTTAAGTTTTTTCTCAAGACAAAATCTGCATGGTAGATCTGGTCCTACTGAACCATCTTTCTTCATAAACGTTACTCATATTTCCTGCCAAACTGATGCTAATGTTTGGTTCGGAGTCACTTGAATTTCCCACGGAGCCGTGGTTAGCCAATTCGTCAGCCCTTTCATTACTAGGTATACTAAAGTACCCTGGAATTCACATGAAACAAAACTTGATTAGTTTCATGACATTATTAAGTTCTGCTTTACACTCGAAAAATTTTACGGGGCTTTACGCACAAAAAAGAAGTATTTTTTAATGCAGATAAAAAAGTTGCCAGAACACACAATCGCTATCACATTTGTTCTAACGCAAAGAGAGAATCTTTAGTCTTAATTTGAATTTGTGACGATAAAGACGAGTGATTGAAGATTTTTTGCTTTTCAACATGTTCACTCTCGGACTTAATGGGTTAAGGACTTTAATGCCTGATTGTCGTTGCAAACTCATATTCATTTACTATAAATTAAAAGATTTTTTGAAGTAATATTTTAAAATCACCTACCATATATCCCAACTTTAAGTAAACCTAAGTAGACATATAGTGGTTGCCAAAAACACAGTGACAACTAAATTATTGACCTTCTACAGTCTTTCGTTGCAGTGATTAAGTCGTGCATGTTATGCCTAAAGAAATTTACAGTTTTACACCGTAATCAATTGACGGTAAAAGTTTTTTCAAGATGTGTACTTATATATTTATAAGATTTTCCATTTGATTCTTTAAAATGAAAAATCGAAAGCGCACATTACTGAGCTAACTGAGCTAGCGATCATTTCATTATGTACTTCATATTTTTTAATATTCTCATAAATCTATTTATTTTACGATTTTGTTTTTTATTTGACTACAACAACACTGAGCAAAGAAACCAACACTTTCGTTCATTACAAAATTGCGCTTAATTAAAAGTTTCAATTAAAAAATTAACCTTTCATAGTAAGTGAAATTTTATGAAAATAATAATGTGCGCACTTTCAATATGATTCATAAACGTACAATTTTATGAAGTTTGTATGTATGTAAAGTTCAAATGACTGCCAAAAAAGAAAACGAATGAATTCTAAATTTATACAAAACGCACATAAAAAGACTAAAAAAAAAACTAAAACAAGCATAGAACACAAACGGAACGCCAAAAAAAAAAAAAAAAAAAAACAATTACACGAAATTATTTTTAAGTGTTTCTAAATTAAGTGATTTTTCAACATACACAAATTTTTCAACTCTTATGTATTGATACGGAGGGACTAACACTCACAAAAATTTATCAAGTTAGTTGTAAAAAAAAATTCTCAAAATTTAATTTTAATAGTTTTTTGCCATCTACACTGATTTCTATTAATTTCAGTACATTTCTTAAGACGGTTGATTAGTTTTTCAAAACGTTCTTCAAAATCATCTTTTTTTTCGCAATTTTCGGACTTCATACCATGGGTTGCTGGTTGGTTTTCGAGTCTTACTTATGAACAAGCTTCAACGTCTATTAAAAAATAGAGAAACGAAACAGAAACGAGAAAGTGGTTCTCTTTGAACTTTATTCAAAATTTGAGGAACCCACCAGATTTCTTTGTATATCCCAGACAGGTCCACCCGCAGTTTTTTCTCATGGCCAGCGGTGGTTTTTCTTTTTCTTTTATATATGGGACATTCTCTGTCAATGGGAGACCCCCCACCCTCCCCCCGCCCCCCCTGTCCAAAACTGGTTAAGGCATTTTAGGCATGTTTGGGCTCAAATGAAAGCTTATTATATCTAGTTTCGAATGCAACAAAAATGATGTGATTTTGCATGATGGTGAACCAATATGGCGACTGTAAGTCTACCACCTCATCTTAAAATAATAGTTTTATCAAGCGTACGCTTACCCAAGTCATCATAAAAAAACAAATAAAGCCTTTTTTCGTATATTTTTTTCGCTGAATATGAATCTTATATTATTTTTCACGGGAAATGTCCCTATCCTCAAAAAAGGTCCAAAAAGGCTGTTTTTTGGGTCTTACCAAAGTAATCATAAAACGACGGGAAAAGCTTATTTTTGTGTAGTTTCAGCTGATGAACATGAATCTAATATTATTTTCCACGGAAAATGTTACTTGTCGTCCCTAACCTCAAAAAATTAAAAATCCAAAATCACGTGTCCCAAATCACCAGAAAACTTCCCAAAAAACTTATTCTTCATTATTAATTTTGTTTTCACTCTAATAAAGCACCGCAAAGGAAACAGAGACCTACTAAGTTCAGATTGTTAAGAAATGAAGAATAAGTTTTTTGGGAAGTTTTGTGATGACTTGGGACACGTGAGATACGAAAAACTGTTTCTTGAGATGTTTCATTTTTTGAGGCTAGGGATGGCACATAACATTTCCTGTAGAAAATAATATTAGATTCATGTTCATCAGCTAAAACTACACAAAAATAAGCTTTTCCCGTAGTTTTATGATGACTTTGGTAAGCGTAAGACGCGAAAAACAGCCTTTTTATACCTATTTTGAGGTTAAGGGCAACACGTGTCATTTCCCTTGAAAAATAATATTAGATTCATATTCAACGAAAAAAAATATACGAAAAAAGGCTTTACCTTTCTTTTTATGATGACTTGGGTAAACGTACGCTTCATAAAACTATTATTTTAAGATGAGGTGGTAGACTTACAGCCGCCATATTGGTCCACCATCGTGCAAAATCAAAAAAGGCCTTGTTGGATTTGAAACTAGAGATAATAAGCTTTCGTTTGAGCCCAAACATGCCCTAAAATACCTTAACCAATTTTGGACCGGGGGGCGGGGGGAAGGGGGGATCTCCCATTGACAGAGAATGTCCCATATATATGGGGCAATCCATGCCAACAAATTCTACAAACAGCATTCTCATTTCGGATTTGGCTGCAATTTGGATATCTTTTTAAATTCTATGAGAATAGGTTACTTAATTATTTTGAAAATTTTTTTGTGACCATCAGATATGAATTGTCGAAAATTTTGATTGTTTGAAGTTTTTGATACTTATCACTTTTTGAAAAATTAATATATTTTAAATATTTTTTTTTAAATGGTATGATTTTAAATATATTTTTTGATAATGTAATGCAAAAAATTATCATAAGGTTTTTTATTAAAGCTTTTTTGATTTTAATGCATTTATCGAACGATTTTTTCCTTTCTAAATTCTGAAAAATTCTACTTTCAGTTTCATAAATTTTAAGCCTATCCTCTTCGTGGGTAAACGATTTCTTTTATTTTTTTTTTTTTCTTAATTATAAAAATTTATGGCACTAAAATTTCTTGCCCAATTTTAGTCTTCAGATAAGACCTTCACTATGGTCCTCCTCCACACTAAAGTATTCGGTCTAGAATCTTTGAAACCACTGGGAAACAGTCACAAGCGAGGGCACATTCACTTCATATGTTTTTTGACATTGTCGTCTTTATCGATCTTCTTGAAATTTTAAATTGTAATATTATTACAAATTGTCTACTAAGTTGGCTGAACTTTTGTTAGTTCCCTCATACAGTATATAGAATATTATTTTATACATACATATCGATACATATGTATGTGTGGACATTTGTGTGTGTGTAGATATTTAGGAAAAGCAGCTGACAAATGACAGCGACATCGACTGCGAATGTATGTCCGGATGATGCGATGCCATCGTAATATAAAAATACCAACTCGTACTATCTCGCAGAGATCGAAAGCCAAAAGTATGAAATCATTTGAGATTTGAACAAAAAGCAACACCCACGAATTTTTAATACATACATATGTATCTGTTGCAGTGCTCCTATAATAAAAGAGATATGAACTAAATATGTATGAATGAATATACATATGTGAAGTCTACATATTACACAAAAATTAATTGCAAAATCTCTAGAGTGTCGTTTGAAAAATATTTTAAATATTTTGCAATCCTAATTCTAATTAACATTGCTTTGCTTTACAAATATAAAGTATTCATTTCATTTTTGAGATAAGAATATCGAGTGTTGGGTTAATAAATTGTATTGAATTTTGAAATTGAAAATATTTTCGAAGTGAAATCTATTATTTGATTTTCCAATTTGCACATAGCAATTGGAAATTTGCTATTATTTAGTAAACAATTTCCATAGTTCCTAATAACATAAAGTCATTGTACTAATGTAATGTCGATAATTTTTTGGTTGGTAATTTATTCTAAGACATAGAATAGAAATAAAAAACTTCAATATCGGGGGCCCAATTGAACCATTGAGCATAGTATTTCGACTATAGAAACGGGAAAAATCAAAATTAGTCATAATTTTGTCGTGGTAACTCTTTAAGAAATAGCTCATATAAGGATATTTTACCAGATTGGGGTTTGTATATTTCAGTTCAATTCTCGAAAATTTCCGTTTATTTAAGTTAATTGAGGACTACGTTACCTCATCTAAATGGTCAGTAGAGTACAATGATCTAAAAACAAAAACTCAATGCTTCCCTTATTATAATTTTAAATAAACCAATACTAATTTGTATTGTCATAAAACTCTATGTTATTTAATTTAATTAAACCACGCAAGTTTTAATTATTTTTTTTTAATTTTAGTTTAAACTGAAAAGTTTTGTAATTTTATTTTCATTAAATATTTATGTGGGAAAATTCTTATGAAATAATCTCGCATATAAGATTTTTTTTGGGAGCATTGTTGTTGTTTTTGATTTTAATGCATTTGGGGCACATACTCGTGTTTTGTATACGCTAGTTAATTGTATTTCCCCGAGACCAACAATGAACTATTGGTGGACACATATCCGTCTCGACCAAATCGCGTACATTTCCCTCGTTTTCTTCTTTGTTTTCTGGTCTTTTCTTATGTTCGGCTTTTTAACATTTTACAAAAATAGCAACAGAAAGAAAACGTTCATTAAAGTGTCGCGTATCTTGAAAACAGTGGAATAATTTTAATTTTAAGGAATTCAATTTTTTTTATAAATGTTGTGACATAGAAAATTAAAAATGGACGAATTATGGAAATTGGAGCAAACCGTCGCAAGCTTAAAACCAGTAACGTTCCAGAGTGAGGAATAGACCTCTAAAAACCTAAATGAAATATTTTTCCAAATCAATATCACTTTAAATAAATATGTCTTATAGAAAAATGATTTAAAAAATTTAAAATTTTCAAACAATGATTTAAATATCTTGTAATTTAGTGTTGTTTTTGTTTAGAGTAAGGTTTAATCTTAACTGGAGATGAAAATGAGAAATGAGACCGAAAATGAATGACCGTTGTTTTCGGTCTTGTTGGTAAAAAAAATGGTCAAAAACGGTCATTAATGAGTTATTTTTGGTAATTTTCAATTTAATGAAAAAATATCTTAAAAAATTTATATTTTTTATTGACCGAAGAGAAAACATGAGAATCCCATTTTTTAACTTAAAAAAAAGAGAAAAATATAAATTTGAAAAGATGTAATTAAATTTGAAATTAAACAATCTGGACTATGAGGACGACATCTGTTTTATGTCACACCAATTAGTGGGTCTTAAGGCAAAATTGGAAGCTCTTGTAAACATCGCAGGCAGCGTTGGGCTCAACATCAATATAAGTAGCTAAAATCAAACCTAGAACCACTCACCGTCACCATAGACGGAGCATCCGTCACAATCCAGGATGTAACCCAATTCTGCTATTTAGGTAGTATAGTGGCCGAGGACAGGAGAGCGGATGCTGACGTGACGTCGAGAATCTGCAAAGCATGGACTGGGTTCTACAAACTTGTGCAAATATGGCGGTCGCGGGGATTATCGCGTAACACAAAACTACGTATCTTTAATAGCAGTATCAAGTCAATCCTAATTTACGGTGCGGGGACTTGGAAAGTCTCAGACAGCATTTGTAGGAAAGTTCAAGTCTTCGTAAATAAGTGTTTGCGAAATCACTGTCAAGTTTTCTGGCCGCACACCATTTCAAACAAAGACGACCTCCTAACTCTTACCAACAGCACACAAATCCAAGCTGAGATAAAGAAGAGAAAATGGTTCTGGATTGGCCACACGCTGCGTAAGCAGGACGGGAACATCTCTAAGATGGCACTTGAGTAGAACCCTCAAAGCAGCCGCCAAAGAGGACGACCCCATAATACTTGACTAAAAACAGTGCACTCCGAATGCGCGTCTTTGGGCTCCTGGGGGGGGGGGATCCGTAAAATAGCATTGAATAGAAGCCAGTGGAGAGGACTTGTTGTCGACTTATGCTCCAATTAAGAGCGGTGCATTTATTATATATTTTTTGTCTTATTTAGGTTTGTAAAATTTAAAATATGTATATAAATAAACCAAGGAATATAAAAAAAATTAAATTTGAATGGTTTAAGGTACTTCAGGTCCTGATTCATCCAAGCATCTGGAAAGTATTAATGGAGAAAAAGAGTAGAGAGAAACAACAACAAGTATACTAAAGGGTTCCGTTAACCAAGAAGCATTTGCCCATTCTTATAGTAGGTAATTGATTTGAAACAAAAACAACAACATCTTTTATGCAAAACAAAATCAAACGAAGAGTTCCGTTCGAGAAAAACACAAAAACTATGATGACGAAATATGTGAAACAAATTTGCACATATATGCGTGTATTATTATGAATCTGACCGAAAAAGACTGAAAATTACCGGTCACTTTCAGTAAAATACCATCGTGACCGGTAACTTTTGGAATTTTTACATCTCTAATCTTAACACCATTGATTGCAACTTTGCTCTTCTGTACTCTTATTATATTTTATGACTCTTATACAAAAACTGTATATAGATATTGAACTTTAATTCGGTTATCTTCTTATTCTGGTATCTCAGCAACCTACCCTTATCACATTCTCTCTAGAATCCAACCAATCCAACCAAATAGAGCTTTCGATTCAACACTCAGAAAAAAATCACATGGAAACAATATGAAAATCCTACTATTTCAATAGGATTTGGTCAATGGTATTTTATCATAATTTTAGTAGTTTTTAGACTATCATTTTTGATATAATTTAGCTATACATTATTATGTTATATCTTATTGATTTCTTGGTCCTATTGATTTCATGCTGTAACACTATTAATTTAATGGTATAAAAAGTAATGGGACGATTTTCGTGATTAATGGGATGTTTTTTTCTGAATGTAACAAAACTTTATTTAAATACAACTGTTTTAATTATTTTCTTCAGAAAAGCTCATTCCTTAAGCCCTTCTCACAACTTTCAGTGAGAGTGGCCAGATATCTAAGCCTAATTTTGATACGCAGCGCTGAATCCAAAGCGGAAGGGGAAAGGGGGAATTAAGTACTATATCGAGAGACATAACAAGACATACGAGGAAAGTTTTTAGAAATTGAAAATAATTATTATTTGTGACCAAAAAAAATAAAAAATAAATAAATAAAAATCAAGCAAAATTTTAAAATAATTTTTTGAAGTAAAAAAATCACTCAAGATTTTTATTTTTGGAAAATATCAATAAAAATCACCACACCTTGTAGGCAGATTAAGATAGCAAAAAGTGTTGATAAAAATATAATTTTATTTATCTATTTACTACAATTAATTTAATTCATCAAAGTTAAATTTAACAAACATAACATAAATATGTGATTTTTATTTATATTCTTCAATGAATAAAAATTAAGATAGATTTTTATTCTTTAATTAAGGTTCAGTTTATAAATGTTTAATTTCAGGTTTAGTTTATAAATGTGTTACTTTTGGATATCTTTATGAAGGCTTTTGATTCGATTTTAGTCTTTGGTGTATTATATTGGTCTGATTTTAAGTCTGAATTTTAGTATGATTTTTGTTCTTCTTTTAAAACAGAATTTTGGCCTGAAGTTTAATTTGCTACTAGCCTCTACGTGGATTTTTCTTTGTCGAACTCTTAGTTCGGCAAGAATTTGGTCTAAATTTGTATCGGTATTTGATCACATTCTGGTCTGAATTTTTGTCTTAGTTTCGGTTTTATTTTGGTTTGAGTTTTAGTCTCAATTTTGGTCGAAATTTGGTCTGAACTTTTGTCTTCTTTTAGTCTGAATTGTTTGGTGAAATTAAACGTGAATTTAAATCCGATCTTTCGATTTGTTTCGGGCCTAGATTTTTTGTCTTGATCTAAATTTTTGGTATTGGGAATTGAGAAAAATCAGCTCTGGTAAACTGAAAAAAAAAACCGAAAGAAACATGGAAAAGAACACGATTGAAATAAGTTTGAGTGAGCTGGAGGCTATAACTAAAATCCAAACACATTTGAGTTTATAGAACAAAAGAGGGAGAAGCAATTATTATTTCAATCGCTTGTTTTACAAATCTGCGCCACTGTCAATTACGCCGGTCTAAAGAGTGACAACATCAATTTGCTGCAACACTTTTCCGCGCGTAAATACCAAATAAAAGAAACATAGAAATTTGTCAACGGTAAAAGCAACATTAAAAAAATGCTTAAAATAGCGGAATGCCTAGAAACACACACACACACACACACAAAGGCACAAAAACATACACATACGGAGAGTCACACAGACAGACAACACTAACATTTCATACAATATATTTTTAAATGGCAGACGCTGTGCTGCATTTCAAAACAGATTTCCGACACAAAATATTTTCTAAATTTACAACAACAAGCAAAATTTCTAAAATTACTTAATGATAGCCCCATATGCGGCGCGTTGCGCCCGCTGTCGTTTTACGCGCGGGATAGATTTTTGTCTTGTTTCAGTTTTTTTTTTTTTTAAATACTTTTTGCTGCTACGACAAAATTTTTGGTTTTTATATTCTATGTATATCTAAGTATCTATAGCTTGGCTATTGCCAAATAGTGTTGCTGCCGCTAACTGGCAGGCACTGGATGTGTGTTTAGAAACTAAAAAGGCTTATTTATTTTTATTTGAAGGGGAGGTAAAACCCACAGAAAACAAGCAACAACAATCAAGAAAAAAAAGCACCAGAACAGATAAAACAAATGTTTGTTTATTGGCAGCCTGTGTAGGTCAATGTACTCTCCTCTGAGTTGTTTGTATATATATATATATATGTATTATATTTATTTATTTTCTTAGGGTTTCTCTTTGCTTATACATAATATGAAAGCGATGTGAAATGTGAAGTGCAAAAGCGATGAATGTGGAAAGTGTGTAGCGGAGTGTAGATGGATGAAGTGCGACTGAACGATTGAAGCTGTCTCAATTTAAAATGCTAAATTGAGCATTTCTTTTTTTAACTCAGACACTCACATATTGCATAACGAGAGTTTTATGTACGCATTTAATTCTTTCTCTATATAGTCAAATAAAAAATAAATAAAAAATACTCATACGCCGTGTGTTGCATAAACTAACAAAAATAACTATGCATATGAGTCATTGGTTTTTAACAATATCAATTAAAATCTTCTTTCATATTAGTTCCTTATTTGTTATCAAAGGTTTTTTTATTTTTCCACTTTTTTTTTAATTTTTTTAATATTTCCTTAATTTTTTCTTATAGTAAAATAATAATCTGTCATTAACATTAAATGCAATCTCTATGTGCGTGACGTTGCTGTTCATGACAGCAATTGTGCAACAACAACAAAATGTGTGCAATCGCAATTAGTACACAATTAATAATAATAACAATAATAAACAAAATATGTACATACATACATACATACAAGTACATAATTTTAATAAATATTGATATAGTTAGAATTTTACCTTGTACGCGTCATTTGTAAGCAACATATTTTTTTTTCATTGCACCTTATCATTATTTTCGGATTTTTGTTGCTACGACTTACTGCTGTTCGCTTTGAGTATTAGTTTAAATATTTGCATTTTTATAATTCTTTCGTTCTATAATCAGCAAGTTAGGGTAGGCCAAATAAAATATGGAAATATTTGAAAAATATTTTTCCCTCAAATCTATTCTTACATCAAAAACATTTTTCCTTCAGTCCAGCTCTTAATTCAGTTTAATTCATTTCTTTCCTTAAATCAATTTTGCCTGCAACTTAATTTTGGTTTTTGCGTTAATTTCAGTCCTCAATATTTGTCCTTTATATTTGGATTTTCTTTTATTTCAGTGTTTCTTTTAATTTCAAATCTTCACTCATTTCAGTTCTTTCTTCAGTCTAATTTTTCCCTCAGCTCAATTTATCTTGAAACTCGTTTCCCAATCAGTGGAATTCTTTCCCCAAATTATTTCTTCTCTCAACTCATTTCTTCTTCTGGGTATCAAAAAAACTAAAATGGGGGGCGGGGGAGGGGGTTCAATGATATTTATTTTCTTGTTTAATTTAGTTATTTATTTTCTTAGTCTATGAGTATAAAGTTCTTACAGACTAATTAAAAGAGATTTAAAGGCAAAACAATGAAATCATTAGAAGTAGTTTAGGATGATTCAGAATTATTTGATCATTTTATTCCAAATCCGTAAACCATTTGCTGTCGTCTTATAGTTGCATCCGATATTTGTGTTTGTTGGTCGTCATTATGCTCTTATTTTCGTTTTCTAAATGATATTCTTACATTAGAAAAATTATTTTGAAGAAACTTTTTACGTATTTACTTACATGTTCAAATTTTTTTAATTTTTCACGGTTGTCAAACTAAACTTCTAATGTCAAGCGATGCAGAGAATTTGACAGATGTTTTATTGTATAAAAATATCGTTTTTTTATTAATAAAAAATAACCCTAAAAGTATGCAGTGTTTTTATTATTTTGATATTTTGTAATAGGTGTATAAACATGAAATGCGGATTTTTTTTTTGCTTCGAAAAGGCATTTATTTAATTAAAAAAATGGATAAACTCAATAATCAAAATATTGGCCTTCGTTAGCTATGGCTTTTCAATTTGTTTTGGGCAATTAATGGACTCTGTCCCAGTACCACTTCCCAATTTTTGAGGCTAACCATTCATCAAGTTAATTTTTCACTTCTTCGTACGAATTAAAGTGCTGTTCCGAAAGTCCGTGCTGCAGCGATCGAAACAAGTAATAGTCGGAAAAAGCAAAGCCTGATGAATACAGCGGGTGGAATAAAACGTCCTATTTAATGTTTTCCCAAATAGTTTTTAACACAATGAAAAGTGGCTTTATTGTCTCCTTAGACATATTCTGGTCGTTTTTTCTTCAATTTTTGGTACAATTTGATCAGTTTTTAGAACTATGAAAATTAAATCTAGATGCTAATTTTCAAAGTCATGACTTAAGTTCATGTCAATTTCGTTATTTGAAGTTATATATAAACAGGTTAATGAACAAATGTAGTCATCACAACAATCAGCTGTTGTCGATATCATTCGGCAGTAATCGTTTTACCAGGTGTTAGCAGCTTACAGTTCCCATCTTCGAATTTTTTTCCATGGTCCTCAACGGTCTTTGTTACTGACGTCAAAATTTTAAATTTTAAATTTTTTAAATCATCGTTTATCCTGCCAAAACAGAGGTGATGCTTTTTACTAAAAGTATAAAATACCAACTTTTGCCCTAACCAAAATTAATGGTACCTCGCTTTGCCTTAGCAAGCGCGTCAAATATTTAGGACGTGTTCTTGATCCTAAACTCTAATTTAAAGCTAATATAGCAGAGAGAGTACGAAAAGCCTCTTGCGCTCTCTACTGCTGTAAGAGGGCATTAGGAACAAGATGAGGTTTTCAACCTCGAGTCACTTCCTGGCTCTATTCAACAGTGGTCGAGCCTAATCTTCTTTATGGATCCGTCTTCTGGTGGCCAGCTACTGCAAAGGCGGTCAACCTTAAACCACTGGATAAGGTTAGAAGAACGGCAACCATATTGATTACTGGGGCTCTCCGTACTACCTCCACAAAAGCTCTCTTCGCAATCCTTCATTGGTTGCCAACTTCACTTCTGATTAAGCAACAAGCTAAGTGCTCTGCTGCCAGACTCAGTGCCCTAACTCGCTGGACCCGGTCAAACCTGGGCCATGCCAAGATTTTAATCCACGATACGTCCGTACCAACTAACGTAGACTACATTTGCTCTACCCCTAATTTAAACCACACGTTCTTCACCCATATCCCCAGTAGAGAGGAATGGGTTAATGACGAGGTGGTCACTGACAATTCAATTGACATCTATACAGATGGATCCAAATCTTAACGATTCATTCGATAAGAATATCTGCATCTACACCGACAGCCAAGCAGCAATCAGTCCCTTGCCGGTATTTTCACTACATCAAAGCTTGTTCTCGACTGCCGATCTTCACTCAACATTTTGTCGAGTCACTCGCAGGTCCACCTATATTGAGTGCCTGGACATATGGATATTTCAGGTAACTGCAATGCCGACGAGTTAGAAAAATAGGGCTCACAGCTTACAGATATATCACCTTCCTGCACCATTGGCGTCCCTCTTACGTCTAATAAATTAGCCATTAAGCAAAACTACCTTGAGGAAGCAAAAAGATCCTGGGTAGCGGAGCATACCTGTGGTATTACCAGGCTAACATGGACCACTATAGACGATAGACGAACTAGACAGCTACTCAACCTTAGCAGAAACTCCATCAGCATTACGACTTCGGTGCTCACGGGACACTGCATAATGGGGAGACATGCTGCACGACTAGGACTGAGGAGGAGGAGGAAGACACAGGAGGAGGAGGAAGACACAGTCCTCCAGTTAATGTGCGAATGCCCATCCCTGGCCAGGAGGACACTAAAACTCTTGGGCTCACCTTTCTTCACTAGTCTGTCCGAGCTATCATCCGTAAATATTAAAGACATAGCCAGATTCATTATGGAATCCTCATGGTTCTCCAATCCGTAAATGGAGGAGTCGCATCGTACTGTGGTATCACAATGAGCCTAAATGTGCTTAAGTGTGCTTTCAAGCAGAAGGCTGCCACTCCAACCCACCCTAACCTAAATCATCGTTTACAAGTTTCTTAGCTTGGAGCATGTTCACCATAAGCCTCTACCAACAATCTTATCGTTTCTTCAAATGAAAGAAGGTTTTTAAACTTTCCCGCAATACTTCTTTTTCTGGTAAAAAATTCGACATTTTTGAAGCGAAAAAAATATTTTGTTTGTTTAATCGCAACCTATGACATACTGGATCTTATTGACAAATGTCTACTCACAAACCATACATAATAGCTATGCCGTCTGTTAGTTAAAAAGGCACTTCATATTTATACACCTATTATGTAATAACAGTGGCTGTCAAAATATAAATTCTTTAAATGAAGTGATGTGGTACCTGTCAAACTATCGTACTTCCGTGTGAGTAAAGACTCCAACCCGAAAGTATGCAGTATATTAATTATTATGTTACAAGTAAATAAAGTAGTGGAGACAGGGTTCCGAGCCCTCTTGTATATTTTGTGTTGAGCATATTGAATTTTTATACGAATACGAATAAATAAAATATTTTGTCCCGCGAGTTTTTTTGTTTTGTTATTCATATCAAACTACATATCAAACTTTGAATAAGTGTAATAACTTCTTTCATATCAAACTTCGAATAAGTGTAATAACTTCTTTTTTTTAAAGAATGCCTCAAAGTGTTTTTTGATTGTAGCACTGGTTGCAATGACCTTGACTACACTTTAGTGTAGTGTGATTTTATGGTTAAATAGCGAGCTTTTGGGCATACAAAAAGTATAGCGTGTTTTTAGGGATGGGATAAAATAATCTATCAAATTTCTCCCATATAAAATTTGTTCATACCGCCGCTATAGATATTTACACATCAAAAAGAAGCTGTTCTATAATAAAAACATTGGTAAAAATTCAAAAGTTAGATACAAAACTAAAAATTACTCTGCTTTTTTTGACTGAATTTACTTAAAACCATCCTTAGTATCTTATCATTTTGGAATCAGTTTGCTGACTTCTGAACATGATAAAGTAGATATTTATTTAATATTTAATATAAAGAACAAACAAACATGTCACAACTAGTAATATAGTTGAAATTAAGTGATTCCCCCAGTAAACCAAATTTTGACTATTTTTAATAATCTTAAAAAATTCTGCTGCTTACATTAGTGTAATAACTTAGTTTGGATATAACTTCTCGCACCCCTTTTTATTGTGCGTGTTATATTTTTATACGATTAAAAATATCTAATCTTCAGATTCAATTATTTAAATCGACATAACTCACGTTCCTATATGTATGTATTGAACTCACTATATTTGGCAATTATTTCATTTAAAATCCATTTACAATTCTCCATGTGAGACTTTTCTGCCACCTTCTGCTGGTTTTTTGTTTTTTTTTTTTGTGAAAAGATGAGATTTCAAATTCAAATGTTTTACTGTTTTACTTGACCTTGTACTGTTCG
The DNA here is from genome assembly GCA_963691655.1 of Toxonevra muliebris. NCBI lineage: Eukaryota > Metazoa > Arthropoda > Insecta > Diptera > Pallopteridae > Toxonevra > Toxonevra muliebris. The sequence continues at coordinate 114,517,295 of OY829326.1, read as the reverse complement.
AAAAAATGAAATTGAAATTTTCTTTAGTCATTTTTTTCACAGTTTTCAATATAAACTTTGTTCAACTTAAGTGAAAAAGAACAATAATAAAAAATTTTTTGCCAAAATGGAAAGAAAATTGTATTCTATGTAATTGAATGTTGCTTGCTTTTAAGGAAAATTATTTTGAAATTAAAATCATATTTATGCACAAATGTATGTAGTTATTTCAATTCAGAACGTGTACATGAAAAAAAAGATTTTATTTTAATTATAGGCGTCAAAACATTTGGCATTTTTATGTTGCTGAAATTGAAATTGAAGCACGCATAAACATAAATAGCAATATATTTACATTAACAATATGTATAGATAGACATGTGTTTCCAAAATTTTTCGAAATATTTCTTTTGATTTTATGATTATGTATTTACATATACATATGTAAATATATATATAGTTATGTGCAGTAGCGTATCCAGGGGGGCAGGGGGGGAGGGAAGAAGAAGGGAAGCAATCAAAAATATTTAAATTTTTCCTAAAAAAGAAGCCATCAGCAGTGAAAAGTATATACTTTCAACAAACGAAAAACTTTAGGATTCAAAATCTTATTTTATATTATATTTTATTTTAATAATAATAATTGAATATAAATATATAAAATGTGGTCGGATATTTGAATCAATTCTGATTAGCCGCCATGCTGGGCTTGTCAATAGGATGCACGTTACTGTGTAACTGGTTATTAAATACATTCAGATTACACTAAATCTACAATTTCAACGCCAGCTTATAAATGTCTTACTTTTAGTTTTTGAATTGAATTTTGTACTGAATTTTAGTCTGATATTGGTTTAACTTTTCCGTTTTTGATCTGAATTTTGGTTTGATTGTAAGCCAGAACTTTATTTTATTTTAGTTTGAATTTTAATCTGAATTTGGTTTGAGTTTCAATCTATGTTTGGTCTAAATTTTGATTTGCTTTCCAGCGTTTGCAGACCAGCGTTTGCAGACTAGCGTTTGATCTAATTCTGGTCTAAATTTTGGTTTGCTTTTAATTTGTATTTGGCATCTTTTTAGCCTCAGTTTTAACCTAACTCTTTGTTTGAGTTGTGGTTAATATTTTGGTCTGAATTGGCTTGATTTTGATATTATTTTGGTCTGAATTTCGGTCCGAAATCGGTCGGAATTTTGTTTTAAAATTTCGTCTGCATTCGTCGGGAATTTTGGTCTAATTTTTGTTTAATTTAAGTTACATTTTTTTTATGTAAATATTTATCAGATATTCCCATTAGTTTTTGGTCTGAATTTTGGGTTACTTTAGTTCGGTATTTGGTGTCCTTTTGGCCTAAAGATTTGTCTAACTATTAGTCGGAGTTGTGGTCTAAATTTTTTTTGAGTTTTGGAATGAATTTTAAAACTGATTTTGGTTTTGATTCGGTCTGAATTTTGGGTTTTTAGTCTGAGTATTAAACTCATTTTGGTCGATTTTTGTTGAAATTTTGGTCCGATTTGAGGTCTGAACATTATTTTTTTTTAACCGATTGTTGCCCGGTGTCCGAAAGCGTGTGCGGATGTCGTTGAAATTTAAAATATATTGGTTTTTTGGTCAAATTAAGATACATTTACATTTTAAGTAATGTATAACAGGCTTAAAGAACGTATTTAATTTTTCATAAAAATGAAGTGCTTGGTTATGGAGTTGTGAGATCGTAAACTCAACACCAGGCCGATATTAATAGTGATGTCGATGCTAAGAGTGATATGTGTATATATATTTTAAAGTACTATCCCAATCAACTGTTTTCTTAATTTCATTTTTTCGGGTTTTTGTTTCGACCAAAAATGACTCAAAAAATAGAGACATACCAAATTGGTTCATCAAAATTTTTTCTCAAAAGAAATTAAAATTTCCTCCAAGTTTTTTTTCTCAAAATCATTTAACAATATAAATCCATCAGAAAAGTCATAATTAATATTTTGATTTGAATTTGGTCTCATTTTGATCTAGATTTTTGATCTGAATTTGGTTCGTTTCTTGGTTTGAACTTCGATCTGAAAAAAGTATTTGAATTCTAGTTTGAAATTTGGTTGAAGTTTCCGCCTAAATTTCTATCCGATTTTAGTTTGAATTTTGGCCTCAGTTTTGTTCCTGTTATCTTTTAATTTTTGATCTGTATTTGGTAAAATTTTTGCTCCAGTTTTTGGTCTAGGTCTGGGTTTTGGTCTATAGTGAGTCTGATATTTACCTTTAATTTAGTAAAATCAGCCCCCTCCCCCCAAACCCAAATCTCCACCACTGGTTTTGTGTATTAAAGTGCATCACGAAAAAATGTTGTTGTTGTATCATTCTACAAATAAACCTTGGTTAAGTTTATAATGATTTCCAAAATATTTCAGTTATTGCGATTACCGTGAGCTTAAAAAATTACAATGGGGACATTTTTCTGTAGTCTACTTTTGGCTAAATAAATAATTGTTATTATTATTGGTGCGGTTGTGACGAACCGAAAGTCCGGCACTGCGACCGAGAAGATCTTTTGTACCAAGGTCACAAATTAAGACAAAAAACTATCTTCTATCCTGATGAAGGCTGGAACATCTTTTGTGGGAGAGGTTTTAATTTTGTTACCTGTTAGAAAAGTTTTGCTAAAAATACCCCTTCTTTGCCGAGCCAAGGCTGGACATTCACACAGAATGTGGGATGTCGTCTCATCGTCATCCATACCTAGCCAACACTTGTCTTGTTTGACAGAACAGATTTGTTTAGATAATATCTGACTATATAATGACCGGATAGAAAAACCAATAGGAGTCTGAGTCTACTAAAATATTCGATATAATGAATTTTTTGTTGTAATTTTAGTAATATGTATATTTCATACGATTTCAAAGAAAATTAAAACAATTCCGTAATTTTATAAAATTTAAATAAAATATAGTTTAAAACTTTTCATCTAAAGTCCAATCGCTATTTGGCCAAAAATAGACCACAGTAAAATTTTCGTGACTTTTAGATAATTTTTAATTACAGCGATACAGCTCACGCACGATAATCATTAGTGCCGAAAAATTTTGAAAATAATCATAAAATTAACCGTGGTTCATTTTTAAAAGAGTATCAAAAAAAAAAAAGTTTTTTATTTGTATGAAGCTCGATGGACTTTAAAGTGTATATTTATGTAAAATATATGTATATGGAAACTAATTGCTATATAATGATAAATCTGTGACAGCTATACTCATAATATTTGATATTGGATTTTTTTTAAATTCGTTTTTTAAGTGTTAATAAATCAAACTAATCAACAGTTTTATTTTTATTTGAAAATATTTATTTCAACTTTAGCTCGTAAATACATATAAAATACATTCATAAGTTTGAATCTATATATGTATATGTTTAATGATTAAATCGTGAATTTTCATTTACTTACATCAATTGTTGCTAAACACTTTTTACAGCTGCTGTGACCTTTGATAAACCTGTCTTGACTTAATATAATAGTCCTTGGTAATTATGTAAGAAAGACTCAATCTTGAAATAATTTGTAGGAAAAATTCAATGAACTTACTCTGACTTCTATCAAAGATACTAATTAAAACGGCATCATCTGAGGTTATATTTTGTATTTTGATCCGAATGTGAAATCATTTAGAAACAAATCATGAATGTATGCCAATGTAGTTACTAGGTTGAACCCATTGATATTTACCTCGGGCAGATATATCTTCTACTAAATTATCCCAAAAATTACCAAAAGATTTTTAGAAATCGCCCATATGATCGATTGGTTTTTTTTATCTAGAGATTTGGTGATTTTAATCAAACTTCTGCAATCTTTCTAGAATTAATTTTAGTCGCCAAAATAATACAATTAACATCAAATTAAAATAGCAATAATTAGTTTTAAATTTATATTTAAATTTTTTTTATAAATGCTGGAAATTCCCTTATCCAATTGTAAATGACGCATGTATAATTTTTTCATCTGGTGTATGCACATAATTTATCTTTAATTTGTATATATACGAGTTCTTGTTTACTTTCGGAGAATTCAGTGTAATTGCTACTTGATAAGAATTGCAATTAAAAAATAAACTATCAAAATGTAAATATGCTTGGTATTTCTTGTAGGAAGTAGTAATCTTTTTTCAGCTTCCCTGTGAAAAAAATATTATTAGGGAAAATTGGGTAAAAATGGGTAGAAACTGGGGTATTTACCCAAGTCGTGGGTATATGTAAACTCTGCTGTACAACATTTCTTTTTTCCAAGAATAAGGGTGTGGAGGATGTTTTTATGTTCTAGGACCCCCCATACTTTTTGATAAGCAAACTTTTTTCTGTACCTTAAAAAAATTCTAAAATTTCTACACTTAAATTAAATTAGATGGAGGATTCTTGTTACAAAAAATATGCTTCTTTTTCTACCAAAGAAGTTTTCTATAGGCGCCAAAAACGATAAAACATTTATTAAGAATATCCTGGTACAGTTTTAATGAAGCCATTTTCATTATTTTATGCACCGTTATCTCAAAAACCTGACGTGATGAAGCAAAATGGTCTTCAAATTCGCGACAATAATCCAGTCTTTTTGTGAATGCGGAATTAAGACTTTGAAGTCACAAATCATACTGAAGTCAATGACTTATCCTTCATTTTAATCTCAACAAAATATTAATTGACTTGAAGTCATTCAAAGTGAATTTAAGTCATTTGAAGTCATCTGAAGTCAATTGACTTCAATTTATTTCGGTGAAGTCAATTGACTTTGTGGCGAGCAAAAATTGGACACCAATTTTTTATGTAACACTGAAGTGCCACATAAAGCGTTAAAAACACAGAAGCCTGCCAAAGCGTAGGCTGGGAGAAGATCACCGCAAAGGCGAAATGTAAAATAAAGCGGGCAACAACAACAAAAGACACACACAGTTAGCACAAAGAAAAGAAAAGCACAAATGTGCTACGCTAAGTGTGCTACAACATCAAAAGACTAACAACTACGTGTGGGTTTTTACTACAAAACTACAATTGGCAGAAGCAACAAAACAATACATCCCAGTGGCGACAGTCTGCACAATAAAATAACGGTATATGTGTGCTCGATGTGTGCTATAAAAAGGCGAACGCAGAAAAGATCTTCCCTTTTTGGCTGGCAGCTGGCATCGGAGCAACACGTACCTCTGGTAAGTACAAGTAGTGGGGAAAATACAATAGTTAGTTAGAAAAACTAGAATTCGACACGACGAACAAAATTTGGGAGGACAGGAAAACTCCAAGTCTTTTAACCTGCGAAGACGTGTGCGGCTTGCCGTTGATCGTCGGAGGAACAACAAGCCGACCTGGTCTAACAGACAAGATATCACGATCGACGCAAGACACCGCATGGTACGTTCGTTGTACGCCAGTCTAGCCACAGCAGCGCTACGCCAGCGCAAACCATCGCATTCGTCAGTTACACACCAACCCGTTAAATATATTAATATATTAAATTAATTGAATTATTCGAAGTGACATTGTTAAGTGTAATTTATTAGTGGAATTAAACCTGAATTATTGTTAAAATAAAAACCTGTGTGTCTAAATAAAGTGAGGGTTCCCTGCAAAATATAAATTTTGTAACACGAAGAACCTCTGGAGCCCGCTGAGACTACCCCAGCCTAAGACCGGGAAACGGTTCGTTACAACTTCACCGAAATAAATTGAATTCATGGACATAACTTGGAAGTCGTTTAAGTTATTTTTTCAGAATTTTACACATTTTCATGTTCACACTTGTTACGAATATACATATATGTGTGTATCTAAATTTACATATTTTAGAATAAAAAGACAGCGTGCGTAAGCATGAGTGAAATATTTGGAGAATATCAGCGTTCGTTAACATGTGTGAATTTTTTTTTTTTTAATGTTAGCGTGCGTGAACATGAGTGAGCATTAGTCAAAAAGTATTGCACCCATCTCTAAGACAGAGACTTGTTCAGATGTACAACAGATAATACGCTAAAAGCACATGAAGAGCTTTTTTGTTTAATTAAATAATTATACTTCTTATAAATACTGTATATTTTTTATCATTCAATAACAAACTTCACTCAGTGAAGGTAAAGTCTCAATTGACTGCAAGAATTCAAACCAATTTGAAGTCATGAATGCGACTTCAAGTATAATGTGAAGTCATGTGAGTGATTGTGACTTATTTGCATTGAAGTCTCAAATTGTTTGCTATAATCAGTAGGCAGTCATTGACTTCAAAAAGACTGGTGACTTAATTTTTTAAAGTCATAAGTCTCAAATGAAATCAAAGACTGTAATCAGAAAACGTAATTCATTTATTTTGTATATCCTTAAATGCAAAGTATATTTGCAGTTTGTTTTCGTCATACAGTTAGTTAACTACTCACGCCATCACAAAGTGATCTAGTAAACAATTTTACCATAATTTTCTTTTCTTTCGCTGAAAAGGTTTTTCTACTGCCCCCTCAACTGTCTGTTTCGCTCCTTAGCAGCTCGCTTTGCAACTGACTGGAAGCCGACCACCTCTTCGGCAGTCGTACGTATAGAACGGGAAATGCGTGTCTATTGGGCGCATATACCATCAATATTGAGTCAATTGTCAAAATATTTCCTTAATGAACAATATTTTCATAAGGCAAAACAGAATATGTGGATCAGATAGTGAGTTTAAGAACATGTCACTGCTCCTTGTTAATCATATTGGCGAATAAGTACTGTGGCAGGATATCGAGACTTTTGATTAGATAAAAAAACGCTGCTATTCCACAGTAAACTTATAGAAACTAAATTTACAACTTATGTAATTGAGATAGTGTTAGCTCAAATTTCGGAGACATACAAAATTTACAACTGCTGCATGTAAATTCGCCACTGTTGCGTTTATATATTTTACGTCTTTGAAACAGGATGATAAAGCCAAAAATTAAGGAGGAAGGAAAAACACTCATGTTACCGCTGTCTCCTTTAGTTGAGATTTCAAAACGCGACCATTATCAGATCGAATTTTTGGGAAAACATAATTGTTATATTTATAATAACTAATTTTTTTCTTTTAAATAATTAATAATAAAAAAGCTAAATTAAACCTTGATGACCACATTTTATGATATACGCCCATATTCGACTATAAAAGAACTCATTGTTTCTTATCTAATTCAATCAATTTAATTTTGTTATAAAACTTTAAAATTTTATTAATACTCATAAGTCATAACTATTCACATGAAATGCTGATAGATTTAAAAGCCTTCATAATTTTCTTAACTAATAATAAATTGCAAATAAAGCTGACTACCACCAACACTATCACTACTACAACTACAATCCACCTGGCACAAGGTTCTTAAAAATTTCCGTTTTTCCCCTGAACTCAATAAATTGTTAGTAAAATAAATTCAAGTTTATATAAATAAATATGTATTTAAAAAGTAGGTACATTAATATAATAAATAAAAAAATGCCAACACTTGAAATTCGCACGAAGAAGAAATATCTATTTACTTATCTTAGGTTTGTGGTGAAATTAAAAAAAAAAAATAGGTGCTCTATGGTAGAAAAGTTCAACTTCAAGTCTGTTTTAGACAAATCTGAAGGGGGAGCTGAATCCTGGTTTTGAATACTATGGAGAGCAATAGTTTCTTTTAAAGTTTGGGTCTTTAAAATAATTACTTTATCGAGCTATAGTAGGTTATTAGAAATAATGAAACATGCTGAGAGGGGCAGGCATTACTTCTGTTCCCCTCAGTTTTGGATGCCCAAGACTAGGACATGGGCATCATTCATATAAGTTTTTAATGAAATAATATTCGAGTAAGTAAATTTGAAGTGAAATGAAAAAAGAAGATTTAATCATTCGTATAGCATTCCTTAAAATAAACACGTTTGTCGCAGAACTATATTTTTATTTGCTCTGACTAGATCGTTCCTTGTGAAGTTATTGGTTTTCATTTTCGTTTCATTCCGCACTGCTCATTAAAATATTTATTCATTTTTTAAATAATAAAAAATCATAATTTTTATTAAATTTCTGAGTTTGCAAGGCACTAAAGATGGTCAATATTTATCAATAATTTTTTAATAAATTAAGTATTCAAAGTTTATATTTGTGAATGGAAATTAAATGGGAAAGTTTTTATTATTTAGAATAAATTTTTACAATTCAAACTTAATTGTTTTCGTTCTCATGTATCAAAGATGGGAATTTAACTCGAATGAATTTTTAATTTCATAGTGAACAACTTTGAAATGGCATTTTGGGCATATATAAGTATTTTTTATTCCGAAATTTATTATTTAAAAAAATGTCTGAAAAGAAAATAAATTTCTACAGATTTAAAATTTGATTTCGGTCGGACCAATACATTTTCATTCCAAATAGAGCAAAATGCTTAAAGCATTTTAGTTTTGTTCCTCACCCCAGTCATAGTTTCACACCCAAGTGAATTATTTGAATTTTTTTATTCATAATTATTACTATTTTAACATATTTTCAAGTACATATAATTACAATTATTTATTATGTGCTAAGAGCAAATAATTTTTATTCAATTTTATTCATAAGAAAAATAAACTTAACGCAACTCTTCATTATTGATCCTTAAATATGCAGCACTAATTGATTCATTAAATAATGTTTAATAATAATTTTGCATCACTATTAGAAACATTTCATGAGCATTCATCTCAAGATCAAAGGGGCATATTCCATTCAAATAGTGTACATAAATTCCAACACACTCTACCAATATTATATCACACACATAACTCATCACATGTAGTGATAATTATATTACTACCCTAACTCAAACCATATAATTCTCATATACCTCAAGTGCTTTTTTTTACTATACAATATAACGACGACGATGACGACGGGCAGATAGACGAACGTCGACGTTCATACTTACAGTAATTTAAACTTTTTGGCGCCGGAATTCTTATCAAAACACGTGTTTAAATATTAGAAAGAAAACAACAACAAAAAAACAAAACACAACAACCACAAAATGAGCAACATTTCAATGTTGTTGCTATACTCGTTGCTGCTGTTTCCATTGCCTTTTGCTGCTGCTGCTATTGTTGCTATTGATGATGATGACGACAACAACTTCATCAGCAACGCAAATTTTTTGTTGCCAATCAAAATATTTCAGTTTTTCTATTCTTTTGCTCAAAATGAAAAAGTTGTTAAATATTTTTTCTTAACAGTAGAAATTTTTTGTGTTCTATTTGCGCCCACTTAAACACACTTAAAATATTTTTGCAAGCGTTTTTCATTCTTTCTTTTTTTTTTTATTTATTTATTTTCTTTTAGTTTATAAAATTATCACGTTTGATTATTTTTATAAAATAGTTTTACAGTTGATGGTGTGGTGTGCGTATGATATTTGCCTTATTTATTTATTTATTTTTTTTTTTTTTGCAATGTAATTATGATTATGGCGCCGTCTGTGGTGCGTATGAGTAACATTTAATTTTTAACGCTATACTATTCGCAGGCGTGTGGCTATTTTGAAACAACAAAAAAACCAATAATGAAAGCTGATATAATTATCATTATTGTATTATAAATACGAAACAGCTGACTTGGTATTCTTGTGATAAAGAAATTTCACAACTGGCATCTGATTTTACAAAATCATCGTTCACTTGTATAAATACTTAGTACCGCAAGTATGAACTCCAGTGTTCAATTGCTGATAGTGAGTGGATCAAATATACAATTTGAATTTGTACAACAAAAAACCGTTTTTAATGACTTAGTAAATTGTGAAGACATAATTGAATAATAGGGCAGTCAATACAAAGTTGGGTACCCCAAATGTTGACACTTTCAAGAGAAAATTTATTTTATTTATATGTATTGTAGGATAAATGTTGAATTGCTTATTGGCTTCTTCCACATTTAGCTGGGCTGAAAGCTTGCAAGTCCACTGTTCTCCAATGGATCCCAATGACTTAAATATTTAGTACCAATTATTGAGACTTTTACCCTATATAAGTAAATATTAAGTATAAGCAATTTCTAGACAGTTAATATTAATCTTTTAAATTCTTTTATACTTATAACAATGACTTTTCACAAAAATATCATCCGAAGTATCTTTTCAGGGACATTTATTTTTGTATTATTCTAGGTAAAAATTAATGAAGAAAAAAGAAGCCTATTCACTTTAAAGTTCTTATATTTTCTGTTTTTGGCTTATATTTCATGACAAGTTAATTTGGTTCCGATTATCACGCTGATCGTTTTGGAATACGACCGTGTGTTGAAAAGTTTTGAAAATGAGTCATTTATAAAAACAAAATTAGTTGAAATGTGCTGGCTAGTTTTTTTTTTATAGTCTATTCACATGGAGCCCAAATTGATCAATTTCGGCTTCTTTTTTCGCTATAGAAATAAATGCCAAACGAAATTGCGTTGCCTTGTTCAATTTCGTTAAAATTGCGCTACGATCCGAAGACTACGCTGTTAATCGATAAGTATTGGTAGAAAAGTTGATGAAAAACACATCACTATCAGAAAAATAGCTGTCAAATTTATTTATTTATTTCTGTTACGTGCTATCGCTCTTAATTCGCTTATTGTTTTCCTTGTTTCTTAAAAAAACGTTCTTCTCCAAACCATTCCTGGTCTGTCCCTTAATCTTGAGCCTTGGGGCTTCCATTCTAGCATCGCATGGGGTATCTTTTCGGTGTCCTTACGTAACGTGTATTCCAGCCAGCCGTATTTGCACCTGCAAGTCTCTATTTCAATAGACTTTTGTTCGCATAGTTGCCAAAGTCGAATATTACTGATTTTGCGTGGCCACCAGATGAGCAATATGTTCCTTACGCATCGATTTATAAATGCTTGAAATTTCTTAATGATTGTAGCTGTGCACAGCGGTCTTGAAGCAGCGACAAGTATGATCAAAATAAAATTTAGAAAAAAATATAGGGGTCTCTAGTGGAAAATACCCAGTCGGTTTTGAATCAAAGGCTTAAAAACGGCCTTAAAAAGGTAAATAGCTTTAATCGCTGATAACTTCTAAAATATTGAATTTTAAGTAATTGTTCTCATCAAAATTTTTTTATTTTTTTTCAGTACAAGGTCTGTTTAACCTCATATAAATCGTAATTGATTACACAATGCAACAAAAATTTTATGCGCAAGATTTTCGAACGGTTTTATAATAATTTAGGAAGATCAAAAACGCATGAAAGGTTAACTTGCAGATTAAAACACACCAAAAGTAGAACGAAAAAGCTGTGTTCTTGAAATTAATTCGTAATAGGGAGAAGTTTGACTCTATATAGAAAAAGGATCAGGTACAATTTCAGGGTTTAAAAATTTAAGATTCTGAGAGAAATTGGAACAATTCTGCGTAATATTTGGTTGTGTTTATTTTGACCATATTTGCCGCTGCTTCAAGACCGTTGTGAGACCTTGTACTGAAAAAAAATACGATATAGCGACGATAAAGGGGCCAAAATGTATGGAATTTTTGCAAATTAAAGCGATTTTTTCCAACAGTTTGTTGCAAATTGTTGAGATTTTCGAAATACGGTGTACGAATTATCGCGATTCTACTCTATACAGATTCGTCTACCTATAAATAAACTCAAAATTCAAAAAATCAATTTTTTTTTATCTTTGAGACGGCTTACTTTTTATTAAAAATAAACACTTTTAAAAAGTTTTTTTTTTCCATCTACAATTAATGCTCTATAATACAAAAGTTTTAAACAGAAAATACCACCCCTAAAAAAATCCGTTTAAAAATTTTTCTCATGGAAATTTTGTACAAAATTGAGAGCTTTTCGATGAAAACATGGTTAAATTTCACTCGTAAATCCAAAGTTACTAAGAACAAAATATTGCCCTAGTTATCCTTAAAAATATTGTGATGGAAACAATTACTTAAAATTCAATATTTTAGAAGTTATCAACGATTAAAGCTATTTACCTTTTTTAAGGCTGTTTTTAAGCCTTTAATTCAAAAAAGACTGGGTATTTTCCACTAGAGACACCTACATTTTTTTCTAAATCTTATTTTTCTCATATAATCTTTCAGAAAATCTATTAGAAGCAGAAAAAAATCTAACTTTTCACATTTCATATATCATGTAGGCAAGCTAATGTATATGGGACATTCTCTGTCAATGGGAGACCCCCCCTGTCCAAAATTGATTAAGGTATTTTAGGGCATGTTTGAGCTCAAACTAAAGCTTATTATCTCTAGTTTCAAATCCAACAAGGCCTTTTTTGATTTTGCATGATGGCGGACCAATATGGCGTCTGCAAGTCTACCTCCTCACAATAAAATAATAGTTTTATCAAGCGTACATTTACCCAAGTCATCATAAAAAAACAGATAAAGCCTTTTTTCGTGTATTTTTTTTCGCTGAATATGAATCCAATATTATTTTTCAAGGGAAATGTCGTCCCTTACCTCAAAAAAGTTCCAAAAAGGCTGTTTTTCGGGTCTTACGCCTACCAAAATCATCATAAAACGAAGTAAATGGCTTATTTTTGTATAGTTTCAGCTGATAAACATGAATCTCATATTATTTTTCACGGGATATGTTACATGTCGTCCCTAACCCCCGAAAAACGAAGTTGGTCTCTGCTTCCTTTACGGTGCTTTATTAGAGTTAAAACAAAATTAATAATGACGAATAAGTTTTTTGGTGCATTCGAAACTAGAGATAAAAAGCTTTCGTTTGAGCCCAAACATGCCCTAAAATACCTTAACCAATTTTGGACAGCGGGGGGGGGCGGGGGGGGTCTCCCATTGGCAGAGAATGTCCCATATACATATATATATAAATATTTCGTAAAAAGGATCAGGTACGATTTCAGGGTTTAAAAATTTAAGATTCTGGAAGAATTTGGAACAATTCTGCATAATATTTGGTTTGGTTCCTTTTGATTGATTGATTATACTTGCCGCTGCTTCAAGACAGCTGTGTGTGGTGTGCCAAGTTTCACATCCATATAACAATATGAAAATTTTTGTTTTCAGCCTTACGTTGGTTTCTAAGCACCTTATTCAACGGTTCCGATACTCTGCTAAGTATAATTTGGGCGTCTGAAGAATTGAAATACTCCTCCAATTTGAGGACTTTTTGCGATTGCCTTTTTTGGCAATCTATCCATGATGTCAGTATAAAACATTCACTTATTTTCAATGGAAGAAAGAAAATACAAAAAAAAAGAAGTGGTCTGAAAAGGCAGAATAACTTTTGGCCGGCAAGCCGTTTCCAACGCCGAAAAAATTTGCGATACTACGGTATTCCTCAGATAACCCTAAAAAATAGAACGCTATTGCCAAACGCTTTTGCAATGGGATCGATTTGAGCATATTCGAATCCTATTTCTTTATATGTTTAAGGATTTCACACAAACTTTCAAAACTTCTTCGGTTCATGCGAAAATTTGCCTTGCAAAATTCATAGTCATTCACTATAAAAATGTACAACATTTTATTATAATGCAAGTACGTCTGTACCTTTTTTCAAGTCAACCGTGGGTGTATTGAGAATGAGGTTGCAGTTGCTCTTTCCGTAATACGACAATTCACATAATTTATGCTTTCTGTAATGTTCTTCATATTGTCTACATACACAAATGAAAAAATTTATGTAATATTAAATTTCTATTGCTGTCACGTATTTCGTCACACTTCTCTATTACTCTCGCTATGTTATTAATACAATTTATAATAATTTCACTTTTATTAACCACTCAACAATAAATTTAACTGTCAAACAAAATTGTGTCAGAAGAAGAAGAAGAAGAGCTCTATGTGAATGACTTTAATTTCAAATTGAATTTGAGTGCCGAAATTGCTCAATTTGGGCTCCGTGTGAAAGGGCTATTAGGAATATGTGAGTTATATCAAATCTTTTAATTATTTTTGATTTGTACCTCTGGCTTTGTGATCGTCAATTGAATCATTTTATAATTTTTGGTTTTTTTCGTGCAGTCAAACATATAAATTTGAGTTGGAAAAATAATCGATGTTCGAAAATAGCGATATTTTGTGGTTTTATTTTTAATTGAAAAATTTCGAAAAATACGGAGGGACTAACAAAAGTTTGCTTAGTTGTCTGCATGAAAAATGCGAAAACCAATTCATAACTTTAATCTTCAACGTTTTTAAATTGAAATTAATTTCTATAGATTTTTGAGGCCGGTAATTCCACTTCGAAAAACAGTCCACAAAATCGACGTTGTTTAGGTTTCCAACTTCGAAATTCACTGCATGTCCTTTCCTCTCAATTATTTTGAATTTTTGGAAACAACCAGAAATCACACGGTACTGGGTCCGGAGAATAAGGTGCTGGACGAATTTCTTCAATCCAATGAAGCTGTTTGTTTTTTCAGTAGTGTGAGCTGAGGTATTATCGTGATGCAAAAAGTAGCGGGGCAGTTCATCTTTTTTCTGGTTTTCCAAAACTTGTCGTAAGCAGATTTCAGTATACCATTTAGCAGTTACCGTCTACCCATTTTTCAGAAGAATAGCAGCTGAAATTTTTCTCTGGTGATTTCTCGTTGACTTAGATCTAATTTTTCTTCGAATTGAATATACATTTAACGCAAATAAAGAAATATTTTTATGCATGATTTTTATAATACATATTACAATAATAAAAAGTGACAACTGATTGTCGCCGTTACGTCGTACGTCGCAATTCTGTTTATACCATAACTACAAAGATTATGAATTTTTTAATGCACTGTACTTAAAATCATTCTATGGTTTTCTAAATTATATTACAAACGACTAATGAAACGAAAAGAACAACAAAATCTTCTATTTTTTTGTATAATAATCCTCATAATATTTTGAATAAAAAATTCATTGCCAAAATTTGCGCAAATGAATAAAAATGTCAAAGTTTAATACGTTCATTAATTGCACATTAGTTTTTTATTCAATTCTAAAATTTCGAAAAACGTATTCAAATCAACTGATTACAATACTAAACTAAAATTATCTATTGCTAAATTGCATAGAAACGAAATAGAAAATATTATAATAGCGGACTTAGCAATTTCTAGAAAAAAAAAATACAATATCTGCAATTGTTTTTTTTTTCTAAAAACTGCTTTAGTAAATCAAAAATTCTAATATTTTAAGCTTATCAAAATTTCAATTCCTAAAAAGTTATTTCAAATAATTAAATTAATTACTGCAAAAAAAAAAAAAAACGAAATAGAGCCGTCAACGAATTATCTCAATTGGACTGACATGAGTTCAAAAATCAGAAATTAAGTGTTAATGATGGCAACCGCATTTAATCATTTGAGAATGAATTATTTCTCATCAAATAAAGTTGCGAAAAAATTCTGAAACTTTCTCAATTGTTCGCATTTCCTGAAGAATTTCATGCAGTTTCAGTTAAGTTTCGTTTTTTAATTTGTCTATTATTATTTAATTTCTTTTTGTTATCATTCTTATCAAAATTGGGTCAAATTAGATTTTTCGTTTATTTACTTTTTTGTTGTTGTTGTTGTTACCCCGGTACTTTTCTGTTTTTTTTATTGTTGATAAGCGTTATCACAAACTAGCTAGCACATACACACATATGTGTGCAGGTACTTTAAGTTTAATTTTATTTATTTTTTTGTTCAAGTATTTTATAACAGTTTTTTAATACATTTCAGTATATTTTTGGTATAAACTTTTTACTGTACAAATTTATAAGCATTTGATGAAGCTTTGATTAAATATTTGCAGCGTTGTGCAAAAAAATTATTAATAAATTATTTAGGTACTTGCGATTGACGTTACAATCGATTTTTTTTCACTCACACTTTGTTACCTAGTACACAAAAGTTCACGATTGTAGAGGTAGTAGGTAAACAATTTAAAGCTGAGTGTGTTTAATTATTTTTGATTCAACTCATTTATTAAATTGTCTCCGGTTATAACAAATTTTTCTATTTATATATGTTAACCTTGAAAGTAACTTAGTATTTATATGATACTAAGTTGAGCTTTTTTATTTTAACTTTCGACTTAAAGTAAGTTTTGGTGCATTTGAAGATTTGAGAACTAGAGAACTAATCTTGTGGCCAAAGGAATATCTAAAAAGTTGAAGCTAAAATCATAAAGAAGAATTTTGGAAATGTCGCGCTTCGGAGAATAGGGAAGAAGGTCATAAGTAGAAAGGAAATTTCAAGCACGGACTCTGGTGGGTGGGAAAAACTAATTTTTTCCATGGGTTAAATTTGCTGTTTTTTTTTTTCATTTTATTTTTGTGTTAATAGAAATCTAACGAATATATTTATATTATTATTAGAGACTATGAAATCTAATTGTTCATGTTTCATAATTTATATTTAAAATGTTTAGTCTAGATGTGGAAAATATTTTTATTACAAGCTTTTAAAGTCGGTAAAAGTCGTTCAGCTTAGTAATGATACGAAATGTTTAACTTATTTGAAGCTCAATTACTTTGAGCAAAATGTTATAATTATTTAGCTTAGATGAAATCTCCTTTATTAGTAAATACAAATTTGTTTGTTGTTGTTGTTTTATTAATAATTGAAAAACCGACATTTTGAAGGACTTAATCAGTTAGTTAGTTAATTGTTCTTTTATTCATATTATATTCCATAAAATTTTGTTTACATTTTCTCACTTACTCACTTACAACTATGACAAAATGTCGTCTGTCGGTAGTAGAGTTGCAAGAAGCTAATTTTTAACACTTTATCACGTCGCATAGTGGTTTGACTGCGGAAGAAAATCATTTTTTTGACGCGTCAATATTAAATTTTTTTTTCTTAATTTCTATTCATAAATATTTTATTAAAATATCAAAAAAAAATTGGAGGAATTAGTTCATTAAATAATTGTGGGTAAGCTGTCAAAGTTGATGAATGCTAAATACAAAGTGCTAGCATGCATTTTGAAGCGTTTTTCGAAAGCTTTAGTTGTTTAACTATAGTTATAATCTTAAAGGAGTGAGATTGAAAAAATCATAACACACGTTTACCTAATAATTGTTTTTGGGTGCAAAATTTAAAAATTTCTTTGATCTAGTTATCTTTGAAAAATATGTCAGTTGTTATTTTTAATGACAAACATGTTGATTTATTATGAATTTGATCAAAATGAGTGAAGAAAAAGAAGTACGTCTTAAAATTATTAAAAATTTTCAAAAAAATCCAAATTGGTACTACAAAAAATTGGCCGAACAATTGAAGATCTGCCGTCGAACTGTTTCCAATGTTATTAAACAGTTTCAGGAGAATTTGACCATCGATAGGAAACCTGGTTCGGGTAGAAAACAAAGACCACATGATATTGGGAAAGCCAAGAAAATAGAAAGCATATTGAAAAGATCTCCAAACAGATCTGGTAGAAAAGCTGCCCAGTTAGCCCAATACTCTCACTATTTGAAGCGAAAAGTTAAAGCCAATACAGGTTTGAAAACATACAAAGTCCAAAAAAGTTCCAGTAGGGCTCAGAAATTAAAATCGAATTTCATACAAAAATATTCATGTTGTATAATGGACTACGACGACCTCGATAGCCTAGACTTTCATCTGGGAGGTTCGGGTTCGATTTCCGCCTTCGTCTGGTGGTTAATTTTCATTACTTTCTTATATTCACTATCAATATGAAGTGTATGAGAATTATAAGATAGGGTACAAGTACACACATTGGTTGGTAATGGCAAAAACCACCAAGCCGATAAACAATTTAGAATCCAAATGCAGACAAAATTTCCTAAAAAGTTCCTGGTATGGCTATATGCAGTTGCGGCAAAAGAAGCAAATCATTTGTGGGCTCTATAAATACCGAAATATACATCAAAAAATGTTTGAAAAAAAGACTTCTTCCTTTCATAAGAGAACACACAAATTTTTGGCCCGATTTGGCATTATGTCACTACGGCAAGAAAGCTCTGGAGTGGTACCAAAGTAATAACATAGTTTTTGTCCGGAGCTAAGACCAGTGGAGAGATATTGGGCTCTTGTGAAAAGAAACTTAAAGAGCACAAAAAAGGCGTCCCAAAATATAGAAGATTTTAAAAGGAGATGGGCAAACTGTTCCAAAAAGGTGTCTGAAACAACTATCAAATCTCTAATGGCCTACAAAGGCTTACCAAAAAAGGTACACGACTTCATAAATAGTGGTTAGAACTATAAAAGTTATATTTTTCTGTAATTTGTAAAATATTATCAATTAAATAAAAAAATTCAAAACCATACAAAAATTATATGACTTCTTATATATGAAGAATGTATTTCATAAATAAAAGAAAACGAAAAAAATTTAGTTTTAAGGAATTAAAATTTCAAGATAATTCCTTAAGTTTGGTGGACCAGGTCTATCTTGCAAAGATGTGCGAATTATTCTAATATATGAAAATGTACAATATAATTTATTATCTAAATAACAACAACAAAATTGGCTGCGGATAGCTGCGGATCCCATTTTTATTAACAAAATACTAAACTGTATGAAAATGTGATTATTTGTGGTATCAGTGTACTTTTAAGAGATTGAAAGTTTTTTGTGAAAGACAAAAAATATGGATTAAAATGAAATTTTAAAACAGTTAAAACTGTTTTTTCATGATATTTATCTCAGTAGCTTGACTCTAACGAATTTCACAGCTATTTCAGTTTTACTGTTGTATGGGAGGTAGGCGTGGCAGTTGACCTATCACGCTCATTTATGAATTTTTCTTTTCCACGAGATAATTCCTTATATTTTTTTCCGCACTTTGTATAGAGTCAAACTACTGTGCGTCGTGTTGCAGATCTGTAACATACCCAATTTTTTCTTACAAAATTCTTCAGGCATGTTATTTTACTTTGTTGTGTATCATAACTAATTAAGTAGAAACTGGTGCAACTATTTTATGTTATTTGAAAGGTATTGGCAACTGGTAACGTTATGTATTTTACAAAGAGACAAAAAAATGCACTCACTTGACATTTTCGGTTACAAATGAAAAAGTAATAGCTTATATATTTTATATATTTTACTGCGGTTTTATCTAAAAATGTGATAGCTAAATTTGAAATAATCGATATTAATTAATAAATAGTGATAATTATGCACAAACAACAACAAAAATCGAGTTTTTGAATAAGTGACATAATCAAATTTTTTCAAATAAAACCTTTTTATGAACAAATTAGCAGAAACCAAAAAATACGTGTATGTTTATTTCTTAATACTAATTTTCAAAATCCATAATCTTGCGCGATAAAGAGTTAAGTATCATACTCTAACAATAAATTTCTTCTGTAGTACAAAATGCACATAATAAAATTTGCTACAATTTTAAAAGCAGTACCACTACCATTTGATAAAAAAAAGACGCATTCTAACTCATTAAAGATGGTTTTGCCAAAAAATCTTTCCCTAAACTTTCTAAGCACTGGACCTTTTTCCCCATGAAATGCTGCATCGTCTCATCTTCTTGTAGGTTGCACATCACGCACATCTTTATGCGATCTCTTCCGAACATGTTAACTCTTATACCTAACTTTGTCACACCACGCTCTGAATATCAATCCAATGTGGTGTTGTGGCATATCACTCTGTATGGACAGCAATCCTCTTGAATAATCAAGGTATTTGTGAAATCTCGCACTGCTGGATCTCGCTGCTTCCTGTGCGTGGTGTACGCTATCCTGTTTTATCGCAGATAAAATGTCTGCACACTGCTGATTCCAATCGCCTCTCGATATGTTCGATTTGTTATATACTACCGTGTAATCAGTTGCCCAGTTGCGCCAATCCTTTGCCCAAAATATATTTTTTCTTTTATTAAAAAGCGACAGCTTGTATGGTAAACGATGTTCTGGGTATTCTTTGGTATACCTTTGGTTGCAGTGAGTTTTCTCACCATGTTGCTTTATTTTTGTTATTGTTATTAACATTTCAAGCACAACGTTTTTGCGAATTTCTAACGGAAATTAAAGCCACTTTGCATATCCAACTGTTTATAATAATAACTTCCACGAAATTAATATACATTACTTTATTGTATATGTTGGTTTTTATATGCCGGCCTGATAACTCATGGGTGTAGAAATATGCACATATTTGGCAAAAGTTTGGGGTGTAAAAAATCCCTTAATTTTAAACACCGGCTTTAAATTAAAAAATCTTCATCAGTGTTGAATCTATGTTGAATGCTTTTGTCAAGAATTGTGCTACCACACTTGATAAAAAAAATTAATATTTCCTGTTTACAGTGAAAAATTCCGCATAAAAATGTCAAAATTGGCATACAAATATTAACAAATAAATTTATTGTAAACTAAATAACTAACAAACACATGCGCGTAATCAAAATAATGTGTGAATAATGCGGGTCGTGAGTGCGCAGGAGCGTATCCGGAAGGGGGTATATAGAGGTTGTGGCCCCCCTCTCCCCCAGAACCCGATAATCTTATAGTATACAGTCATTTTTGAGAAATCAAAAATATTTAGATATTTAAAAAGCTATCAGCAGTGAAAAGTATATACTTTCAACAAACAAAAAGACGGGGGTGCCAATAGGATGCATGTTACAGTGCAACTGGTTATTAAATAGATTAAATCTACAATGTCAACGCCAGTTCATAAATGTCTTACTTTTAGAAAGCTTGATAATGGTCTAGTTTTTGAATTGAATTTTGTACTGAATTTTAGTCTGATATTGGTTTAACTTTTCCGTTTTTGATCTAAATTCTGGTTTGATTGTAAGTCAGAATTTTGTTTTATTTTAGTTTGAATCTGAATTTGGTTTGAGTTTTAGTCCATATTTGGTCTAAATTTTGATTTGCTTTCCAGCGTTTGCAGACTAGCGTGGGATCTGATTTCTGGTCTAAATTTTGGTTTTCTTTAAATTTTTATCTGCGTTTTTTTAGCCTCAGTTTTAATCTAACTCTTAGTTTGAGTTGTGGTTAATATTTTCGTCTGAATTTTGATACTGTTTTGGTCTAAATTTCGGTCCGAAATCCGTCGGAATTTTGTTTTAAATTTCGTCCGAATTCGTCTTAAATGTTGGTCTAGTTTTTGTTTAATTTAAGTTAAAATTTTTTATGTAAATATTTATCAGATATTCCCACTAGTTTTTGGTCTGAATTTTGGGTTACTTTCGTTCGGTATTTGCTGTCGTTTTGCCCTAAAGTTTTGTCTATCTATTAGTCTTAGTTGTGGCCTAAATTTTTTTTTGAGTTTTGGAATGAATTTTAAAACTGATTTTGGTTTTTTAGTCTGAGTTTTGACCTGAATTTGAACTTATTTTGGTCGATTTTTGTTGGAATTTTGGTCCGATTCGTGGTATGAACATTTTTTTTTTTTTTAACCGGTTGTTGCCGGTGCGCAAATAGTTTTCTCAAAATACATTATTTAACAATATAAATTCACCAGAAAAGTCATAATCAAAATTTTGATCTAAATTTTGATCTAGATTTTTGATCTGAATTTGGTTTGAACTTCAATCTGAAAAAAGTATTTGAATTCTAGTTTGAAATTTGGTTGAAATTTCCGCCTAAATTTCTACGCGTTTTTAGTTTGAATTTTGATCTCAGTTTTGTTCCTGTTATCTTTTAATTTTTAACCTGTATTTGATAAAATTTTTGCACTAGTTGTTGGTCTAGGTCTAGGTTTTGGTCGATAGTGAGTCTGATATTTATCTTTTAATTTAGTAAAATCAACGCGTCTCCCCCAAACCGAAATCCTAGAACCGCCACTGTGTGTGCGATATACAAAATTGTTGAATGGCACCTTTTGTGTATTATATTCCTTCAATTAGTTCTCAAGAATATTTGTATGCGTATTTTCTTAATCAATATAAATACAATTTGTAGTACATACCTACAAACAAACAAGCAAACAAACATTCAGTCATTCATTCACTCACTACCTACTCGCTGTGAATCACCTTAGCGTGAAGTACTTTTTCCGTGAATTCAAACACGATTGGCTCGACTGGAGACGCGCCAATAAATTTGACGCCTAAAAATGACACTTGGGATTTTTTGTTTATGTTTTTAAAATTAGCAGTAAATAAAGCCGAGGAAAAATAGAAAGAAAGAGGAGGAGGAGGGAGTATCGAAATGCTATAGTTCTAATGCAATTTACAATTAATAACAAATTTGCATCATTGCAAGATTTCGTAACCTACTGTATGTTTGTTTTGTTGCTGATAAGTAAAGCGAAATGACGTCAATTTTCAACATTCCCGGAAACTATAAACATGCTGTTTCTAATGTAAATATAATAAAAAAAACAATTCTTGTAAACTTTTAAAACAGTTGTTAGGCATTCATAGAATTTATATGCATACACACACATACATGTATTTCTACTTACTACTTACCTTCGATAAAATACGCAAATATCACATTTTTTTCAAATTAATAATACCTAACTGTCAATTGTATTGCAATTCCCAGAAATTTTGTGTATAAAAAAAAAATCCCTTTACATATTTGCATAAAGGTGTGAGATTGTGATTTTCAATCATGAATTTTTCGCTGCCAATGACACTTTCGCCTCTTCATCTGCCATGCCCGTCGTCATGAACATTCGTCGAACAAAATTCAAACAAAAATCGTATTCTTCATATTGCACCTTGGCAGTTATTCTCAGTTTTACGATTTATTTTCATTTGGCAAAAAAAAAAAAAAAATAGTTTATGACACTGCCATAAAATAAAATATTTAGCAAAAAAGAAAAAAAAACTACAAACTCTGCAATATACATACATATATATTGTTCAAAATATAAATATTAGTTTTTGTAGTAATAATATATTTAGCGTGAAGTAACAAAATATGTATCGAACTTGGCATTCAAAATCATATTAAATAAGTAGGTAATTATTACTAGTAATGTAAAAAATCCGATTGCGGATGCGGATGTAAATGTATATATTTTTATTGGTGTTGTAACGGATGTCAGTTTAGCGGATACTGGCAAAAAAAAACTATGGAAACTGCTAAATTGGAAAAATTTTTCAAAAACATTCAATATTTTGGGTTTTATAATGAAAAATATGCAACAGGTTTTTATTCGACATTCGAGTTTAGCTGTTATTCTTTGTGGCCACAGAATTATCCGGGTTTCTTTCAATGTCATTTTATTTGGAAGAACATGATCAAAAACCAAAATGTGGAACTTTTAACCATAAATTATAGTTTTCTAATAACATATAGAGTGAGCTCCAAAATGTATCGACACAAAGCATTCGTTTGTTTTACCGCTGAATGGATACGAAGTAACTTTATTGCATTGCGTAACTGTGCTGTAAATTTGCACTACAACACAGTTGCGTAGTAATCTATTTTCAAATTGAGAATCGAGTAAACACTTGAAGTTAGAGGCGTGAGATAAGGTGAGATGCAAGAAAATCGGTTTTTTGGTGCTAAGTCCAGATTTTGCACGTGCATTTCAAATTCGAAGCATGCAGGTTTTTTTTTACTGATCTAGATCTACAACAACTTAACTACTAGCACATAGCGCATGCACCAAGTTTTTCGAGCTCTTTTTATTATGTAACGTAGAGTAGTTCTTCTAAATAGGACAAATGTTATCTTTGTATAAAAAAAAACTAACCATCCAATTGAGCTGAAACTTATACAATGTATTTGTCTGAAGGTCTGTGTGGTCTGAAGTACACGTCAACATTCACTACGAGGATTGGAAAACTGGGCGTGGTACCTCCCATGCAAATCTCAATTTTCATCTTAAGAACTGTTTGTAGTACGATACTAAGATTTGGTTCGAAAGTAACATTTGTTCACGGCATTCTGTGGGAAAAATTAGGGTGGGCTTGGAAAACTAGGCGTGATACCTCTCATACAAAACATATGCTTATTTGAGTATATCTCTGAAACCATACACAATATAAGGAGTGAGATTGAAAAAATCTTAACACACGTTTTACCTAAAAATTTTTGGGTGTAAAATTTAAAAATTTCTTTTATCTAGTTATCTTTGAAAAATATGTCAGTCGTTATTTTTAATGACAAACATGTTGATTTATTGTGAGTTTGATCAAAATGAATGAAGAAAAAAAAGTACGTCTTAAAATTATTAAAAATTAAAAAAAAATCCAAATTGGTACTACAAAAAATTGGCGAAAGAATTGAAGGTCGCCGTCAAACTGTTTCCAATGTTATTAAACAGTTTCAGGAGAATTTGACCATCGATAGGAAACGTGGTTCGGGAAGAAAACAAAGACCACATGATATTGGGAAAGCCAAGAAAATAGAAAGCATATTGAAAAAATCTCCAAACACATCTGGTAGAAAAGCTGCCCGGTTAGCCCAGTGCTCTGACTATTTGGTGCGAAAAGTTAAAGCCAATGCAGATTTGAAAACATACAAAGTCCAAAAAGTTCCAGACAGGAATGCTGCAAAAAATTTAGACGCCAAAAGTAGGTTTCTGAGCCCTTACTTTTTATTAAAATCGAATTTCATACAAAAATCATTCATGTTGTATAATGGACGACGAAACGTATGTACTGCAGATTTTCCGGGTCAACATTTTTTATGCTGCTGATGCTCGAGGAAATGTCGAAGAACAATTTAGAATCCAAAAGCAGACAAAATTTCCTAAAAAATTCCTGGTATGGCAAGCTATATGCAGTTGCGGCGAAAGAAGCAAGTCATTTATTACAGTGGGCTCTATAAATACCGAAATATACATCAAAGAATGTTTGAAAAGAAGACTTCTTCCTTTCATAAGAGAACACAATGTGTCCACATATTTTTGGGCCGATTTGGCATTATGTCACTACGGCAAGAAAGCTCTGGAGTGGTACCAAAGTAATAACATAGTTTTTGTACCAAGAGAGGCCAATCTCAATCCTCCCAATTGTCCGGAGCTAAGACCAGTGGAGAGATATTGGGTTCTTGTGAAAATAAACTTAAAGAGCACAAAAAAGGTGTCCCAAAATATCGAAGATTTTAAAAGGACTGTTCCAAAAAGGAGTCTGAAACAACTATCAAATCTCTAATGAAGGCTTACCAAAAAAGGTCCACGAGTTCATAAATAGTGGTTAGAACTATAAAAGTTATATTTTTCTGTAATTTGTAAAATATTGTCAATTAAATAAAAAAAAAATCAAAACTCTAAGATCAACCGTTTAAAAATTATTGAATTTTATATATGTTAAGATATTTTCGATCTCACTCCTTAGTACTGAAATTTCTTAAAACGACGTCGTTTGATAATGCCATACTACAGAAAATATTTGAGTAAGATTGGAATGGGGGGTGCTACATCTCCCATATGACCTCAATATTCATTATGGGATAACTCTAGAAGTATTTGCAGTACGATACTAAGATTTGGTATGCAAGTATTATATATCAATACCGAGGTTAAAGTGGGGTGTGAGTTCTTAATGTCAAATGGGCGTGGCACCTCACATACAAACTTAATATACATGAAGAGATATCTCAGGAACTATTGGCAGTACGGTATATCTCTGGAACCATATGTGTGCAGTCCAGTACTGAAATTTTGTACAATGACTTTTTAATATTTTTTCTACTACTTTTTTCACTACTTGTTTTTACTACCTTTTTTAATATTTTTTTTTACCATTTCTCTTTTTCACTGCTATTTTCTATTTATTTGTTATGAAGTTAAAAGTGCATGTAAATCAAAAGTTTTCAAATTGTCTTTTAGAGGACGCTGAACACCAAAATTTCAAAACTTTTACTACAGCATTACCCAAACTTTATCAGCGGAATAAAATGATATTGTCAGAAGATTTTTAATATACATATATGATAAATAGTCACTGCCAAGTAAATTGCTTAAGTTTGTCTATGGCGACGGCTCTGAGCCATGCCATTATTCTATGTTCTTTAAAATTATAATAAGAACCTATTCGTAATTTATTTATGAAAATAAAGAACATGCTACTACTAAAAAAAAAAAAAAATGATATATGAAAAATATAGTTTTGAAGTAATCACATTTAAAAAATATTTTTCCTTAACCATTATGAGCAAATAATTTTTGTTTTTACTTGAAAAAAGATCAACAAATAATAAATTTTACTAGCGTATCAAAAACAAATATTCAAAACTGTTGATAATTCGCTTTAAAAAAAATTAATATTTTAGTAAGTTTTTTTGCTACCGATTTTACAATTAAAATCTCACCGAACTTTATCCTCCTAGTTTGTCTAGCGAGGAACTGTTCAGCAACTAGATAAGTTTACTAGTCTAGTTTATCATCGGTTCAAAATAACAAGGGACTTCTCTATACTAGATAAAAACTAGAGATTTTACCAGATAGGCACTAAAATTGTATTTATATTTAAACTTGTTGATAAACTCTTTGTTTCCTTTTGCTATTTTTTGATAGCTAGTTCCTGACTAACATACTATGATAATCTTTCGAATGCGAATGCAGACATCAGTTACATTACTATTTATTACGAATACTTTAAGAATATTTGTAGAAACATGCACATCCCAAAAGAAAAAGACTTTAATTTTTGAGAAAAACTCCCAACAGGCAAAAGGCCAATTTGCAAGGTCCAAATAACCCTAAATTTTACATGAGACATATTAGTATTAAGTGCAAAGAAAACTTTTTATGCCTGGCCCTCGAATATCAAAGAAATTGTTGCCTTTTTGAGCTTCTAGTGCTAGTACTCATTTACTCTCCTTTCTATTTTCATAATTCTCTTTAAGTAAGTAAGTAATCAAATAAATATGTATGTAATAATACAAAATCTTTTCGCAACATTGTTGTAAAAATAATATGAAAAATTAGTGGTAGACGCGTATTAATTCTTAAAAAATATAGTACATTTAAATATTGCATACTTATTGAGAGTACGCCCACTCAAATGTAATGCAACTGCATGAATGTGTCAGTATTAGGGATGTCAATCCCGGGATTTGGTCTAAAAATGGTGCCAAAAATCTCGGGATTTCGAGTATTCTTATATGTTCAAGGGAATATTTATTTCATCAAAATTTTATCTAATTCGTTCATGTGACGACTCTCAAAATAGTGTATTCTGCGATACATAATTTTTCTTGTTCTACGAAAATGTCCAAAATTTTAAATCGCTACCTTAGCAATGAAACGATGTATTTACAAATTTTAATGTTTTGAGATGATGGCATTTGAAAAATATATTTTTTCTCAACCATTATAAGTAAAACATTTTTGTTTTAACTTAAAAAAAGTATCAAAACCAAATATTTTTAACAAACGAAAAAAAAAATCGTAGATAGAATCGGCCAAGGGAAATCTAACTGTCCTAACGTTGAAAAATTATGTTTACATATCGTTGTCGTTCAAGCAGAAATCACTAAGTCCAAATTCAGTTTTTTGATTGGTTCCGTATTAGCAAGCTTCTATAATTCGAATGACATAATAAATTCGATTTTTGATGATCCAGTTATAACGTGTTAACTTTTCAAGTTTTGCCAGTGTTCGTAGGGCGCTATGCACTGCATAAACTAACTTCATCTCAGAAATTAAAAAAAAAAAAATGGAAGTAGAGAATTCTGCCAGAACGACGACGATATTATACATCTTTTTATTACTAAGGTGACGATATCCCGGATTAATTCTGGGATCACGGGATTGAAATTTGAATCCCGAAAATCCCGAATCCCAAAAAGTCGATCCCAAACGACATCTATATTCAGTATGTAATTATATAATACTAATATTTTTCTTTTTTGCATTATAAATGAACGATAATTAAAGCCACGTGAAAAACACAAAATGCCCCATTAAATGAAATTCCCATTGAAACATGTGCCACTAACTGCAACTGCGACTGTAGCTTATCTTCTTCTTATACTTAATTTTATTTCTACACAAACACGATCTATAAAAAATATGCAAAACTTAAATGAAAATTGAGAAGAAACTGCAAGAATAAAACAAAATACAAAAATCACCTAACGTGCAAAAAAACAAAAAAAACAAATAGTGCATATTCCTATACTATACATGCATGCATACAAAGTGTATGCTGTGTAGAAAAGGTGTTGCCATACTTTTAAAGAAACAATAAAAGGATAACACTAGTTTACAGCCAAAATTACCAATGAACACCACTATCCAATTTCTATGTAAAATCGGTCGCTGAGCCCGAAAATCAACTCTATTTTTAATTCTATGGTGTGGTTTTGGAGATATTGCCGGTTGAATTTTTTTATTGGAGCAAAAAAGGTTTGTTCTCATAATTACAAATATCTTAGAAACTAGGAACTTGATTTGAACAAACAGTATACAAAATTAAAGATATTAAAATTTCTCATCTTACGTTGATACATTTTGATTCGATTGGATAAATAGTTTTGGAACAATTAAGTAAATTGACAAGAAATTTTAAGTTTTTTTTTTAATATTTTTGAACAAAATTTTGGATTACAAATAAAATTTGAAAAACGCAATAATTTGCTGCCACTCCATCCGAACGTGATCAGATCCAAGTTTTGAAGCATTTGGAGGTGTATCACTGCCTCAGGATTCTGTTCAGATACTTCATCCATTCGAAATTTGATTCTTTCAGTGTTCTCCTTCTTTAACAACCTCAATCTCTAATAGTGCTTTCTAGTAGGGATGTGCAAATCGATTTCGACTTTAATCGAAACCGATTTCTAATCGACTTTTAGTTAAAAATTTCAACTTTTTATGATTGACTTTGAATTGCCAAACTTAATCGAAAGTCGACTTTTACTTTCGGCTTTTAGTACAAAATTTTTTTATAACTACCATTTCAGTTCTCACATTTCTTTTAAATTTTACAAAATTTTTCCAACTGTGAATTTGTAGTACGTGCATGCGCAGCTTTAGGTACTAGTAATTTTTGACATTTTATTTCAAAATTAATAGTTCTAAAATAGTTTCCTCTCTGTTTCGTCTACTGTGTATTATTATACTTCACACATCCATAGGCTAATCCCTTTACTCGCACCAAATTCGCATATGAAGACGAATAATATGAAATAATACCGCCGGAATAAGTAAAAAGAAGATGAACGTAACAGGGGAAGGGAGGAGGGGTCGGGCGGTAGTGACCTGATCTCCTGTGAGATTTTAGAGGTCACAATATCATATCATACCATACTAAATATGAAGAGTAGGCGGAGGTTGACCGATTTTCTCTCTTTTCGCTATAGTTAAAATTATTGAGTAAATATATCTACTCGCCCAATTTTAGCTTTCTATCTATGATATTTTACAAGATATATGAATTTCGAGATTAGATTATATGGGAAGTGGGCGTGGACATTATCCGTATTTTGTTTTTTGTATTTTATTATGAATATGTGAATATGAAAAAAACGTTTTTTGGGATTTTTCATTTTTTGAGGTTAGTGGAAAAAAATATTAGATTCATGTTCATCAGTTGAAACTACACAAAAATAGGAGACTGGGGTAAGCATAAGACCCGAAAACAACCTTTTTGGACCTTTTTTGAGGTTAGGGACAACACGTGACATTTCCCATGGAATCTAATATTGGATTCATTTTCAGCGTAAAAAAATATACGAAAAAAAACTTTATCTGTTTTTTTTTATGATGACTTGGGTAAATGCACGCTTGATAAAACTATTATTTTATTGTGAGGTGGTAGACTTGCAGCCGCCATATTGGTCCGCCATCATGCAAAATCAAAAGAGGCCTTGTTGCATTTGAAACTAGAGATAATAAGCTTTCATTTTTCATGAACTTAAAAAGTCGATTAATCGGCTTTAAATTTCTGATCAATCCAAAAGTCGAAAATCGATTTTTCTTTCCAGTTGCACATCCCTACTTTCTAGCAAACGACAGAATTGTTCTGAACCCGCATAGGAAGTGCTTGTTACTTATCCTAGCAAACTTATCCAAATTTCATTCCCCTCTATGACCCCTAAATACAGCATAACATTATTTTTTCCGCCTCGATTATTAAGTTTGCGATTGAATGTGTAAAAATTGCGAGGGTTAATTGCAGCCTGGCTATCTAATCGCGATCTGCCGACAGTTAAATTTTCTATTCAGATTAAAATGAAAGCATTTGTCAGTGACTCAGTGGCATATATTTCTGCTTTGAATAAGTTTATTGATCAATGACTTGCAGTGTTTTAACTGAAATCGAAGACCTCTACGTCACACAGTGGACTGGACTTCAAAAAATGCTTAAGTCTTAAATTTGTTAATTTTTTAATATCGATTAAAAAAACAAAATGTAACTTTGCGTCACTCAAAATCTTGATTCGAAATATTATTATTTCCTATTTTTGGTTTTAAACTGTGCCAAGCACTGAACCCTGACACTCGCATGTCAGTCCAGCATAGTGAACGCTTGTTCAAGCAGGATCGAAATGTCCCGGATTACATGCTAAACCAATACATGGGTGAAAAATGTATAAAACTTAGCAGTAGTGCATTGTTAAGAGGAATATTAATAAATTCTTAAATGCTTGTTAATAACTACTCCCATTTTTATACAAGGAGAATTTTTATTTAAAATCCCATGTAATTTTCATACTTTACAGCTTTTAGCTTACCTAGAAATTAAACCTAAAACTTAATAAAATCTCTCATGAGAATATTTCACTTCCCAGCAGGTGGCAATATGACCCTTCGCGTAATAAACGCGCGCAACATTTATTTTTTATGTGCACGTTGACATTTGCAAAGCAAATATTCCGTTTTATTTGCTGAGCTGTCAAATTAATGTTGTCATAAAAAACAAAACAAATTGCAAAAGTAGCAAAATTAAATTGGAAACATATGTACATGCAAAAAAAATAAATAAACAGAGAAAAAAGTAAACGAGAGAAATTTCATAGCGCCTATCTATGAAGAAGGTACGCGAGGTACAATAACAAAATTGCAGCAGTAGCAACAAGTAAAAAGCAAATGAGCAAAACAGAAGTGCAGTCACACATCTCGATTAAGCAATAAAAAAAGAAAAACAAACCCAAAAACATGAAATTCATTCATAAAATTACAAGCGAATTTAAACACAATAATTTTGCCTGTGAGTGTACAAATCTCTATGCGTGAGTCGGTTTATTTATTTATGTATTGCATATAGACACTCAAACTCATACATTAACTGCAGCATCAATTTCTCACACGTTTGTTTTGCGCATTTGATTTTTTATTTCGAAATACAGTGATAGTCCATTATAACGAATGATATAAGGTTTGCGCACGATGAAACTAGTGCACAAATAAACTCCAATGATTTCTGAACTAGTTAACATATTAAAAAGAAAAAGAACGTTATATTAACAGAAATTTCATATATGTTTTTATTCATTAACAAAATATTTTTTGTTATTAACTTTTAATAAAAATTTTGATTTTTCCCGAAATGCCTCCTCCCATTAAGCTTTTAATAGTGTTTTGATAAATTTTTTTACTTGATTGCAGCCACTTTTTTGAAAAACTGGTAACGTTTTTAGCAACCTGTTTTGTGCCCTTCATGGTCCTTTTTACCAGAGCCCAACTTACCTATTAGTCTGAGCTCTGGACAGTTAGGTGGATTCGCATATCTAGGTACAAGTGTTTAATTTTTTTTTCGTACCATTCAACTGCTGCTATACAGTGATGGCGCGCAGCCAAATCAGGCCAAAAGAAAGCAGAAACTGCATGCTGTTTTATGAATGGCAAAAATCTTTTTTTTTGCAGACACGCCCGGATATATATACATATATCGGTATTGACTGTTCCAGTCGTTACAAATGAACTGCTTCGTCTACCACAGCTACAGATTGCCTGCCACACCAAAAACTTCTTGGGGGATTTAGACTTCTTCTGGGTCTTACACAGCTCCTGGACATTTCCCCTACGATCTGCAACATAAAAACTTACACTTGGAAGCTTTGAGAAGTCACCCAGTATATGGGTCTCATTGTCCATAATGCAGCAATCAAAATTCCTTATTAAATCACGGTGCAATATTTTGGTTCGCTCTCTGGCATCGCTATTCTTCTTCGAATTTCTGTCTGGAACTTTTTGGACCTTGTATGACTTCAGCACTTCCTCCCTTTTAATATTTCTAACAAAAGCTTTAGAGAGTTCTAGTTTTTCAGCCACTTTCTTGCCTGATGTATTTAGATCTTTTTTTTAAAAAGCTATCACCTTCTTGGCAGGATTATTAAACACCTTCTTTTTGCCACTTCCTTGCTTGCTATTAATGGTCCGGAGTTCATTGTATACTTTAATAACACGCGAAACGGTATTTCGCGAAACCCTTGCTTTTCGAGCAATTGCTTTGAAAGTCAAATTTTGATTTTCATTGCGCAGTTTAATAATTGTTTCACGCACTTCTATTTCGCTGCTCATTTTGAAGCCAAAAACTATCGAATGATCTCAAAATTTGATATGAGAACTTATAGTGCGTTCACATGGAAGTTGAAAATCGATTTGCGTGGCCCAAAATTCGATTTTTAGAAAAGTCGTTCAGACAGCATTTGATTTTTCATCTGTCAATTTTTATTCCCATTTTTTTGAGATCATTTACTTTTCACACAATTTTTACAAATAACTAATGTCATCATGTTTGGCAGATACCAAAAAAATGTACTAAATATTGTACTTAATAGATGGAATATTGTAGTAGCATTCTCTCAATTCTCTCAGAAACACAGAGCTGCATAGCGAAAAATCATAGCCAAAAAACGTTTTTCGTTGAAAATCGGCTGAAAATCAGATTTTCATTTGACAATTGTTCTATGTCGAAAATTCAATTTTCAAGGGATTTTCAGCCAAAATCGATTTTGAGCACCAAAATTAAATTTTCAGCCGCCATGTGAACATACTATTAGACATGATTAACAAAGCTACTTTGATGTGAAAAAAATTTTAAATTTGAACTTGGAAAATACTATGTGTGAAAACGTATGCACTAGTTTCATCGTGGGCAAACCTTAATGTTTAGAATCGTACTTTATATCGAGTATGTAGCAGGCGCAATTTTTTTTAACAAGATCAAAAATACAAAATTAAACATGAAAACAGAAATCATTCGTTATATAAAATACTTAATTTTTCAACCATTATTATATAGAGTTATTAATGGACTTGAAAAAAAAGTACGTAATATCGAGCATTCGTTATACTGGATTCCTACTGTAATTTCTTTATAGCTTCTTTAGGTTTCTTTGATTGATTTTTATTTATTAAGGGGTAACATACATTAAGGACTAGTACAAAAAAAAACTATTTTTGTAAAAACTTTTTTTTTTTTTAGCAATTGTTAAGATGTCGGAGTAGTGCAGGTTGCGGCAACTTGGATTTAACTTCCCGCGTTGTCATCAGAATTAAAAAAAAGTTTAGTTGATTAATAACCATGCTCACTAGTGGACTCAAAAATGTCTGAAGGGGGGAGGGTTTCAATCTTTTGTTCCCTTAAATTTTCTCTTGATTCGTGAAGAAAGTTATGATACAATATTTGATGATATGTAAGTATTTTTCCTATGAAATTTTCTTAAACACACTCTCGAGTCTTTTCAACAAGAGCGTGTTCGGCTCAATTGTACGAACAAATTTAAGTATCAAGTTGTACTTTATTTTCAACATTCAATATTGCGTTGCGAATGGCGTTGTATAACCTTTCAAACAACCGCAATTACAATTTCGATGTATAAGCAATTTTTCAAATCGAGCTTCATGTATGCAAAACGTCTTTAAGCTATCATTATTTGCTCGCATCCAAAGGAATCCAAAATGTCCTAGGGAGGTGCTGTAAATATCTTAAGAAGTTGAAAGCATTCGTAAAGAAATGGAAGCAGCTTTTTTTAAGACACGAGAATGTTTATGACTTACCAAATCATTGTGCTTCTAGAGCAACATCAAAGCAGTAGGATTCAGTGATAGCATGAGTTTTTGAAGCCAATTCTACCATTGCACTTGAAGCAGCCCAACAAAAACAGGCGCTGAAGGTCATTAATATGTTCCTTAGTACAATCCAAAAGTCGTTTAAGTGAATCCCAAATTCAATTCTGAGCTACTACAACCAAACCCTTACTGACGGCAAAACAAACAAAAAAAAAAATATCAAGAGTGGGCTGTCGAGCATATCGATAATGATTGGATCGATGTGGGCTTTACAGACGAATATTTTTTTTGATCGAAAGGGGCCATAAAACATGCCTTGTCCATTAAGAGCAGTAAGATGGTTTTGAGATTAGTTAAGCATCCAGAAAAAGCTTATGTTTGGGATGCCTGCTTTTCAAAACAGAGTTTCGACAGGATAATCATGTTTACGAGAAATTTTTATATCCCGTACATGATCCATTTACACCAACATAGACTCTTATCTTCTGCCAATAACTGGTTTGGGAAAGGAAACCGAAATTAAGTGCTTTAAGAGGGCAGGACCCTAAACATTAAAGTCACTTGTGCAGTAAGTGAAAAGAAGAAAAATACAAGAATTTTGGACTGCGCCTCTCAATCTCCAGATGCTAACCGCATTGAAAATTTTCGAGTAATTATTAAGCTTAAGATGAGCAGAAAAAATGCTAAGAGCATTGCCTAATTTAAACGGCAGCTTAAGTCAAAATGGCGGTGTTTGCCGCAATCGTACGTTAAAAAGCTAGAGATAATATGACATCGCGTTACCCCGAAATTACTCAAAATTGTGGTAACTGGAAACTAAATTTATATGTCAGCGCGTTGGGCAAAAAAATGCTTAAAAATAATGTGGGATATTTTTTTTGATTGGGGCATTTTTTGATGGACTTAGGCCGTAAACGCTCCTGTTGAAAATACTGTTCAGAGAAAAATTCATATAAAAGCATAACCGAACAGTCTGTTCAGGCGGTTCTAACTGCCTGTACCAGCGTCATTTATTCGACTATTTAATACAGTTTAGAGGAAATATACAGAGTTCAAAGACAATATAATCGAAAAACAAAAATTAAAAAAAAAAAATGATTTTTTTTTTACTCTAAACGTATATTACCCCTTAATCTGTATATTTATCATTAAAAAAGTTTATTTGCATTAATCTACCTCTAAATAACAATAAAAAATTATACTAATTCTTAAAACCGGCACAGCAGGTCCCTAATTTTTTTTTTCGAATAGTAAAAAATGTTTTTTAGAATTATTTATTTATATTTTTTTTTTTACTTTTTCGTTTCTGTTTGATTATTTAACTTTAAGAACTTTTATTATGGTATACATTGTATTAGTTATTTATATTTTTATTGTTGTTGTTTTTACCTGTTGCTGATGTGGCTCGTTAATTAACGCTAATAAAATGCATGTGATTCTGCGTAATTTTATGAATGAGCTGGAAATTTAGAAATTAAAGAAATTGTAAAATAATATAATTGTTTTTATATTTAGAATATTGTAATCTTTAGTCTTTAGCTAAGGCTAAATAAATTCTTCCAAATAAAAATAATTACCGTTTTAGAGTATTATCTACGTATGGAAGCAATTAAAATCTGATGTTTTGAAAAGAATTGCTTTTCCCAAACAAGTCGAAACCAGACACTCTGACCCCGGGAATTCTTGTATCACAGGCCCATATCGCAACCCGTTTAGTTTCCTTACTGAATACCAGACATTGCGCTATCGAGGCACTTCTTTTGATTTAAGATCTCTTGAGGGAGACATTGTAACAAAGTGTGACAAGTGGGGAAGAGGGTCTGAGAAGGCCCAAAAACGTTTTACGTATTATATGGACGACCCCCAACCCCAAATCCCATAATTCCGGGATTGCTATTTTAATATACTGAATGCTTCATAATTGAATGCTTTTTCTGCTACACATAATATTTTTTTTAAAATTTTTTTTTTTTTTTGAGAACGAAATTTTTATAATCTTAAGCTTAATTAATTCCTTTTCACTTATCAATTGAATTTATTTATTATTATAATTAAAAAGAAAACAACAAAAAAGCACTGAAATTACGCTATATACCTACAAGTATTTCCCAATAGCAGCCACTGTTGTTTATGGTTTAGTGACCTTTCTTTCTGTTAATGAAGTTCGGTATTTGTTGTTGTTTTTGTTAGTATTCTTGGTTGGTTGCTATTGCATGCATTGCTGGTTAACACCATTTTTACTAACTATTTATGATTAACAGCGTCACTATTAGCACGTCTCGAGTGAGTTTCTATTAATAACTTAAGAAAATAAATGTTAAATTTTAGTGATTTCTCAAAATTATAACTAAAGCTGAAAATATCACGATTTAATATTTAAACGGGATTAAAGTATACGAGCATAAAAATATCATACGAGCTTGAAATATAAAATACGAATATTTGTAATTAGCAGCATTTATTTAATGTAGTGGGAGTTTAAATTAAAGCTGTTAATATATTTGTGTATTGATAAAGTTTTATGGAAAATTTCAACAATTTATGTAACGTACAAATTTATTATTGTAATGTAATAAGTTGTAAACGCTTTTGTTCAAAATATGCTTCAAAGTTCTCAAATTTATTGTAATATCGCGTGATATTTTATTCTTTCAAATTATTTTCTATATCTACGTGACTTTGCTAGGCCACAAATTAAGGTCATTATTTCAGTCGTAAAAAATCAAATGAAAGAAGATTAGAGTAAGATAGTAAGTCAAAACCGCAAATTTTTTTAAGAAGCCCCCATCCAAAAATGTAGAAAAAACCAACGAAAAAGTCCAAACTTTCCGCTCATTTTTTGACAATTTTTCATCTCTTCATATTGTGTGAATTTTATTTGTACACAAGTGGAAGGGGCCTACAGTTGTATGCCGAAAATGTGTTTTTGCCAGCAAGAGGTGGTGCCATGTAGAAATTGGTATTTTCTATTTTGACTCTGCTGTGCAATGAACCCGTCCAACCCGCGTAATACAATACTAAAGTATGGTACGGTCACTTTACCTATATGTCATAAAATGTCATTGGGACTACTGAAGACTCTTCGATCTCTCTGCATCAAATACAACAAAGTTCAATCTGAACTGGAGATTATTATACTTTTGAACAGTTAGTCTTCCATCAAAGGCCAACAAAAGTTGTAGCAATAAAGTAATATCATTTTTAGCTGGGCTCTAAGATATTTGATGCTAGAGAAAGGCAATGGCGAGTTCAAGCAATATAAAAGCAAAGATTTTCTCTTTGAAGCAAGGGGCTATGATTGTTTTGTTGTTGAGTGACCCACCTATCATTTTTTAAGAAATATTTATGTGGAACATTGTTTTCATCTTTAACTATTTGTTAGGGGGAAAAACAGGTTTTTAAGTTTTTCCATCGTAACTTCCTCCACTATTTTTTTTTCAAGAAAACTAATCCCGTTCACATTTCGGTTGGTGCACTGTTCTATGATCTCTCTAGCTTTTTTATTGTGAAAATTACACTCATGCCTAGAGAACATTATAATTTCCAGCCTTCTCTCCTCCCATTCTTTTTTCTGCTATATATCTATCTCCAATCCTCTCTTATCCCCTATCTTTATTTAATTCCTCTCTTACCTACTATCTCTCGCTTTTCCTCCTTTATATATTTCCCTCATATTTCTTTCCCTCCTTCAATCTAACTTATTCGCCCCTATATCTCTCTACAGAGCTATAAAAGAATGCAATCAATTTAATTGCAATACCTTGAAGTCACAGTTAATAAACGATAGTCCGTGATTGCAGTTATTGAATAATATAATTGACTCCAGAATAAAAGAATTCAATTCAAATTCACAAAGTCTTTTTTGGAGTTGCCGATTGCTTATTTATTTAGAAAAGCCTTTTTTTGAGTCAGGAGAATGCAATTTTTTTTTCTGAAATCATGGGAATGCTAATCTTATGACTGCTTTGAAGTAGATTGAAGTCACTTGGAGTCACTTGAATACACTTGGAGTCATTTGAATACACTTGGAGTCATTTGAATACACTTGATGTCACATGCAGTCACTTGGAGTCAATTGGAATTTGAAATCAATTGGAGTGACATGAAGTCTTTTGGAATCAATTGAGGTTTTGAAGTCAATTGGAGTCACTTGAAGTCATTTGGAGTCAAATGTGATTTGGAGTCAATCTGAGTCAATTAGGATTTGAAGTTATTGATACTCAATAAATTTTCGGGTCTCCCAAACTGTTTAAAGAATTTTTAAATTATAAAACTCCACTTTTTTAGTAGCAAGTTATGAGAGAAGCTATAATTTAAGTTCTGTTATATTTAATGAATAGGGCCATTGACTTAGAAAAATGGTTTTGATTAAATTAAATCAATTGACTCCAAGTGACTTCATTTGACTTCAAATTCCAATTGACTCCAAGTGACTGCATGTTACTTCAAGTGACTCCAAGTGACTTCAAGTGACTCCAATTGACTTCAAACCCCCATTTACTCCAAAAGACTTCAAATTCCAGTCGACTCCAAGTGACTGCATTTGGCTTCAAGCGACTCCAAGTCACTTCAAGTAACTCCAACTGACTTTAAGTGACTTCAAACCAGTCATGATTTTAAAGTCATTAGATTTTCAAAAAAAGATTGCATTTGCTTGACTCCAAAAAAGACTTATAATGAATAACCAATCGGCAACATCAAAAATGACTTCTAACTGCATTTTTTATTCTGATGTCAAATATGTTATTCAACAACTGCAAACCAAAATTATTATTCATTTGTGACTAATACCCTCAATTGATTGCATTCTTTTACAGATCTGTCTCTGCCCTTTCGTTTTTCGCCCACTTTCTTTTTCTGTATCGCTCTTATATCCACATTTTTCACCCCAACAAGTAGCCCCTGCTGTGCCATGCCCCATGACGACATTAATGTCATACATATATATGTATATTTAAATATTGGTATCTGCATTCTAGTATATGGAAAAGTAAATTTTTTAATATTTGAAATATTTATAGTGGAAACTTGTTCTTTTTTCACAATAAAGTAAATTTATGTTGTTTTAATTTTCAAACACATTTATGTAAATGTCATAAAAACAAAACTTTGTATGTTATCAGATCCGACGCATCTTTTAAAAGTGCGTAATTCAACAGTATCTTTCAAATTCACATAAAACTAAAAATAATTTCTTTCCTCTCTATTTCACTTTTCGTCTCTCTCTGACTTTTGCTGTCTAAATTTATAAAAAAAATTTATGTATTTTTTACGATTATTTATTTGTGTATAAATGAACACGTTCAGAAGACGCAAATTAGGCGCCATTGTTTGGCCACTGCTACCTTTGTGCTACATGAACGGAACTTGATCAACAAAAATTATCTTCAACGGTCGCCATTTAATTTAGTGTATTATTTTTCTGATGCTTTAGCTCAACATGTGTTTTGAATAAGTTTGATAGACCAAGTGACAATTATAAAGAAATAGATCAAACAATTTTATAAAATTAGAATTAAAATAAAATTTGGTTAATTCATTAACATTCAAGTAAAATAAAAAATCACCTAAAACATCGATTTCGTCTATAATATTTGAAGTTATTGTTTTTTTGTGCTTTGCTTAGAATTTTATTTTTAATTATTTCAACAGTTTTCAAAATTTTGAAATCTCAATTGCAGCGTGCCCTTCAACAGGCGCAAAATGTATCAGGAACAGTTCAATAATCACGCATGTAGCAGTGGTCATGTTCCGGACTCGACAAATACAAAAGTGTTGTGTTCAAAATGACAGTGGTGTAGATACATAAGTATGTGTCTCAATTTTATTACCTGACATTATCATTCTTTCTTTTGTTGCTTTGTTTTGTATTAGCAAAACTTTTACTTAATACGTGCATAGGTATATAAAGTGATTTTACGATCAACATCACAACTAATTAGTTGGTATGTAGTTTTCTTTTTACATTCGATTATAAGAAATGCTTAAAATAAGAATAAAAATTCAAATATTTACATTTAATTATTTTCTGTTTCGTTTTAACCGAAAAACCCGAGAATAACGGGAAACGGAGACCGGAGAACATATACCTGGAAACCATGCTTAGTTTAAAAATGTATATTCATAAAAATTAAATTTTTCCCAGAACTTAGTTAGCCCCATATCTTTCCTTTCGCATTAAAGCATTAGTAAATATTTCCAGCTATATGTTTTACTGATGTTTTACAACTCAGCAAAGTGTCACCAACAACTTGTCGTGATATCAGCGACTCTCATAAATGACATAATGAAAACCATTTAGAAATATTTATTTTTATATAAAAATGTTGCCGTTAATTGCTGATAAGATTTCTTTTTTTATATTTAATCTAAACAAATACTAATATTATAAATTTAACATTAATTAAATTGTAAATGTAGCAGCATTTAGAATTTTGTGATTTCATTAGTTTATTTTTTCTTTTTACATACAATTAGTAAGTTACGCAATTTATGTTGGCCCTGAACGTTTCTATTTTTTTATTACTTTGCTGTTTCTATTCTTAATATATTTCGCGATAACATTTTGATTTAAATTTTGCACTAAATCTCTCTGAACTGGACTGGGTGAGCAAATGCAAATATGATTGGTG
The DNA here is from genome assembly GCA_963691655.1 of Toxonevra muliebris. NCBI lineage: Eukaryota > Metazoa > Arthropoda > Insecta > Diptera > Pallopteridae > Toxonevra > Toxonevra muliebris. The sequence goes on along the minus strand of OY829326.1, from coordinate 114,476,880 downwards.
CGTGTTGAAAAAAAAGTAATAGTTTCTACACGTCACTAGCAGTTTAGCACAGATAAGATGCCGAACATCTGCGTAAACAAATAATTACGTCAAAATTTAGTGAACATAGCACTATCATTAGTGGAAAAGGTCCCGGGTTCAAAAAAGAAATTTTATTTAATATTAAAAAGGCTATGATGAACTGCGATCATAGTTGATCCATTGATCCATTTGTGGAGCCTTTGATTTTAACAAAATTCTAAATTAGAAGAATGTTAGAAAAGTCTTGCTATAAATTCGAGTAAAACCGAAGATATGCTGTTTATCATTAAAGGTGGATTCACCGACCGAGCGTCACACTTTCTTTTCGTTTTTTTTCGATGATGTTTTTTTGCCCTCTTTAATTGAGACTTTAAAAACTTCATAAAGCGAAAAGAGAGTGCGGCACTGGGTCCGTGAATCCGCCGTAAGTTAAAATTTTCTAAATCCTACCAACCTCTTTGTCTTTTTTTTTTACTTTATGTGCATTGTGACACTTCTAGACTCAAAATTTAACAAAATATTGGGAGTATGAATGTATAAACTCGTAATTGTGACTAATTTCATATCTATCATACGCGCCATTTTTTTGACATTGACAGCTATTCTATCTCGAAGAGCGCAAAAAATACTATAAGAATTGATCTGTCAAATAATTTTCATAATTTTACAAAAGTGTTTTACTATAGCTGAAAATGTCGAATTTCGTGCCAACAAAACAACATTTGCGGGAAATTTTAATTTGCTTCTTCCATTTAAAGAAAAACGCAACTGAAGCTTATCCTGACTGTGCTATAGACGTTAGAATGTGTCAGGTGTGGTATGTCCGTTTCAAAAGTGGTGATTTTGATGTTGAAGACAGGGAACGTTCAGACGGCCCGAAAAAGTTCGAAGATGAAGATTTTAAGGCATTACTCGAAGAAGATTCATGTCAAACGCAACAAGAACTTGCAGAACCTTTAGGAGTTGATCAATCAACCATTTCTAAACGATTAAAAGCATTGGGAATGATTCAAAAGCAAGAAAATTGGGTGCCGTACGAATTGAAGCCAAGAGACGTCGAACGACGATTTTTCACATGTGAACTGCTGATTGAACGACAGAAAAGAAAGGGTTTTCTGCATCGTACTGTGACTGGCGATGAAAAGTGGATACGTTACGATAACCCAAAGCGTAAAAAATCATGGGGACCGACCGGACATGCATCAACATCAACGGTAAAGCCGAACATCCATGGATCCAAGCTCATGCTGTGTATTTGATGGGATATAAAAAGTGTCGTTTATTATGAGCTGTTGAAAACGAATGAAACGATCACTGGCGACCGTTACCGACTACAATTGATGCGTTTGAGCCGAGCATTAAAGGATAATAGGCCAGAATATGAGAATAGACACGACGAAGTTATTCTTCAGCACGACAATGCTCGGCCGCATGTTGCAAGGCAAGTAAAAACATACTTGGAAACGCTGAAATGGGAAGTGCTACCCCACCCGCCATATTCTCTAGACAATGCTCCTTCTGATTATTACTTGTTCCGATCGATGACACATGGCCTGGCTGAACAGCACTTCCGTTTTTTCGAAGAACTCAAAAAATGGGTCGATTCGTGGATAGCCTCAAAAGATGAGGAGTTCTTTCGACGCGGAATCCGTATGCTACCAGAAAGATGGGAAAAGGTTGTGGCTAACGATGGACAATACTTTAAAGAATAAATTTATAATCACTTTTTCACAATAAATGTCCAAATTACGAAAAAAAATACGAGTTTATACATTCATACTCCCAATATAAACTTTCAAGTCAAGTTAGTCACATTTTGCCATACAGTCAGATCCACAAAGACTTGGAGCCTTCTGAGAGAATATAAGAGAAATGAAAATTCTGCGATAAATGGTAAAACTGGAAGTATCATCCAAAGTTCAGAGTAGGAACTATAACAAAATCTAAATTAAATCGAGCACGTTAGTCTCACTGTGCAACAAAAATCAACTTTTCTCGTCCAGATTGAGATGAAAGAAGTGTTTTCGATTAGTTTTGGTTCACTTTTTTTATGTTTTTGAGAAAACTAAAAAACGTTCTGTTTTTTTTTTTTTTTTTTTTTTTTTTTTTTTGAAGTTAAAAAAGTTAAAGCTAAAATTTTCACTTATTTTCTTTTAATACTGTGAAACTGAGAACAAATAAGAAAATGAAAATATGTAAAAACTTTTGATTTTTGAGAGTTGTGCGCGGGACTGTTTAGACACCTCCCTAATTTTTTCTCAAATGTTTGTTCTGTGGGATTTTGGTTTAACTCAGTAAGGACGAGCGGGAACCAAAGTAGATAGAAAGTAACTTGATCTATCAAGGTGCCATATGGCACCGCTAGGCATTACTGGGTTAAAAAATTATTTTTAAAATGAGGGAACAGAATAACGTTATTTAAGACTCCAAAAACGAAATAATTTATATGAATATTATTTGTAGGTGATTTTGCCTCCTGAATATATTCAAATTTAACTAACGGTATTTTTAAAACTTGAGGATATATGACTGTTTCGTAACCAGCGCACACTGGGGTGAAATTAAAAAGTTGGTCAAAACTTGAAGACCTCTATAAAAATATATGAAGTTCTGTACATTGGGGCTTTCAAGGTCGCTGATCACGGATCCGGAATATCGTTAAAAAAAAAAAATAATAATAACAATATCTAAGATTTTAGGAAAGGCTGTACTTTTCAATTATGAAACTGCCACTATTAAACTAGATTTCAATTTAAATTTGGTGGTGGAGCCATGCGGACCACATGACTTATTGATAATGGTTGCGTTCAGAAAACGACCTCTGCTCAGCAACATGTTGAGCTGAACAAAAAAAAAATACGCTCAATGAAATGACGACTGCACAATAAAATTTTTGTTGATCATAAACTGATCAATTTGCTGCACATAGATGGCAGTGGCGGAGCAGAGTCGTCTTCTGTACGTGACCATTGCTAGATATAGTTCTCCTATTTTTTAAATTTCTGACATACTCATGAATAATAAGTTTTGACATTTATTTATTTATTGCTACAACAACACTTTACAAATTTATTTGTAAAGTATGGATTTTTTGACATTTATAAAGAACGGAATTGTGTATAAATATTGTAAAATTTATGCAGTACTAACTTTCTAAACTATTTTTTAATCGCGTGGAATTGCAAAAACACTCCAATAAAGAATTTATCAACACTTACAAAAATCACGTTTTTCGAATAATTTTTACAGTTTTAGAATTGCAACAAAGTGACAACAGGTTGGAAGCAGCGGTACTAAATGATAACGCAATGAACTTTCCTTGGTCACTTGAAACTTCGGTAATTTTTATCATTTTTTTTTACTTATTTTATCGTGTTTTTAAAAAAATGGTACAAGTGATGATATCGTTGTTGTTGTTTGGTTCCGAAAATAATTTTGGCGATCATTCTATCATTAAAATTAACAGTATAGAAATGTACGATTTTTTCTATATTTTGGAAAAAGTTCAGTGACCGGCCTTATCCCAGGTAGTGACCGACTTTGTCTCGGGAAAATTTCGATTTTAAATTTTTTGTGTTTGAATTCAAAGTAGTGGTGTTCAAATTCTAGTGTTCTCGTAGACGTAAACATAACAAAAATATTTGAATTTACCTATGCGGTAACACTGGTGAAGTTAGATTAGATTAGATTGTTGAGGAGGTTTGCAGGACGATTCCAGATAACTGCGGCCAGCTTTCGCCTATTGTGATATCCCCCGAGGAATTAATGTATTTTTCCATCGAGAAAATTTCTCTTTAGGAGAGCTATCCGCTATATCTAGCGGTTGTAGAATAGAGTTTCCTAAGTAACGAAGTCGGGTCCTCATTAGACCTTCACAGAGGTATAGGTTATGTTCTGCTGTATCTTCTTCCTCGTTACATATTCGGCACATATCGTCCTGTACTAAACCCAAGGTTGATAAGTGTTTGTTGACCCTTCAAAGCCCGTGCAGAACCCTGATTTTTACCTAGATTAAGCAATTGCTTAGTTCTAAGGAGTGAGATCGAAAAAATCTTAACATATATAAAATTCAATAATTTTTAAACGGTTGATCTAATAGTTTTGATTTTTTTTTATTTAATTGATAATATTTTACAAATTACCGAAAAATATAACTTTTATAGTTCTAACCACTATTTATGAACTCGTGGACCTTTTTTGGTAAGCCTTCAATTAGAGATTTGATAGTTGTTTCAGACACCTTTTTGAAACAGTTTGCCCATCTCCTTTTAAAATCTTCGATATTTTGGGACACCTTTTTTGAGCTCTTTAAGTTTCTTTTCACAAGAGCCCAATATCTCTCCACTGGTCTTACCACCGGGCAATTTGGAGGATTGAGATTGGCCTCTCTTGGTACAAAAACTATGTTATTACTTTGGTACCACTCCAGAGCTTTCTTGCCCTAGTGACATGATGCCAAATCGAGCCAAAAATATGTGAACACATTGTGCTCTCTTATGAAAGGAGAAATTTTTTTTCAAACATTCTTTGATGTATATTTCGGTATTTATAGAGCCCACTGTAACAAATTACTTGCTTCTTTTGCCGCAACTGCATTTAGCCTGCCATACCAGGAATTTTTTAGGAAATTTTGTCTGCTTTTGGATTCTAAATTGTTCTTCGACATTTCCTCGAGCATCAGCAACATAAAAATTATGACCCGGAAGCTGCGTAAAATCTGCCAGTACATACGTTTCGGCGTCCATTATACAATATGGATATTTTTGTATGAAATTCGAATTTAATTTCCGAGCCCTACTTTTGGCGTCTAAATTTTTTGCAGCATTCCTGTCTGGAACTTTTTGGACATTGTATGTTTTCAAACCTGCATTGGCTTTAACTTTTCGCACCAAATAGTCAGAGCACTGGGCTAATCGAGCAGCTTTTCTACCAGATGTGTTTGGAGATCTTTTCAATATGCTTTCTATTTTCTTAGCTTTCCCAATATCATGTGGTCCTTGTTTTCTTCCCGAACCAGGTTTCCTATCGATGATCAAATCCTACTGAAACTGTTTAATAACATTGGAAACAGTTTGACGGCAGACCTTCAATTCTTTGGCCAATTTTTTGTAGTACCAATTTGGATTTTTTTTTGAAAATTTTTAATAATTTTAAGACGTACTTCTTTTTCTTCACTCATTTTGAGCAAACTCACAATAAATCAACATGTTTGTCATTAAAAATAACAATTGACATATTTTTCAAAGATAACTAGATCAAAGAAATTTTTAAATTTTACACCCAAAAAAAATTATTAGGTAGATTTTTTCAATCTCACTCCTTATTATTATAGACCTTTGGCATGAATGATTTAGCTTGTCTGTTACAGGGATTTCCCTCAGGTATTGTAACAAATTATTATCTAGCCAATTTTTTAAACTGAGTTTACCTAAACACCATGGGGAGCCGCAGAATGGTTGTAGTCCAATGAATTCACTGGGTGAGTCTTTTATAGCAAGTTCATTAGCCATTTCGTTGCCAACATGCCCTTTATGCACTGGCACCCAAATCAGTTGTACTCTGTTGTGAGATGCTAGGTTAATCAGGAGCTTTAAACAGTCCCAAACTAGTTTTGATGTGATTTCGTATGCCGAAAGTGCAAGAAGAGCCGATCTGCGGTCAGAGTGTATGTAAATGTTCTTGTTAACCACAGATCTGTTTCTATACTCCCTTAAGCAAAGCTCTCAATAGCATGCATCTTGGCTTGGAAAACTGAATGGTGGAGTTAGTCCAAAGTGCTCAATTATAAGTGTTCAGTTTATACCGCGACATTTCTAGTATAAAAATCATATCCGTGCTAGTCACGGACTCTTCAGTTATTTAGTTGCAGGCTGCTGCTACATATAAAATAAGAAATCATTATACTAAATTTATGAGCTGAAATAATGTAAAAAATAATAAAATGAGCTGACAGAAGACTTAAGCGAAAATTTGATATAATAAAAGATACTTACTTATATGCAATATCACTAATATCAATCTATGTAGATACATTCATGTACGTCTCAAGTATTTCTGTAGGCATTTTTCTCATTTCTTATTATTATCATCAATAAAAATTCATCATCACGTGATTTTTACAAAATTCTGCTCGTGTATACATTAAAATTTTTGTGTCATTCAATTAAGATTTGTTTGTTAGTTTAAGTAAATGAAAATGTGTACAATACTGCAAAGTTTATTTTATATGAGCAGAGATAAATTCCACAGAATCATTCATTGTCCTATGATTATGCGTTTTTTTTTTTTAACTTAACTATGCGAATACAAATGAAAATGCGAGGAGAATGATATGCCAAACCAAATAGAGAATAGTGTATTTCTTTTAGATTAGAAATTCTAGTATTTAGTGTTGATATCGCTGTAGCAACTAAATTTTATAGATAAAATATACTCATATTTTAAAAATAGTAGGTGCATATTTATATACCTGGTTTTTTAAATCTTGATGGTATTGCGAATGAAATGCTTAAATATGGCGGTGAGCTCCTTCACAAAGAGCTTACACAAACAACTTTTCAACATAATTTTGAAAAATTAAAAAATACCAGATGAATGGAAAGCAAGCTTAAATATTCCAATTTTTAAAAAAAGGCAAAAAAGACGAAGCTTTTGATCGAGTCAGGCTTGACGATGTGCTGGAGATACTAAAAGCAAGAAAAACGCCACCACATATACTACAGGTTATCCGTGATCTTAATACTACGTGCACAACGAAAGTAATGGTAAATGGCAAATATACTAAAAGTATGACTGCGCTACCGGAATACGGCAAGGGGACTCATTAAGCCCACAACTATTCAATCTCATCATGGATGAAATCATTGTAGAAGTTAGTCAGCTTCGAGGTTACACAATAAATAATCGAAACTGTTCTGATAGCAGACTGTGAGGATAATCTTCAAAGACTCTTACATCGCTTTGTTACAACTGGCAGAAAATTCAACATGGAAGTGTCAACTGAAAAAACTAAATCGTTAGTAGTATCAAAAGAGCCAATTAGGTGCAAGTTAGAGATTGATAGGTGCATGATAGAGCAAGTAATGCAATTTAAGTATCTGGGCCAGGGATGCTAACTCATTTTTTCTCTCTCCCCGATAACCTTAAAGAAATTCCCCGATTTTTGATCGAATTCCCCGCATTGGTATAATTTTGTATTATTACAGCGCTATACGCACTTTCCATATAAACATTTTGCAAAAACGAAATTGACCTCAGTGAGTGTTATTTTAAGTCGAACCTGAACTTTCTCGGTCAAAACTTAACAAATTTTTATGAGACTGGTAGATTAATAGAAACGTAATTCCGGAATTCTTAACGCTTATATGTTCAGCCCACTTTTGGACATCAAAGTTATCAAAGAAGAAGACATGGGTTTTCTTTTGACTCAAATAAAAAATGGCAAAAACTTTGTTTTGAGAAAAACGGGTTCAAAGTTTTGACTATCGGTTTTTAACATAAAAAAAATTAACTTCATCTTCATCAATTTTTACAAAATACTTTCGAAATATAATACTTTCAAATAGCACACTTTTTAAAAAATCGATTTCTCCAAACCTATAATTTGTAAGACCTGCTGATGAAGATTTTAACACCCAAAATATGAAATATTTCATAAGTTAAATGTTTTACAGTACATAAAATTTGACAAAAACTATTCTACAGACTTAAATTACTAAAAGCTCAACGACTTCAAATTCCCCGCAAAAGACAGCTCATTCCCCGATGCCCCACACCGAGTAAAGTTCCCCACAAATCGGGGAATTCCCCGCAAGTTGGCATCGCTGATCTGGGCATAGATGTATACAGTGGTCGGAGTATAATAGCTGAGGTGAGAGCAAGATGTGCAAACGGCGCGAATATCAGGATGCTTGCGGAATGATGTTTGGAAAAACAAATATATGAGCGTTGAAAATAAAGCCATAGTAAAGCCGATCCTCACGTACGGTGCAGAAGCTAGAGCAAAACAAGCTTGAACAAAACAACTCCTACGGTCTACAGAAATGCATGCACTAAGGTCAATAACCGGTATAAATAGACTTGATCACGTAAGAAACAACGACATTACATCTCAAACAGGTGTCACCGACATTGTAAGATTTATAAGATCCAGAAGACGAGCATGGAATGAGCATGTGACGCGAGCCACATGCAAACGCCTTATAAAAATTGCCCGGGATGGGATACCAGCAGGAAGACGACGACCAGGAAGACCACCGAAAAGATGGGCTGAAAGCTGGGTATCGACATCAACAGAAAACAATACGTAACGAGAACATGTCTTTTATATAAATTTTGTATATAAATGTACAGATATTTATGTATTTGGAGCGCCATTTTTTTGACATTGACAGCTATTCTATCTCGAAGAGCGCCAAAAAGACTATAAGAATTGATCTGTCAAATAATTTTCATAATTTTACAAAAGTGTTTTACTATAGCTGAAAATGTCGAATTTCGTGCCAAAAAAAAAACTTTTGCGGGAAGTTTTAATTTGCTTCTTCCATTCAAAGAAAAACGCAACTGAAGCACATCGTTTACTCACTGAAGCTTATCCTGACTGTGCTATAGACGTTAGAATGTGTCAGGTGTGGTATGCCCGTTTCAAAAGTGGTGATTTTGATGTTGAAGACAGGGAACGTTCAGGCGCCCCGAAAAAGTTCAAAGATGAAGAATTGAAGGCATTACTCGAAGAAGATTCATGTCAAACGCAACAAGAACTTGCAGAATCTTTAGGAGTTGATCAATCAACTATTTCTAAACGATTAAAAGCATTGGGAATGATTCAAAAACAAGGAAATTGGGTGGCGTACGAATTGAAGCCAAGAGACGTCGAACGACGATTTTTCACATGTCAACTGCTGACTGAACGACAGAAAAGAAAAGGTTTTCTGCATCGTATTATGGCTGGCGATGAAAAGTGGATACGTTACAATAACCCAAAGCGTAAAAGATCATTGGGACCGCCCGGACATGCATCAACATCAACGGCAAAGCCGAACATCCATGGATCCAGGCTCATGCTGTGTATTTGGTGGGATATGAAAGGTATCGTTTATTATGAGCTGTTGAAAACGAATGAAACGATCAATGGCGACCGCTACCGACTATAATTGATGCGTTTGAGCCGAGCATTAAATGATAAGAGGCCAGAATATGAGAATAGACACGACGAAGTTATTCTTCAGCACGACAATGCTCGGCGGCATGTTGCAAGACAAGTAAAAACATACTTGGAAACGCTGAAATGGGAAGTGCTACCCCACCCGTCGTATTCTCCAGACATTGCTCCTTCTGATTACCACTTGTTCCGATCGATGACACATGGCCTGGCTGAACAGCACTTCCGTTCTTTCGAAGAACTCAAAAAATGGGTCGATTCGTGGATAGCCTCAAAAGATGAGGAGTTCTTTCGACGCGGACTCCGTATGCTACCAGAAAGATGGGAAAAGGTTGTGGCTACTTTAAAGAATAAATTTATAATCACTTTTTCACAATAAATGTCCAAATTACGAAAAAATACGAGTTTATACATTCATACTCCCAATATTTAAAGAATTAAATTGTATAAATGTATCTAAAATTTGTGTACAGAAAAGCAGGCAGAGCCTATAATAAAATAAAAAGAGAAAGAAGAAGATTATGTGGATACACCCAAAAAATTCAAATATTACCCTGGAAGCACGTTAAACTGATAAATAAGTACCTGGCTTTAGTGTTTGAAATATTATAACAAGTTATATTGAAGTAAACCTTTGTCCCAGAGAAATATTTCCTTATATTTTTAACCCATTTAATCCGAAAGTAAATTGAGTCATCGCGTAGATTTTTTCAGAATATTTTTATTTTATATCACAAAAATAAATGAAACTGGGAAATTCTCGTATATCTAAAATAAGATAAATTAATTTGCATGAACATTTTCACTCACCTGAGTATGAAGGCAATTGCCGGTGAGTGTGTGATTTTGATTAAATACTTACAATTGAGCAAAGGTGTGAATCATAATTACTATAAAAAAAAAACAACAAAAACAAAGCTTTTTTGTTGTATAGAAAATTAGCCAAAATACAAACAAACATTTGAAATAAAACGCAGCAGCAGTAAATAAATTAAAATTGTTTTGCTCTGAATCACGCCAAAAACTCATAGTTTTATTTATGAATTTTCTACATACAATACAAATTATATGTATTTATTTATTTAAATATTTTTATTAATTTATGGCGTGTGTATTTTTCATTAATTGTAGAACATTCATAATTACAAATTTGAAAATTAGGTGACACTGGCGCACCAGACAGATCCAATTCTATACCTAAAAGATTTTCCTATTCCACGATGGCAGATGCCAATGTCATGTTAAATTGTTTGTAAACAATAAATTTAATTTTAAATGAAATCATTCAAATAAATATTAAGTCGTTTTTAAATTTAATAATTTAAAAATAATAATTAATTTTTAAAAGCTTATTTCATTCTGGAAAATTGTGTGGGCGTATATTTTGTACTTGGCATTTTAATTTGTTTTTGTTTTTTTGTATTAACTACACTTTCATTTAATATACTTTGCTATTTAATTTAAAGTTTAAATTTTTTAACTATTTTCATTTGTGTGTGTAAACTAGTGATTGATGTTATTTCGTTATCGGTGATTTAGTCACTGTGAACGGGAAATCCCTGATCACTACTATAACTAACGAGTTCCAAAAACGGCTCCCACTGATTGCAGTTTTTTTTAAGTTGGCAATTACTATTTTTATTCCGTTCTTGTTCATATTCGCTTTAGTAGCTTTAATGGGTGAGAAAGAGACAATTTGAATAAAAATATAAGAATTATACTTAAAAGCCAAATTGACCCTGATTTAATCTTGGCAACGGCAGGTATATAAAAAAAACTACAACGCGCTGATGTAAGAGCCATAGTCATAATTAACAGGCTGAGAGGAAAAGCGGGCTAAAATTTATATAAGAGCAAAAGTGAAATAATTTAGAGTGTCAGTGCAAGAATGGCATAAGTAATACGGTTTAGAGTGAAAATGAAACGCCTTAAAAGTAAGAGCAAAAATGGTATAACAATTCTTTCAGAGCAAGAACAGCAAAGTTTTTTATTCCGTTTTCGCTCGGAACATATTTCGTTTCACTTTTGCTCTGAACATATTTCGTTTTGCTTTTGCTCTTAAGTAAAATTATTCCACTTTTTTCGGAACGTAGAAGTTATACCACTTTTCCTCTCAGAACACAGTAACTCAAAAATCACTATCACTTCTGTCACCGTTATTGAAAAATCACTGTTTTGCCCATCATTAGTGTAAACAAATTTACATAACAAATTTTTTTTTAATTTTTTGTTCTGTAAAAAAAAAAAAAAAATTCAGATTGCTTTTCAATTTTGTGCATAAAGTTTTTATATTCAGGCGTGAAAGGATTAAATCATTAGAAATTTAAGTTTTTATATGAGTCACCGGTGACCCCAAGAACTTCAATGAAAACTTTTTAAAAACATTTTACAGCGTAATGGGAATCAGTGATTGCGAGTCTGAACTCAGTTCTGTTCAATCCCTGCTAGTTTTCTTACGACGAAGAAATTGTTAAGTGAAGAACTAATACTAAAAAACTTTGTTTATCTTTAAAAATGTAACGTACTGAAAAAGTTCGTTAAAAAATCCAATTAAGGGTCACAGGGTCATCGGTGACCTATAAAAGTTCAAGCCTTCAGAAGAGCAAAATTGCTGTGTTGCTGAAAAATTACAACAAAAATTGGGAGTCAGGGAATATGAAGCCGAATTCTAGTTTCTTAACAGTCCCGAAAGGATTATATTATGTAGGTAAAACAGGAAAGCAATTGGTTTTCTATTGCAATTCAGATAGAGAAAAAATAAAATATGGGAGATTGTGAAAATATTTAAAAAATGAAAAAGGGAAGGTGAATTTTCCATTTCCAAACGTCATAGTTACTTAAAAGAACCTAAGAAGCTCAGGTAGTGGATAAGAATGAATACTTCATAGTGTTCCAGGAATTGACGCTGGACTATTTTTCTTAATAAGCGTTACTCATAGAGTCGTTGTTAAATTGCATATTTACTGCTAAACTAACAACAATGATTGAGTTCTGGTTCCGAATTTACCGCAGAATTGCGATTTGACAATTCGTCAGCTATTTTGTTAGCACGCAACCATGGTGTCCTTGATCCCTAGATTGCAGAGAGTGAGAGAGGAATGTTTAGAGCTTTTCGTTTTTTCAAGAAGAAATTTGAAAATTTTGATAATGGGAGGATGGAATTTTTATCCCCAAAATACTTCCTTGGATATTCTAATGCTTGAAAGCATCGATTTTATAAATTCCACAATTTCTTTCAAGCGAATATTATTAGCAATACTAGCGCATCCAATTAGAGGATTTTAGGTAGGTACCTAAACCTAAGCCTTTCTTCATAAATAACTAAGGAATTTTGGTGATTGCCGGCCAAGATGGTCAAAACAAACGCAAATTATGTATAGTTTTCAAAAAATACTGCGACAAATTTGCAACTTCAGCGAAAAATAAAAACAAATACAACTATTCAATGTAATACATTCTTGCACATCCTAATACATAATAAAAAAATGTCACCACCTAACTAGAGTTAAAGATTAAGTACATAAATTTGAAAATCAAGTAAGAAGGAAAATTTTCCACCACAAGGTCAGCCTGAAACACATTTCGATAATCTTTGATTTGGGAAGTTCTTAATCATCGGATAATGCACATACATACATATGTAAATATGAGATTTTTTATGAGGGTTCGGATTCGTCAGTGACACATTTGTTTCTTTGTTTTTATAGCCGCTGTGTGGTTGTGTGTTGATGCTATCGCATTTTACGATGAAGCAAGTGAACTGAATTTTTAAATAACTTCTTGCGTGTATGAGACATGAGCTCGGCTTAGGTCCGCCCGTTTGTCGTCAAGGCTTAATAAAAAAAGAATTGGTTGTTTATGTTTTGGTTTTCTTAAAAATGTAATCATAAATACATACAAAGTATGTACAAATGTGTGATAGTTTTTTTTTTCTGCATAAGCAAAAAATATTTAAGACTTCCTGTCTGTCGTTCGACAAGTGGTGGAGGCGCGCTACAGGCAATTTAAATAAGAATATACAATAAAAAAATTTTGCACTCAAATTTATACGTTAAATTTCAAAACGTTTATATCTTGGATATGTGAAAAGGGAATTGTAATTTCAGAATTAAATAATTCAGCAAATTTTTGTAGCAAAAATTGCTACATTTGAACTCATGACCCGTGATATTTACAATAAACCATAAATATGGAAATATTTCTTAATTTTTCATGAAATATATACAAGGTCCAATAAAAATTTTTTCTCGAAAATCATTAAAAAATTTTGTTTTATCTGCATTAAAATCTTGAAATAATTTCATAAATATGCACCTCCTCCTTAAAAAGTATAGAATGCATTTTCAACAACTTGTGAAATGTGCCCGAGTCTTCGCTCCACTGAACCTTCCCCCCTTCCTACATATGAATTTAAGTAGAAAAAAACGAATTCTCCTACTCATCGTCCACATCAAGTCCTCGAATGACATTTGAAAACCGTTACACATCGCTCGCTCACTCTCTCTCTCTCTCTTGCAAAAATTTTTGTTTTTTTGTTTTTCTTTTAACACATCGTAGAACCAAGAAAAAAAAATTTACTACTATTTTACTACTACTATTACCATTCGTACAACATAGACCTTGTCCCACCATGTCCTTTTCCTTTTCACAGCTTTTCTTCCTTGCCCTTCCACAACACATAACAAATTGAAAGCATTCTCCCTCCTCGTCACCGCGAAATTTGCATTGCTGCGCTGTCGTTGTTAAAGCATTTGTTTCCACTTCCACTTGGCGCCAAATTGCGGCGACCGCGCCGGCATATTGCTCTCGTTTTGTTGTTGTTGCTGTGGTTGTATCGTAGTATATGCTGAGAGTCGCCGTTTTCATTTTCATTATTTTTGTTTGCATTTGCTGCTTTTCTTTGCTTTTGTTTACTTTTTATTTTTTCTTAGCTGTCGTCTCTTTTTCTGTGCTTGATTTGTTTTGTATACGTGTTTTGTTTTTGTGTACACCTCGTGCTTGCGCGAAAAAAGCTCCCTCTCAGTTTTTTGTTTTCTCTCCCTCTATCGTACTTATTCGTATTATACTCTTACCAAAGAGTCTTTAAATTGGGTGTGTTTTATGTGCTCTTTGCTCAGTATTGATGTCATGCTCGCTGAGTTGTGAAATTCTATTTTGCACTTTTGTGAAATACGTACTTTTTATGGGATGAGAGTGGAGTGTTTTTGTGTGAGTTTATTTTAAATTTGAGTATTTGAGCAGTAGATTTTTGGTGAGAGTAGAGTGCTTTCAGGGAATTACTCTTGAGTTTTTTTGTTATGGGAAACGTTCAGACCAATGATTGCCATTGTGCAATTTTTATTTATTTAACTTATGAATCTTAAGTAAGTTTTCAACTTGCTATTTTAAAAATAGCGGGAATTGCAGAACCCTAAATTTTAAAAGTAAATTCCTTCTATTTTTGAAAACTCTAAGTCTAAGTATGTAAAAAATTGTAATAGCAATTATTTGAAGTAGGAAATCTGGAAAGGTATTCATAGTCTGCATGGTTATTCAGTAGACGTGGTACAACGCATATCTTAAGACATTACAGTTTCAGAAAAGATTAAAATTTAGTATAAGGACTTAGGTTCATTAAGTATTTCATATAGCCAAATGTGTCCAATATTCCGAAAGTGGGCGTGAGATCTCCTATTCAGAAAATAAATACTTCAAACTGAATTTAATAGAAACTATGTGAGAAATAGTGTTGCCATTTTATTTTATCTAATTCCAGGAAATACTACCAAAATTAAAAAAATATACGGGATTTGCATTTTTCCCCTGGCGCACAGAATAGACAGTTTTTCGTGTATAGTTTATAAATTAAATTTTAAAAAATACCTAATTTACATACACAAAATATTCGTGATTGTATTATAATATTTAATCAGGGTTGCCATTAAAAGTAAGTGGATATTGAAACATTTTTAAGTATTCGAAATCATCGAACGATAGCGGACGCTATTGCTGGTAACATTGTGGCCATTGTCATCTTTAAAGAAATACGAACCGATGATTCTGCTGGCCCATAAACCGCACCAAACCAAATGTGACAATTTTGCTTATTCACATACCCATTTTGTATCGTATTGCAAGCGCAATACGCTCGATGTGCATAAAATGCGACTCTGCGCTAATATGTTGATTTTGAAAGGTTGACTCCCCGGCTGGGGAGTCTAGTTGTCATTTTTGAATTGAATTATTATTGTAGACGTTGGACAGATCAGAAGTGAAAGAGGAACAATAAAAGTGTTTTTTTCCTGCATCGGTTTTTCCACTAAAACGCTGAGTGTTTTATTTTGTGTTGTGAGGAGGGCCCTGTGCCGAAACACATTCAATTAGAAATGAGTTTCGTAGCTAAACACAATTTTTCGGTAAAAAAAAGGGATCTTCCTCAAGTTTTCCTAAGGCGGACTCATCGAAAATTTGACGCTGTGGCAGATCGATCGTATTCAATTCTTGAACGCTTTTCTTCGCTTTTCTTCTTATACGTTTTTAGGTAAAACTCCTTGCGTGAAATTTTCGAGTCGAGTTACACAATCCCAATTACTGCGAACGGCGACGGGTACAAAAATATAAATTTTGGTTCGGTCTGGTTGTTGTTAATCAGGATACACTTAAGCCAAGAGACAGCAAATCGTAATACCTCTTGGGTGCTCCATATCCAAGACAAACTGGTCGTTGTAGAAGTCCAGAGGTATTTTTCTTACATTTATCCAAGACTGGACAGGAGCAGAGAAAGTGAGTGATAACTTCTCTTCATATTTACAGCTCCAACAAAACTCAGTTGTGGGTACTCTCAGTCTTACTTGTTTGTGTAGAAAGAGATTTGGAGGACAATAAGGTGTATTCCAAATGAGTTTTGAAATGGCCAGCGAAAGGTTGAAATTGAATTTTTACTGGTTTCTTTTTAAAGAGCAGTCCACCAAGCCACTGAATCATAAATATAATTGAGTTCAGTATAAAGCCAGGGAACAAAATTTGGTTCCATACTGCATATTTTGCATGCTGCTTTATTACATAAGTAAAAGGCCACCATTGCCTTCTGAACCCTGAATAAGTTCCTAGTTTCCACCTTAGTTTCCTATCTAGAATAAGGAATTTCCTGTTCCGCAAACTCCATTAAGGATCAGAGTGTTAAAGATGGGAATAACACTTAAATACAACCAATTAATTGCTCCCTTCCGGAAGCTGGTCTATCTCCCCCTCCCTAGGATCGGCTAGTAAACACAGCATTATTATAAATCTTCCAAATTAATTCGACGAGGTAGGTCCTCGTCGTAACCATTGAAGGTTATAGGCATAACTGAATCTCGATCGTGCAGGCATTGTTTTTTCTTAGGATGCCGGAAACCTATCCGAGCAAATAGAAGAATTCGGACTCAGATCGAAAGTAAAACTTGATAAATTACTTGGATTGCCACAGATCTTGATAATTGATAATCTCTACTAAAACCCTCAGGGTTAGACGGAATTTTATCCTCAAAAAAGCACTTAGACCAAATAGCCGGCATTCGTTGATTCAAAGTTGTGTGTGCTACCTTTATAAATTTGAAATCCGAAGCTTTTTGGTTTTCTTAAATTTCTAAGCATTGATTCTTATTTTTTTTTTTTTTTTTCAATAAATATTACGAAATTTATAAATATCGAACAATATAAAGGTAGACAATCGAACGAACGGAGGTACACAAGAACAGCATCACAAGTATTCAGGAAAAAAACACAGTAAAAGAAAAGTGAAATAAACGCCCACGATATTCAAATGAAATTAAAATTAAAACAAAAGAAAAAAGACAAAAATACAATAAAAATGATTTAAGCTTCTGTCTGTGGCCTACAAAACCAATTCACAATCTTACAAACACACACATACACACATGTACAACTAGCATCATATACGATTCCATCGCATCCATTGAAGCAAAAATCCGCAAGATACTCGCCTGGGTCGTTGTTTTTTTTTTCTGTTTGTTTTTTAATTCATCTTTACCATTGAAAAGACGAAAATTGCAAAAACGCAAAGTTGGTTGTTGTCGTCATTTTCAACGTCGTTTGCCGGTTACTGATTCTTGCCGGCATAAAGATACACATAAAAATCAACAGATACAAGAAAAAGCAAAAAAAGAAACAGAAAGAGAAGTTTATCTAAAACCAGTAACTTAAATTGACGTATGCACGTTTGTTTATATGCATGTATATATCTATAGGATTCAAAGAATACGTTGCGCATGCGCCTCTGAAGCACTGAAGCTGCGCTGACTTGCTGCTGCTGCGTTGAGTTAAGTTTTGAATGAATACGAACAAAATTTTAGAAATCACGTTTTGCCCTTAAAGCATTTTCATTGGAAATTGCAAACTGAATCGCTACGGCAACAATAAAAATGCCGACACTTTTTTTCTTTTTTACATTTTTTGCTATATTCTTTTTTTTTTATTCTCTTATGAGTTTTTGTTTTGAATGAAATTTTTATAAATTAGATAGGATTAAAGATCATTGCGGTACATACATACATAAAATAATATTCTTTTTGAGACGGTCAACGTACACTTAATTATTTTTCTTATAGGTATTTAAAGTTTTTCGATCTAGTGCAGTTGAATCCCTTAAGTAAATACCTACGTACGTGAAGTTCAGTATTCAAGCATACAGTGAACTTGCAATAACGTGAACACTCGCAATTCGTGAACATCCAATAACGTGAACACTATTTTCTAGTATTGACTATTCTAAAACGTGAACCAATTCAGAAAGCTCTAAACCGCGAAAAAATGTTTGCATTAGCTTTCATTATGTGACGGCAACAGGAGCCGCAAATGTGTACAGTAGAGCGGGTCGGTCCCCATATAAAAAAAAAAGTGAAAAGTCCACCCCCTATTTGAAAGCTTATGTGGATAGTATCTCGAAACTAAACTCGAAACGGAAATTTGATGTCCGATATTCATAAATGATAGATTGTTGTAAACGTCTTGACAAGTGTAATATTTCCTTCTTAGATATTATTCATCTCCGAAGTCAAACTTCAATAGTGAAGTCTGTTACTCAAAGTTCTACCCCCCTAAATGCATTTCTATCTATCTAATCTAAGTAGCTATAACTTGTTTGCTTATTGGTTTAATTGAACACTTTTTGGGCAATAATACTCTCCACATAAACTTTCAAATAGGGGGTGGACTTTACAAACTTTTTTCATCGACCTGTCCTAGTGTACAGTCTCATAAATGTGAGCACCCTTGGTTTTTTTTTTTTTTTTTTTTTTTATTGCGTGTTATTTTCATTGCATTTTTAAAGTAATTGCATAAATCTATTTATAAATGTTTATTACCGTTTATGATTGAAACTTTTGAGGTTTGAGTTTAACTACAGTTTATACCAAATTTTTTTTTTTGTATACTTATGCAATGACGTGTATTCCTTCTATTATGTGGCTGGTTGTAGCGTTCATTGGTATATTACAATTTTCAATCTTTACCGCAGAATTTGTTATATGTGCATTAATGCTGGAACTTTTTTTTATTAAATTTCTTGCAAATCGATAATTAAATCTCTAAATTCATTACTTTTTTTAAACTGGCTTTTATAGACTTAAGACATTTTGAACAGGTACCGGAACTCGTGATCAAATTTTGATAAGTTTTGGTACACAATTTCTTTATGTTTCCATTATGACATTTCAGCAAAAAAGTGTGCTGGATTACTTGTCAAGGTGCCCAGGCTTAATACTCGTCACAGTCAAAAATCAGAAAAAAAAATTATAAATTTTTCTACACAACACCATCCATTGGCTGTTAATGGCAAACCTTCAAGAGTAAAAATTGCATAAGAAAATCATTTCACTTTGCCGTTCGGATTCTGTATGAAACTCAAGGTTCTTTCATTCCTGCACAAATATAACTCCCCCAGCATGAATGGTTGCTAACAACTCGGTCTAGGCCCTCCATAGGCTGTTGTTGAGCCAAAGAAAAGGATTTCTGTGATTTTATTACTTTTTGTAGCATCCAGCATCCGAAATAGTTTGTAAATTCAAGTAAACAACAGTTTAATCCATAAAGTCACAGCTGGCCGGGTTCCCCATCACAGCGTAGAACACAATAAAATGTTTGACGAATTTGTTAAACGATATTCAGACCTTGGGGTGGTCAAAACAATTAATTCCGCCCCGCACAGTGTAGCGAGTATGGGTAAATACCCAAATTGCGACATAAGAGAATTGAAAATTTGGGTATGAAAAAAAATCCAAAAGATTGTTACAAAATATTTATAAAGAAAAAAGTTATGGGAGTTAAAAATCACTTATTTTTATGTCTTCATTCAACCATATTACAAAGTCAAATTTATGGTATGCTTCATCTTTAAATTTCGATAACTTGAGTGTAACTCGATATATGAATCAAAAGAGTTTTTTACGTCTGATTTTTACCGATATTGTAAAGCAATATAAAGAAAGCACTTTAAAACAATCTAAAATCTGAACTTTAAAGTTAAATAAAAAAGAACACTTCTTAACACCTAAGATTTTTTTTTATATTTCTTTCAAGCAAGGATGTAGATTATTTTTTGAAAGTTTCAGCTGCTTTCGTCTCCTTTTTCTGAAGATATACAACTTTTTCGGTTTTTAATGCTTGCAAGTAAAGAGCAATAAGCAAGCCAACACGTTTGATGGTGTAAAAAATTTTATTGAGAAACTCGAAAATCAAAAAAGAAAAACAAAAAAAAGAAAAAATCTGAGGAATTGAGGCTTATGATCTTCAAATCATTGTAAAAGAAAAGCTTTTCAATATTTTTATTTGAGGTTTTTTTGCAAGTTTTTCTACAGGTTTTGAACAATAATTTTCGTTTTTAATGTTAAAAATATCTTTGTTAATAATGGTTCATTCGACGCCTCGAACTTGAGCCTGCCGTAAATAGTTGCTCCATCGTGGACATGATATCTCCGGTTTAAATATTCTGAAACACAAAATGTAACCCATTTTGTAATCGTGAGACTTCCTGCTATCGCCTCATCTAGGGAATAAGAAAAAAAATGTTCTTAAATTTCAGACGTTTGAAAAAAAATGACGATTTTTTGCCCTGTTTATGTTTATATTTTGCATTAAAAACATTAGTTAAACGAATGCTTTCGCCATAATCCTAGATAAGGCCATACCTATACATTTGCTTAGTAGCCTTCTAAAAAATTTCAAGTCAATTGGACAAGTGGTTTTTTGTGAATCGTGTCCATCGTCCCGAAAAAAATGGTTTCGAGAAAAACGAGTTTAAAGATTTACAAACATGGTACTTACAAATGATGTAACTTACGGTTAATCAGCGATTCCAGGACCATACATTGCCCCCTCTTCTTTCTCATAAAACTCGTTGTCTACATCAGAAATATTAAATAAAAACAAAATCGATTTTTCGGACCATCTCGGGTAGGATACCCCCTTAAGTTATCATATGAAGAAGGGTGTAAGAGAACGAAAAAACGGAGAGTAGATAAGCTTATAGCGTGAAGCTATCCCGAACAAAAGCCGCAGCTTAGTTGTTTACAGAGAAGAAGAAAAATGGGATGAAACAGAACAATTCATATTGTCAGAAGCATATAATGGCACAGAGGATGATGACTGTAAGGTTTCTCCAGATAAGTAAACTACTGATGATGAAAGCTAAAAATACTAAATTTTTTCAATGTGTGGAAATCAATGGATATCTATATGAAATAAACAAAAAAATGAAATTTGTATGTATTTAAATCCCACATTTCATTTTTTTTGATACAAAAGGTGGGCGTGGCCGATAGCAAAATAGTTTTATAGGCACTTAGGCACTCTTAGTAACCTTGGGGGCTATTTTGAAGAATTTTAAACTTTCCGCCATTATTTATTTTGATATTACATTACTTTTCTTTAAAAAAAATTTAAAAAGTTATATGAGAGGTGGGCGTGGTTTTAATTCAATTCTTCTAAGATTTTGTGTATTAGCTTCGTTGCTCATAAAAACGATGTGTACCAAATTTCCTTATTCTAAAATAACTCCTTCTATTTTTGTCCGTTCACTACATGAACTCGTCACACTGTACCCCGCCTGCACTTCTCTATATTTCATTAAAAGACACATCCAATTTCATAAACAACGTTGTTTTGTTGTTGCTTTTCTAGACTTTTCTAGATTTTCTAGAGTGACGTTTGATTTCTTTTATAGCTTTGACATCTTTGTTGAAGTAGCCTTGAGTGAAATATTCAAAAATCTAGTAAACTGTAGAAGAAGATCAAATCTTTGATTTAGAGTTAGAGTTGAGGATGGGCTAGACTGAACCAAAGCACTCAGTCTAGAGCTAGAAAATATAAGAAAGTAAAATAAAATTGTAGGGGGATAAATGGAAAGAAGAAAAGTCTAGGAACTCTCAACTTCTACCTTCTTTGTTTTACTGATGAACCTTTGAACCTTAAAAAGAACTTTAGAAATGCGAAGGTCTATGCTAGGAGTATCAATATTATTTATACTCAAGGCATCACTACCTAACAGCCTTAATCTAGTTCTCACGAACGACGGTCGGCTACAAAGAATGTGCTCAGTAGTATCGATATCCTCAAGACAACTTCGGCAGGTCGGATCGCTGATAACACTCATGTTGGTCATATGCTGACTATTATGCTACGTGATGACACCTACCCGTAACCTAAGGTCCTTCATTTTTAGTTTCACACGAAATCCCGCTGATTTCCTGACGGGTTGTCTCACAAATTACTTTACAGTTCTTCAGGAGGTAAGCTCAAACCACCTTCTTTTATGAATAGAACACACGAAGTCGTTGATTCAACGCATGATCTCCCCAGAGCTTATGCCAAGAAAAGCTTCCGGACTCAAAGGTGGAATTGGAGAGCTTTCGTTTGTCAGTTTGTCGTCTAATTCGATCCATGCAATACCACATTATCCTAGATACCATATAAGACACCATTTGTTGTGTTTTGCAACACAATTTAGTTTTGCCTTGCACTCGCTGATCCATTTGGAAAAGCTGACAGGGTTAGCAAAAGTGTTTAGTATTTAGTGGTTATAACTGCAAACGCCTAAGCACTTCCCACGCCATCTTTTATTAATTTTTCGAAGATTCAGAAAAAGCAAATCAAGTACGGCATTGAGAGCATCACCAGATTTTGTACTTATTGCAACAGTGATACCCAGACACACACACTTCTCTGAAGTCTGGTCAAAAAGGAGCTGCGGACTTAACTAAAGTTCTTCTCCACCATACTATGGAGGAATAATTGATAGTTGGTCTCACAAGAGCAATGCAAAGCCTGTATACTAATGCTGGCACCAAGTCTTGTCTGCACTGCCAGAAAAGCTTTAGTGTACGCGAGACCTTCAGCTGAACGTGCATCGTTCATATCAGTTTTCAATCAAATGAGGTGACCTGAGTTTTTAACTTCAAAAGATAACTGCAGTGTTACTCCCTTCATCGTTGTGTTTCCTAGTGAAAAGCACTGAGGTATTTTTATTAGAATTCACTGAAAGACCCTGCAGATCGCACTAAAACTTGATCTTTTCCAAGACTTCTTGAATTTTAATACACACCATCTGTAAGGACCATTCCGAGATTAGTACACATATGTATATCGTCAGCATACGCTAGGATGTGAACTCCAAGACTCTGCAGATTATTGAGAAGGAAGCGTTACCACAAAGCACCATAGAAAAGGAGAAAGTACGCCCCTTTGGGGGTATCTTCTCTCAATCTCGACCGTGACACTGGTATCGTTTTCTAACCCCGTGATTACCACCCGTTTGGATAGCATGGCATGAATCTATAGAATGACGATTTTTTCAAGTTCATGTTGTCTGGCTGAAGAGCACATCGTGTTGAAGGTAGTGTTGTTAAAAGTCCCTTCAATAAAAAGTCTAAAGAAGTGTTTTGCAGAATCCCAATGTCCTACGAAGGGAAACAGAATAGAATGATGATTTCTAATACACAAAAAGGGCACCAATTTTTCAAAAAATCAAATTGTAGATCTTTTTAAATTTTGATTTTAGACTACATTTTAATAGAAAAAATGATTTTCCGGTTAATTAAACCAGAAATTATGCATTTTCACCAATGCAATTAAGCGGAAACTATACTACACTTTAAATTAAGATCTTGAAAAACTTGATATTCCAGTTCAAACTTAAAGAGTTGGACATTTTTTTTAAGGTATTTCAATAACTTGAGCTGACTAAGCTTTCGACCTATTCATTTATTACTTTACAGTTGGTTTTCCCCACACTAAAGTTTGTGTTTTTAATAACAGATTAAGTAATACATACCGATGGATATACATACATATATATGCATGTATTTATAAGATCTCGAACATATTAATATTGTTGCAGGTAAATAAAATAAATGTTGGTAACTACTCGTGTAATTATTTTGTTAGCGAATTCCGAACATAAATTAAAATTAATTAAAATTACACAAATATATGAAATGAAACAACTGAAACGTAAAAATTGCATTTAATAATAACAAAATTGTTCAAATGCCAATTGTTTATTTGCAACTAGCAACAAAATTGCAACAACAACAAAAACAGCAACCGCATTACCAATATTAAATCGGCAACACTAATGACAATAACTGCTGCTGCAACAGCAACAACAGTAACATTACGTGCATAAAAAACAACTAATAATTGCAAAATAAAAAAACAAAAAATGCAATTGCAGAAAAACAAAATTCGCATGCAATTTCATTGATAAAAATCAATGAGAAATGAGAGAAAAATACAAAAACAACAACAACAATTAAATTGCAGCTCCAACGAACGCATGCAAACCACATTAAAACAACAATAATAGCAGCAGCAGCAGCAACAACAACAAAATATAAACGACACAATTCGGAAAACCTTCAAACCTTCAAGGCACGTTGCACATTGACTTAATTTTCGTTGCTGTTGTTGGTGTTTTTTTTTTTTTGCCACCCCTTCTCATACGTCTCCACTCCTCTCATTTTCTTATTTTTCCCGCCTCTACATGCCTTGCAAAAATTCAAATAAATTCAATTTTCATTCATAAAAATTGAATTTACGCTGAGCTGCTGTGAACTAAGCTAAGTTGCTCAGTAGTTGCGTTTTTGTTGTTGTTTTAATTTTTTGTCATTTCTGTCGTGTGGCATGCGACGCGCCTCACACAAACACACGCCCATATGTATGTATCTATAAGATAAACAACAACACTAGTAGATACCAGATGCAATAATAGTATGGACAATTTTTTACGTATAGCAACAACAACAACAGCAATCACAACAACAACAATAAAACCTAGTAGAATGTAATTGTCCTCAATCAAAGCAAAAGCAACAACAACAATAACAAAATATTGTATACAAAAATAACAGCGAAAGGAAATGACGTAACAATCAAGATACACACACACACACACACTGACGATGAATGGATGAATGGAAAGAGGGACAGATGGACAGACAGACAAAACATTTAATTCCATTGATTATTGCAAAGAATTGTGAAAATTAAATAAAGTTACACACACACACACACACACACACTCACACTCATGCACACGAAAACTAACAACAAAAATAACTACAATAATACACAAGTACAGTAAAAAAAATCGCATGAGATAAAATTATGTGTGTGTGTGCGTGCGTGTATGTGTATTTGTAGCCAATTGAAACTTAACTGCTCAATGAGCTTAACGCCAGCGCATATTTTTTATTGTACTCGCGGCACATAGTAATAAAACAACGCTCAAATTCACTGCATACAACAGCAACAACACCAACAACACAGCATCCATTTCCCATTGACAAAAACAATGTGCAATGTGCAAAAACAATAGTAATACTAGTAGTAAAAACAACAACTACATACATACATACATACATACTAAATACGACTGCCACTAGCCCAAAGTCAGAAACTGAGAACTACGACAATGAAGTCGACATACTTTACTCTCGTAGTTTTTAGTTAAGTAGTTACAGCACCACAGGTATGTAGGCTGACGTTGACGTTGGCGCCGATGCTAACGTTCGTTTTTGTTGCTGTTGTATGCTGACATTTTGTTGTCTTTATTTCTATTTTTCCATTTTTTTCTGATGCCAAATGTGAACTTATCGTGACTCACATTAAGCGTTTTAAACCGCGGTGCAACAGCGGAGAACTAGATGAAATATTAGTTTTACAATTTATTGATAGCTTGTCCGAGATTATCAGCACAAAAAAATTATTGATTAATTTAGAGAATGTGTTGGTATAAATTATGCTGGAATGCTGCAATTTTGTGATCGTTTGGGAACGTGATAAATTGTTAAATCTCGATACCGAACCCTGGAGATTTCATCGCTTGCAATTCAAAATTGGGTGACTGAGTATATTCTACCATTTCCTTTCTGTTCATATATGATCGCCATATTCACCAGATTTGAATGCTCTTAATTTCGGTGAATGTCAATTTTTACAGAAGGCTGGTTTGATAAAGCCTACATCATTGGATGTGCTAAAGATCACACTGACTAGTAAGTGGCAGCGTATTGACCAAAACGTCTTCTGTACTTTTTGCAAGGCATTTCGGAAACGTTTTGAATTTCATACGATTAGGTACACCTTATTTGAATAAGTGATAGTAAATCTTTGAGCTGTTAAGTTTCAATTGATCGTAACATAAAAAAAGCATTTGAAGCATAAAAAAAGATTATTGCGTGTAGAAAAGAAGATTCTCCAATTATCTTACCGTAATAGAAAATATTTGTCACATTGTCTACAATAAAACCTATCATTTTTAGAAGTAGTGATTTTAGTAATCGGCAAATAATGTTAACGTCATCTCTTCTAATTTGATGATATTTTTGAAAAATCGTTTTTTTTTACATTTCTCCTATCTTTAGGATGTGCAACATTATGAACCTGGTACTTCAGATTAAACGTAAGTTTAGGATACAAAGTTTTATTACGTTCTCAAACTTTGAATGCCTATTTTTTTTCGAAATTATGTTTTCGTAATTTATGGCCAGTATTGAAAAAAAAAATCTACTGAACAGATCAAGTGGAAAATTTAATTGATTAATCTACAAAGATTACTCAAAGTTTTTTTAAATTTTGATTTTTGCATTTGTTATAGATCATAATATCACGAGAAAATTAATTAAAACAATCGATTTTGCAATTTGCAAAATTTTGGCGAAATTCTACGTGTGTTCCTCAACCACTTAACAGCAAATAACGAGATTTTTTCTTCCGTGTTTTAGGCAACTGGTCACTCTTTAAGTAGGCCACTTACAAACGCCTTAAGTAAATATTAGGCCTCAAAATAACGTACAATTTGTTGAAAAAATTTAAGTAGTTTTCCCGAAAAAAAAATTCCTGAAAAACATTCGAAGTACCGTCGGTACACTGGTAGACACCCTTAAAGTAAAATATACCTTTCGAAAAAATAGACTCAGGACCGAGCAGCAGATTTCTTTTGCCCATCAGCTCAACAAAAGAAAGTTTTCTTATTCTTTCGGTTTCTACGCTTGTTGAGCGAAAAATCCCTGTATGCTTTTTTTCTAATGCTTGGAATTTAGCCACTTAAATGTTCTAGGGCATCTGCTGTACTGAGATCAAGACTTTAAGTTCAGCAGATGAGAATAGGTATGAAAATCATATTCTATAACAGTGGTTTCCAGCGTCTCAGCCGCCAACAACGAGCTTGTCTTCAAAGGAGCCGTTTCGCTTTCGAAAGCCGTTTCTCTTGATAGTGATGAGTATCTGAATAAGTTAGCTCAGGCTTTCTCTGCTTACCTTCACCCCATGAAGCCCAATTCCGTAATTTAGGTCTTCCCAGTTCATTGAGCCATATGCAACCGATTGCCAAGAAAGCAACAACAATCCTTGCAGCAGGGCTTCTTTCTGTGGTGGGTAAAACCAGCACATATATTAAACATAAAAAAATAAATAATGAAGCCCCTGCAAAGGGGAATTCTAAAAGTCTAATTTAATTTTTATATGTTTACATTTTTCATAGACTTTTTCTTTAACATTTTACAAGCAGACAGGAATGGAAAGCTAAAACAGTTATTGCCAGTGATGATCTTCAGTTCTGCATTGACGCGTCTAATATGGAAGAGGGTGATGAATTTTTTTGCGATTCACTAAAAATTATGGAAACTCCCCGATTACTGCAGTCTTTTTCAAGCAGAGATCCTCGCTATTGATAAAGTATTATCACAAGGAATCTTGAACCTCCACGGGTCACAATCTTTGTAGACAACCGAGCAGTAAATAAAAGTACTGGATAATACGATCATGAGATATAAAGCAGTAATAAGTTGGATTCCCGGAAATTTTGAAAGAAACCACAAATTGTACATGTTAACCGTGATATCAAGTCTAGACCAAAAGCGGACGAAACAATCAACAGATCCTGGTAAGCCCAGGGCGATTATTAGATAGCCCTTCTCTTGTCCTTCTCTTGATAAAAAATAACTCAAAATGTCCTCTATTTAGAGGGAAAACAAACTCGGGTTCTAGCCGGGGTACTCACTGGCTACTGAGCTATTTGCTCTATGTGTTCAAGGTTTGGAGTTTCAGCACCAAACGATTGCACCAAAACTGCGAAAACGAAGAAATTTTCCTCTGTGAATGCCTCAATATCCAGATCCCTTGACTCAGGAATACTGAGTAGTTTCAGAATGGTTGTTTCATAGTTGAATTTTATTTTACGATAATTAAGAAATATGTCGCAACCGAAAAAAAAACCGAAAAACATTTTCGCGAATTAAATTCGGTTCTTGATTTTTTTCTTTTACTGTGGTTGCCGGTTAGCAGATTTCACAGCGCCCATAGAATTGCATGTTCAAAAATACTAAATCAAATAGAGATAAAAGCGTATATAGTAACAAATGTTAACATTAAACACCAAAATAGCCCATAACCTGAAGTCAGTAAAAAAAAATATCTTCTTTCTCAAAACAACCGCCTTATAAATTACTAAAAAAATTTCAATTTCACTGAAATTATTACACAAAACTTTATTATTATTATAATTCTTATTATACTAAAAAAAATGTCGAAAAAGTTATTAATTAGTTGCCACATGTTTCCAAAAACCAAAAAAAAAAAAACATTTTGAATGCCATTTAGACACAAAATGATTGCCTAAATGTATTTGAGTTGTCTGGGTTTAAAAGAAAAACAAACAGAGAGAACAAAACTACAAGAAAAAACAAAACTTTAATGTTTTTTGTTTTGTTAATTTTAGTAAATTTACAAAAAGAAAAATCTTTAAACAAAAATGAAACACTTTTTCAATTTGTTGCCGCCTCGTAAGTGTCAAAATATAAGAATGAACAGTGTTGCCAAGCAGTAAATAGATGTCAATCAATTTGAACACTCATACTTCAAAAAAGAGAGAAGAACTTCTAACATTTTCATTTGCATAAAAAGATGAAGTAAAAAATTACCTCATGTTTGTTTTCTTTCTTTTTTTGTGTACTTTCCACAAATGAAAAACCAGAAAAGCGTATAAATTTGAATTTAAATATAAAGTAGAAAAGTAAGTTGTCGTTGTTGTTTTAGTTGTTGTGAGATGACTTAGGTATTAATTATGCCATCATAATGTAAAATAAAAAGAAAAATTCATTACAAACACATCCTGTTGACAACTACTGTCAGTAAGTACCCACATAGAGACACATACCAACAACTTACCAGCAATTAGAAATTTTTTTTCTTCATTGCCGCACGTTTTAACGTCTAAATGTCTCGCATACTTTGCGTGCATGTAGCTAAGTTGGTATATTTTTGTCCCCTTCTTCTCCTCTTCCTTTAAAGAGATTTACATTTTCCGGAAGTCACGTTGTTGAAAATAATTTTAATTTTCTTATAGTTTTTTTATTCTCTGCTTTTTTTTTTGAAAGTAAATTCAATATTCTTTAAAGCATTTATTTTTCATGTCATTGTATTTGAAAGTCACTGCAACATTTTCTTCATGCATAGAACAACAACGCAGGTAAAGGGTAAAGCAAACATGAAAGAAAACGAGAAAAAAAGACTATGTAGGTTACTAGGCTAAACTGCACCTTGTCTTCAAGTTGTTCATCTTGATTGTTATTTTTTCTTGTTGTTGTCTTATGCACTTCCCTTTGGGCTATAACTGCCAATTATTTATCTGTTACCATAATATCATGGTGCATATTTTTCCTATTTCTCTTACCTATAATATTTTCTCTGTTCGGAAATTGCTAGCTCTATCTCGTTGTTGTTGTTGTAAATCTTGTCTTGTGATTTTTTTTTTAGTCTTTGTTATAATTTCCTTGCGGCAGTCTACATTATTGTTATGAAACTTAAATCTACTTTATGTACTTTTTGCAGCTGGTGAATTCCCTTCAATTTTTTTTTGCTATTTGTGGCAACGTCTGCATCTTCATATTTAAATTAGTTTAGTTCGATCGAAATCTACGCGTATGAACAGATTTTCACTTTTCGCGTACGCAGTGTGAAATAGTAACATTTTGTGTGGAAATTTTTTCGCACTATTACGATTCGATTCGGAAACTCTTTTGTTTTTAGCTCTAATGTTTATGTGAATAGATATTATCTCAATAATGTGATCCTAATTTAGAACATATGGGGAAATGCTAATTGTTTTCCGAATTTTTCTATGATATTCCTCTATATCATGTCTCACTTCGTTCCAACTCTGTTAAACGCTAAGAGAATCTCATCCAATTCTAAGACCCATTGCATTACATGACTATACTGATTTTATCTTCTTAATTATCATCTTGGTCTGCCCTAGTTTTCTATGGCCATCGATAAAATCCACTGGCAGAGCTGTTCCTACATATTACTTTGTTAAAAACAATATATGATCCAATAAGTGTATCTGATATTTACTTTGCTCTGATCGGTAGACAGTGCTCTTCACTGCAAAGTCAGCTTTATAGGAATACACAATGGCTGCTTTTCTCGATATCGAGGGAGCTTTCAACAATGTAACCACAGAGGCCATAATCGAGGTACTTCGAGGGAACACTTCAAGGTGTGGCGCTATCCCCTCTTCTTTGGCTACTGGTAGTTGACGAAATCCTAAAAGTCTTTCAAAGTAGACGCTCTAGGATAGTTGCCTATGCGAACGATATTGTCATTACGATTGAAGATAAATACTTACCGACGATTAGTGAACTGATGGAATCCGCCTTAGCCGTTCTTTCAACGTAGGCAAGGCGCAATGATCTTAGAGTTAATCCTGCAAAGACTGAACTAGTCTTGTCTACCAAGAAAATAAATATTCAGCAGATCACACTTCCAAAAATGGACCTTATGAACCTATCATTAGAGACCAAATATTTAGGCATAATTCTGGACTCAAAGCTCTCGAGGAAGCGTAACACAGAAAAAAGAATAAGAAATAGTCCTATATGCTTGCAAGATAACCTTCGGAAAGAGATGGGACATAAAGTCATATAAAATCCATTGGATGTATATGGGATAATCAGACCAATCATCTCCTACGGTTCTCTAGTATGATAGCCGGCAATGGCCAAAAAGAGCAACCGACGCAAACCTTTGCACCTTCTGCAAAGACTCGCCAATCTGGGCATTACAGGAACTGTAAGAAGCGCTCCACGAATGGCCCTGGAGAAGATTCTACATCTTCCCTGTTTGTAAAGGCAAATGCAGCAAGGACTATTCTCAGATCGAGAGAGTCTAAGCAACTGATATCAGCCAACTGCGGACACTCCAGTATACTGTGTAACTTAATGAGAGGTGATACCACGTACAGCCTTATATGTGAGGCAACTGATTGCCTGGCAACATGGTGATTTTAACTGGAAAATTCCGATCGACTATCTCTCCAGAGACAACTAGCCGGATGTTGAAAACCTTTTAATAGTCTACTTTACTGATGGCTCAAAGACAGATGGAGGAGCGCAACAAATCCGAATCAATATTCCACTCAGAGGAAAATACATAGAACATTTCTCTCACCAAGCCAACCTCAAATGGGAGGCCATATAGACATGCAAAATAACGAAGAATAGCTGGCCCTGTTACAGTGCTGCAAGAACCGATTACTTACTTACCAGAACTCAAACTGATATAGTAAGATTAACTGCTGTCAGTACAGGTCACCGGCCAATAGGTATTCATGCAGTCAAAATAGGAATCCCCTTCAACGTCCACTGTCGCAACTGCAACGAAAGAAACGAGCAAGAAACCGTCGAACACCTACTTTGTTACTGTCCGGCCCTTGCAAAAACCAGATTTTGCCTGCTGGGTAAACCTTTTTTCAACGACTTGAAGGATCTCTCCACAGTAGATTTTTAATGAGCTTAACATGTTCTTAAACAAATTAGAATGGATTTAACCTCGCTGGTAAATCCCTATCCGAAATGAAACATCCGATGTACCAAGGTTTTGTGGTATCAAAATGGCACTAACGTGCTAATTGGACCCAGGCTATTAGCGTTATGCACTCGGTCACCACCCTAACCAACCAACCAACCACCGTTTTGTGTTATAGCAAGGGCAATAGGAGAGTGGTTAACCGAATCCACAAACAGAGCTTGGTCGGACTGGGGTGATTGTAGGATTGGCCACGACTAAACATTAAAAGGACTAAAAGTATTTTGCGACTCGACAACAGGCTGTGCACATGGTGTCGGGTATTATCACATATCACTGCGCTATGGGCGTAATGTTATGCAAATGGCTGCTATCGATCAACGATATATGCTGATTTGTGTAGTGGCTACTGATACTGTAAGCATTTCTTAAAGCAAAAATGGTCAAGATTGGAAATAGAGGCGTGGCGCGTACCATACAAAATAAGGGACTTAATCATTTTTTTGGCTCAAAATTTTCGTAAAACCCAATCTCATGCCTTGAAAATTGGAGTACGATAACAATTTATAGACATTATCTAAATCAAAAAGGTAGGCGTGGCATCTCTAACATAGTCAAAGCATTTTACGGTATATATTAAAGCTGCAATGATTATCTATATTTTTTATGATTTTTGTGTAATTCATTCAATTGATGTAATATACATAAATAATTAGATATTATTGTTTTCACCTTCCACTACCCCTCCTAACAATAAAAAGATGAATTTTGGACTAAATCCACTTTGTGGAGTTAAGGTATTTAAGGAGCTTGTTCGGTTTAACAGCCGAGAGGTCGGATAGGTCTTGGAAAGTAGTTTCCCAGAGATTTTGTCTTGCAGCTGCTAAGGCTGGGCATTTCTAAAAGAAGTGGGTTAATGTTTTCTTCTCGTAAGAGTTTCCGTAACTTCTACAGTGTTTGTTGAAAGGTATATGCAATTTCACTGTATGAGTTCCTATAGGCCAGTGACCTGTAAAGACCGCAGTGAGTCGAACGATGTCTGTACGGTCCCTGGTGATAACTTCCCTAGACCTACCGGCATCGTTGCACGGGAGGTATTGCATGACGTGAGTGTCCTCCATTTCCTGCTAGCTAAGGAAAGACCGTGCAGGTTTATGACTTTCTTGATCGCCCCCGGAGAAACAGTTACCAGTTTCGCATGGGTTAGATCAAGCGAGGCCCTTTGGGAGCTAATTCATCTGCTTTCTCATTTCTATCAATTTTCCAGCTTTGAGTTGATGGTATTGGGCTGTAGGGCTGCAATTGCGGCCTAATTGTCCGTGAAAATTGTAATCTTACATCTTTCTTTAATGTGCTTATTCCTAGTTAAGTTTCTTCTTATAGTCAAGCAACGGGTCCAGAGGTAGCCAAAGTGAGGGGGAGGGTAATTTAAGAGTACCAAAATATAATTCTTAAGATACTTATCCAGAAGGACGGTATTTTATTCTCAAGCTCACGCCTAATTTTCTCATTTTATGATGACGAATCAAACGCTTTGCATATCGTTGCCTGAACTGATTTGGCGTATGTGTATAAGTATTCCTATGCCTATACGCCAAATCAATTCTCAGGCGACGATATATCAATTATAACTTTACAATAAACAATAAGTTCTTGAAAAAATTTCAATTGTAATTTATTATTAATTTCAGTGCCATCGAAGTATACCAAGAAACCGGACAAACATTGAGTTCGAAACTGCAGGAGCAACGACAACAGCCGGGTGGAAATCGACTTGGCGGCCCATTAAGATACAAGCACACGATACTATTTTGGCTGCGCTGTAATCAGGTAACAGTAACAACAACGACTCACATAAACATATGAAATCAAAAATTAACACAGTTAAATGATACTAAATGAGTTGGGAAAATTTGTGGAAAATTTGAAGAAGAAAAATTTTCCATTAATAAAAATAAACTTAAACTTGACAATAATGACTATGCTGGGGTGCTAGAAAGCAGCATTTCTCCCCCGATCTGCTTAAATACTTAAGAAAAAGAAATTGTTACCTTTTGATTTTCTCATAAATATTCACAATGAACATTTGTGTTGACGAATCGCATACGCTCATTCCAAACTATTTGATAGTTGGAAGAGGATGAAAAGATGATCACGGCGCGCGTATGGTATGATTGTATATGACTGTGTGCTTGTGTGTGTCTTGGGATGATACCAAAAATAATATTTCGTTGAAAAATAAAATTTTGTTAAAATTTTTAGAATTTTAGATGCTCAAGTAAAGAAAATGTCCCATAAAAGTATTTTTATTTATGTGAACATTGTAGCGACATGACACTTTTCCATACTACTAAATTTCTTTGCGACGCATTTTTCTAATTTTCTATTAAAAATAGCACGTTCATCTCATCTCATTTTGTTTTAATTTTCATTTTTATTCTCATTAAGTTGAATTGAGTTGAGTATAGAACTAAAGCAATGGCAGACTAGTGTAGGTAGGCAGGCAGCCAGGCATTTCGGTACAACGCATATGCATAGAAGACGAAGAAGAAGATTATTGTCCACATACTAATCCTACACATAAAATAATATTATGTACAGTAAAACCTCGAAAATACGAATCTAAAGGGATGAGCTGAATTCTTTGAGTTATAGAGGTTTCAAGTTATCAAATTTTCGAGTTATACATTAAAAAAAAAATCAATTTTTAAATTTTTTAATACACAAAAACTAACAGCCATGTTCAAACTTTCACTTTTCACCAGTGATATGGAAATTGAAATTAAATCGAGTTTCTGCAAATTACAATTTCTTTTGTAAATAAAATTGAAATCCAAAGAAAATGTCTAAAAACGTTCACGAAATCTTCAATGAGAGGAAATAAAGCACGGTTCACGCCAAATTGGCACGCTTTGTTGTGGTCACCACGTAGCCCCTAGTCATAAGAATAACAAATTTTTTACTGGCCGTTACCGTTAGTTGATAAATTTTTCATATTAATTGATCGCAAGTTGGTGAATAGAAGCTGCAAATAGAAAATTGATTGTGAACAAATTTATTGAAAATTCATTCGAAACCCACTCCACACATTTGTGCATACTTTTCTCTTTTGTTCCTGAAGAAATTCTTCGAGTTATAGTGTTTTCAAATTATTCAGCTTCGAATTATAGAGATTCTACTGTATTATGATTATATTTTCAGTTTATAATCTGCTTCCGCAAATGCTTTGACAAAAATCTTCCATCCATTCCATTTAGCTTATAGTTAGTTCTATAGTTTGTTCTTTCGTTTTTATTTTGATCTTTAGTTTATTTTTTAGAATGTTTTTTTATTTTGGTTTTTTCTTGGTTGTTGGACTATAAGTTTGTTTTTTCAACAAATTCTGATTGTTAACAAAATAATAAAAAATACAAAACACAAAATTGTTTTAATGATTCAGCAGTATTTAGTTTAAACTTTAAATGATTTTTACACACAAAAAATTTTAAGTATTTTCTCAAGAAAATATCAGAAGTTTTTAAATTGTCGCTTTTTTAATACTGTAAACAGAGCAATCCAATAATCCATCGTGTTTGATGTATAACTTTGACATTCTAATAACAACAATTTCAAAACTACAAACTTAAATCTCATTAATTCGTATACTACAGTTTTTACACAGAAATCATGAATTTAATTATAATTTTTTCCAAATTAATTAGTGATGCACTGATTCGGGTTTTACGATTATAATTTTTTATAACCACCGGTTACGATTACGACTATTTGTTTTAAATTAATAACCAATATTTTCAGAATTTATTTGTTATATTTTATTCCAAAATACTTTATTCAAAAATTTAGTTATTACATTTGTGTAATTGAAGAGAAAAAGAGAAGAGGGTGAATTACAATTTTTCATGAGGTAATTATAAGACCGAGTTTGCACTAGGATATAAATTCAAAAGTCGACATTCTTCGCGTTAAGTTAACCTATTTCTTAGGCTAATTTATATGAGCGCTGCGTTAAAAAATCTTTTTGAGGGCACTGTTGCTGTGTGGAAATAATACACTATTTTTCCAATAGTCGAATGGATCAAGCTCACAGTTCAAATTCGGAACTCTCAAATAGGAGTCAACTTCTTCTTTCAGAGTATTGCCTGAAATATCAAAAAACGTTTGTTTTAAACATATTTTATTCATTAGTTAATTAATTAGTTGTTATAAGTTTTTCTTCAATTCTTTGCATCTTTACTTAATTTCCCTTTAATTCTAATTTTCTAAGTTTTTTTTTAACTGTAGACTTTTTACTTCCTGACTCTTATCTATATACATATGTATAAATGAAAGATGAAATAAAAATGACATACCCATTAGATTTGATATACACTGGCGGTCACAAAAACCGCACCACCCACCAATTTCAAGAAAATCGTGTAAAATGGGACTTAAACCTGATTTTGTTTTAGTGAATGTCATTTATTTTTATTTTTGCGAACAAAATGAACAAAATTGCAAAAGAAACATAATACATACACACAAATTTTATTACTTTTTAATTAAAACAAAAATATGGAAGAAATTTCACATTTTTGAGGGTATTGAATAAAAGTATGTAAAAATAAAAATATTTATTTTTTGAAGGTGTAAACTAAGATTAATTTGTTTCATAATAGAGACATAAGCAAAATTGTTTAGTTTGATGGTGCCCGTCTCTTAGCCTTTCTCATGGCCGTTATCTTGAATGGCATAGAGTCGACAAGCACTTTAAGGATATCATTCGTTATTTTTTTAATACTAAACTTTTTACAGAACTCCAACAAGGAAATTTTTTATTCTTTGGCATGTTTTGAGCAACTTTCCGTTTCATTATATGACAGAGGTGCCTTATCGGACTTAAACCGCGCGAGCTACCTGAACATTTCCGCCAGTAAATTCTAATATCATCGAAAACATTTTGAATCTGCAAACAAATAAGGATCAATAATCTAACTTTTTTACTATTTCTAAAGTTATCAAACATTAGGCATTAATTACTAACTAAACCTTGCCAATTTGGCGTGATAATATGCCGCAGAAGTCGTCTGGAAGAATAACATCATTAATGAACGAAAGCGTACCACAATTGGATTACCGCAATTGCTCCATAAATTTTTTGCCTTATTTTTGGGCATTCACAGTCTCTTCAATATAGTATAAGGGACCCATCCAAACTATCTGACTTTATGGGAATTTGACTATTTTCTCTACACAGTTAACCTTCTATTGCTTTATATCTGAGCAAGGCAAAGACCGAAGATTAAATGTGCATAAAAACTGAGTTTAATTTGCCCGATCATATAACTTTTCTCGAATCTGCCAGAGTTCAATTTCTGTAGTTTTTAGTCCATACCAGGCGATTTGTTTCCATACATTTCGTCAACAACGACTTTTTGGCTGATCGTCTCCCATACAGACCGAACTTTTGTTTCTTTCTGCTTAAGGTTTCGATATTTATATTCACGTTGTAATAGCTCTTTAGCTCGGTCCTTATTGTGACTGCACTTTCGAATCGATAATTTATGGTTCTCTTTCAGGTTATGCCATTTTCTCTCTTAGTTGTCTTCCATAGTCTTCTTGATCCTTTTGTCCTTTCAAGCGGGTAAAAAATTGCTTTTTTTCTGGATTAGTCCAACAGCAGTCGAATGCAGGCATCAGATTTCTTCAGATATTTAACTTTATGACACTCCTTGATACCTAAGAACAAAAATTTCGACGTTGTGGTGGTGCGACAATTGTTTATACTTTGCAGTTGTTTTCGGCACTTTTTCAAAAATTCTTCTTTTCGGCAAACAAGCGCAAAAAAAAATGGTACATTCCGCTTAAATACACTCTTAAAATATAAACAAGGGAATCTCTTTTACAAGGGAAGGGAAATTTGGGCAAAGTTAGGAAATATTACCGAAATTGCAGCAGTGTTGCAAGTGGTGCGGTTTTTGTGACCGCTAGTGTAGATTCGTTCTTAGTAGTTTCCTCCATTATCTCATGACAGAAACTCCAAATCTCTTTCTTTGTGTTTGCGGGTTATGGTATCTCGTAGAAAGGTCGTTACATACGCTTTCATCGCCCAATTGATTGTACAGAAGGTAGCTCACTTTTTCAGTCGAAAAATTCTACTTTTTTATCGTGGGTCAATATGTAAATGTTATTCGATTTTACCCCATCGAATCTTTTCAGAACTTCTTTTTTCTGAAAGTTCTGAAATCGTACTCTTCACAATGGTGTGCGAGCTTTCGTCATCATCCGACCCTACCTATTGACAATGTTGCGGAATTGCTACTCAGAATTTTTGTCACTTCCTGAAAGTGGTAAAATATTTTTGAAATATCGTTGATAATTATATACTGCTGGGTGTTGAGTTCGTAATTGCAGTTCAGGCTGGGTAGTACGGCCTGGATGGTGATGCGCTGCTCGTAAAAACAGGTCAGCATGTTGTATGTGGAGTTCCACCTGGTGTCTACGTCTTGAAAAAGAACATGTTTAGGAAAATTATATTCCGTTTGAGCCTTCTTAAGTCTTTTAAAAGCAAGAGTGGAGCGATTGAAATATCCAACGACTTTTCTTGAAATGTTTAATATTTTTTTTAATAGTTTTGTGCTCATATACACTGCATTTCAAAACTAATTAAAGCGTCTGCACCGCGTAAGATATATGCTCAAGGCATATGCCTTGGTCACTAAGTTTTTTGGTGGAGCTTTTCATATTTGTAGCATTATTGGTGACTATGGCAACTACCTTTTTTCCACTTCCCACTTTGTTAAATCATCGTATAAGTTTTGAGCAATCTTTTCACCTGAGTGTCTATCGCCCTCCAATGGAAAAACTTCCAAACATACCGACTTCATTTCAAAATTATTATTTATACTGTAATTTCGACCGTACGATTGCTGTTGATATCGTACACGCATTGGTTTTCAAATAAGTTCACAAGTGTTTTTTACACTTTAGGTGCGTTGGCCATCGCTACTTCCAATACGTTGTCATCTGCGTCAATAACGTTTTGGCTGGAGAGCTTCTCCTGATGAAATCTTTTTATATGAGCCCACATATTTGTGGTTGTAAAACCTTTGGCAACAGCATTTTTGCCAGCGCGTGAAATTTTTGTGGAGCAGTGCTTGCATTTCGTTATATTTATTTTATCGACACTTTTTTCAAAGTGTAACAATACATCACTTATTTTTTTTCTTGGAGCTCTGTGCAGGTCTCCCGATCCACATTTTCTGCGAAATCTCACCTTTCGATCAATGTTTAGATTTGTCATTAAAGTTTTTCAAAACCCGGCTAACAGTTTGACGGGACACTTTAACAGTTTTGACAATTTTTAGGTGACTCCATTTCGGATTTTGTTGAAAAACTTTCACAATGATTTTTCGAATTTCAGCTTGAGTACCCATTTTTAACAAACACTTTTGTGGAAATGAAAATAATATATTTTGGCTTCATCTGTCATTAAAACAAAAGACTATGATATGATATTTATCATTGAAAATGGCTTTATTGTTTTTCAAAATATTCTCCATGAAGATCAATAAACTTTGGCATGCGTTTGAACCAATTTTCGAAGCACTTTTTCCACTCCGAATGGGGTAAACACCAAAAACATCAACCTCTTCTTCAGGCGACGAAAAACGTTGACCTAGAATAAAAAGAAGTCATTGGGTGCCAAATTAGGACTGTTCGGCTGATGACCCATCAGTTCGATGTTTTGAGTGCTCAAAAAAGCTCTCGATTCCCCGAACACTTCTGGCAAACAAATTGTGGTGTACAATTCAGAATTGACTGTTGAGCAACGTATCTAATGGCACGGTGGGCACATGCCCAGTTTTTCCGAAATAACAAGCGACCATTTGCTTCGAAGCGCTTCGTGCGCGAACAACTTTTATTGGATTTGGCTCACTTTGGAAGACCCATACTGTCGATTGTTGTTTAGTTTCGGGATCATATGCATATATCCATGATTCGCCACCTGTTACGATCTTATAGACCTCTTTTGAAGCACCGCGATTGTATTTTTTCAACATTTCTTTGCACCAATCAATACGAGCGTTTTTTTTGGGCGATTGTCAAATTATGCGGTATTCAACGCGAACAACTCTTTTTGGCGGCCAAATGTTCATGTAATATTAAATGTATGCAAGTGGAACTAATGCCTAAACATGCCTCAATCTCATGATAAGTCACATGCAGATCTTGCAATATCAGTCCACGCGCAGCATCGATGTTTTCTGGCATAACAACCGATTATGGACGACCTTCACGAAATTCGTCCTGGAGCGAATTACGACCACGATTGAATTCCGAAAACCAGCGAAACACGGTGGCTGGGGATTGTGCTTCATCACCAAAAGTAGAAGAGAGTTGATCGGCTGACTGTTGTTGAGTTAATCCACGTCAGAAATCATAAAAAATCATCGCACGAAAATTTTCACGAATTAAATCCATTTTTTGGGCAGTGATGAATTTTTCAAGTCACTGTAAACAACACAAATAACACTCGTATGACAAAACGTTCTGACTACGTTTACCATTAAAAACGTTAAAATTTACGATGCTGATGTCAGATTTGACATATCTACACTGGTGTTGGCATATCTCAAAACTTAAGTAGCAACCCTCGTATAGCATGATATCTCCAGTGCCTCTAATGGTATGGTTTTCGAGGTCAGTGTGAGTTTGTTTGCTGGTTAGTTCTAGATTAGTATCATATTCACAGTTTGTGAATTGTCAGCTGATGGGAATAAGTAGGGAACTGATAGTGAGACGTGAGGGCCAGGTTAGGTTAGGTTGGAGTGGCTTTCGAGAGACACACTTAGGCCTGAACGGCTCATTGCGATACCACATAGTTGGACCTACAGTTTAACGCCGATTGCGAACTGCGGTGTGGCAATTTTCTATCGGCTTGATGGCTTTGCCATTACCAACCAATGTGTGTACTTGTACACTATCTTATAATTCTCATACACTTCATATTGATAGTGAATATAAGAAAGTTATGAAAACTAACCACCAGACGAAGACGGGAATCGAACCCGAACCTCCCAGATGAAAGTTTAGTGCACTACCCACTCGACTATCGAGGTCGTCGGGTGAAGTGTGGTGAGGGCCAAGTGTTAAAAAAAAATAGTTGCATCTAAATATCCAAGAATGAAATGGTTTAATGTGGTATAACAAAGCGTTGAATATGCGAATCTGGGAGCTACAGAAAGCAAGTACTGTAAGGTAGTTCACAGATAATATTGAATCAAAATATTTTATTACATCTAGAATTTTGCATAGCAGCATAACTTGCTTTTTCTAAATGATTGCATACTTGAGTTTATACACGTACGCATAAATTTTATTTATAAATAATTTCAATTAAGGTTGACCCAATTGTTCTAGACGATTTTTCTATTCGTGATTAGTTTTTGTTAGTGGCTTAACTTGTTCAATTTTTGGTTATTTGAGCGTGAAATATCAATTTCTAATTTATAAAAATGCGAAAATTTTTTTTTCATTAAAAAATTAGAAAATGAAAGTGGTTTTTTATTATTATTTAATTTGATAAGTGATGATAAACTACTATTTTATTTTTAAAATTTATTACTACCTATTTTTAGATTTTCTTGGCAACTACTGTACATTACATAATAAATTGTGTGTATACCTAAATTTATATGAATATATACATATGTTTGTATTTTGTAATTTTGTCAGAGTTTAATTTGTGCCTATTCGTTTTGCTACTTTTGCCTTCATTTCATTTCACTTTTAAATTGCACCTTATCAATTTGTTCCAATTTTCGTATCTTATTTTAAATTTAAACTTTCCACGCGCGTCTGTGTTCATTTGATAGAGTTAATTTCTTTTCTTTTATTGATTTTCTATACTATATTTTATACTTTTTTCTGGTTCGTGCAAGTATCTGGCGGTATTTTGATTGTGAATGAGAGGTATTTTTATTATGGGCTTGAAAAAAGTAATACATTTTATAGTAGATATTCTTGCAGTATTGTATGAATGCACCTGTTTGTATAATTTAATAATCTTTTAGAAGTTTTGATTTCAATGATTTTCATATAGGAAGAGATAAGTGATTTATACTTAGAAATTTGTAATTTTACTGATTAGCAAAAAATTTATAGGAAACAGAAAAAATGGGCATGCAGAGAACGTGACATGATCTGGTCACTAGAGTACTGATTGTACCACCAGATATATTCTATTTTAATTTTGATGGCTTAAGACTGATAAAGTACGATAATGTCAATCAAAATGAAGGTGTTCTAATATTGAAATTAGGTTTTTATTATTATTAGATAATAGGATGTGCACTGTGACTTAAAGATCTATTGAGCCCCACCAGGACTAATATAGTTAGTCCTAATCTCTGTTAAAAAGTTTAGTAATAGACCTACTTCTAGAAATTTCAACATTTCATCTGGTATAAGATAGTCACTTAAGTGTATCCTCCTGTTTATAAATTTTGGGCACTGAGCCAGAAGAACAACTTTTTATCCGAAATTCAGAAAGTCCTTGAATCTGGTAGTTGAAAATGCTGACTAAGAGGTTTATGGTGATACCTGTAGGTTGTGTCTGGAGGAACTGGAAACGGTGGCGCACTTACTGTGCCAATGCATAGCGTTGACGAGCAGAAGGTTGGCAATCTTGGTTCATCGATACGTTGATGAATCTGAGATTGGCCACCTGGCCTATAAGGATATGCTCGCGTTGACGCAAGATGCCAATACTCGGAGCATGCACGTTTACGAGTGCTTACAGTAGAGGCATCAGGCGGTAGAGGACGAAAAGGGACCCACCTGGGTCTGAATCGGCTAATCCCCGAACTAATAATAATAATAGAGGTTTATGGAATCACTGAGTCCGATTCTCTCCTCAAAATAAGAAATTTCAAAACGGCAGATTTAAGATGACGGCGATATTTTTTCATTTTTGGGGACGATATACTCGAATATGTAGTAAAAATTAAAAATTTTAGAAATCATCAAATCTGGCTGAAAACCTCTACTTGGTGGTTTTTGGAGTCGATAAACCCGAATATGTTTTTGAAAATGTAAAATGGTTAAATCACTGATAAAAAACCATAAACAACTATTGGGCCCTGCGGAAAATTAATATTTCGAAATTCAGGTGAAATTTATACTTTAGTCCAGATTTAAAAAGTGGTCAAACCGAGAAATTAAACAAAACGCGTGGTTTTTTCATCAAAATTTCTCGGAAACACATATAGATACAGAAAACGTGACTTTAACTACTTTCTTATTTTTATTTGCTAAATTTTTTTTTTTGCATAGTTGAATTCAGCTTTTAATAACGAATTCAACAATACAAAAAACTAATTCTCGATGAAATATGTACTTAGATACCTACATATTTTTTAAATCAGGACGGCAGTTAACCCATTATATGCATTTTTTTATTAAAGTTAACACTGCATGTGCAATTAAAAGTAACTAAAATAAATCAAAATATGCTAATTACTACGAACACACTTTGTTTTTTCAAGGCAGTCAATTTTATAGAGAATTAGATAACACACTTTTCATTTATTTTGGGACTTGCCATCCTTAATCTAATTTTTGCAAGGTAAACAAGAATATTAAAAAAAAATATTATTATTATTTTTAAAGTTTATACATATAATACAACTATTATGCAGTGGCACTGACTGCTATGGTCTTCGGCCAGAAAAAAATATTAAAAACAATACAATAATCTAAATTCTTACTTTGTATTTAATATTTTTTTGATCACATATTCGGGATTACTGAGCCTAAAAACCACAGAGTAAGTACTTTCAGCCAGATTTGATGACTTTTAAAAAATATCACCACCATCTTGAATCCACCATTTTATCAGGGACTAAGCGATCCCAAAAGTCTCTAAGTCAGTAATTTCAACCAAATTCTAAGACTTTCGGAATTTTGACTAAACAAGTGAGTCTCGTGGCTGGGTGGGTATGCTCTTGTCTATTACAGTTATACAGTTATAAAGTTGTACAGCAAAAATAGCAATCTCGGGAAATAATGAATCGGAAGTACGGAATATACGAACAATATGATAAATAGTCACTTCAGTAGATGCTTATTTTTTAACCGATTGTTCTGAAACTTTCGGAAACTAATATCTTAACGAAAACAATGATGTGTGCAAAAATTTAATTTATTTCGATGTAAAATAAGGGTGCCTCCTATACAAATATTTCACTTTTTGGCGATTTTTGACGGTTTTTTGTATGGGAGCTATGTCTAAAATTATTTTTTTCTGCAAATAAATATCAGATTCAATTTTTTCATGCCAAAAAACCCCTCGATACCAATTTTCACCGC
This sequence comes from Toxonevra muliebris, assembly GCA_963691655.1. NCBI lineage: Eukaryota > Metazoa > Arthropoda > Insecta > Diptera > Pallopteridae > Toxonevra > Toxonevra muliebris. The sequence continues at coordinate 114,433,010 of OY829326.1, read as the reverse complement.
AATAAGAAGAGGAACATGTAACTTTGTAGTATACCCCCAAACCAAAACTACAAAAAAAAATTTTGTATGAAACGCTGCTGATAGGGGAAAAAACGGTTATCACCACTGAATTCCTTGAACCCGAATTAGTTAGTAACGATATGTCTCCCGTCTGCTACAAAATTTTTTTTTTAAATTCGAGCACAGTGTAATCAATCATAGTAAATAATTTTATTTGTGATTTGAACATGAAACAAATTAATCCTAGTTTGAACCTTCAAAAATATTAATACCCACAAAATCGTGAACTTTCTTCAATATTTTTGTTTTAATTAAAAAGTATTGTAATTAGTATGTAAGTAGGTTCTCTCTTTTGCACTTTTGTTCTTAAAAATAAAAAAATACGTTCAATAAAACAAAATCAAGTTTAGCTCTCATTATAAACGATTTTCTTGATATTGGTCCGTGGTGCCCTTTTTATGGCCGCCAGTGTACTTTATCAAGACATTTCCACACCGGTTTAGAGTTCATCTGGAGTGATTTCAAAGCCTTGTACCCACCCATAGGCTCAGAATATTTTATCCTCGTCTCATAAATTCCTACTCCCGTACGTTCATCAGTAAGAGTCCCGTCTGTATACCAGGTTATCATTTGTTGGTGTATCTTATAGGTTTCAGATATACCTTCCTAATTCTTTTTTTTTACTTAGTTCAGTTCTAAATTTTTTGATGAAATTGAACTTCAGTATCATGTTAACATAACAAACTTCTTTCGGTTTAGGTAACATTCTGTCCCGAAATTTTCCTGCAGACACCCTAAAAATGGGCCTCTTCGCCTGTGCCTGAAAATAAAAGTGAAATTAGATGATGATATCTCTTTCTAAGAAAATAAATTCAAAACTGCATAAATATTCTCGAAGAATATGAATACAATAATAAATAGTTTAGAAATATGAATACTCTTTCAATTATAATGTAATGCAAAAAGGGATGGATGGAAGAATATTATTTCGATTACTTAAAAAATGTAGTTTTTATTCCATTTATAAAATCCATAGATACCTGCGGATTCAGAGTGGCAGTTTTAACCTAGAGTTTTTAGACACATGAACCCCAATTCTCAAAGCAAACATGCAGACTTAAAGAATAAATATTTTTAATGTCTTCACAATAATCAGGGTACAATATATTCAGTCATTAGGGACCTTGGGGAGGAGGAGATTCAGTTGGATCTGTTAGTGACAAGAGGAATGCTTAATTTTGCTATGTCATCGCCGTTTTTTAATTCATCTATTTAAAAATGTATAAAGTGTACAATTTAAGGCTCTATTTCCGTTAATTATACTTTCACGTTATGACATCAATAGTAAATTCGTTTTTCATTCAACATTTAAATTATTAAGTTAGTAATATTTACCTTTTAACTTAATTATCTCTTATCTAAGATATGTGTGTGTATAAAGATACGATTTAAAGGTTTCCGCTTTCTTCAACTTCTGTGAATATATAGTAAGCTCTATTATTTTGATATTTTTTCATTCATCCACGAAGTCCACCATCACACAATCTACTCGTATCAATCTCTCACTGTATCTACTTATCTACCCGTAAATTACAATGTAGGTGCTCTAATGTTGCCATTGCTGCCACTTGGGTATTGCGTCAAACATGAAATTAGCATTCAGACAATGTACGGGAGTTCTTGGATTCATTTGCCTTCAGGTGTTTGTACATACATATATTGCAAAATAACAATTCCAAATAAAATAAAAATAGAAACATAATAAATACATATGTCCAAAAAAAAAAAAAAAAAAAAAAAACAGAAAATAAAAGACAAAACATAAAATCGAAAATAAAAGAATGTCGAATGTATTGGAATGGTATGGAATGCAAAGTGAAAGGAGTTCTACAACTTCTTTTTCTACAGATTCTTTAGAAACTTTACTCATAAGCCAATGAATGGGAATGGAGGAGAGAATATTATGGAAAAGTATAGAAGCACGAAAAAACAAAAAATAATTATGTGACTGACTGACTAAAGAACAACTGGAAGAAGAAGAACAAGAAGTAGTAGAAGAATAATAATGGCAAGAAAACCACAATAAAGTATAAATGAATTGGCCAAAAACGTTGGTGGCATCTTAAAGACGTTATTTAAGTTAACTTGAGTTAAGTTGAGTTGGGTTCACATTCACAATAAGCTCTGAAATATGTACGTACGTTACGTGAATGACTACGATTGTTATATGCGAAGACTAATGGTATGTGCTTGAATAAATCTGCTGGTGGTAGTTGTGACTGGATTGTGATTCTTTTCTCTTTGGAGTTAAGTGACTTCATAAAGATTCAAGCTAACACATTTAAGCAGCACAAGTGATGTTCACGCGCCATCACATGGAACATGGTGCATATTAGCGGTGATATACTGTGTGAGTGTGTGTGTGTGTGTGTGATGAAAAACTAAAGTATTTACAAATATGTAGAGATGGCAAAGTTTCGTATTTATGAAAATAAGCTGAATATGATTACTGCAAATATTCTTTATATGTACGAATCAATGCCTCGTAGAAATTAAGAAGTTTTATAAATAAACTAGCTCCGCTGTCTGGTCTGCGGACAAAGTTTGGGTAATATGTTATTTTATCAACAAAAAAAAAAAAAACAAAAAACACCTTGATCCAGTAATGTCCAGATCCAGTTTTAGTAATGAAAAAAAGTAGTAGAGAAAGTATTAAAAAAGCCATTGTACAACATTTCAATACTGGACTGTACATATATGGTTTCAGAGATATACCGTACTATAAATGCTTCCTGAGATATCTTATAATGAATATTGAAGTCATATGGGAGGTACCACAGCCCTCACATTCCCCCCCTCCCCGCCCCCTTCCAATCCCACTAAAATCTTTTCCGTAGTATGGCATTGTCGAACAACGTCGTTGTACGAAATTTCAATACTTTATTGTGTATTGTTCGAGAGATATACTCAAATAAGGATATGATAGGAGATACCACGCCCACTTTTCCAAGCCTACCCTAATTTTTCCTACTACGATATGATAAATTATAGCATCAGAAACCTATTATAATGGCAATTACACCCGTTTTGATGAAGCTTATCTAGAGACACACTTGGGTTGACAGCAAAATATCTCGAAAAATATGAATTTTTTTAAACAGGAGACAATAGGAGAAATAGTTTAAAGTAAAAACTTCTTCATTGTTTAGAACGTTTAAGATCATTTCAAGGAAGGGTTAACTATTCGTTATGATAACTAGCAAATTTAAAGGAAGCATAAATTTTCCGAAAAAAACACAGCTATTATAAAAGACGTTGGTCCTGAATAAAAAACCCACGTACATTTTAATGTATGTAAATTCATGTGCGCGCCGTTCGAAGCCAGGCGACTTTAGTAGTAGCTGGTTTGTTATTATTTGAATATCTGGAAAACTATATCTCATCCCACTCTGAACACAATTTTCCTAACACATTAATAAAAATTTTCAGACCAAAAAAGTTAAAAAACAAAATGTGCAAGTTTGGAAAAATTCGATTTGTTTATAAAATTTCCAGAATTCATATATTTAATAACAAAAACAATTTTTTGTTCATATTTTTTCGATAAGTTTGTGCGATATACGTACTTTTATTAGTTGGAAATTTTTTCCTACAACGGTTAGTTTTGAGTAATTAGGGATTAAAACCGTCCCGTTTTTACAACTCCAAGACTTTAAAATATCGTAACTTGAAAATAAAAAACATCACATTGAAATAATAAAATACGTGTCGATTAATTTCTTTTGGTTGGAATTAAAATTTTAGTTGTAAATCTGACATGGAATCACCCATATATAAAAATGATATTTTTTTTTTTTTTTTAAATAGTGAAGTGGGTTAGGCTAGGTTAGGTTTGGAAGACGTGTGCGAACATATACAGGGTGACAATCGTAAAGTGACGCACATTTCAGCAGTTATTTTCAAAAGGACGTACTTCCATTAAGTACAATTAAGTGTTAACATTGCTGAATATATAAGCATTCATTTGAACCCCACCTCATTCAATATAACCTCCTTTAGCCTGCACACATGCCTTCAATCGATCTGGAAATCGTAGGACTGTTCGCCGCAGGACTTCCTGATCAATTTCAGTCCAGGCATTCTCTAATGAATTTGTCAGCGACTCCAGACTGTGGTGTTGAGATGCACAAGCCTTACTCTCTAAAATACTCCAAATAGAGTAGTCCATTGGATTCAAGTCTGGGGAGTATGGTGGCCATTCTTGAGATGTTATGAATCCAGAAAAATTGTCTTTTATCCATGTTTGCATTAATTTTGCCATGTGGGAAGGTGCAGAATCTTGCTGGAAAGTCCAGTTTCATTTCCAAATGTATCTTGGGCCCAGGGAAGAACATGTTCATTTAAAATGCTCCGATAAACAACCTGGTCAATTTTAACACCCTCTTCAGCGAATATTAGAGGGGTTCTGGCATTAGCGGAAACTCCAGCCCATAACGGAAGCTGGCTTTTGAACTCGGCCAACAGTCCTATTTTGTTGCGATGATGATGTTAGCCACATTCGGTCATTTTGCGCATTGAAATGTTGTTCAACCGTGAAAATTTTTTCATCTGTAAACAAGATATTTTCAACATTTTTTAACACGGAGGAGCGTAGCAACGCCTTGCATCTTTGCAGTCGCAAATCTTTCTTTTTTTGTGTCAGATCTTGAGCTTTTCGGAGCTTGTACGGCTTAAGATTAAGCTTTGATTTTGCAATGATTCGCACTGTTTCACGGTTTACTCCCACTTCCTTAGCGATTTTTCTCATTGAGCGCCTTGGATTTCGCTTGATTCGTTTATGAATTTTTTCTGTTAAACCAGTAGTGGCAACTGTTGAAAATTTTCTCCGGTCTCTATCTCCAAAACCCCCAGTTTCATTATATCGAATAATAGCTCGGTCTACCGTACGACTTGACAAATTTAAAGCCTTTGCAATTTGACGGCTACTATCATTTGCCAAATGAAATTTAATAATTTCACGACGAATATTTTCCTTGTCCATTTTTATGGAAATTTCAAAATGTAATAACAAAAATTCAAATGAAATTAAAAGCAAAGCCAATGATGAATGAATTTGCTTTTTAAATTAAAGTAACGGTAAATGGCAAAGCTTGCTGCAGAGTATTAAACTTGCGTCACTTTACAATTGTCACCCTGTATATATACATATATATATATGTAACCACACTTCCAGTCGGAGACTTGTCCATTGCGATTGCCTTCATTTAATTGCCAGGAGAAGACACGTCTCTAACCACGGTTTCCGTCAGCAGTCCACTTAATGTCTTTATTGAACCATTTGGTTATCCGAATGAAGGTAAGGCGGTCCGCTAGTTCCACTTTCGTTATCTCTGTTAGACTATTGATAAAGCACGACCCCAAACATTGGTGTCTACTCATCTGCAGCCTTGGACATTAACATAGAAAGTGAAGAATCGATTCTGTCTCTGCTTCATCATGACAACTTCTGTATAGTCTGCCCGTTGGAATACCCCATCATTGGAGCATTAGTGCAATAGCACAATATCCAGTTATGACTCCTGTGAGCAGACGTACTGTAGATTTGTTGTGCCCTAAGAGGGCATTTGTATTCTTCCTATCTAACCTTGGCCATAAGGACCGTGAAACTATACAGTCATCTAGGTTAGTCCAAGCGTCATTTGACACCGCTATGGTGTACTCGTCTCTTCTCCTAAATAGTTCACACATCAGAGATTAGAGGTATCCGCCTTGTTTATGTCCATATTAGAGCCCCTTCTGGCCATTTCATCTACTATTTCGTTCCCTTCAATATTGCTATGTCCTGGAACTCAGCAGAGAGTGACCTTGTGGTGCTCAATGGCCATCAGTGAAGCACGATATTTCTTTATAATCTCTGATTTAACTATTTTGGATTCTATTCTTCATTGCAGCCTGACTCTCAATAAAGATAGTGATATTCGAAGTCCGAATTGTACTGTCTTGTAGAAGTCTAGCTGCTTTCTCAAAAGCAAAAATCTCTGCCTGAAAAACGCTGCAGCTGTCAGGATAACGATACGACCGCCTTAGTTGAAGGTTTTCGGAGTAAAGACCAGCTCCAGTTCCATTCTCCATCTTTGAGCCATGCTAATACCATCATTACCTGTTACCAAGCCGGACTGGTGAAGTATATATTCATTTTAAATTCAGCAGCAATCAATAGCATGGATATTGGTGACATTGTTGAAGATACTGTTTTGGACCTAACAGTTCAATCAATGCCATCCGATGCCATGATACAATACCAGCAATTCCAGTTTTAAAACAACGCCATACAATACAAATTTCAGAAGCCCAAACTTGGTTTTTGCCGGGACCTGGGCCTGGAGTTGATTATAAGCGCATTTTCACTGATGACTTTAAAACAGTATACGGAGTCTTCATTGAAAATTATGGAGTGCACCTTCACTTCTCCCTTGAGTTGTTTGCTCTTGTTTTACAAGCAAAAATTTTTGCGATCATCAAGGCAATGGAGAGAAACTACCATTATCATGGTTCATAGAGTATCTGTGTATTTAATAACAGTCACGATGCGTTTGCTCCTCCTTGCTTAATCATTCAACCACATCTAAGCTGGTAAATCGGGGCTTGATTGTGTTGGAAAACACAAAAGCCTGCTGTTGATATGGATTCCTGGACACTCAGGAATTTCAGGAAATGAATCTGCTGAACTTCTGGCCAGAAAGGATTCGAAAACTGGTTTCTAGGGCCCAGATCCTATTTTTTTGTTTGTTTTTTTTTTTTTTGTGGGCACACTTCTTAACTTCATTACTACGAAATCAACACCCATCTCAATCTCATATATACATAGAAATCTATTCTCTGAGCGTTACAATGAGTTGCTGACGTGTGATAATTGTTTGTATAATAAATAAAGAAAGAGTTCACTAACATAATTTTAGACTCTTTTATTAGATTAGCATTGTTTTGTCCGTTTTTTCACCCTGGTTTGCTAAATTTCTTTTATATTATAAATCAGTGAATCGAGATAATGCAGACAAACGAAAATAGATTCTAATAAATACATATACCATGTATGTTTTAAGGTTCTAGCTTAACCCGTTTTTCAGATATGGGTGAGTAAACTACAGTAATAATCGATGCATTTTTATTGCGCGCAACTGTGGATAAGCTTCAAACCTTTTCTATTTCTTTTTAATGAAGATTTAATGGTGAAGATGATTTGAATATAAGTAATGTCATGGAGTCTTTATAATCAACACGTGCATATCATACATGAATACTTTTACTAAAGATTTTGTTTGTTATTCATTAAATTTATGTATATTTTGTTTATTAATCTTCAGGATGTACTTAATGCACGTTTGGACAAGCGTGTTGATGCGATGTTAGAACAAGGCTTACTAAATGAGATACGCGTCTTTCATAACGAGCACAAATATGATAAAAGGTAAATAAACTAGCAAAATCAAAACCAAAAGAAAAAAAAACAAAAAAGAATACATAAGCTTAAAAACGATTAATCATTTTAATCACTTTTAAATCTAATAATTTTGTTCCAAAAAAAAAAAAAAAAATATCAAAACGAAAACCAACAAAAAATTCGCTCACATTCTCCATCTCCATTCAGCGCTGACAATTCATACACCAGGGGGGTACTTCAAACAATCGGCTTCAAAGAATTCATACCATATTTGGAGCAATTTAATGCGGCAAATGATCAGAAAATTGAAGAGTACTTGCGATTGAATGCGTATAAAATGCCAACAGAAGGTAATATGAAATACATACTCTATTCATCAATCTATCTATCTATTTGTACATACTCTACATACTCATAAATATATATGCATATATGTATATCCATCAACGAGTAGTAGGTACATTTGAAATTCTCTTCGTCATCTTTGATATTCTGAATAGTAATAATAAATCTAATTTTCCCACACACTTTCACACCGGTTGTTGATTCTCCTACATTATAATTCATACATGTTTCATTTTTTTTTGTTTTTTTTTTGCCACTACCTGCTGCTGCCCCCTTTTCTTTCCATCACACGCTTTACATATGTAGAACACTTCAAATCTAACAACAATGACACTACTAAGAAGAATAAATCGAAAAGTTCAATAAACGACCCCAACAATGCCGGCTCAACAGCAATTGAACAACAGCAACAACAAGAACAAGAACAAAAAGAACTGGTGGTGCTGCCCCCCGGCTTGGAGCAATTGAATGATTGCTTGAATGAGCTAAAACTAGTCACACGACGCTACTCGAAAAAACAAATCAAATGGATTAATAATCGTTTTTTGGCCAGTAAGGATCGTCAAGTGCCCGATTTATATGAGCTAGACACGAGCGATGTGAGCAAGTGGCATGAAGCGGTTTACAAACGTGCTGAAATGGTCATTGATTGCTATCGCAATGGACAAGTATGCGAAGTGGAAGCGATGGCAAAACGTCAACATCCGGGAGCAGATCTCAATGAAGAGGTTCGTATACATAAATATGTAATACATGCGTTGTTATTGTATTTTTTTTTGTATTTTTTTGTTCACATAGACAAGCAACTTCTGTGAAATATGTCAACGTCATTTCATCGGCGAGTATCAATGGCAATTGCATATAAAGTCAAACAAACACAAAAAACGCAAAGAGAGTCGCAGAAAGAAAGAGAAAGAAGAAATACAGCAACAGGAACAAATGCAGTTGAAAACTGACACAAAGTCGGAATAATTGAACGCTCGAAATGAAATTTGTTTAGTTTATTGTTGAATAAAGTTTTCGCCAAATTCGAAATTGGAATTTTTAAATTTTTAATTCCAGATCGAATGACCAGGAAAGAAATGCCGTTTCAAAATTAACAGCCACTGAATATTGGTTCTACCATATTCATGGAAGAAATATAGTTGTGCTATAGACAAATACATTCAATTCAACTTGTATGAACAGAAGAGAGTTAGTGAACCTATCTAGCAGTCAAACAGTGTCATCAGAGTCCTGAAGTCTTAACTAGTATGGGAATGTTTAACGAAAAATAATTAACTTGGCTGAAAAAACAATATCACTCTTTATTGGATTTCAGCTAATCTTCTAACCCTCTAATTCAGGCCATTTGAATCATTTAGTGCTTTTCAGGAAGCTTATTCAGTGTACGTATGTGAATCAGATCTGGGCATTCGCACTAAAGATGAGTTACAGTTTCCTGCTCTTGCACGTTACCACAGCTCCTGCAGTGGTCTTTCAGCATGTCTTCCAACGGCGTAATACTCTATGCAATACTAATTAAATTCCTATTAGTTTGCATCAGATTATTCGTACGTCGACTTTACAGCTTAGGCCAAATGAATCTCGTGGTTTTGCAAGTGGTTTCCATTTCCGACTTTCGTTCGTTTATTTTATTGCATGCAAAGTTAACCTTAGTTTACAAGTTACCATAGGGACGCCTATGCACTCCCTATCAGATGTGATTTGCAATAGCGTTCCTTTTCTAGCTGATCCGTTGGAAGTTTCGTCCTCGGTATACCTATGTGACCCGGCACCCAAATTAGGCGCAGATCAAGCTGTTTGGAAATCTCGTCAAAATGCGCTTTACAGTCAAGGGCTACTTCAGAAGTAAGATCGACTGATTCAAAGGATTTTATAGCTGCCTGACTATCGGTAAAGATAAATATATCGTTTTTGGATGCCACGCTATACCTAAGCCAGGACGTGATTTCCTTGATTGCCATGACCTCTGCTTCAAATACGCTGCAGTGATTGGGCAAGCCGTTCGGCTTAGACCCATTTGTGTAGAAATGGATTGAATCCTTTTGAAATCGCTCTTCATGCCCCATTCCCGTCTGTCAGGAATAAGAGAATCTAACATGTCGTTAAAGATTGGTTTCGCAAGGATATAATCAATTGTTTTTGGTACGAAACTTTAGTTTATATTTAGATATCGGCTTACTAGACCATGATTTTAGATGCAGAAAATTAAAAAAAAAATTTCATCATTTACTCAACGTTCGGTCCCGCTTCGGTGGCATCATCAGGAATGTGTTTAATGATTTAGAATCGTGGAATGTTCTGACGAGCCCGTTTACCATCCCGAGAGACAATTTAGTCTCAGGGGAGTACTGGCTGTACATTGCTTACCATAAATGTCAAGAGGTAGCAGGTGAAGTATGATATTCATGGACTTGGTGGCCGAAATTCTCAGTGCACTAGTGATGCAGAGTGAAGCAGTTCTTTGGATTTTCAAAAGCATGTTCATAGGAATTGCATTGTCCAAACCGTTCACCAGACCGCAACACCATATATCAAAAGCGATCTGACTGTAGAAGTGTATACACTTCTAGTGGACTACGTGTGGCTACATAACCCATTTGTTTCCTAGTAGTTTCCGAGTAGAGCCCTATAATTGCTTTATGTACCCGTAATCGGGTATTATGCTTTTTGCCAAGTTTTTTATCTTAAATGAATTTTTTATCTAAATATCTTGCTTCTTCTTGGAGAACTTGCCTTGTGCCTTTGAGTAATAGTGGAATAAACGGTGGTGTTTTCCACTTTCTAGTAAAGAGGGCGAGTTCGTTTTTTTTTTACATAATATCCCGTAGTGTTCTCTGGAATTTACCCGATATAGCAATAGCTATATCATCTGCATAGGCAATCACTTTGCAACCAGTTCCCTCAAGAGATAAAAGTTGTCTATTGACAACTAATATCAAAAAAAAGGTGAGAGCACACCTGATTGCGGGGTGCGCCTGTGAGCATAACTTGCTATGAAAGAGCTCCCCAATTTCGACATGATAACTCTCCTCGTGAGTAAATAGTGCATCAGTTTCCTCAAAGGAGCTTTCATCTCATGGGTGTCGAGTGCATGGATGACCGCTTCAGGAATAAGTTTATTGAAAGTCCCCTCGATATCGAGAACGGCCATCAAAGTGTATTCCTAGAATTAAGGAGCCCTTTCAATAGTAAAAACTAGAGAATTTAGGGGCGTTTCAACCAATTTACCCTTACAGTATGCGTGTTGTGACTGTGGTAATGCCGAATAAATGTGCGCAACAGTCTTTCCAGAGTTTGAGAAGAAATTATGACAAACTTATTGATTTAAGGTCTTTGGGTTTACTTTGTGAGCATTTCCCTATTTTAGGAATAAAGGTTACATTCAAAACAGTCTAAAACATGCCATAAATATCGTTTCTAACCAAGGAAAAATAATTCCAAAAACAGTTTGTAATTCAGCAGGTATAAGGTCATCTGATCCTGGGGACTTAAGTGGCTTAAAGCTGTGAGTTGCCCACAGAATTTTATTCTTACCAATGGCAATATGACCGAAGGAGCTGCTAGAAACTGTCTCAGTGGTAGGCGCATGGTTATCCTTGGAGCAACCCAGAAAGTGGGTATCGAATAGCAGCTACAATGATTCCTCGCTACCGGTAGTCCAGTTCCCGTCCGCTTTTTGGAAGAACGAAGATTAGTAGAAAGGATCGTCCTAAGCCGCGTGGTCTCCAAAAATTTACTTATGCTTCCGCAGAAGTTTTTCCAGGAGTTACGTTGGGCTTTACGAGTCTTTCTTATACACTTTGAGAAGTCCAGTTTTGTAGGAAGTCCAGTCGTCAATTGTCCTACTGGACTTAGCTGTGTTGAAAGTCTTACGACAGTTCAGCTTTAGGGTGCTGAGTTTTGTAAACCCGCTAACAGCAAGTCAGCAGCTCTCAGTACCGTTCTTAAAAGAAACAGTGATCACATCAATCAACTTATCGAGTTCATGTCCACCTAAAAGCTGCTCAACTTCAATTGAGCTGAATAAGTGGTTTATAGTACCCTTAAACAACTGCCAGTCGGTCTTCTTACAATTTCTGAAAACCTGCATTTCAAGCGGCTGTAGCTCGAGAACAAATCGTATATAAGGGTGTTCAGAGAAGGAGTTTTCATTGAAAATTCTCCAATCTCAAACCTGGTTCTGATTAGTTAGAACTTTAAAATATTCCAGAAAAGGCTAAAAAAAATTTCAATATCTCCCATCTGGGCCGATGGAAATGAATAATTCCGCTATGAGGACACAATTTCCAAGATATTGAGAATTAAACATTGCTGCATGCAACATTGACATTGGAAATCTTGAAAAGGTGAGTGGTGAAATATTTTCGACGTTAAAAAATTCAGGCAGTTAATCAAAAATCCTCTTTTTAATTAAGTAAGCCTTTCAGAAAATGATATAAAACTCAATAATTTTATTTATTTATAATAATAATAATAATTATTACTTTATTTTATAATATATTGTCAATTCAGTACAATTTTTTGTCAGTTTATAATAATTTATCTTTAAGTTTTCAATTGCTTGCTTCTTTTTTTTAAATGCATATAATAATATTAATTAAAATATGTTGGATTGCAATCAAAACAACCAAAAAAAAAACAATAACTTAAAATACATAAAAAATTAAGGGATTTCAAAATTACATATATTATATATTTCATAAATACTAAAACCTGTTTCTAAAATATTATTTAACACATTAAATATAAGTAAGTAATAAATTTATGGCAATACGTTTTTTAAAATTTTTTTATTGTCTGTCAACATCAATAACAATTGAATTAATAAATATTTATTTTTTTCTTTTTTTAATTTTTTATATAATAGTTACTTTTGTAATGGTAATAGTAATACATAGTTATACACATTTAAAACACATAAATATATTATTAAATATAATAAAATTGCTTAGAAATTAATTTTTGATTTTTATTGGGGGAGGATTTTATTGTTACACGAAAGTGCATTTGTACATAAATGCATAAATATTTATTTACTGCAATTTTTAGTTAGTTTAATTATTCATTTATATTTATATTGTTTTTTATTATAGTAATGAACGGTTTCGATTTTCTTCCTTAGATTCTTCTTTTCTAGTTTGATGTTTTTTGAATCACGTGATAAAGTTAACACATTTATAAAGTACAATTTAATTTATCGCTGCATTTTCTTAACGATTAATTTATATTTATGTATGTAACAATTGAAATTTATAAACAGAATTGATATTTTTATTTAAAACATGTAAAAAAAATTAATTTATTTAGAATTTTTTGGCTTTAAACCAATAATACGAAGTTCACAGAATTTTAAGAAAATTATTATTATTTATTTAATCCTAAAATAAATTTTAAAACTAACTTAAAGTTAAGCACTAGCTGCCAGGGCTATCAGCTTTATGAAAATTAATTAAGTGTATGTAAGTCAAAATGTAATACAATAAAATAAATATTTTATTTAGCAGACCTTAATAGTATTAAATAAGTAGTTCCAAAATTGAACAAGATTTCTCATCCTTTAATTTTTGATTTCTCACGCTTTAATTTGCTGTGTTCAACTTTCATTATTTACCAGACTTCGAGAATTTTTAAAAGCGATTTCAAACCTGGCACTTCCACCATTAACCATTTATTCATACTGAGCTAAAAATAACACGTTACTTCATGATTTCTTCAATCACATTATAATACAATAGCGCTTCTGAATGGATAATGTTGAGTGAAAGGAAAACAGCGTTCCGGTTAAGAAAAAACATTGACGCGTTAATTGGCCTGGTACCGCTGCTCATTTTCATTTAGAAAACAGCCGAAAATACTTTCCTGAGGCTGCAAATCTCGTCAAGTCTGTTAAAAGTCAGCTGTGGTCATATTAGCATGCTTAACGAAATTCCCAACACTCTAACCTGTGCTGTATTGAATTATATGATAGGGATCTATGTTTCGGCAGGAAATTCAACATTTTTTTTCCTTCCACGCCCGATTGGGATGTCCAATGCCCTGACTTCGATCCCTATGCCTCTCAATTGGTATACAGACGGCTCGAAGATGGATTGTGGGTCTGGTGCTGGTATTGCAGGACCCAATACTAGAATCTGGACATTTAGCCCAGTGTTTTTCAAGCTGAAATATACGCTATTTAGGGCGGTGCTAGTTTAAGGGTGTAAAAGACGCAGATATTGTAATTATTTCAGACAGCCAGGCGGCTCTCTTAGCTCCCTTTTCATGGAGTTTTTCCTGAAAACTGGAGAAAAAATACCTTGAGAGTCTTCAGTACCTGGCCATAGTAACATTGATGGTAATGAGGCTGCCGATGAACTGGCTAGAAAGGGTTCATCGACCATACACATGGGTCCTTCTTCGTTCTGTGGAGTCGGCTGAGCCTCAATCAAAATCAATCGTTGAGAAGTGGTCTAAGGTAATATGGCTAGATTATTGGAAGTCTATCTCAGGTTTAAGACAGGCAAAAGCGCTTATCGTTCCGCTTGCCCACAATCCATCTCATCTCTTACTCCAAATCCAACCTTAGGCTGCTGGTGGGCTATATGTTTGGGCACTATGTGCTCAGATATCACTTAAACAAAATAGGTATGTCCAATGAGACAGAGTGCCGTCTTTGTCTAGAAGATGACGAAACGACGGATCACATCCTGTGCGAATGTCCGGCTTTGACTCATCCCAGAGGGGGACTTTTTGGCACAGAAGAAGGTAGCAGTGCCTGCCTATTTGGACTGCCCTCGTAAACTCATAATATTATATTATAATATGCATATGATAGTAGAAAGGTAGATAGAGATAGATTAGAAAGGGTGTGATGTACTTCGGCCTTAAGAGATCTATTGTACCCTCGATAGTAACCTGTTTAAAGGTTGTACGATAAGCCAATTTCAGCAACTGATGTGGCTTTAAGGCTGTGATATCCCCACTACTTAGGTGGTAATGCCCCACGTATCTCTTCCTCCTGCGAGTGAGTGCCTCGCAGTGCATTAGGATGTGTACGGATGTTTCCTTGTCTTCTTTACAGAATCTACAAGTGCTGTTCTGACTTAACCCTAGGTTTTTCATATGCTTCCCCAGTTTGCAATGCCCAGTTGACTTTTATTTAACTTAAGACAGAGAGTTGCTGTGCTGGGATCAAACTTCCCAATTAGCAGCTTTGACTGTTTTAGCTTTGGGAGGAGTGCCCTGTAGGATGACCTGATATTTTGTTCCTCTTCTTTTAGTGTGCCTTTTAAGGTTTGAATTCCTATACCTAACAACGGTTCTGGACCAATGAAGGTCTTGACCGCAGCGTTCCTTGCCAGGTAGTCGGCTACTTCATTACCGTAAATACCTGTATGTCCGGGTAGCCAGAATAGGGTTACCTTAATGTATTTAGGAACTCTTGGCATTCCCATACTTATTTTGAGGTGATCTCAACTGAATCTAGTGCTCTGATAGCAGCTTGACTATCGGATTATATTACTATTTTTTGCTTTTTGTACCCAAGTTCGAGGTTGAACTGTGCACAGAGCCGTATGGCAAGAATCTCTGCTTGAAAGATGCTTGAAGTTCTTCCCATTGACTCCGAGTGTTTGGTTTTTGGACCATACACCCCTGCACCAGTTCCTTCGTCCGCTCTCGATACGTTGATAGTAGAAAACGTAGAAAAGGAAATCCTTGTCTATATTTGAAAGACTAGGTTCAGCGTACAGAAAAATTTTGGTAAGCAATTACTACCCTGAAAATTGTGAAGACATCTATCCACCAATCTACTACTACTACTAAATTTAGTGTTATGCCATGGACACAAATTTCAAATGAAGAACTTTGGAGAAATAGAAATAAAGCAAAGGTAAAGTCTGCTAGGTCTTTCGAAAGGAAAAATTATCCCATCAATTGGAGTCCAAGCAATCATTCATTTACGTATGCATTTTGTGATTAGTTTTCAGTCAATATATACAAATTCATTCTAAAACATAAATAAATAAAATTACATTAATTTATATGTAGATAAATGCTGATTGCAAAATTTAATTATTTAAATGCAAACTTAAATGCGTAGAAAATAAATCACACATAATTCTTATTTCGATTTGTAACTTAGAATAAATATCATAAATTTCACTATTATTTAATGTATATGGTATTCCATAATTTCGCTAAAAAAAAAAAAATTAAGAGAAATGGCTAAATTTGTAATAATTATATCACAATAAGTAAATATATTTCAGGTTTTTAAGCATGTTTGTTCTAACAATAAATTATTACAGTGCAGAATTTTCACTTTGAAAACGTAAACGAGTCAATGAAATTTCAATAAATGGAATTTTATTCAATGCCAAGTTACGTTGTTATGATATTTTTATTGTCATCAATTTTTTTTTTTTTTTTTATAATTTAATTTAAATATAATTTAATTATTGCATTTATTAATATTATCATATTTTTTTATTTATTGTCGCATATACGATTATAATAATACTACGTATAGTCATTTTTATTGTTCATAAGACAATTTTAAGCGCTTAGTAAGCAAAACTTAAAATTTTAAATAAAAAAATCCACCGATTATTCCAAAACTTCATTTACCACATGCTACATACATGCATTTGCGATATGTTTGCTATCTCTACTCTTATTTTCTTTTTTCAACCAACAATTGAAATAGGATATGTTATTTCCATAGTATACGATACTATTTCATTTTTTTTTTTGTTCACATAAGTTCTCAAATTTTTTCTATTTTTTATGCAAAAGAATTTCACAAACAACAATTATAAATAACAAAAATAAAAGGAAAATGTATGCAAATTTTAAGCAAAATATTTGAATTTTTGCATTTTGTTTAATAATATTTGGTTAAATAAGCAAATAGCAACATGCCACATAAGATTTCATAATTAAAAAGAAATTCATATGGATACATAGATATTAATGAACGTTCTTTTCAACTGAGCACATGTATTATAACTGAAATTTTATATTCTTGCATTTGCTTAGAATAATTAGAATTATTAATGAAGTTCTAGATCAAGTGCATATGGTCTTGCATCATTGCAAATGTAAAAGATTTCTTTGCCTTGCTGTATCCCAACATTAAATTTCTACAAGGCTCAATTAAATGATCAGATAAATCGATTCTTTTGAAAATTAATAGAAAGAGAAATACAAAAAATACTTTATTTTTTCGTTTGCATACTTTTAGGATATAATTTTTTTTATCGATTCAAAATTTTTGATTGTTGTAAAGGGGCGTTCACATACTACGTAACGCGAGCGGGGGGCGGAAGGCGGACGGACAATTTGTTACGATGTGTTGCATGGAGGGGGGAAGAAGGTTACCAATTGCGTCACGTAACGCCAATTTAATTTTATTACACTAGTTTATAAAATTAAATTTTTTTTATGTGCATTCGATGACAGGTGGATTTTTTAAGGGTTTCCCGCTAAATTCAACGATCAAGGTTGAAATTTTTTATGGATCAGTTTTTGAGATATTGCAATTTTTAATTCTTCGACTCTTTTACAGTTTAAAAATCATATCTCGAGCTAAAAATGTGCGTTCGTTCTTGATACCAAATGAAAGGTAATGAGATGGTAAACATATCTAACCGGATCTTTAATTCCAAGCATCCAAACTATTTCTAACATATACTAATAATATGAAAACACAAAAAAAAAAATGTAGAGAATGTATTTGCAAGCGATTAAATTTTAACTGTGGAGGTGGTGGTAAATTTTACCCCACCTTGTGGAATAAAGTGCCAGTTTTGTTGAACTTAAAAAAAAAGTTTTCAAATTTTAGATTTATTTTAATTAAAAATGTTATTAGCTTGTTTTCAAAGAACAAATAATTATCAAGTAACCTTTTTTTTTCTAAAATTTTTTAATAAATTCAACTCCATAGTTAAAGGTTAAACTGAATTAATTAACAGAAAATGTGGGATTTGGATTTATTTATTCAATCGCTCATAACTTTGACATTTTTCAGTCAATTTTCTTCTGGTTATTCTTATCTTATTTTTTGCTTAAAAGTATCAGCTTTGCGTACATGAAGGGAAACCTGACATTTTCTCCAATATCTTTTTCCGAGGACATAGTATCAGCTGTACAATTTGATTTTTAAAATCTGGCCTATTTTCATCGATATCTTGAAATGCTTAACTTATAAAAATCCGATTTGAAATATTTATTACGTTTGCATTATGACCAGGGAGGAAGGGGGGATAAAAATTGTTCAGAAATTGTGTTACGTAGTATGTGAACGGCCCATAAAAATGCAAGAACTAAAACTTAGATTTTGACACTGAGTCTGAATGTGACTGCAGAAATTTTCTATAATGAAAGGATTCCGAGATATTATAACCTTATATAGTTTCGCACTTTTAACCTTTTAATGTGAATAATACATGCATACACATAAATATATATGCACACTAAATAAATGCAAGTTTTAAATTTGATTCAACTTCTCGCTTTTATTTATATTATTTTTTTATTCAGTGGTATTATCTGACCCAAAACTAGTTTTTGAGTATTTTTGCCAGTTTCAACGGTTTTTTCCACGTAGTTTAATTTTCAAACTTAGGAAATCTGAAATTTTCGCAAAATTACTTCGAAAACAGAAATTTGAGGCCAAATATCAAAAACAAACCGTTTTCTAGGGTACTAAGACTCTATGAAATAAAGTTTATGAAAAATCGAAAATTAAAAAAACATCGTTTTTGAAGAATTTTTCGGTTCAGATTTCAAATTTCGCGTAAACCTTATGTGAGGAAAAAGCTGTGAGAATCATTCTACGCAGTCACAAAGTACCTCAAATTACTCGAAAACTGTGGTTTGTACAAAAATTATGTTTTCAGATTCGTGTTAAGCAACGAACGTGGCCAAAGAAATACTTATAAAGTTCTTTTTTATTGTACAGAGATTTCAAATTGAAATTCAATATCGTTTCTACAATTTTTTTACTCATTTAAAACAAAAGCTGATATTTGTTTTACGGTGTTATAGCATATAAGTATAATCAAATATTGTCAGGTTTTGTAAAAATCACTCAGGGGCAAATAGACCTTCTGAATATGTCTCATTTGATTTTAAAGGTATACTTGAATGAAACCTACAAAGGATTCTTGAAATTTAATTTTTATGAAATCTAATCATGAAATTTTACAGTCTTTTATGACAGCTATTGCATGTAATTTTATATTTAGAGATGTGAAACTTTCATTTTAAATACGTATATTTGACAAATGATTCTGTTTTTTTTTTATATTCGGTGGCTATTTTTGTATGTATGTGTACTTTTTTGTTTTTATATTTAACAATTATTATTGTCATTTCTTCTTTAAATATATTTACAATACATAATTAAGGTTTATATATATATATGTTTATTTATAATTTTTACTATATTACATAGTACACTCTGTTGCAAAATCTAAGAACATAATTTTGAAACATAGTTCAATTTCCAAAAAATTATTTGACTTTTTCTTGTACTTTCTTCTTAACTATTCGATTTTGATGAGATTATTTAGAACAGCGGTTCTCAACTGTTTTCGTCCTGCGCCCCCTTTTTCGAATTAGTGCCAAGCCTGCGCCTCACTCGCTTTGATTTTCACACAACATTTTTTGTACCGGTTCACTATTTATAAATTAAATCATATCCGCCTGGGAAAATATCTAGTTGCTGTCTACTTTGGAGGAGACTCTGGTTAGTCTGTGTTAAGGATAAACTAAACTAGTAAACTTATCTAGTAGTTGAATAGTTTCTCGTGAGGAAAACTAGGATGGTGAAGTTTTAGTGAGGTTGTAGTTGGAATATCACTAGCAAAAACTAACCAATTAATGCATTTTCTGAAGTGATTCTTTATGTCAAAGTTTATGTGAAATGCAATCAAGAAACCCACTAAAAAAAATGTAGGAAAAGAAGGAGACAAGAATGACGGTAAGCTAGATAGTTCCAAATGCAGATGTTTTTCTATCTAAAATTATTTTGAGTGAATAATGATGTTTTTAAATATTTGTATTATCTTCCAAGAGCGTATAAAAAGCTTTTCAAATAATTAATATTTTAACACAAAAAATGGTATTTCACATTCGATTTAATTTTTTTAATAAATATTTTCGCGGTTAAAGTCAGAAATTTAAAATGTGAAACTAAAAAGTGCATATTTTAGCACATAATATTATGATTACAATGCATTACTGAGTACGCAAATATTTGTTTATTGAAATGTCTCCGCACCTCCCTAGGGGGGCGCGCCCCACTACTTGAGAACCACTGATTTAGAAGGAAACTATAGCTATGTAGATATATGAATTAATATTCACTGTTGCATGCAACAGGAACTGGAATTAAAAAAGTGCGAATAGCTGTGTATTTGAATATCAGCCACTGGTAGAAGGAGCTTAATCCAATATCTACGACTAAGCTTTAGTTTTTCACTGCAATTTAAAAGCAGTAATTGCTAGTTGCTCATCACTACTCTAATAATATATTTGTATACAAGATTTTTATGAAAGATTTAAAAATGATTCCAGTTGAAAATTAGTAATAATGGGTATAGTAACTGTGATCGAACGATAATGTTCCATAACTCCAAGTAGAGTTCAATATTTGAACCATTTGTACATATGCCATATCTAAAATGTCCGCGGTCTTAAACATTTGCAATAGGGTGTAAATGCAAATGTGTATATTGCTATATTTATTTATATATGCCCTTTTGAATATACTATACATAGTTAATACTTTTTTTTCTTACCTAACTACACTTTATGAACGTTTTCCTAAGTGTGCGTTAACATCACTTTCTTATACATTGCTCTCTCTCCCGTTCGCGATTTCTCTCTACTCTATCTCAATTTATTCTTCTTCCTCTAACGATTTTTCCGGCAGTCCATATTTTGGGCAACACATACCCTCCGTACCATCCATATTAAAACAAAATATCGTACGTTCTATTTCGGTAGGCTCATGCGGTACAATACCGTGCACCTCTCTCAAT
The DNA here is from genome assembly GCA_963691655.1 of Toxonevra muliebris. NCBI lineage: Eukaryota > Metazoa > Arthropoda > Insecta > Diptera > Pallopteridae > Toxonevra > Toxonevra muliebris. The sequence continues at coordinate 114,412,190 of OY829326.1, read as the reverse complement.
TCCGCTTCAGGGAACCAGGCAGGATCCGTATCCTCAACCACTTTAATGCCACATAATCTGAAATTCCAAAAGTTTATTAAATTCGGAATGATAGCGAAATATTTAAGAAAGCATACCTTAATATTGCTACAATTGGTATCCACAATATCGATGATAATATCAGCATAAATGCAATGACAATACACCAATGCGGCCAATCCATATTCTCGGTGATACCCTTGGCACCGATCCACGCTGGATAACTGCTTCCGTTGGTTACCAATTGATAAAAGGAAGCAATTAAAATTGTAATCATAGCAGCTGGTGAAAGATATTTCCAACAAAACATCCAGAAAAATCCCGGCCGAGAACCGGTCATCATTTCAATGTCATCGGAAAATCTAAAAAAATTATAAAATTTTTGCAAATAATTTTGCACTTATCTTTGAAATTGGAACTTGAAAGCATTAACAACGAATTCATACCTTCTTACACCATAGATATAGCTAATCGATATGCACTCGAATAAGGCAATAATCAGTAGTGGAAAATTACCAGCAAAACTATCCATTAGCTGAAATATATAGCTACCAGCACCATTTGCAAAGCACATAGATATCAAGCAACAGGATAAGCAAAGCGCCTAACAAAAATAAAATATTAAAACATTCGATTTTCTGCTTCTAGGTAGGGCATTGATTTCTTCACTTACACCCACAATCCATTCTTTTGGCAAATTTGGAAATAGTTTCATATCCACTAGTGATGTGACTACACCCTCCAAAGTGCCAAACTGTGAGTCAATACCGAGTGTGAAGAGCATCAGGAAGAAGAGAACCGCCCAAATTTGCGCACCTGGGAATTGATTGATGGCTTCGGTAAAAATAATAAATGCAAGTCCAGTTCCGGAGGCGCTCTGTAATAATGAGAAGAAAAAAACAAATCAACAAACTGAAAAACGACTTCATGAATCTGTCATCAGATTTTTCAAGTTAACGTTATAGACCCATATTTGCGCACACTTACATTGGCCAATTCTTTTTGCAAATCACACACCGGCAAATCGATTGTTTTATTCATTGAAATTAAACTTTGACGCTCTTCTGTGCAACGATCAAAGGTGGCGGTAGCCTTAAATCCAATAACTGAAAAGACCACGACACCAGCAAACATTGAAGTTCCACAATTGGTCATGGAAACCAAAATGGCATCACGATAGCAATTGTTGTTGGCGGGATTGTAAGAGCTAAATGCAATTAGACCACCAAATGCGAGACCTAACGAAAAGAAGATTTGCGTACCGGCCTCAAGCCACACCACCGGATCCTGTAGAGTCTCCCAACGTGGGGTAAATAAATGCGCGACACCATCGGCAGCACCTGTTGAAATTGGAATGTAAAATAGTATTACAAAAATTTAAGTTTGTTGTCATTTTTATGGATTTTGTATTCATAATTTTTATGAAAACATTCCTTTTTTTTGTTTGTTGTTAAATAATTAATTAATTAAAAGAAAGAAGAAGGATGGAGATAATATTCTGTCATCAATTGGTGCATCAACGTCTTCTCGCCCATTCCATTGGTAGAGCACGTCGAAAATGGAAGCGTGAGATGCGTTGGTATCCGATAAAGCAAAATTGTGTGTATTCAGAGGCCGATCGCATTTACAAGGAAACTCTTGAAAAGTATGGCGAGGAGTTGTATAAGGAGATGGCCCAAGAGCGACGTCTGAATAAACGTTTATTTAGTGAAAAGAAGGAATTCGATATTGATTTACCAAAGTATGGCAATCTAAAAAAGGTCGAGACGACAAGTGGCGAGTATGGGCACTTGCCGCAGTATAAATATGAATCGTGCATGCGTAATGTAACGCTTGATAAGTATACCCCAAATTTGTATAAGGAGTTACGGCCCCAAGAAAAACGCCTATGTAAAATTAGACGTCAAGAGCTTGAGAGAATTATACCAAATTATGCTGATTCGTCCAATCATGAATATGGACGCTTTCCGCAGTATGAAGATAATAGGTGTGGACCGTGTCCGCGTAAAGATGAAACCCGTGAAAAAACCGAGGTAAAAACGAAGGAAGAAAAAGAATTGGCCTGCCAAGAGGAGTGTCAGAAAAAAAAATCGGCAATATATAAGAAAATATTGGGTTCCCAAGAAGATATCCTTAAAAAGAAACCAATTTATCCTGAGACAGCAGGTCACGAATATGGTCGCTTTCTTCAATTCGCAAAATGAAATTAGCATAGTATTGTGGAAAATATATAAGAAGTTGTGTCGGTGTTCCACTTCAAGTGAATTTTTTTCCAGAACTGATTTAGTTATTTTTTATAAAAGTTTCATGATGTAGACAAAATTCGCGAATGCACTAAAAATTATATTAATTTTATAATGCGCGATTTAGAGAAGATAAAACGCAACAAATGTAACTGTAAAACGCTTTACGAAATGGAAATAAAACAATTCTATTTTGGATCGAAAATAATTTTTTAGTAGTGAATAACATTTTTATCATTATTCACATAGCACATGTTTAGCTGTTTCCATGTCTTCATTGCATAGTCGGCATGAATCGCATTGCGATATACCCATCTTCTTCAGATGATACTTAAGAAGACAGTATCCTGTAAGAAGTCCTGCAAGAAGTCCGAATTTCCATTCTGTGTTTTGAGTTAATGGTGGTTGGGTTAATAAGTCTTTTAGCCTGTCGGAGACCATGAAGTCTGAACTAATAGTCTTTGAGAGTTTTATTTTCCCAATCCCTTATTATTGTTTGGGTGTGATGTCAGACCACAAAAAGGTTCGGGACCTATGAAGGACCTAAGTACCTCTCTTTTCGCTAAGCTGTCCGCCTTTTCATTGCTCTTAAATCCTTCATGACCCGGTATTCAAGCCAGTATAACCATATTCCTGGTGGATAGGGCTGAAAGGAACTCAAAACACTCCCATAAAATTTTGGATTTTATGGTGTATGGGTTTAGAGCTTTTAGAGCTGCTTGACTATTAGAAAGAATATAAATGCAGGCACATTTATTCGCCTTCGTATACATTCTCGGACGTAGATCTCTATAGCCTGAACCTCTGCTATGAATATGGAGGGCATTCTCCCCATGGCTACGGTTTTTTTAAATCTTGGTCCATAGATTCCAGCCCCAGCGGTGCCTTCTTCCATTTTAGACCCATCAGTGTATCAAACATGTGGCCCCGGGTCTGATTGCGAAGTTTTTGTTTTTGCAGTGTTTGACAGTCACTTATAACCACTTCAAATTTCCTGGTAAATACATATGTTTTACTCATAGAGTCAGTTAGTTTCAGGCAAGGGCTGTCCTGAAATATGTTCAAAATAGAAAGGTGTCCTTTTGTAAAGGTTTACATTAGGCAGCCTTAGGGCACTTAAACGAGCTTCCTTTTTAACTGTTAAGTGTAATGGGGGAAGTCCAGTTATTGCCCCAAATGCTGCCGTTGGGCAAGTTTTCATTGCCCCTGTAATGCCCAGACAAGCTAGGGGATGAAGTTTATTTAACTCAGATTGCACCTTCGCTTGCTGCGTTTTTGTCCACCAAGCAATAGCTGCATAGGTGACCATGGGTTTGATGACCGTTTGATATGACCAGTATGTCATTTTTGGTCTCAGACGCCATGTTTTACCGTAAAGGTAGTGACAAGCATGGAATGTCCTTGTTGCCTTTGTGAGTTCCAGGTGAGCTTTTTATCAAGGGTTACCCCAAGGTATTTAGCTTCTGCTGAAAGCGCCAGTTCTTGTCCATTAAGTCTGATTGCCTTAAAATTAAGTTTTCTCCTCAATGTGAAAGGAACTAGTACTGTTTTGTTCGGGTTTATTGTTAACCCTTTATCGGAACACCACTTTAATGTAGTGTTGGAAGCTTCTTGCATTCTGTCTGATATAGTGGGACCCCTCATTGTAATGAATACATCATCTGCATAGCCCTGAGGATTAAAACCTTCGTTTGCTAATGTTTCAAGGATAACCATGGTCCACAGTAAGGGTGATAAGACTCCTCCTTGAGGGCATCCCTTAGTTGTTGGCACAGTCAGTAGCGAACCTCCTTGATCATAGCTAACTTTTCTTGTCTCCAACATTGCCAGTGTCCACCTGGTGATCATTGGCGGTATTCCCTTTTTGACCATGGCGTCACTTATCGCGGAGAACGACGTACTGTTGAATTCTCCTTGAATGTCAGTGAAGGCACATAGAGCTATTGTTTTAGCGGCCAAAACCCTCTTGATAGATGCCTTCAGGCTACTTATGGCTGTTTCAGTGGATTTCCCAGCTTGGTGGGCAAACTGGCATTTATTTAAAGGACATTTTTAGAGATATTCCCCTCTGATATATTGATCAAGAGTTTTCTCCATTGCTTTAAGGAGAAAGGAACTGAGGCTTGTGGGTCAGTAGGCCTTAGGCGTGTGCTCCGCCCTCTTGTCCACCTTTGGTATGAAAACCACCCTCACTTCAGTCCAGTTACATGGGATGTAGCATAGGGTAAGGCTTTCCCTGTAAATTCTTACCAGAGTGGGCGTTAGAATTTCAACACCTTGCTATACTAAACATGGGTTTATTCCGTCCCTTCCTGGTGATTTAAACGGGCTTAAAGTGGAGATAGCCCATTTAATTTTGTTAGAGTGGAAGGTTGTACTCGCCAGACTTTAGACTCGCCTATTTGCCTTTACAAACTTAATCTCCAGAGGCACTACGAGGTTGTTAGATCCGACGCAACCAGGAAAATGAGTGTCCAGCAAAAGCTGTCCCGTTTCCTCCTGATTATTTGTAAAAGTTCCGTCTAATTTTTTCAGAGTTCGAATGCCATTAGAGTGGGCCTTAGCTAGAATCCAATAAAGACAAATATTCTTCTCACGAGAAAAGTTTATAAGATGTCGGTATGATTTTTTTACAGAAGGTAAAGAACAGTTAGTTCTGCATAGCTAACTCGATTTTTGTTGTTTTTTTTTGGATTATGACAGTCTTGCAGCAAACGACCGATATTAGTTAAAAAGCGCATTTTCCCAAAATATGGAGTTCCCTTTTTAAATTGAATTATAAAAAGGGAAAATTCCTTTAAAAATATTAATTACTACTTGAACTCAAAATTTTTTATGCTTTACCTTCGACTGTAAATAACTGAGGTTAGATTGGCTGACTTCCGAATCGAATATTCGCAAAAAAACGATTATTAACATCAATGAGGTGATTAAAACTTTTGTCAAACTCAAACCAACAAGGATGTGTTATGAAAATTGAAGTCTTTAAAAATGGTATTCCAATAGTATACCTGAAGAAATATCATTGGAATTTATGTACGTATTTTTTTAAACATTTTCATTTATACATATAAACAATTTGCCACGATTTGGATAGAAGCGTTGTAGAATCTTTCATAAAATTGTTTACAAAAATTAATTATTTTAAATAAATTACTTCTACCTTATTTTTTATTCTGTAAACTCCCCGATAATTTTAGAGTTTTTCAAGCTGATATAGAGGCATCTCATGAACCTCATGAACAGCGCAAATGATCTGCGAAAAATTATTTATTCAAACAGTCAACCTATTGTATTGGAAAGCCATACTGTAGAATCTAAATCGGTAAATGAATTCTGCAACTAACTTCAAACCCTGAGTACCAAAAATAAGCTACAACTTTGCTGCATACCAGGACATTCTGGTCTAATGCGGAATGAGGCGGTGGACGAGCTTGCAAAGCAAGGTGCATACCTTGAGGCAGAGCGCTGTAAAATCTCGCCATGTGTATGTTTTCATTAAGTGGTGTATACACACATCAAATTCAATTTCAAGCTTACATAGATTAAACACTAACGGACGGTTACGTATACACTCTTCAAACATGCACCATCAAAATTCAGCTTGTGAACATCTTTTGCCTTTGCCAAAATAATTTTGCTACTATGTTTATTCACCGAAAAGCACGAAAAAATGGGCTTAACAGATTGAATATACACGCAACAAATACTATGAGATCGTTGACGGACCGTCAAGCAATATCAAACAGGCTTTGATTTTCATCAAACGATTTGTCCACACCTCCGTCATTTATTTTAATAAATCACAACTTAAACTTTAAAAAAGTAAGTCTGTAATATTTTAAGCTTTTGAAATCGGAACATTTTTAATTGTAGGTACCTTAAATATTGTTAGACTTCCCTTGGAGAAATCCTAGATGAGCCATTGTTAATAATAAATCAAAATATATAAAAACTATTTTAAACTTTTTTTTTATTTTAGTCTGGGCTTTGTTTAGGTCTTTGATCTGGTTTACTAGTAGCACTAGTAGTCGATCTGATTTACTATGGTTTAAACTTTATTCAGGTCTTTGGTGTCATCTTTAGTTCGATTGTTAGTCTGGTTTTTGGCCTGTTCTATGCTCTGGTCTTTGGTATGGTGTTTGCTCTGGTTTATTCTTTGATTTATTCTGCGGTCTGTTCTTTGGTTCAGTCTTTGATGTAGTGGTTGGTCTGATCTTTGATCCGGTTTTTGTCTGTGGTCTGGTCTAGTCGCATCTGGTCTCAATTTTACCTCAACTATCATATAAGTTGGCTCTCCTTATTAAAAAATATGAAATATTTACTTTGTACAATGGTAGTCGAATTTGATCTAACTTGAACTGGGATAAAGAAAACTTTTTGCAGCATTGTCGCGAATTTCTATTTATATAAATTCCATGACATCATATCATAATACAAAAAGTACATATTTTCTTTTTATTATTTTAACTTTTTTATATGCATACAAATTTATATGAAATATCATAATAATGCTAAACCACAAACAATTGTACGCAATTACTTATATAAACATTTTAACAAACTACGTCTATGTTAAGACGATTTAATGTCATATCAAAACATTCATACCAGTACTATTCTTCTATAACAAAATCATAAAAACGATGAGGCAAAAATGTGAAAAAAAAACAAACCATAAAAATATCATATCATCAATTAATTCATAATCAGGCAGCCCACTGCTGGACACGTTCAAGTACATTTGCGATATTTTTTGATTAATATTTACTAAGTATTATTAAGTGCTATTTTCTTCTATCTACCAAACTCAATATGATTTATAATGTATGCACTCGTACCTTTTAATGTAATCCCACGAAAGAAGAATATAATCAGCACAACATATGGAAAAATTGCTGTCATATAGACAATTTTGCCGGACGAAGTAATGCCTTGCACCATACAGATATAGACAAGAAACCATGATACCATCAACGCAATTGCCATATGAAAGTTAAAATTTTCCGGTTGATTAACGCTTTCCGAACACTGTAATGTGGTACGGTACCAGTAGAATTGTGTAGGTGATGAAGCCTGCATGATGAGGGTATACAATAGAAGACGAAAATACATATGTTAGTGATGCATAATTAAACACATACATACATATGTGTTATCATAGCTATGGATTGTAGCGGCAGCTTCTACCACAATTTTCTTAATTTACACAATACTCACCACACATTCTGGCTCGTGATCATAAGTGTAATTGGCATAGAGACGTGTGGGGCAATCGGCCCACGGTAGCGGTGACTCAAAACTATGCAACAAGTAGATGAGACACCAGGCAATTATGGTGTTGTAATACAAGGCGACAATATAGCTAACCACTGCCGATGAGATGCCAATGCCACCCAAATATGGTGAAACCTACACATAAATACCGAAAATTTGAAAATATTTCAACTGAAATATGTGCAGAAATTTTAATTTTCTTTTCTGTGTCACTTACCTGACTCCAAACGCCAATGGCACCTTTCCGCAAACGTTGCCCGATGGCCAATTCCAAATAGAAAATTGGAATGCCCTGTATGCATAGCATAATGAAGTATGGCACCAAGAATGCGCCACCACCATTTTTTTGTGCCAAATATGGAAAACGCCAAACATTTCCCAAACCCACAGCATAGCTGCAAAACAGAAAAATGGACAAATTTTATACAGTATAATTAAGTTAACACAATTGAAATCAAACGGAAAGAAAATACACTTTCGTTTTTCTTATTCATTTCCCATCAATGAACTAGAGGCTCTTCCGTTCAAGCATATACATCCACACATCCAAACAACTCATGCAGTCTCTCTCACCACCACTCAACTCTTATTGCTACCACTTCTTAAACTTTTTCTTTTTCTTCATTCATTTTTCCAACATTAACATCACCCGCTCAATCAATTTTCTTTTCAGTTCACTTACCCTATTGTTGCCAATAAAAACATGATTTTGTTATCCCAACTTTCACGTTCTTCACCCTCTTCCTTATCAGCCACAACAATATCCTCTGCCTCTGCATTAATGACAGCAGCTTTGGCTTTGCTTGTGCTCGCCTCTGAGCCGAATGCTTCGGATTCAAGTTCGGTCGATTCATCGAAAGCATCTGACATGAATGCTTGATTTGTAGCGCCATAGATGGGCTGATGCGGATGATGATGATGGTGGCTGCCATGTCCATGTTCTTTTGGTACAAGTCGTCCACGTAATTCCTATACAGAAATTTATGTGTTTCGTTTAGAAAAAAGTGTTGGAAATTTATTCGTGCGCGCAAAAATTTACTTACTCTCAATTCCAATTGATCAATGCTCCTTTGACTTTTCAGCACAATATCTCGAGAACTTTGACGTCTTAGTAGCTGCGCTGTATTTGCCATGTTGTTTTTGTTGTTATTGTTGTGGTTGTTGTTTTAGTTTATGTTCAATTAAAATATTTTAAGTTTAGTGAAATTTAATTTTAATTGAACTATTAAATTTGATTTTGCTATGGTGTTTTTTTTCCTTTCTTTGTGTATCTTAATTGTGCAAATTGTGCTAGTTTTTATTAGTGAATTTTTTTGTGCAAATGTGCCACTGTGCTACCACTTGTTTTTTGTCTTATTCTAGACTTTAACGTTAATTAGTTTTTAGTTTAATAGTTGTTGGCGCATTCTCCAATAGCAGTTGTGGTACTCTCACATCCATTTTATTATTATTTCTATTGTATTGTGCTAAATTAATATAGTTATAGAAAAGCTTCTAAATAGTAGTGATAAGAATACAAATAAAAACAAAGAAAAATAAATGCATTCCAAATAAATTCATAGAAGTTCTGGGAAGTATAAAATAAATAAAAATAAATATGTGGGTGAAATATATTTCTCATCAGCATTTAAAATCTTGAAATTTAAATTTAATTTAGTTTTAAGAAAAGTAAGTACTGCCTCTAAAATAGCTGAGATGCATTAGAAATTTTTTTGATAGATTACAATAATTTGAATTGGTTTAAAATCTTAAAATCTTCTCTATTGGCACAAGAGCATCATTTCTATATCGAAGGTTTGAATGCTATTCATAGATACTTGAGATGTTCTTGCAATCAAAAAATCGTTTCTTAGTAACAACTTAGCGTGAGGTGCAGCTCAAATCATATAGGGTGACCATGCCTAAGTTCGGCATGTACCAGTAGTCGGCATTTTTTGAATTAAAAACATAAATAAATAAGAATAACGACAGTCAAACATTTAAATAAGATCGGCTTTGCATTAAAAATATATTCATCTTTCTCTCTGTAATGATTAAATTGAACTGAGAAAAGCATTTTGGCGTATTTTTATCCTAATTCTATGACAACTTTCCATCGCGTGTGGAAATGCTTGCTTTTTAGTGATATTTTAGTGAAAAGATCAATTTAAAAAGATAAATAATTATTTTATTTTAGTTTTTATTTTAACCATAAAAGTTTCTGATTAAAATTTTGTATTGAATGTGATCAATTTAAAAAAAAAATTGATTTTCGTATTTTAATGGTTGCCTACAAAATTTTTTCACAATTTCCAGTAGTCGGCATCAAATGCCCGTAAAAAAAATCTATTGATAATCAACTAAATTACAGGTTTATAAGTGCCAGGTTTATAATAAACTGTTTTTTTTTTTACTCACAGATTTTTGTTTTACCCGACAAGACCAACAAGAAAAATAGTATCACTTCTCAGGTATTTCTATTTCATTCTTTTTTTGTATCACTATGTAATTAAAAACAGCACAAGCGTAACTTCAATATCACCAACTTTGGCAAAGCAACTATATTTTCCAAAACCATCAAGTTCTGCACAACCCACAATTAAAAATTTTGGGCAAAAATAAATGGTCAACCCTATTTGCAAGCGAACGGCTTGAGCAATTAAAAAAAAGTGATGCCATTCGATTCAGCTCATTCGTCCGCATATTATAGGTAAAAATTATTTGAATTTTTAAATTCCGAAACAACTGCTGCAATGACCAAAGTAGGTGTAAAAGTAGATAGGCTTTGGGGTATGAAATATTCAAGTAAAGGGGATCCCAAAAATTCTGAAACCATTAGGAACGTCTTTTCGTGTACTTTTCGAAAATGTATTGTACTTTGTATGGTTGATGACTAGACTCGAAGTTATTGCCAATTTTGTATTCCTGTTCGTATCCATATATTTACATATGGGCAAAGGTCATAAAATGGAATGTATTGTATACTGTTGAAAAGGTCTCAACGAGTACTTTTCAAAAATATATATCACCATGTATCTTCGGTGTTTCATTAATTAGTTATAAGGGTTGACCATTTATTTTTGTCCAAAAAAATAAAAGTCATAAATTAACTGGTTCGTTTTGGCCAACAAAATAAAAGTCATAAAATAACTGTTTGTTTTTGCTCGACAAAATAAAAGTCAAATATAATTATTATTTCTCGCCAAAAATTATAAAAGTCAATAATTTACCGTTTTATTTAGCCTATTGAGATAAAAGTCATGAATTTAAAAGTCATACAATATTTGTGGAATTTAGTCCGTTAGGATCACTACCGTACACTTCAAGATACCCTACGGCTATTATTGTGGATGACTTTTTGAGTTGAAAAATGGAAAATAACAGTTATTTTCGGTCCCTGGTTATTTCACAAAATCCTTCGTTCACTAAGAGCGTGACGATGAAACCTAAAAGATGTTCTGGTTTTTTTTTATTTTTTTCATTTCAAATAAACCGTTTTTTATTTATCATCCTCAGCGCGAAGGGTGGCCAAAAAAAGGTGTTTTGATATACTATGACTTATTCTGATAAAATTGTAACGCCTTTTCAAAAAAACTACAAATAAAAATACTCTTTTTGTCCGACAACAAGTTTATATAACCCCTTAAGATTTTTTTCCTGAGTAAGTAATTTGAAGATATGTATATAGCTTAAAAATCGTAGACTATAGGCTAAAAAAATATCCTTGAATGATCGAGTTAGCTCGGTTAATAAATTGTCATCTGTTTAAAACTTAAAACTGAGGTTTAAGTGATTGTTCAATTTTTTTATATTTCAATATAGAAATGTATGACGGCAGATTTCTTTACGCAGATAATCCTGAATTAATTTGAAGGATTTTTTTTATAATCCAATTGCTTAAGTTGATTCCACTTGACTTGCATTTTCATTTTTTAAGTGTCAAACCCTTCTCAAAGCTGCGACATCTCGTTCTTCTAGAAGGAATTAGTATAATCCTACAACTCAGTAAAGTGAAACAAGAATAAAAGTCAATCAACAACTCATTATCATTGTAAACATTAGGGAAAAGAAACAAAGAGCAAAACAAAATTTATAATTTACGATTTTGAAATATTTTTTTATTTTTATCTTCTGTAATCTGTAAATAAGGAATTTTATTTTGCATTTATTTCCTTGCTCTCGTAATTAATGTCCCTTCTTTAATATTTAATTGGTTATTAGAGATTGCCGTATTAATGAAGTTAGCCCTAAAAGTATACAACACTTTTGGTGTATTTCTAATTTTCCCAATGTCAAGCAAAAAAATAACATAATAAAATTACATAGCATTTCAAATTTCTGCAATTAATTTCAACACAGAATATAAATATCCCCAACATATGAATCTATTATAGCTTATCTGTTAACTTTAAGGAAATAATTAAGTGTTTGAACATTTCAAAGAACAAAACTAAATGGACAATTTTTTATCTATTTTATTTATAGCAATACATAACTAGGCTAACTTTAAAATGCTTTAAATGCTATTAATATCCTTTTCTAACCACAGCAAAAGGTAAAGATAAATATTGTAAAAACCAATTGAAAGAAGCAAATAAATAACTACAATGTTTATAAATGTTAACAAGATTATGTCTATTATTGAATATAGTGGTGCAGTAGATATTAACATTACGGATGGTATAGAAGAAGATTATTGTGTATATTATTGAAAATCGAAGAAAAGGATAAAAATTACTTAAAGTTTATATGACATTAAAGAAAATTCATACATGAAATGTATAGAACGAAAATCAAACCCAAAAGAGAAAATATTTTTTCAAATGTCTTATACTTCAAGAACAAAAAATATTACATTTTTCTTTACCCATATTTAAGATGTTTTTTTTCAATTCTTTTCTAAAGTGTAGGGTGAAGGAATTACATTACATTGTTAACAATTTAAGTGGAAATTTAAATTATGTCCTTCTTGGTATTAAGTAACATATAAATTTTTGTGTTGAGGAAGTGGATATTATTGTTTTGAAAATTAAGGATACCTATTCAAATTCAATTCAAATTGTGTCTTCTTTTCATGAAAGTGAGTATTTAAAATTCGTTGATAAATTTTTGTTATTCAGTGCAATGAAGTTGAAGTAGTAAGCTTCTACACAATAATGATGATAAACAAGTAGCGATAGTAAATCAAGGAAATTGATTCAAAATTAAATAAGTTTATCAAAGCTTATCCACATATTTAATCAATTCAATAAACGGATTTTGTTGTCGAAAGCAAACAGTCTGCCATGGCATCAACATAATAATAAATCATGTGGAAAATAATAATAATAAAATAATTTCTATTTATATCTGTATTGTTAATATGTATTTGTATGAGTCGGAAGGCATTAACTACAGTTAACGTAAAATTATATCATTTTAACAGAAAAAAAAAATATAAATAAATAAATTCTTTCATAGAACTAGCTATAAATTCTTTCATAGAACTATCTAGATCTGCTAATTCTATGAATTTTTTGATATTCTTCTGGCATCATTGTTCATTCAAAGCCTAATAATTTTAATAATTATTTAATTAGCAATGTGAACTGCCAAATTTAGAAGAAATTCGCAAAAAATTTTTCCAAATTAAAAATATTAAATTCTTTCGTGTTTTTTTTTTTTTTTTTTTTTGTTCTGGTATTATATATTTCTGTAGGGAAAAACAAAACCGCATAACTCAAGTTGTGCAGAAGAATAACTTGATACTGTTGCTATTTTTAAATAATTTTGGAATTACGTAGTTATAATCTTCTAAAATACTCTTGAATATTTCTAATGTAAAGTATCAAACACACACTTATGCTGTAATTTCTTTTTGCTCCAGATTTATTTTGCATTTATTTTAAAAGTTTTAAAATTTTCCTTCAACGAACTTTTATCTTAATATAAGTTTAATATAGCGATATTTATCCATCACGTTTATTGTTTTTGTTTTTTGGTTGATACTTTTCTGATATGCAATGAAATTGAACTTTTGTGTTTTAAATTTTACCATACATACATATTAGGGTGGCCCTTATATTTCAACTCTCTAAAAGTTTAGCTCCCATCCATCCATCCCTATCTTATTGCAATCAATAAAGAAACAACCTGTGCAAAATTTGAGCTCAATCGGACAACTGCTAGACTGCCCTCATCGGCCATGAAGTTGTACATTGCTGCCCGGAAAGTAATTTTTTCAGATAAATCAATTTTTTCATGAAGAAACAACACCGAGATGATTAGCCAAAATTGTTAGAGTTAACAATGATTTATGCATTCAAGATATACCTTTCTAAGGAACAGTTTCAGTTATCTCATAAGGTGAAGAACTCTTAAAAAGAATTTGTATTTTTCTTGCTGGGGTATACGTTCGAGCCTTGTTTCTGCCACACGATGGAATTAAAGCACCTTATCATTACTATTTGTTCATGCGTCAATTGATAAATTATCAGGATAATGATCGAGAAATCAAAAAGGTGCTGCGGACAAATTTGTCACCCACCTCGAGTACTTAACCTCCCAAACTGTGGCTCTATCATTATTTGATGAAAATGTTCCAACACCCGTTAAGGCAAATAAAGCTTGAATTATATTGGAGACAGGAAAAGAAAATCATTTTTCTTCGTTTATAAATACCGAGTTTTCGTTTTTTTCAACTCATTGAAATTTTCTGTCAGCACCGATTTCTTCAACAAAGAACTTTCAACATAGAAAGATGATCCAAGTTACAAAAATGGAATTGAAAAACTTGAGAAGAGAGTTGTTGTCGATGACGTGGCAAAAAAAAAAAATGTGAAACTCATGCAGGAATACAGTAACATTTTCACAAAAAATTAAGCTGAGAAACAATTTGTTTTATAAATCGTTGCTGAAGACCGAAAAAAATACCCAACTACTACAAATTCTTTTTTATAGTGCGAATACATGAGAGTAAATTTCGTTGAAATTTTGAATTTCAAATTTAGGTGAACACACGACAAAAAAGAAATTTCATTGAGAATTGAATTTCGTTTTTGACTGATTTTAAGTTTGGAAAAGAAGAAAAATATTTGTGTGCTATAATTATACGTGTTAGCTCTGCGGCTTTGTTGTGTTATCCCATACCAAGAATGATAGAATACAAGATTATGTCGTCACAAGTAAAATTTTTAAAGAGAGAGAGGTGGAGACTACATACATTTTATAAGTGGACTATTTAAACATTAGTATGAAATGTGGAAATAAATGATATTTATTAGTTTTAATTCGGTTATTTGCAGATACAAATATAAAATGGAATTTTAATAGTTATTTGTCTTCTTAATAAGTTAAAATATTTATATTTTCATTCATAATATGTGCCACAAATGTAGCGATCACGTTGCTTCATAACACACAGCAATATAAATTCAAAGAATTAACTAATATGAAACATAGAAAAGACAAATAAATTTTTTTTATAATTTTTTGAATCAAGTCGGATAAAAAGAAAATTTAAAAAATTAATGTTAATACTACCGAAACGATATTGCAACTTTCGACGTTGGCACAACCAGATACTTTGCATAATTTGGATATCCCTAGTGCGAAATTTAATGAGGGATCGATGAGATTAAGATATTTACTGTTGGATTCAAACTGAGATTCGATTTTTTAATTTTGGCCAACTAAATTTTTCAGCGGCCCCATAATGCACATATGTAAATGCAAATAAAGAAAATGACAATCTAGGTCATAGACACAAAAACTCTCGCTCAATTTTGTGAGAGCCAAATAAAGGAGATGCGCGTGGCGTTATCTTGTATTCTATCATTCTTGATCCCATACAACTATCGCTACTAGTTATATATAACTAGAAGCAAGTGGCGAATAAAACGCAGCTATTATTTCAAACGACTTTATCTTCAAACTAAAGATCATTCTTAAAACGATACATAATTCTAAAAATTTTTTACAAATTCGTATCACTTTATTATTTATAGTCAAAAATATGTGATAAAATATTTTCCATCTTGACTCCAGTTAATCTATTTAGGTATTCATTTTTACCACAGAAATATTTCAAGAGCAGCTATTATGAAAACAAAATGCAAAATGTCAAAAAAATATATCCTATTTTCCCTGTTTTTTACAACCATGTGTATAAGGGTTGCTGAGTTACTTTCGGCACTTCAAGTGAATTTCCTTGAAATTTGTGTGAAATTCACAATAGATTCTATAGATATTATTCTTGTAAATAGAAATACGTTTCTTCTATAGAAGTTATGGGCGATAATTATCAGCGATTGTGCGAATTTACTTTTAAGAAATTTGAAGGTTTTCACACAATTTCCTGGAAGTGCCCAAATAAATTTCTCTAAGAAGAAACAAGAAAATGGTAAAGATAGAAAAGACTATATCGCTTTTGTACGGAGTTAATAGTTGCGTATACTATGCTTCAACTTCAAGGCGTTTGAGGGTCACCTAGAAGTTGTCGGATGGAGCTGAAGTTTTGCACAGCCCAGTTTTTTCTTGATTGGAACCAGATTAGTGCAGGAAGTAGCAACATTTCTACTTTTGAAAAATTACCTATAGCTAAGGGCCACCCTAATACATATATTATTATATGGTATATAAAAAGGAGATGCAATATTTCTTTGCCACTTGATACTTACTTAAATAAAAAAATTTTAGTGTACCAGGAAAACAATTGTGAACATTCCACAAAGATTGATGCTTAGTTGAAAATTTTCTCATTTAGTTTTTTGTTTTTTTTTTTCTTATTAAAATTCCTTGAATTTTGTTTTTATTGCACCAATTTAATTCAATTAAAAAATGTTCCTTTTGGCATTAAAGTTTGGTAATAAATTAAATTTGCAATTCATTTTGTCCACCAATTTCAATTCTCTTGTATCTTTCCACCAGTTCGAACTTTATGCAAAGCGGGTAACAGTTTGGTATAAATTGTAAAGGAACGGGAAATAAATTTACAAAGTACAAAATAGGTATGTACTACTTAGATAAAAGATAATTTTATGTTTTCAAATTTTGGAATATTTTCTCACTTACTGTTGCTGGCTAAAACTCTAGCGTTTATTGTGATAGCCAGACAACTGTCGCTGTACAAAATTTAACCAATATCGAGTTATACAATCAATGGTGACATTAATAGTTCAAAGCGCATACATTTTATATCAAATATAAAACATCCAAAAGCGAAAATCATTGTAAAGTCCAGCAAGTAGAAGATTAATTAAATGTCATGAATGTTTGGAACAGCAAACCAGGTTAAAGCGATGCTCTTGCTTAGTTGCAAAAACGAGGAATTTGAATAAGAGAGAGAGAGAGAGAGAGAGAGAGAAAGAATTCAAGTCTTATGTCGCTTTGGCTATGATAACGGATCCCCCCACACCCTCTCACCTCCTCGGCAATGAAAATCGTATAAAAAATTCAAGAGAAGAAAATTTAAGCTCTCCCCCCACCCCCTTCCTCTTTTAGGAAATCTCTGGTTCAGCTTAAGTACTTAAAATTAATAATAATGCAGAGCTTCTAAAAAAATCATTGAATACTTGTTTTTTTATTTAATTTTGAGAGAGAGGTTTCAATTCAAACTTCCCCGCTTGCTAATGTCTTTTCTTGGTTCCAAAACTCTTTGTTTTGGAACACGGTGCATATAATTTTCTTCTTCCTTGAAAAACAAAGAGGTTGCCTTAAAAACTCAGCTCCAAACCAAAAAGTTAGAATATATTCTTATTTCTCGCTACAGATAAGGTGACCCTGCAATTACCCGGTCCAAAATTTTAGCAATTATATAGGGTTGATAGATTAATAAAAATGCAGTTTCTGACTCTAATATATTTAAAGGCCTCAAGTAGAAGAAAAAATTGTGTAATCAATTATAAAAAAATGTTAGACTGGGTTTTTTGCAGCTTCATGGAGGACGTTTTGAAAATCATCATTAACTGGAGTGCACGACTGGGGCTCACTGGAACGTCTAAAAAAAAAAAAAAAACAAGAAAAATTATGACTGTGGTTTAATGGTGACCAACAATTCACCAAAATGGCGGACCGCCAAAGTTGGTTTTCTTAAAACTTGAACTTTTTTCGAACTTATTTTTTCTAGTATGTCCTGGAGCCATTATTATGTTGAAGAACATATTTAAATTGATGGCCGATCCGTTTAATATTTGTTTAGTTATCAATTACAAAATTTTATTTTGAGAAAAACGAGTTAAAAATTTTGACTATCGATTTTTAACATATGAAATATACTTACATTTGGCGCTATAATCGTCTATATCTTCGAAAGTACTCGGAGTTTCCTCTCTGAAATAATTTTGAAATATAATACTTTCGAGTAGGATATTGAAACGAATTCGATTTTTCGAAACCGAGAAAATGCTGGAACCCCTAATAAATCCATCCAGGTTGTCTTTGTGAAAAATACAAAAAAAAAAAATTTGATGCTCTTTCCATCAGTAATGAGTAGGATTGATTAACAGAACTATTGAGTCGAATACTCCAAATACTATTTTCAAATTTGAATTGGTTTATATACAAAATATATTCGTGCGACAGTGTAAATTTATATAAAATCAAAGATTGGAATTTAGATTATAATACATTTACACAAACATAGTCAGCTAGTTTATGTATTGACATCGAAAGGAAAAACCTGCCAATTTTGTCAATTGACACTGTTCGAAATATTAAAAATATTTTTATTTATTTCCAATTTGCATCTGGCAAATTTTTCTGCGTGCATGTTATTTGCTGATTTGAATCTGAAGACAAATCATCTAACTTACTTATCTAGTGTAAAGGCACTCATCGCAACGTTAAACTTCCACACACAGAAAAAATAGTACTAGAATGAAGGAGAAGAATCAAAAGTCAAGTGACTTATATATTTGTGCCAAACGAACGAAACAAGTAGATTAGCTAGCTGAATAATTTCTGCGGTTTGTTTACAGGAAAAAAGTTATTTAATTAATTTAAGCTTTATAGTATATCACTAAAAAAACTCGTTGGTAAATTGGGTAAGCTGTTTGCCGCCGTGGCGCACACTGTGACAAATCAGCTAAAAATTCATTTTACGACATACTTTTTTTTGTTATGTAATGTCGCAGTTTTATATTCTAATACCTAATTATAAATGTTTTTAACACTTCTATTGCAAATTTTATTTGTGTCTATTGTGTTGATTTACTGAAAAAATTGCTTCTAAAGAGCATTTTTTGAAGGAATCATTTTAAGTTTCTTAGATTTTAACTTTGGATATTTAGTAGGTATGATTGTTTTCAATTTATCTTATATATTTACTCTTTAAGTTGCATCGGTATTTAATTAATTATTTATAACTTTATGTCTACTTCTCATTTCGTTAAAAGTTTTTAATAGTTAATTTTGTCTCTCCTTCACAAAAAAGAAGAAAAAGAATTATGAAATAAAATTCGAAATCTTTAAATACAGCACAGTTCGGTAAAAAGAAGAAGAAGAAAAGACCACGGGATTTGAGCAGTAATTTTCCATAGACTTTGATGCGCTGATTACAAATCCAAAGTCAAAATTTTCCTAACATATCGTAGGCCGAATCGTTTGATCCGTGAAAGTCACGTCAAATTAAGTATTTTACGTGTATTTTTGTAAGAATTACTTGACGAGTAGTGCATTCACTGTTTTAGTTCTGCTCTAAGTTTTTGAGAAAAATTGGTTGATAGAGAGCAAACAAAATAAACATGCAGCCTAAAAGTATGCTAAACTTTTTAACAATACTGGAAGTTAAAATAGTAAATACGTTCAATCAATTTGCATTAAAAAAATTAAATTAAATAATTGCTATTAAAATTAATAAGCTTTAAATGAGCAATGCTATTATTTGGCAACGTCCATTTTAACTTATAGTTAGAAGTTAGTTCCATCCCGTATTGTGATAAAACTTCGTGCTTATATCTCCGTATTTACTGTTTTTATTGCAGATTTCATACATTTTTTTAAAAATAATGTATGCGAAGCAAGCTACTAATCATGTCCATCTATTACTGTTTTTGCTTATTACTAATGGACAAAATTTCACAATCATATCTTGAGTGATACAGATTTCATGGCGTTTCGAGGATTTCGTTTGTATGGGAGATAAGCGTTGGAATTCGCCGGCCGCTCCAAATTTTGTTTTTTTTTTTTTTTGTTTATTTCAGAAAATTATGTACACTTGTGGTCACTTAATTAAGTCTCTAGAACAATATTTTATGCTGAGTTTGAAAAATATTAGTATAAGTATAACAATAATAAGTATGAAAAATATAAATAAGTATTAGTAGTCCAAGAATTTTTTATAATGTCATTTAGCGGTACCATTAGTAGCCCTAAAAAGCATTAGGATCAATTACAAAAGAGTGACGTATTTTGCGCGCAGTCTGCAATTGTGTGTGAAGGAGTAAGATTAGAAGTGGACATTTAATTAAGTCATTTTATATTCTTTCGCAATCAACTTGACTTAGTGCACTTAAATTCCGCAAAAACCAAATTGATCATTTACACATTTCTGTATACTTTAGTTAAACAATTGTTGATTTTGGTTGAGATGGTCAAAAAAAAAGAGTTCCACTCCCTCGAAGAGGGAGCTCATTTGGAAAACTTTCCAGAACCTTGGGATTATTGCAAAGGTCGTGGAAGAGATAGCTTCTTTACGTGGAAAAATGGTCAATGAGATAAGATACTACAAAAAATTCAAATCATTTCACACTTTGCAGCGCCAAAAACCACTTAAAACGTCTCCAGCTGAAGATTGCTACTTGATTAGACTCAACAAAATGAACGATTTCTTAACTTTCATCAAACTAAGACCACAAATGGACTTAGATTATTATTTGAAAATATCAGCCAGAACTATACGCAAGCGATTGAACGAAAAAAAAATATTAGGACATAAACCCAACGGTCCAAAAAAAAATATTGCGCAGCGTATTCAGTTCGCTAAACGATATCTCCATTAGTACCAGCATTTTTGGAAAACGATTGTTTGGAGCGATGAATCCAAATTAAATGTGTTTGGGATCGATGGAAGGCTCTTTGTTAGGCATCCATTAAATACTGAGCTGGACCCAAACCTTACTAAAAAAAACTGTAAAACATCAGGAGTTAGTCCAATTGCTTAAATCAGTAGAAAAATTACTGAAGAAAAGTACAAAAGCATCCTTAAAAATCATCTTCGCCGAGGATACGGTGAAAATTTACCTTTGGGTTGCATCTTTCAGCATGATAACGACCCGAAACATACATATCGGGTCGTTAAGTCTTGGTTAAATGAGAGGAAAATAAAAATTCTCGAGTGGCCAGCCCAAATTCCATATTTAAACCATATAGAAAATCTATAGAATATTTTAAAAAGGGTCGTGGCAGCGCAAAAACCTTTCTTATGGGCTATCATCCAGGAGGTATAGAATCAAATCACTGCTGCCCAATGCTCTGGTACTAGTCGAAGAGATAAACAGAAATTATCAGGCTAAAATTATTTCCACAAAGTACTAACAGTACCAAAGGTAAAATTTCAGTTCAAAATTAAAAATCATTAAACTTATTATTTTTAAATATTTTTGTTTAGCATATAACTTAATTATATGACCGCAAATTACACCATAGACATACGATAATTTGAAAAAATTTTACATATTTGACATTATAACTGTTTATTTCTTTTATAATTTTAAATATTGAACTGTTATTTATTTATTTTACCGTTGGTTTTGTTTCTTTTTAATAGAAACTTTATTTTTTCCTAAAATTCTTCTGCTCATAAGTGTATGACTTAATTGTATGTCCACAAGTGTATATGTGCGGAAAATTTAAGCAGTATGTCAACTTCTTGGATATTTTTAGGAAAAATATATGGAACCGCACCAGTGTGTGGCGAACTAGTTAGTGTGTTGAAGTGCTACACAGGGTTTCAGGGCTCAATACTCCGCACGGTCGAAATAAAAAATAAAAATTACAAATGTTTCTACAAGTTTCCATCTATTGGCTGGCAATGGAAAGCCTTCATGAGAAAAAATTATCTAAAAAAACTGTTCACTTCGTCATAATAATTTAAATAAATCCGCTGGTATTCAGAATGCTAAGAGATGAAATATTCCAATTATTTATATTCCTGACTACCGCTGATGCCTACAGAATTACACTGGATTACACTTCTAATAAAAATGAAGTCCTGATTTATTCCTGTCTTGAGATATTCTATTAAAAATTGCACAGAGAAAATTCTATACGATTTCTTAACCGACAATTTTCGATAAAAATGTCGATAATACAAAAGCAAAATTTTATCTTTTCAATCTGAACATCAAAAATTAGATCAAATATCATCTTAACACCATCGATCCAATTGACCATCATCGGACTCAATTGAACATCATCAATTTAATTGAACATCATTGATTCAATTGAACGACATTGATTTGAACATCAATTAGTATTGTAATAAACACCTATAACTAATCGATTTTCAATTGATTTAGAGTTGAGGTCCTTTTAAACTGTAATTTATAAGCTATAAGGAATCCCATTTATTTAGCTGAAGTTAATAAAGTTGTTCACACCACATGGTTATCCTATATAGTTACGATATATGTATATCACAGCTTCTAACTCAAAAATTCAATACATGCGAGAATTTAAATTAATTTATAAAAACTAAATAACTAAACATCGATGTAAATGTGCAAAAATGTGCTTTAATAAAGAAATTAAATTTACACATAAACTTTTAATAACATTTAAAAAATAAAAGTTATAGACAGACATCTTACTTTTTTATTTCATTAAAAATACTTTGAGCCACGTTCAAATTGTTGTTTTTGTTGTTTTATTTTTAGACGTTTGAAATGCAACTTTTTTCACCATTCAATTCTTATATAACGTTGAGTAAGTGGTGCCAGGCAGGGAAAGGCAAATCAACAAATCGAAGGAACAAAAAGAACAAGCGAACGAACGATAAAATAAACTTTCATTGCATTTTAGCCACTGCCACTTTCACTTTAAAAAAAGAAAAAAAATAAGAAAAATGTTACTCAACTTTTTTTGAGGGCGTCGTAGAATGTTTTCTGGTTGGGATGGTGGTGGGTAGGTGGTTGACGGTGGGTCGATGGTTGTGTAGGTGGTATTTTATGGGTAATAAGAGCAAAGGCAGACGACGACGACAAACACACGACAGCGACGACAGCCACGATGGATATTTTAGAGAGACTCCCGTCGATGTGTACAAATATTTGCGTACGAACAAAATATTCTAAAACATATTAATTCACCAATACAAAAAAAAAATTTGTTTTCAATTTTACGTAACAACTTTTTTCTTTACACACAATTTTTCATATATTTTTTCATTTTACTATATTATTTCATTTTATTTTTCTTTTTCTTTTATTTTTAATTAAATGTATGTATAATAACACAAAATATATATTAGAAATCAGGCAGACAAGCGTAACAAGATGATACGACGACAACGACGAAAACACAACGACAGGAGCACAAATGAATGGAACAACGTCAGGAGTAGAACTGTTGAAATAGCAAAGGATTCGTGGATCCGTAATTGTTTATGTGTATGTGTGTGTTTGCATGTATGTGCAAAATGGGAAACGAAAGCAGAAAGTGTACTAAAAAACACAAAATGTCATGAAGGATATGAATTCGTATAAATCGTATACAAGAAAGTAAACAAAATGAAATGCTCTAAAAAGTTAATAGATTTTTTACTATGTGCTTATGTTGCTACTGTTCTAGCTTTCATTGATTTTCCTCGTTTCTGTTTATTTGTTTTAGTACATTGTCTTTTTAGTACATAAACTTTGAAATCATTAGTTTTATTGTTGAATATATACTATATGTATCTATGTATGCTTGTTGCCAAAAGAGCATGTCAAGCCATAAGTATAATTTGTAAATAAAGTCATTACTCTTGTAGAAAGGGTACTTTGGCATGTCAAAAGGTAAATGCACTCGATATCTTTTAGATACTCGTACATACATAGATATTTATGCACATACTCGTCTATTAAAATAATACCAGTTGCGTTTAGATTGAGAATGTGGTCAGCAACCAATGATAATGGGTTATTTATTGTCAGTGATGATGTACTTAAAGTTTTTACTGTTCTTTTTACTACATTCTCGTTAGGTATCCACCACGTATGAAGAACTATGCTAGGCAGATAAATAATACTCATACAGCATGGTGTACTTAAATTTTTAGTTATTTGAAGATTAAAGAAATTTAAGAATTTATTAAAGAATTTTTAAGTGGAAATGTTACCTAATTAGTGGCGTAGTGTTATTATTCTAATTAGTATATTATATTATTATATTATTTCAATGATCTTTTTCTCAATCACGAAAGATCTTAACATTTCTATAATTTTTAGAAAATTCAATCAATTTTTCTTTATTCATTTTATATGCTTTCATATGCTTTACGGAAAACTCGTTTGAGATCTATCTCTTTTCCCGCAACAGAAGTTTGGAAAGCATATCCACCAGTCTTTAACGATAAATCGAAATGAGTGCTTCACAAACACCTGCCATTTATGTATCACCTCCACTGGCATGCGCAAAGTTTCTAATACTATTACTACTACACCATGTGCCAAATTTACCAAAAATTTGGTTTTTTGTAATTATTGCGTTAAAATGGAATATACTGGTTATAAAAAGATCAATGTTTTCTTTTAAGTGTTAAATCAAGTTATTTTAAACATTGCACAAAGTGTGCAACAAAGAACTATTATTTTCCTTTCGAATCTTTACTTCAGTTTGGTCCAATACAATTTCTACTTGTTGACATATATTTAATTGAATTTTACACTTTTCAAAGCAAGAAAACAACTACATTCTGTATGGGCGCATTTTATAGTTATGATACTGCTTTTGATTTCACTCTAACATTTTTTGAAGGTAAGTGATTTTGTAGGAAAAAATGCAATGAGGCTTATAATTGAATAATTTGCATAGCAACTTTGTGTTAAGTACACATTTTCTATAATTATACTCTTTTTGCAACACTGAAGAAGCTTTCCTTCTCCTCTTTTCCTTTTTATATTTTTTGTACCGTTATTTGAAAAATATTCAACTCGTGAAAGTAAAGTTTTTGATAAATCAAACAGTTTACTCATCATTACCCCGAGATATTTTGGTCGCATATATTAGAGAGTAACAAATGGGATTTAGTTGTATTTGAAACTTATGATATACATATAAATTTACTTTGTAAAAGTGACAAAAACTCAACTCAGCCGAAAAAGTGACTTATCTGGATTTGAAACTAGGCGACTCATATATATAAGTAACTAATAAAATGAAGCAATTATCTATGGTAAGTAAATACCATATAACTTAAAACTATTGATGGACGCCCGGAGTTGCTCTTAATTCCAAAACCAGGTGACAAATCAAAATATAAAATTTTCTTCATGGCCCAATGACTACCCTAAATTAGCATATTTGACAAAATTACATTTGGCAGAAGTATTTCCTTTTGTTAAATATTTTGACTTACATTAACAAAATATGAAAAAATTTGCTGCATCAACTTGCTTTATTTTAAATAATTTGAAATTTTTCTGTGGCATATGTACCTATTAAAAAACAGGGCTAACAAAAAAGCGTAGCAAGCACTGTGGAACAAATATTGTTATTTGAAGGATGGGACGACCTGAAAGTCAGGCACTACGACCTATAAGATTTATTGTACCAAAACCCCAAGTTATGAAAAAAGATGGGAAGAGAGAAAGAAAGATAGGTAATAAACCATACCCTAGCCGAGAACTGAAGACAGGTCTCCAGAGACAAGAATATGGCACGTTGCCACTAAACCACAGAGGCGATGGTTGAACCTACAGTTTGAATCCGATACCGAATGGCGGTGTGGATATTTGTTATCACTGAAGCCCTTATTATGAGCTGCTTTCGACGTTCGATCTTCGCTGGTTATCGAAGATCGAATGTAAAATTCTTATTATGAGCAGTGCAACCCTGTCGAAATTTTCGTTGCGCATCGAATTTTTTATCGAACACAATTTTGCTTTCGATACGTGCATGCTGAGTAATAATTATTAAAAAATGTAAGTATTTTGCAATTTTTTTAGCTTTTTGAGGACTAAAACTTAATTTTAAACGGTTTTTGTAAATTTTATGCTAATCTGAAATGGTGAGCAACAAATTGCAGTTAGCAAATCCTTTGATTGCAAAGGATATTTCCTCAATCGCAGAACTGTTGCCAATTCTAAAATGTTTGGAATTGATCTTTCTCATGTGCATTGGTCATCAAGTGCACAAACGTTTCCTTGGATAGTCGCAAGTTCTGTAGAAATCTGTACACAAATTTTATAGATGGCAGAGCTTCTTTGAAAGGCTGCACTTAATCGTTTTCTACTTCTGGCCAGTTCCATCAACCCCTCATCCTCTTCCTAAGAATCGTTGAACCATAATTCCTTTATAGTAAACTATTTTGTTCTTATTTTTTCCAATTGATTTTTAAACTAATCGTATTTATTTTTCAAAATGACGATCAGCTGATAGAAATATACATGCAGAAACACTTATATACAGGGTGTATTTTTAACCTGAAATGTTCAAATATCTCGTGTGATAAGCACTCTACGAATACAAGGCCATTATCAAAATTTAATCATTCCGCGGAGGGAATGCATTACTGCTAAAATTAATCCCCCGCATTTTTTTCGATTCATTTCAACAAAATTAATTTTTTCCCCCGATTTTTCTACTGAGATCCTATGCACAGTGGCGTAACAATAGCCGGTCTGGGGATAGGTTATCCGGGATCTCGGAGGCATAGGGACCCTCAAAATTATAAACCGTCAAATTAAAAGTTGGCAGATGGTTATTTGTTATCTAAATTTTATGACGCTTTTTGGGCGAAGGTTCAATGTTTATATTATATCACTGGGTTAATTAGTATGTGAACAAGACGAATCTTTTGTATCGAATTGCAAACAATTTAAGGAATGATTTCGATAATATAATCGACACTTTTTGCCGAAACAAAAGCTAGCAAGAAACAATTTTAAAAATGATATCAAAAAATTTTATTTATTTAGATTTGTTTTTAGACCGCTAGAAGTGTGAATAAAATTTATGTTCATTATATTTTTCAATAGTTTCTTTAGTTCTGTTTAATTAATCCAATATGTATATAACGGTTCAGTTGAAAGCCCCCTTGAAACTTTTGGCCTAGTGCCCCTTGCTTTGTTGTTACGCCAATGCCTATGCACAAGATTCTGCAATATGTTTACAATAGAAAATATCACGTTTTCATTGTAAATGATCAAAATTAGTCTTAAAAAAAAATTTTATTCTTCAAATTTTTAATTGAACATTTCCGTTAGTAGTAAATAGCACTACTACTTAACAAATAAGTACAAACAACACATGAGAATATGATAAAGCTAATCAGAAACGCTTTTAGCGAAATTCAAGGAGACACACTTCTCAGTAGCGTTCAGTCATTTGAAAAGTTTCAGGGTAAAAAATACACCCTGCATAAGTTAAATAACATCGAAGAAAAACTTTGGCAAAAATGGGTGGCTTGCCATCAACTCAAAGCTAATTTTGCGAAGAGACATCTTGTATGGCTAGGGCTGTTTGCTGATTTTAAAGATTGTGGTTTTTTAACAAACTAACTTCTTGATATGGGTGAATATTTCAAAACATTAATATTCTGTACTTGAAAATGGAAAAATTTTAATTCTAAGATATTTAAATATTTTTTTATTGTATTCCGTTAATTAATTAATAATAAACGTAATTCAGCTTTCGGCGTTTTAATTTTAGCGTTTTTTTTTCAAATCACGGGAATGGCCGGCCTCACACGGTAATGACAATAAGCGGCCACGGCTACGCAACAGTCGGCTGTTCTCTTTCACATGGCACCAATACCATCTGCGGCTCCTTTTCCGTAGCTAGCTTGAAAGAAGTTCCATGTAAAACTAACCAGGTTTGGTACAAAAAGATGTTGTGCCAAGTATTATTTATGAAAATTTTTAACGAGTCAAACGAAAATCATTTCTGTTATGTTTGTTTCAATTTTGTTACGTATTCTTTCTTCCCAGCAAACGTTCGGTTATTGTTATCCTGTTCTAAAAAGGTTTTAATTATATCTGTTTTCGTTTTGGTTCCATTTGTTAATCATACTTTTTCAGTAGCTTAAAAGTTAGTATTTTTTTATTATTGGGGTATTATATGCTGTTTGAAAAACCCTTTTGTTCTTCCGCAGTGTATTCTTAAAGGTTTGGAAAATGAATCGGACATAACTTCGCTGAAAAGCAGTTTTCAGCACTGATTTCAACTCGCGTATTTGGAGATGGTTTTACTATATTTTTCTTTACCGAATTCCGACGATATACCTTTTTATTCATTGTTTAAATTTGTTCTTTCAATTTTTGTATTATTTTCTCCTGACTTGCTATTACTTTTTTAAGCGAATTATTCATTTCTGCGGTTTTTATTATTAAATCGAATCAATTTTAGTGCTAGTTCTTTATTGTTATGTGCAATATAATAAAAATAAGTCGAAGACTTAGATTAACAATATCTTGAACTTCATTTATGTGCACTCCATGAATGGTAGATCTTGGTGGTGCGTTAACGGGAGACTCTGGTGGTGAACTTTGATTTAAATATTGTATTGTTGCTTCTTCAACAGCTTGGGCTTATTTTTTATTCTTCCGGTGATTTTTTTGTTTTGTTGCTGTGCATATTATACAGGATCCTAGTTATTTTTGTAGCGACGCTCCTGCTCTTTTTGTGCTCGAATTTTCTTTTTTTTCTGCTGCCTCTTTTTGTTTTGCTGCTCTGCTGACACTTTTACACGGTGTTAAATATATATAATGTCAACACGGGAATACACGGTAATGACTACATGGGAATGACGAATAAAGGGCTTTTTAAAACATAAAAACGAAAGAAAATCGATTTCATAACAATTAATATCAAAATTACATTTTGATTTCCCAATGTAATATTATTCTAGACAGACTTTATTTTTTAATAAATTTACAGAAAAAATACTCACCACGGGAATTACAAAATTGTCAAACGAAATTTAAAAACGATCACTCACTATAAAATATTTGGTAAACTGAATATTTATTACACTCTTTGTGCGTATATCCAAAAAATAGAAGCAAATATCCATTACTTTTCCGTTAATTCCGCTAACCAGCTTTCCGTTTTTGTTATTATTTTAATTATTTAATTTATAAGGCAGGATTATAACATGTATCGCATTTTTTATATTTTTTTATTTTTTTTTATTTTACTTTTATAAGTGCAAATACAACGTTAGACATACCACGGTAATGACATTTCAGCATTCAAGCTAAAATTTCGTCAAAAAATTAAGAAAATTATTGAGTTTTTTTTTACAATAATCACTCGCACATAACTCATATAAAATTTGTTTTCTAGAAACCCTTAACATATTTCGATTTCTTTTTGTTTGTTTTGGGTTTCATTGGGGTTGTTGTTGTTGTGAATTCATGTGAAAAATTAAAAGCAGAGGCAGAATTATCCATTTGTACAATAGCATCCATGTCCATGATTTGTGTCGATTGTGGTTGCTCCATAAAATCTTGTGTACCCATAAACGAATCATCATGGGAATTATTTATATTATCTAAAATGTGTGTGGGTATTATAGTCATTGGCTTAGGCAGTACACTTGCATCCAACCACGAATCGACGATACTTTTTGGATTAGGTTTAACATCAACAAGATGTGACAATGATAAGTGTTCCTTATCAGTAGGATCTGGTTCAATATTCCAAATTGAAAGTAAATCTTGAGCCAGAACGTCTTTGTAAGAATGTAATGATTGAATGGATTTATGCCAACGCCCTAAGACGCGACGACGTTTTGGTTTGGGCTTTTTGTCTTCTTGCTCGACGTTTTGCTCCTGTTCCAAATATTCGACCTCTTTATTTTGCATCCCATTTAAGGTTTTACAGCGAAAAAATTTACGCATAACTGAAAGTAAAATTAAACAATAGTTATGAGGTCAATGGTTAGTTTTAATATAATAATGTACGGTATTTTACATATCTATGTTGCAAGATTCCTGAGGATACACTAACCTTCCATATCCACTATACCAGTATAATTGAGATCAGGCTGTGTTAGCTTACAAATTCGTTCAGCATATTCGTACATCATTTCATCGCTTTGTTTATTGGTACGTTTTTCAATGGATTGCTTTCCACGATCAGTTACGGTGTATGCAAAGACATCGCCATTCGAATTGGCCGTAAGCAAAAGCGCATGCACTGGAGTGCCACTTGTTACAGTGATACCACTGTAAAATGCCAATCCCGTCGTGCAACAACGTATACGATTGATTAATTCTGCATCGGGTTGCAAGCATTTAGCAGTCATGCGTGAACTGTGATACGCTTCTTCGAGAGTAGGTGGCTGCCATGGTAAGCTGTAAGTTTTGTACAAATGCTTGGGCAATCTACCATTCTCTTTCGCTTGCAAACTTGCAAGCTCAGACTTTTCGATTTGATGCATGCGTGTAAGTTCACATATGCGCATATCACCAGCTAGAGGACTTCCAAGCGCGATAAATTCACTGCTAGCATTTCGGAACACATCTATAAATGTAGGCGCATACTTTAGTTGATGCGTCCAGCGGCAAATAGCGCCATTAGCAGACTCAAATTCATGTTTCATAAAGCGTGCATCGAGACAATGTAGCTTGTGATGTGTACCTACATACATGACGTTATGAAACTCGCTTTTAGCCAGCGAAGAAATAAATTCACACGACATTTCTTCGGTTGAGAAGCCACAATAGCTTTTCAACCATTCATCGGGTGTGGTGCGCAAGTCGATTATGCACAAACGCTCCTCATTTGCATAGAGATAAGTTTGATTTTGCCACTCTCTTATGACATTCCAACTTATATCATTATTGGTATTGTCACCGATAAGGTTGTACGACTGTGCCAATGTTGGTGTGTTTTTATTCAAGTCAAATAGGCGTACATTCTGCTTCATGTCACTGACTAGAAATGTGCTCGCATTAAATGATGACTGCGCAAAGCTGATAAATGGCGTTTTTTTGTTTTTGAATTGGGTAAGCGGTTTCAAGTATTTATTGTCCTCCATAATTAGCGAGTGTATAGTTATGCTATTACGCTGCCGAACTGCAAGACAGTTTGGATGCTGCTCGCGGACTTTGTAAATTGGACGCACTTCAAATACTTCACTGCCCACATTAGCATTGAAGGTGTGACAGCAACTGGGCTCTAACGAAATGTTGGTAAAATCTTTTGTCGATGGAAAGTTTCCTATATCTATGGAAATGTATATAAATGTGAGTTTTACAGTTCAGTAGCTCGATAGAAAACACTACTTACTTAAATTTTTTAAATCTTCACCATCTACATGTGCTATATGCTGATCATCGTTTAATACACATAAATTACCACCTGTGTAATAATAATCATAGCTTCCATGAAAAAACGGATCTGGATTAAATTCAAAACGCTCTGCCATGTCAAATAAGATCACAGGATAGATCCCATCCTTTTCGGCATTACGCAAATTGCGGTTATCTTAAACAAAAAAAAATAAGTCAAGCATTTGTGGTTGTTTTTTTTGAATTTAGTCTTAGTTTCTTTGCTTACTTTTTTGAGTATTCAGATACCTTGTTCGCCCACTAAGCATACTCTTCATATAGGATTCACGTGCCCTTGTGCGCCGATGGCAGATATCCACATGATTGCATAGTTTATTCGCAATGAAAACAGGCCGTCGTAAGGAGAACAAAAATCGGGGATAATTCAATAGCTCATTGCAACATTGCATGGGCCATTGGCCAGCATTGAAGGCGGGCAAGAGACAGTGACGCAAACGCAGCTTGGTCTCGTTTGTCGAATGCAGTAATAGCGTATCCAGTGTATCATCATTATGATTTATTTTCTTAGCAGGTGTCTGGTGCTCTGACTTAAATTTATCCTAGAAAACAAAAGATGTGACAGCAGAAGTATCAGTTAAGTTTTGAAATACCAACGTTATTAACTTGAGTCTTTTTGAAGACGTCGTCTAGATTTGATTCATTAGCTTTTTGCCACTTTTTCTGCACTGCTTTCAACTTTCGTGGCAACATTTTCATGTATTTTAAATTAATGAACTAAAAACTTGCGGCGAGTAAAAAAAAAGATTGAGAAAAAAATCCTCGCAGCCAAATAGCAGCAAAAGTACGCGAACAGAAAACTAATAGAAACTTGCAAGTAAACAGCTGATCCATTATTTTGACAGCTAATTTTTAGAGGGAAAAAATATTGCGTTTAACCGTCTGCCTGTACCCTGAGGTCCATATGACCCCAAGCTACTTTGTATCAATATTAAGAATAATTGTATTGTCACAATATGACCTTATTTCGTTATTTATTCACACTCTAACAAGGTACAGTAAACTCATTTTTGATTGAGGTACAGACAAAGGGTTAAATAAAAATTTCAAAATTAAGCCATCCCAATTTGAAGCTGTGTCCCCCAAAGACCTTTAAACGAGTGCAAAGTAGTGTGTATAGAAAATAGTAATGAAATGAGCAATTAGTGAATTTCTTATGGCACACCAGTATTCAAAAATACTTATATCTTTCACAACCTTAATTACCATAACAAATTCACTAAAATTATTTAAACACACTTCTTGTTGACATTTAGATTTTTGACAGTTCTTTTTTTCGGCAGCTTAAAATCCTTGCAAGTAAAAATTTTACTAGTAGAAACTTGTAGCTACTTTTTTAACTTTCTTACTTTTTAACGCTCTCTCTCGTTGCAGGTTTTCCGAGCAACTATCCGATCACTGGTTCAAACAATCGATAACAATGAGCAGTTTTGATAGCTTTGTAGCAGCTGGAATATTTCCGTTCGAGTATTGAATTATTGATTTCGTTTCATGATAATGAATGTTATTTACAAATTTGCATGCCAATATGGCTGAAGCAATAAAAATTTTGGAACACATTTCTGTTTCTGTCCACTGTCTAGGTTGAAGAGGTTAATGAGTGCTTAAAATACTTTCCATAAGAGAGGTATCACATTGGCAACAATTATCGCACACTGAAGCGACAAGTGCTACAGTATGTTCTAAAGTGTTCCATCTTTGTCATTTTAGTACTTTTTAATGCAAGTATATTTTCAGGTGTAGCACAAATAATTGATTTGCTTCACAAACAATAAACTCAGAAAACAAACTGAAATAAAAGAAAAAAAATTGCAGAGTGAACAAAAACATACCATATTATTTTTTTTTTATAAAAATACTGCACGAAATACTTATTTGTTGCGATGTTTCCCACACTCACGGTTGCCACACTAAAATTTTGTTTGGGGCCAAAAACAAAAGCAAAAAGGACCAAAATGGAAAAAAATGGACCAAATTTTTTTTTAATTATTTGATTTATTTAACAAGTAAATATAGCACATTGTAAAATGCATATAACAATATTATAATATTTTTTTTAGCGATTGCTAGAATACATTGATAGAATACATACATATATCACATCAAACTAAAACAAAAAAAATGCTCAGAAATTCATATAGCACATATGTAACGAAAGGTATATAAAAATTACTTATAATATTTTAAGAGATTGTTATATAGTAAAAACATGTATCACATTAAACAATACCAAAAACAACAACAAAAAAATGGTTACCAATTCAGATACAAAGAAGAACATTTTTGGGACACGATAAATAAATCAAGTATGTCGACAAATCAAAAAATAACAGGGCAGAAAGTATATTCTTTTATAGATGAAAGTCATTTTGAAATCAGATATCAAAGAAAAAAGAAGATGTGTCTTGAAAGCCCCGAAATTTAGAAAAAAAACGGTATTCAAAACCAAAAAACAGTGCCATATACTCCTCAACAGAATGGCGTTGCTAAATCTTTACTGCTAAGTAGTATCGAAACCAAAGTAGATTTCGTCAGCAACTTAGATGCTCTGTCATAGACCGGGTCTGTGTTTACAGCTTTATCAGAAGTACGCAAAGTGGTGTGACTTCGGCGTGGTTTTAATCAACAAATGAGCGCACCAACTAAGTTGTACGAAGACAAAGTTGCTTGAGACTGATTGAAGGAGAGAAGTTTTCAGTTTTCTGGCCAATAAAAGCACAAAGACGCGCGAGTTTGTTTTCAAAAGGACTAAGTAGATAAAAAGTTGCACTTACTGTCCGACCGAAAACATGATGGCAGACTTACTGACGAAACCATTGCTAGCAAGGCGGATTCAATCAGGCAGGCGTATTGAAAAAAAGTTATTCTATTGTTTTCAAATTATTGGTAAATGTTCAGATTACACTTCTGATTGGGATTAAAAATCACTTTTTGACTCAAATTTTGTTAATATGAATTGGGGCGTGCCGCCTTTTCCCGGTTCGGGTTCTTGTCGCTAAAATTTTTTCAAAAAATAGTAAATATAACTAAAAAAAGATATGACTATAAATGAATGCATCATGCATAAATTGCACTTGTGCCGCGCAAATTAAAAGGTCTAGGCATTTGTATTCAAATCACATTTAAAAAAAGTAAAAAATTCGCGCGAAAAAGAATCAAAATGGCCACCGAATTTAGTGCGTCATGTATCCATTTAGTTTCTTTTATTTGTTATTTTACTATTTATTGAATACATTTTAATGCCAAAAATCCGTTTTTCGGGAAGGGCCTGCCCTCCCTAATTCAAATAAACAAAATTTGGGTCAAAAAAGTAATTTTTAAAAAAATTCTCATCAAGTTGTTCTGAAAAATACCAAATAATTTTACTGCGTTTAATAAAGACACTATTTTGTTTAATATAACTCTACTATTATAATATTAATAATCTAATTACCTTTTCTTTTTTCGTTTTATAAATTTTTGTAATAAAAAATTCACTTTTTTTCATTAAAACCAAATAAAATTCGTATTTCACTTGGATTAATATACAAAGACTCAAGTCCAATAATTTTACCTGTCACTGGTATCACATTCAATTGGCTGCGCATTGTCTCCTTCATCTGCAACTTTCGCCTTTTTGTTTATTAAAAATTTGAAAAAAAAAACAACGAAAAAATTATAAATGGCAACAATTTATTGATATCATTTTATATCTTACTTTTCCAAATCAGTTATCGAATATTATCGACAGTGTTGCCTGCATTCATTACTACAACTTTCTTACACTGATTTTTTTAACATCACATTTTTTAGTCACAGAGTGACTCATACATTACATATGAAAGTTAATTACTTAATATTTTTGGAAAAGGACCAATTCAGAAAAAAAAGGACCAGCGGACCAAACGAAAATAAAAGGACCACTTTTGGTCCAAAAGGACCAAAGTGGCAACCGTGCCCACACTACTTGACCGGGTACAAATTTGTCCCTAGTGATTTAAATTTACTCAATCACTCTCTTTTGTTTTTTCATTTTATATAGGAAGCAACAAATATCTCTCCTTGGCAACAATTATTGCTAATGTGAACATTACGAATCTTACAATTCTAGGTGAAGCAAACGCTATACTTTTAACCTGAGAATTAATATCCCGATTGAATGCTATTCATCGATACCCGCATAAAAACTTTACCTCATTACAGATTTTCAAAAACTTTGAAAAGATAGGAAAAAAGTTCCAGGGCTCCCGAAAAATAACCACAAAGTTTTCCCAGACATTATTGTTTCAAGGAAGTTTCTTGAAGTGCTTCAGTTACTTCAGCTTCGCGTTCTGTTCCCATATTAAGTCTGTTACGTACAAAAATTTTTTACAAATTATTACAAATTGTTGCAAGTTTTTACTAGTAAAGTGTTCACGTACTCGAAAAACTTGCAACGAGAGCGTAAAAAAGTGAGAGAAAAAAAGTATCTTGAAATTTCTACTAGCAAAATTTTTACTTGCAAGAATTTTTAACTACCGAAAAAAAAAGAAATGTAAAAAATTCGAACGTCAACAAGAAGTGTGTTTTGTTAAATTGTTGCGGTTTTTAATAACACTGAGTGTAAAATGAAATATTGCTGATGTTGTGAAAGATGTAAATATTTGTGAATACTGGTGTGACACAAGAAATGATCTCAACAAATTATAAACTCTAATTACAGCAGCAAGAGCAGCAACCCGTAAAGAAAAGGCATCAGAATATAAAGTAATTCATTAATTGCAAATTTCAATGCTATTTTCTGTACATTCCACTTTGGATTCACTTAAAGGTCTTTGGAGAACACTACACCTTAATTTGGGATAATCCCATTTTAAAATTTTTATTTAATTTACAAAAATCACAACACAATATTTTTTCCACTAAAAATTTGCAGTCAAAACAATCGATCAGCTTTTTACTTGCAAGTTCTTACTAGTTTTCTGCTATTTGTCTCTTTCCGAGAATTTTTTTCTCAATCTTTCTTTTACTCTCTCGCTGCAAGTTTTTACTGGTAAAGAACGTAAACAGACCTATTATTTTACTAGCTGTAGGCCTAATTTATTGGCTAAACCGTACTTCGCAACAGTAACACTGTTGGTAACTGTGTGTGCTTCCACGGTTGCCACTTACTCCTTTTTTTTTGTACCAATATTTACAAAAAAATGGACCAAATCGGGGAAAAATATACCAATATAATAAGTAATATTAAATTTTATTCTTTAAGGATATAGTCTGGAGGGTTACTCTGTAGTTCGATTCGAAAAGCAGTTCTATTCGAATGCCAAATTCGATTCGAAAAGGCATAAAATCAAATCTGGGGGGCTACTCTGTAGTTCGATTCGAAAGGCAGTTCTATTCGAATGCCGAATTCGATTCGAAAAGGCACAAAATTAAATCTGAACGTCGAACAAATATTATTCGAAAAGGTTTTCTAGAGTAACAATCGTTCGAATTCGAGTAAATTTTCTTTCGAATCGAACTACAGAGTAACCCCCCTGGTGTTTGAGTTTCAAAAAATCGATTCTTTCTTTTAAATGTATTTCGAAAGTACAAGATATAGAAACTATACTATAAATTTCAGACCAAAATTCAAAATATTAACGAAGTTATAGTTCATAGTCGAGAGAGCCTGTTGTGAAAACTATATCTGTCGTTAACTTAAAAAGCGTTATTCTTGAAACAACGTTTTTTGACCGTCCCAGGGGTCTGAGAGAATTCTATCGAGCCAATTGGGCTGAACTTTTAATGTGTCTTTTTACACCCCAATGGCTCTCGTAGAATTGTTTATTTTAATCATTATTTCCTATTTTTACAGCGATTTTCAACAAAAAAAAGTCTTTTTTTTTTGAAAATCGCTATTTTGTTATTTTTTAAACAAAATGTTTAAATCTACTACCTGCTAGAGTGACAAGCCCACAGAACAGTAATCTATCTAAATTTTTAAGTTTAGGATGATTTCAAGTATCGTAACCCGGGCCAACCTTACACAACTTTTTGTTTTAGGTGCCCACTTCAAGCGTAAAAAAATACTAAAAAATATCAAAAAATAAACATAAAAAAAATTGTTTGTACATTTAAAGATATCACTAAAAACATATAAGAAAATTAGGCCGGAACACCAGACTACATTCTTAATAAAAAGTAGATACATAGATTAGAAAAGGGTGTGATGTACTACGACCTTAAGAGATCTATTGTACCCCCGATAGTAACCTTTTCACAGGTTGTCAGACAAGCCAATCTTGCTGAGGAATCTCAGCAATTGATGGGGCTTTAAGGCTATGATATCCCCACAACTTGGGTGGTAATGCCCCACGTACCTCTTCCTTCTATAAAAAGTAACACATTAATTGAATTATATTTTGTATTTATGTAGAATGTACCAAATTTTAAAACCATGTACCAATGTGCCAAACGAAGAAATGGAAAAAAATGTACCAGTTTTGGTAAATTGTACCAAAGTTGCAACCGTGTGTGCTTCTTTCGTCCAATTTAACCTAAAAAATTCAAACAGCTGTTGTGCGATTACATTAAAAATATGAGAAATAACAAGAATTAGGAGTTTTAAGAATTAATGAATATAAATAAAAAATAGTGTCGAAGCAATGCGTATTTTATCACTCAGCAATCGTTTTACTAATTTACGCTCGCGCGTTAAAAATACATTCACACTGCCAGAGCGCTTCAAAGGAACAATAATTCAAAAATGGGCAGTATACTGGCGTGGACTGCTGAGCGATTATACCGAAGTAGGTGTTGGTGTCATAAAAGAAGTACGCACAAAACCACGTAAAGCTGCCATCATTGGAGGAATTACATATGGATTGTATGCTTGCGCAAAGCGAAACCCAGACGAGGAAGATTTCACGTACTTGTATCGAAAGTGGAATAATGAAATGGTTATGGTGCCGCTAGCATTACAGAATCCTACATCAGCGTCTTATTTAAATGAGCTGGAACGAGCAATCAATCAAAATAAATTGCGAACTTTGTCTCTCGGTATATGTACCCTGCTGTGGGTGGATGCGCACGATAAGGATGACTGCACTTTCCCTGCGATTTGTGATTATACACGGGTTCGTTATTGGAATTTTTATGACCATATTAAAGACGTAGGATTTTGGAATCACTACTGGCGTTTGGAGTGGAAAATGCGAAATTTTGATGTAAATTATTTATGAGTATTCCAGACTGTTCCAACGATTCATCATGAGACATGAGCTAATACTTAGTTGCTATAAGAATACTTACATGATTGTTATTGTAATTCAAAGTTTTATTTAACGAAAAAAAGTTTTAATAATAACCACATTACAAATTCTGGGTTGACTAGTTGTATAAATTAGGTAAAAATTTATTTAGTAACGGTTGCCGGCTTAAGATCCTAGAGCAACTGGTTTCGTTACCTGAAAATGTTTCTGCAATAAAGCTTCACATTCTGGAATTCCATTTATATTGTTAAATTTAGCCTGGAAATTGTTTTCTCTGCCATTTCCTTTGCCATCAAGTATTTCAATAAACAAAGAGCTGAATTTTTGCACCAACGCCGGATCCCCGCGCAACACCATGTGCCCTTTCCCACCGCCAGACAAGGCATTCTCCGAGACAGTTAAAAAGTAAAAAATCTCTTCAGGTGCATTACGCAAAAATGTATTAATAAAATCGGGTTCAACGCCGTCTTTACGATGCAAAGAGAAATACTTAGGGCGTGGTAGTGGCATATTTTCCAATTTATCAGCTTCCGAAATAGCAACATCTTTGAGTAGTTTTTGGAAGGCTTTTGTCGAAGCTTTCAAGTTGTTTTGCAGTTTTTGGATAAGATCCAAATGCTGGGACGGTCCTCCCCTGGAAAAATTAAGTAAAATTAATTAAATGGACAATACTAAAATGTGCCATATGAAATACTTAAGCGCCAAATTAATTTGCTGTTCACGGTGAAAGCAATCACCCAGCTTGCGCATTACACGTTCCCCAATCACAAAATGTACGTGCACACCTCCTTTTGTCTTTTCGGCATAAAGCAGCTTAATACATTGAAGCTGTGAGAGATTAGTTACATGTGTTCCACAACACATATTACTCTCTACGCCTTCAATGCGCACAACTCGAGCCAACCCTACATGATCCTTGGGCAGACCACGTGGTGCACGTGCATCCTGGAACTGACAAAATTACAATTTTACAAATACATGAAGCTTAACGTAATTATTGCTTTCACTTAGCCCACCTCAATTGCCTCCTCCGGATCAACCAGTAGCACATTCACTTCACGCCCTTCTCGTATTAATTCATTAGCTTTATGTTCAATGAAATCCAATGACTCTCGACTGATCAGATGCTTTGTAAACAGCTCGATATATGAAGTATCTGAACCAAGCCACCAAGACGTGGTATCATATTTGAACTCCCTGTCAAACAGCGCCGTTATTAAATGTTGCCCCGAATGTTGTTGCATATGATCTAACCGACGATTCCACTCAAGACACTGCTTCACCTCTGCACCAACCTCTAAACTTGACTTGGCGTCTACAAAATGCACAGCTTCGCTCCCACGACGCACAACACTGCGCACTGGAAGACCATTAATTGTGCCATAATCACAAGGTTGACCACCACCCTCCGGAAAAAGAATAGTGTTTTCGCATACTACATTATAGCCACGTATTTCTTTAGGGGTTGTCTCACCGGGTGCAGTCCAATCCAATGTAGCAAACTCACATGATACAACTCGCGTCGTAAACTGCAACATAAGCCGAATGTAATCATTTTACAACGGCCACGTCACATCAATAATTACATCAGTCAATTACCTGCTTTAAAAAACTATCTTCCTGACATTTAAAAACCATTTCAAAAAGTTTTCGTATATTTGGGTTAATTATGCAAACTTTTGGCAAAATTGCAAAAATAAGTTTAAAGAACAAAACCACTCCGATCAATGTAGCAAATTCTCTGTAATAAACAAAAACAGACACCAGTAGCACATAGTGTTGCATGAATTTGCAATAATACCTCAGAAATGGCTAAATAGCAGTGTGGCCAACTAATTCTTTTTGAAAATTAAAACGCGGAAAAAAGTGATTTAGCGCTCAGCTCGTTTTTTAAATTTAAAATATCTTCGAAAAATCAAAGAAATTTTTATTGACTAGCAGTATCAGATGTGTACTTGTTTTAGTGAAAAAGTTTAAATGTATTGAGTTTTCTCGCACTTTTATAAGGAAAAAAATTAACGCTTTTTTTTTTAAAGAAATACGCGTTTTATTTTCATTTTAGCGGATTTTGAAAAACAAAAGTTGGCCACACTGCTAAATAGTATACTTTTATGAAAAATGCAATTTAATGGAAATTAAACTGCTTTACCAGCAGCACTTATTACAATTAGTATTCCTATAGGAAAAAGAAACAACTTTTCCCGGGGATTTAATTGGGGGAATATTTAGAATAGGGTTGAATATCGCCTTAAACATACTCCATTATATGCATTTGTGGCCCTTTGTTCCTATATATATATCGAACCATCAGAATAGAAATGTTGTAACTTCCAAAACATAGTTTTGAGATAATCGCATTCCAAATATTGTAATAGTGTGATGTTTCATGGGGTGGAAAACTGTTGTTGGCTAAATAGCACTAAATGGTAAGAGATGGAAGTTTCGGCGTTGTTCCATAGAAAAGAGCGTTTTTAAATACATTGGATTCAATCATAACTTGAGAATAGTCCTTTTTTAAGTTATGACACTTCTATTCTCATATGGCTAAATCTTCTATTTTGTGAAAATAACAAATGTTTACAAATAAGCGTTGATTTTTGTTTCTTTTTGCGAACTAAAACAAAACAAGTCGGTAAGGCCCTTGTAACTGGGGCTAGTTTTTTGCGGAAGAACCAAATTACTCATTGGTATTTGTTTTGTTATTTCTGCATGCAGATAATTCGTTAATTCGTTAATTCTGAGATATGCCGTTGTAACTGGGGCTAGTTTTTTGCGGAAAAACCAAATTGCTCATTGGTATTTGTTTTGTTATTTCTGCATGTCTTCTCTCTTTCTCTCATTTATTATTTACTCCCGCTTAAGTAATGATTTTTTCAACGATGAATGCAATGCTTTGTTCAATTAGCGAATTTTAAAAACTTCCGACGCTAATCTTTTGGAATTGGCTTAACCGGTTTGACTAACCTACTCGTTAAGCTCTTTAAATTGATATATAATATGATAGTGTAGCACTTCTAGATCTTCTGGAATAAGGATGTAGTTACACTAATAAATGTATAGATTCTGCCATATATTTTGATGACTGCCCTACTACTTCTCATGAATGTATTGAGGAAGCTGCCGGTTGTTGTGCGGGGAGGCTTCATGTATTATCAAGAAGGAAGCCTATGATTTTTGTTTGAAAATTTGTAAATTATAAATTATGTACTGCTGACAGAAGCAGTAGCGATTCCGGGTAGCGTATAAATTGTTTGCTACTTTTAAATTTGAGTACTCAGCTTTTCGACCATAGTTGCACAATGCTTGATTGCAATTGCTCTAGGAACGGATATAAAAGCATTAAGCGCATAGTGCATCAGAATACGGTCATTGAGAGTTATAATTTATCAATTTTTGTAAAAACCCATTCACTGTCGTAGTGATTATCGTTACCAACAGTTCTGCCTGTGAATGCGCCTAATGCGTATTTATAATTTTTTATTTATATAAATATATTCTAATTTATTTTTTATAATTTCAGTAGTTTCTTCAATATATAGATCCGCAAATAGTAAAAAAAAAAAAAATACAGTAGTTGCAGTTTGTGATAGCCTTCGGTAGTACTCATATATTTGTGTACATGAAACAATATATTGGGTCATATAAAAAGTATTTTCGGGTTTTGTCACAAGATTGTGTTCATGGTCATACATCTGGCATCACTGATCCGATTCTGTCAAACGAACGCTCGTAGTTTTGTAGTTTGTCATTCGTGTAAAAAGTTATATTGATGAAAATTAGTTAAATTTTTGAAGAAATATGCTACGTGATGCTTTTTTACTATACAAAAGGTAAAAACAATGCAAAAACATTCCGAAAAATTTGTGCGGTTTACGGTAAAAATGTTTTAACAGAACGTACCGTCCAACTTTGGTTTGCTCGATTTCGTTTTGAAAATTTCAATGTCAAACTGCACGCAAGCTGTCAAGAGTAGCGGAGGCACTAAATCACATGACAGTTTGGAATCATTTAAAAAAGGATGATCGATGTTTGGGTGCCACATGAATTAACACAAATAAATTTGATTGACCGAATTACCATCAGTGAAACGCTGCTGAAACGCAACGATATCGAACCATTTTTGAAACAAATTATGGGCGATAAAAAATTAATTATATACGAAAATATTAAACGAAAAAAATCATGGTCAAAGGCCGGTGACCCTCCACAAACTACTTCAAAGCTTGGATGTTACTGTTCAACCCTCGACCGTTTGAACGAAGCAATCAAAAAAGAGCGACCAGAATTGGACAACAGAAAAGGTGTGTTCCACCAGGCCACATACATCTTTGATGACCCGCCAAAAATTGACTGCGCTTGGCTGGAAAGGTTTGATACACCCACCGTATAATCTCTGCAAAACTCTTGATGGAAAGAAATTGGTGGCAGAAGAGCCGTCGAAAATCACTTGGCCAAGTTTTTCGCCGATAAACCACCGATGGAATTATGAAGCTACCGGAAAAATGGCAAAAGATCATAAAGAATAATGGCCAATATGTTGATTTTTAATAAAGAAAATTTGTATTCAAACATTGACAAAAAAACCGAAAATACTTTTTTTATGTATTAAATCATATTGCTAGCATTTATTTTTAAATTTTGTAATACATTCTGGATTCTGTGTTCTCAAGCACTTACAATTTTCCATGCCAATCATTAGCCAGTTTTCAAAATCACCCGAAGGCTTAACCAATGCCACATAATCTTCAATAGCCCCCGAATCGCCCGGATCGATTAGTTGAGCCCAGGATTGTAATTTACACAAAAATCCATAAAAAAATTTAAATAGGTCACTGATAATTTCTCGTATATATGTTAAAGGTTTATAGGAGTGATTGCCAACTATAAAAATACTGTCCACAGACATGTCCAATTGGGCACAACGACGATCAAGCTCTGCTATTGAGTTCCTTATATTTTCCAAAGAGATCCTTAGACGGCAACTGGAAAAGAGGATATAAGCAATTGGTATATAACAACAATTTTATACTTACTTTGAAACGTTTAAGGCTTTTAATTTCTTGTGGAATTCACAAAGAATATCAGTCTCAGTTTGTTTTGAAATAATTTCGGGATAAGGTTTAACACACACGCCACTGCTATTAATTGTAAATGCGGTTGAGATATGTATTTCTTGATAACGAAAATTATTATATTCACCTAGTTAATATCAAAAACCGCTGGGACAGTTCCCACATTTTATTAATTAATTCATTCTGAAAATTTATCTCTGAATCTTGTAAATCTTTGTGGCAATGTAACTCTTCCTCTATTTTTAATATTTGTTGGTGTGCACATGACTCAAGTTCAAAGTCGCATTTCGTATAGAGTGTTTTACAGTGGTCGAAATTAGGCTCTAGCTTTTTTAGTAATTTCTTTTCTTCTGGATAGAGCCGACAATACTTCCGCTTTAGCAGTTTTACTTTCGGCGTTGGGTCGATCTTCGGAAAGTCCCAACAATCCATTCCATCCACTAAAACACTTACTATGGGATTGTGCTGCTTTTTTTCAATTATCGGACAGTCCGCCATGTCGTCGACCATCAAAGCCCTTCCTTTCTTTGATTCAACTTTTGAAGTACCACCACAGCAACCCATTGCAATTACAATTTCTTATTTAACAAACAAATTTATTCTGCCAGGAAACACAAGAGTCGTTCTCTTTTTTATTGACAAGTTTTTCCTAATTATTTTATTGTTGTCAAATCCATTTATTTTTCTATGGCTGCCGATGATACAAAGCATGGTAGAAAATACAAAGTAAATGTCCCATCATTTGATTCTTTTTTATGAATAACATATAATTTTTAAAAAGATTTGCTTACATATAAAATACATTTCAATACTTAACATTAAAATAGATTGATAGAATACGGTGTTGTCATAGATGTGCTGGTATCGTCGTTTCAATTATCTAGTCAGCTATGACCATGGAGCGAATTACTATGTAAACTTAATTCACTTCATG
Source organism: Toxonevra muliebris (assembly GCA_963691655.1). Lineage (NCBI taxonomy): Eukaryota > Metazoa > Arthropoda > Insecta > Diptera > Pallopteridae > Toxonevra > Toxonevra muliebris. The sequence continues at coordinate 114,367,985 of OY829326.1, read as the reverse complement.
CAGGAAGGAAATAAAAAACATTGTAAAAAGAAATAAATAAGATTAGAAATAAATTGATTTACTCGTATTTAGCTCTTCTTCAATTTCGCAAAGATACCGCATCATTTCAATTTTAGCCTCGTTTTTCTTCTTAAGTGGAAACTTTGACATTTTTTCACCTAAACTTCGACAGTACAATTCATCTTCAAAATTTAAAGTATTAGGGATATTAGTTGCTTGTTCCACTGCTGTTTGGCGAGATTGACTTAACATGTCTTGAATAGATTTCATTGTGTTCAATAATGACTGATTCACGTTGAGTTTGCGTTCTTTCGACGAAGGTGGAGTAAGTACGGAAGATTCATCTATAAATTCAAGATCAGACTTGAAGTGCAACGAGTTAGAGGACACTTCTTCATCTATTCCCTTGCATCTTTTTGCAGAAAGAGAATCATCGGCGCTCTCATCGAATCCATCGTCAATGGTGGGTGCGATTTTAAACTCACCTCTACGTATATTTGAAAAATGTATATTTCTGTACTACATATACATTTTGAAATTCATTTTAGGAATGCTTACGTCTTTGGCCTCATGTGCACTCTGAGGAAATCCATACTTTTTGTGTATCTCCAAGAATTTTCTGGCTCATCGACACTTTGCCCAGAAGTCTTTTTTAGCCGGTGGAGTTCCCTGATATAGGAGTCTCTCAGTCCCTTCCATTTCTTTTTAGCATTATATACTGATATTAGAATACATTTATGAATTCGAAAATTGCAAAAAGATAAATAAAAACTACCTGATATACCCGAAGCGGCCGATATATACTTCCATGCTTCTGCCTTCTTTTTATTGCTGGTATATTTGGGATGTTTCAAATTCCAAATAATCCGTTTGCTTTTCACCAGTTCAATTAATTTTTCTGTGCGCTCTGTGTCCATATTTGTGTCGATGCACAACTTCAGATACAGTTGACACTACGTGATTACAAGGAAATTTATACTTTTTGGCAAAGTCAGCCACAACCACAGATTGAAAGTTCCGCTGAAGCAAAAAACAAAACAGTTGTAGAATTCGGATAATTTACCCAAGGTTGATAATCCAAGTTCTGTTACATATATATAAATTTATTTGTGTTTTTGAATAAATACTTTTAGTTTCTGGATTACGACTTTTACTAGGAGTTATTTTCTTCACATACCATTTACTATAATATGAAGTTTTGTACATATTAAATTTTTAAGATTTTTGAAAATAAACTGCGCAATTATCACCCATGTTCGCCATGATGAATTTGTCAGCTGTTTGAGAGCTGTGGGGAATAAATTCACCAACACCAGCAAAACTCTACTCACACATATTAGACTAGTTTCGTCTCACGTTCTCACCGTTGGGAACAGAAGAAAATTTTTCACCAATAAAAAAGTTCAATATATTTGCGAAAAGAGATCCACAAAAAATTGCAAAGTGTTTTAAAGTTTCGAAAAAAGTGCAAATTAATACAGTAAAAATGATTTAAGCAAAAAAAGTGTGAAGAAACGAATTTAAATAGCAAAACGTATTAAAGCAGCACCAGCACTGCAGGCTGGAGTGAGGGGTAGAAGAATATCAATAAAGAAGGGTGGAGAAGATACCGATACCACATTAAACGCGAAACGAAAAAGTGAAAAATAAAAATTGCGACGTTTACAGTCGAAAGTGTTTGGGAATTTTATCAAATTGAAATTATTTCAACTCGAAAATAAGAAATTTTGAATAAATCTGTTCTCACGTAGATTTCTCTCGATTAGTAGTGCGCAGAGTATTGTTAAGTCATCTGCAACCCCACCATCCCCCGCCCGCACCGTTGAACACCACACATAGCGCATACCAGCACACACACACACAGACAGTAGAGAATAATGTCTTCGAATAATCAATCAGGCGGCGGCGGCAGTCAAGGTGCTAACCCCACCTCAGCAGTTAGTAGCGGGGCAACAAGTCAGCAACAGCATAGAAATGCACCACCACCAGCACCAGCGGATGCTGTCCAATCGGCTGGCGGCAGCAACAGTGCCAGTGGAGGAAGCAGTAGCGGTGGCGCTGGCGGTGCCACCACCCAACCAGAGAGCCCCATTCGCCCTCCAAAGACTCCTGCTCTTAACACCAAGGAGCGCGTCATTGACAGTGTCCCCTTCCCACCCAGTCACAAATTAACAATAGCTGAGGTGTTCGATGCACGCACCGGAAAACCTAACCATGACCTGCTGAAGCAACATTTTGTGCTGGAAGGCAGAATCGAAGAGGCACCAGCCTTACGCATCATCCAAGAGGGCGCTACTTTGCTACGACAGGAGAAAACAATGATTGACATTGAGGCACCAGTAACCGTTTGCGGCGATATTCACGGGCAATTCTATGATCTTATGAAACTTTTTGAGGTGGGTGGTTCACCAGCTACCACCAAGTATCTCTTCCTTGGCGATTATGTGGATCGAGGTTATTTCAGCATTGAGTGTGTTCTGTATCTGTGGTCACTGAAAATCACATACCCAACTACGCTGTTCTTGTTGCGTGGCAATCATGAGTGCCGCCATCTCACAGAATACTTTACCTTCAAGCAAGAATGCAAGATTAAATATTCGGAACGTGTATACGATGCCTGCATGGATGCGTTTGATTGTTTGCCGCTGGCGGCACTCATGAATCAGCAGTTCCTGTGTGTGCACGGCGGTCTCTCTCCCGAAATTCACGAACTCGAAGACATACGACGACTCGACCGTTTCAAAGAGCCTCCCGCCTTTGGGCCTATGTGCGATTTGTTGTGGTCCGATCCGCTGGAAGACTTTGGCAACGAGAAAAACTCGGACTTTTACACGCACAATTCGGTGCGTGGATGCTCATACTTCTACAGCTACGCGGCCTGTTGCGATTTTCTACAGAACAACAATTTGCTTTCGATTATACGTGCGCACGAAGCTCAGGACGCCGGCTATCGTATGTATCGCAAGAGCCAGACTACTGGATTCCCCTCGCTAATCACCATATTCTCGGCACCCAATTATCTGGACGTTTACAACAACAAAGCGGCAGTGCTCAAGTACGAAAACAATGTCATGAACATACGGCAATTTAATTGTTCGCCACATCCGTATTGGCTTCCTAATTTCATGGATGTGTTCACATGGTCATTGCCCTTCGTTGGCGAGAAGGTTACTGAAATGCTGGTGAATGTGCTTAACATATGTTCGGATGACGAGCTCATGACCGAGGAGAGCGAAGAGCCATTGTCCGATGATGAGGCTGCGCTGCGCAAGGAAGTCATACGCAATAAAATACGAGCCATTGGCAAGATGGCACGTGTCTTCTCGGTACTGCGCGAAGAATCTGAGTCGGTGCTTCAACTCAAGGGCCTAACACCGACAGGTGCATTGCCATTGGGTGCGCTTTCCGGTGGCAAGCAATCACTGAAGAATGCAATGCAAGGTTTCTCGCCCAATCATAAGATAACTTCATTCGCAGAGGCCAAAGGTTTGGATGCAGTCAATGAGAGAATGCCGCCAAGACGAGATCAACCTCCTACTCCCAGCGAAGAGCATCAAAATAATCAAGGAGCCAATGCAGTTCATAATGGGTAATTAGTGGGTTAAAATAGACGATAGGCGACTGTTGTTTCTCAGTTTGTTAGTCAGTTATACACAGACACAGTTGAAGAAATGGAAAGAATGAAATATTTAGCGCTTGAACATAATTATTTATTAATTTAATTTACATAAATGAAATTGAAACAAAATGCATTGAACCGAATTAAACAACAAGTATGCAAAGCACCAAAAATAAAACAAAACTATAACAAATCAGTAAAAACATAAATATTTTGGTTGTTGTTGCGAGATTTAAAGTTCTCTTCTTCAGCACTTGTAAATTGATAACAACAAAAGTTAATAAATTTAAGCGAATTTTTGATTTTAGTTAATCAATTACAATATTTACTAATTTACCTAGGTGGTATATTTAATGAAAGCAAATAATTAAGTTGAAATTGTTGGCTCGAACTTTATACTACCTCGTATCGTCCCACACCTCTCCCGCTTCCGCCAAACTCCTAATTCGCCTTTATGATCGACAAATGTATTATGTATGCGTCATTCCTTTTTGTTATTTTATCTTTTGTATTTTGATGTCATCTTTCTTAAATTCCAATTTGATTCTTTCGAAAAGTATTGGCGTGCTCCCATGCATATCGTAAATGTTTTAGTTTTCCTTCAACTATTATAGTATAGTATTATTTTATGCAGGCTTAAGGCAAGAGAAATAACTCTGAAATTCTAGCGACTGAATTTATATTCTTTGAAGGTTTTCATTTGCACCATAGATTAGATTATTTCATTTAAAATATTAGCCAACAGTTTTCAAATAGTTTATATTTTCTGAAGTTACCGAAAGATACAAGAATAAATTACTAGTTTTGCAAGAAATTGATATGTAAATAACTACTTTAGTTAAGATGCAGATTAAGAGAATAGGTATATTGAATTGGATGAGAAGTCGAAAAAAACAGCTTTTCTGTTCATCAGACTTGCTTGGAGTCAGAACTATAACTTTGCCTGTTATTCCACTTAATCTTATGTGCTGGAATCGACACAAACGAACTGTATAATTATAGGATGAAAATAGGACGCTAACAACATAATCTTATGTAGTTTAACCTTTGATGGAGTCACGTAAACAATCAATCGTGCTTTAAAATAATTTAACTCAATTGCAAAAGTTTCGTTTTAAGTTTGAAGAAACTCATCATTTGACATGACAAGATTTAAATATATAATCCATTCTAATCTTAGGTGGATTTCAGACAGAGAATTCTGATTTACGTGAAGACTCACAATTTCAAGTGAAATTTTTTCTAGAGCGGGATTACCATTTTATGTGTCCCTTGTAAGTCGAAAATTCACTTACATATTTGATAGAATAGCTCCTAGTGATCCGGATAAAGTCTCCTGAAATATGCATAAAAAAAATTATTTTATTTGTATTTGCCCTTTAATTTTTAATAAATCGTACATAATTCTGAAGGTCCATGAATTGCAGGCCCTTTAGTCCATATAGCTTAATTAGCACTGGTTCCTTCCGAAAATACCGGACATTCTTATTTTCTTCCAAATAATTGCTTAAATATTTTACACAATTTCCAATTCTAGTAGATAAGATACAATTTTTTGTAAATTTTTGGATTTACCTTAATATGTATGTTTCTTAAAATGTGTGCCTGGAAAGTTTTCGAAAAAGTTAACCCTATTTTTCAGTTATACGAGAATATTTGTTGGAAATAGTATTTGGATGTTTACACGAATAACAATTTCGATTTCAGTTTACTAAAATCTGTAATTTGCTTTCCGAGTGATTTTATAAATGTTTTGTATAATTAAATTAGTTTAATGAGATAAAAATTAGGCTGGAATTTTTATTTTAAATATCATTTTTTTAGTTCTCCATTGAGTTTTAATTCTATAGAATTTTCTACACCAGCTGAGGAGCAAAGTCTACTGATCCAAGTAAGTCTGATCACAGTGATATATTAAATGCTCCGCCGTTTTTCTCTCCATACTGTGATTTCTTGTTCTATTTCTCTCTCTCTCTCTTTCGCAAGCTTTTTTAAATCTATTATGCCCAATTGAAGAATTGCTTTCACTGATTTATAGCTCTGAATCTTCGTTTGCTAGCCTGCAGTTTCAATTTAACTACAAAATAACTTTTTGCTTAATTAAATTATTTTAAAAGTTTTATTTTTGTGCCAATAATGTTATTTCTTTATGTTATTCTATATTCCTTTACTTTATTTACATGCGCAATTCATATTAAAGTTAATCAATAGTTTTTTTTTTTACCTGGTTTTTCAATATCGATGATGACTTAACACCAGTGTCAAAATTTCTCGATCGCTTGATCGATGATTATTGCATGTGTTCAAGAGTTATTATTAAACATTCTGCACAGACTACACAGTGAATGGATTTTGGATATTATAATTATGTATGTATGTATATAATTGTTAATTTGTTTTCTTAATAAATCTTTTACAGTTTGTTATTCTTATACTGTTAAACAATAAAAAGTCAGCATGTTCCTTAAACTATTGCAATATTTTTTTTTTTTAATAATTCTTTTTTTCTTCCAAGTTTTTAAAACTATTGTTTGGTTTTCTTTTAATTAACGTTTAAACAACAAGTACACATAAACATTTTTTGTAATATTAGTAATTTTGTAATATGAAATATTGAATCAAATAAATGAGAAACATAAACATTTTTGAAATTTGTTTATTAACAGAAATTATTTGTTATAAATGTATTTTTATGAATTAAATTAAGCTAAATTTGTATGTAATTCTTTTTTAAAAATAACAACAACAATATACACAAAAGTGTATAGAAAAATTTTAAAACATTTTTCAAACCAAAATAAAAAAAAAAATCTAAACAAAAAAGAAATGGGAAAGATCTAAATTTAAGAAAATTGTATGCTTAACAATGAATTAATTTATTATTGTAATTACATAATACATTTACTAAGTACTAACTAATACATAATAATATTAAATATTACTTTAGCTAATGAAAAATTAATATCGAAATGCATATAAAATTTAATATTAATTGAAAAAGAAAACAAGAAACAAAAATATGAAAAACTGCAAAATTAAAGATCAAAATATACATATTTGCAAGTAAAGCAACAACAATTCTTCAACTATTGAAAAGCATATTAATATATATATAAATATATATATATATATATTATACATATAAATATTGAATAAAAATAATAATAATAACTTTTCTCATCATATTTCAAATCGCATCAAATTGAAGGAATTACACAAATTTAATAATATAAGCAAACAAAAATTAAAATTAAAGCAAAACAAAAAAGAATAAATCAATTTTGTCAGCATCTAGAATAAATATATTTGAGGAAAACAACCACAAACAATATTGATTAATTAATTTTTAATAATATTAATAAATTTTATAATTGCAAATATCAAAATTATATTCATATATTCGTCACAAACAAAAATGAAAGAAACAACAACAAAATAAAAAACCAAACCAAGAACAAGCAAAACTCTAACGAACATTAAGCAAACGTACTCCACGTATGTTTGTATGCATGTTCTAAAGTCAAAGCAATTTTAATTAATTCATTAAATATTTAACACTAACTAAATATCGTTAGCAAAAAACAAATATTCAAATTTTACCAGTTTAAAAAAAGTAAAAAGAAAAGAAAAACGGAAAGAAAAATACATACAAAATAACAAGAAGAAGTAACAGAAAAACAAAAGTAAATAAAACTCTAACAAAAAGTAAATTCAAAAATTGCCTTTAAATATAAATTGAATGTGTACTAAGAGAATTCTAAAAATAAAAAAGAAATTATAATTAAAACTGTTATATGATTAGCATTTTAATGCATTTCTTAATTTAATAATTTTTAGTGAATTATATATATATATATATATATATATATATAAATAAATAAATAAATTTCTATGTTTTTGTGTAATAATTTTTACAGTAAATTTATTTAATTATAATTATTTGTATAAAATGAAGCTGTACTTTGTGCTTAAAAACCCAACTAAACTAAAAAAATAACATTATTTGACAAAAAAAAAAAAAACAAAAAAAAAATATTAAGAAACTAAAAACTTTTTCTTTTTTAAACTAGTAAATTACACGTACTTATGTAATAGGCAAAACAAATTGAAAAAAAAAAAAAAAAACATAAATTAAGTTCAAAAATGGAATTTAAAGCTAAAAAAAAGAAAAAAAAAATAAGAAAAAGGAAATCTAAAATATTTGCACTTGTGAAAATGTCTCGAAGTGAAGAAAAATAAATATTTTTAACTTTGTTTTGTTTTTTTTTTTTAAATAAAAATAATATCAAAGTTTTAATTTTGCATAAGCAGAAAACAAAAATACACAACAGATTCCAATCAAATTAGGCTTAAGAAAAATTTTTTCAATTAAAAATTAAATATATATAAATATACGTTATTTTCTTCACATACAGCATCCTTCTCCTAAAAAGCGTATTGATAATAATTTAATAGTTTTTATTTTGCAAAAATCAGCATTCACACCATACACAAACTATTATTTCTATATTGGTAAATAAATACATAGAGGAGTTCAAACTTCAATCAATAAAAACATAGAGTGAGAGCGAGAATGTTTTGTGACTGTAAGAGAGTTTCTTCCTAGTTAGAAAAATCAGATGTGGTACAATTTACTTTTAATCGAAACATGGCTTAAAGGAAGTCCTGACTAAATTTCGTTCAGCGCGTTCGTGCGTGTTTATCGTGTTTCTGTAAAGACTGCATCATTCCATTCGAATCTACATTGAGGACATGGCAGGGATGTAGTTTTGACACATTGGTTGCTTAGCATTTCATCAATTTTTTTTTTTTTTGTTTTAATGGCCGGATATGTTGAATTGACTGTTCCCCCACAGAGACGTATTTAGAAACATTTAGCCCATTGTGATAAATGAAAGGATATGTTCTTGATTTGAAATTTGCCTCTTAAAATATGTAGACGCATACTATAGTGGCGTAACATGACAAAATATTGAATGATGAATCATTTTTTGTTAGAAAACCAGTACTGAAAGTATAAATATGTAGTAGTAATCTAAAGGTAAGGTGGCTCTTCAAATGCTGAATGCCGTCTCAGTAATTAGATTTTATCCAGTAAATGATTATAATTTACTATAAGTTTTAACAAATTTAACGGAAAATGAAAGAAATCTATAATTTTTGTTTAGGTATTTAGTCTGCACATAAATCTAGGTGGAATTTTTAAGATTTGGATTTTTGATTGAGAATCTCTCAGATGAGAGTGTTGAACTCCTCTATGCTATATTTTTAATGGATATATGAAGAATCAAATTATATACATACAACTTATGAATAAAAGTAAAGTCATTGCACCAGTCTCTTTAAATACAATTTTACAGATTCGTTTTAAAACGAAACCAATTCATACACATACATATACGAGTATATAAAATATTGTGTGCAAAAATAAAAAGAAAAAAGAAAGTTACCAGATTGCAAAAGAATTTTAGTTAAAGAACAAATTAAATTAAAAAAATTGGTCAAGCTCGTAACTATAAAGAAGAGTGTCATAAATATATATATATAAAATATGTACTAAAAAAAATAAATTATAATAAATAAGCACATAAAAATTCGAAAATAAAATAAAACACAAGAAATTTTCACAACTTTTCAACTACTTGCTTAAAGTTTATTTTTCTCTCTCCTCGTTGTTTTCCACTTCTTCTATACAAAAAAAAAAAAAAAAAAAAAACAAGAAAGTTTACGTATTTAAATATAAAGAATAATACCGTTTCAAAATTATCTACATGTACTATAGAACTATACAACTCCAACTCCGCCCTCTTCTACCTACTTTTAATTTCTAGTATTGCTCTTGCCCGCCTACACTCGTTTGAGACATCAACAAAACACTTCACTTTAATGGAATTTTTTAACATTTTCAAAAACCAAAAAGAAATCATATATACAAGAATAAATAAATTAAAAATAAATGTCATTTACTTAAGAAAATTCGCCTCTTAAAGCAATTCTAAAAATAATAAATAAAACAAAAAATAAATATTGTATTAAAAATAACATTAAGTTTAAGCTATTTATAAACAAATTTTAACATCAAGTGCATCTACTCAACATAAAAAAGTTATGCAAAATTATCTCTACGCAAAAGAAAAAAAAAATAAAAAAAAAAAAATAAAAAGTTTATGGAAATACAAAAATTTTACGTTAGTTTTACACAGACACCATATGTAAAACTTTTGCAATATTTACTATATTTAAAAAGAAAACAACAATTTTAAATTTAATTCAACACAAAAACAACAAATATAACCTTCAAATTAATTTGTTTCAAGTTTTATAATAAAATAAATAAAATATGTATGCGCTCCAACTACAACAGAATATGCAAAAGTTTAAAAAATATACATATAAATTTAACTGGAGCTTTAAAAAACTAACAAACAAAAAAATACTCTTAATGATGACGATAATGAAGATGATAATGATGATGGAGATGAAAGGCATAAAAATTAAAATTGTTAATTTATAAAAATATATAATAACGGTAAAATGAATTACTATACATATACATAAAAGAAGTAAAGAAAACAAAAACAAATAATAATAATTTAAAGATGAACCTAGCTACATTTCTACTAAACTAACTGAACTAACTAAAACTAAACTATAAAACGCTATGTGGAACACATTTTTTTACTTATACATCTATATTTTAAACTTAATATTCAATTTTATGAATTTAAATTATATACAAATAAATAAAATAATCAACAACAAGATATTGAAGAAATACAGAATAAACAATAATAATAAAATGAAAAACTTGTTTTATTTCAGAATTTAAATTGTTGTTTTTAGTTCTTAATTGTTCCCTTTATGTTTGCGCATAATATAAAATTGGATAGCACATTGTGCTTATAAGTAAATCTACATAACTCGTTTACACTGTTTACATATTTTTTCCTCAGAGATTTTCCAGCTGATTTTAATGAATTTTTAAACAAGAAGAACTAATTTTTCAGAGCGAGCTTTACTCAGTGGTTGTGGTTTAATGGTATTTTGGGCTCAGAATTTAGTTTTTCAATATTTCGACAGTAAACCAGTGTAATTAATTACTTAAGAATAGTTAAACTCGCACTGAAAAACTGTGCTAAAAGTTTAATGAAACTTGTTTTCTGACAAAATAAGAGCACTACTATTGTTTTAAAATAATCTATAACACTGTGTGCCAATTGAGTCCAACCCAACAAACACGGTTTACATTTAAACAGTACAAGAACCCAACCAGCCATCTAACCGGATGGGTCTGGTTACATCAATGCAATAAAAACAATAAATAATAGCTATAAATAAATACTAAAAACGCTGCTAAACTCCCGCCCTTTTCAAAGCAAGACACAGGTTATATTGGCTGTGTACTTACTTTTGCAAGTCAAAGGACGAATTATTTGATATTAAAACTTTTCAAAACTCGGTTATTTCTGCACATAAAATATATTTCTCCGTATCACTATATTGACCGTTTACCATCACAATAGCCCAATTTTCAAAATTGAGTAAAATTTTTTTATGTATGCCATCCGCCTATGGAACTCGTTAACAAACCATTTGCAGCTTATTAGCATTACAATTCAGAGTAAGTTTGTTAAAATTTTTGAATAAGCAAATTTTTAAACATTAAACTATTATTATCATTCTTTATTTAATTTTTGATTTTCTTTGTCTCCCCATATATTGACATAATTGTTAATTGTTAAATAAAAGTAAAATTAAAGATATTTTTTGTAATTTAATTAATTTTGCTTATATTGTATGTATTGCATAATTCTTACTATCGTTTTTAATTTTAATTGTAGTATTTTTGGCATAAGGAATGCTTTGAAATAAATAATTAAAATAAAAAAAGGCCTTGCCTACTGCTAAATCTGTATCTGTGAATGAGTCCTTAGTCGATACAGACAGCGAAGATGAAGAATTTCCGTAATTAGATTTTGAAATTTTTGTCGAACAAAATCTACTAATCAATTATAAAGTAGAACGACTGCAATGTTTTTGATTTGAGCAAATGTGGTAAGAGAAGGAATCTTAAAATGTTCTACTTCAAATGTGATTTTTTAAAAAATTTGTTTTTTTTACTTAAGACGGTCTTGCAGAAAACGAGCGATAAGTTAATAAATAAAATATGCATAGGTCAAATCATTAGGTGAAAAGTTTGGCAAAGCGTTACTAAAATATGTAGCTACTTCTTTTAAAACTAACGACCAGTTTTAATTCCAAAATAACAGACTACATTTAAAAAACCTAGAAGAACTAAGGAGTGAAATCGAAAAAATCTTAACATATATAAAATTCAATAATTTTTAAACGGTTGATCTTAGAGTTTTTCTTATTTAATTGATAATATTTTACAAATTACAGAAAAATATTACTTTTATAGTTCTAACCACTATTTATGAACTCGTGGCCCTTTTTTGATAAGCCTTTCTTTAGAGATTTGATAGTTGTTTCAGACACCTTTTTGAATCAGTTTATCTCCTTTTAAAATCTTCGATATTTTGGGACACCTTTTTTGTGCTCTTTAAGTTTCTTTTCACAAGAGCCCAATATCTCTCCACTGGTCTTAGCTCCGGACAATTTGGAGGATTGGCATCTCTTGGTACAAAAACTATGTTATTACTTTGGTACCACTCCAGAGTTTTCTTGCTCTTGCACATTGTGCTCTCTTGTGAAAGGAAGAAGTCTTTTTTTCAAACATTCTTTGATGTATATTTCGGTATTTATAGAGCCCACTGTAACAATTGACTTGGTTCTTTTGCCGCAACTGCATATAGCTTGCCATACCAGGATTTTTTTTAGGAACTTTTGTCTGTTTTTGGATTCTAAATTGTTCTTCGACATTTCCTCGAGCATCAGCAACATAAAAATTTTGACCCGGAAGCTGCGTAAAATCTGCCAGTACATACATTTCGTTGTCCATTATATTATGAATATTTTTGTATGGAATTCGATTTTAATTTCCGAGCCCTACTTTTGGCGCCTAAATTTTTTGCAGCATTCCTCTCTGGAACTTTTTGTACTTTGTATATTTTCAAACCTGCATTGGCTTTAACTTTTCGCATCAAATAGTCAGAGCACTGGGCTAACTGGGCAGCTTTTCTACCAGATGTGTTTGGAGATCTTTTCAATATGCTTTCTATTTTCTTGGCTTTCCCAATATCATGTGGTCCTTGTTTTCTTCCCGAACCAGGCTTCCTATTGATGGTCAAATTCTCCTGAAACTGTTTAATAACATTGGAAACAGTTTGATGGCAGATCTTCAATTATTTGGCCAATTTTTGTAGGACCAATTTGGATTTTTTTGAAAATTTTTAATAATTTTAAGACGTACTTCTTTTCCTTCACTCATTTTGATCAAACTCACAATAAATCAACATGTTTGTCATTAAAAATAACAACTGACATATTTTTCAAAGATAACTAGATCAAAGAAATTTTTTAAATTTTACACCCAAAAAAAATTATTAGGTAAAACGTGTGTTGAGATTTTTTCAATCTCACTCCTTAGGAAAACTTGTAACACCCAGGAAAAACGAAAACGAACGTTTGTTGAATTATTTTAAATTAAGTTGATTTTGTTTTCAAAATCTATATACAATTGTTTCAGTGTATTTCTCTAAAAGAAAATAATAACGAAATAAATCGTATATGACATCCCTGAGTTCTTAGAATGAACTTAACTCAACGAAGAAGAACTGTGTGCATGGAAATGTCACCCGCGACGTTTGACGTTTGAGTCATCGCCCCGCAGAAAAAATATCAATTGTGTGTGTTGAAATTGCGGACAATTGACTAGTTTTTAACTAAACATAGTAAAAATTAAATTATAAATTAATAAGCGAAAAGTTTAGGGAAAGTGTGAGTGAAGGATTTCGAGAGAATAGCAACAATAAAGTCAAAATGGACAGCAAAGGACGAAATGTTATCGTTTGCGATAATGGAACCGGTGTATGTAGTACAATATATGCATATTTTCTCTGTTTCTGCCTTCTCTCCACTGCAGCTGCTGCCAATGTCCCACACTGCCACCACCTTCAACAATTTTGGATTTTCTTTTTCTCATGTTGAGAAATGCGGAAATATGAGTGTGTTATAGGCCACTGACATACTTATGTTATAGTGGTGAACTGTGCTTTTGTAGTGCATCGAATTTTCCAAAGTGAAAAGTGTGAACCTATTTTTCTTATTTGCTTATTTGCAATCGTTTTTTTCTAAGTGGGTTAAGCTTCTACATTTGGGTGTTGGTTCAATGCAATATGAGTGAGACAAATGTTCAGGTGACACTGTTGTTGTGACTGCATTGCTGAGCGGAGTGCGCGAAGTAGGAGAATATATAAATGATAAATATTAGTGATAATTATGTGGACAGACCCACCTTATTGATGATTAACGTTCATTACAAATTGGGATTTTTTCGTACATCCAGTAAAGAGTAATTATTTTCAAGAATTCCTTCGTTTTCTTTCATGTATGGTAGATTACTCATAGTCGATTCGAGGCAGTATATTTCTAGCTTTTGTTATCTTTTCGAATTTGTAAATTGAAAATATTGTTACTTATCTGTAGTTTTCTGGTTATAATATTCTGATAAGCACAAAGTTAGATATCTTTTTGTAGAATTACGTTGGGATGGTGTGTGTGCTGGTACTTATAAAAATTTTGTATTGGAGCCATAATGCCAAATACATATTTTGATTAGACTTATGTATGTACATATTTGGATTATTGCAACATAATTTTGATCTTCCTATTATTAGTATTTCTTATCCTTTGTGAAAATGAACATTAAACAATGTACAAATATTTTGAATTTGTACTTTTGCAAAAACGTTAGCTTCAGTCTGTGAATCATCATTTTTTATGTTGTCTTTTCGTTAACATCTTTTATACTATCTGCTTTAATATCTTTCGCAAAATTGTTCAATATAAAAATATGTTTTTAATAATTTTTGCTATTTTTTTACGGGACAATGTATATTATTGAATATGTAAAACATAAATATCACTCATTTATTAAATTTACATGTCAATAAATTCTTCCTGTTTTCTTAAGAGAATTAGCAGCTCGGTTGAAAAAAAATATATATTTGTCCTTCGTGTAATGAAGTACTTAGAATTTTGGAACGTTCTTGGAAAATTTCAACTCTTTTTTTCGGCGAAGTCATTCTATTAACCAATTATTTTTTTTTTTTTGCCAATTTTACTGCAAACTCAAAGTTATGAAGTTTTCCGTTTTTATCGCTTTGGTTTTCAGACAATAAATTTATTGTTTTTTGTAGACTATGAAAATTAAATCCAGTTGTTAATTTTCAAAGTCTTGACTACTGTTCCATGTGTTAGTTTCATTTTAAGTAATGTATAACTGGCTTAAAGAACGTATATTTGTAGTCATAACAACAACAGTGTATATAGAGAGGTTAAAATCAGACAGCCGTTTTTTTATCTTATGATATGTAAGCATATCATGTAGGTACCATACAGTGAAATCTCCCCTTACTTAATCTGGTCTGATAGTATATTCTTAGCTTTCATATTTATCTATAATAATAAATATATGCTCTCCTCTTTCAGTTTGTGAAATGTGGCTATGCCGGCAGCAATTTTCCTGCACACATCTTTCCATCAATGGTTGGCAGGCCAATCATTCGTGCAGTGAATAAAATTGGTGACATCGAAGTTAAGGTAAAATAGCTTTATACTACAATAGAAAAGAATTTATATATTTATAAAGCCAGCTAGCGGCCAAAAAGGGATAAGCCGCATTTTAGTAACTTTCGAGAAGAATGAAAAAACTTCCACATTTTTTCCATTCAGAAAAAAACAGAATTTCAAACTTTTGTTCAACCATGAACTTGTAGATCAGGTAGAAAAAAAAAGAATACATTTCGGAAATTTTGCGGGTTATCTCCTTTGAGCGTTGGCCGTCACATATGTATTAAAAATAAATATATATAATTTACATATTTGATTACGAATTTCCTAAAATTTCACGAATTCTGTAATTCCAGGAAATAGCGTAAACAAAACTACAAATATTTAATAGTATATTTTTAATAAATACATATTACTTATATCAGTAAATAAATACAATAATCACTATATTTAAATAATCAAAATATGTATTCTAATTTTGAATTTTTTTTATTCTTTTTTATTTATTTTTTAAATAAATATTTTTACAGGATTTACATGTCGATGTAAGTCTCTAGTTTTAGAATGAAATGTTCTATTTTTTGTTTGTATAAAAATTTAGACACAAATTCAAAAAATTTGAAATCAAGTCAAATGCATTAAAAACGTTAGCACTCATCTATTTACGGACAAAATCGTTAAACAATTTAAAAAATCAAAACTTAATTTTCTTTGCTCAAATTAAATTTCAATTCATTTGGATATTTAATTTTTTTTTTTTTTTGCAATTTATATATATTTTTTTCTTGCATTCTTGAATTCATCTTTCAAATACAATATTTTTTATACATGTATAAAATGAAAATTTTGTTTTATTATTTAAAATGGAATGTACTTTTGTTAGTTTTTTGTTTACTTTTGAACTACTAGAAGTTTTTGTTGTTATTTATTTATTTATTAGTTTATGAGTTTAAACTAACAATCTTTTTAATTTTACTCTTTTTTTGTTGTTGCATGTATAATTATTCTTTAATTGCTGTTGTTTGAAACCTTTTAAACATTTTTTAGGTTGATTTTAAAAATTATTGAGTTTTATTTTATACTAGCCGGAAAATACCTAAAGTTGCAAACTTTTATTTTCTTCCTTGTGTTTTGGCCAAGCTAACAAATTTCTCTATTATATTGTGGATGAGACCCAAGAAAACGTGTTTCACCAACTAACGTTATGTGGGAGGGAACATGTCCAATAAACCAATGCCGTCTGCTTTCCGTTAAGCGTTTACATAGTGCAACAAAAATTTTATGCGCTAAATTTTCGAACGGTTTTATAGTAATTTAGGGGTCGCTGATCACGACTGCATACTTAGTTTTTCTCCATCACTTATGGACCACAATATGGACCTGAATCGGAAAAATAGGGTCTTCAGGCGCTATTAAGAAATTTCTTTATTTCAACAGATAGGAATTTGATGTTTGAAGCAAAGTTGTTAAGCACTGTGTTATTAACCATCTCAGATTCTAAGATATTAAATATTCCGTTTGTATGGAGGCCCCATAGAAATTTTGTATTAAAATTTCATTCGCCATTCAGGAGCTTACTTGGCGCTTACCTACTTACTAGATTTTCAGGGTAAATATATAATTTCAATACATTTGCTATAGAATGAGAAACAATTAAAGTTAAATTTTGAGGTTTCATCCAAGTTTATGCTATTATGATATTTTTAATGCTAAATCGATTTATTGGGTTTTTCTAAATTTTTGAATTTTTAAAATGAGCTATCTCCAATTTCGTCTAATTTACATGCAAGTTTTGGACTCTTTTTTTTTATTGATCCGTTTAAAGGGGCGTTATGTCTAGATGGGGATGTCGAAAAAGTCTACCATTTTCTTAAAGTACTTCAAAAATATTTTCCCAAATTAAAAAAAAAAATCTAAGCACCCAATCAAAAGTTATGGGCGTTGATAAAGCGCTACTTTGAGTCATCAGTGACATAGACTTACGCGATTATCTCGAAACTGTATTTTTTTTATGTATTTTCAAAACTATTTTTTTTTTTTAAATGCAGTTACGGTGACCATAACTTTTTAATAACTACCTCACTGATCGCTGTGAAATTTCAAAGTTATTTGCTATGTCAAAAATCAAAGAGTGAAGGTTTGTAAAAATTTTTCCATTTTTTCCATTAAATATAAAACGAAGCCTTCGTTCTGACACTTTGTAATGTAATATACTAAAGAAATGTTCACCAAGTTTTAATAACAGATGCCCGATTCGGAAAACATTGTGGTCACCACAAGCGATATACAAAAAAAAAAGGTCCTAACATAAGCGCCACATATTTTTCTTTTTTTACTATTCCGATTCCAACTAGACAACTCCTTAAAGTGGTGAAAGCAACTTTAGAAAATTTTCAGATTTTATATATATTAATTGCCATGTTTCTATTTTCTAGTAAATATCGGTTTTGTAATAATAATCATTAAATTCCAGATGATCACTTAATTTTTTTATGATAGTATTAAACTAAACCCCTAAATCATGTTCTACCTTGTATTGAAATCCTACGCCAACATATTTTGGTAAACCGTTCAGCTTTTTTAATACTGTATTTTATAGCTTACAAAATTCAATAATAAATTTCTATTTTTTTTATACCCGTCTGCTCATCTGGTAATGAAAATTGGAAAATATGGAACAAATTCAGATGTTTCAAAATATCAAAACTTAAACCCTAAGTACTTTATTTATTTATTAAGAGAAAAATAATGATAAATCCTTAGATTACTGAATTTAGAGGAGCACTGGCTACTAGGGCCTTCGGCTGGCTAAGTACTTTATTCTGACCGCTGAATTATGTTCTTTAAATGTGTAAATACCGGATTTAATCTATATTGCTTTTCGGTTTTAGAATGGCTTTTTAATTTTGTCTTCACGGCATTCTAGGTCCTATGCTCATTAATGCATATTTTCTTCCATATCTCTTCTCCTTCCTATCGTGAGAACTTTCCTTTGTCTAGAGAAATAAAAGTATCTATACATTTATTAGTGTAACTACAATTTTATTCCAGAAGATCCAGATCATATTATATATCAATTTAAAGAGCTTGACGAGTAGGGTAGCCAAAAAATTATGAGATTTTAAATCGGATTAGCCAATTCCAAAATATTAGCGTAAATAAATGAGAGAGAGAGAGAAGACATGAGTAACGGCATCTCTCAGAATTATCTGCATACACAAATAACAAAACAAACACCAACGAGTTGTTTGGTTCTCTTTTGATATTGGTTTTTTTTTTGTTTTTTTTTTTTAAAGATTTCTTCTGAAAAAAATAGACCCAGTTACTGGAGCCTTACCGACTAGTATACATTAATTTTAAATATTATGTTGAAAGTCATACATTTTAAAAGCATTATTTCTGAAGCTTACGTCACAATAGTATATACTATATACATATATGCTTCAAAAGTCCAGCGATCAATTTTTTTCTTAAATTTAGATTTGAATGTAAAATAAGTTGGTATCTATTCTGAAGTTTTTTAATTTAAACGTGCCTTTTTTGATAAAGTTATTTTTATGTCAACGTAATTCTTTATTATTCTTGTTGTTTTTAGGAAGTAGGTACAAATTATTTATATTTAACAATAACCACAACTGAAGTTATAGTATTATATAATCACGTTGTCACTCTCCACTTAATAATCACGTTGAAATTAATTTAAAGCTTCTACAAAAAAATTAACAATTTCCAGATATGTTTATTTTGTTTTTTTTTTTTTTAGTTCCTTCTTATTTTGTTGTATTGTATTCTGCGTTTTTTTTTTTTTTTAATTTAACCTTTTTATACTATGTGTTTGTGCTGCACTGCATCGTAATCATGCATGTTTGTTGAATACTTTTACAGGATCTTATGGTCGGTGATGAAGCATCACAGCTACGTTCCTTGCTCGAAGTTTCGTATCCCATGGAAAACGGAGTTGTGCGAAATTGGGAAGATATGTGTCATGTGTGGGATTATACATTCGGACCAAAAAAAATGAATATAGATCCAACAAATACAAAAATTCTGCTAACCGAACCACCAATGAATCCAACAAAAAATCGTGAAAAAATGATTGAGGTATGATATACAGAAGTAAACAGTATGAGTTAATTAAAATTCTAAGAATTTTATTATTATTTTTTATAGGTAATGTTCGAAAAGTATGGCTTCGATTCAACATACATTGCGATTCAGGCTGTATTGACACTATATGCACAAGGTTTAATTTCCGGTGTCGTCATTGATTCTGGTGATGGTGTTACTCATATTTGTCCTGTTTATGAAGAGTTTTCCTTGCCGCATTTAACAAGACGTTTAGATATTGCTGGACGTGATATTACACGTTATTTAATTAAAGTAAGTGTTAGGTGTGATTTGTACCTACTTATAATGAAATTCTTCAAATTATAACAGTTACTTTTATTGCGTGGCTACGCTTTTAATCATTCCGCTGATTTTGAAACTGTACGCATGATGAAAGAGAAACTTTGTTATATAGGCTATGATATTGAAATGGAGCAGAGACTAGCGCTGGAAACGACTGTCCTGGTGGAGTCATATACGGTAAGAGAAATAACCAGAAGTATTAAGTATCAAAAAAGCAAATAGAAAATATAATAGAAAAATAAGAAATATAACAGAATTGTTGGAGATCAGAAGAACGATCAGAGTTCATTTAACAATAGTGTCTTAAAATTTAAACGTACTCCGTTCGGTATTTCTTCAAATTGAAAAGTTTGTACTACTATTTTAATTTCACATCTCTACAGTTGCCTGATGGACGTGTGATAAAGGTAGGCGGTGAACGTTTCGAAGCACCAGAAGCACTTTTCCAACCACATCTAATCAATGTCGAAGGCCAAGGCATAGCTGAATTGGTCTTTAATACGATACAAGCAGCAGATATTGATATGCGAGCAGAATTGTATAAGCATATTGTGCTTTCTGGGGGCTCAACTATGTATCCAGGTCTTCCTAGTCGTTTGGAGCGTGAAATTAAACAATTATATTTGGAGCGTGTGCTGAAGAATGATATCGATAAACTAGCGGTAAACTTCAATAGTCTAAAAACACTGAACCTAATAATACGACATTTCAATTTCGTTTGGGTTTTTTTTTTCAGAAATTTAAAATTCGCATTGAGGATCCACCACGACGAAAGGATATGGTGTTTATTGGTGGCGCTGTTTTAGCTGAAGTAACCAAGGATCGTGATGGATTCTGGATGTCAAAACAGGAATATCAAGAACAAGGTCTTAAAGTATTACAAAAGCTTACAAAAGGAGTGCTACAATAATACAACTAAATATAGAGCATAGTTGTAAAGACAACCGAACAATAACAACAACAACACAAAGGCATCTCTTGAATAATGGCCGGGAAAAATGAATAAAAGAATGAAACAAAACACATTTCACGATTTGAAAATACTAAATAATATTGACATTTTTTTGTTTGTTTTATTTTTACATTAAATTTATCTATATACATATAAAAAAAAAGGATATCTTCCAAATGTCAACAGTGTGATTGTCAAATTTTCATTTCAACTAATTTGCTGCTATCTTCTTTTCGGTCTATTCAATAATCTAACAATTTGCTCACTTTTCTCTTAGGAATATTATCAAAAGAAAAACAAAATACATGTAAAAATATAACTCAAATTTTTTCAATTCAGTTTCCAAAAAAACAATTAATGCATTTAATTATTCTTTTTTATACTACGTACGTAAATAATTAAAATGGTTTATCATTTTTCACACACACACACACACACGTACACTCACACTTGCTTTTAATATGATTTGATGTTTTAAAGTTGTACAAGTTTTTTTTTTTTATATGCATACAAAAATATATCCCAATTTTAACAGAATTTTTATTTTCCTAATTAACTTAATTGTATGTGCATACTTTATACTATATATATAAAGAAAAAAAAAAAAAACAAAAGAATATTATATTTTTTATTTTATTTTCTTTTAATTTTGAGTATTTTCTAGTATTTTTATTAAACCAAAATTAATTAGTAAACAAACGTAAATTTAAATAATAAACTATTACCGTATTTTTCTAAATCGTTGTATTTTTTATTTCCTTTGAATTATTTTTTCAATCATTTGTTAATCATTTATGGTATAATTATCTATTCTCATCACCAAAATGTAATATATCTAGATGAAATACTGCGGCACAATTTTCCAGTGCCAATTTGACTAAACGTTTCTTTGTGCTGTTTTTTTTTTTAGTTTAAACTGAAAGTTCAAGTTGAAAATTTCATTGAAAAATTGACCCCTAGCAATTAGAATTTCTTTACCCAAGATGTGCTCAGACATGTTCAATACGATTTCATTGTTTTAATTTCTTTCAGAATTTGTTGGTTTTTGATTTTATTCAGTTTGAGCGTATGTAGATATGAAGAGTGGCGCAGTTAGTGAAGGACAAGGGCTGAAACCGGCAAAAACAAAAAATCAGAAAATATTTTTTTTTTTTTGTAAAAAGAATTTAATCAATTTATATGAAATTGACACTGACAGAAAATTAATATGAATCTTCACATTTTTTTTCCTGTTCTAACGTAATTTTTCTATATAATTCGGGGGTGTTGATCAGTCCGGCCAGAAAGATGGAGTTTGTACCTAGATCCAGTCTAGTAATAAAAACATATTTAATTTTGGACATACATATCGCTGCCTTAATTTGCTAAAGCCGTAACATGCATTTTTCAAATTTTACAGGAGAAGCAAAGAGCATTTTGGTATTTGGAGTACTGCTTCGAGAATTTTTAATTGAAACTAAAAGATAATACCGTAAGTTTTTGGTGTAGATCTCTAAAGTTTTTGGTACAGATGAAAGTGGACACGCTTTATCATAATCCATCAAAAACTCATTTTTGAAAAATTTAATGTTGGGGCCTTAGCAAATTAAGGCAGCGATATATATCTTAAGACCTTGGATATGCTCATATAAGCAATTTATACATAGATGGATTGATATAGGATCAATATGATTTTTAGCTTCTGATTTCCTCTGTGTGTCAAGAATATCATGAATTTGTTTGCCTTGGCTAATTCATTCAGTCACTCTAGGCATTCCCAAACTATCTGAAAGTGATCTAGTAGTCCGATGTTCGCTTGACTAACTGAATATATTACTATATCTTTGTCTCATTTACTTTCTAGGTAGAATTGAGTCTTAAAACAAGAAATTTTATTAGAGATTATTCATACAAAGAAAGTAGTTCACTATTCTGAATTTAGGCCTGACTATGTAATCACAACTGTATTATGTACTTGGATATTAATTAATAGTTTTAACCCATTAGTGTTCATAGTTTAATAAATGCAACTTTTGCACTCCGATTTTCTTCAAAATAGTTTCATTTAGTTTGTGCGTTCAATAGGTAAAAAAAAAATTACCACTATCCCTTTTTCACGTCAGAGTCACGCGGTGTAAGCTAATCGATTGATCCATCAAATCCACTCCATTATCAATTTGTTGCCTAACTAGTATAAAAATAAAACAACACTTTAATTTAATTTTAGTTAGTCCAAATAATATTCTGTTAAAAAAATTTGTAACAATAAGAAACAAGTGAACGAAAGAGAGGAAAGAAGTGAAAATGTGTGTCTCTACACAAGAAACAAATTAAAATAATTTTATTGTTAAATAAAATTAATAAAATGGCATAAAAATAAAATTTACAAAATTCAAAAAAAAAAACATTCTTTTTATTTTTTTAGATAATTCTGTATAATATTCTCTGAATTACAAAATATTTATGATAAACTGTATGAGTCATTAAATGCAGCCAATTCGTAAGCACACTTGAATAATTTCAAATTAAATCTCTACCGACGAGCGATAATATTTTAAGTCGACTTAAGCAAAAATCCATATTTTCCTCGCAATATGTCTGCAGTAGAATTACCAGCAATTCTATTTTATTTGCACTTCGCTACTATACTTGGACACGTTTTTTTTTTTTTTTTAATAATAATGTCCACATTTGTTTTATTGTACATTTGCTAAAAAATCGTAATTTCACTTAAGATTAATCGATTTTGCTTAAAAAAAAACATTTCATTGTATTTCAATATAAGATTATTTTAATTGCAGTTAATTCTTTTATTATAAACTTATGCTGACTTGAGATAAATTCTATAAAAATGTTATTTGAAAAATATTCAAAACTTAGAAAGGTTCATCATCCAAAGTCTACATACGATACTTTTTCATATTTAGAAATGTACTGGTTTTCATACTTAAGTATAGATAAGATATTAGTTGCAAGACTTATAATAAAGTGTTTAATTTAAACACCTTTATTATTTTGTAATACTAGTGGGTTTAAAAATAACCAAAAGATGATTCGATAAAATGGAACTGAATGTCAATCCAGCAAAGACCACTATTGTACCATTTACACGGAAGTATAAACTTAAGAATCTCAAGACCATTACCCAAAATGGGAAAGATATAGGATTTCAGAGGGATGCAAAATTTTTGGGAATAACCCTAGACCAAAAACTACTCTGAAAAACACATGTTAGTGAAATATCTACTAGATCATTCATGACCTTTAGATCGATCGAAGGAAAAAGTTGGGCTTGTAATCCTAAAATACTGCGAAGAATGTATGTAATGATTACTTATGGATCAGTAATCTGGGCCGAAATAACAAGGTAGCAGACAGTTATCGACGACCTTAATAATCTGAAGAGATTGGCTTGTGTGTGCGTAACTGGCGCCATGCGAACTTATCCGACGGCATATATGGAGGTCCTATTAGAGCTTACACCTCTTCGTATTCACATTCAATCCCAGATGAAGAGGGTTATCCTAAGGATGTCTGGTGAAGATATCGGAGTAAATGGAAAGAAGTTTGACATTCTAGAGAGACAGCATCCTGAAATTGCTATACCGAGGGACAGCATGCAGCCAAAGTTTAGTTTTGAAAAACGATTTAAAACAGAACTTAGTAACAAAAAGAAATGGGAAGGTATATCTAAAACATAGATACTATGTTATCATATGCTGGTCTACACAGGCGGTTCTCTCATTGAGGAAGGAGTATCTGGGCCGTGGTTAAAATACTCTGAGCCCATGGGTAGATACATCAGCGGAAATATATGCAACTGATAGGTGTGCATACGATAATCTCAAGCGCAACTACCAGAACTAAAACATTGCGATCCTAACCGATAGCCAAGCAGCTATCAATGCACTAAAATCTCACCAGGTTACCTCAAACCTGGTGATGGAGTGCCTTGATAAACTAAATACGCTTGGGTTATATAATCGGGTATAGATCCTTTGGGTTCCGGGTCATATTGGGATTAAAGGGAATGAATCTGCGGATATACTAGCAAAGAAAGGAGCATAAACTCCTTTCGTAGGTCCGGAGCCATTCTGCGGAATAGGTAAAGTAACACTCTCTATTCTTATTAAGAAAGAAGAAGAAAATTATACTGAGAACGCAGATCAGGACTAGTGCATTCGAAAGCACTATTAGGAGCCTATAATCTATAACGTTTCAAGGAATGTATGAATTATGAATAACACAACTGGGAATTACACACATCTTAGAACAGTGCCCTGTACTTTTACATATTCGTAAAAGAAATCTGTGTGATCACCAAATACCAGATGTTAATCTCAACTCCATAGAAGTAGGATTCATACTAAAATTTCTATTGGAGGCTGGACTTATGGAAATACTATAAGTCCATGAAGAGGCACAATAGATCTTAAAGATCGCACTGCGCTACCCCAACAATAATAGTAATACTAGTTACAATAAAAGAACTATAAAATAATTTTATAGAGTTACAGAGAAAATAGTTTTGAAACTATTGTTTAAAAATTCGTATAGCCTGGACATACTGACGTGGAGTATGATGTAGATCACTTTATAATTGAACGTGAGAAAAACCGAAGAAATATATAAATTCCCAATCCATGTGACTGGTTTCAATTTACTAGAAAAGTCAGTTCTAAAGTCGCATTTGAAGTCACCGAAATTACCAGCGATCATTTTTTAAAATTTTTCCATGGTTTGTTTGGCGAAAAGAAAATACAAATGGTGAACTTATTAAGTGGAATCTTGTTAATGGTTGCGATACGAAAATACTTCGTGTTTATATTCAACAAAAACTCAATGTAAGAAAACAAACCTTTCAAAATTTTAAATATTAAGAATAGAGGTATTAATAATATTACAAAAAAGAGGATCTCCTGAGTTTGCTGAACTTAATAGATCGCATAAGTTTTACAAAAATTTGCCAAATCAGTGTAAACGAGAGATTCACCCGACTTAACTTCTGATTCCGAATATGAAGAAAATATTTAAAAGTTCTTCAATTTTTTGTATTCTTTGCATTTTAACTATTAACTTTTTTTTTGACTAAAATAAAATTGTGTTCATTTTGTTAAAATTATCTTAGTTAGTTGTATTTTTATTCATTGAATTTTCGAAATTTCAAACAAAAAATTATTAATATCATCTTAAAGGCTTTGGCACATAGAGTCCGTGAAAGCGAAGTATAAAACTGACAACTACTATAAAATATATGAAATCGTATGTGGTGTGGTCCATACACAACGTATACGTTGAAGTAACGCTAAAAGTTGGATAACTCTCAACTTTGCCGTATGTTGCGAGTTGAGGGTGTTGCAGCCATCAGCTGATTAGCTTTGTGTATGATTGCGTATCCGTTGACAACGTATGCTTTGTGTCACCTCTCTCATTCGCTTACTTTGTGTCAGTTGTATACTTCACTCTCACGTACACAACGGATTCTATGTGCTAGAGCCTTAAGTCACACAAGAAGAATTTTCTTTTCTTCATTTGAAATAATAGGTCTGTTCCCGTACTACAACGCGGGTGAACGCGTTCGCCCAAAACAGCCCAGAAAGCGTTCCCGTACTCAAAAAACTCACAAATGAGAGTAGAGATGAGAGAGTAATTGTCTTCTTCTTCTTGCACGAAATAGACCACAATTTTTCTTCGGTTAAAAATGTTAAAAGTGTCAAACATCAGCTTTTTTGCTTTTGTGAAAATATATTGAAAATTTGAAATTATTAATAAATAAAGAATTTTTAGAAAAATAAGTGTTATTTAAAATGGAAAATGTTTAAAAGACATTTGAAAATTAATTAATAGTATAAAAGTTAATTTTTAACTACATTCTCTACAAGTTAAAGACACAATTGTCTGTTCAACTTTTGACGCTGTAGAAGCTTCTGCTATTTCTGAATAATGCAAATGGTGGTTGTGAACCAGCAGATTCTACAAAAGCGAACAATTTATTTTTAATTTTTTCATTATTTATTTATTTCCTTGTAAGATTTAACAATTTATATTTTATTGAATAATACAGAAACTTTGTTTTTTGAATTTAAGTGTCGTTAAAATTTGACGTTTTGTTTCGTGCAAGAAAAGTGGTTTTGTGCGTTCCCGTACTTTTGTGCATTTTTGTGCATCAGAGAGAGCATTTTTCGCTTATTTACCAAAAGTCTTTACCCAAAAAGTACGAGAACGAACCTAATATCTTAAATTGAAAAAAAAAACGAAAAGCAGACTTAAGATGTTATCGCTCGTGGGTAGAGAAATATTTACTTTTATTCTCTTCATTATTGTTTTTTTTTTCATATTATTTGCTTATTTCATTATTAACATAAGTTACCAATGGGTCTTCATCTTTTTCCGATACTAAAATTTCACAACAATCATTCAGCATTTTACTTAGTTTAGGTTGAAAAGTTTTTAGAAAACCTCTTTCAGAATTGCTATGATTGCATAATATTACTGAAATGTTTTGATGGTTTGCATCGAGCACTTCATGATGTGACATTTCTCCCGTTAAATACAAATCAGCAGGTATACCCTTGAGCAATGAAGCCCCGGATCCAGCACAAACGGCTACTGTTTTAATCTTTGTATCCATGTTATGTTTTACTCCCACTCCCAAGTGTACACTCAAGCCAATATGTTTTTGAACAGCGATAATTGCTTGACGCAAAGTTACTTCAGTGTTAAAAATGCGACCTGCTCCACAATTTTCAGGCATGGGCGGACTTGTCTGAAAAAAGACAAAAGAAAACAAAATTATATTAACTATTTATATATTTCTTATTTTATTGATAAATATTTTACGAATGTATGATCAAATACACAGGCCTGCATGAATTATGCTGCAGTCTGATATGTTTAAGCGCATCGTAATAAATTTTTGTAAATTTAACTGTAAACAATTTATTTCTGTGGTGAAAATGGAAGAATACCTTAAGTCTAAACTTATTGCTTATTTTTGATTATAAATACCAAAATGTTGAAAATTATTATAATTAGCATAAAATCATCAAATTGCAAGAGTTATTCCAGAACTTTCAACATTTTAATGGTTATAATCAGAAGTTTTAATTTTTTTAAGTTGACTCAAGCTGTTCTTCTATTTCACCAAAGATTTATTACGTTGGCTCAGAATTAAAACTTGAATCTTTTTGAATTTGTGATGAAACATTGGGGGAATCAATCTTCTCTCTTGACAGATGAAATCAGAAACTATATTATCTGTTCTAATAAATTTTTTAATTAACTATTTGTTAGTTTGTTTAATTGCTTTTTACAATGTTACTTTTTTAATTTTTTTAAGTAATGACTGCGCCGAATAAAATTATCCGTTACATTTTTTCCCATACATTGCTATTGAAAGATACAAATTCAAAAAATTTTATCTTATAAGCTCTGAATTAAATATCGGAAAATATTATGTGCCACTTATATTCAATAAAAATGTATTTAAAGCAAAAATGGCAAGCTAAATGGAAGTCCAAGAAAATAATTTTAAAATTCTTCAAAAGCAACCTCAGTTGCCATTTAAAAAAATTGCCAAAGAGGTAGGGGCTAACCCTAAAACCATTTTCGCGTTATTAAACGCTTTAAGAAAGAACTGCGTATTGCTCGGAAGAACGGTTCTGGTAAAAAGAAATTGGCATATGATCGTGGAAAGGCGAAGAAAGTTGTGACTATTCTGAAGAAGTCTGAAATCTAAGTTTATCGGGAAGGAAATATGCGAGGAAGGCTGACTGCAAGAAGTTCCGGATAGAAACGGCGTCAAAAATTAAACCGCAAAACAACGAGTTTAACCCATTTTTAACCGCTCCTAAACCGCTGGGTGAAAATCAATGAAACTTTTTGCAAGTGAAAAAATACCAATTTTTTAAATTTTTTTTATCTCTTCAGGTTTGGTCAGGAGGGGCCTGGTCAAGCTTTCGACTACTGTCTGGATATCAGCACTTTTCGCGCTTACCTGAGCCCAGCAAGTAAATCACGGAATACATTTTATATTTGCAGTAAATTATAATTCTAAAACAAGAAATTCGAAAAAAATATTTTCGAGCTTGTGAAATATTCTCTCCAAGCGCAATTTTTTTTTTTTTGGTCAGTCACTTTGGTCGACTTGAAAAAAAAAACAGGTTAAAATACGAACTGGACCAAACCAATACAGCCGATTCTCGAGGAAATGTCGCGGACATATTCAAAGCCGAAAAGATGACAAAACTCCCAAAGGAATTCCTTGTTTGGCAGGCAATTTGAAGTTGTGGGAAAAGGACACTTTGGAATTGGAAGTTTGCTCGTAATTATTCAAAATTGGTCACTGAAAACCGGATTGAAATACTAAAAAATTTCGGGAAATCGTAAGCAAATAAAATTTTCAGCTAGATAATTGGCTGAACCAATTTATCTGGCTTGAATACTCCCATGAGACCAAGACACATATTTTGTGTAGAGTTCGCGAAATAAGATGCGATCATGGCTTAAAATTTTGCCAGTTTGTAATCTCAAAATTCATTGATTTTTCTGTGCTATATGGCAATTTGATCAAACAAAATCTGTTCAATTTATAATTTGTTAACACATCAAAACTGTATGGATACAGCAAACTTATTACATTTTTGAATTCGATTTACCATGCGCTTGGTGATATCAGCGATAAGGAGTTATATGCCATTGCTCAATGACTTCATTTTGATACGTGCAATGACTACTTATTTAGCCCAAGACCACTTTAGAATAGGGTGACCAGATTTTGAATTGCCAATACGGGGACACTTTGAATTTTTGTCGATAAAAATATGCCGTACACCTACGCATTTGGTGGTTTCATTATTTTGTGCAAATAATTTTGATTATTTTATTTTTTGGATTACACAATCATAACAGACTCAGAAACGTGGACAATAGTTGGTATAGGAAGACATTATGTTACAATATTAAATAGTAAATATCTAGATTTTTTTTATTCTAAATTATAAAAAATTTCGAAATTTTTGTGCCAAATATGAGCTGAAATCCATTTAATTTAAAAAATGAGGTAGGGCCAAAATAGCTTTTCGCATAAATAGTCTGAACTTTTTATTGAGAAACTGAGGTAATTTTGTTTTTCTTTCTTTTGCTTTTATATTTTTGATATATTTTAGTAAAAGGTTCCAAAAGAGTCAAAATTTGTTGACTTTTCATTAGGATATTTCGTAAACTGCTCAAAATACAGGCCCTGCTGTTCATGAGTTATTTAACTTGATTTATTGTTTTTTATATACCTTAAAGGTATTAAGTGCTTACCACAATTTTCAACTTTCCACAATTTTCAAATGCAATTATCTCAAAAACCTCACCTGATAGCAAATCTGACTGCAGATTCGCAATCAACGCCTAAAATTATCGTAATAACATCTATTGTCTTCTTAGATCAAAAAAAAATTAGTGGTCATAAAAATATTGGTATTTGCGATATATATTTATGAAATAAACAGCGTTACATTGGTTAGAAAGTATATAGGATAATTTGTATTTCTATATCATTAAAATAATAAATAAGAAGTGCAACGAAACTTGAGGCATTTCGAGAAGACCCGGTACGTTTTGGGGACGCTCTTTTACCAAGAACAGAGCTTCGTGATCGGCGACTGTCCACGAAAATCGGGAACGTATGGTTAACCTACTTTAGAGGCTCTTCAATACTGCTAGGAAATTACCTTTATAAATGTAGATACATATACAGGTGGGTTCGGTTTAAGTGTACAAAATTTTAAGACGTAATTCTGTGGTTAATTCTGAGAAAAAAATTGGTATTGATATAGGGTATATTTTCAACTTCCATTGAATGACAGGGTAAGTTCGTTAAGAAAAATACTTGTCACCAAATATTGTATCATAACTTCCATAATACTAAGCAGAGAGAAAAGAAACTACGTAAGAAATTATAATAAATAGTTTGCTTGACTTGGAAGCATTTGCTCCTCTATATCCAAAAATGTTTGTTTTTTTGGAAAATAAATGTTTTTACAGTAAGTTGTGTAATAATATGTTTAATTTTGTGCACTATAACAAATATAATAAATCAAAGCCAGATACTGACTACGATACAGTCCAAAGCAACTTAAAGAAATCTCAAAAAAATTCTTTGACGAAGACAAAATAATTCATGACGATGAGAAATATTTCACTTATGAGTGGAACACTTTGTATCTCAATGGATATTGAAAAAATACCCTATGTCCAGAACAATTTTATTTTCAGAACTAACTAAAGAATTACAATTTTAATACTTAAACCGAACCATCCTGTAAAAATTGTTAAAAAAAAATGTATTTGCATTTGCATTGGAAGCAGTTAATCCGATTTCAGTCGGCGTTGCCAAAATGACTGCTCTTATTACCAAGAGAGTTTTCGAACATTCGAGTTTCTTCTCTCGAATAGTCTTTGACCAGCTTTATCACGTTTGGTCGGCATTCAGTCTTTTGTTCAAAATTTTCTAAATCAGTCCTTCACCTCAAATTCAGTACATAAATTGACATAGTATATTAGTTAATGTATTTGTGCTTTATATCAAAGCTATCAGATTTCCCCACATTTATTTACAATCAATAGCGGTTAATTCAATTTAAAAAAATTGATAAGAAATGTTAAAAAATAAATTTTAATTAATTTAAGCCAATATATATATTATATTATATATATACCCAAAGAAATATAATCGTACAGAAGTAAACCGAAAAATTTTAGCCCAGAACTTTGTAATTTTGTTCAAATTGACTAATGCCTGGTTTTCACTATGTCAAATTTGTCAGCATGCTGGCAAATTTCATATGGGAAATTCTCTCTTTGACGGCAAATATGATATAGTGAAAACCAAGCAAACTCTTAAGAACGTTTTAAAATTAAAAAAAAAAGATGCAAAAGTAATGCTAGAAAAGAAGAAACCAACGAGGTGGTTTAGTGTTTGGTGTACTAGACTTCCAGCGAGGAGCTCGCGAATCTTATTCCCGTCTTGGTCTGGTGGTTAATTCTCATAACCTTCATATTCATTATCGATATAATGTAAATGAGAGTTATTTGGTAGGTAATGGTAAAACCTCTAAATTGCCACACCACCGTTCGGAATCGAAGTTAAACTGTAGGTCCAATCATCGCTTTTGTGGTCTAGTGAAAAAGTACCAGACTCTTGTCTCTGGAGTCACGGTTTCGTTTTCCGGCTAGGGTCTTGCTTTTTATCTATATCTTTTTTTCTTTCATAACTTGGAAATTTGGTACAACAGATCTTATAGGTGGCAGTGTCTGACTTTCGGGCTGTCCCATCCTTTAAATAATAATAATAATGCTGGAAAACGATTTAAAAAATGTACAAAACTTTGTATTCCAGCTTAGGAAACGCATTCTTTTGAAAATTAGAAATCAAAACGATAAAACCAATATTTTTTGCTGGTGGTAAGCAATATCTATAGACATTCACCCAATATACTTGAGTAAATAAATGACAAAGACTAAGGTAATAAATTTCACTGGACTGGAATTTTTCTATTTTTGTATTGCAGCTGCTTTTCTTGAGTGTGATGCTGATAAAAAGCTAAAAGAAAGGAAACAAATAAAATAAGGTAGCAATCGCCGTAAGCAGTAGGCATTAGTTATTAATAAATTGTTGCACCATGAATATAGACGAAAGTGTTGGTCGATTACGCTTTAGTTTTATTGGTGGCTTTTGGCTTGTTGTTTTAATAACAACACAAATAACTACGATTCAAGGGCAATATGGACAACTGGCGGGACAGTGGAAAGTTGAGTATGATAATGGAAGGGAAAATGAAGAGTTACACGTGGAGAGTAAAGGATCTCACGATGTAAATTTAACAATATACGATGTTGATTTAACAAATGGAGTTGAATTCTATTTTCAAATACAAATCGAACATACAAAATTGGCTTTTGTGAATAAAACAATACAAAGAAGTGAGTTAGTGGCCGCAGAAGGACCATCGAATTTATTTGAATGGAGTGGTTTGGTTGAAGTGGAAACACACTATTTCGGTTATACGCAATTATATGTAATACTGATTCCCGAGCGGGGAACAGTAGAACGTTCGGAGCAATCTCTGAAGTTGGCTGTATTTCGTGCTGAGCGTTTAGATGATAAAATCTTTTCATATACCGCTGCTACACTGGTGTTACTGATGTTCGTCAATTTGGGCACAGTACTCGACTTGAAGCGCGTTAAAACGATATTACTGAAACCCATCGCGCCATTTATTGGCTTTAGTTGCCGATATATAGTGATTCCTGCAATTGGTCTTGGCATGGGCTATCTATTTTTCCCGGATGAAAAATATATGCAGCTAGCATTATTTTTTACTGCTCTATCGCCTAGCGGTGGTTTGGCTAATATCTGCATTGTATTTCTCAAGGGTAATATTAATCTATCGGTTGCTACTACTATGATCAACAGTGTTATGGCGCTTGCAATGTTGCCACTATGGACTCTCGTGCTGGCACGCGTTGTTTACGATGATCCATCGTTGGGAGTGCCATTTTTAGATTTGGCAATCGGTTCAATAGCGTTGATTTTGGCAATTACATTGGGCATTCTTCTACGTATGTTCATACCAAAAACAACGCGTTACATATTCAAATTTTTAAAACCGCTGTCAGCGTTTCTGAGCTTGTGCCTTATCGCCTTGACTGTGGGCATCAATTTATTTTCATTCAAGGAGCTCACTCTTATGGTAAGTAATCGAGTTTTATTATTTTATCATGCAAGTTTTTCTTTAATATTCAATTGAATTTTAGATTGCTCTTGCTGCATTTTGTCTACCAATAATCAGTTATTTAGTCTCGTATGGTTTAATGAAACTCTTTTGCCGCACTCCAACCGACTCACTGACAATTGCCATAGAAACCAGCGTCTTAAATATGACAGTTCCGATTGTTTTGCTGCAATTCAGTTTGGGCGATCCAATGGCCGATATGATGATCATTGTACCAATAATGGCGGCTCTTATGTCTTTATGTTTGGTCGTGATATTTTACACTGTGCGGCGCATTTTCGGTTGGAATAAAAATACTGACGAAGAAGCTTTTAACCAAAAGAATTTTCTTATATACGAGAATCACTGATTTTCGAACATAGGTATTTAATTATTATACGCTTTATATTAGCTTCACTCTTATGTAAAGAAATCTTCCAACTCAGATTTTGATCAACTTCTACATGCCATATCGTTTTAAAATTGTCATATGAAAATTCTAGCAATAATATGCAAATTTCTAATCGATAAGTAAGAATATAAATGTATAAATTTTATAAAAAAGGTTGACGCTTTTTTTAAATTCCACTAAAATTAATAAAATAAGCTTGACTTTTCTTAGTTATCATTGACCATTTTCAACGTGAGGATATCATTGTCTTACGTTGTTTTTATCGGATCCAATGTATGACTAAGGAAGGAGTAATTAAGTATTACCTCATGCTTTCATATTCAAAAACTCTCTTAATCTACTTTTATACAAGTATGGAAGATGATCTGTGATAATTAAAAAATGGCAAGCTTATTTTATTAAATTTTGTGTAATGAAATGAAACTTGAACTTATTGAACTTTTTTTTATAAAACATAAATTTTATTAATTTTTTAATCTTTAAATTATATGTAATTATAAATCGATTTAGGTTACAAAAATAATAAATTCAGTTTTGATACTATCGAAATTTTTTGTGTTTGCGTTGTTTTGAAAAACTATGGAGCTATTACATTATTTAAAGTGTAGCATGTGTAAAGGTAGCGCCATCCTGTTGGAACTAATGGTTCTCTAGAACATGAGTAGCGACATTAGGCAGAAACCAAGTTTCCAACATTTCACTACAGTCAATAGACTGTAACGTTGGTGCAGGCCTCATCTTGGAAGAACTATGGTTCGATAAACCCTTTGGCGAGCAAACCGCACCAATCCGTCACTCTTTGCGAATGCAATGAAGTCTTTAAGATCTCCTGCTGATTTTAATCGCTCCAAATGTGTAAATTTTGATTATTTACATACTCGTTTAGCAAAAATGCGCCTCATCGCTAAATGGTCGGCTTGAATCTTATATGGCCCTAGACTTAAGTTTTCTCGCAAATTTGTCCATGTAGTGGACGGGCAAATATTCATTTTTTGCGCGCGGCGCTATTTCCACAGTCACACTGACACCCATGCAACCACAGTTTCGGATGTACGCACATTACGAGCTCATTTTGGATCCAAAAGTATACTAAGACATGAATTGGCCCATAGTTCTAAGTATTAGCTTCTCAGATAGATGATAATGCGCACCGTGAATTGAGCGAAGTGCTCTGTGAATTTCGCTCACCGACCGCAATTTTTGAAAATAAATTTCCAAAATTTTTTAGTCATTTGCCAAAGAATACTGAACCAAAAAGTCAATGAAAGATGCCCAGTCTGACGGCTAGATTTACAGTTATTCCTATTGAAAGTTCTACCAATCTAAAAAAACACCCGTTACAAGATCCTAATTATTGAGTGATAGTGGTTGAAGGTTCATATTTTAATCAAGCCTGGAGTACAAGTACAATACAATATTCATACATCCATCTGTGTTTTTTCAGAAATTTTCGTGTAATTTGAACTCATTTCGTTTTGTAAGTGGCCTGCTTAAAAAGTGATGGTGAAATTGTAGGCAAGATTCTGCTCCAACTAGTTGTCTAAAACACTGACGACGTTATTTGCTGTTAAATGGTCGAGGAACTCATGTAGAATTTTGCAAAAATTTTAAAATTGATAAAGCGACGACACTTTTCCCGAAAATTTATTGTTTTTTATGCTTTTTTTCGTGAAAAAAACATAGTTTCGTGAAAAACGGCTTTAAAGTTTGAGAGCGCGATAAAACTTTATATCCAAACTTAGGCTTAATCTGCAATACCAGGTCCATAATGTTTCACATCTTAAAGATGCGATTTTTCAAAAATATTACACAGGTGCATTCCTTTAAGAGAACTATTTAGGTAAATCGTACTTTGCTTAATTAGAACTGAGGAAAAAGAAACATTTCAGGTACAGCAATGCCCATTTTTGAGCTCAGAACACTCCCGGTTCAATGACAATAATTAAGCCATTTAAATATCTTTCAAACAAAACTTATGCTATGAACTCTTATGAGTCATGATTATTTAATATTCATAGTCTCTTAAAGTGATAATAATATTGTTTGGCAAATACATATTTATATATTACACGGTTACATCGATATGCCGTACCGGTATAAAATAATAAAAACAATTTATTTTTATTTATATACAAATCTATTTTATAGACAATACTTGGCGTCAACAGAAATGTATGTAAATGAACAATTAGTTAAAATCAAGAGATCGTACAATAAACAATTAAGAAATAATAAATAAAAATCAAAGATTCCATTATGAGAGCTCTCAAATGTAGTAGTAGTTATCAGTGGCACAAGCTACCATTAATTTAAGATATTAAGCTTGCGATTTACAACCATAGTTTGTGTTGACAACATTTTCAATATTATAATCAAAATTCATTGAGCTTATTACACAGCAACGATAATTTCAAGCTCAAGGGTCGAGAGATGAATGAAGCTTTCAGTGCAAATAAAAACTTACAATAATTGTATAGGTAAAGCGAATAGATTAATGGTGCTAACTGATGGAAACAAGTTTTAGTCACAAACCAACTGTCATAAGTAGAGCGTTTCGAAATTAGTATGTTTTTTTTTTGGAGGTTGGTAGGTAGGGGAAAAACTTATACATAGTTTGTGAATATAATTATCGAAATATATCTTATCAGTGAAATTTGGAGTTTAAGTACTGATTAAATTTTATAATGTGCAATAATAAAATGTATTGAAATTAAAAAATGTGGTTTTAAACACAATAACAAAACCAAAAACAACAACGATCAATAAAATAACAACAAACAAATAAAAACAATTGATGAAAGAGAATGACGCGTATAATTTCTTTTATTCCCAACTAAATAATTAAATGACAAAACAAAACAAATGTTAAAGTTTGAAATAATGATTGACAACAGTGAGAATGTGTCATTCATTACATGTTTCTAAAATTACATATTTAAAATTTATGCTAGTAAACTACGCACTTTGAAAATAACAGGCAACAATTAAAATTTGATTCAACTAAAATATAAACATAAAGTAAAAGACAACAAACACGGAAGAGTAATGAAATTTAAGTAGATGTTTTCTTAAATTTAAATTACTTTTTAGCAAAAGCTGCTGGCTGCTCTTGAGTAATATTACTCATAAGATTTAACCAAATTAGGAGAGGGTGAAGAGAGGGCACAATTACACTGAGTTTTGATTAAAGTTATTTCTTATTAGGAAACATCAGACCACTTACAAAGTTTTAGTTATTTTTTCTCAACTAATTTGAGCAAGTAATGAAAAATATTAAATATTCATATTTTGCCATCAATTCTTGAAGTTTCCATTAAAATTAGAGTACGGTAATTAGTGTTCGACCGAAAATTTGAGTTGGTGTTCAGGCTTTGTCTTTTTTTATTTTTTAAAATATGTTAAGGTTTAAAAACTCAGGTCCGGTGGGCATTGAGGGTAATGCATGGTATTGAATATTTAAACTCCGATCTGCGAGATAGGACAAAAAGTAGTGAGAGATGTAAGAGATAGTTTCCTCTTCTTCTTCATCCTTACAACTCAGACTAATTGAGTGTAAGCCTATAAATATGTGGTCAGTTTTTACAACAACTTTTTTGCTTGATTACTTTCTAATAATATGAACTTCTTAGAGCAATTGGGAGTGTTCTCTGCTAATTCCTACTTAGGATATCATAATATAGGGTAATGCAGCCGGTTCACAATTGTCTGGTTTGAAATGTATAGCTGCAGGATACCAGAGGTAATTGAATGTGATGTGTGATTGAATGGTGATTGATCAGCTTTGTTTTTCCTCTACTGTAATTACTCATAGAATACCCCTCGATTCACCTTTCCTTCTAGTTTTGAGATTTCGGTATATGGCACTTACTTTTAAACAACTATTGGCTGGTAGAAATGGAAGTGTTAGTCGAAGAAGAGTATAGGAAGGGTATAATCAATGTCTGCCCCCAAAAAATTTTGAGTAGACTTTAGCTTGATAATCAAATTGCAACCTGCTTTCAAAAGAGGTCGAATTTTGCTCAATATCTAATACAGTTCCAAAATAAAATGAATGTTTCTAATTCTAGAAGTTCAATTCAAACACTAGAGTCTAGAATATTATTTTTAAGACTTTTTTCTTTTAATATTAAGTGGCAGGTGGGAATTAGCAGATATAGAATGGAATGAAGAACAAATTTTATTTTCTTTGTTTATCATGTTTCTGATCAAAACTATTATAATGAAGCAATATTTCGTTTAGAACTACTGCCCTACATTCGCATTCGCATGATTATTTCCGAAACGTTTGTTAAAGTATTTTAATTTAATCACTGCCCAAATTCAAACAAGTTGTGCAAGCAGTCCTAACTCAGTAGTTAGTTGGTACTAGCTTGTTGCAATTATAAGCGGCAATTTTAAACATTTCCTTAAAAGTTCATAGCTAAATTTCTTTGGTTTTTCTTCTACATGCATCTATATTTACATAGCATTTAATAATGACAGTGGTGAAATTTTCAGGTGTAATCAATTTCAGACATGATTTCATGACACAAGAAGATTAAAGTTATTTAAATAAATAAGTGTCAATGATCTTTTACAACCATTTATTTTTATAAAGTAATCCAGATGAAAATACTTACTTGCATGCCTTGAAAATGCCTACAACTGATTACAAAATGAGAAAGAATTAAAAAAAAAAACAAAAAAAAAAAAAACAATACGATTATTATCATCGTAAATAACAATTAAGCATAAAACAAAATTTTTAATTTCTTCTTTTTTTTTGGATAATTTTTTTTTTTTGCATATCATCACGATCATAAACTACTCGAACGTCTCAAAAGGAAAGATATGCCAGTAAGCCCATGGAAGCAGTGAAGCTTAAAATATGATTAGGCAATAAAATAATAACAATTATTAAATAACACGATTAATGAATAAAGTGATAAAGATATAATAGTAAATGGTCGGCTGCTGATTCAAAAGGTTTTTCTCATTCGTTCATTCATTCATTCTGAATTCTGAGTTCTGGCATTAACGTTAACGCGAGAAAAACGCGCGTGTAAATATTTGGTGACTCTAGCTGATTGATATTGCTGTTGTACTAAAACGTGAGCGTTACTAAATGAGCTAAAATAAAAAAAACAGTTGTCAAAAGCTTTTCGCGAACACACACATGTACATTCGCTAACGCAAAAATGAGAATATTTAAACGTTTTTTATATGCACCGCTGCTAGTAGTTGCAATACTTTGTGATATCACTTCCACTGCAACATCACAATTAATTGACGGCAGTGATGTTGACGATGACGTTTATAAAGAGAAAACGTTAGTCCTGAATCCACCTACATGGTCGGTGGAGTTTCTTGGAATTGGCAAACTCAACATGACCATGACGCAAATACAATTAGTTCAATTCAAAATTAATCATATTGATTCAACATGGGGTAATGATTATGAATTGCACGTGCTGTCGGAAGACGATCGATTGGTTCGCATTGCACACGTAATACGTGCCAAGGATATACCCGAAGGCGTGACAAATTGGTCTGGTAACTTCAGCGTAGAAGCATTACTATTGGGCCATACACACATTTACATGGAATTGCGGCGTCCATATCTGCAGCCTGAGCAATCAATGGAACAGCTAGAGGTTATCATAATACGTAACATGGGTCTCATGGATACATTATTTAAAATAAGCGTCGGTTGCTTTGTCATGATATTGTATGTGAATTTCGGTGCTGCACTTGACTTGGAAGATTTGAAACGTATAGTTTTACGGCCTATTGGTCCCGCCATTGGATTCATTGGACAATTTTTAATAATGCCTATATTAAGTTTTCTTATTGGATATTTTATGTTTCACGATATGATTGAGTTGCGTCTTGGGCTCTTTTTCACGGGCACCACACCGGGAGGTGGTTCATCGAATATTTTCACTGTGATTTTGAATGGAAATTTAAATTTATCCATTACTATGACAGCAGTTAGTAATTTACTTGCTTTTGGCATGATGCCACTGTGGATTTTCACATTGGGCGCATTGATCTTTCGTGATGGAAATTTCGCGATACCTTACATGACTATAGCGTCGATGTCATTTTCGTTGGTGCTGCCGTTGAGTATAGGCATTCTATTGCAGAAGTATGTACCTGATTTGGCGAAAAGTATGGCGAAGTTGCTAAAGCCAATCGCGCTGGCGATGATCATATTCATTACGATATTTGCCTTCACTGTGAACTCATATATGTTCAAGCTGTTTTCATGGAAGGTAGGTTTAAGTTTACAATTAGCACAAATAAATGCAATAAAACTTGAGCTCAATTCAATCAATTATATATTTATAACTTCTTTGTTAGATTCTCGTTGCTAGCAGCGCCTTACCATGGATTGGCTACTCCATTGGCTGGCTTATGGCTATTGCCTGCCGACAATCGATGAAGGATGCACTCACAATTGCCATTGAGACTGGCATACAAAATACCGGCATTGCGATATTTATGTTAAACTTTACGCTGCCACAACCGCAAGCTGATATGACAAGCGCTGTCCCTGTAGCCAACTCAATGATGACGCCACTGCCGCTTTTGTTAATTTATGTTATACAAAAATGCTTTTATCGTACAAGTATCGAAGAAGTGGAAGAGGCTCCAACCAAAATTGCTAAAGAGATTGAGGTTGAATCTATCATTGAAAATGGAAATATCAATCCAAGCACAAAAAATGGAGCGAGTAGCAGCATGTAGTAAATGCGAGAATGTTTTCGTTAAAAGTCTACATTAGCAAATTCTACGTAGTAAAAGTATTTTATATTTTATATAAGAATTTTTAACAATTATAAATTTAAGTGAATTATTTAGTGTATGATAAATTTTAATAAAATTTTACACAAAACACATGTAAAAATATTGGTGTATAGTTTATCGCATGTAGGGACAGATAGACGCGATCGCTACCACGTTCATATCAGTTCAAGTGTTTTATCAAATTATCGCATTTTCATGTTTTACAATCGATCGATTGCTTGGCTTAAATTTGTGATAGCCCTAAATGTTATGGAGAGAACACTTTATTGCGACACAATGAAATTTGCACTATTTTTTGCTATTCATTAATAAGTAATTAATGATGCGTTTGTCACGTGTTCGGATAAAGTATGGCCAAATGTAGACTTCTCTGAAATGAGCAAGTATTGAATAGTTTGTGTTGGTCATGCTTGTTTTTACATGTTTTAATATTTTATTATTACATGCTTTAAACTGATGGAATATTGCGATGAATATTACTTTTACTCATTAAGTCTCATCTACATACATCTAGCCAATAATACATAAATATTACCTATTTTTAATATTTTAATTGTTACATATTATTAAGCTATAAAATACGCAATAAATAAGTGAAAATTTGTTTGCATCTGTAGTGTGCTTAGAATACAATAAATAAACAGATTATAGAAGTTATGAGAAGAAAACTGTAAAAGGTGCAGCCAGAATTTTACCAACACAGTTGAACCTCGATTATCCGTGTTGCTCGGGGCCGGGCTTATTACGAAAAATCTAAAATCCCGGTTAAAAGAGGTTCTATATAAACATTTATAAATTTTATTATTTATACTTATTTTGAACAAGATCATGTGAATCTGCATCTATAAAAATACATGTGCATTAGTGTGGTCCACGGCCATAAGGTATTTTTTTTTATATTACTTCCATCCATCTCTACAAGCTTGTATTTGGAGCATATTTAGAGGTCGCTATGATTTGCGATTTCTCTGTTTCGTCTTTCGCCTATTTCATTACAAGTAACTACTAAATTAAGAAACACCTTAAAAATGTTATATGCAATACATAGTAGGCTTGATTCATATCATTGCGATTTCTAAATATTGTCTGATTAGGCCCAAATACGACATTATATAGCATAGTTGGAATAATAGCAGCCTTGTGGAGGACTTACATATATTTAAAAATGTGTGTTTCAGGTAGAATCTAGGCTGTCC
This sequence comes from Toxonevra muliebris, assembly GCA_963691655.1. Classification (NCBI taxonomy): domain Eukaryota; kingdom Metazoa; phylum Arthropoda; class Insecta; order Diptera; family Pallopteridae; genus Toxonevra; species Toxonevra muliebris. The sequence continues at coordinate 114,326,170 of OY829326.1, read as the reverse complement.
ACACAAAGCTGTCTTGATGTTCAAGGATTTAAAGAATTCACGTTTATTATTTGAATTAACTAGCTTTTGAATGATCAATTTAGAGTAATGACATTAGAAGCTTCGAATCACTTCTTAATCCTTGAAACCTGATAAGCAACTTATTACATAAAAATAAAAAGGGCAATTCCCTAATTTTAATATGTACATAATAAGGAAAAAACAAATACAGACATGTACTTCAGGGATAAGATAGGTAAATCACGTTTGATAGAGGTATAAAATCAACCATCTCGGTTAACTGATTTAATTGTTGTTCTAGAAATGAAATTTTTATTTTTAATTACGCATTTTAGTTTTTATTTTGTATTGGTAATCTGGTTATCTGTATTTTATTATCTGGAATTACAATTATGGTCATAAAAAAACTGTGTTAAACACTTCACTACCTTACTCTTCAGTATCTATATTCTCAGTGGCTCAGTTGCTGGCCAAGCTAAATGTGTGGTTTTTTGTTAGATTTAAATATAATAAGGTTTTTATGCAGGTGTGCATTTTAGAACCATCTGAAAATCATGAATGTGGCCATAGCTCAAGTATGTAATATGTAAGACTTTAACAATGGCTTATTCAATTGTGAAGATGGGCCATCTCGTCGGCTTTGCAGTTTCTTGATGTGAAGCAAGATGAACGAAATTAAAATAAAAATGTGACGTGATGAATGAATTCTGTATTTGAAGTGAACACGTTATAAAAGTATAATTTTGTTGATGATTCCATACGAGATTGGAAAAGGACAGACTTCATTAATACGGAAAAATAAAATAAGATAGCCATTTGACTAATATTTACACAAATTACCCGTTGAGCGTCAGAAGACTAAACTTGATTTTAAAGGAATGTTATTAATTTTCCATTCATCCATCAACTATGAGAAAAAGGTTACGTCGACGCTTACCTGTATTGGCTTTACATTTGTTCCACGCAAAGCAGAACACAACCAATCGTTGACACCATCTGACACGGCATCCCAAGCAGTGTGCGGCGAGTAAAGTGCAATATTTTCAGCAATACAAGCTGAAACAATTCGTTCTTTCCAATTACTATGAAGCAAAAATAAAAAAAAACTTGTAAGCTCAATTTGTAATGTACCAATTTAGAACTAGAGAGTATACATCTACCTTTGTGTGATACGTTTAAGTGGAGCAAATATTGGAGGATGATAGGCTATTATCATATTGGCCTGCTTGGCTAGAGCCTCTTCCATGACATTTTCCGATAAATCGTTCGTCAGCAAAATTTTTTTGATAGGTCTGTAAGTTAATCGAAACAATATGAATTTTATTTTTTTGTAAGCCATCTACAATATTTTATGTAGAGTTACCGCTGTTTGTATGGTTCAATTAGCAGACCCACATTATCCCATTTTTCTGCATAGCTTATTGGTGCAAATTTTTCCAGCTCCTCTATGATATTTTGCAAGTTGGTTCCCTGTTTCGTTGCAACTTCAAGGCTCATGGTAGATTTATATTTGTTGCAAGTAGTTTTTAAAACCGTTTGATTTAAAATGCGTTTAAAAATAGTCTTGTACATTAAATGACACGCTATTAGGAAACAAAAAGTTATAAAAATGTGTAACGAACAACAAAACCGGCAAAGTGAACAGCTGATCGTTTGACGTGTATTAAAAAATAACGCATGCTCGATGAACCTGCTCGTGTAACTTTACACAGATGGCGGTAAGTGCTGCCAAGTTGCAGTGAGAAAAAAAAGCTACTATTGAAATAAAAATTATACAAAAAGAAAAACATTAAAAGCAAGTATTTATTTGGTGTTAAAAAACAGAAATATTTGTGATTTTCCGTACAATTCAAATGTGGGAAAATAGTCAAAAGAAAATATAGCAAGAAAATATCTATAGGTATCTCCACGATATAAAGTCGGATTGAGACAAACTAAAATCGATTCAAAGGTAAATTGAAAAGTGGTAAAAATGCTTTAAAAAAATTAAAATCGATGCCAAAATTGGAATATTTTACATTTTGGTAAGTGTTCTGCGGTCAGGTTCTGATTGAGGATCAACAATTTTATGAATAATGTGTTATTTACTAATAGCACAAAAATGGGGTGAAAAAATTCAAATTTGAATTTCTGGATTAGCTGGTTATTGAGACTAAGTGCTTTGGTTTAGTCCAGCCCACCTTAAAATCTTAAAGTCGATGTGGAATTCACTCCTTATTTCATAAATTGTTTGGAAGAGCTATTAAATTTTCTACTTGTAGATAGGAGCTATTTACTGCCTATGACATCATCTCTCATGCAAAAAAATTAAATCGCTATAAAGTTCTACTCGACTGCGTACAACTGGAAATAGGTATTAATGCGAAGGATATGCATTAAACACATCTTAAGAGAGAGATTAGAAATTTCCCTTTAGGTCCTTTAATAGACAAAATGATGAAACTAATGACACTTAAGGATGAAATCTCGATCTAATCGAAAACATTCCAACGATGTATTGCACTTTAAATCTGATGTCAAAAAACCGAGGTGTGAAAAAAAAAGAAACTGGAGAGAAGTTTCTTATGGCCCTAAAATGCTATCAATGTAATTGTTAAAAAACAACTGACATATGCAAGTTTAACTTTCTTTCGTGGTTGAAAATATTTCATTCTTTCAGGAAAATGGCTGTAATTTTTAATTTCAATTTCAAATTTGAAAGAAAAAGAACAGTTTATTTTTTATCGTGCCCGCCAATAGTGCAAATCGAAAAAAACTGCGAAAACTACGCGGCCGCTCTGCATTGAGAAGGCTGTACAACCTATGGAAATTTTGGTAATAATTGGACTGAGATTATTCACATCTTGCAACTAAAAAAATCGATTTTTCGAAATTTCTTAACGATATTATCCCGATAAAATTAAAATTTGAAGGCTTGAACTGCTCTTTGATTATATTTTTAGTGTAAACTTTGGATTGGATTTTGATCTAGGGTTTGATCTGAATTTACTTTTTTGAATTTAATCTCTAACTAATATTTGGGTTTCTTTTGGTCTAAGTTTTCTTTTGAATTTTTGTCTTATTTTAAGACAAATTTTTGGTCTCTTTTTGATCGGAATTCGGTTTACGTTTTGTTTTTATTTTTTTGCCTGGATTTGGTCTAAGTTTCGGTTTGAATTTTGCTTTGGTATTTGGTCTGCTTTTTGATCGTTTTACTCTGATTTCAATCTTATTTCAAATCTGAAAAAAAGTTCCTGAATTTTGGTCTGGATTTAGGTGTGAATTTATTCTTTTTCTTTTCTTAGTTTTGGTCTTTAATTTAGTCTTTTTTAGGTTTATATATATATATAATCTCTTATTGGTCCGTATTTTTGTTTTTTATTAGTCAGCCACTGTTACGTGTCTGACTTGATGGGAGCTTGGGGTAGCAGAGGTAGCACGGTGGTAGGCTTGGCTGATCCTCGTATGGAGGGGATCTTGCCACCCAAACTGTCCAACAGACAGAAAACTTTTTCATCCGACGTGTCATGCCAAAAAAAATCTTAATTAAAGTTGAACTTTTAAATTTATAATAGATAGATAGAGAGAGAAAGAGAAATTTAAAGAAAAAGCTGACGAAAACCAGAACAAGTACGTCCACATTCATTCCATACTAACCTAACTGCTTACATTCACCCTCGCATTCACCATTCACTCGCACCACTCAATCGATTCACACTCATCACACATACAAACATTCACACGCATCTGCCTATCAAACAGCAGTTAGTTTATCACTCACTCATACTACTATCACTCAACATAAACAAATACATATCTGTCAGACAAAACGGCCGTCAGCAGGAGCTGGCCCTCCTCGCCCGCAGTTAAATCTAGAATGCAGCCATGAATAATACCACTGCGGATTTGAAACTTCAAAATCAATTTTTGCCTGACAGTCTTTTTATGATGGTGGTCTACATATTTTTAGCATAATCCTTTTAGCCTAATTAATCATATTTAAAATTTAACTTACATAAAAAACGATCTGCGGCCACATACTCCCAATTCCAATTTACTGGAATAAAACATAGAAGTTATTTTGAATACGCATTTTACTTTATTGAATTGTATTATGTTTTTAAATGTTTACAATAAATATGTATAATATTTTTGTTTTATTAAATTAATGTTTGTTCTTATTTAAGTACAATGCTAAAGTTTAGAAATATATTTCCATATTAATTTGATCAAAATTATGATAATAATTTATTTAATTTTCATTTATTTTTTATTACAAATACTTTGGTTATTGCTGCATAAAGATATTTATTTTTTTAAAGAAATATTTTTGTTAAAATTTGATTAAAATTGTAATAGTTTTGTCTTTTATTTTGTTACTTACTAACTATTAAACTAAACTAAACAGATACTACAAGCCAAAAAAAATGTTATTAACTAATTTATATGTTTTTATTCTTTTAGGTATTTGTAAGCCACGTTTTGGTTTCAAAGGCCTCATTAATGTACAATGTTTTCACGGTTTATTTTAAATATTTTTATTTTAAGTTTATATAAATCTAAAATGAATTACATACTAATGCAAGCTAAAATAAAAAACAGTTCATTAAAGGCATTTTTATTTAATTAAGTCTTTTTGTTTATGTATATCGTTTTGTTTTCTTTTTCACATAATATTGTTTGTTTAAGCTAAAAATTTATATTTTAAGTATTTTATTTAATCTATATATGAAAATAAAATGAACTTATTCCTTTTTAATATGAGTTACTAATTTTGATTTAATTTTTTGTGTTATAATTTTTGTGTTATTAATTACTCGTAATTAATTAAAATAATTCGGTTTCACCGATTTCTAATAATTAAAAATATTTGTTCACAACTTGTTTTTGTTTTTCTAAGTACATTTACATACATCATTATTGAAATTGTAATTTAAATTTTAAAAAGTACATAAATATGTGTATGTGTATATGAATTATGTGTTTGTAAAAAACTATGCTTAATATAATTTATTAATTAAGTGCTTAGAAACTAGAGAAGTCATGCTTTGGTATAGTTTATTTGTGAATAATTAATATTAATTAAATTTAAAAGAAGAAAAATCTTAAAATTATGTATAGTGTAATTAAAAGCTTAAAATTTTATATTTAGGTGGAATGAATTTGAAGAGGAATGAATTTAAGTGCAGAATGGCTCAGTCAATTCTACACAAAGTGGGAAAATTGTACAAACCAAGTATGATTCAGTTTGTATTCAAATCTGTAGGAATGTAAGACAAGTCAAGAAATTAAAAGTACCTCAATGCTAGGATTCCTTACTGAGCACTCCCGGCTTAAAACTGCAGGTAAATGATGGAACTGCAAAAAACAGAGCTTCTAATGTGAGTTACTGTAAGTCGAATTGGCTTGAACCAGGCTTCGCTACTTAAGTAATGAGCCTGGGGGAATTTTTAAGTCACTGCATATAAATAGTACATACATTTAGCTAACTTTATATATATAAACTAATAAATAAGTTAGACTATAAAGACGATCAAATTAAAATCGTCTACAATTTTAATTAATCTGTTTAAATTTATTATTTGGCCCGTGCTGCCTATTATTTTAAGCTTCGAATTCGAAATTTACAGTGTAAAAGAGTGTTATTCAAAGCATTTTCTAAGAAACTTCATTTAAGTTTATATACACATATTAGTATCTATAGTGTATATATGTATATGTGTGTATGACTAGAGAGCGGTTGAGACATAAAGAGAGAGCGTATTTATTATTATTAATTATCGCTTTTTGTTTTTGTTTTTTAATTTCTTTCTGGTTTTATGTTCGGTTCTCTACTTTTCAACGCCCAAAAATTTCGCCGCCTCATCTGCTGATGAGAGCAGTTTATTCAATATACCTTGATCGCTTATGCCAAGCAAGTTTCCAATAAGATCATTTTGATTATTTGGCTCATCGGCAATATTCTCTTTCTGCTCTCCCAGCGTTGAAGCTGCTGACAAACGACTGGTTCGCCATTCGTTTGTTTTGTTCAGTAGCTCTTGTATTTTCGGTGCACGTAGAGCATTTGAAACATTCGAGTTTGCTGATGTAGTGGCGGTTGGCATTGGTGCGATTGTGGTCTGCTCATCATCAGAGAAATCTGAACCACTATTGCCCGCAATGGAGAGATCACCAGCTGTGTTGCCGCCATTGTGATGCTGTGTGTCGTCGTGTTTTTTCATGTGACGCAGCATGCTATGCTTTAGCGTAAATTTACGCATACACACCTCACATTGATATGGGCGTTCACCGGAATGAGTGCGCATGTGACGGCGTAAATCTTCAGTCGACCAGAAACGTCGCATACAAAATGCGCAGATGACTTTGCGATTGCTGTAGTCTGGATATCTTCCACCATTCCGTACTCGTTCGCTATTGTTATCATCACCTACGGCGGCAGCACGACGTTCTTCGATATCATCGTTGTGGTGCAAGTGCTGTGAAGATTCGACATCAGTGTCGATGGCACCTTTGGCGAGTAACAATGCAAAGTCTCGCGAATGTTGAATTTTAATGTGTTCCAAGCATTGAATGCGCTCACCGAAGGAGTTCTCGCAAAGATGACATTTAAATGGCAGATCAGAAGATGACACCGCATTGATTTCGGCTCGGTTTTGATTGTTTACGACAGCTGCCGTCACTGCATTGAGTTGATTGATCTGTGCTGTAGCGAGCTGAGACAATAGATGTTGCTGTTGTTCTTGTTCGTGTTGTTGGCGTTGCTCTTTTTCGCGACGTTCACGTTCCAGTTGAGCCTCTTCTGCCTTGCGTCGCCGTTCCTCTTCTTCACGTTTACGTTGTTGTTGTTCGATTTCTTCTACAGATTTCGGCACTGGTATTGGCTCGCTGACATCTTCAGTAGGCACATAGACTGATACGGCTGATTCAACGTTGCCGTGTTTACGCATTAAATGGCGGTCACAATTGCTTTTTGTGGTGAAGAGTAGCGGACAGTGTGAGCATTTGAATGGCTTCTGACCGGTATGTGTGAGTATGTGACGTCGCAGTGAACTTGACCACGGGAACATACGTTGACAGTAGGGGCATGAGACACGATTCGGTGCCAGACTATAAGCTGACTTCTTTTTGGGCTCAGCAGATGTGACAATATCTTCGGTGCCTGAATTATTGCTTTCGCTAGCACTGCCTGAAGCCACTAGACCTTCTTCGTCACTCTGCTCCATGTTATTGGCTACATCACTGGGTCGGAAATAATTGTTGAATGATACAGAATTGCTAGTGGCATTGTCTACTAACTTTGATACGGACACAAGATCTTGAGATTCATCTTTGAACGGCGAACTCGCAACTTCTTTTAAAAATTTTCCAACTGATTCTGCATGAGCAATCATTGATTTCATGCTGTTAGCCGGTGGTCCTGGCGCTTCAGGCTTGACAATTGTACTGCACGACTTTTGCGTAGATTCCTTGATTGCTTCTTCAAGTATAGTTTTGGCTACTTTCTTAGCTGCTTCATTAGAATCGGATGTTTGTGCTTTAACTTCATCGGCCAGCATTGGCAGCTGGGTTTCCGAAATGCCGTCATTTAACTCATTTTCCTGCGGTTCATCTTCATTGTCATCATGAACTTCCTCCAAATCATCGTAATCGTCATCCTCATCTATGATCAACTTGGGCTCATCGTCCTCTACCAAACCTCCACTCGTACTTGCACTGCTCAAATGGTGGGGTAGGTTGAGCTGATGACCATTTGAAAGCGGCGGCAATCCGGCTCCAGCTGCACTCAAAAGCATGTGATTGGACGAAACACTACTGGAACCGTGTGCCAAGGCTTGCTGCAGCAAATCGGTGTCCTTACGCGCCTTTAGTTGCTGTGCTAATATTGCGTATTTTACTTGATCAGATATTGGCGCAGAACTCATGTGTCCTCCGTTGCTCCCGTTATTATGAGCTTGAGCAAAAGCGGCCTGTAAATGTGTAATATTATTCATCGCTGCAGCACTGCTAGCGCCCCGTCCACGCATAATGTGATGTCCACTACGTTGGCGATGAGCATAGAATTCTGGATGTTGCTGCTTTATATGGCGCTCCATGTTCGAGCGTAGAGTGAATCGTGCGGAACAATGTTCGCAGGCGAAGGGACGTTCTGTACGGTACCGGCGTTGTTTCTGTTTCGGCATAAAAACGCCATTCTTGAGGACCATTTTAACTGGCCCACCTGGGAGTATAGTTGGCGGAATTTGTGAGTGTCGAGGGATGTTTAGTGAAGCATTTGATGGTGCCGGAGATGTCAAAGATTTGGGTAGTAATTGATTTATTGATGCAGGAGATGTTGAAGAAAATGAATGAGGGCTTGATTTGCCCGACATAAGTGGGTTTACTTGGGGCAGCATAGGCGGTGCGGGACTAGATGATATATTTTGGCCGCTTCCTTTTTTCATATCGATGTTTGATATTTGTGGTGGTGGTCCTGGTGCTGCTGCTCCAAACATTCTACTCATTAGCGGAGCAAATTTCTGCAGGTCGTTGAGATTATTTGCCAAAAATGGGCTTTGAAATAAAAATGGATTAAGAGGGGGGAAAACAAGGTTTCGATAAATTTGCTGGAGATAATGAGCTGTGTCTAATTTGGGAATTGTCTCGTTCATCAATTGCTGTTGTGCCAATAGCAATTGATGATTCTTTTCATCATTAGCTGATGGACCGCCAAGCGGCATGCTGATTGATTCTGGCACGAAAGCAGGAGCTGGCGGTGTTTCTGGACGTCTTTTAATTTCAATCTCTTTTTCTCTTCTTTCAACTTTTTCTTTGATAGCTGGTTTTTTACTTAAATCTAAAACATCCATGCTCAGATCGATAGGTTTAGTATCTGGCGTTTGTTGAATTTGTGCTTGTTGATCATTGTAGGTATCGTTGTATGATGTGGCAGAGCTTGTGGACTTGTCACGTAACTGTTCTAAGCTCTTCACTTGTATCATTGGCTTCGTTGTAGGACTATCACTAGTGAGCATTTCTTTCAAATGCGATACTGGTGTAGAGCGATCTTTCGGCTGTTGATGCTGATACTGATATTCAGAATCGTCATCAAAGTCAGGCGATAAGAACATATGCATCTTTTTAGTGGGATCATCACATGAAGAGTCCTCGGATGGATGATAAATGATGGACCGTTTAACCTCATCACGTGTTGTCTTGGCGTGACGATTGCGTAAATGGCGTTCGCAGTTTGCTTTTGTTGTAAAGGCGTAATTGCATGCAGAACATTCGTAGGGACGATCACCGTTATGGGTTCGCATGTGACGCACTAAAGCGGCCTTGTCACATATTGAGTATGGGCACATGTTACAGCGGAATGGGCCTGCAGGACCAGCAGCGCTTAAATGTATGCGATTGTGACCTTTAAGGGCGCGTAAGTTAGGAAACACTGCAGTACAGAGCTTACAAGGAAACTCGCCACGCAGTTTCATCTTCCTGAATTCAGATGTGAAGACATCTTGAGCCTCTTCCTCGTCCTTGTCGAGGCTGTAGTTGCTAGATGGCGTATTGACTGATTGCTCAAAGTTTTTGAAGAAATTTGAAGTGGATGATGAAGATGTCATATTTAGAATTGACTGAATATCCGCGAGATCCTTGGAATCATGTGATTGTTGCGATATGTTATGCGATAATTTTTCGTTATCGTTTTCTAGCTTGATTGTTTCAAGATTCTCATCACCTGAATTTTGTGGCGAAGACATCGAATTCATATTATGTGCGTGGAGCTCTTTGTTCTTAAGATACATAAAGAACTCTTCACGGCGTTGTTGATCCTCGTCAACCTCCTCACCTCCAGCGGAGCTTTCACTCAGGCTACGCCGTTTCATCCGATCTAAATGTGAAAGCTCGTCATTGCATTCTTGCGCATGTATTTCCAAGTCGCTGCTACATAGAAATGTACGAAAACATTTGGCGCAATCGAAACGTTGATTTGGCAATGGCCTTGCAATCAAACAGGAGTAATCGGCATTCGGTAAGAGATCTTTGATGTTGATTTTAGCATTTGTCTTCTTCGTGCAAGGATGCACATTGAGTTGACGATATGATCGAAATATTGAGCTACAGTTACGACATTTGGCTGGTATCTCCGAATGCTCAGTGTCAATGTGCACACTAAGTGCTGTCATGTTGGGGAAATCCACGGCACTGCAGACGGGGCAGTAAAGTGGTGCGCGTTGCTCATCAATTCCAGATGGCGCTGCATCAGCTGAGCTGATGTGCTGATGTGATTTCTGCTGATGATTTTCATCGCTAGCATCAATTGTATTATTGTTAATTGTGGTCTTCACGCGTCGCTTCATCAACGCAATATCATCATCAAGATGATCACTGTTTTCGCATTTAACGTTGCTAACATGGTTTTTGATGTTGTTTTTGTTGTTACTGGTACTACTACTATTATTATTATTGTTGTTGTTATTGTTGGCTTTCATATTATTATTATTATTTTTATTGTTATTATTAATATTATTGTTGTTGTTGTTATGATTATTTGAGCTTTGGCTGATGTTACTACTTGATGAATCTGTTGAGCAACCGCCATCACTTTCGTAACTTTCTACGCCGCTGCCATTTAAGAGCTTGCCATTAGCACCTGCAGCTACTGCTGCTGTTGCTGGCGTCGACAGTGTTGTTGTTGATGCTGTTTTAACACCTCGCTCATTGATGCCGCCGTTGGTTAATTGCGCGTAAGTGGTAGTTGTTGTGGCGGCGGTGGTGGCGGTAGCGGCGGTTGTAGTAGACGACGCTATAGTGACAGGTGTTGTTTGCGTTGCTGTTGGTGTCGTCGTACCTACTAGGCTTATGTTGTTGACGCTGTTGTTATTATTACTGTTGCTGTTGTTGTTGGCGGCGCTGTTGCTGCTGTTATTATTCTTTGTTCCATTCGAGTTGCGGCGATGATTGTGCTGATGCTGTTTGTGTGTGCGCATATGACGATGCATGTTGCCATTAGTGGTAAAGGTGAGCTGACAGTATTTACAATTGAAGGGTCGCTCACCAGTATGCACGAGTACATGACGATCTAACGACGAGGCAGATGAGAGCACCTAAATTGAAAGATAATCGTCGGAAAGGAAGAGAAATCGAAAAGAAATTGTCAATTAAGTTCATTCACAAACGCAGATTTTTCACAAAACCTACCTTCGAACAAATGGCGCATGTGAAGTGCTCGGTATCGCCCGAGGCATAATTGTGACATCGTATATGATTAGTGAACTCATGTGGTGTCCCTGAGACGACTTCACATATTGGGCATACAAACTTCATGTCTTCACGCTCACCAATGCCCGATTCCGGACTTGAGACTCCAGCACCCGCGCCATGTGGCGACGACGATGCTGACGATGAGCTGTGCGATGCGGATGCGGAGGAGGAGGTGTGTAGAGATGCTTGTGACTGTTGTGTGGTTGCTGTTGTGCTGCCCGCAACCGATGCATTCAGATATTGGCTGCTGCAGCTGGCATCAACGAAACCTGATTCGTTGTTGGTGAGGGAAGTAGCGCTTGCCGCAGCAACATCTGAAGAGCTACGATTGAAGCGAAACTTCTTACGTAACGAATTCGGGTTATCAGGATTATATTCTAATTGCACGCTGGCACGTTTGTCTAGACGTCGTCGCTTGTGATGGCGCTGTGGTCTTGCTAAAATTATGGAAACATGTTTCTCATCGGCAGATTCATCCTCGTCGTAGTCGTTGGCTTCATCAGAATCCTGCAGGCGTAGTTGCAAACGTGATGATACAGGCGGCTTTGTGCAAGCATCGGCGGTATCTTGTGTGGTAGCGATGGCGATGTTAATAGGTAATTCACCTACAGCACCAGCAGCAACCACGGCAGCAGTAATGGCAGTTTTGTTATTATTATTATTGTTGTTGTTGCTTTTGTGTGAGCTGCTGTTGCTGTTGCTGCTGCTACTGGTGCTACCATCGATACCGTTGGCAATATGCGGTGTCGATGTCGATGTAGCCGATGTGAGCGATTGTAATTTTTTTGGTGTACGTCCCAAATCTAAATGTTCCAACGATGACTCAGATGTTGTCGAATCATTGCGCTCCCTTTTAATGGGCGTGACAGCCGTCGTTGCCGTAATTTTATTCTCTAGTGATGAATTAGTCGTTGTTGCTGATGCTGCAAGCATTTTCGTTGTTGTCTCTATGAATTACTGTGTGATAGGTTGAGATCTCGTTGTTTGTTTGGTTGTTTTTATTTGAAAAAGATTTTGAAAATAAAATCTAAAACGAGAGAAAAATAAAACGGAAAAACTGATTAGATTTGAATTCGATCTGTGGGCGACGAGATGTCGATGTCAAGAGTTAATAAATGACAAAGTAGAATGATTTGAATGTTGTACGAGTACTATATGGTAAACCAGGTGATTGGTGATGATGATACGTATGGTGATAGTGTTGATGGTTGTGCCTGTGAAGTATTTGTATCAAATGATATCAGAAGAAATTGTGAAATGTTGAACATTTTAATTTGGTTGCGCATGGCAAGAAAATTCTAAGAATTATGTAAAAGATAAACGTTGTAGAACTTTGGAAAAATAGTTGCTGATTAATGTTGAAAATCTACAAGAATTGTTAAATTCATGAAAGATTCAATTTTAGTTTTGTTTTTAGGTTTTGCTTATTAAGAATTTATGCAGAATTCAATTAATTTTTTTTTTATTAAGGAGTGATATTGTATCTAAGAATTAGAAATAAAACAAGGCTCCAATGTTAGTTAGTTAGGTTTGATGTGAAGTAATCTTGTATAAAACTTAGATTTAGACATGTAATTTCAGTAATGTTATTATTAGAATTGAGTACAACGGTTTAGTTTTGCTGAAATGCATTGGAAGGCAAATAATTTAAAAAATCAGAAATAGAAAGGTGAAACAATGGATTGGGCAATCTAAATAAAATATGGGTTGACGATTGCAGAAGGCGAGCCCCTAAATTTAATAAACCATTTCAGAAATAACATTTGATCCTGTTAAGTTGTAATCGTTGATGGACAGTTAAATTATAAACGATTAAATGTTAACATGGATTTAATGGTTTTGATAAAAAAAATAATTCAGTAGATATAAAATAATTAAAGAGTTATATAGGGAAAGCCCCCAAAAACAAACGCAATCCTAAAAATTTTCTGAAAATGTAATCTTCATGGTAAAAACTATGAAATTTGAGGGGTTAATTTAAAGTGAATTGTGGTTCCGTGAAACTTGGCTCAAATGAAATATAGCTGTAAACAATAATGGAAAGAGTTTCAGAAAAATCATTTGGAAAGCAACAAAAACAAGTTTTTAGGGGTCTTTTTTAATTTTTTTTGTTCATACCAGGTATACAGACAGAATACAAAACTGTTGGTCCCTTCCATTCGTATATAAATACAACTCGCACAACATGAATGGAAGCGAAAGGCTCAGTAGAGGCCCTCCATGGGCTGTTGTGCTATAATAATAGTAGTAGTAGTAGCACGGATATAGTTTTGACCATCTTCCTTGACTCTTATTAGTTATATATTTATTACACATGTAGGTTCATTTGCCTATATATTAAGTGTGTAAACTTGCATATTTAAATATCTTTATACATGTGTATGTAGATAAGTATTTATGTGCGCATACACTGATGATATATACCTGCATACATATTTACACACAAACGTTTAATGCCTTCATATGAAAATAAACTTAAGCACGTAGATATGTACATATATATGTATATATTGATGCATTATTTAGTATGTAAGTATTTGTATCTTTTCACTTGTATATGTATGTAAGCAATATTACCAATCGCTCCAATTGATTATTTTGTTTCGTATTTCATCTTTCGTAAAGACATAGTATGAATGTTTGCTTGTTTGTATATATAGGAAAATACAGTTTTGCGATACAGTTACATGCAATTACAGATACAAGTACAGATATTCAAGTAACTAGAGATAGATATAAATAGATAGAGGAATGTACTCCAATAAAGAGATACGGGTTTCCAATTCGATCGTTCACATTAGATTTGTGATATTTTGGTTTTATGGGTCTTAAGTATTGTACACATGTATTTTTATATATTTTAACATATACATCATCCAACAGTTTAAATATTGCTAATATGGTAACAGAAAAAAAAAACACATTAAGCTATATATGTAGGTATTTATATGATATTTGTTGTTATTTATGGCATAAATGTAAATTACACAAAGCGTAGCCAAAAAGGTGCAAAATAATTGAAAACTTGTAGTATTAGTAAAAATGTAAACGATTACATCAAAATTGAATTTTGTTTAATAATTCTAGGTTGTCTGACATTTTTTATTATTTTTATTTTTCATGAAAATGGAAAGAGAAGTTCAGCACTGCTTGAAGATAGTTCATGCTCTTTGAGTTTTCCTTTAAATCAAAAAGTGATAAACCATATTTCATATGAATAAAATCATTTTTAGAAAAATCTATAAATAACTAATAAAATGTTCCTTCACTTTGCTTTATATCGTACAAAAATATTCTAATTAAATCGAAAAAGGTGTAATTGGCAGTAAAACCATGAATATTCTCTATTAAATATTATCAAATTGCGGCTATAAATCTTCCAAGAAAGCTAGACACTTGCTCTTCTCTGAAATGGAACCTTTCTGTGGTGTAGGTAGCGTTCACGTCACAAACAATTTGCACATAATGATGCTATATGCAATACAAATAGATCTTGGTCTAATTTACAGAGTATGCCTTGAGCAAGAATATTCTTCTTTGAATTCTCTTACAAAACTTTTTTATTCTTGTAAACCAAAACAGAGGAAATATCAGAGCACTGACTCCTCAAAACTCCATCTGGATCCACTCTGTAGACTCTGTTTAGAAGAGGACGAGACATCTATCCATCTCATAGCAGACTACGAAGCGTTAAAACGTGCAATATTCCCAGCTTGTCAATAAACTTTCTAGAGTTCTTGATGTAAAACAAAAGAGAGATAATGGGATATACATAACGCTCGTATCTATACAGTTTTTCGCGGTAGTATACCGTTTTTTCAACTCCAAAACCGCATACCGCCTTTTTTACCAAAATACCGCGTTTATACTAAGAAAAAAATATTAAATTTTTGAACGCTACGAAATTCAAATGTATTAATCACAGTGCAAAACGTCCGAGAGAACAATGGTAACTCGTTGCAAGTATACCTTTGAAAGAACTGGAAACATTGAATGCGATTCTTATCGTCAAATGTAACTTGAAATATCCATGCGTTGATTTCTATAAATACCTCATAGCAAAGCTGGAATCGTTTCGTCAAATTTCTTCAAAGCACAAATTCAATACAATTACAAAAGGAGATATGAAAATGGAGAACGAAGACGATTTAAATGATAGATAAATTGCTTTCCTGGTTAATTTTCATTGAAAAAAATTGATACCGCGAAATATTCAGTTTTTTTCAAATCGATTTACAGTTTTTTAAAATTTGTTGGTAGAAATATACAGTTTTTAGTCCGAAAAAAGATACGAGCGTTAGATATACATGATATAGCTCTACATTGATCCAAGATCCATTCTACCCTAACTGCACGAATGAACCCGAAGACTCAACACACATCATCTTCCACTGTCCACGCTTCAACAGGAAAAGAGGGGAACTGGAGATAACATTTGGGGAACCCCTAATATTATCTCAAATTTGACAGCACAGGTGTGAAAAAGGAAATTCAGCTGCAAGATGGCGAAATATATTAGTTCCGAAAAACAGACGTAAACGATATGCCACTATAACAATTAATCAAGTAATAGCGTAACGCTGAAACAACCCCCCGAAGTAATACCAACTGGTAGTCCCGCGGGGATAGCGGTGAAAAGGAAGTAGGTGGTTTTAGTCAGGGACATAAGAGTTATAACCAATATTGGAAAAAATCACTAAATAATTATTAAATTATAATTTTTTATTAAATTTGTTGCGAATAATTGTTTTAAATGACCAATACTTTTTTAATCTTTCATAACCATTATAAAGAAAAAAATTTTTTTTTGGTTATTCATAATTGTTATAAGAAAAAATATTTTTTTGGTCTTTCCTAACCATTATAAATAAGAAAATTTTTTTTTGGTTATTCATAACCAATATTAATAAAAAATTTTTTTTTTTTGGTTATTCATAGCCATTGTAATTGCAAAACAAATTTCTAAGTGCTTATGCACAAATCATTCATAAAAAGACATTCAAAATGTAAAATGCAAGCAAAACAAAAATTGTCTTCATATTATGTGCAACCAAAAAACAAAAAAATATTTATAATGGTTATGAAAACCCAAAAACAATATTAGTTTTTTTAAATTGGTTTTGACGTTCCTACCCAAGATTTCCACCTTTCAACTAAGAAAAAAAAATGTAGCTCAACCTATTGAATTATTTAAATCTAAAATAATGATTATTAATATTGAACGTGACGAAGCTTCATTTTTATCAAAATGTTGCCAAAAAATGCAATACTTTTGGTCTTACAAATCTTCATAACAAATTCTGTATATTCGTAAATCTCGTCAACTATATGGCTGCAGGCTAAATAAAAAGGCGTAGAAAGGAAATCTGAACAAACTAGAAAATGGCCATTAGGAAACTCTATAAATATGGTCCCAGGCCATTTTTAATTTTCTTGAAGAAAATAAATCAAATATTTCTAAAATGTGAAAAAAATTCAAGTTTTGAGAAATAATTTCAATCGTTTGTTTCTTTTTAAATGTGTTCAAAATTTAATCTTAGGGTGCATGCCTTAAAAAACTACAGATGTTAGACTAATTTTTAAATGTGGGTTATGCATCGCTTTTGGCTAAAACCTGGTATGATTTAGAGTTAGAGTTGCAGGTGGGCTGGACTTAACCAAAGTACTCAGTCTCAAAGACCATTCTATTATACCCAAGATAGAGCCAATAGAAGAGAGTAGTTAGATGGGAAAGATATGTGAGGGGATAAATGGGAAGAAGAAAGGTCTAAGGTCTATCAATCTCGAACTTCTTTGTTTCTCTGATGACTCTGAGAAGCTCAGGAAGAGGGAGAGTTTGTATATTATTCATACTCAAGACATCACTACCCAATAGCCTTAACCCAGTAATGCCTAGCGGTGCCATATGGCACCTTGCCACTGAGTCTTTTCTGAGCCAGGTTCAAAAATAATTTTTTTCTCAAGTTACTTTCTTGATCAATCTACTTTGGTACCCGCTCATCCTTAATGGGTTAATCTGGTTTTCGCAAAAGCCGAACCGCTACAAAGATAATGCTCCTTAGTATCGTCGTCCTCAAGACACGATTAGCAGGTTGGATCGGTGTTGACGCCCATGTTTTGTTGGTCATGTGCTGACCACATGTGTTATGCCCGGTGATGACACCCACCAGTAATCTCAGGTCCTTTCTTCTCAGTTTCAGAAGAAATTCCGGTGATTTCCTGTTGAATTGCCTAACGAAACACTGTTCGGTTCAGGAGGAGTCAAGCTCGGACCATCTTTATTTATGGATAGAATTCACGAAGTCGTCGATCCAACGCATCACCTCCCCATAACTTACGCCAAGAAATGGTTCCAGACCCCTGTTATTGATTTTGGTCAATTCTCAAAAATAGTGTCATGGGAGTCTGTGAGCGTGACTGATCTCTGCTCCCTACGCTCCATTTTCGAAACCTTAAACACAATTATATCGAAACTTTTTCGCAATGAGCTTAAAATCAAATATACCAATTAAATTTTTTGTGCAGACTATTTCAGATAATCCTACGAGGTGCTAGAGTGTACAACGCATTCGGCCTCTCTTCCGGGCGACTTCACGGCGACTGGCTATACCTTCGTTATTTTTTATTTTTTTAGGCAACAAATGGTAGCAGGGAAACTGAACCCGAAACCACATAGATGAGAGTAAAGCAAGCTTCCATTAGCAGATATTTTAGCAGAGCTTTTCACCTCGACGTGGTGAGTTGTCACGGTTTTTTTTCTTGTCATAAGAATACGAATATTAGAACCCAGTGACAAAAAATATCATAATTTCAGTGATAGTCAGTTGTGATAAAAATCTAGAAATATGGCGGTAAAACATATTTTGTGGTATTTGGCCATTCACCCTGAGACAAAGCGATTGCATTGGGTTGTAATAAGTTTGCGTGACAAGTTGTTCTTGTTGTAGGAACAAATAGTAAAATTAAAATTTATAAATTAGTAATTGAATTTAAAAATTAAAAAATGTTTCAAAATCCTTAGAATTTGTTATACAGGTATTTACAGACATTTTACAGATTTTCAGATAGTTTTTATATATAATAAATCAGACATATAGGTATATTCTTTGAATATAATTTCCTGTAGTCTCATAAATTTTACATTAAAATTTATTGAATAAAATTACTAAGAAGATGTAAAAATGAGCAATTTAGGGTTTCTCTGAACATAACCAAAATGTATTACTTTTTATAAACGGAGAATTCATTGGTTGGACCTTTTATAGACCTAGGAATGAAAAAAACTAATAATTTCATATCAAATTTATAGTGAGTTGTGACCATTGCCAACTAGTCAATAGGTGAAGCCATAAAGAAAATTCACATTTCTATATTTAATTCTTTCCCCCACCTGACTAATTCAATTTCTTTTACCTAATGTGACATTGCAATATTTTTATCTTTTAACATTGCAAAAATAGACGAAATCGAGAAACATAATCTCTGGTTATAGTTATGGATACATATATGTAATTAAGATCTTTTCATGCATCGTGACTAATTAAACGTAAATTGCTAAGTCACAATTAGGTACTCACATGGATATTTAACTGTTGATAACAATTTTATTGATTTGTGCGTGCTTTTGGTTATTGAGTCAATGAAAATTCAATAGTGAGTCATATGCAAAGTATATAAAATGTTTTTGATAAGTAATAAATTGTACCTATGAATTCAAAAAGAATTACGAGTAACAATATCATAAATATGAATAAACAAGCTTGTTATAGTTGTAAATAGTTATGAATTTTCTTAACAAATTCTTATTAGAGTAATGCATGAGACATATTGCATATATGAATCAAATAAGAATCTTCATAATTTTCTATGGTTTCTGAGGAACTTATTGATAAGATTAAATTTAAATTATTTAAAAAAAAAGTGAGAAAATAAATAAGAAGAAATGAAAAATAATGGGAAATACCAATAATAAATTTTGAAGGTAAAAAAGATTATACGGAAAAAGTAGTAACTACGTAGATTGAAATTTATTCGAAATACTTTATACATATATATACATTTTATCAGTATTTCACAGACGTTTGAAATTATCTCGGACATACATCTTAAAAAATAATCGTACAGGAGTATTTTAAATTGAAAATGATTTTAACTGATAAATGATGTTAACACTGAATACATGTGTGCAAAGCTAAAGGTGAATTCACCGACACTATGATTTTAAGTGTTTTTTTTATCCCGGTATCTGAATAGTCCGATATTCCGTTGAATCAGTTTTAAGTTTAAAGCTTGAATTAAATTTTTTTTCAGTGCAATATCGCCGAAACTATTTTTAGTAAAAACGTGAAAATTTAAATTTGTTGGTAACGAAATTATAAAAATATTAAAATCGATGTTTTGTTTGGGCTTAGAGATATTCTAAATCCCGGAAGCTTTGATAAAAAAGAAAACTAAATGCAGATCATACACCGTATTTAAAAGAAGACAAATCAAAATCATTTTTAAATAGTTTATGAAAATATTATAGGGATTCATCTAAACGCGCGAAACATTCGGAAACGTCACGACCTGTGCATTTTCCTAAAACAATACTTTTAACTACAGTTTTCTATTATTTTTATTAGAAATTGACATTTTTATCATTGCCTCTAATTTTTAGCTGAAACTTTCTTACTCATTAATTATTTTTAATTACTTTTTGTAGACTTTGAATCTTAAAAATTGAATTTTAAAAAGCATCAAATATAATATCCAAACTCATGATCCAAATTTAGATAGAGCCAAGTAAAAAATGAAAACACCCTTCGTTCGAGCAAGAGGAAGCGGGATGATAGAGAGCCAAATTGAAAAAATCGTAAAGCACAGATTTGCATACTGACTTTCTCTTGTCTTTTTTCATTTCAAAATCTTTTTTTTTTTTTTTGTTTTTTAATATTAGATACATTTCTTTTCATAAATTAATTATACGGTCTTTCATGGCTCTAATACTTTTACAATCATATTTCAGTTATTCAAGAATTCAAGATTTGGAGAAATCAAAAAGAAAATAAATTTCAAAATAAAACAGAAACAAGTTTGTACCAGAACTATAATACTTTCTTGGTATCTATTGGATTGATGCGCAGAATGCCTGGTCTGTAAGCACGGCGGCATAAACGAAACCCAAAATAGAAAATGACAACTTTTCTACATAGCACCACCTACAGGCAGGTAAGTCCTCTCCATTCGTAACACACATAAAATTAATGATCCTATTTAAGGCGACAGTGAGCTACTGCCCTATTATAGATGTAGGTTTAAGTTAAAAATATTTTTCAAAATAATATTAAGTAGTTAAATATGCAGTAGAAGTTTGCCATGTCATCTCTAAGAATTTTGTCAAAGTAGGATTTATTTAGATTTAAAAAAACTCTATTTTTTATAGATCCTGCGCCATTTCTTTTGATAATTCTAATGAATTTTCTTGAAAACTGAAAATTTTGTATTTTCAAAACTATATTACTCACTGCTCTGGTTTAAGGAAGCACAATCCTTCAAAATTTTTAATGTATGCATTTTGTGAAATTTTTCATTCTCAAAAATTAAAATTTCAACTTTCTTTTGTAGCTGCATGAGATAAATTGTATGATTTCTAAATTTGTTGATTTATATTTGTAATGATTTTTAATTTTGTTTTTTTTTTTTTCATAAATTTGTTATATTAATCTATTTTCCAATTACCTTTTTCACTTATTATATTTTTGTTTTTTTGTTTTTTTTTATCTAAAACTCTAATTCTCCAGCTTCAGCTTTACTGTTTTTAAATTATTTGGTTTCTATTTAATTTTTGTTTATTATTTTTATAATCACAGATTATTTTCACTTTAGCATAAAATTTCTGTTTTGGTAATTATTTTTTTTTTTTATAAATTTATTTTATTTTTTTATGGCATAAACTTTGTGTTTGTATTTTAAAATAATTCATTAAATTATTTTAATGTGTTACTGATTTTTGTTTATTTGATTAAACACTTTTATTTTGACTATTGCACAAATACCGACGCGCAATGCAATTTTTTCACATCATAATTTCAAAAATTATTTTTAGTTTTCATTTTTTTTTTCTTTCGGTTTGTTAATTTAATATTCAATATTGATCTTCAGCTTTTCTTATATTTATTGTGTGTTCATTGAAATCTTGAAAATTGAAGATGCTTCATCCGAACGTTGTATCCATGTTCACGACCGCACATCGAATGATATACTCAAATTTCAGTAAGTTGAGTTCAAGTACCAAACGTCGAACGTCGTTGGTCGTTGATTGTTGGTTGTTGTCGCAGTTTCGTTTCAAAAAGTTGTTCAGAGGAAAAAAACCCAAAAATGATTTGAAAGAGACGACGAAGAAGCAGAATGAAGAATAAGTATCGTATCCGTTACACGTATTTGCTTGTATGTCTGCTTTTTTGGGCTTGCTGCTTTCAGTTTTGCTTCTTCTTCTATATTTTATCTTGTAAATACACACTGCTAGCTGTATATGCAAGTGGATGTATAGAATCTGCTGTGGTAATACACACACACTAGTAAAATGTACAATTATATGTGTGTGTATTGGTGCTCTGAGGGATGTTGGTTCTTAACTGGCACATTTATTTGTTGTTATCCTTTACAGTTTGGCAGATGAAACTCAACTGAACTGAGAAACCATCAGTGAAGTAGTATATAAAGAAAATTTCACGAGCAATAATGAGACTTTACCGAATCTAGATACTCTACGCTGCTAATCCCAGCAGCAGCAGCAGCAGGTAGAGAGCAGATGGAAAGAGAGCACAAGCGAAAGCGGCGCGTACGTAGAAATACAAATACAAATAAATGGACACATACACAAACGAAAAAATAAAGAAAAACAATTTGTATCTGAGCGCTAGTACATTCAAGTATCTCAGAGAATGTATGCAAGAGAGCTCACTAAACAAAAAAGAGTGAGACGCTCACACATACTAACGAAATTGCACAAATACACGCGACTCTAGATAAATTTTGTGCTTGAAACAAGGAGACTCATTGTGAAGCTAAAAGCATGCTTCAAGATTCAAAGCAAAAGAGAGCGAGAAATATAACAAGCAGCAGATAACTATGAAAAACAAAGTAACTTACTGTATTTGGAAGATACTCCAAGCATACCTGAATACATATTTGTATGTAGAATTTGGGTTTTTTTTTTTTTTTGTGGATGAAAATAGGATTAATCTGTTGTATGTGTGTGTGTATGTGTTTGTTTGCTTGTGTGCGGCTGACGCACGCATGACTATTGCGTGCACCCGCGCTAGTAGTTTGTTTTGAAAGTATATAAGCGCAGATATGTTTGGCATATACATAGACACTCTCCTCTGCATACTGCGAGATACGATTTACTCGTGCAGATGTATCTACTACATATGTTTGTCTGTACTTATGTACATATATATGGAAGAAAATCTAATAAAGGTATGAAAGATGCGGCGACAATGCTTTTCTTTTGTGTGATAGAGAGAGAAGCAATGAAGAAGAACGAACATTGCTGATGTAGCAACAAAACATAGAAGAAAAAAATATGGTTAGATACAAATGCAGATACAAATGGTATCCCATGGATACAAAAAGTTTGTATAAAAGGTATAAAGTTTAGGGAAAAAATATCCAAAGTATATATAGTGTGAATAGCAAACTTAAGTAAAATTTTGATCACTAAAGCTCAAACCCCAGACATCAATAAGATTCAATTAAGAAATACATTCATAAAATCATAAAAAATAATGAAGGTATACTCTTGTGTATCTTTCACACATGGAATTTTTTTATACCTTTGTAAAATATAAAAATGTGTTAATAATTGGCAATCTATACTTTTTTCTGCCAAAATCGGGATTTGAGACAAAACATCGACCCCGCTGTGCAACTAGAATAGCGTTAGTAAATACCAAAAAGATATCTCTAGAAAATACTTAACACAGTGGAGCAGATGCATATAAATTCACTTCAATTTATAAATCTTTTGGCCTGCCAGATTCATTGGTTCATTCAACGATTAAATCTTGGAACATAAAATATGACGAATGTGTTGAAGTCACCAATAGGATGGTATTTGTCATAATTCTGTCTCACATTATAATGTAAGAATAAATTAAAACATCATATCTAAAAAAACTCGAATCGAAGTTTCCGGTATTTGAAATAAAGTAGAAGAATAGTCGAACTATTTTTACGCTATTTAAAATAGTTTTTTTTGTTTTGCTAATAATATGAATTATATTAGTGCTTAGAAAATCCACGTTAGAGTGGAGATGCACAAACGTAATAAAAAATCTGTTTCAACAACATATTCGAAAAATGTTTACAGTGTATTGCATTATTTTCGTTTCTTTTCCGGTACTAATTCGACACCTTGTTCTTTACACTTGGTTTATTCTACCTGAAGCATGTTAGGGTTTACCATTGTTTTATATAAATTTCACACTACGGTCCTAGTTAAACCTTGGCCTCCCACATTGTGCGTCATGATAAGATATGTTTTCTGAGGACAAGTTATCAGTCAATTGCCCAACCCCCTTTTAGGAGGAGCATTTAATCCCGTTCAGTCGGCCCTGATCCTACTTTTCACTGTGGTTGGTTAGACAGTCTCGGGTAAGGTTGCTCAATTTTTCGGGGGTCACTGCGAAGAGGTGGAGCTTAGGATTTGAGTAAGAGAGGATGTGAGATGTCAACAGGAGGCGAACTCATATGTTACGCATGGATTACTCTTTGACCCCCATCTGAAACAGTAGAAAATTTAAAAACTAAGGCTTAAATTTCATAGAAGGTACAAAATCATAATGAAAGTTTTTTTTGAAAATGAATGAAAAATGGCTTCGGAAAAAAACAACATAAGTTTACTCCTCATACAAAAAAAGAACTCCAGAAATAAAAATTAAATTTGTATTGGAAATTAACTTAAAAATAAATAAAGAGTAATATACTGAGGTTTTGAACTTTTTTGGGAAGGTTAGCCTTTATTTTTTTGCTATACTTTATTTGGCAAAGTTGGTCAGAATTCAACAAAGACTTTCTGTCGATAATACAACTTCAGAAAAAATTCATGTATCTTAAAAGGAAAATTGAATCATGTATAGTGTTAGCCAGGGACGTTGCTAAGGGGGAAGGGTTCGGTGCGATTTTCAGAAAGAAATTGTTGCAAAATGCTTTCGGAAATGGAAACTCAGGACATGATTTTAGTAAAGCCAAAACAGATTGCTCAAATTCACAGCACTTTCAATCATTGCAAATATATGAATCAAATCAAGGATTAATATATCAAGTTTTAAGAAAATACGAAAAACCGGCAAAATCGTTTTAGACTTTTCGAAAAATTAATTAAGACGAGCCGAAGTTTGTATGCTTGCAAAGAACTGTATAAATTGAAAACTTAAGAGGATTTCGAATTCATTTCATGCAGTTTATGTTCTTGAGGATTTACGATTGTCTGGCATGTATAAAATGTGAAAGGTTTATAGAATTTTACTTATACCTACACTCACAGCATGCTATTGCTATGGTTCTTTTTCCAGGATATGCATATGGTATATATAGATATAATCTCAAAACTGTAGCCAATTTAAAAACTTTCTCTTTGGTATTTTAATGTGTCTTAATACTTTTCTTATAAATCCATTTGAGAAACTATCCTAATACAACAATATTTAGTTTCTTCTACTTTATAGCTGAGAAGGGATGAAAAGCAGACCATAGCCACTGATATTTTTTATTTATCCCACGTCGTCTATTACCTCATTCCATCGGTGTAAATATATGTAAATAGTTATAACACATTTTATTTTCATCTGTTCATTAGTGATCGAAACAAATTTTAAGCAATCGAAACAAAATATAAACATATTTTGAAGTCTTGAAACAGTTTTTATTTACATGAAGATTTAATAGTTACATAAATCTGAAATACTGAAGAATCCTTTAATCCTTTACAAGTTAAAAATAACTACGAAGATGCAATTTGAAGTATATTTGAGTATAAATTTAAAAAGACATCTTGGGATTTTTGAAAACTAAAATTTTGTAGAACTGAACTTGACCTTGGTTAAGAATAATAATATTATTATTAAATACTTAATTTTATATTTGATTTGTAAATTTGATGCTTACAATCCATGCCTGCCCCCAATTTACGCTATTGCCGTTGCTGTTATATTTTTGGGCCAACCAACACAATACACAAAAAAACTAAACAAGTTAAAAAAATATTTACAAGACGCGACATGTAACTAGAAAATATAGAACTACGGTTATATAAAAGTGATCATACAAAAGTGACAATAACAGTAACCAACATTGCAGTGCAGTAGTGAGCAGAAAAATGCAATATAGTAAAGAGCAAAATAAAAGCACAATGAATATAAAACAAATAAAATAAAATAAAATAAAATAAATATGTATAATAACAAATTTAGCAGTCGTTAAGGTGATTTAATTTCAAGTTTATAAAATCTGAGTCCTATGACCTATATGCCTTTCGGAAATACGTGGATAAAACTTCAAAAACAAATACCGAATGCTTGAAAGAAAAACACTAATACTCTTTTTCATTTGTCCATCATGAATTCATCTCCTGATTTTCCTTCTGTTCACTCTTCGATAGGAAACTTAACACTAAAATGAAAATTCAAGATATTGCAAGAAAGGAAAGGAAGTTCAAAAATGCATAGTTAAAATAAGATTAGGACAAGTTGAAAGAAATGATAAACGAGAGCATTTTGTCATTGGTGCGGAATTAAGATTTTAGTCATATAAAAGAACTGCCGGGGGGGGGGGGGGGGGGGGCGAGAGAAACGTTGTCATCTCCGGCCATCTTAACAAATGAGGAGACTAACATTTTCTTAGACAGTAAGACCTCACCCCGGAGGATATATAAAGCCGTTACCTGATATATGCATGACCACACTGAGTAAACAATCACGAAATCTTTCATAATGTTTTCGTGTTGTTATCGTCAGCACAATGAAGTACCTACACTTTAAACTACACTGTGTCACAAAATTGAGTTTTTTCCATTGGACTGGGTATTTGACATGTAGTAATTTGGTCGCTGAATCTTAAAAACCTTTTCCTCCATCACGTCAGGTTTGCGAGATAACGGTATATGAAATCATGAAAATGGCTTTATTAAGACTGTACCAGGACATTTTTAATTTTAAGTAGAAAATGAAGCATATTTTTTGTGAACACAAGAATCCTCAATACACCAAATTTTAAGAGTTTTTTTTAAAAACAACTTGGAACAATATTTCCAACAGGCTAAAGGAATAGTAAAAGAACTTTAGTGTGTTAAGGAAAAAGTTTGTTTATCATAAAGTATGGGGGTCCTAGAACACCCCCTACCCTCTTATTTTTTAAAAAATAACTATACAAAGTCAAATTTCATACTTTTCTTAAATAAATTTTGGAAAAGTCATAGATTAATAACAAAGTTGAACGGGTAGCAATGACAGTCTCTTCTACATACGCATATTCCCATAGCAACGTATTGAGCGTCAAAAGCGTCAAATTTTCGCTCTCATTTTGAACATGGCGGCATGTTTTGAAGTTTGATTTTCAAAAAAAAAAAAAATATAAACCCGTTTGTGCTCAAAAAGTTTTGAAAATAAACAAAATAAAAATATATAAAATATTCAAAAAAAATTTGTATATAACAAATAATATAAATAAAAGTGCAAAGAATGCCGAGTTCCTGCTGTGTCTGCAAAAAAAAAATTGCCAAAAAGAGGTGTCTCTATTTAAGGCTGTTAATGCAACTATATTAATCACTTTCTTGTTGTAACTTTTTGGATACAGCAAACGTAAATGAGTTAAGGTGGCAGAAAATGAGAAAAACTATTTTGTAAAAAATTACTCAAAGAAGAAATGAAATACGTTTAAATGTTGCCAAGAAAGCATGCATGTTGTCAGTACCCGTTCAACTTTGTTAGTAATCTATGGAAAAATTTTAATTAATGTACAGAGAAAGTTTGTAAAAAAAAATCTCATTGAAAGCCACAGGGTCACCGACGACCCAAGAAAGTTCAGGCCTGTAGAAGTGTAAAATATCTTTGGCAGATTTTGATTCGTTTTTGCACTATCTCCTCTGGTTTCCTTACGGTCCCGAAAGGAACTCCGTGTTTACCATCCAAACATTTCTGAAATTTGAACCAAAAACCAGAAAATTAAAACTACAATAAAAAATTTTGAGCGCCAATGGGTTAATGTAATAGTACGTTATTATGTTACAATCGATAAGGCATCAGTAGAAAAATTTCATTGAGTATATAAAAATGATTGTTAGATTTGAAAAATCATAAAGTTTAAGTTAAAACAAAGTGTGGACGCCAATTGGTTAACATATTAATATTTTGTTAATACGTTATTAGTATGCGAAATTTTATGGTAATCGACTGTCAGTTAATATTTTAAAAATTGATCCGCCATTTTGAATTGTCCAATTCTGGTTAGAGATTCTTAAACTGCTTTCTTTTGAAAATGAGTGTGCAAAATTACAAGATCATTGGCGAGTGCTAAGTGATTTTAAGGACTACAAATAGCAAAACAAATCAGATTTATTTTAAGGAAATAACGAAGCTCCAAAGGGTTCGACTTCAAACATCAATTAATCCTAAACCGGAGCTAACTTTTCAATATCTTTTTCATCAACTACTAACATCGTAAGCTTTCCAAATTTTCTAGTCACGTTTCGTAGATTTTTGTCACCCAAATTTTTTTCGCATTGTGTTATTTAAATTAGTTTTCTTGCGATTTTAAAACTTATTGAAAAATGTTCGATATGGAAAAGTTAATAGAAAATGTGTGAAAATATCGCATTTTGTTTTATTTTATAACAAAAAGCAAATTTTTTTTAAATTTTTGGGCAGAAAAAATAAGCAAAAAGTAAATCAACAGAGCTGCAAAATCGCGGCAGGGTGACGTAACATGCGATTTCAAAGTTATAGAGTTTGAAGCGCCGAAAATGCTGCGACATCGCTGCGACGAAATCGTGTCTGTGCGTGCATTCCTTTTACCCCTCTTTGAGGTGTTGTATGAGGCCATAAAATCGTCGAGAAAAATTTTTGCCATTAAAAAGTAATTGAGATTATTGAAAGTCAAAACCATCAAGTTCAACCTTTTTCACAAAATTAACTCTTGAAAGAAAAAACTTCTTTTTTTTTTTTTTTTGCAATATCGCAAAAACCGTTAGGAAAAATAATAAAGAATTTTCCAAGAAAACTGTTCTTATTCAAAAGTAGCTAGGGCGACCGGAGGTCAAAACCAATTAAGTCCATTTTTTTTTATGAAATATACCCGAAAATAATAAAATTATTTTTGCAATAATTTTATATTAGATTAACCGTTTGATAAAACAACCATTTACTTTCGGAGAAAATCTTCATCATTGAAAAATACTAGGGGTCGCTTACGGTCACAACATCGTAAGTCCAATTTTTTTAAAAAAAATTACCTTGAATGAATTAACTGCTAGGAAAAATAGCCAACTATCTTCAAAGAAAATACAAGTATTTCTCATCAAAAATTATTTAGAGGTTCTGTCAAAATCATCCAACTAGAATTTAAAAACAAAATGGATTTACAATAAAAAATAAAAACAATTAAACTTTATTGGTCTCGCATAATTTTGACCTTCAGGGTCTCCAAATATTTTTCGATGTGAATTATTTTTTCGAAAACTTTATAATAGGTTCCGCAAACGTTTACCTAGTGTAGTCATGTATAGGGTAATGGTCCAAAGGGTGGGTAGGTGGGTGGTATGGTGCTGAAGTGTAGCTGTCTCAATAATTATTTTCTCCTCATTTTTTTTTTTTTGATGGATGTATAAAATTTGAATTTTTGGTTTGAAAAAAAGAGACAACAATACATAGTTAGTTGTTTCATAATTTTTGATTACACTTTAGACTCTCTCGTCAAATTAATTTTCAAGTACAGTAGATCATTTCCAGTAATTGTTAAAAATTTTAAATTGTTCAATGCAAAATGCATAGTACACGACAACATTTGGTTTTAGTAAATATTATATAAGCATTTCATATCTTTAAAATGGAACCAATTTCAACAGGTAATTCTTGCTGTTTTATAATGTAATTTTAATATGTTTTTAATATATGCAATTACAATATTTTCACACATAGGAACCACATATAATAACACAGTCCAACAAATACAATTTTTTACTGGAAACTTTTGTATAGTATTAAAATATAATATTGTGCTAAATAAAGTTATAGTCCAGCACGTTATGTTCTTTTTTGACCTGCATTTAAAGGTCGACGGGTATCACGTTTAACCATGTAGATAAACTTGAAGAGCTAGAGTTTGCGGTCTGCGGCTGAGTTGTTCCTTATAAAATGCTAAACGTTTTTTTGTTTTGAAATCAACTCCATTTCCCTTTTTTAAAATCATTTTATTTTTTGAAATTTATTAAATATCTTTAAAAATTAAGGTAGGAAGGGGAGATCGGAGGTTGAAGTAAAAACAAGTAATTTTTATAAAACCATGAGGAACTTATTTGTCTAAGACACCAAACTTTCAGTTTTTGAGGTTTACATATATACATAGTCATTGGCTGCATTCACGACACTCATCAATTCCTAAACAGTTGTAAAATTCTATTGTGAATGGCACCTTTTTTAGTAAGCAAGCGCCATTTTGGGTAGCGAAAAATTTGTATGTTACTTTTCATCGTTTGATTTTTGTACAGCGGCTTATGTTTATCTATTTTTTCTATATATATTCATTTGTTTATTATGGCTTTCATATTTGACAAAACATATTCATATTAAAGCCTTCGACAAAGATCTTTTGCAAAAACATTAAATTATTTATATATATTATTTAAATTTTTGGTTTTGTTAAAGAGGAAAAATAGCAAAAAAAATATTCACAATAGAATAGTTAACGCTAACGCTAGCAGCAGGTTCACGACACGAAAACTGATGAGCTGCAACTGTTTAGCAATTGATGAGTGTCGTGAGTGCAGCCATTGATTACGATGGTATGACTCCACTCATGGCCGTAGCCAGAAATTTTTTTTGGGGGGGCGGAGGTTTTCATTTGAAGAAAATATTCATAAATAATTTTTATCAAACTGATTTTTAAATACAATAAATTAAATCAATGATACATTTGATGGACCCTATAAAATTAAAATTTTAGGAAAAATTTTCCGATTTTTTTAATCCTAACCTCAAAAAAATGGCCAGAAGTGACAAAAAGTTCCCAAAATAATCAAATTAAATTTTTTCAAATAAATATTATTCAATTACCAAAAATAGTAGAGGCTCATTTTTTTCAGGTGATGATCATCATTGGGAATTTGAGCCATTATCAATGATAAGGAACCCGGATGAGGTTGGCTTATATTCCCTAAATTTGTGAAGTCACCTCATTGAAAGAGATCTTTCTAGTCGTGGTGCTCTGAGCAATAATGCGTTATAAAATTAATTTTAAGATGGGTTTTGCTAATAAGATGGAGTTTTTGCGAAACAATTTTTCACGTTGAACACGAATCTGAGGTCAAAAACTACCCATCACGTAACGTTTTACAAGGATCCGATAATTTTTTCCATTTTTATTAATTTTTAAACTTTTCAAACTGATTCAGAACGAAACCTTAAATCAAAAACAGTTACTGACCCAGAAAAACTATGAATGCAGGAGTGCTTAGTATCACCTTCTCTTTTTGAATCCGTAGTCAAACCTCATGTCGAAGAAAACAAATCGGATTTGATCGCTTAGAGTAACTAAGATTTCAAATTTATTTTTTATATTTGACTTTTTAGATAAAAAACCGATGGTTAAATAGATTTTATTTTGACTTTTTTCCATCCATTGGCAATTAATCTAAAAAATTAGAATAAAGTTTCCACATTTCGGGGGAGCGGTCAGAACCCCCAAACCTCCCGCCACCCCCCCCCCCCCCCCTAAATACGGCCTTAACTCCACTGACCTTGAAAAGCATGTAAAAAATTAGAATTTTCTTCAGCAAACATGTTCTATAGTACTCTGTTAGAAAAACACTGTTGAGCTCTGTAACTATACGAGTACCCAGTATATATGTATATTAAATGTTTATTTATTTAACTATAAAATCATAAATAAAAGTGTATGTAGGTATGTAAAAAAAAGAAGAAGAGCAATTGTAGTTGGCGAATAAGAAGAAAAGTTCAATACACCCACGGCATCCATCCATTGTGTGAGTATGAGTGCGGGCACTTGAGTTGGCATGCGTGTTAAATACACATTAAATTTTGCAATTACAATAAACAAAAAAACCAAAAACAAATTAATAATATAAAACAAAAACAAAAGAAGAAAAAAATATGCTTTCGATTTCAATTTCAACAATTATGAGCAAAAGTAAACAAAAAAAAACAACAAACAATTATGACACTTACCTTTGTAAGCATATACAAAAGTTTAAGTATTTCTTGTATATTAATTAAAATTCATGCCAAAATTCTTTAGAAACTAGAATCTTTTCCAATATCTTTAATTACAGATATAGTTACACAGAGATATTCATTTATTCATCTATTGGAAATTTGTTGAGTGAAAAAAATGACATCAAATAATTACCACAATTTAGCGGCATTTAACATCGCATTTAACATTAAATTCTATAATTATAATTTTTGTGTGAATTTTACTATTGTCTGATAGTATGAAAAATATTAAAAGCAAAAAGCAAAAAAATTCACTTTCATTCAATGCAAAAAGTAAAAAAAATAAAACATTTTGTTTATATTTTTCCATAACAAAATCTTGGAATTTTCAGTAAAGTGAAAAGTGAAACATGAACACATAGAGATTGTTCAGATTGTTTTCATCAGCGACAACAACCATTGTTGTTGCTACCGTTGTTGTTGTTGTGTTAATTAATTTAATAACTTCAATTTAACATTACGCCTCTTGAGCCGTGCCGACAGTCTGCCTGCCATTCGAACTTTAGATATTCACTCTACCCTCTGCACGCTCTACCCCACTGTGAGTTGAGTTAATTTTGTTGAGCTGAACGTATGTAAGTAACATGAAACCCATTGTCTTATTCTTCGATGCGATGCGCTGGATATTTAATAGCAACACCAACAACAACAGCAGTAATAGAAGTGATGTTAGCATTACTAGTAGAAGCTATTGAAACAGCTTGCCATTTGCAGACACGCTACTTACTGCCACCTACTACCAAAACACTACGACAGCAACAACTACAAGCTAACAAATTTTTATACTCTATACCTTTACCTTCTTCTATAATGTAGATATGTATTAAGGTACTTTTTTTTTTTTTTTTTGAAAAAATATCTTCTTTTTTTTACTGATAAAATGCTAACATTTTATTGTTATTGTTGTAGTAATAGTAAAGCTTAAACTTTGTACTTTTGATTTTCATATTTTAATGTTAGCAAAATGTGTGCAAATGAGTGTGTGAATCATTTAATTTCACTCATTTCTGGTTCTGGTTATAACTGGTAATATGAATTGTGTTCGTTTATCAAAATTATAAATATTTTGATTTTTGGGATAACAAATATTTCTTTAAAAAAATATTAATTATTTTTATTTTATTTTACATAACACAATTCTCGAGAATTTGATAAACTCATGTGAACAATAAGTATTAAATTACAGTTTAGAAGATTATTCGTACTGAGGGCCTTATTGCGAATCTTGATCGACTTCGAAATCAAAATTGTGATTTTAAATTAATTAAAATAAGTTTTGAATTAAAAATGCTTCATTTTAAGTAATGTATGACTGGCTTAAAGGATATTTCTGTGGTCACAAGGCATAACAGCATAAGTCAGTTTTTTGAATTTTACAGGAGAGCACTTTAAAGATTCAAATGCTAATATAAATCAATTTAAGTTGTGCTATTTTTCCTTTAATATCTCATAAACCACTGAACCGATATTTATAAAATTTTGACACAATATGAAATCAATTATAAGAATAACTTGAATTCGACAAAACTTGAGTTGTGTTGTTATGCCTTGTGACAACAGATATGTATGTAATCATCACAACAACAACGGTGCAAACGGGCAAATCAGACGGCCGTTCCGGAATCTGCCACGATTCTACGTTGTGATGACTACATACATACGTTCTTTTAGCCTGTCATAAAACATGGACCAGTAGTCAAGACTTTGAAAATTAACACCTACATTTAATTTTCATAGTCTACTAAAAAATCTCATAAAAATGCTTACATTTTTTGGGTAAATAACTTTTATTAACCCCTCTGTTATCCTAAGAAAAAATCACACTTGTGTTTATAAGGTCACGAAATGACCTACTATGAATTTTTCATTTATTCCAAAAGAAAATCGGTAATTTTCAATACATTTTCAAAAATAAATTAATTTAAATAGAACTTTCAAGACTAAAATTATTAGGTATAATAATATAAAATAATAATAAAAAATATATTTTGTATACAATGAAGGACATAAGTCTTCGTACAGCACACCGAATTTTCAGTTTCTGTAAAACCAAAGAATCTAAAGCAAAAATTAGATTTGCAGTTTGACTATTTATTCTTAAAAAAACAAGAATTTATTTCATAACATGACAAAATTCTTCATTTACTACGAATTTATCGAAGGACCAGCTATTTAGTATGAGCAATAACATTATATGCCTCTTTCAATATTTAGTGGGTTCTTTTTGGGCGTCAATGCAGTTGTCATTATATTGAGGTAATTAAGTTTGGGCTCTCTTCAAGAGTTTTTATGCTATTGAAGTAAATTTTTTATTTTCTCTTTAGGAATAAATAACCCACCTTTATGAAACTGCAAGCCTAATTTTCCTTTAGTTAGATTCTTCTGGAACGTTGGCTTGCTTCTCTTTTGTGCATCATCTATCGAATCGCTGCATTTCAGAATCAGCCAGCGGTTAGTTTTATTCTCACACGTGTACTTTTCAATCAGTTGGTCAATTGTATCAAGCCCAAGTTTTGTTGAGTTATAAAACTTGACAGTTTTTGGCAATTTTTTCATATGATTTTCAAGATTCATTTTATCGGGATGTAATCAATTCAAACCATTTTATACTTTTTCGGAATGTACTGAACAATTGTAATTCGATCATTGAAAATTTTTAAACTGATAAACAGTGGTAAGAGTCATAAATTGTCCTTACTGCAACATACAGGTCGGTTGTAATATTCTACCCCTGATATTTGCTTACCAGATCTAACACGAGTCTTTGTTGACCTTTGGCTTCGTTCTGGTGTTAAATTTAGGCATACTATTTTCCCAAACAAACAAACAAATTCAAGCAGAACTTTTGCGAACGCCCGCAGCTATCAATGTTTTTAGTCCGAACTTACATACTTGGTGTACTAGGTATGCAGACCTTGAATGGGCATCTGCCTCTAAATGTAATTAGCTGTTCATCTACGGTAATATTTTTACATGGAGAAAAGAGTAGAGATAAATTAACCACCCACTTTTCATACAAATGTCAAACAGGAGCAAGCTTGTCTGTCAATTCTTGGGCGAGAATAAGCGAGAATTATACTATGGTCACCAGATGACCCTAAGGTGTGTTTACGTAAGTTTTGATTTTGCCACTTATTTCAGAATGCAAATAAAATATTTTTCATATTTTCTTACGTGATAGATAATTATCAAAGATATCGTGGAAGGAAATGCCAGAATTCTGTTTGCTTTAGGAAATATGGGCAATTAAAGCAAAAAAAGGTCACGAAATGACCTTAAGATAACAGAAGGGTTAATAAACAAAAAAAAAAACATGCGGATGCATCAGCAAATTTCGAGCGACATTCGCTTCTAATTGATAAAACTGAAATTTATAATAGGCAAACTAAAATTATTCGATTGTTCATTGCTAGCCAGTGATAGTTGATGGAGATTTAAAATAAGCTCCTGATTTTCTTTAAGGGAAATCTGAAACAAATCGCGTTTAGAATTTATACAAATGAAAATGTAGGGGATTTTAAGTTTAAAAGAATTTTAGCTGGAAATGAATTATTTTATTCACATAAAGGCCCTAGTATATATTTTTTTAATGATATGGTCAACACTCATTATATTTCCCATATAAATGCAGGCCATTGTGCTGATTGAGAAAGAAAGATGCTGATTGAGAGGAAGAAAGAGGACAAATTATCTGTAGACGTTTGTTTTAAATTTGGAGAGATCATAACATATTTGCAGGGAGCCTATCCCATAATCCTATACCACGAATAGAGTCGCCCTGGCCACGTTTCTACGATGTTCCAAAGATTGAATAGAGAATACGGTCCAGGAACTCCAGTCTGCATTGAATCTTAAGTGCGTTGGATTCAATTGTGTTCGTGAGACTGCACTCGGAGATTGATTGGAGATCATTATTGAGTGAGTCATTCATAGCATGTCATTTTCTCTCAATCTTCAAAGAGTTAGGGCGTTTTATACAGATGTATAAATGGCAAATGGTGCTGCCATCTGCAAAAAAGTGAATAGGGTCCTTAGTCAATAACAGAGGGTCGTTGATCAAGATAAGGAAAAGGGTTGAGAAGAGGACCGAACCTTGCGGCAATCAAGTATTAATGGCACGACCTTCCGAAGTAATATTATATATTACAACACAAATAGAGCGGTCGCTTAAAAAACTCGTGATACATCGAGTGAAGTTATTAGTAACCCCACAAGCAATCAGTTTCGACACCAGGGGGGTTACTCTGTAGTTCGATTCGAAAGAAAATTTACTCGAATTCGAACGATCGGTACTCTAGAAAACATTTTCGAATAATATTTGTTCGATGTTCAGATTTAATTTTATGCATTTTCGGATCGAATAAAACTGCCTTTCGAATAGAACAACAGAGTAACCCCCCTGAGCTTCAAGCTACATTCGCTCAAATGCCTTGGAAATATCCAGAGCAACCGCTTTGCTCTAGCTTAAGCGATGGACACTATGGTTTCAGTTCTCTATGAAGACCGCCATGAGATCGCCTGTTAAGCGATTACGACGAAAACCCTATTGGCGACCACTAAGCAGTTAGTTTTGATCTAAATATTTGACCAAGTGAAAGTTAACTACACTTTCCATGACCTTGGATAGTGTAGAACAGATTGCGATGGAGCGGTAATTTGCAGGTAGCGTAATCTTACCCTTTTTAGGAACGGGTTGGACGTTAACAACTTTCTAACAAGATGGGAACACATCACTAGCGTATGAAGTATTGAAAAGATTACGTAACGGTCGCACCAGCGTTGACACATATACCCTCAATAGACGATGTACAATGTCTTTGGGCCCCAAACGTGACTACACGTATTTGAAAGTGTATCTCAGGCATATCACAAGATACAGTGTGGTAGTGGTTGATTGCTAGCTGGCAGGGAAGAATTCTTTGCGATAATTTTAGCTATCAGGTTCGCTTTATCAACCGAGATAGTGACGAGGCGCTCACCTGTAAAAAAAAATTATAATTGACGAAGACGTCTGGTTTTTTACGCTCTTTATAAATGACCAAAAGTTATTATTACATCTATTTAATTGTAAGATTTTATGCTTGACTTAGCGCTGTTCGTATAGCAACTTTTGGCTCCTTAGAGTGACAGCGAACTTGCCTGTTAACGCAACTGTTCATTATTGGCATTCTCATTTGATTGCCAGTTCGTGAAAGTAACTTCTTGGACCTGACTGATAATTTGCAAGTCCCGTTAAACCATGTGTTATTTTTCGGTTTAATGTTAAACATTTTATTAGGAATGCAAGACTGCATTCCTCCGTAAAGCTACATTGATCGCTTTGGAGTGAATTGCAAAACGCTGTGAATATAAAAGGATGAGAAATAATATGGAAAGAGCTTTGAATAAGCTTTCTAGTTGATCCGACCTAATATTATGTTGCTCATTGCACTGGTACAAATTTTTCCAAGCGTTTTGAATTACGAAGTAAATTATTATCACATTTATGTACGATCCGGAGCGAAATTCTTAGGCAAACCATACTTCATTAACCTCGGGGAACTAACTGAAATATACAGCAAAAAATTCACAAATTTCCAAACCTTTTGGTAGGAAATGGCAACACCACCAAGTAACAACAAATTGCCGAGCCGGTGATAAACTGTATTGGGAGTATGAATGTATAAACTCGTAATTGTGACTAACTTTATATCTATCATACGCGCCATTTTTTTGACATTGACAGCTATTCTATCTCGAAGAGCGCCAAAAATACTATAAGAATTGATCTGTCAATTTTCATAATTTTACAAAAGTGTTTTACTATAGCTGAAAATGTCGAATTTCGTGCCAACAAAACAAGGTTTGCGGGAAGTTTTAATTTGCTTCTTCCATTTAAAGAAAAACGCAACTGAAGCACATCGTTTACTCACTGAAGCTTATCCTGACTGTGCTATAGACGTTAGAATGTGTCAGGTGTGGTATGCCCGTTTCAAAAGTAGTGATTTTGATGTTGAAGACAGGGAACGTTCAGGCGGCCCGAAATAGTTCGAAGATGAAGAATTGAAGGCATTACTCGAGGAAGATTCATGTCGAACTCAACAAGAACTTGCAGAATCTTTAAGAGTTGATCAATCAACCATTTCTAAACGATTAGAAGCATTGGGAATGATTCAAAAGCAAGGAAATTGGGTGCCGTACGAATTGAAGCCGAGAGACATCGAACGACAATTTTTCACATGTGAACTGCTGATTGAACGACAGAAAAGAAAGGGTTTTCTGCATGGTATTGTGACTGGCGATGAAAAGTGGATACGTTACGATAACCCAAAGGGTAAAAGATCATTGGGACCGCTCGGACATGCATCAACATCAACGGCAAATCCTAACATCCATGGATCCAAGCTCATGCTGTGTATTTGGTGGGATATTAAAGGTGTCGTGTATTATGAGCTGTTGAAACCGAATGAAACGATCACTGGCGACCGCTACCGACTACAATTGATGCGTTTGAGCCGAGCATTAAAAGATAAGAGGCCAGTTAAGGCAACTAAAAACATACTTGGAAACGCTGAAATGGGAAGTGCTACCCCACCCGCCGTATTCTCCAGACATTGCTCCTTCTAATTACCACTTGTTCCGATCGATAACACATGGCCTGGCTGAACAGCACTTCCGTTCTTTCGAAGAACTCAAAAAATGGGTCGATTCGTGGATAGTCTCAAAAGATGAGGAGTTCTTTCGACGCGGAATCCGTATGCTACCAGAAAGATGGGAAAAGGTTGTGGCTAACGATGGACAATACTTTAAAGAATAAATTTATAATCACTTTTTCACAATAAATTTCGAAATTACGAAAAAAATATGAGTTTATACATTCATACTCCCAATAGGTCAAAAATTGTGGTATCACGATGGTCCATTCTGGCCTGAGTGTGTCCCTGGACAGCCACTTAAAAAAAAAAAATAAAAGAAAAAAAAATTAGGCAAACTAATTTTAAAAGGGACACAATAATGTAATGTTTAAAAAATTAGGAAATCCGTGGTTCCACTAGTGCTTAAAAACATTTGGGGTTATCGCTGATTGCCGATTTTCAGCTAAATGTAATAGAAATCCATGATTCATAGCTATTACTTTTTTCTTTAAAATATCTCGAAATTTTTAACAAAACTAATCATCAGTGATGCACACGTACATACGTAAGTTCGAATAAGTACCTACAATTACTATTGATTTTTGTGGTTGTCATCATCATCGATATGCGCTCAACGCTTCAAAAAGTTGAGACATAAGTAATGAAAAATCTTATCAATGAAAGTTAAACTACATGCATACATATGTACATAGTACAGACAAAAATACTAGCGTAAATAAAATAAAATATATACACGTCATAACAACAATAGCAAATACATGAAAATACGTAAAAAATTTTTTTATTACCACATGTGGGCATTGGTCACTGAGTCAATTAAGTAATGTCAGATCATCGAGTGACTATACAGAAGAACTAAATAGATACATACTTCCTTTTGCATATCTATTGGGTTAAAAAGTAATGAGCATTAATTTTGCGCATGCGCAATGTCCAAAACAACAAATGGAGGAAGTAGCAATATTTTTGAAGTTTCCAGAAGATAAACGAAACTGATGTACGACATCAATGTGTTATCAATTTGTAAGGTATCTATGGTGTAGGTAAATAATACTGTAGTATCATAAAACCATTAATTCTGTTTATTTTGGAGAAGAGGAAACTCGAAATGAAGTTACCATACATAGGAGACATCAAGAAAAATATAAACACATTTCCATTTAATGAAACAAAAACAGAAGGAGACGTCTAGTCTTTCAATCTCCGGCTAGCCACAAGCAACACAAACAATACAGAATCATTTGAAATGTTTTGCTGTAATTTTCACCTTGCTGATGATGAGTTCATTATTTTTCATTTACAGAGACGAGACAATTGTTGCATCCTTTTATATTTGAGTGCAATTAACAAGTCTATTTGTTGGCTATCTCCTGCTGGTTTCTGGCTTCTGCAGGAGCCATCATATTTTAGTCATTTTACATTTTACAGAGCTCAAATGTACATACGTGAATATATTCAAAAATATGCACGAAAAAACCAGATAAAATCAACATTCGTTAACCAAATATAATTAATTGTGACAGTAGCTGAAACCTATGGAGAAAGCCAACAATGCCCTTGAACATTTTTAAAACGTATACAAGAAGCATGTATGCATAGCTAAAAACTATTTTTAACTAAAAAGCAGCGTTGTTATCAATATGATTTCATATATGTATTTATACTTGTATTTAGTTAAAATTATTTGATAGTACTTAAATGTAGATCGACAGAGTTAAGTATGTCGCGCCTTATCACATATAGTTTATAACCGCACTAACCATCCAATTTTTATGCAACTCAAGGTGAGAATTAAGAAAAATTTTACAATTATTAGCTATAAATAACTGTTAATATTTATTACTGCCTTTCTTCTTTTTCTTCTTTTATGACACAACAGCTGATAGGAGGGCCTAGGCCAAGTTTTTCGCATCCATTCATGTTGTGCGAGTTATATTTGAAAGGGAATGAAAGGAACCAACAGTTTTGTACCGAATCCGAAGGGCGAAATGAACTTTTTTTTTAGGAAAATTTTAGTTTTAGAGATTTAAAATTTAATTAAGCAATTTAAATTTTTTTTCAATTTTTGATTTTTCATCATACCGAGCATCGAACCCGGGCACTCTGCATAACAGTTCAAAACTTGGATATTTTAGCCCGGAATATTTGCTTCAAGAATCTACACGACTCTTGAAGCAAAGTTCCAAGTTCTTGCATATAAATTAAACAGCTCCGTTGTCCGTCACTAACCCATTGAATGTCACTTTCCTGAGGTGCGATTCTGTAATTAGTTTGCAACAATTTTCAGATCGCTAAGTGAAGTTAACGACAATTTTTACGATACTGCTATTCTATAACCAATTCTTAGCGATAATTGTCGTAAAGTTTGACATTTCGTTTAGAATAGTTGCCGTTAACTTTATGACGAAAAAATTTGTGTTGTTAACCTGTACGGCAACAATTGAAACACATTGGAATTTTGAAGTGATTTTGTGAAATGTTTAAGGTGAATTAATTAACCAATTAAGAAGAAAATATTTATTTTTCCTAATCCATAAGATGGAATTAAATTATTTAGTGGACTACATAATCGCAAGAAAAAATGGAAACGTTGTGGTATATATCGATCGTAAATCCTTTCCATTTGGAACGTCCCTTTTTTTTGGGCTAAAAGAAAGCTCTGGTCTTTCTTTAAAAACTTTGAGGTCCAAAAATGAGCAGAGATTTGTTTATCTATCAAAATGAACGTCAAATAACTCGAAACATCCATGATAGAAAGAAAAAGACAAAGAGGCCTTAACAATTTATGAGATGAAAAAAAAAATACATATTTTTATCTGCTCTGCTCCATTGGAACTGTCACGTTTACTGGAGCGTTCATCTCGTTTGTTATATTTTTTTCCACCATCAATACAAAGATACCATCATATCGAGTGGGGATCATAAGAACAAGTCTCTACAACGTTTAAGAGCTAACGTCATGGGTGTTTCGAGTTATTCGACGTTCATTTTAATAGATAAACAAGTCTCAGTCCACTTTTGGACCTCAAAGTTTTTAAAGCAAAAGACAAGAGCTTTCTTTTGACTCGAAAAAAGTTATTTTTGAAAAAAAGGTCAAATTGGACAAAATTTTCTAAATGTAATAGGTGATTAGGTATGTAGATCCGAAACAAGGGCTGTTTGATGAAAATGTCAAAGTTCTACCCCCTCCAACTCGGTGAGTTTTGTACTGAGCGAGCGATGAAATTGCAAATTGCGACAGCGATTCGCGGTCGGAAAGAAAGTTACAGAATCGCACGGCTGGAGAGCCATGTCATGTGAAGAGGTATGGGTTGTTTTACCTTCGATTTATTTATGTGGAACATAAAATGAAAATGTTAATGTTTTCAGGATGTACGTTTTCGTACGACAGTGAGAATTACGATTCTATTTCAGTCAGGGCCAAGTCATATAAAAACTAAAAGCCAAAAACCGATCTTCAGGGACCGCTTGAGAATTAAAGTGTTAATAGTAAATCAACTATCGATCTGTGTCAAAACTTAGGAAACATTCATGAGCTGCAATACTAAACTAACAACTGCTTTATAAGCTGAAAAAACGACATGTTGAATTAGGTGAGCTTAGACCTTTTAAGAATTTAACTGGAGATAATGTCTCCATACTAATAAGGATCTAAAATCGTAGAGTTTCTTCAGTCTTATCAGTACTTAGAGCCAGATATAACTTTATAGATGGTTCAAAAATCACAGTCAAAAAAGTTATCGCTCTAGTGATTTAGAGAAAGGCGGCTTAATATTTCATAACATTTTATGGAAATATGTAGGGGAATGTCGACTAAGTTGGAACACCTTTTGACTTTTGTATAATGTGGAAAGATCGCGCAAAATGTAATGTTTTTGCTGAATACTAGAAAATGAGTAGGTCCGTAAATTAGGAGTAGTTGGCATTTGATAAAAAAAATTGTAGCAAAGGTCGAAACACCGTAGAAAATCAATGACATAT
The DNA here is from genome assembly GCA_963691655.1 of Toxonevra muliebris. Lineage (NCBI taxonomy): Eukaryota > Metazoa > Arthropoda > Insecta > Diptera > Pallopteridae > Toxonevra > Toxonevra muliebris. The sequence continues at coordinate 114,283,845 of OY829326.1, read as the reverse complement.
GGAGGAAAATAATTGAAAAAAAAAGACTGCAATACACTTGAAAATGGGAAAAGGAAACCTGGAATTTCAGCTTATTTACAACCTTTGGTGATTATATCCATTACTTTTTAGTCTATCCTAACCATTCCTATGGAAATGCGAATCGATGTGAACAAGATCATTCGGATCGTGATGGGATTCCCATACATTAACTTTCACTTCAGTATTTCCATAATTAGGAGCGAGTGCATCCAGTTTGTTGTGTGGCCTCTTCATATTCATGTTGACTAGTTAAATTTTAGTAGTACATATGTATTTGTTGTGATCTCATGGGAAGACGCTTGACGCACTTCATTACAAAAGTTTTTAAAATTGTGTAAAACTCCAAAGTGGGGAAAGAAAAAAAAGAATGATGCCAAAGTTTTAGCCAGTGTGATGTTTCGTATTTCTATGTAAAAAAAAACTAATCACTTCCTTATATTTATATTTTAGAAATGTTCTTCTAAGAAGTAGATGCTTAATTAAAAAATTTTTTAATGAGGTAAGAAGAGAACCACCCCATTATCTGAAAGCTATTAAATCAACAGAAAATACGATAAGTCTAAAAATTACTCATAAAATATTTCACAGACTTTTTGTCATTCATCTACACATTCACTTATCGATGAATAAGAGAGGAAGGAGTGCGGGTGGTGAGTGATGTCGGTGAATGCCTTTAAACCGCATCCATCCACCCACTGGTGTAGGGTAAACAGAGTTATGTACGTGTATTTATGATTTCATGCAATTTGCGTTCAAGTTCGTTTCGTTCTGCAAACAAATAAAGGTGTGAAAATTGTAGCAAGAAATTTATGCGCGTTTGAAGTGTGCTGAAGCCGTAAAGCGACGCTGAAAAAAGACGCTGGCGGACGGTGACAGCAGAAAATAAACGTTGAACGCTGATTTTAATGCGTTTTGCGTTAACAAATTTATATTTAACTACAATATCTACACAATATTTTTATTATCGTTTTTTTTTTTTTCTGTTCCTTTTTTTATTTCTTTTTAAACAAAAGTCATTGTCATCAAAACAAACATGGAAGACAACAATATAACACAATATAACAACAGCACCAACAACAACAAAACAAATATGAAAAGTCAAGCAATGAAAATTACCTTATTATTATTATTATTATAATTTTTGTTTTTTTCTTGTTTTTTTTGTGAAATTACTGGATTCTGTAGAAGAAAATATGAAAACTTTTCTCTTTCGATTTAAAGCTACGACTGTTGTACGAGTTGATTTTAATTTTGTATCTGATTGTGTGGAGCTTTCAATGCAAGATTTATCATCATCAGATTGTTTTGCGGTGCGGTGCGGCATTGTTGGATGCGAGAAGATTGCGATTGCGAGAATTGGATAAATAAAATGTTGAATGATATTGTTGATATTTACACAAGTGTAATTGCAATTGTAAAATTATATGATGAAAAAAAGAAGAAAATCATCGTAAAGTCTCTATACAATAACGATGTTGAAGATCTTTGCGGTGCCGCGGCAAATGATGTTTCATTTAAATAAAACGATCGAGATGTCATTGTTGTTGTTTTTTTTTTTTTGTTTTTGTTTGGTTTTTGGTTTTTTGATGTTAATGTGATGATCTTGTCATCATAGTCTGCCGTGCAATTAATGTTTAATTAAGGCAATATGATGTACTTAAATATAGCAAAATGAGATGAGCGTTGAGATAAAAAGAAATCACATTTGTGTGTTTTTGCAAATAAATCCAAAACAAAGCAAAAAAAAAAAAAAAACCCTAATCATCAAATTGTTTTTACTAATGTTTGTATTATAATTTGATCAGCATACGATCATCTTCCTCACTGTCATTGCACAGTATGGCAATTCGCAGAAATAAAAGCTTAAAATTAAACGCACTTATTTTTTGTTTATTATTTCCGTATTTGATTAAAAAATACAAGTCGGTAAGGCCTCAGTAACTTGGGCTAGTTTTTTGCCGAAGAAATCTCTTTATGAAAAAGAAATATCAAAAGAGAACCAAACTACTCGTTGGTGTTTGTTTTGTTATTTGTGTATGCATATAATTCGTTAGATAATTCTGAGAGATGCCGTTACTCATGTCTTCTCTCTTTCTCTTATTTATTACTTACTCCCGGTTAAGCAATGATTTTTTCAACGATGAATGCAATGCTTTGTTCAGTGAGCGAATTTTAAAAAACTTCCGACGCTAATATTTTGGAAATGGCTTAACCTGATAATTTTTAAAATCGTCAAGCTCTTCAAATTGATATATAATATGATAGCGTAGCACTTCTGGATTTTCTGGAATAAAATTTCTAGTTACACTAATAAATGTATAGATGATATATAAAGGATTTAAGCTTAGATTCGTACAATAAATATCAGAAACTCACATCAAATAAGATATTCATGATCTCTGGACAATTTCTAAAATCAAAAAATTTTTATATATACGAATTTAGCAATCATATTAACACAATATTACATCAAACATTTTATCGGTATTTCATAGTATTAGTCCAATAATTATTTGTTTGCTAATTCTGACTTTTCTTTAATGAAATTAACTCATTTTGACCCGGTACTAAATGCCATGATCCAATTTTGAAAATATGTCCATATGTCTTCAATAAAAAATTTTACCACTTAAAAAATTAAAAAAATTTTGTTTCAGAATTTCAGAAGGTGTAGTAGTTTTTACCTTATCCCGCGAAAATAAGGTGACCATGTGTAAAAAAAAAATTAAAAATATTTCAACCCCCCATCATGAGCAGCAAGTAGTCCCTGGTATCAAATGTATTTTACACAGTATTTTAGAATAATAATTATTATAAGACGGCGAAATGTGGAAAATATTCATTTTTGTTGAGTTTTGCCTATTTTTCTACAGGTTTTTTTTTTTACAAAAGTTTGGTCAGCTGTAGCCTCTTAAAAATATATGAGGACCTCCGCAGTTAAATTTTCTACATCAAGCTTGTTATTTTATCTAGGTGAATTTCTCATTTGAAATGCAAAATAATTAATTTTACTATTTTTGGTTGATTTTCAAAATTACTTTCCAAAAAAGTATTGCTGTTCACCTGACCTTTAAGTCAGGTGAAATACAATATTTTTAAATTATCTAAATGAAATTTTAAAGTCAGTTTATATAGGTATGTTAAACAGTGAGTATTTTTGGGAAAAATGTATAAATGTATTTTTGACGAAAGTTTTCAAAGTTGCTGTTCGATTAATCGAACATCGTTTCATAAATAGAACATCAGCATTTCTTTGGACTAACTTAGTTATTTATCAAACTTTTTTTCTCTGAAAAAAGAAAAAAAGAATTATTTTTGGTGCTCAAAAAAAAAGAAGACTGAAAAATGGGACTCTTAAAAAACAGGGTTCATTTGGAGTTATTCCAAAAAGTCTTTAGCAAAATGCATGTTTGGGGCATTTTACTTAGTTTAATTAAATTCAAGTTATACATTTAAATAAAATTGTTCGAAAAAAATCAATTTTTTCAAACATAACCAAATCCAAAAAGTAAATTCCAAAATCTATATACTTATATTATACGTGCTCTAGTGTTTCACAAGTTAACATAGCATTTAAACTTTACGCGGGGTTAAAGATTACCATTTTAGTTAGTTTTGGATCTAAGATGGTTTAAATGCTCTGGACTTATAAACATATAAATTGTAGAATCCTATGAATCCTTTCTAGTTTTTACTAAAGAAATTGTTTTTTTATCCATAGGGTTCAAAAAAGAATAAAATATTCAAAGAAAATGTTGCTTGGAAAATTTTACTGCAGACTCTTAACATTACTAACGAATCCAGAAATATCTCTAGTATAAGATTTTTATCATTATAGAGAAGGGAGTGGATTTATCCACCAATACTGAACTAACTTCAGTATAATAGCTTTACCAAATAAACTTTCAAACCATAAGATTTTCTATTTGAAGTGAATTTTTCTATTTTTAAAATTTTTTTTTTTGGAAATTTATAACGATTAACCCTTTCCTGCCCATACTACCATGTATGGTCCCACCACTTTAGATGGTAATAGTGGCGCTATTTTACGTCCAATATCCAAACCACAATATGGGTTTCGCAGATTGCAGCTTTCTATATCGATGCGTATATATAACGGTATTATAAAACGCAAGCGCACAAAAGCCGAAAGATATTGTTTCTATAAATTTAACTTTGGTTATTTTCTCAATAACGTAATTAAAAAAAAAGTTTTGCATTTCTATTTTACTTGATACTGACCAACGAACCATATGTGGTGGCCCACTACGAAATTTCTGATTTTAACACTTGTAATTAAAATATTGAAAAAGTCATAGAATAAAAGTTGTTCAGAATGAAAAATGCTATTCCTTAATATTTTTTTAAACAAAATTTGCCTTGTTGGGTAGGGAAGGGTTAAACTTTTTAAGTCTGCAGGTTTCTCGTGTTCAATAATACAATTTTATAAGCAGGATTTATCTGTAACAAATAAACTCTTTTTGTGTGCATTTCTTGTTAGAAAAACAGAAAATAAAAAGTGAGATAACTAATGGGTTAATGTCCGCCAGTAAAATATTTTACCGACAACTTAACTAATAATCGCTAAACAGTCACACTGTCTTGGTTGTAAAACTCACCAGGTTAGATAGGTTTTATTATACCGAAATAGCCAAAAATTAGCGATGTTTAAACCTGATTTAGTTTTTTGAGTTCGATCAGAATATACTTTTAGAACTTTTTTACTTTGGTTTTGTGTTGGTCTTGATTAATTTATACTTGTTGTACTTTATAATACTTGTTAAAATAATTTTGAAACAATATACTTTCGCTATATTATAAAGGAAACTTACTACAGGGTAATCTGATTCTATTTTTCCATATTATTAACTCTTTAAGGATGTATTGTGCTATTTAATAATTTACTTACTTTTTCTTGAACTTTCAATGCATAACTTTTCTTTTTGGATGCCTGAGTTTATAACCAACGTTGTCCCACAATCCACTGAATGAATCAGGGAAAGAAATAGTGTAGCTGGCTAACTCAATATTTGCTATAATATTCTTTATTATCCATATATCTCATCATCGCCTGTATATGTAATTTCTGCCTAGATTAAATTCCAGAACATGATAATTGAAAATTGAAACAATATAATTTTAGTTTTTTTTTTTTATTTTAACCTTTCGCTTCACTATACGACACGACGGTAATCATTACAGCGCTTAAAAATACATCAGCGGCAGAAGAAGCAAAAGTGTGTGAAGTGCGAAATTCACTGCCAATTTTATGATTCGTTTAAATTAAAAAATTTCACTCTCACTTAAGTATCTCAACTTCTTCATAGTTACTTGCAATTTCACTGCGGCTGTCAATTTCTTTTCTTGTTCAGTAACAATGAAAATTGAGTCTTACCTTTCGTCATTTCTTCCACCACACTCAGATCTAATCGACGAGTACCTGTCAGTGTCATTTTCTTACTTTTTTTTTGTCACATTTGCAGCATGTGGAATGTGGGTACTCGTATTATTTGTTTAGAGCATCCGTCGGAAACTGTCTTGCTGTCTCGGAAATTGAGCATGCATATCTTGCTCATGCATACACGTGCGTATATGCACACAAAGGCGAATGTATACACACACGCGAACACGGATGCGTTGTTGCATTTAAGCAAATAAGTAAGTGCATATACAATTTCTTTGTTGTTGGTATTAGTGATGTGCAGAACAGATATGAAGTAATCATTGTATTCGTTTCTAAAGAAATATCAATAAAGTTAAAACTTCATTTGAGTATTAAAAGTCAAAACAGTTGCAGTAAAAAACCTATACTTATAAATCATTTTCGATTTAGAGACTTGAGTTCGATACGAAAAATTCTTATTATTTTATCTTTAGTTAGATGAATCAGTTGAGAAGCATTGATACTTCTCATTTCATGGAACTATTCAAGTACTCGAAATATAACCAGCTGAACATTTATTTTTCCTCTCATGAAATTTCTTCTTTACGCTTTTATCGATTGTATCCATCGCTCGCTTGTCAACGTTTTGTTAGTAATGTATAGGTAAATTTTTTGTTTATTGTTGTTGTTGTTATAGTCGCGCGTATCTTCTTATAAGTATACAAAGGCCATAATAATTACAAATTGTTTTTATTGTGCAAATACGAGAGAAAATTGATAAGAATATTTACTAACATGTATAGCGGTGGAATTGCATCGACGATCTACGTTGTCGGCATCGCCATATTGTCTCACAACTCCACACTCATATCCACAGAAGATGCATTGAAGTAATAAATAGGTATACACACTCGCGGATCCAGAGAGAGAGGGAGGCTTTAATTTTTTCGCCCCTAAACTTTTTTTTTTATTATTTATGACCAACGATCAAAATGTTAGAAAATTTTGTTGGTAAAGAGGGAAGATAGGGGGGATGGGTTAACTCAAAACCCTCCCTTGGATCCGCTAGTGGGTGTGCAGAAAATTTGGACAGAAATTGTCCCTCGAGTTTCTGCGAAAATATATTTCTAATCTATAACTACTTATGTTTTATACTTTATGCGCTTAGAACTCTCAAATTGAAGTTTCACATTTAGACTCAAAAAGTCGAAATTCTGACCCCTTATGACCATATTTGAGTTTGGTTAATATAAATCAATTATGAAACCAGTTTTGAATCCAATCATTTTTGAACCGAGCCATCACCGAAAAAAATATGCGGAGTTAATTCAACATTTTCTGTGACTTAATATAACTTTTGCGGAGTTGATACTACTTTTATGCAACCAACACCGAAAAGAGTTGTTTGAAGATTTTTGGAGTTGATTCAACTCTTTTTGTGGTTATAATAACTTTTTGTCAGTGTTAGAATGACTCTGAAGGCAATTTTAAATTAACTGAACGGAGTCAACTGTATTCCGAAACAAACTTTAAAATAAATCAACTTTTCCCAAAATGTAAGATTAAATCTGAACGAAGTCAATTGTATTATTTTCTTCCTATTGTACGTAGAGAAGAAAAGGAAAATTTTCATTGAGAATTCTGTAGTTCATTGTGTTTATATATGTCATTATATTATCTATACATTTATTAGTGTAAGCTACAATTTTATTCCAGAAGATCCAGAAGGGCTACACTATCATATTATATATCAATTTAAAGAGCCTGACGAGTATGTTAGCCAAAAGTTATCAGATTAGAAATCGGTTTAGCCAATTCCAAAATATTAGCGTCGGAAGTTTTTTAAAATTCGCTCATTGAACAAAGCATTGCATTCATCGTTGAAAAAATCATTGCTTAAGCGGGAGTAAATAATAAATAAGAGAAAGAGAGAAGACATGAGTAACGGCATCTCTCAGAATTATCTAACGAATTATCTGCAAACGTCAACGAGTAGTTTGGTTCTCTTTTGATATTTGTTTTTCATAAAAAGATTTCTTTCGCAAAAATCTAGCTCCAGTTACTGGGGCCTTACCGTCTAGTATATTTTAATTCCATCAAGCAACATTACTTTGGTTCTGATGTTCTTTCTTTTTCGAAATGTGTTTTGTATCGAGGAATTACTTACAAAATAGGATATTTATTAACAAACAATGAAAATTTTTATAAAATAGTCGGTTTCATTTCTTACAAAGAGATAGCTTTTGTTGTTGTTAACCAGGTCAAGGTGATTGAATTTGACAATCATATCCAATTTTTTATACTTGGGTCAACTTAAATTTTGCGGATTCAACTTCTGGTCGGAGTTCAACTAACTCTTTTTACATTTAGTTCAAGCATTTCAAGTGGTTAATTAAAAATTTTTGAGGGTTAAATCAACATTTTACTGAGTTGGTATAAATTTTTTATTATCAGCTACTTTAAGAATTTATATTCTTAATATAACTCCTTAACGGAGTTAATGTGACTCCTCAAAAGTATAACTCACTCTTCGGAGTTGAAAATAGTCCGTCGCTAACTGGAGCCGCTCCATATAAGTGAGGGCTCAAAAGTCGATTTTCAAAATATGGGTTTAAAAAAAAATATTTAAACGCCATTATATTCATAAATAATTAGTGCATCGATAGGAAAGAATTCAACTTTCTACCTTTTATAGTATAGGAGATATGAAGTGTCAAACTTGAAAAAAAAATTTTTAATATGATCAACCTCATCAATGTTATATGAACGTTGTGTTGTTATTGCAAAGTTTTCGTTAAAGCTATCTCAAAAATTCTTCTTGTTTCTGTTAGAGTGAAGTATGCAAATAATTACCAATTTTTTTTTTTTCGTGAGAAAAATCTAAGTTTTATTTGCAAAAATTCGAACTTATCTCAAATTTTTTTGAATTAAATTTTGAACATCAATTTTTTTTGGAAAGGGCAAAGTGATTGGAGATCTATTAATACCACAATAATATACAAACATTCGGAAAATTAGAATCTGAGGATAAAAGCCCAATCAATTTGCCCGTTCGAAAATAATATGGTTTTAGAAAAATTGCCTCCTTTTTTTAAAAAGAAAATTTTTGATTTTGTTTAAGAATACAGGGTGACAATTGTAAAGTGACGCAAGTTTAATACTCTGCAGCAAGCTTTGCCATTTACCGTTACTTTAATTTAAAAAGCAAATTCATTCATCATTGGCTTTGCTTTTAATTTCATTTGAATTTTTGTTATTACATTTTGAAATTTCCATAAAAATGGACAAGGAAAATATTCGTCGTGAAATTATGAAATTTCATTTGGCAAACTATAGTAGCCGTCAAATTGCAAAGGCTTTAAATTTGTCAAGTCGTACGGTAGACCGAGCTATTATTCGATATAATGAAACTGGGGGTTTTGGAGATAGAGACCGGGGAAAATTTTCAACAGTTGCCACTACTGGTTTAACAGAAAAAATTCGTAAACGAATCAAGCGAAATCCAAGGCGCTCAATGAGAAAAATCGATAAGGAAGTGGGAGTAAACCGTGAAACAGTGCGAATCATTGCAAAATCAAAGCTTAATCGTAAGCCGTACAAGCTCCGAAAAGCTCAAGATCTGACACAAAAAAAGAAAGATTTGCGACTGCAAAGATGCAAGGCGTTGCTACGCTCCTCCGTGTTAAAAAATGTTGAAAATATCTTGTTTACAGATGAAAAAATTTTCACGGTTGAACAACATTTCAATGCGCAAAATGACCGAATGTGGCTAACATCATCATCGCAACAAAATAGGACTGTTGGCCGAGTTCAAAAGCCAGCTTCCGTTATGGTATGGGCTGGAGTTTCCGCTAATGCCAGAACCCCTCTAATATTCGCTGAAGAGGGTGTTAAAATTGACCAGGTTGTTTATCGGAGCATTTTAAATGAACATGTTCTTCCCTGGGCCCAAGATACATTTGGAAATGAAAACTGGACTTTCCAGCAAGATTCTGCACCTTCCCACAAAATTAATGCAAACATGGATAAAAGACAATTTTTCTGGATTCATAACATCTCAAGAATGGCCACCATACTCCCCAGACTTGAATCCAATGGACTACTCCATTTGGAGTATTTTAGAGAGTAAGGCTTGTGCATCTCAACACCACAGTCTGGAGTCGCTGACAAATTCATTAGAGAAAGCCTGGACTGAAATTGATCAGGAAATAATGCGGCGAACAGTCCTACGATTTACGGATCGATTGAAGGCATGTGTGCAGGCTAAAGGAGGTTATATTGAATGAGCTGGGGTTCAAATGAATGCTTATATATTCAGCAATGTTAACACTTAATTGTACTTAATGGAAGTACGTCCTTTTGAAAATAACTGCTGAAATGTGCACGTCACTTTACGATTGTCACCCTGTAAATTAAAAGTATATAGGTTTTTCCAGTTTTTTTAACCGTAAAGATTTGGAAGACATTTTCAATCGATTTTTAGTTTCCTCCGTCCCTCTAATAAGCTGCATGCGCACCTTGCGGCTTGACCACAATACAAGACCCTTTTTTTTAGATATGTTGCAAGTGGAGCTAGGTTCAAACACATCTGATATAGAACCAGAAGCTGATTAGCAATTAGAAGCTGAAATAGTGCAATTATTATCATTTTTTTTATCTCTTACATCTTATATATTTGAATTTTTCCTGATTTGTTTTTTATTTATCTATTATTTAATATTTACTTTTTAGTTTGTATTAACGCAATTAGCTAATTTTACTTAAATTTGATTACATAATATAATTTTGAAAAAATTACACTGTGGCTATACCAAAATAAAACTAAACGAAATTTTTTAATTAAACTTTTTTATTTTGAAAGTAAAAAAATCCTTGAAAAATTAATGCCTAATGTTACCTACATGTTACACCAAGGTTTGACTATGGAAGCTTCCTTTAAATTGTACAGAAAGTTTTAAAATACAAAATTTTGTTAAACTGATGTTACCTTTGTCACCAATGGGTTAAATAATGGTCACCAATGGGTCAAATAATTTAAAATTTACTTTACAAATTATATTTAAATGAGTTTGGTGTAAAATTTTGATATGTTTATGTTACTTTGGCCACAAATGAATTAAATCGTGGTCATCAGTGGGTTAAATCATCTAAAATTTACTTAAAAAGTATAGCTTAAATGAGTTTGATCGAAAAAAACTAATCTGGTTTGGCAAAAAACCATTCACGAAAAGATTTAATATTACCACAAAAATTGTGGTATTTACTCCGCAGTTTTTTGAGTGATCCGCAATTTGAGTGACTCGAAACTAACCATAAACCAATGGGTTTTTTCACTTGATCCAAAACCAAACCAGTTTTATTTGGAAAAATTGGTTTGGCGTCATACAAAAATTATTTCCATTATGAAACTTTCTAGTACTGATTTTTGAGCTCCTCACACCCTATGTGGTGGATATATTGGATGTGTTTGAGTAATGGTTTATAACGCCCATAATTAGGCGTCGTAGATATGGCCGAAATAGCTATGTCCGTCTCCTTGTATACGCGAAAACGTGAGCAATCTTAAACAATCGTCTGAAGTTCTGATGCAAGTTTATCCAATTATGAAAATTCTTCTAAATATCATAAAGTGACATTTTCAAAAATTAATATTAAAGGGATTTCTGAAGAAAATTGAACCAAATTCGACAATATATAACTGTTGTGAAAATTTCCAAAATTTGGACAATAGTTATGCTTATCTCTCATAAAAGTGAAGTTTTCAACAATTGGACTTGATGTCAGCTTAACTCTTAAATGGATACAGTATCTTTGAAGATACAATCACTCAAACTGACTTCTTATCGTTTTTTTTAATTCTTCAAGGGTTTTCAAATAGAGATCCATCAGGTTTTCTGTTATTTGGGGCCGATAGTATTCAAAATCTAACTGGGTGTGCAAATAAGTATGCATACAAATGAATTTTGAAATTAATCTTCTCTTCACTTCAAGAATTGTTTATCAATTGTCAAGCGCATTACTCAAATGTGCCACTCACTTCAACTTTCAATATTGAATAGTGTTTAGTTAAGTATCAAAAACAAACTTGTTTTTTGTTTATCTCTTACCTCTACTAATGATTTATCTCAACGTTTACGAGCACAAATTTAAAAAAAAATAATAATAATAATAATTTTTTTGTGTAAATATAGTATATTGTACAATATAGATTGGTATGTATCTATGTATTTATATTGTTCTAGTTGGAAAACAAAAAAATCAATTAATAACTTTTATTTCATTAGTAAAGATGATAGAGGTGGAAGTGTTGGTAGAGGAGGGTGGATATATTGCGCTTATCACCTGAGAGTTTCTGCCGCTGCTGTTGATGAGAAGCTTATCACGCATATACGAACACATACATAGACATAAGCACACACCTATAATTAAGCTATTGTTTCATTTTTATATACAGTCGTTAACCCAAAAAAAAAAACCTTGCATTAAAAATTATTTAAGAATCAGTTCATTAGGCTACAAAATCGTAGGTATGGGTTGAAAAAGTTAAAAATGGGTTCCAATAAGCTGGGAAAATAAACAGAACTTTTGGGTAGAGTTTGGGAAAAAATTTGTGTCAGAACTATCTTATGGGATTAGAGGAAGGATTAGAAGAACGGTAAAAAGCTACTTTTGGTCACAGGAATGAAAAATCAAAACTGACTGAACCAGAAACCTATACAAAGAGTAACTCAAATCGATTGGGAAAATTTTGCATTTGGGAAGGCTATATTACTGAAGGATCAGTGAATAAATAAAAATAGAATTACTTAGATGCTAAGGGAATGGCAGCAACTTTTCAGCTGCTCTGATAGCCAATTTTTTAACTAATTAATAGCTTAATATGTCCTCTATTTTTTCAGGTAAAAAATTTCAGATATTATGTGAAATTGAATTAATTTTAAGGCCTGTAAATAGCCCACATTCTTATCGTATATAAAAAACTGCTATGATATGTGAGAAAACGTAAGGGTACAATATTAAACACAATTGCAAAGTTAAAATCAATTGTAGAATATGGGGACACGAAAAAATATGTCTGAATAATGGTAAACAATTTTACGGATCGTTGCCAAAACGTATAAAGGACAAGACTAAGGAATACGAGTTATGAACAATATATAAAAAAACTATCAAAAAATCTAAATTTAATAACACTTTAACATTTTTGCAACAGAATAGCGAACCTATAATCCTAAAAGGGAATGTTGTATAAACAATTTTTGTAACCGTTTGTAGCCGTTAACCGTTAGATATATGACTTTTATGTCTTCGGTGACCCCTAGTGAAATTTTCTGACAAATATTTTTGTGGAATATTTTTATCTCTAAATGTCTCTTTTGAAACGACTTTTCAGGTTTTCATTCAAAAATGGGTCAAATTGTCCCATAAAAAGAGGAACTAAAGGGTTAAAATGTTCCACAGAAATGACCCTTGTAAAATTCTGCAATACAACTTTGCCAATAAGATTTTCCTCAGACATGAATTTATAACACTTTTTGCACTTAGTATTCAGCTCCCTTCGACCAAAATAAGAAAACTTTGACCTTCAGTAAAAAAAACTGATACGTGCTGGACTATAAGTTTGTTTTACAAAAATGGTCTATACAACATTCGCTTTCAGGATTATTCTATTGCAGCCAAAAAGTCTTAATTTGTTGGACTGTGTAATTATTTTGTGATTTTAATTCTTGCGTTCAGCGATAATATTATTGTCCGATTTTTTTTTCGATGTGTTATAAACATTATTATTTCATTTTTATGCTTTCGCTTAACCAAAAATATCAATTTGTGATTTTTATTCTATTTAATTTTTTTTCCTAAGAAATATAAACTATTTTTTTTTTTTTTTTTTTCTTGGTCGAGAATAAAAATATATCACCATGCTCACAAAAGCAAGAAAATAAAACTCAAAAAATAAGTTTCATTATTTTACGAAAGGATTATTAGAAATTTGTTGAAGGAGAGTGTGTTTTTTTTTTGCCAATGACTGTTGATGTTGATTTCATTTGTACATATTTAAAAACATTTTAAATTTTATTTTTTTTTATTTTTTTTTGAGCACCCTTTACGAAAAAATAAATAAATAAAAATGTATTTGCTTGAAACTTTTGAAAAGGTGATTTCACCGTTTTTGTGCTGCTTATTCTTCTCTTCTTTCGTCTTCTAATGGGTGTATTCATCAACCCCACCATCCCCATCCCCACACACAGCTACACCTTCATTGGAAATACCAGAAAAACCGTCATTGTGCCGCCATCTGACGGTCGCAGATGATTGATAAGTATTTTTGTAGATTAAAATGTATTGCGTTTCGAAATGAGGTGAACGTGAATGATGAAGTGTAATGAAACCAGCCAAAAATAAAAGTAATAAATATATATTTTTTTGTTTTTGGAAAAAGATACGCAAAGACGTTACGGTCTTGGACGCTGATTAAAAAAAAGTTAAAATTGGAATTTTGCATTCCATTGATAACAAACTCACACATGTGATATAATGTGTGCATGTGTATGTGTGTTAGTGTAAATATATTTGAGCAATCTTCGATTTGTCATCTTGCCAATATTACTTGTCATAATTATACGCATACACTCCACTGATATCTTACTTACACAAATTAAACCAGAAATCTTAATGAAGTTAAAGAAGTTGTTAAAATTTTATTTAGTTTTTTGGTTTTTTTTTTTTTTTTTTGAAACCTTCCACTCCCAAATCACATAAAATCTTCCATGACGTTTATGTGGGAGGTTCGTCATTTTTCCTTGTTATTAGATTTTTATTATTTTTGTCACTTTGTCACCTTTATAACCTGCAAATATGGGGCAGCCCAATTCAGTTATGAAGTTGAGTTATCTTCGATTTACAAATAATCATTACAAACATAAAGTTAGGCTATAGTTAGTTTTAACTATTGACAAACAACAAAAACTCGTCATCAGTTCGATCGTTTGAGCTCATTGTTGTAATTCCCCTTGAACTATAGGCAGGTAGGTAGTACTACTAAAAAAAAAAATTAGAAAACAACTCACTTTAACACTTTGCTGCTACATAATTCTGTCAAAGCTACAGATAAGATATTTTGACTGATGATGTGTTTTTTTTTCTGTTAGAATGAATAGCGCGGCATTCTCAAATTCTGTTTTGCGGATTTGTTCGGCATTAGAGATAATATCTGTCATACTGCCATACATACGTATGCACGTTATATAGTTTTCTGCTCTGGAATTTATTTTCGTGAAAATACTTAAAAAAAAATTAATTAACTTAAATATTTGCGCAAGTAATTTTGTTGTGATGTTGATGAATCAGTTCCGATTTTATTTTATCATCCGAATGATTATTGCGTTTTTTAACTGCGTCTGTAAAGACGTGCGATATACGTATATAACAGGTGTCACACGTTCGGATGTCTAAAACGAAATGGGTAGTTCCCATATTTTATCATGATCAAACTCGGCATATGTCTGTCTGTCTATTCAAAAAATGATTATGTATTTGATATTAAGTCTTGCGCAATTATATCATAATCAAAACACAAAATTTTATCCTAAAAAATTGATTAGAATTGCTGATGATTGACTCTGTTTATGAAGTATGTTAAGGATTTTTAATATCACCCCTTCCTCCCCTCCTTAAAAGTGTCACTGGGTTCAAGTTTCAGAGGAATCAGATGGAATCTCTTGAAGCTCGATGTATATGCTCTGGATTACACGGGTGAAATCGTCCCAGAACTTAGACATGCGAAACCAATTTAATGACCTCATTAAGGAGTCCAAACAACAGGTTTGAAAGCTAATCCGCTTAAGACAAAAATTCTTTGCAACCGATGAAAAGTTCATATACCTAGGCACTATGATCATTTCGGACTGTGGTGCAAAAAAAGATATCATAAGCAAATATCCAAAACGAATGGAACTTTTTTGCAGCATAATAAAATCTAGAAGTTTTCATATATCAGCACAAAACTGCGCTCCTGTTGTTATATGGCTGCGAAATTTAATTTTTTTTGTTGAAACTGCAAAAGAAATATTGAATAATAAAGCACTCCTGCAAGTTTAACATCCTTTGTACTAAATCCAGTGTTCCCTTTTGATATTCTTAAAATCTAACAGATTTATTAATAAACCTGTGTTTGCGGTGTCAAAGAGCTCAGGTGTTCGTCTCTCAACACTCCAGTGCTAAATATGCTAACTCTGGTCGGACAGAAAACGGAACAGACACTAAGAAAGTGGTCTGCCGTCTCTTCACAGATTCAGATTCTAACAGCAAATGACAACAAATTGGGGAAATAAGAATCGTGGTTTCAGAAAGTCCCATATAAAAGTGTGTCGGCAAACCTAAAGTGGACCTCCCTTTCGACAGTCTTCATCAAAAGTGTTGGAATTGCCATCATTAGCAGTTTTCGGTTATAACATTTTTTCATCCTGTTTAGGGAATTTGCCAAGCTTTTAAAAAAACGCATCGGTTATGAGTTGTGATGCGTATCACAGACATAAGCGGCAGTCGCAGTAAAAAATTTGTGAAAAACAGGAAAATTAATTATTTTGATTGAATTTGAGTTAAGAATAAAAAAATAAAATAAAATACTTCCCGGTATACTAGCCGGATAAAAAACAAACTGTGAGTAGCTGGGCACTTGAATTTTTTTGCATAAAATATTTAATTAACTAAAAAAAATTGATAAAAAGCTCATTCAACAAGAAATAACTTTAAGCATTTCACCTTTCTCACTTTACAAAACCACCTATTAATTTTTGTTAGAATTTCAGATCAGATTTATGGTTTTTACACGGATATAGTGAGTTACAATTTTTTTAAGTAAATCACAATTTTGGGAACTACAGGGTTCAGTTTTGCAGGAGCGTCTACTCTCTTAATGGCCCTACTATCTTTATATATAAAATCATAGAGTTTTATGTGTATGTAAGCGTGTACCTTCTGAACGACTTGAAGTCATATTTCTAGAATATATTTTCTTGGGCGGGAGGATGAAACATAGCTATTCATAATGGCTTTTAGGAAAGTGGGCGTGGCACCTCCGATACAATCCTAATAGTTTTTTGGGTATATCTCAAGAACCATTTATAGCACAGTACAGAAATTTGGTACAATAACGAGAATTGACAATGCCATGCTACAACAAAAATATGGGTGGGATTGACAAAGGGGGCGTGGCTCCTTCTATACAACTTGAATTTTCATTGTGAGATATCTCAGGAGTTTTTTATGGTACGGTAGAAAAGTTTAAATTCTTTCAGTTTGTTGGTTTAGTGGGTATGGCACCATGCTCAATTTTTATTTTCTACTACTATTTCTACTACTAATTCTACTAATATTGCTACTACTGTTTTCTACTACTTTTAAATTAATTTTTTTTCTACAATTTCTTTTTATTTTATACTATTTTTTAAACCAATATTTTCTACTAATATTTTACAACTTTTTTAATACATTTTTTCTACAATTTTTTCTTAATTACTACTACTACTTTCTACTATTTTTTACTACTTTTTTACAACTTTTTCTACTACTAGTTTTTACTATTATTTCTACCACTCTTTCTACTCCATTTTTACTATTTTTGTACCACTATGTTCAACTATTTTTCTACTACCTTTTTACCATACAATCCTAACATTTTTTTTGGCTATACCATATCTCAAGAATCATTTATAGCGCAGTATCGAAATTTGGTACAAGAACGTGAATTAACAATGCCATGCTACAACAGAAATATATATGGAAGGGTGTGCGACACCTTCAATATACCCTGAATTTTCATTACGGGAAATCTTAGTATAGAAGTATAATTTGTCAATACCGGATTTAAAATTTTAATTTCTTTTTTTCAAAATTTTCTTCTTATTTTCGACTACTTTTTTACTACTTTATCTATTAATATTTTATACCACTTTTTTACTTCATTTTTCTACAATTTATTGTTATTTTCTACTACTTTTTTACTGTTTCTTCTACTACTATTTTTTACTTTATTATGTTTTACTATTTTTCTACTACTTTTTCTGTCGCTTTTTTACTACCATTTCTATCCACTACTATTTCTACTGCTATTTTCTACTACTTTTTTTACTGTTTTTTTCATTACTATTTTCTATTACTTTACCCAATTGTTTTTTTACTATTATTTCTACTAATTTATGAAATATCTCAAGAACCTGCCTAGCTACGTCAAAATCCGAAAGGTGGCACTGTAACAAATTCTATAATAAATTCTATTTTTACAATAAATAGCATATTTTTAAATAGTTTTTGGGATTATATAATACTTCTAAAACAGTCTTTGATATTCTTCTGCAAATTAAATAGTTTTAAAAATGCAAATTTTGATGCCTTATTTTTAAATCTAGAATTTTTACCAAATTCAATGCACGTGCCTTTAAGCTTGAATTGTCATTACCAATGTTCAATTTTAAACACCAAGAAACTTCGTTCTTCTTCATTCAAATAAACTTCCATTTTCCCGCTTCTTCGTAGAAAGGGTCAGCTAGTAAATGGCAGAACGATCAAGGCATTGGTCTTTTCCGTTTACCATCACAAAGGAGCTTGTTACTTTCAAATGTAAGAAAAATAGATTTGAAAGTATTGCATTATATGTTGAACATCAAGCAAGTCATTCAAACAGATTAAAATTCTGGACTGCCTTTTTATCGAAACTCCAAGCAGTTCATATATTCAAAGACATTATCTTGGGGCTTGAGGGTTCAAACTCTCCTCCTTACGACATAACAAGAAGAAAATACTAATAACTAAATTTTGATACAATAGAAAAATTTTTCTGAGAATATTTTTTTCGGAGTTCTTCCCTTTAACTCTCACATTTTTATTCTTCAGTTGTTGTGATCTCCAAAATCTTTATTCAAACAGATTAAAATTCTGGACTTCAAACTCAATGAGGGGTAAAAAAATACCGTTGTCAAAAATTTACTAGTTTGCTTTATCTCAACACAAAAAAAAAGATAAAATTTGAAAAAAATAAAAATAAATGGTTAAATCGATAGCAATGAAATCAATTGTAAAATTGTCGAAATTTAGAACACTCACTATTTTGAACTCGCCCTATCTCACTTCCACTTCCACACCCTAACCTCCATCACTTTTATTCACTGCAAGATTAAAAAAAAAATATTTAAGTTAAATTTCGTGGTGGCGCTCATGTGAGTGTGAAATCATGTGAAATCACACATGCTCTGAAAGCAAGAAATCAACTTCTAAGAGTTTTATGAATTTTGGGTGGAGCTTCTTTACCGCCATTTGAATGTCAGCATTTCATTTTATTTGATTTCACAATTTCAACAATCTCAAATTGTATTTGATTTATTTATTTAATGCTTGTTGTTTTTTATTATTTTTCATGTTCGTTGTTTTATTCGTTTCTCAGTTGAGTTCTTCAAATCAGCATTATTTCCAACTAATTTCATGTCTCTTATTTATTTAATTTGCAGCGGCGGCATTTTTTTTTTCTACTCTACTCTGCTCTGCTCTGCTCGAGTATCTACAATTGAAATCTTTTTTAGTATTCTGTTTTCTTTCATACATACATACATATGAAAGGCTTATTTATCAATCTGATGTTAAGAATGATAAATTGCCACGGATTAGACATAAATATATTTCAAAATCATTTCGAGATAAAATTTCTTTAAGTATACTTCATGTGTATACTATGAATACATGTGAATCAATTTGCGCAAATAGAAATAATATCATTTTGCAATTGAATTTCAAAATGGAGCGTAATGATGATAAGAATGAATACATATCAACAGATTAATTCGCAGAGCTCATAGTCTTTCGATTATATAAATGAGTTTACACTGTTGACTTTTCTTTGTTAGTTATTAATCTCTAATATAATCCCTAGGAAGAAGTTCGATCGCTTTGCATTTAATTTCCGCATTATTTTTTCATTATTAGTTAGACACGGCAAAAATGCTTGAAGTAAAGTTAATTTTTCAAAATATGAATGGAAATCAAATTATGAACTTTTAGACAAGAAATTGGTAGAATGAACAGGGCCTGAGTATTTCAAAATAAGTAAAGCTTCCTTTGTTTGCTCTAGCGCGTCGAACAAATTGCTCTGGAAAATCGTTGGTTCAATCATGGCAAAGACAGAAAAATTAAATTTTCTAAACGACACCAACATGAGTCAAAAGAAAAAGTTTGCAGTGTAAAATCATTTTTTGTTAAGCAGAAGCCCACAATAATATCTTAAAAATTGAAGCCCTACTTAAAATTAAATGAATATTCTGGAAAAATTGGGTTTTCTTATTTATAATATTTTTAAAAAATGTATTTCTTCTTTTATTTTTAAAATTTATTAAAACCTAGGGCTTAATTTCGATTCAAAAATTTCTACTTCTAATGGAAATATTTGCAGATTTAAACAAAAAATATTCAAATTTAAAAAGACAAACGAAAGAGAGCAGAAAAAAGGAGAGCCAGAAAATAGAACATGCTCTTTTCAAGAAAAGAGAAAATGTTCTCTTTAAGAGAGTAAGTAATACGCAGCAGTGCAATAACAATATTCAAAGAAAAAATATTCATTTGGAAACCTTATGTATATGTATTTGTAATTTGTTATTATTTTTCAATAGAAGCCATCATTAATTTGTGCTTAAATACACTAAGTACCCATGATATTTTGCAAACAGGAAGACGTGATCAAGTTCGAATTCTAACCAATTTTATCTTTCGTAAACACTTTACTCTTTTTCAATTTCAATGCCATTAAGTTTTGTATATTGTAGAGGTACAATATTCTACATAAACATTTCTATATGTATGTGTATATAATGCTCACATTTAGTAGGTGTATTGCCTTGCTCTTCTACCGTGTGTTCTGTCGTCCGTCTGAAGTATGGTCTTAAAATTTAAACTCAAAAGGTATTAATGAAAAAAAAGTATATGTAAATAATTTTCTCATGATAAATTTTCAGCACAGAAAATCTACACAATTTTACGTTGCTGCGTTGCTACTCAAATGACGCGAAGTCATTTAGGCGAGGTGGCGTATATGAATCCCCGAGTGTCTTCTCGCAGAACGATTAAAAAAAAAAGAAGCAAAATCAGAAAAGTAAAAATGCTAAATGAAAAATAAAATTGCTTAGTTGAGTAAAATTATCCACAAGTGGAGGAAGAGAAGGTACGGTGAACTGCACTTACACTGTGCTACATTATTGTTTTGCATTGCATTGCATTATACCGAGATTAAACTCCCTCGCCCTCGTGCGGTTTCTCTATTTTTCTGTCTTACTTGAATGTCTGATTGTTTTTTTTTTTTTTGTTATGGTTTGTCGTCGCCAATGGGATGTAGTTATCGACTGATGTCTGTATCTATATATGTATATATACCCATAAACTAAAAGCAATCGATTGATAGTCGTTGTTTATGTCGTCGTCATTGTCTCGTCGTTGTCACCTGCAGTTAGCTTATTTATCAATTAATGTGTATGACTCTCTCAAATTGTGCGAGTGTGATAAGATGAGGAACTTTTCCAAAACTTACTAGCTTACTATTTTTTTTTTTATGTATCAGATTTACACTACTATCCAAAAGATTGAGGAAAGTTGAAGAACTATTTTTTTGTTTTTTTAATGTGTAAAAGTATCGGCACATATTTTTGTATACGATGGCTAAGAATTTGGAAGACTGGGGATCTAATCACTAAATTTTGACTGCACTATAGTTTTCACTACCACTAAATCTTTCGTGGTAGTGGAAATAAAAACTAACTACCTCTATTCTCTGCCTGCGAATTAATTGCCCAAATTCCAGACTGGGGATTTAGTGAATAAATTTCGCTCTTCACTACTTTTAGTGCCAATGGGAGTAAGGCTCCATTACCACTAAACCTTTAGTGGTAGTGGAAATAAAAATCAACTACCATTACTATTTATTACTATTTTTTTAAACATTAAAATTGGATTTTCTAATGCCAACTCTATTAGCTTGCCATTAGCGTTTGTTTTTCTTATACTAGTTCTATCGGTTTATCATTATAAATGGTCTAATGCCAATGAAATAACTAATAAATTGCCAAACTAATGTATAATAAATAGTCCAATGCCAATGAAAAGACCAATGAATTACCAAACTAATGCAATATTCCCATGCTTGCTTTTTGTTAATATCATTAGAATGAATTTATTCATAGTATAAATTTATCAAACACATAAAATCGTCAAAATTAGCTTGAAATGAAAAAATTCCACAAAATTAACATTGAGCATATCTCCCTACTCCCCACCCCCTGTCACCATACATCGCGATGGCATTAAGTTTTACCTTTTTAATGCTGTTTTTCATTCTTCAAAATCCCCCACACATCAGTGTCGAGTCATTTGGGACGACTAGATTGATGCTAATAGTGTAAGCTGCTAGTGAGAGCAGACCAGTCCCATTAACTGAAGAAAAGCTTATTTGATATGTAGTAGCCGTTCACTGTAACTTTCAGCAGTACTTTGTATTACCAGTTGAGCTCGATGACACTTTGAAAACATGGCAATGGCATGGTGCAGTCTGAAACAAGTGATACAAGCGATTCACCAAAAAGGGCCTTAAGCCTGACAACGCAAAGAAGAGAGAAAGCGAAAACTGGCTACACCTCGTTTAAGAGAAAAAACGGCAAGAGGTAGATTCATCTTACGGATGCAGGAAAAGAACAAAGAGAAAATGACAGCCTCAACTTTGAAACATGGAAAACCATCAGTTTTAGAAATAAAACCATCCTAAATAAACCTACTACAAAATCGTCTACTTATTAGCCAGCATTCCAGTAAGTGATCCCTGGAAAAAGCTGAATAGAAATTATAAGTCTACTATCGGCGAGGTGTAAGACAGAAAGGTGGTAAAGTCAATACTTGAACGATAAACGTCACAGCCCTACCAGCCACAACCCAGTGAGTTTCAGTTACAACGTTAATCAATTAAATCGCTGGTAGGTTAACCAGCCATGCTATTTTTACAGAGAACCAAGGGCATCATTTCTGAAATGAATTTTTGAATGTCGGATACTAAGGTGAAGTTAACATCTGCTAGATAATTGCAAATTGTTGCAATTTCTTTCAGGAAAACTTTCTGAAAGTAAATTGCTTCGAATGACAAACCGCAAGTTTCTTTTTCGAAATGAATATTTCTTATGCGACAGAATACGCGTTAGATGTTAATCTACCACGCTTTCGTCGTCCCTTCTCCGTGCAAAAGCACAATCGGGAACAACATCAAATAAATCAAACTTGCTCTTTGACTTTTTCTCTTGTTCTCTTGATTTCTTCTTTTTCAACTAATATTCTCTCTTTTAACCTTTAGAAGCATTCATTTTTCATCTCAACCTAAAGCTCACAAAACTTGTTAGTCGGGGGTTTTT
The DNA here is from genome assembly GCA_963691655.1 of Toxonevra muliebris. Taxonomy (NCBI): domain Eukaryota; kingdom Metazoa; phylum Arthropoda; class Insecta; order Diptera; family Pallopteridae; genus Toxonevra; species Toxonevra muliebris. Next base: position 114,261,015 of record OY829326.1, on the reverse strand, counting down.
GCGGTCGCTGATTACGAATCCGAAATTCGTATTGAAAAATTTTAATATTTCTATCTCAAAAGTCAATTGCATTTGAATATTACGTAACGCGTCTTTCCGCCATATTGGATCGGCCATTTTGAGTGTTTCCAAACAGATTTTGGGTTCGCAATCAGTGATCCTGAATAACAACTTTTAAGCTAAATCGAGTACTTTTAGTAAAAATCGCCCGCACATATTGAATCCGTCATTTTCAAAATCAATTGAAGCAAAGTGTTTGAGAAATTTGAAAATCATCTATCAGATAAGTATTTGATTAAAAAAAATCCGAATACTTTTATTCTGCACTGTAAATGATATACACATGTATATATGTAATAACAATTTAGTTATTTATTTAATTTACAAGCGTTTTTTCCTTGTTATGGATTTATCAAGTGCAGAATTTGTGTGTTCTTGGGAATTTATACAGGTAATCAGGTAATTAAATGGCACACTATTTACATTTATCTAATTGCAACACAATTTTATTACGAATCGATTTGTAAAAAAAAAAAAACTAACAACAACTTGAGAATATTGTAAAAATTGTGAAGAAAAAAAATTCATGAAACGTGCGCAAATCCAATTCGATTTATGGCATACATTGAGTTGTGTTCTGTTTTATGGATTTTTATTTAGTTGCAGAATTTGCGCATCTTTTATTATTATTACATGCATTTACCCGTATATAATTTATATTTGACTCCTCTGTTTGTCATCCTTCATTCCTCTCACCTCACCTTCATTTACACTTGAACACTTTATGCATTTATTTTTATTAGACAAATTTAAGCAGAGCATTGAGCAAATCACCAGCAGAACGACGAACGTCAACGCTACCAACAACAACAACGCCAGAGCAAAAGTCATTTTGGTTGATTGGTTGACTCGCTGGCTGCTTGGCTGGCTGGTTGGCTGGCATTTGGTTATTTTGCTGGTTATCAGGAGTACGTGTCTTTTCTCGAGTGCATTATGGCATCGATGCACTATTTACTGAGATATACGTATATTCAGAGAGTTACATGCTCATCAATGAAATTTTAGTAACCATAATACTCGTATTTAATTCCACTGAACATGTTTGGTTGTATAATAACGGCGTATAATAAATTATGAATTACGTAAGTGTGAATTGATTCTGGTACATTTGATTGGCACATATGAGAACAGTGTCAATTTAACCACGTTTATATATATAAATAGTGTTTTGTTAAACACAAATGCCATTATCCGTTTGTTGAAATTAAATCTTTCCAAACTAACGCCAATCGCTGAAACTAATATTAAATCCAATTACAGTAGAATCCCGATTATCCGGATCAAAGAAGAACACGTCATTGACTATACGCCATTTTATAAAAAAATTCTTTCTTTAAAAATGTCGTAAATTATGTGAATTAGGAGAATGTGTCTAAAGCATCGTTATGCAGTAGAGGGTTATGAGTCCGGATAATCAGATGTCCGGATAATCGGTGTTCGGATAATTGGAATTCTACTGTAATGACTGCTGTTCTTACTAAGCATCTGCATTTCAGCATCTTTTTGTACCAAAATAGGGCAACAGCTTTAACCTATAACCGCAGTGCTTCAAAAAGTGTCTAAATTTGGCAAACCTATGTTCCCACTAAGCCGAAATTGCGTTGAAATTATCAATTTCGGCATTTAAAAATATGCCACTTACTCATTTTATTTTGTACCAATATTTACAAAAAATGCACAAACGAATGCATAATCTAGTGACTGTTTTTTCTTTTTAATTATCTGTTGCCGTTTATTTTTTATCATTTTCTAAAAATAGTGTTTCTTTAAAGAAACAACGGTACGAAATGGGTTAAACAAACACTAAGCAAAGTCGATGGTTTGAATATAATATTTAATAGGAAAACACAGTGGAGTTTTAAGGAGATTTTGCTGAAATTACTTTCAGTAAGAGGTTTTCTTAATGTAAGCGCTAGACAATTGCCAATTTTGAAATAGCTCACAGCAGATTGAAGAAAGTTCATTAAAAGACTGAACTGATTGCGATATTTTCAAGCCAAAAACTCAGTTAACTCTTCAAATTTATGGTAAGGAAATTTTGTATTCATTAGCAAAACACAAAAATTTGAAATTGATTTTAGTTGCATTGATATTAAATAGATTCTTAAAGTATTTTTAAAAAGTTTTATTTTATTTCGTTATACTATAATTATGTAGAGACAAATAAAAAAACGAATTTACACTCACCTTTTGAGAATAGCAAACTCGGTTCGTTTATTTTTTTCACATGTGCTGTGCTCTTTTGCTTCAATTTGCGTTATGGGCCGATAGGAGAGTTGGGAGAAAGAGCGACAGAGCGAGAGTGTGCGAAGTAGTTTTCAATGTGAGCTGCTACTGTGTTGACGGTGTATCCAACTGCAATGTTAGTTAAGTTGATTGGCGATGTTTTGTTGCTACTATATTTCTGATGTTGCTGCCGTCCTCATTCTTGTTTTTGTTGTTTTTGCCGAAGAGAAGGTTGGCAAATGTGTTTTCTCATTTTTCACAACTACAGACGGCACGTCGTTAAGGTGCACAATGCCCAACTTACATACATACATTCATATGTTCACAGAAATAGGGGTTGCGGTGGAGCATCTAAAATAATATTGTAAATAAAATATATTGTAGCAAGTAAATATATATGTGTGTAGAAAAAGTTGTTTACAAAAGAACAAAATAGAAACAAAAAAAAGTAGAAAAAAAAAAACAACAAGCTCATGAATATTTTATCTGCCATCAGGGACGACACTGATGTGTGGGGGATTTTGAAGAATGAAAAACAGCATTAAAAAGGTAAAACTTAATGCCATCGCGATGTATGGTGACAGGGGGTGGGGAGTAGGGAGATATGCTCAATGTTAATTTTGTGGAATTTTTTCATTTCAAGCTAATTTTGATGATTTTATGTGTTTGATAAATTTAGACTATGAATTTAATTCTAATGATATTAACGAAAAGCAAGCATGGGAATATTGCATTAGTTTGGTAATTCATTGGTCATTTCATTGGCATTGGACTCTTTATTATACATTAGTTTGGCAATTGGTTATTTCATTGGCTAGACCATTTATAATGATAAACCGATAGAACTAGTATAAGAAAAACAAACGCTAATGGCAAGCTAATAGAGTTGGCATTAGAAAATCCAATTTTAATGTTTAAAAAAATAGTAATAAAATTAGCACTAGCATTAAAAAAGTAATTCTAATGATTAAAAAGAAGCGCTTTCTCTGTTAATGATGACAGTTTCGAGAATAGTTTAGTAGATCTCTGATCAGATCCCACTCTTTTAATTTTTAGTAAACCTCCATGCTCAGAATGATTGGAATTGCATTTAAATTTTAAGTTTTTAAACATTAGAATTGATTTTTCCTATGCTAATGTTAATGGCTTATCATCAGAATTGGTCCAATGTTCATGCTCATTTTTAATCATTAGAATTAGTGCCGTCTAATGCTATTGATATCGGCTAATAATTAGAATTTTTTTAATGCTAATGTTATTGTGTTATCATTAGAATTAAACATTTCTAATGATCAAGAAGAATCAATGTTTTGGTTAATTATCCATGTATGGCAAAAACTAAGACTTTCTAACATTTAAATAGAAGAATGACGGAGTATGTGACTCTTGCAAACATTTGGGAGGTAAATGTTACCTTCAATCAAAATAATGTTAGGGATGTTTGAGATAATTGCGTACTAAATGGGGATTTCACGTTCCCGCCTTGAATTTTGAATTTATGATTAATTATTTTTCTAGCCTTGTTTCCTCTTCGACTAGATTTAGATCCCGGCTTCAGCTTTAAAGACTTGTGCGTAAAATAAAGCTGAAACACATACAATTTTATTTCTTCTTGACAAGGGTTTCGAAGAAATCTCACATTCACAATTTTGGGTTACTAAAGTTTTTACCAATCACTTTTGATCTTAATCTTATGAGTTGAAATTAAAATAAAGTACTTGAAGATGGCTATAAAAATTTCCAAAAATTAAATAATATTCCCATATTTTCTTAAATATGAGATTAATAACACAGCCACACAAAAAAAGAATGTTTTTTCGGGTTTGGATGTCTGACCATGTTTACTACATGTTTTTGGCATCGCTGATTCCAAATCCGTGGTCCAAAAAACCCCAGTACGTCAGGGTTCTGACATAACCTCATAAAATTTTTTTTTCGAGCCCGGGGGCCAGACCATGTTTGGGGTCAATGAATCCGAATCGGAATCCGAGGTCTAAAAAACTCCAGCATGCCAAGTTTTCGACATAACCTGCAAAATACTTCGTTATCTAAGCTAAGTCGAAAACCTGACATGCTGAGGTTTTTTGTATCTCGGATTCAGGAAACATGGTCTGGACCCCGGGCTCGAAAAAAAATTGCATGAGATTTTTTGAGGTTATGTCAGAACCCTGACATACCGTGGATTCGGATTCAGCGATCCCAAAAGCATCTAGTAAACATGGACTGATCTCCAAATCAGAAAAAAAACATTTATTTTATGAGGTTTTTTGAGGTTATGTCAGAACTTTGACGTGCTCGGATTTTTCGAACCTCGGATTCGGATTCAGCGTCCCCAAAAGCATTTAGTAAACTTGGACTGATCTCCAAATCAGAAAAGAACATTTATTCTATGAGGTTTTTTGAGGTTATGTCAGAACTTTGACGTGCTTGGATTTTTCGAACCTCGGATTCGGATTCAGCGACCCCAAAAGCATATATTAAACATAGTCTGACTCCCGGACTCGAAAAAACGTTTTTTTTTGTGTTGCTGTGTAATCGAGAACTTTTTCCCTATTAGATGTGATTTAATTGGTGACAAGGTGAGCTGGAGAGGTAGTGTGCTTTCCTGAGACCATATTTATCTATACACATGCAAATTTTATTCCAATTTCAAAAAAGACCTTTAAAATCTTGAGACTTTGAACAACATCTCATCCTGCTTCTGTCTGAAAGTAGTGAAGTTCTTTATATAATTGAGATTTCATAACAAAATATGTAGAAAAATATTTAAAATTATTAGATATGATGTTAAGAAATCATGGAAAAGAAATCTTTTTTTTTTTAAAGTCAAATTAAAGCAATAGAGGAAGTTTTAAATCCCATTTTGTTTTTTTGATATGAAATATATTCACACCTTCTCGGAAAGTAGTTTTGATCTGCGTACATGATTGAAGGATTGAAAATGTTTATGAGGTTTTAGGGGAAAGCTCAGTCTACGCTTTCTATGGGCTGTTGTGCCATAATAGTATTAGAACATTCATGTACCATATATAAGAATGGAATAGTAACTTTACTTATTTTTGTATTTTTCTAAAACTTAGAGTAGAAGGGGGAGCATTCGCTACTTTTTTTTTAAAGTGTTGTCTAGGCTAAACTAATAGTATTTTTTTTAAAATTATTTTTTAATTAGAAATCTACATTTATTAGCTTTCATCTGTTATCTTTATGAGTTTATTATCTTAATGATTTCTATTATTTTTTTGATGATTTTCCAAGAAGTCCAAAATGGTGAAAGTGCCCCAGGCATTGAATGTGCCCCAGGAGCAACCACTTTCATAAAAACATAATTTTTTGAAACTTTTTGAATATTTATAAAAAGAAACTATTGCTTATTTTTTAATTAAATAACACCGGAATAACATAGTTGAACAACTTTTTTCTCACTCAATAAATAAAAAAGTTATTACAAGATTTACTTACCATCAAATATTTTTGCAACCACCCGAAAAACACAAAAACACGTCTGCCCACGATCACTTACAAAGCTCAACTGTCAAAGTAGAAGGGATGAAAGATGATCGATAGAAGCACAAATTATAGATTGTTTCAATTATAAAACTTTCTCAAATTAGAAGATAAGGGGGGAGGGGGTGGCAAATGTGCCCCAGTGGCGAATGCTCCCCCTTCTATCTTACTACAACAAGAAAAACCAGAACTTCTGATTAAAATGCGTTAACTACACAAAACTTATTGTTGGTTACCTTCTTATTGAAAATATTATTCATTATATTTACGTTCTAGTTATATTTCAATAGCTGATTCGTCTTTTTTTTTTTTTTTTTAGATGCGTCATTCTTCGTTACTAATTCAGATTCATGTTCTTAGTTTTTTCTTCTTTTTTTTTCTTGCTAGATTTCACCCTCTGCTATTAACAAATCCTACCTCCCTCTATAGCAACAACAACAAATACAAATACACGTATACCATGCACAAATATGAAGAGGAAGAAACGACAGGTGAATTATTTCCCTCTGTGAGCAATTCTAATTGGATTTTCCCAGTTCTAAGAAAAAATCTATGAAATTGTTATGTTTTGTATATACCAAGAACTTATATGAACATATATATCTAAATACATACATACATACATATACCTCCCTGCCTGCCTGCCTGCCTGACTCTGGTTCGGATTCAATTCTGTAAGCTTTTATTTGCTGTAGATGTAGCTATTATTATTGTTGTTGCTATTGCTTTTTACGTTGCCTTGGCCGATTCTCTTTATATACAAAAACTATACATATAAATTTGTATATATACATATATATGTATGTATGTGAATGTTAGTATATAGAATTTGCTGCTTATGTACATAGTTCTTCTGAATTTGTGATATTTTTTGTGATAAATTCTTGGTATCCTCTGTTGTGGCTGTGCATTATTGGGGGTGGTTATTCTTCTAAGGTATCACAAAACCATTCATTTCACAGTTCTTAGTTGTTCTTCTTCTTTCTCTGCTTGCCTTCAAGCAATACACAGAAAAACCCTCACTGGCGAGATGGTAGTATAAGAGTAGGAGAGTGGAGGAAGGAAGGAGAGGTGGGGGGGGGGGGGGGGTTGGGGAAGTGGGGTGTAAGGGAGGTTCTTAATGAGCAAAAACAAAAATCAATACTTTTAGATTTACGTCTGATGATGTGAATCTTTCTTCTATTCTAGATATATACAAACATACCTATTTAATGTTAGTTAGTTGAGAAGTATACAAAGGCACTTGCATGTAATAGAATATTTAAGTAGAAGAAACTTTAGTAGGTAGATATAATTTAATATTCAGTACATAAAATTTGTTGGAAAGTATAAACTAATACGTCTTTTTTAAATATTCAAAGTATATTGTATATACAAAAAACTTTTTCATATAAGGTAAAAATTCCTAGAATAAATTGAGTGCACCTCCTAGAAGTTTAACTTCATCCCGATCTGATCTGATCTGATTTTTTGAATAAAAATTTTCACTGGTTTCAACTCTATATATGCTTTATCTTCGTTATTTTGACCTCCATGCTAAAGATTTTTGTATACATCACTTTTTTCTTTTTTTCTGAATAGTGGGGAATTCGTGCCTTAGTTTTGATTCTCTGGGCAAGCGACTTAAATTATGAGCTAATAGCTAATAGAGTTATTATGTTTTTCATTACTTTATCCTGCTATAAAACGGATAAAGGTTGAACATATATTCGATAAATTTTTAGCTGTTATCTCAAACTAAAGCATATCATCATTTCTTTTAAGATTACGCCGGGGGAAAAGCGATTTTCTGTTAAAAGCTTCAAGAACTCTTCGTTTTGCTGTATTTGCTTTAGTTTAGTTCCGATTCCCCAAAAATGTTGTATTTTTTGCCAATTTGGGGAATCATCAAAACGAATCTCAAAGTCTCACAACTTTCAATTTAAATACGCAGTGAACGAATTGAAGGTTACTTGGGCCAAATTTTTCAAATTTGAAATTAATATTAAAAAAGTTATATTCTGATTCGAAGTGTTTCAAAAGCTATAGGACCCGAAGTACCAACTATTGGGGTTATCAACTCAATTTATCTGAAATTCATCTTTTGTAGTTCGAAAATATTAGATCGTATTAGAAACTTTAAAAATTGAATTTTGCAGATCCCGAAAAAAAGATCTTTACCTTAAAGTGAAAACACTGTGTAAACATTTTTTGGGAATTGCTTGTGGCCTCAACGAACCTATGTCATATCGTCGCCAGAGAATTGATTTGGCGTATAGGTATATGAATTTGTACTCACATACGCTAAATCAATTCTCAGGCGACGATATGAAAGTATTAGTTAATGGTAGTAAAACCCTAAATGGGTTTTGGTTTACCTCATCTCAATTTTTTTCTTCACAATGGATTGAAAGGATGTTCAAGGGTTAAAATTTCTTACAAAATATTCTACGAAGAATTTCATTAGGACTGCCTGAAGACAAGAAGCACCTAGGGTTAAAGGTAAGGCGTACAATTCAGTTTTGCTTTGTTATGAGGTGCAACGCCTTCTAATTCAATTTCTTTTAAAAAAAATTTAAAAATAATTTGTTTTAATTTACCAAAAAAGGTTCAAAAATACTTATATAGGGTATTCAAAGGTTACAATGTTCCACAAAAATATTTTACTTAGCGAAGGCGTTTCACCACACAATTAAATTTTACGCCTTACCTTTAACCCGTAGGTGCTTGTTGCTTTAGGTGATCCATAATGAAATTTTAGCAGAATACTTTTATGGAACACTTTAACCCTTGAATACTCTTTTAAAAGAGACTTTTATGGAATTTCTCAAAAAAGGGACCACTAAGACCCATATAAGTAGGAGGTAATATGTTAAAATATTCAGTGAAAATATTGCGCGTAAAATTTTCGTATAAGTTTTTGAAGACAAGATTCATCTTAAATGCACATGATGTTTCATATCATTTGATGATGTTTTTGGAAATTACAATCCATTGTTTTGATAGGTTTCGTTGAGGCTCAAAAATGTTCTTTGCAACTGTGTAATCTACAACCGCAATTGAAGTCCAAAATCAAAATTTACGCACAAGGTGAGCTTAACACATCACTTGTGTTTAGTTCTTTTCAGAACCTTCAATTTTGACATCATTTTGTTTTTATAAAAATAGTTTAAAATGTAAAACATTTTGTTATAGTTTGAGATTTTGCCAAAAAAAAAAACTATTGATTTTCCTAATAATCCCTATTCTCCTTCTTAAGATAGGGGTTAAAAATGGTCTGTTTTGGATTCTTTTTAAATTAAATATAATAAAAAATTCTTAATAAAAATTTGAAATAAAATTCATTGGGTTAGAAAAAGCAAAAAGCCAGAGTAAAATATAATCTGCTCTTCTTTGCTTTTCACAGTTTAACCCTTTCGGGACCATTAGTCACCGTTAACCTAAAATTCGTTTTTTCAGTTTTTTCAAAAACTCTTATTGAAAAGAGAATTGATATTTAAAAAAGTTTAGAAATTGTTACCTAATTGACGGCACCAGAGAGACCTAAGCTAAAAATACCTATTTTCAATCTCACTCAATTTTGACAATATTTGTCCAAATATATCAAATTTTCAATATGTTGTGGAGAAAACTATTTGCTCAAACATGAATTCCCATTTTTTAAATTTTTGCTTACTTTGTTTGGAAAGTTTTTGCTGTGTGTCACCGGTGACCTTAAAGTCCTCAGCGATAGCAAGTCCGATTTCGGTTTTGCACCATCGATTATTGTTTCCTTACGGTCAAGACAGGGCCAACTGAAGAATTAACACTAAAAAGCTTTGTCTATCTTTAAAAAAAAATATCTAAGAAAAATGTTCTAAGAAAATTCTAATTGAAGGCTGCAGTGCCGCCTGTGACCCATGGAAGTTCAGGCCTTCAGAAGTGCAAAACTTCTGTTTTAAAGAAAAATTGTAACAAGAAATGGGCGTCAGTGGTTTTACGTTATCTCCTCTGGTTTCCTTACGGTCGCGAAAGGGTTAATTGGTAGTTGTGTATAGTTGTCTTTTAAACTATTTGGAAGCTGACAGCTAATTTCTCACAGGTTTTGGTATTCAATGGATATCACAATGTGCCGATTATGAAACAAGCGATGACTCGAACCGAATTTAGGCATAAATTGGTTCTCGGGGGAAAAAATCGGGTATTCAATACTTTTTAAATTGATAGGGAATTACCACAAAATCAAACTATAAAATTTTCATTAAAAAATTCCAACGATTTTGGATACCCGCGTATGATGAGTTAATGGATCTAAAGATTTTATATGAAAATATGTTGCTAAGAATCTTAAGCAGCTGTGAAAACTGTTATTCTCAGGTGTCCAAAATCTAAAAATCTTTTATATCTAGTATAGCCACAAATTAATCCCGATGCTGTGTATTGGGTTCGCCCTTTCCAATTTGTTAGCTTTGATATTGAAGAATTTTTTTTCCCACTGTATTGAGGCAAACATTTCGAATTCAGACTTGATGTCAACTCCCGGGTATAACAGGTTTTCAACTAAATTTTGTAATTCTGTCAAATGGAAAAGTTCGGTATAGTCTCCTTTCATCTTTGTGATGAAAATTTATATAAATCACTTAGAGTTACTTAACTAGGACAGGAGCCTAGATGAGATGAAAGTTCAATGAAAGGAAAATGGTGTGGCTTAAAAACATATTTAGTATTTCTATTGCCATTCCTTTTGAACACTAGCTACAAGTGATCATTGTCTGAGAGAAAATCGACTTAGATATTGCAGTGAAAAGGATATTCAAGATCAGACGGTTAACGCAGACAAGGACAACCAAATTATTTGATCAAATCATCAAGTTTATGGTTCGTAATAACTATTCACAACTAAAGTTAAATTTATTTTGGTAGAAAATATTAGAGGTTAGTGATGATTTTATTTTACAAAATGATTTCTTTTAAAAATATAAATACCTCATTCAAAACGTTGATGGTTGTGATTGTGATTCGTAAGAAAACAAAAATGAGGGCGATGTAAATGATGATGATGATGATAGCGATGATGTTCACCATTACCAAAAAGAAACCCATACAAATCAATTCTATGCTTCAAGACCAAAATGGCGGAGGAAGCTATGTAAGGAGAACAATGTGCTGCGTGTATACGCAAAATTAAAAGTGGGTGGTTGATGGATGGTGGTGCAAAATGGGCGGCGAGCAGAATATAAGCTTGAATAGATTTTATGAGTGCACAATTGAAATCAGATACAGTTCTATGTACAAAATATGTATCTGGGAGCGATGGTGGTATCTTGGATGGATACATACGGTGCGTCATATTTGTAGATGCGCAATTGTAAGTGCGCGTCGTGGTGGTTGCTCAAATACATAGATACAAACACACATCCATATATATGTACATATATAAACATATACAGATACACATGGATATATACATACAACAATTCTCTCTATGTATCTGGCAAGCACAAAGTTTATTCTTTCGGCTTTCTGGTAGTTTTTTTCTTCTCTTTGCTAAATGGAAAGTTCTATTAAATCAACGATTGCTATGACAACCAATCGAGGGTAAACGAAACCACCAAAAAATAAATTTTCGTTGTTATTGTTATTGATGTGGTTGTTGCTACTGTTGTTGTTGTATATAGCACAATAGTATGTATCTGTAAGATACATTTCACAATTTTCGCATTACGAATGTGAGGAAATACATTCACACACACACACACACACACACTTACATACCACACTCAAATATTCACATGTATTTATAAAAGAAAAAGGAAACATTACCAACAAACATATCGCATTTGCATGCATTCATTTTCAAAGTGAATTCCGAAAACTGCATACTGCAACTTGCACCCTGCATGCCGCACACAGCGCGCACTGCACACCGCATTACTAATGCACACGATATCAATAAAGTTGCAATAACAATAAGAACGACAGCAACAATAACAACAATAACAGTAACAACGACAGCAGCTCTAGAAAACCCAAGATATTTTTGAATTTATTGCTGCTGCAATTTTTCGGTGAAAATTCCGTTTTCATTTTATTTATGTAGCAAAGAAAAAAGCAAAGCAACAAAAACTAAAAAAAAAAAAAAAATTGTCGCCACTAACATTTATGGTCGTGGTGCCACAGAAACTTCTTGCATAATCCTTGCAGATAAAAATTGTTTTTGTTGCTTACTCGCTAGTGTTGTTGAAGAAAAATTTTCTTGAATTTCTGCCAAAATCCTTGAGACTATTTTCGCCGTCTTGCGGCTTTTGTTGATTTCCTATGCAAATGTGCGAGTCGCCACCAATTCCGACGAGGATATAAAGATATATGAGAACATACGGACGTGTGTGTGCGGACGTATCCTTTTGATATGTGCATAAAAAAGTTAACATCTTGAATTGTTTTCATAATAAATGTCATGAGATTCTTAAAAGGCGATAAAATTAAATTACTGTAGGTGAAGTATTTAAAATTTAAATTTTTTTCAGGTTAAATTAAGGTTAGTTTAGTTTAGGTAAGGTTAGAATATTGGGTAAGTCATCCATCATATTGACGTATTATTTCACTGCAGGCAATATGCTACTATCAATAGAGATCAGGGATGTATTTTAAGTGTTAGCTAACTAGGATTAACGGTAACTGAAATATACGTACATTAAATTTTCTCCCCTTTATTAAAAAATCGTTAAAGTTAAGTACTAGAACGGATCGTTTTTTTTTTGTATTTAAATGAGCAGATAGTACGTCGGACAAGTTTAGGTAATACATAACTAACACTTAGCTGGCAGCACAACCTATGATTAGTGTTGATTCGATACCCACAAAGTATCGATACTTTTACTCATTACTTGTATCGAATAAAAGTATCGATGCTATCGAAAATATCGGAAAAAGTATCGAATATCTACTTGTATCGAATATGTACTTGTATCGAATATGTACTTGTATCGAATACTCGTTTAAAGAGACAAATTACACTTTTTTAAGTGGCTGTCGAGGAGAACACTCAGACCAGAACGGCCCACTGTGTTACCACATGGTTGAGACTACAGTTTACACTGCTCATCACGAGTTTTTAGGCTATACGTCATGGTTTTGAGATATTTCCACTGGAAACATATGAATCATACAGAAATTAAGTTAACTTATGTATATGATATTTGCAAATCGCTAGAATAATATATTGTAATAGAAGGAAAACTAATCAACAGATTAAAGCTTGTTAAAAATATTTTATTTTAATAAAAAAGTTTCAATAAACATTATGTTCTACATGCATGGCCGGCGATATTTAACTGAATATTTATTTATCTGAATATTTGAATATTTATCTATATTTTCATACATTGGAATATTGTAATATGGACTGAAATATTTTGAATATGGATATTGAATAATTCTGGAGTAACACTTTGAAATATATTATTGATTGCTGTAAGATATTGTAAAACGATTCTCAATTTTAAATATTGTATTGCAATATTTCAGTTTTTTAAATAAATTGTTTCCAAAAGTATCGAGTATCCGATACTGACCCTTTTTCCCGATACCAAGTAAAAGACTTATGGTAAAGTATCGAGTGAAAAAAGTACTTGAATCGAATGAAAAGTATCGAGTACTTACTTGTATTTACTTGTATCGAATCATCACTACCTATGATCGGTCTGATGATAACATAGTATAAATAAATCAGCTCTACAAAATCAAACTTTTTCATAAAAGTCTGACATTTTTCGTTGAACTTTTATTAATGGATTTTCTTTGCTCGTACGAATTTGCAAGCCGAGTTCCATGTTTAGGTTTTTAGAAAAACTTCAAAAAAATATATTAAATCAGGGCACGCCACTTTAACTAAGGACCCCAGATATCATTATTTTCACACCCTATTACCTCAAAAATTATGGTAAATTTTGGTAAGTCCTTGATTGCAATATCACTGTCTCTAGTTGATTGTTATGATATGATAGTAATGAATATTAAGGGTTTGATAAATCTAAATAAATTAATGCCAACATTTAAATAAGTTAATGCCAACATTTATTCAAGGAGTGTTCAAAAAATTAACAAGGAAATGTGACTCCATTGGGCTCGCATCTTTTTTCGGTCAGATTTTGAAGAAATTTTGCTACATATGAGGAAAGTACCAAAAGTCATAGTTTCTTTAAAAGTAATGCCAAATTTATTGAAAAATTAAAGCCTCGGTATGAACTGTAAAAAGGAAGCTATTCTATAGTCTTTACCTTGAGGACACAACGACTAAGTCTAAGAGCCCAAAGTTCTTAACTTTTCTAATAAATTAATCCGATTTCGGAAAAGCTCCTGTTAAATATAGAAAGCTCAAATCCGCTTATTATTTACTTTAAATAAGTTTCTAATATTTGGCAATCTTCTCTATAACGTACTTCAAGGCTGTAGCCAGGACTTTTTTCCAGGGGAAGGGGGAGTTCATTGGAAAGAAATGTCCATAATTTTAATGTTTATGAAACTGTTTTGAATACAAGCAATCAAATATGATGATGCATTTGATGGACCTAAAACCATACAGCAGAAGATTATGCTAAATGGAAAACTTAAAAAAAAAAACTTTTTTATAAAAAAATAACATTTTAACACTGTCTGTTTTTGAGTTGAGCCATTAACTTAAATTAAGATTCATTGCTTTTGAAATCTTAAAGGCATTTTTATCTTAACATTGTTTTCTCAAGAACCTTTCAACTGGCCAAGTTAAAATTGGCACATATAATAAATTAATTTAAGGATGAAATAAATTTTCGATGATTACGTTTCTGTGGTCACAAGCTATAATAACAAAACTCGAGTTTTGACGAGTTTTGACGTTATTATCATAATTGAAATCTTCCTATCTGATTTCAAATTGTCTCAAATTTTATGAATATCGGTTCAGTGACTTACGAGATGTTACGGAAGGACAAATAGAACAACCCAACAAAAGCATTGGTTACTTTTTGAACCGTAGCTCAAAAGCTACTAATATTTGTAGGATTTACTTAACGGTATACTGTTTGCATAGCATTCCTGAGATATTTACAAAAAAGGTGTATAAATTCTTGGAAAACTTATTTCACAATTGAAGAGGTCTAAACGCCAAATCTTTTTTTGGGAGCAGATAAATATTTTCGCACATATTTATCAAGCCTAATAAGATTGAAAATAGTTTTATCTCTTATCTATTAAAAAAAAGAAATAACAAAAATACGGGAATATTTGCTTGGGGTCTAAATTCAATACTAATTACATCCGTTTCATTTTTTGGTAGTTAGACCCTTTAGACTTACATCCCTTCAATTGCATTTGAACCTTTGAAGTGCTGTCACTCTCATTTAAAATTTTGAAATTTCTATATAATAATAATTTATTTCAAATTTATTTCACCGTCAAATTACTTGTTTTTCCTTTTCAAATTTTAAAATGATCTATTCTCAAGTTTTCCTTAAAAAATAGGACCTCCACCGAAACGTCTATAACTCTAACATGAATCAAGTTTTTTCTACCACTTTATTGTAAATATTCTTCAAAAACACTGTGCTGCATTTTTTTTAACATAAGTTTGTGCTTCGGATTCTAAAAAAAGAAGTTCTTCTGAGCAATCCCGCATTCATAAGTTTTCTACGTTAGTAAAGTTAAGAACTTTTTATTTAAAATTCTTGTCCTAGGACTAAGATTAAAATTTTAAAAAATTAATAAAACAAATTGGGAAGAATTGTCGATTCGTTGTAATTTTATACATATTTAAATAGAAATAAAGTACGAAATTTTGTTGACAATATTATTTTAAATTTTCCAGCATGCTCCAAGTGGTGCGACGCGTTAGATTTACGAATAGTAAAAAAGATATAATGATGAAGAGGTAAAACAGGTGGTTATGAATTTTCCATTTCTATTTTTAAAAGTTAATTTAAAATCAAAACAAAATTCCTATCAACAATCAATTTTCAGAGTTATTAATAATATTATAGAGATTTTTTAAGTAAATCATATGCCTCTCTATTTCTCCACTCCAAAGCTTCTAACGAGCTCCTAATAAACTGTATAATAAAATACAGCTTATTATTACCTTTCACCTATGTAATTCTAATTTCACAAGGACCCTATAATTCTTTTTTTTATTAATTTTTAAACTTTTCAAAATCAGTTCCAGAACAAAAACTTCAAATCAAAAACAATTACTAGCCTAGAAAAACTGTAAATGCAGGATTGCTCAGCGTCACCATCTCTGCATGAATCCGAAGTCAAACCCCATGTAAAAACCCCAAAAATTCCCCTCTAAATAAGTTTTGAAGAGTTTTCCTGGAAATCATGGTCTTTTCCTCCCAAGTATGGCTTAGCTCAAAGTATTTCTAAACAGGTAGCCATGAAAACTAAGCTCAAACTTGGGCTTGAACAAAAATATTTGAATATATTTTCAGCTCTTTATTATCTCTTTGGTAGGTACACACACGGATTTGTGTGTACACTCACACTAACAAGTCCAGACATTTTCTAGGGAAGGAGAGGGGCTTAAATTTTTTTCGTCCCCAAAATTTATTTATTTTTTTTTTGACTCATGATCAATGATTATAATGTATTATGAGATTTCGAACGGTAATCCCCAAACCCCTCTCACTCCCCCGACGATCCGCTAGTGTTAGGTGCACACCTACATATTTGTGTGTGAGTATGATGTGGAGCAGAAACAAATTCTAAATGCGTTCTTCATTCCAGATACTAATACCGAAAAAAAGGTATTAAATAAGTGTGCATGTAGATATGTATGCACATATGAACCAAGAACAAAGATTTCCCTTGTGGTCTTGTCGCGTCGCTACTGCACGAGTACGCTACAGTAAATGTATCTAAATCGTTGATGTGAAAGAGGGTGAAATTAAATTTCGAAATAAACAGAACATGAAATGTTCGTTTCTCCCCCATAGTGTTATCCTGTAAATGTATGTGTGTGAGTGATGTTTCTTCTTTTTTTTTTGGGTGAATGTTGCTCTTTACTTGTGCCATTGTTAATGCTTAGAGAGACCAGGGACGGGACGCAGCAAATATATGTTTGTAGCTTATGTTAAAAGCATAACAACAACAACAACTAAACAAGTACATAACAATATAAGCACATACATACTACAAGCATACATAGAAATGATAAATACATATGGATAAGAAAGAAAAGCATACATGCTCGCACTGAGATACACACATTACACTTGTGTACCGTATGTACAAATGATATGCGAGATTAGTTTTGCATGTACATACATATGTATGTATGTATGCTGCTGGCTGGTGGCTGACTCAAGGTACATTGTACACACCCATGACCGAATATCCACACGAATACTTATTCCATACATACATGTTTATTTGTACCTATATATTTACTTCTATATATCTACATCGTTCGTTTATATACATATGCTGTGTATGCTGCAATCGCGTGTTGTACATAAACTCGTAGGTACATACATACATATGTATACACACGCGCCCTCATGGGGAAGCTTAAGAGTCGCTACTTTTGCTGTTGATATTTTGTTTCTTTTTTTTTTTTTTTGGGGATTATTCATCCTCATGCTATTCGTCGTAGGTAATAGTAGTAGAGTTTTTCATTTCATTTTGCTATTATGTAGAGAAGCATATGATGAAGGAGAAGAAGGAATGTTGGAAGTAGAGAAAGCAGAAAAGGAAGCTTAATTAGATTTATTCATTGCTCTTGACTTTTTCTTCTTTTATGCTTTATTTTATGTTTTATGTATATAAGTACTAAACATCTATATACATACCTTTGTTGTGCTAAATTTTTTAGATATATTATATTCATTGTAAGATTCACTTATCACCGGGCATACAGGAGATTGCTTTGATAAATTCGAAACTCGAGAGGAAATATATGAAAATGTACGAGACGCAGTCTTTCAAACCTCCCTTAAGAACTTCTTCAAATTTTGTAAGAAAAAGCTGTAGAAAGAAAAGGAAGGGGGTGGTTTAGGTGTTTTCAATCTCTAAAAATATTTTCAATTTAGGACCAACGACCATTATGGCTGAGAACACTAAATCCACTCAATCCATCCGCTACTCAAATCTTCCTTTAACTAAGACATTTGTATGCTTCTAAGCTTCAGCAGCTGTTAGATTCCCTCGAACTTTAAGGGGGCATTCCAGTTTAAAATTTGAAAAATATGATTTTTTTTTGATTTGTGGGTTGCTTATAGTTTAAAAAATATTCTCCTAAAATAGTAATAAAAAATTCGAAGTAAAATGAAAGTTAAACAACTAATTGTACCTTGGTGTACTAAAAAAGAGACCGAAAAAATGTTTAGAAATTGATCGGATTTGTTTGAAATGCATTACTCGGGGGTTTCTGGAGACGCTGATTATGAACCTGACATAAGATTTTCAGAACTTAAAATCGCGCATCCAATTTTTCAAGTTCATCGGATTCGCTTGAAACTCATTACTCGAGGGTTTTCAGGGTCGCTGATTATAAATGACATTAAATTCGTAATTAGAGGCCCCAAAAACCTCATAGTAGCAAGTTTCAAGTGAATCCGATCATGTTTTTAAAAATATTTTTCCATATTGGGTTCACCATTTTGCATTTCCAAAATCGTAATCGGCAGCCCTGAAAATCCCCAAGTAACGGGTTTCAAGCTTATCAGATCAATTTAAAAAAAAAGTTTTCGTCAAATTGGATCTGCCATTTTAAATGTTGAAAACTGACTTCTGACTCATAATCAGTAGGGTGGCCCTTAGCTATAGGTAATTTTTCAAAAGTAAAAATGTTGATACTCCCATGCTTTAATCTTTTTCCAATCAAGAAAAAACCGGGCTGTGCAAAACTTCAGCTCCATCCGACAACTTCTAGATGACCCTCAAACGCCTTGAAGTTGAAGCATAGTATACCCAAGTTAACCATTTTCTTGTTTCCTCTTAGAGAAATTTATTTGGACACATCCAGGAAATTGTGTGAAAACCAATTCCACAATTCCTGAAACAACATGAAAAATATAATCGCCCACAAATTCTATAGGAGAAACGTATTTTTATTTACAAAAATAATTTTTATTTACAAGAATAATTTTTATTTACAAGAATAATATCTAAGAACTTCAACGAAATTCACTTGAAAGTAACAACATGAAAAATATAATCGCCCACAAATTCTATAGGAGAATATTATCTATAGAATCAGTTGTGAATTTCACAAGAATTTCAACAAAATTCACTTGAAATGCCGAAAGTAACTCAGCAACCCTCAAACATATGGTTTTAGGAAACAGAAAAAATATGATATATTTTTTTGATATTTCGCATTTTGTTTTCATAATAGCTGCTCTTGCAATATTTTTGTGGTAAAAATGAAGTTAAGATGGAAAATATTTTATCACATGGCCGACGACCATAGTAGTCAGTGCCACTGCATAATAGTTCTGAGGTCACAAGGCATAACAGCATATGTCAGTTTTTTGAATTTTACAGGAGAGCACTTCAAAGATTCAAATTCTAATAGAAATCAATTTGAGTTGTGCTATTTTTGCTTTAATATTTCGTAAACCACTGAAGCGATATTCATAAAATTTTGACACATTATGAAATCAATTATAATAATAACTCGAATTCGACAAAACTCGAGTTGTATTGTTATGCCTTGTGACCACAGAGTTTGTATATACAATTTTATTATATGTATAAACTTTTTATAAAAAACAATAAAAAAATTTTAACACATATTTTTGGGTATAAATAATAAACTGATGCGAATTTTTAAATAATTTTTAAAATTATATATCCTTTTAAGAATGATCTTTAATTTGACGATAAAGTCGTTTGAAACAATAGCTGCGTTTTATTCGCCACTTGCTTTTAGTTATGTATAACTAGCAGCGATAATTGTATGGGAAAACAACAGCAAAGCCGCAGAGATAACACGTATAATTATAGTACACAAATATTCTTCTTCTACTCCAAACTTATAATCAGTTAAAAAAGAAATTCGTGTTCACTTAAATTTGAAATTCAAAATTTCTACGAAATTCACTCTCGTGGTTGGGTATTTTTTCGGACCTCGGTCACGATTTGTGAAACAGCTTAATTTTTTGTGAAAATTTTATTGTATTCCTGAACCAGTTTCACATTTTTTTCTGCAACGTCATCGACAACAACTTTCTTCTCAAGTTTTTCAATTCCATTTTTGTAGCCTGGATCGTCTTTCCATGTTGAAAGTTCTTTGTTAAAGAAGGTGCTGATAGAAAATTTCACAAATAAAATATTTGTACCAGGACTTCCGAAAGACGTAAACTCGATATTTATAAACGAAGAAAAATGATTTTTTTGTAGCCTGCTTCCAATATAATTTAAACTTTATTTTTTGGAACATTTTCATCAAATAGTGATAGAACCTCAGTTTGGGAGCAAAGTACTTCAGGTGGTGACAAATTTGTCCGCAGCGGAACAAAAACTAATGATAAGGTGCTTTAATTCCATCTAGAGACAGAAACCAGGCTCGAACGTACACCCTAGCAAGAAAAATACAAATTCTTTTTAAGAGTTCTTCCCCTTATGAAATAACTGAAACTGGTCTTGAGAAAAGTATATCTTGAACATATAAATCATTCTTAAATCTAACTCTGGCTGATCATATCGGTGTCGTTTCTTCATGGAAAGATGTTGTTCAAGAAATCAAAGAAAAATGACTGAATGATTTATCTGAAAAAATTACTTTCGGGGCGACAATGTACAACTTCATGGTCGATGAGAGCCGCCTCGCAGTTGTCCGATTGAGCTCAAATTTTGGACAGATTGTTTTTTTATTGATTGAAACAAGATAGGGGTCTGAGAGCTAAACATTTAGAAAGTTTAAATATAAGGGCCACCCTAATAATCAGCTTACTTTTTTTTATCAGAATCGTCAAAATCGCCCAATCAGAGCATCAAAAAAAGTTGACAGAGCTTAGAGACCTTCAGTATCCATCAGGGATGGCTAACTAAAAGTAGTTTGAAAAAAAAAATTTTTTTCAGTTTTAAATTTATTTAAAAAAAACTTTAAACGCGTTTTTCTACAAATGATATCTCAAGTTCTACTGAACTGATTTTGATCTCGTTATTCTTTGATTCGTTATTATCATGCCTATAATTGGAGCCTCAAAAATGGAAATATTCCCTACCCCTTTTTTCCATAAAAGAAATTCCAAGGAAATAGATGTGTTATTTTTTGAATTTTGAAGAAAATTAAAAGTAAAAAATATAAGTTTTCTTAAAACTCTTATTTCTGATCATCACTTTTAACTAGGGTAGCCAGATTTTTGAACCGCGAAATCACTATATTAGACGTGGGAAATCAGTGAAAATCAGTACAGTTTTTAATGATTTTATTACCTAGTAATTTCAATGTAATATAGTGATATAAACGTCCTGAAACATTTTTCAAATTGTTGTTTTTATTATAAACAGAAAATAGAAATGAAAAATACACTAAAACAGCTTAACTTTGAAAGGCTATAACATTTAAAAGGGAGCTAATTTTTTAAAACCCTCTTAGGGTTTTGTTACTCTAGACCAGTACTATCGACCTGTGTTTGTTGCTTCTCCGTTGGATTCCACTACCCTAAAATTGTTGCATAGTGTAATAAAATTCAATTAATAACAAATTCTTTCATTCATTTAAAAACTTACGTTAACCCACTTTTCTTCAAGCAAATATTGCTTTTCTCCTCTCGATAGTAGCAA
Organism: Toxonevra muliebris; assembly: GCA_963691655.1. Taxonomy (NCBI): domain Eukaryota; kingdom Metazoa; phylum Arthropoda; class Insecta; order Diptera; family Pallopteridae; genus Toxonevra; species Toxonevra muliebris. Next base: position 114,239,499 of record OY829326.1, on the reverse strand, counting down.
TGCGTATGTATTTTATTTCATGAGCAATCAGAAAAAGAAACAAACAGGGTGAGAATGTTTGCAAAAACAGTAAGACCATTAAGGTTAATCACAAAAATTCTTAAGATATTATTTTGAAAAAATCAGTACAAAATACAGAAATCAGTACAATTTCGTACTGATTTCAAGATTTGAAAAAATTAGTATTTAAAAAAATAATCAGAACATGTACTGATCAAATCAGTACGTCTAGCTGCCCTACTTTTAACTCTTACGAAATTAAAGTTTGTGAGACTACCTTTTTTGAAAACTTTTTGATAAAAGTTATAAGAGTTTCATGCTCTGGTTTTAATTCTCTATATTTCCATTCTCAGGGATGCAAAAAGTAGAACTTTTCAAATTAAGAGGGCTATTTTTCAGTATTTTCGTTTCCCCCTACACAATAACAAAATGTAAACAAAACTTTAAATCTCATTTACTCATTTCTACCACGACTGTTAATAATTTGCCCCTTTGTTATAACGTAGTGTCTCGCGCGCAATCAGTAAAATTATCGTTACGCTTGGTTAAAGATCATTACCGGGTACCATTTTATGATTTTACCATTCGCTAGAGAAGTGCATCATCATCATCACTGCATTTACGCAGTCGCAATATAACGATGTTTTAAGTTTGTCTGCAGATAATATTTTTTTTTTTAATGTAGAATGAAATTCTCCCCTCCTTCTCACTAAAGTTGCCAGAGTACCAATAAAGACCAATGCACAAACGTTGTACACATACACACGTGCAGCATTTAGATGCATGCATCTATAAAAAAAAAAAACTAAGAAAAGAAAGAAAAACTTACTCACTTTCGAGGCGCACACACAACAACTGAACACGTTGAACATCTGACATTTTTATGTACCACCAGCCAGAAATGTATAGGCACCACATAAACCCAGCGGCATCGTCATCATCATCATCATCACCACCATCAACGCTTGCGTTCACGTCCACGTTCGTTTCTCAACGGCTGAACGATTTCGAATGCGGTAACTCGACAACGACGACGACGGCTACGACATTACTGTATGTATTCCCTACTTCACATCTTTACGCTCCACTCAATTTTTTATTTTATTCCTAACTATTACTCTATACCATTTCAACTTCAACTGAATTAACTGATTTCTCCGTTTCCACTTCCTCCATACTTATATCGTCGCATCATGAAAGATGCCATGAAATAAGAAAAGTTTTTGATATGAATACGTACCAAGTCGAGCTAAACCAAACCATACAAAACTAAACCAAGTTGAGTCAAGTCAAGCTAACTAACAATAAGATGCAATAATCATTATCTTCTTTTTTACATCAATGATCACTGAACCGTTTACGGTTTTGAACTGTTTCAAGGTCTGACCGTAAAACAGAAGCGTGTTCCATACTTTTTCTGCTGCTCCACATATTATATACTTGTGTTTTTATATATTTACATATGTAAGAGTATGTGTTGAACATGTATATATAGGTATATGTGTTTATGTTGAGCTGGCTGATGTTGATCATTATTGTTGCTGCTGCTGATGTCGCTGCTGAATCTGTTATTGTTGTGATGATATACAATAGGGAAGTGGTTTTTGATAAGTTGTAACTGTGTGCTGATTTTTTATTGTATATACATATAAACTTTAGTTTTTTAAGCCATTACCATTAATTTGACTACAGCTTCAATAACCATGGCTGCTGCTTTTATTATTAACTATAGGCTGTATTTTTATTACGAACTTGCTGGTTAATATCACAAGCATGACATTTTTATAAACAAATGGATGCTATTTGGTTATGTGGTAAATCTAAATCTGTTTTTTTTTCGGTTTTTGCTAAAGCGAAATTTAATGGTTCAATAGTTTTTAAAAATGAAAAACCAGCTTCATTTTATTATTGTGGTATTTCAAAAATTACTAAACAGCAATTACAATTATGATGTCAAATTTTATTGCACTAGTTGTTGTGGTGTTCAATTCTATTTAGGAGATCTTTATAAAATTCGCTAATTAAAATAAGTGAAATCTGGTAATTGCATATCCGATTAATCTCTGGGACTTAGTTTTTTTACAGGCTAAGGCCCAGCATCAGTCTTATCTTGAAAAAAAGGAATTTTATATATGAAAGGTTTAGAGCAAAATTGGTGTAAATCATTTTTTATAATTTAGTTTCTCACCTCCTCATTTAGTTGCCAACGAAAGTAGTGTAAGTCTAAGTTCAACTATTTGCCGTACTTTCTTATTAAGTGGGAAAGTGGTGTTCAAAACGTCATACGTAACATTGTACACCAATTTATCATATTTACATATGTAAGCAAAATATCAGTACGATTGTATTTAGTTTTTAGCATGATATGATGAACGCTGATAGTTATGAAAAAGCCGGGCATCAATATGATACAAGCGGTTGTCAGAAATTTTGGTGTTCAATATTATGCAAATGTACATTAATATCGGTGTTCAGATTTAAGAAAGAATCTCATGTTTTGTCTTTTGTCTTGTTGGTCATAGAAAGACAAACTCTGATACAGTGTATACGATCCACACTCGTATACTACTTTCACACGAATTAACTCCAAATAAAACTAAAATAAATTATTTTACCGTAGCTTGAAATGAAAATTTGTAGTCATAAATTGGAAATGAACAAAGATGTTGTTATAAAAATATACGTACCTACATACAATATTTACAAAAATTAAATTAAAATCTGAATAATTTTTTAGTGTTTAACTCTTTTTTATATAACTCGGGACTAACATGGGAAGTAAGGGACATTTAATGAACAAGGGCTGTCAATATGAATTCCGTATACGTAATGAATACCGTGTACATACTATTGACATTCTTTTTCATCAATTTGACCACCACATACATTAATATAGCCCATTCATCAATATGAATACAAAAATTTTGTATGTTCGGTGTACATAATATTAATGTAAGTGAAAGTAACACTCGAAATACATCATTTTGAAGTAAAATTTTTTTCTGTGATTGTACACAGATGTAGCACTCATAACTTTAAATTTCAACTGTTTTTCTAAGTAGTAGTAAATAGAAATATGCGGTGGAACATGCGTGATACACACAACTCAATCTCCAATTTAAGGATGAGTGGAAAAATGGAAATAAACTTGAATTGAACGTTCCCAAAAGCCAACGATGTCTGCTGACCCATAAGCGAGTAACTCCTACTGGTAGCTACAGAGGGGGATATGACGGTTATAACTTTCCAATTGTTTATTAGATGCATTTATACTTCATTAAATCTGAAATTTTTGGGCCCTACTTTTCTGGTTTTGTTCCGTTGGTCTGAATTTTTGACTAATTTTAGTATGAGTTTTGCTCAAAATATTGGTCTGAGTTTGGTTTGAATTTGCGACAGAATTTTCATATCAAATTGGTCTTAGTTTTTGCTTTAATTTCTGATCTTAATACCGGTTTTAGTTTTAGTGTTTTTTTAGTTCAAACAATGGTTTTAATTTTAGATTAATTGTTGGTCTAAGTTTTGCTCAAAATTTTGGTCTGATTTATGGTCTGAATTTGGTGTGAGTTTTGGTTTGAATTTCTTGTTTTTTTGGTACGAACATCGGTCTAAATTTTGAACTAACTTTAGTCTGAGTTCCGCTCAAAATATTGACCTGGTTTCAGGTCAGAATTTGGTTCGATTTTGGGTCAGAATTTTTATCTGAAATTGATCTTGTTTTTGGTTTAATTTTTGGTCTTAATTTCAGTTTTAGTTTTGGTGTTTTTTTTTTAGTTCAAACAATGGCTTTAATTTTGTACTGATTTTTGGTCTAAGTTTTGCTTAAAACTTTGGACTGATTTATGCCCTGAGGTTGGTCTGAGTTTTGATTTTAATTTAGTGTTCTTTTGGTCCAAAAATTGGTATGAATTTTTTGAACTAGCTTTGGTCTAAGTTTCGCTCAAAATATTGGTCTGGTTTCAGGTCAGAATTTGGTTCAATTTTGGGGTCAGGTTGGTCTGAGTTTTTGTTTGAAGTTGGTGTTTTTTGTTCAGAACACTGGTCTAAACTTTAGACTAATTTTGGCCTAAGCTTTGGTCAAAATATTGGACCGATTTCTGGCCTGAATTTGATCTGAGTTTACGGCAGAATTTTCGTCTGAATTTTGTCTTATTTTTGGTTTAATTTCTGGCCTTAATTTTGGTTTTAGTTTTGGTATTTTGTTTTTGGTTTCAATATTGGTCTGGACTAAATTTTTGTCTAAATATTGCTCAAAATTTTGGGCTGATTTATGGTCTGAATTTTGTTTGAGTTTGGATCAGAATTTTCGTCCGAACTTGAGTTTCTGGTCTTAATTTCAGTTTTAGTTTTTGTTTTACTTTAGTCTGAGCATTGGTCTGAATTATAGACTGATTTTTGGTTTGAATTTCATTTAAAAATGTTTTCTGATTTACGGACCGAGTTTGGTTTGGGTTTTGGTTTGAATTTTATGTTTTTTTGGTGCGAACATTTGTCTGAAGTTTTTAGTAATTCTAGTCTGAGTTTTAATCGAAATTTTGGTCTGAATTTGGTTTGATTTTGGATCAGAACTTTTTTCTGGATTTTTGCATTTATTTTTTTTGTTCGATTTCTGGTATTAGTTTTGGTTTGAGTTTTGGTCTGATTTTTGGTCTGCATTTTGGTTTGAATTTTTGTCTGAAACTTGGTCTAAGTTTTGATATGCATTTAGGGTGAGTTATGGTCTGATATTTGGTCTGAATTATGGTCTGTATTTTACTCGTAATTGTTGTGAAGTCTGAATTTGTGTCTACATATTCTTGGTCTAAATTTTGGTTTGTATTTGGGCTTGTATTGGTAAGAAATTTGTATTTGAGTCGGTATTTGGATCAAATATTGATCTTAGTTATAACTTCATGTTTAGTATGACTTTGGTTTAAAATTTAACCTTTTTTTTGTGGATTTGGATCCACCATGAAAAAATATCGAGTTTTTATATTATTTCATTTCCTTTAGTTCCTTTAGTATGAGAGGTGTAAGTTCGAATTGTCTGGTGAACTAGATATTTAAGGCATGTTAGTGATTTGCAAATTATTTTCACAGTCTCACCTTTTATTGATTTACACAAAGCAAATCCACCTTAAAATTAAGTACAATTGACAAAGCTGACTGAAGCATTACGGCCTTACTTCTTCACTCGTACTCTAATGTATTCAAAATCGCTTTATTAAACTAATTGGTGATATTCAGGTTATATTTAACTTACTTCCCTAGAACAACGTGGTGTGGCATCAGTTTTTTAGATTCCGACGGGCTTGTTTTCTTCTTTTTTTTAAATAATAAATATATGCCTATGGAACCAATTATCAAAAAATCCGGTGAATAGCAAAGAACAAATTTTGTCACCATGACACTTGTGAGCGTACTGGAAAATGTACAAACTTCTTTTCTAGTCAAAAACTCGCTGCATTTGATTGTCGAACTCTCACTAACATAAAAATTTTAAGAAATGAAGAAATTAGACTCTTCGTTCATAACTTCGAAGGAAAATACTTCTGAGAGGAAATTGAAAACGTGGAAGTGCTGAATGTGCTAAGCATTCGGAAAACTACCTTGAGAAATTGATATTAATTGAGTTACAAAAATTGACAAGGCATTGGGTGATTTTTATGAGAGATGCATATTATTAATGTTCTATTAAAAAGAGCAAAATAATCGGTACCGAAATTAAATTTGAAATGGCTGCTTGCATATCTGCTGCACCTCCTTATAGACGCATTTACACCTAAGCAGATGTTCCAAGTAAATGACAGGAAACTGCATGTGCTGCACCCCGCAGACTTACAATATATAAATTCCCGACAAATGAACATTTTCGTACAAGATTTTGCTAAAAACGAAAATATCTTTCACACGCTTTTAAAATTAATTCTTCAAATTTTACAGCACAACAAAGAAAAATGTTAAAGTTTATGGTCATCTCTCAATGAATTTCATTAGCATTTCAGCGCTAGTATCTCAACTCTCCATTGTTTCCCATGTTCATTTTTATGTTCGTATTTTTTTGTTTGTTTGTTTTGTGTTTCTTTTATTTTTGCACATATCCAAGGTGCTTAAAATGTCTGTGCCGGCAGCCAGACAAAATTCAAGATCAAAATGGCCATAAAAAAAATTGGCAACAAAATCTTGAAATAAGAAGAAACAAGAAAAACTGAAGCCACAAACAGAAAAATGTATCTACAACAATCAAAAGAAGACACCAGTGTGTGGAAAAAAAAACAGAAGAACAAATATATAAAACTCAAAACCCGTAGCACCCACATACACAAACACACACATACACACTCACAATAACAAGCAGCATACATACACAAAACAACACATCATTTAAGATCTTTTTCTTTTCATGAATAAAAGCGACCATCACATTTGAAAAATTTTATAAAAAAAAAAAAAATAAATAAAAACACAACCAAACAACATCAAAACAAAAAAGAAGATAAAGAAATAAAAAAGATGGTGGTATAAATCGCTGTACATATGTGATATACATACATACACATATGAGTTGGTATATGATCACAATGCTCTGCTGATGATGTCTAAAAATAGCAGTCCAGCATTTACTCTCGCATATGCGGCTTTGCTCGCCCCACCTCTCATCATCATGCAAGAGTGAATGAACCAAACGATCATTGGGGATCGACCGAGCCACAGAATAAAAACAACATCAACAACAACAACAACAACGAAACGATTGTGATCATGATCGCGATCGCTCGCCACCGGCATCTGAATTTCAATCTGTATAAATCTACGCAGTACTAACTGAGATACAAAGACATACAGACATAAATACTATACGTAGTCGCCGTCATCATCATCATCGCCATCGTCATCGTGCCATTCATGATCATCATCACGATCAATCTTTGTCTGTAGTTGAGATTTGCTTTTTTTTAATTTTTATTTTCGTTTTGTTACTTCTTCTTTTTCACTCTTTCTCGTCAAATACGTATGCTATGTGAATGATCTTGGTGATTGTTACTGCGGAATCTGTATTGGTAGGCAATAAGATTTGTTTGTATTTATGTATTGTATCATTGTGGCTGACGATCACCATTGATCATAAAATTTTTGTAGTTGAAGCTGATCATTAAATTGATGATGACAATCATCAATGTTCTTAAAGCGGAGATCGATGTCATTGTTGAGATTTGAATGTTAACTCATTTATTTGTTGCTTGACACGATCGTGCTCTTCTAATACGATCGTGTTTTTCTGATTCAACAATATAAATTATTGGGATTGGTTATTTTTTTTCTTATTTTTATTGTATAAATAAATATAATAAGAAAATGATTTATGCACCATTAGAGTAGAACCCAAGAATTCTTTAATTTGTCTAAAATAATTTAACGATCACCTTTCATTCTTTTTAATTGTATGTTAAACTCAAGAAATGGGATGTGGTCACATTGGAATGAATTCGGTTAAAGATCTTCTTATCTGTTTATATACTCATACATGCGAGTAGGTATATATGTATGTATTCATCTCACTATTAAGGTATATAAAATGCATATATTATTCTCAACTTCATCTCATCATTCTTAAAATTTTGTGTTCAAATGAAGCTGACTCTGACACTGACTCTGTCAGTTGACTCGATGTGGATTCGTTACGTTTGACTGCTTTTGATGGACGTTGGCAGTTTTTCTTGTGTTGTTCGTTGTGTTCTTCTTCGTTGTTGGCGGTTTCGTATAAAAAAAAAAAAAAATAACAAAAAATACTTTTAACGTGTATATTTTTAGTTTATTGCTTTGCCATAATAGAGTAAAACTCACGACCTCATCATCGTAATAACGATGATGACTATAATGATGTTGGTTTGATAAGCACAAAGGAACTACCATTTTAATTCTTCCTTTATGTACACTTAAGTGGGTATGCATAGTACTCAAATAAGTATTGCAAATTCTGGTTATACCTTCAAGGTATCTTCGCACACTGTGGCCATCTCAACAGTTTAATTTTTAGTTGAAGTCAGAAGGCTTACAATGAGTTCGAGACTGAGTATGGGACTGCGAATGTCTGTTTCTATATTTTTCATGGGACAAGCTACATCGTAATTTAATGCAAGCAAGCCGTTCTAGTCGATTGATGTATTGTTGGCATGTAATCCATAGCCCATAGTTCGACATTTCAGATTACACAGACTTACATGGTCTTATCGAGTAACTTAAAAATAAAATTTAAAAGTGGAATAAAAGTTATGGACAACATAAAAAAAAATAAAAATTGCCCATAACTCTTATTTCTCGACTTTTTCATCAAACTAAATAGTAAAAGTTAAGTCCCTGGCTTTGAGATCATTTTAGGTGCTGATTACGAGTCCGCGGACCTTTTTCGCTATCAGGTTTGGCTGTTTTAATAAATGTTTGTAAAGAGTGCTTTTTTTTAGAAGTGTGGTTTTCAAGAAGAAATAAAACGCATATAATTGAATGTTATGGCGAAGAATTTAACTTTATTATAAAGAAAAGGGTTTGCCTTTATGTTTTAAAAATGATTTCGGACAAGTAGCCGCCGCGGCTGGCTCGAATAAATTCCAGCCGAGAGGTCCAATTTTTGACCACTTTTTGCAGCAATCTGGGCCGTATGTCAGTAATAACACGCCGAATATTCTTTCCAAGGCGTCAATCGTCTCTGGCTTATCTGCGTAGACAAGCGACTTCATATAACCCCATAAAAAATAGTCCAGCGGTGTTAAATCACACGATCTTGGAGACCACGCCACAGAGTCACGACGCGAGATAATGTGCTCACCAAAAGTTTCTTTCAATAAAACCAAGGGTCGTCCACATCAACAATTCAGGCACGAAAAAGTCATTAATCATGGCTCTATAGCGTTCCCCATTGACTGTAACATTATGGCCGGCTTGATCTTTGCAGAAATATGGACCAACGATTCCCTCTGCCCATAGAGCACACCAAACAGTGACTTTTTGAGGATGTAACGGCTTCTCAATAATAATGGCTTCTCAATAATGGCTTAACGTACCTATTCAACCAAAAGTGAGCTTCATCGCTGAACAACATTTTCTTGTGAAAACCGGGACCGGTGGCCATCTCGTTTTGGGGCCCATTCGCCGACGTGCGACGCGTTTGATGGTCGTTCGGCTTCAATTCTTGCACGAGTTGGAATTTGTAAGCCCGCAAACCAAAATCCTTCCGCAAAATCTTTCATTAAGTGGATGGGCACAGCTCCAATTGTTGCGCGCGATGGCGGATGGACTCATTGGGATCTTCTTCGATACTCTGCCCCACAGCAGCAATAGCGTCTTCGGTGCGCACTGTACGGCGTCTCTGAGGAGGTGCGAAACTGATCCATGGTTGCTCGAATTACCGACTCTGCTGGGCGATTATATCGACCAAATATAGCGTACATACTCAAATTACCTTCTCCAACCATATTTGGACATTTTAAAGAAAAATAATATGCACTGTATATATTTTTAAAATTATTTGTTTATTTTTAAGCAAAATTTCTTAGAGGTATGTAGTTTTGAGATCAGTGAAAGTATTAGAAAATAAAAAAATGTTGTTAAATAACAAACAAAACGTTAAAACCACCATCCATAACTTAAAAGAACAGGCCCCAAACCAAAGGTAGACGGAAGGAGAAAACGCGAAATAAAGCGGCTAGCTTTAAATTGTCCCTTAACATAACTAACTTAAGGTATGAATAGTGGCTCCGGAAACCAAAACTACTTCCAAGCTACAAATCATCCAGGAGTCGAATCGTCTGATCCGTGAACGCACAACTCGTCACGTAAAAGCGAGTATTTTGCAGGTATATTTGTGCAACTTACATGACGATTACTATGATCACGAATAAGACGTGTCGGCCCCAGGCTTGAGTTTGCTTAAAGGCACAATCAAGCCGGACGAGTAATGGCAGTCTATCATATTTAGCGATGAGAAGAAGTTCAATTTGGATAGGCTTGATCGCTCACAGAACTTTCAAGGTGGATCATTAATGGTTTAAGATGATTTTAATTTTATTGGCAAGCCTCCAACTTGTTTTATTTCTTATAAAATTAATGAAGAATGGGTAGAAGGGGGAGCATTCGCCACTTTTGTTTTAAGTGTTGTCTAGGCTAAACTAATAGTTTTTTTGAAAAATTATTTTTTAATTAGAAATTTACATTTATTAGCTTTCATCTGTTATCTTTATGAGTTGATTATCTTAATGATTTCTATTATTTTTTTGATGATTTTCTAAGTAGTCCAAAATGGTGAAAGTGCCCCACCATTATAGATATAAATTATAGATTGTTTAAATTATAAAACCTTTTTAAATTAGAAGATAAGGGGGAGTGGCAAATGTGCCCCAGTGGCGAATGCTCCCCTTTCTACCCTAGAATGCTCCCGCTTCTACCCTAGAATGCTCCAATGCATAGCGCCAGGTATACGAAAGCGTTTTTTTATGTAAGAAATACTGTATTAAAGTGGCCTGCTGTTAGTTCCGATTTAAACCTCTGGCGCTCTTTCCCACTAAGTATATAGAAATGAACGCCAATTCAATACTTTGTTGGAGCTTAAGAAGGCCATTCAGGAAGAATGGGAATAAATTAATATTTATGATCCTCCAAAGAAGTTCGATCCTTTATGGCAAAAATTTCTGTTATGTTTTTGCTTTTTTCCAATGTGATTTGAATGGAACTATTCCTTTCATTAAAGTAATTAATTTTTATTCAAAAAAGTCATAGTTCTTGTAAATGTGGGGAATCAAGTGCTGCATTGATTTTAAATAATTCTAAATAATAAATTTTCTCAAATGTTGGCATTGAAGATTGATTCTGAAGATTGTGAGTTTTCCATACTTTCATATTTTTTATGTGAAAAATCTTTTTAAAAGTGCGAGCGTATTAAGTGAGGTCGATAGATATGTGTGTTTATGAAATGTTTAATTAAATAGGGCTTCGGTTTATGGAGGTAGATTTTAAGAAGGAAAAAGATAGTTGTGACCTCGATGAAATGAAGTGTCTACAGTGTCGGTCCATAAATATTTTGTGCATATATAACTCATTATTGTTCATGATGAAATTGACTGTGCAGATTTCCAGCAGAGTCCATTTAATGACAAATTCTACCCTGAAGATTTCCGAAGAATTTCAAAATAATTTAAAAATTTTCAACAATGAAAATATATAAAACTTATTTTAACAAAAAGAATAATAAAACGGAAGGAAGAAAATACAGAAAGAAAAGGAAAAAAAAATAAAAAGAAGCGTAGAGAAAATTTCATGTTGTTTTAAAAAGACGTTAAAGGAAGTGAAGCAGAACGGTTGTGAGGCTTCCTTTTATTTTCGAAATACTTGTGGCATATAACATGAAGGTAGCAACTAAAAACGAAATACGAAGTGGAATAAAGTTGACCGCCGATAGGGATAATTACATTTGGGATGTCATATATGCAGGCGAGTAAACTATATACATATATATGTACATTGTACACATGTATATGCACAAATTTACAAGATGACTCAAACGTCTAAAATTTATACATAAGAAAATAAACATAGATAAAATAAATTTGTGACTCTGCGGAAAACAAAAAGAAATACATAAATTAAGTAAATGTAAGTGAGTATATTAAGTTTCCTGAGCAAAGTACATACATATGTACAGACATGCATAAGTGATGAATTGACAAAATGTTATAGAATACTTTTACAAAACCATTTGAGATACTTTGAGGTAATTGAATCTTTGGCGATGACTGATTTAAAAGTATCCACCACAGAGACAAGACGCAGGCAGGCAGTTAATACAAGCGTTTACATGCTCATTCACTCACTTAGTTACTGGCTCTAAATAAAGATATACAAGATATGCGAGCGAGTGTCGTGTAACTATACGAGATACTCGCATAAATATGAATTTAATTAAAAGTATATCAACTTACAGAGTAAACATTTCGGTTTCTTTACTTTTTTTTATTTCACTACGCTTCGCTTTATAAAGTAATCACTTTGTTTTTGTTATTTTTAAGAGACTTCAAGCTTCTGACAGACACAAAAGCATCTGTTTGCAACTAAAGATGCATGCACTCATTCAAACGAACGAATAAATAAAATATTATACTTAGTAGTTATGTATGCATGTATGTATGTTGATAACATTGATGATAATGATGAAAAAACAGATACTCAGATACCCAGCTACAGAAAGCTAAAATGTCATATTTCGCATTACATTCTTTCTCAGACTCGAATCGGTATCGAATCGATGAAATTCCCAGCATACGCCTAAAGAAATTCGATACAACTTGGAAAATAATAATAAAAAAAAACTTAAATGTAAATATTTTATATTCTCGTATATGTACGTAAACAATTTTTCGTCGATAGTTTGATCGATTAAATGCATCATTACCATTACCAAGTATGAATGTGATGGGTGTGATGATGTGCGCGATGCGATGCCGCTGTGATGTGATATGATGCCGATTCCGCCACCGCTACCGATGCCGTGTTGCGATGAAACATCAACGGATGAAATGACAGAATCAACAAAACACTATAAAAAACATAAGCGCGCGCTCGCTCGCAAAAAAAAAAAAAAAAAATGAACGTAATTGTTTGTATACACAATAAAAATAATAATAATAATAATAATGAAAGAAATATTGAACTTAAATAAATAAAAATTAAGCACAGACACCCGCACACACACAAATCGAATAGGCCACAACCATGTCGCACGAGTACAGTGGAACTGAAATAGGAAATAGTTGATAAAATTTGTTTGGCGGAAGAAACGAACAAAATCACCCGCTACCTTTTGAAATACGTATAAAATCCTTAAGAAGTAACGACTGACTGAACTATGATCTGGAACATATGATAAGTTGAAAGCATTTTCGTTTCTTCAAAAAGTCTTTTAATTTAAAAGCAAGGATCATAATGATATATTTATCAAGAAAGGGGAGGATTCACTTCACATATTGATAGTGAATATAAGAAAGTAATGAAAATTAACCACCAGACGAAGACGGGAATCGAACCCGAACCTCCCAGATGAAAGTCTAGTGCACTATCCACTAGGCTATCGAGGTTGTCAAAAGGATCGCTAACTTGGTTACATTTTATTAGTTTTTGAAAAGTCCAAATATGATAGACGATTCGTAATAATCAGGGAAAGGAAAATATTTCTAATTCCAGATTCTCCTATTTCTGGCTAGGCTGCTTACGAGAAAGATATAAATAATTATGATATTTCGTTTAATATTTCAACAAGATCGGTAAGAATGGGGATAAGAAAAACTAAAATAACTGATTTCAGGTTTGCCAGTTTGCCATTCTCTATTGGTTTAGACAACAACTGAAGCTAGTCTAAATTTTCTAGGAATGACAAAATATATATGGAGTAAGTGCGCCATCCCTTGTTACTATTTCTTAGAAATTTCAAAGATTCCAGAACAGATATTTTTCTTAGGAGGACAACCCTTGTGAAAGCCGCCCGAAATTTTCGACCGGTATACAAATGTTATTCTGATGACAGTAAGCATTGGGCCAGATCCATGATTGACTCAGGAAATGAAAGGAGGGAAGGAAATGATATGGCTGTGTCACGAACACTAACGGATTCGGAGATTGCTAATGGGGGAGAGGTCTTTAATTTGTTCGTCCCTTTAAAATTTCTTTAGGACCATGAGCAATAATCAAAATGTATAAACTTTTTAAAGGTAAGTGGGTTGTTTATCTCAAAACGGCCCTTCCCATTCTGAAGATTCTGAGAAATGCTGTTACTCATGTCTTCTTTCTCTCTCTAATTGCTATTTACTTCCGCTTAAGCAATGATTTTTACAACGATGAATGCAACGCTTTGTTTAATTAGTGAATTTTTAAGAATTTCAAAACCGATTTTAAATCTGATAATTTTTGGCTAACCTACTCGTTAAATTGATATATAATATGATAGAGTAGCACTTCTCGATCTTCTGGAATAAAAATGTAGTTACGCTAATAAAAGTGTAGATGATACCGATTTACTTCACCGAGACAAAAATTGGAAAATAGGGGAAAACAGAAAAATAGATAAGAGTTCAAATTTTTTTTTGAAATTAAGAAATAACGGAGCTGCGTCGCTATTTTTTACAGTTCACCAAGCTGGAAAAATCAGCCACTTAATTTTGCGTTCCGGTATAGAAAAAATTCGCTCAGCATTCCAGATCTAGTGCCATGGAATTTCTGGTTGTTAAAAAAAATTTAGAAATTTGAGGGGTCGAAGTTGAGAAAGACGATTTGAGCATGTTTTGAAAGGTGGATGTGCCGCCTTAAGAAATGTATTGCATTTAATGGGATTCATGTAGAGAAAATATAAAATTATAAATAACATTTTTCTCTGACCTTTTCAAACCAAATTAGGGAAATTTTATTAGTTCCTCCGTATGAAGGAGAAAGTAAGTTTATAATTCTTTTTCCACTCCATATTCGAAACGTAGAGCAAATTGGATTACTTCAAAATTCCAACCAACTCCCCCGCCCCTCCCTCACCCCATTTTCCTTCAAAAAACATTCACTAGAGTTTCTCAAATTTTATGATTTGACAGATTTTCATGTTTGGAGATTGAAAAAAAATGCAAATTCTCCTCATTTAAAAAGAAGAAACATTCATTAAATAAATGATTGAATATAAACGGAAATCTGCGAATAAAAATTTGTATAAACAGCTAGAATCAACTTGGGCCACAATAGGTCCACATAATGTATTGATCAAGACGAAAACAGTCAACAATAGAAATATGAAAACATTGACCACTTTTTTTTTTTAATTGATGCCCACTGTAAAATACATACACACCACTAGATATGTACAATGATGAGAATACAGTCTGTAGGTATTGTAGTTAGGCTGGGCGGAGAACACAAACTTGCCCGCTTATACGTACATACATACATATGTCAAGAAGAAAGACGGTCGGTCGTACATTCCAAAATGTTTACTCAGCAAACGCGGAGAATTCATTGCGTGAGACTTAAGAGCCTTTTTAGTTTTTTTTTTTTATTATTAGTTATTGTTGCCTTTCTTCTCTTTTTACTGAGAATAAAAATTGCGGCGTCGACAAGGCGCTACAAAAATTTCAATAGAGAAAAACAACAAATAAATAAATTGATTTAATAAAGATTCTCAAATTCTACATTCGTTTTTTAGTTGAATCAAATTTATTTATTATTTTTGAAATCAAATTAAAATTTATATATTCTTTTTTATTAATTTGTAGATTTTTCTTTACTCTGCACCCTTCACTTCACTACAGTTACAATTACATACATACATAGATAGATACATACAGAGATACAATTGAATTTCTTTCCCCTTCCCCTCGTCGTACGCAGTTGTAGGCAGGTGTTTCTTTACTTACCTGGGCGTGTGTAAGCGTGTGAGGAGCAGCGTTTTTAATGCTTGTTATTGTTGTTATTATTTTTATTGTTGTTGTTTTTATGGCATGCGACCACGAGATTAATGAGGGAAAACGAAATCATTTCTTTAATGAAAATTAGAAGGGAAAAAATGTGAAAAACCGGGAAATGAAGTACAAATTTATGCTGTAATTCATTTGAAGAATTAAAAGTCTAACCTAAAAGAACCAAAAAAAAGGAACCAATGATACAAATTTATGTATATATACATACATACTTATGGATGTATGTATAATGGGGAAAAGGCGATTGTTGAAGATATAGAATAATACTTTAAAATATTACAATATTTTGTTTATAAATTAAAAAACTTTTTTAGTATTGGACCCTTTGAAATTTCTAATTGATCAAGGCAACTGGTCAGAAGGAAGTAGGTAAAATTAATCGTGTGTTTACAAAAATTAATATGTAATTCTAATAGTAGACAAGTACTTTGTGCATACAGCAACATTCATTTATAACGACTTCGCTAAAAAACAAATATGAGTTTACAGCGTTCGATTTTCCTTAACTTTTTAAGCAAGACCATGATCTGAAATAAGCGAGGCCATAGATTTCAGAATCACTGGACGAAAATGATGCCAGATATAATGACAAATTTTTGACATTTTAAACGAAAATTATATTTCCAGAACTCGATTTCCTTGTTTATTCATTGGTTAACCATTAGTCTACAAATATTTATGCACTCAGAGAAAAACTCAATGAAAAGTTGCTGTATTGCTGATTTTTTAAATCACAATATCAGCGAATAAACTAAAATAATCTCATATAATGAAAGTAAAAGTACTACATAAATAAAAATTAAAACAATAACAAGAAGCACAAGAAATCGACTAATGATAATTAAGTATTTCTCAAGTGATCATAATTACAGAGACAGAGAGAGAATGAAAGAAGTAGAGCAAAAATAAAAAAAACAATGGTCAGTATTGCGTTCGCTTATTTAAATGTCAATAACCTCAGGTATTTCAGAACACATGCAGAATGCAATCACTCTAAATGCGATAAAATGATGATCATGCAAGAGGATATGATGCAGTCATCAGGTTAACGATCATTATTTGATTATGTATGTAAAATGTATTGATCATGTATTGTTTGTCAAGTTGATGTCACCTGACGATCAAATGATCAAATTAAAAATTTTGTTGCAATATGATTTATTTATAATAATTTATTATATGTATGTATGTATTATTTTGCGCTTGATTTCAAATGAATATTTATGTGCATGAGAGTGAATAAGTACAGACTGCCAAAAAAAAAAAAAAAAAAATACTTGCACATACATACAATATATAATAAATTCAGTTATTATCATTAGCAGTTTGGCCTGAATTATGTTTTGTTCTTTGTTATACCCTGCACCAAAGACATTAAGCTATATTCGTTTTACGTAGGCACAATGTTTTTTTTTTGGTAGATTAAAATAATCAATTGAAGATTTACTATTGGGAGTATGAATGTATAAACTCGTATTTTTTTTCGTAATTTGGACATTTATTGTGAAAAAGTGATTATAAATTTATTCTTTAAAGTATTGTCCATCGTTAGCCATTACCTTTTCCCATCTTTCTGTTAGCATACGGATTCTGTGTCGAAAGAAATCCACATCTTTTAAGGCTATCCACGAATCGACCCATTTTTTGAGTTCTTCGAAAGAACGGAAGTGCTGTTCAGCCAGGCCATGTGTCATCGATCAGAACAAGTGGTAATCAGAAGGAGCAATGTCTGGAGAATACGGCGGGTGGGGTAGCACTTCCCATTTCAGCGTTCCAAGTATGTTTTTACTTGCAAGGCTGAAGAATAACTTCGTCGTGTCTATTCTCATATTCTGGCCTCTTATCCTTTAATGCTCGGCTCAAACGCATCAATTGTAGTCGGTAGCGGTCGCCAGTGATCGTTTCATTCGGTTTCAACAGCTCATAATACACGACACCTTTCATATCCCACCAAATACACAGCATGTGCTTGGATCCATGGATGTTCGGCTTTGCCGTTGATGTTGATGCATGTCCGGGCAGTTCCCATGATTTTTTACGCTTTGGGTTGATGCAGAAAACCCTTTCTTTTCTGTCGTTCAATCAGCAGTTCACATGTGAAAAATCGTCGTTCGACGTTTCTCGGCTTCAATTCGTAAGGCACCCAATTTCCTTGCTTTTGATTCATTCCCAATGCTTTTAATCGTTTAGAAATGGTTGATTGATCAACTCCTAAAGATTCTGCAAGTTCTTGTTGCGTTTGACATGAATCTTGTTCGAGTAATGCCTTCAATTCTCCATCTTCGAACTTTTTCGGGCCCCCTGAACGTTCCCTGTGTCTTCAACATCAAAATCAACACTTTTGAAACGGGCATACCACACCTGACACATTCTAACGTCTATAGCACAGTCAGGATAAGCTTCAGTGAGTAAACGATGTGCTTCAGTTGCGTTTTTCTTTAAATGGAAGAAGCAAATTAAAACTTCCCGCAAATGTTGTTTTGTTGGCACGAAATTCGACATTTTCAGCTATAGTAAAACACTTTTGTAAAATTATGAAAATTATTTGACAAATCAATTCTTATAGTATTTTTGGCGCTCTTCGAGATAGAATAGCTGTCAATGTTAAAAAAATGGCGCGTATGATAGATATGAAGTTAGTCACAATTACGAGTTTATACATTCATACTCCCAATGCCAATTTCAATAAGAAATTAAAAAGTTCAGGATTTCGTCAACTTTTTGGAGAGTGAAGGTATCTAGCATTAAATCAAAGTTTGTTGAACTTCAGACGCTTTTTGATATTATTCAATATTTTTGCTTTTAGCAATAAGTTTACCTTCTATTGGATGAAGATTACTGATTTGGAGGTAATAAATTGGTTGAAGAATATTATTTAGTATTATTAGACAGGCCATAATGCACTGCGACCAGAGTTGATCTTTTGTGCAGCCCCTGTTTTTAATAAATTAAGACAACTCATGAATCTACGAATTAAGTTTGATTTAATGCCACATATCTCCGAAAGTCCTAGGAGTGGCAGCTGGGCATTAGCATATGACGTGTTCAGCTCTTTCCATGTCTTTATTGCATAGTCGATATGAATCGCATTACGATATACGCTTAAAGTGATACTTAAAAAAACAGTATCCTGTAAGGGTGCGAATTTTTATTCTGTTCAATTGGATTAACAAGTTTTTTTAGCCTGTCGTAGACCTTTAAGTCTAGTTCAATAGTCTTTGAGAGCTTTTGTTTTTCAATCCCTCATTATTTTTTGGGTGTGGTTTGATGACACATCAAGAAACGGTTCGAGAACTATGAAGGACCTCTTTTTCGCTGGGCTATCCGCCTCTTCAGTTTGTTTATTCCTGTTTGATAGGGTTGAAAGGAAGATTTTATTGTTTATGAGAATAGAGTTTTTAGAGCTGCTTGACTGTCCGAGAGATTGTAAATGTGGGTTTCGTTATTTGCCTACGAATGCCATACTGGGACGTAGATCTAAATTACCTGAACCTCTGCATTAAGTTTGGAAGGAATTTTTCCCATCGTAAAGCTATCTGAAATCTTGGTCCATAGATTCCAGTAATGCTATTTTCAATTTTTGACCGCCCAGTATACCAAATTTATGCGCCGGGTCTAATTGCGAATTTTGTTTTTCCATATCTGACAGTCACTAGTAACCGCTTCAAATTTTACATATGCATGTATTTTACTCATAGAGTCAGTGAATTTCAGGAAAAGACTATCGTGAAATATGCTTAACACTGATAGGTGTCTTGTAAGATAACCACTTTTTAGAAGGTTTACATTAGGCATTCTAAGGACACTTAAATTAGTTTCACCTTTAACTGTTTACTGTATGAAGAATGTGAAAGATCCAGCTCGAGAAAATTAGAGAATACCATGCAGATAGCATTCTTTTTTGTAATTCTTAACTTCTAGTGGTAGATGGGACTGCAGAAAAATTCTAGGCATAATATTAGTTTAAAAAAGGAGCGTACAATCGGTCGCTTACAAATTAAGATAATCTTTTTAACATTACATTACAAAGTCTTGGAGAAAAACTTACGGGTTTTAAATATATATTTCTCGGGATATTCATGAACCTAAGGAGCTTATTCTCGCAACCCCCTTAGATCTACTAATGTTAGTGGGTGAATATTCCTTTCATGAATATCTGGAATGGATTTTTCCATCAAATGTTTTTGAATATTAGGAATGTCTTGGCTAATAACGTTTTGATTTTCCTCAATGCTGAATCGTACTTTAAAAAATGGGATTTAGATCCATTAGACTTTGAACTGTGCCGTGATTACCATTGAGCTTAGTTTCAAACCTAAAATATAATTTTATATAGAATAAAATGTTGACCTATTTTCGAAGATGGCACACTACAAATATAATATAGTACGTTTCAATTAATTCAATTTCAATCATAGCAGTGATCTCCAACGCATCCAAAAGGAGGCGAGGAAGTCGGGGTTCTTTCATCCAAACACCAGTGCTTTCAAAGAAATGAAACTTGATATGAAGATCAAGTACGTGTTCTTTAAAAAATAACAGGTTCAATGCCATCGTAAAAATTATTTCAATTTGTTCAGACACTAGTGAATTTCCCCTACCACTTTGAATCCACTAGTGGGTGTGACATTAAACCTTTGAACCTTCGAATTTTAATTAGTCTTCATAAAAACCTTTTATACTGAAATGATGGTTGCTTAAGACTTCCACAATCATTATACCAAATTCCATGCTTCTGTATTGATTTGTTTGTTCTTTTTTAAGGGTTCAAAAACATAGCTATGGAGTTGTAGACAACTATAGGATAGTCCGCTTCCACCAATTTTTTGATTTTCATAATTTATCCCCTTTTCTTTAAAAAAAAAAAAATTGTACAAAAGATTTTACTAAAAATTCTTGCATTTAGGTTTTTGGCTGGACAAGACAAAAACTAAAAAAATTAAATTTGTCTCTTCTGCACTCGTCACATAATGTGATAACATACTTTACGCATTGTTGTTTACTTCATTATAAAAGTTTTCGTTATGTTCCAAAAAGGGCAACTATGGATTTTTAAAATTTTTGATTTTCAATTTTCTATGCAGTTTATTCGGTTTTTGCACGTTTGCATCGTTGATATAATTTTACAATTTCAATTAGGGAAGAATTTAAACTATAAAATAAAATAAACTATGCAATAAAACAATATAATAAATAAAAACAATCTTTAACATCTTCCACTATTCCATTAATATGTAAGTACAGGGTGACAATTGTAAAGTGACGCAAGTTTAATACTCTGCAGCAACCTTTGCCATTTACCGTTACTTTAATTTAAAAAGCAAATTCATTCATCATTGGCTTTGCTTTTAATTTCATTTGAATTTTTGTTATTACATTTTGAAATTTCCATAAAAATGGACAAGGAAAATATTCGTCGTGAAATTATGAAATTTCATTTGGCAAATTATAGTAGCCGTCAAATTGCAAAGGCTTTAAATTTGTCAAGTCGTACGGTAGACCGAGCTATTATTCGATATAATGAAACTGGGGGTTTTGGAGATAGAGACCGGGGAAAATTTTCAACAGTTGCCACTACTGGTTTAACAGAAAAAATTCGTAAACGAATCAAGCGAAATCCAAGGCGCTCAATGAGGAAAATCGCTAAGGAAGTGGGAGTAAACCGTGAAACAGTGCGAATCATTGCAAAGTCAAAGCTTAATCTTAAGCCGTACAAGTTCCGAAAAGCTCAAGATCTGACACAAAAAAAGAAAGATTTGCGACTGCAAAGATGCAAGGCGTTGCTACGCTCCTCCGTGTTAAAAAATGTTGAAAATATCTTGTTTACAGATGAAAAAATTTTCACGGTTGAACAACATTTCAATGCGCAAAATGACCGAATGTGGCTAACATCATCATCGCAACAAAATAGGACTGTTGGCCGAGTTCAAAAGCCAGCTTCCGTTATGGTATGGGCTAGAGTTTCCGCTAATGTCAGAACCCCTCTAATATTCGCTGAAGAGGGTGTTAAAATTGACCAGGTTGTTTATCGGAGCATTTTAAATGAACATGTTCTTCCCTGGGCCCAAGATACATTTGGAAATGAAAACTGGACTTTCCAGAAAGATTCTGCACCTTTCCACATGGCAAAATTAACGCAAACATGCATTTCTGGATTCATAACATCTCAAGAATGGCCACCATACTCCCCAGACTTGAATCCAATGGACTACTGTATTTGGAGTATTTTAGAGAGTAAGGCTTGAGCATCTCAACACCACAGTCTGGAGTCGCTGACAAATTCATTAGAGAAAGCCTGGACTGAAATTGATCAGGAAGTCCTGCGGCGAACAGTCCTACGATTTCCGGATCGATTGAAGGCATGTGTGCAGGCTAAAGGAGGTTATATTGAATGAGGTGGGGTTCAAATGAATGCTTATATATTCAGCAATGTTAGCACTTAATTGTACTTAATGGAAGTAAGTCCTTTTGAAAAAAAAAACCGCTGAAATGTGTGCGTCACTTTACGATTGTCACCCTGTATATTCCACAACCGTTTTTCATATAGAAATTATATGTTGCATACTTTTAGGGTTAAAGTAAAATATGTAATAAAAATCACACATGCTATGATACCTCACACGACACCGACGTGACATTTGATTTTAATTTCCATCAATTCACTCCACTCATTTTCCCTCAGCCCTCACATCAAAAAATGACTTATGCAAGAAATTTCAAATGTTCGGCAATCAGCAAACGTGAAGAATATCTAACAGAACCGAATACATATAGCGTTAATAGAAAAATTCATTAAGCACCTTCTTTATACCACATAAAAGAGAATGTTGAATAAACGCAACATCGGGTATAAAAGAGCTAAACAGCATTGCATTTCCAAATCAAACGTGCTTGCTGCCATAGTGGAAAGTTTACTCGGTTGTGTTCGATTTCCTCTTGAGGCAATAAACCGGGACTCAATTCAGATAAGCTGGCATACTCCATTTTTCAACCTGAGCTTTATACCGTCTACTGCAGTCTAAGGCGATCCGTTTGGTGTTTTCCTGTTCCTTCACTAACAAAACTTATTATCTTATTAAAGTAAAATATTAGGGGAAGTCGTTCGAATTTCAGTCTTAGATCCCGCACATATAAAATAGCAATGGGCGGTAGGGCACATATAAAATAACATTGACCGGCTCGTAATTATTTTAATTATACATATTTATGTTCTTTAGTTTTTTTCTCGTTTTACTTTTAGTTTTGTTATACATAGGTATTGTCTTTTTTTTTTTTTGTTTTGATATGGAAGTTCCAAATTTGAAAAAAGGTTTCAAGTTTCCTTGAATTTCATGAGTTTCAATGAATCGTCGTGCTGAATTTAATGTGAATAATGCTGAGTTGAGCGATAAAATTTTTGAAAAAAATAATATATAGAAAAAAATCGAAATATATTTTTAAAATTCGCCATACGAATTATTGACAAATCTTCTCCATAAAATGTTGAACACAAGTGTGATTTTGGTTTTGGCCATGTGTTTGATGAAATGATGCCAACAAAATAAATTACAATAAAAACAGCAGCAACATCAACAACAACAACAGTAAATATAAAAATGAAAACAAAACGACAACATAAACAAATTAATAATAACAGTTTTAAAATGCAAAGCACGATTTTCACGAGAAAACTTTACAATGATTTGTTTGTTTATTTTAGTTTTTTTTTTTTTTTTTAGTAAATAGTTTTTTTGTTTTTATTGATAAACCTCAAAAGCTTGTAATTTATTTGCCCATTAAGTATCTTCAATAAATGTAATGCAAATTATTGGTTAAAACTTAACCACAATGTCATAAATGCTGCATATTTCTGCGCATATATACTGAACAAACTATGCTCGTTCATCTGTCCGATCTGTCAGTCTGTTGCTTGGTTATTCCACGCAATTTGTCACATTAATCAGCTGCTGTTGTTAATGTTGTTGTTCTTCTTTCTGTTGCTGCTGTTTATTCCCAACACATGTTGCATCTGAATTACAAAAAAAACAAAAAAAAAAGTAAAACGATGTGTTTATACGATTTTTGCCCCCCTCCTTTTAAGCTAATGAACTCAAAACCGCAATTGAAAAAAAATTCATATGCAAATCACATTTTTTTTCTCAGCTTCTTAATTTTAATCTTTCTTAAAAAATCCTACCACAAATGATATTTTTCTGGCTTTCATGTTGCATTATTAGTAAAGGTAACAAGATTTTGCACACACACTCACACACACACACACACCGCAAGATGCTGCATGTGCTTCCCACTTAAAGAGCAACTTATAATAATGTCACTTATTAAGCAGATGCCATTTGTTGCATTCTGTTTTCTTCTCCTGGCTTTAGTGTATTGGGGGGATCAGATGCTACATGAATGCATTTACACACATTCGTACATATAATTCAATATTTAAAGTGCAATTGTATAATGTTAATAATGAGATCTTTTTGTTCTTATGAAACAGTTCCAAGTTGGCAGCGCTGCCGTTGTTAACAGGTGTGCTTCTTCCCAAGTTTATATAGAAAGATACGTGTACTTAAAATATTTAATTTGAATATGTTTAAGGCAAAAAATATATGTAAGTAAGTATACAATAAAAAGGGGGGGATTCGACTTATATATGGGAGACTTCAGATCTATCCAGAGGTGGTGGAAGGGAAGATTTGAAGAGTCTTTTCAACGATTATAATGGCAGAGGTAATTGTTGGGAAGGAAGAGGCCAGAGTTATATACTAGAATATTTTGTAGTAATCTTTGTTGTAATTGTACTTTTTTCCAGAATATTAATCGAAATGATTGTGATTTTTGATATTATTATAAATGATATTTAATTGATTGTTAAAAGTTGGTTTAAAATTTTTCAATACTTTGCTTATACTTAATCATATTTTGGACTTTGAATTTTAGATTGTCTTGATTGTCTTTAATTCCGATCCAAATTAAATCCTCTGATACCAAAGCCTAGCTTCAGAACTCCTTCATTGCAATAGCCTCTTAACATTTCGATCTTTCGATGAATTTTGGTGATTTAAATGAATACAAAGTTAAAAAATATTCAATTTATATCTCAAACTTTCTTATAAATTTGTTTTGAGCCCTTAATTCTAATCACCAAAGTTTTTTGAATTTCAAACAAAATTTAAGTTTGTACGTTTAGTTTTTTATTGAATTGTGAGAAAAAAGTTTTTTTGTTTATTTAAAAAAATCGACGAAAAATTGGAGTTTTCTCGACATTTTAGTTGAAAACACAATTTGAATGTATGTTTTTTGTATTATTGTGTTTAGCAAATTTATTTGCCATAATAATAGCTACAACTTTGCCGAAGGCAGTAAAGTGATATTCTAGATAGTAAAGCGATATTCGGAAGGGTAAATATCTGAGCTCTTTAGCTACGAACCCGACTAAAATCAGCAAAATTCAAAGACGGTTTTCTCCTAAACTAGAACCAATCCAGCCAAAGAGCCGATGGATCTGAACTTAGTATACCCATACGAAAGTTACTTCTTAGGTGCCCCGTTTTTCTTTATTTTTGAATTCCAATTTCAATTACAGTGCAATTATATATGAGAAATTAAAATAAAAATCAGTTTTAATTTATAACATTGAATAATAGAAACAAAAATCATAATTTTTATTCTTTGAAAAATAAAAAATAAAAAACCAATATCAGCTTGAAGAAATTACTCTTTGTTAAATTTAACAATATAAGGAGTCATGTTCGGATCCCGCGTAACAACTATAATAGCTAAAAAGTACTTGACCTAACAATTGAAACACTTTATAGGATTTTGCCAAAAGTCTTGTTTGAGCGTTCGTTGATGATGGTTGGTTTTTGGTGCGTTTTCTGCCGGTTTGGGATATAACCGTACATTTCTCGATGTTTACTCATATCTCTTCTTCTAAGGCCGTATTTAGGAAGGAGGTTTTGGGGGTTCCACTCCATATTATTAGCAAAACCCATGCATTTTTAGGAGGCAATCTTAAAATATAATTAATGTTTTAACCCATTATTGCTCAGAGCACCACGACTAGAAAGATCTCTTTCAATGCTGTGACTTCACGAATTTAGGGAATATAATCCAACCTCATCCGGGTTCCTTATTATTGATAATGGTCCAAATTCCCAATAATGATAATTTGAAAAAAATGAGCCTCTACTATTTTTGGTAATTTTTTTGAGGTTGGGTACATCATCAGTAGTGGGAATTCAATGAGTTAACGAAATTATGTCCGTCGCGATAAAAAAAATGCATTAAAAAATTAAAAAATTTAATTTGATTATTCAGTGAAGTTTTTGTCGCTTTTGGCTATATTTTTAAGGTTAAGATTCAAAAAAAAATCGGAAAATTTTTCCTAAAGTTTTAAGACATTTATCTACTTTTGTCCTTAGTCTGATAGGGTCCATCAAATGTATCATCGATTTAATTTATTGTATTTAAAAATTAGTTTGATAAAAATTATTTATGAATACATCGAATGAAAAACCCCCCCGAAAAAAATTTCTGGCTACGGCCCTGTCTCCTTCTAATGGATCAAAATAGTAAATTTATTCAAAAAAATTCCAAAAACTAGTAGAGTAGAAGTAGAAATCGGATGTAGATACGTGTGAGAAAAAAAATTTTTATTTTTGAATACAAATTATGGTCCTAGAACATGACAGTTTAAGACT
Source organism: Toxonevra muliebris (assembly GCA_963691655.1). NCBI lineage: Eukaryota > Metazoa > Arthropoda > Insecta > Diptera > Pallopteridae > Toxonevra > Toxonevra muliebris. Next base: position 114,213,335 of record OY829326.1, on the reverse strand, counting down.
ATTTTTAAGATATTTAATGAAAAACGAGGAAAAAACGATTTTCAACGTTTTTTACTAAAAAAAATTAATATTTTTTGTTGTACTTTTTTTTTTAAATACATTGAAAATCGTTTTTCCCACTTTCTGAGATTATTTCAATTCATTTTAAGTATATAGAAAACTACTTACTTATCCATTGGCCTTACCAGCCTAAAGTATCTGTTTATCATTTAAATAAGAAAGTTATAAATATTTGAAACAGTAAACGCTCCTTTGTCCCATAGTGCGCTGCCAAACTTTTCACAAAAAATCTGCTGGCAGATTTCATCCGAATTCAACGTGTATAAATAAACAGCATTATCCCAATTTTCTAGTAACTTTTACTAGTTTCTTTTATATTCTTCCAAGATGAGGGCGAATAAGTATGCAAACAAACATGAGTTTAAATTCTCAAAGAGTGTTGCCTTAAGTGATAGAGAGATTTACTTTTAAATTCGGATGTAAAAAAATCAAAGGAAACCGTTCAAAAATCCTTGAGCACAAAAAAACTAGGTAAATGAAAATGCTTGATATGAGTGATGTACAAAAACCAAGTGAATTACACGTTAAAAGATTCTAGGTTAAATTTTAGGCTTTTAATTTAATTCTTGATTGAAGGCTAACCATTTAAAGATTGAAAAGTAAACATTTGCGATTTATATTTTTGATTTTAAGGACTGTTTTTTAAAATAATTTTTAAAAAATTTTAGGAAATATTAGGGCGCTCACTTTTACAAGATTTTTCACGTTTTCGATTGTTAAAAATATTAACCCAGTAGTGACTAGCGGTGCCATTCCTGAGCCAGGTTCAAAAACAATTTTTTCTCAAGTTACTTTCTTGATCTGTCTATTTTGGTTCCCGCTCGCTCTTAATGTGTTAACGGAAACTTTATGATCTTAACTACCACAGAAGGAAACTTTAAAAAAAAAAAAACTATACCCTATAGCAGGGCCGTAGCCAGGATTTTTTTTCGGGGGGAAGGGGGGTTTTCATTCGAAGAAAATTGACATTGACTTGCCATTACTGATGATGAGTCCGACCTCAAAACAATTATCAAAAATACAATACTAAAAATAGTCAGAGGCCCATTTTTTTCAAATGTTTACACTGTGCAACAAATTTTTTAACGGAGAATCGGCTAACACAAGTCGATAGTACTGGTGTACAGTAACAAAACCCTAAAAGGGTTTTGCAAAGTTAGCTCGCTTTTAAAAGTCATAGGCATTCAAAGTTTGCCTTTTGCAGCTTATTTTTTAAAATGAAGCGCTCACTTTTTACTACTTTCTTCAGCGAAAAAAGAACAAAAACAAATTTAACATTATAGAGTTTTCCATATTAAGAAGTTTAAACTATCCATTACATGGCTTTTGCAAAAAATAAGCAATAAATGTATAGAACTTAATAATGTTTGGATTTTAACATTTTTTTTTATTATAAACAGAAAATAGAACTGAAAAATACACTAAAACACCTCAACTTTGAAAGGCTTTAACATTTAAAAGCGAGCTAACTTTTTAAAATCCTCTTAGGGTTTTATTACTGTGGACCAGTACTACCGACCTGTGTTGGTCGCTTCTCCGTTAGATTCCATGACCCTAAAATTGTTGCACAGTGTTATCAGTCGGAATTCGGGCCATGATAAGGAATCCGGATGAGGTTGGCTTATATTCCCGAAATTAGTGCAGTTACTGCATTGAAAGAGGTCTTCCGGGTCGGGGTGCTCTGAGCAATAATGAGTTAAAGAATTGATTGCATTTTAAGATTGTTTCCTAGAACTTTGGAGCTGATCCACTACTACTGACCTACATGGGCTTTGCGAATAAAACGGTTCCTAGTGTTTGTGAATGAATTTTTTATACTGAACACGAATCTGAGTTCAAAAATTTCTCATCACACCACGTTTTTGAAAAAATGGGATGGAAAACCCTAAAATAGAATTTTTGGCCATTTTTAAAAATTGGAGAGCTTAACACTGGCGTGCTACAAACTTCGAAATCCAGAAATTATAGGCTGAATCATGCCCTTCCAAATGAGCCCTAAACCCGAAACTGCAAATCAAAAACAGTTACTGAGCTAGAAAAACTATAAATGCAAAATTGCTCAGCATCACCTTCTCTTTTTGTATCCAAAGTCAAACCTCATGTCAAAGAAAACAAATCGGATCTGGTCGCATAGTGTAACTAAGATTTCAAGTTTATTTTTTTATATTTGACTTTTTAGAAAGAAACCGATGGAAGTAAAAAATATTTTAAAACTGTTCAATAGATTTTATTTTGACTTTTTTTTCATCCACTGGCAATTAATATCAAAAAATAGAAGAAAGTTTCCACATTTCGGGGGGGGGGGGGGGTCAGAACCCCCAAAACCTCCCCCCTAAATACGTCCTTGCCCTATAGTGTAAAAAAGAAATTCACTTGAAATTGAGATTTACTTAAATATAAATATAAAGTAAAAAAAGTAATTTCTTAAATAAATAAGAAATAAATTAGCTTATTGCAAAGAAATAAATTTAAAAAAATATATGTATTTACTTCAGTGAATGGAACGTTTTAAATTAAAAAAAAAATCGGTAATTTTTTTTTATACAAGTACATAGATTTAGAGTTAGTACGTATAGAAAATTGTAGTAAACATATCTAGGGGATTCCTGAAATTACTAAAGTCATGAAAGTTTTTACACAATTTCTAAGAAACCTTGTTCACGTTTTAGAACTTTCAGATTTTGTTCATGTTTTAGAATAGTCAATGGAAGAAAAATATTGTTCACATTAGTGAATGTTTATGTTTATGAATGTTCACGTTATAGAACGTTGACTATATAATAATTAACTTTTATGCTTTCCAAGACCCTTCACAGTTTTTTTTCATATATTTTATTCTGCTATCCAATTAATAATTTTTTTTATATTTTTGTTATCGGACTCTCATTTTCTATATCAAAATGTGTCTTTTTGTTATCAAAAAGTAGATTTTCTAAAAGTTTTTTTATTATCATTACATTCAGTTAGCTTAGCATAGAAAAATGCCGTGGTTATTAAGGGATTTCGTTGTGCTGATAGTTTTTATAATATATGTTTTATAATTAAACTTATTTGAGTAATTTATAGCAATATAATTGCAATGACTTCGAAAATATTCTTCTCTTTGGGAGTAAAAACTTGATTTGTCACCAAATATGATACGATAGCCAGATCTGTGTGAATTCAATTGCATTACAATTATATTCCTAATTTCAAGGAATCTAAAATTTTATTTACCAGTTACGATTTCTTGTAATGAAAGTATAAGTCTCTGTGACAAAATTTGAAATCATTGATATCATTTTTCATTTTTATTTTATCTCTTTCCAGATGTTCTATTCTGATAATTGAAATTTTTAATTTTTGCATAGAAACCTTCAAAACATTCAAACACTACATCAAGTACAATGACATAGAGTTCAACTCCCTCAAATCTTAAATTTTATTATTAAATCTATTTTGTTTTTCGCAATTTCTCTTTTGATTAATAAAATATGATAATCAAAATACATATCAAAATCGCTTAAGTTCATTGTCTAAAATTTTTGGAGATTTTTGGCTATGATTTCTCAAGCACACAAATACTTTTGAAAAAATAAGTTAAAATATAAAGTCGAAAAAAGTATGTAAATATGAAGATGAAGATTTTTTTCAAAATTGCTTAAGTCCACGTATGCGTTAAAATCAAATTTGACTGAGTCCTTCTAAACCAACTGCATCACATCATTTGATTAATATTTCTGCAAAGCCTTGACAGTTTTCCGTAATTATAAAAATGTTGTTTTGCGAAGTTTTATCAAAATCACCTGAGTCCAAAACCTTTTTCTTTACTTAAATAAAAACTGTCTTGGTTAGGTTAGGTTAAGTGGCTGACCAAGGTCACACTCAGGCCAAAATAAAAACAGGTTTATTTTAAATTAAGTTTTGATTTTCATTGGCTTTTCTACACATTTTGTAATAGAAAAAAATACAATCTGAATTTCCCGAAATTATTTTAAGATGGACTTGGGCGGTTTTGTTATGTATCGACTCATATGTAAAATGTTTTTTAAATGAAGATAATAGAATTGTGTAGGTACTTACAAAATATACAACTCTCTTGAGGAATTGAGCAATTAGATTGTTGTTATTGTTTTATAACAGCGAGTTCAATTAACATTTAATAAAATTGTAACCATAAATAAGAATTTCGTAATTTCCACATGAATGACAATCGAAGGTGATGAAACGAAACACAACAATAAAATCCCAGAAAAGCACCTTTTCAGAAGAATTTCCAATGATTAGATAAGAAACGAATTAAGCTGCGCGCAGAGAAAAGAAGAGCAGCAGTCAATAATATCGAAAATACATGCACAAACCGAAAGTAAAATAAATGTGTACAAGAAAATCGATTCACAAACACAAACGAAATAATTGACCAACACACGCGCAATGTTAAAACAAAAAGAAGAAAAAACGCGGTCAAATGCCAGAATTGATAATTGAGTAGCCGCCGACAGATACAGATACAATTTAGTCGCAGATACGAAAAGCAGCACAACAATACCGCACTCGCGAAACCAAAGCGAACGGAGGCAGTTATAGAAATGTTCACTCGATTTTTGTAAAAATTTTCATAATTTAAATTAAAGCAGAATTTTAAAACTGCTATTTAGTACTCGTTGTTAATTAAAGAAAAAGAAGATGACGGAGATGCGACAGATTTGTGCGTGCGTGCGTGCGTTCGAGCTTGCTTGCGTTCGTTGCAACGTTTGCTACCGCTATGTTGTTACGCTATCTTTCAAATAGCAACAACAAATTAGATACTACTCATATTCGCATTTCGAATTCGCACTCACGAGATATTCGTACATTTAGCTACTTCACGATGGCATAACACCGCCATGCGAAATCACCTACGTTCGCTACGTGCGCTCATCACATATCGCTGCCTCACAATTTTACTTTAAACTTTTCGTCTAATTCATTTTTTTTTTTTTTTTGGTAAATTTTTCAACTAAATTTAATACGCAAATTTTATTTGTTTGTATTTTTGCAAAAACAAAAACAATGCGCAAACTAACCCCCAAAGTTTTTGCTAGTATCTGCAAAATTTTTCATACTGTCGGTATTTGTGGATAACGCACACAACGTGAGCCCATGCTCACCTTAAAATATTTTAGCATTCGCTTGGTCTCTCTCTCCCAGTGAGTGCAACTTGGCGCTTTTTGTTATCTACTCAATTGTGCTCAATTTTTTTTTGGTTACCTTCGATTTATATTATTTTAAAATTAATTTTTTTCTTTTTGTTGTTTTTTAGGTATTTTATTGCCTGCGAGGTTAAATTTTTGTTTGTTTATTAATAAGTTAAAAAATCTTTGTGTAGAACGATGGATGGATTAATAAATATACTAAGAATATTCAAAAGTTTCATTTAAAATATGAAATCGCCATTGTGTGTTAGTTTCGCTCTAGAAATACTGGTTATTGATACTGAAATACTGGTTATTAATATTGTCTAAGTATATTATGAGTCAGTTATTTTAGTATCAGGTGCACAAATCAGTAGGTTTAAAAGATTTCTTCAAAGATTTCGTACACGACTTTAGTTTCTGCATGTAGAATGAGTAACAAAATTTATTTGATTCGTTAAAAATTATCTTGGTAAAATTGGTTGAAAATAGCCACCAACAGAACCAATTTGAATATGTGAAATTATGTTATTAAATAAATCTTGAAAAGGTAGAATATATTGACAGGTTTGGACAACAATTTTTGTAGAAAACTACAACTTCCGAATTGTGAGGTTTTGGATTTGACTTTGCAATAGCAAAAGCATAGGTATACAACCCTATTTTAAATATTCCCGAAATGAAATCCCTGGAAAATTCGTTTGTTTTCCTCGTATTCCTATAGGAAAAGAAGGATCAGGAACAAATTTACCTATTAATATCATTTCGGCATTATCTAGAATAGGGCTGACAATATTTATGAGATTTTTTACAGGGTATTGGATACTGATGAGTCTTATTTTATTACCTAACATAGCCGTTAACTCGATCATTAAGAGATTGGGTTCAAAATTAAACACGTCGCTGAGTGAAAATGTATACATTTTATTTTTAACAGATTATTACTTCACGCTTCAGCTTCACATTCTGTTCCTCACTTTAAGGTTGAAGGGAATGATAGAGAATAACAATTTTACATTAAAATTAATTCCATGTATGCAGTTGTGTTCATAATAATAACAGTGTGAAGGCAGAGAGACGCTAAGGATTAGATGACCCCACAAACACGTTGATGTGTCACTAGAATACAAAAAAATGTATACGTAGTATAAGTATTAATAATTGAGCAGAATATATACAATTTTTCAGGAAAAAGTTCCAATTCACTTTCACCGGGATAGTATATCTCAAGCAATGCTATTTTTATAAAAATTGAATAAAATTGAAATTTTAAAAAATCTTTTTGGGTTGTAGAAGATTTTTATTTTTGTAATGTTTGTATAAATTTAAAACAGAAAGTTTTTATGTTTCGGATACCTAAGGCTTCGGGTTGTAATTTTCAGATAAAATTTATTTCAATATATTGGTAAAAAGAAATTATTTTCCAAGTTTCCCGCTTGATTGTAATGGCCACAGTAGCGTGTCCAGAGGAGGTTGAAGCTCCTATTTTTAATTTTAGAAAGCTTGATGATGGTCTAGTTTTTGGATTGAATTTTGTACTGAATTTTTATCTGATATTGGTTTAACTTTTCTGTTTTTATCCGTTTTTGATCTGAATTCTGGTTTGTTTGTATGCCAGAATTTTGTTTTAATTTAGGCCTGAATTTTAATCTGGATTTGGTTTGAGTTTTAATCCATGTTTGGTATTAATTTTGATTTGTTTTCCAGCGTTTGATCTGATTTCTATTTTAAATTTTGGTATTTGTCTTTTTGGCCTCAGTTTTAATCTCACACTTAGTTTGAGTTGTGGTCAATATTTTCGTCTGAATTGGCTTGATTTTGATACTATTTTGGTCTGAATTTCGGTCCGACATCGGTCTGGATTTTGTTTTAAAATTTGGTCTGAATTCGGCTGGAATTTTGGTCTAGTTTTTCTTTAAGATTTTTTTTTTTTTATGTAAATATTTATCAGATATTCTCATTAGTTTTTGGTTTCCTTTTGGCCTAAAGTTTTGTCTAACTTTTGGTCTGAGTTGTGGTCTAAATTTTTTTTTTTTGAATTTTGAAATAAATTTTGAAATAAATTTTAAAACTGATTTTCAAATTCAATTCAAACCGAATGAATTTTGGGTTTTTAGCCTAAGTTTTGACCTGAATTTGATCTCATTTTGGTAGATTTTTGTTTTAAATTTGGTTCGATTCGTGGTGTGAACATTGTATTTTTTTTAACCGGTTGTTGTCCGGTACCCGAAAACGTGTACAGATCTTGTTGAAATGTAAAATGTATTGGTTTTTGGTCAAATTAAGATATATTTACATTTCATGTACGAAGAACGTATTTATTTTTCATAAAAATGAAGTGTTTGATTATGGAGTTGTGAGATCGTAAACTCACCACCAGGCCGATATTAATAGTGATATCGATGCTAAGAGTGATATGAATATATATTTTAAAAATTCGTTTAAAGTACTATCTAAATCAATGGTTATCTTAATTTAATTTTTTTTTTGGATTTTCGTTTCGACCAAAAATCACTGATGTTTCATCAAAATTTTTTCTCAAAGGAAATTAAAATTTCCTTCAAATTGTTTTCTCAAAATGGATCATTTAACAATATAAATCGATCAAAAAAGTCATAATCAAGATTTTGATCTGAATTTGGTCTCATTTTGATCTACATAGATTTTTGATATGAATTTGGTTCTTTTCATGGTTTGAACTTTGATCTGAAAAAAGTATTTGAATTTTAGTTTGAAATTTGGTCGAAATTTCCGCCTAAATTTCTATCCGATTTTAGTTTGAATTTTGGTCTCAGTTTTGTTCCAGTTATCTTTTAATTTTTAACCTGTATTTGATAAAATGTTTGCTCTAGTTTTTGGTCTAGGTCTGTGTTTTGGTCGATAGTGAGTCTGATTATTATCTTTTAATTTAGTAAAATCAGCCCCCCTTCCCCCCTGCCTAGAACCGCCACTGAATGGCCATGCTATTATTATGAACACAAATTTTAGAGTTACAGTGACTCTAAAAACTATTCCCGTGAAGGAACATTTTTGAGATACGATAAATATTTAAAAAACGACAAATCGAAAAGTAACAGCAACAGTAACAGTTTCTACTCAAGAAAAAAAACAATTTTTGAAATCAGACAACATTTTCGATTCTAAAATGGTATCGATAATCCTAAAATTTGGACCATAAATTCCGATTTTTTTGAAGTTTTTCACCCAACCTTTTTTTTTTCAATTTTCACAGCTCTGTTACGGTACCTTACAAGTAAAAACATTATAAAAAAGAATTTTTTAAAGTTTTGCACACCAATAAAAATTATTTGATTTGACTTACGTGTAAGTTACTAAACTCTTAAACACTTCAGTGTAAAAATATTCGTGGTTTTCTAAACTCATTCTGTAAAATGTCGCAGCTGTTAGTTTTTCTCCTTGTTTTTCAATTCTGTGGAACTGAAAATTACTGCGATTTGGGTTTTTTCCAAGTACCAGTATTATTAGTTGTCCTAATACTATGGACCATGGAACTGGCACTTAACAGCTATACTTTAATTTAGCTCTAAACAAATATGTAGCAAATTTTTTGTGAAATTTTAAAAAACTTGTGGGATAAGCATCTTCCGTATATATACATATTTAAACAATTCGAAAATATCTACTGCTGAAGCCCAGGAGTTTTAAAATTCAAGTACTAACAACATTCGCCGTACTTTCTTTCTTCAATGGTTGGCCTTGCTGCAAACGGTCTTACATTTACTTTTCAGGTATGATTTTACTCATAGACGGGGCTGCCAGACATATTGATGATTTTTTATTTAAAGAACTGTTTTTTTTTTTGTAATTCAAATTGTATTTCAAATATTACTTTTGGCTCATCCTAATGAAAATAATGTTTCACTTTCAAATACAAATTAATGGAACAATACCAGGGCTGGGAAATTTCGAGTTTTTTCGAAATTTTTACGTGTTTTACGTACTTATGAACCGCATGCATACAGAGGAAATCGCTTTCTACCTGTGTATAAGGATAAAGTTGATATATTTCTAATCGATAAATTCAGTTTCGTTTATTTAGAATCTGTCGGAGAATATTTGTATAAGGAAAAGTCTTTAACCAACGAGAACATTTTGGTAATTTGAAAATACTTAACATCCTGTTTTTTTTTGTAGGACGTTTGATATTGAATTGATTATTCGTATACAACGATCGCTGGAATCGATTAACTTCATATCAATCAAAAACAAAAAATCGATGTGTTGTAAAAAATTTAAGTAAAAAGTTTTTCAATAATTATTTACTTTGTATTTATTATTAAATTTTGTTTCTACAAATGCATTTATAATTTATATTGTAAAAAGCTTAAATTTAAAACCAAAATTATTTTTTGGACGCGTATAATACGGTAGATTGTATGATATATAGCAAATTACCTTTTATACCTTCTGAACAATAACTGAAATGAAATAACCAATGCCCTTCTTTACAAATCTGGCAACTCTATCTATCAGCAAAGACTGAGTCTGAAACGTGAAGAGATAGTGAAATTGCCAAATATTCGTTTCCCATGTAAATCAAACTTTCTTAATTGAAAACATTTTTCAGTTAAGGAAATTGCACGTCATAAATATCTCGGTCGTTTTAGGATAACTCAGCGTGTTAAGTTTTAGCACAAATTTCTTGAAAATCGTCACGGTATCAGAGCAAGAGACAAAAGATTTTCGTGTTCCAACCCATCGAAGTATTTCATTTATTATTTAGTTTACGATGGCACAGCGTGATAAGGTTCATTGGAAATCAGCATTTGGAGGTAGGTCCATTTGATGAGAAAGAAAAATCCTTTTTGCGTTACACATAAACCAATTGCATACACATAAACCAATTGTATGTGTTCGTGCATATCTACCAATCTACCTGTATTTTTATGAAGAAAACTGCTTATCTAAATAGTTCAAGGGGAAAATATTTACCATAAATGGATAATTTAATGTTAATGCTTATGTTTTCACTTCAATGGAGGATGAGGAGAAATCAGCAAATAGAAGAACTAGAGAATAGAACAAAATAAAATGCTCTAAAAGCCAAAGAGAAAAACCAAAACTAATACATATATACATATGCATGTACTTTTTCATATCTAAGCATAAAAACCAATTCAAGATGATGGATTTGTCTCAAAAAGTACTACCCGCAGCACTAGCAATAGCAAAAACAGAAAAAGCTGACGAACGCATACATATATTTCTGTGCATATACATATGTGCTGAGAGGCGAAAAATAAACACGCTCGTATAATAAACGTAAAAGATTCACACATACTAATATAAGAGCTCTCATAGATACTTTACATAGATACAAAAAACTTACGCTCTCAATTTGTGTACATGCATGTGCTCACACGCTCTTTTTTCATTCACTCTCTCTCCCTCAGTTCAGTATAAATCTGAGCGCATCGTATACGCAGCAAAACAAACAACAAACTACACAACAACAGCAACAACATCAACATAAACAATAATAATAACACAAAAAAAAACAAGAAACGAAAAAGCCAAAAGTAAAAATCTTTTGCTGATAAATTGCTGCTTGGCAATTGGTGAATTGTATATGTGTGTGTGCCTGTGTGTGCTGCTTTTGGATGTGTGATTCGGCGGTGGCATATGCCCTGCGCTGCGCATCGTATTCGTATTCGCATGGTAGATAAATAAATTACAATAACAACAATAAAGAAGGGAAGTTAGAATCTCACGAATCCGTTGGCAGAGATTTGCTCTCGTTGTGCAGTGAGAAGAAGACGAAGAAAAAGAAGAGAAGAGACGACAGCAGCAACGGCGACAGAAGAGGAGGAGCAGCAGCAGCAGCAGCAAGGAAAAACAACAACAACGCAACATCTCAGCCTGAATCTCTCAATAGTTCACTTTTGGTTCAAAGAGTAGTTTTGGTGGTTTTTATGCGACTCTGAGAAGAATGTGTTTTGTCTCTTTTGCTCTGCATTCCACATTCAATTTTGTTGTTGGTTGTGTGTGCTGCTGCTGGTCTGAAGTCCATGTGCAGCAGCGACGCGCAGCGGCAACAAAAAAATACAAATGCTAGAAGATACATACGATGTTGCTGCACACACGAACTGTGTTGTTGGTGCGAATGAATATACCCAATACTTTTATATGTTGTAGGTATGTAGGTGCTGTTGTATTCTTGCATGTATCCACAAGATTCGTTGGTTGTTTGTGGTCCTTGTTCCACTTAAGCGAGCATTAGATACATTCGTGTATGCCAAACTGAAACTGTAGCTCGAGCTGTGTATATGTAAATATGTAAGCATGTGTATGTATCTTAGCAGATGCGAAAGATACAGCACAGGATTTTAATTTTGGGGCTCCATTTTCATGTTATACATAAAGAAAGTATTATATACACCAATACATTGTAAGCCTGCACTCGCTCGTATGTATGTTTGTACATACCAACAAATGGATAAAGAATTCATAGATACAGATACTTTTATTGATTAATTTTGCGACGCTGTGGCATCCGTTTGTCACGTACGTTCGCTCGCTCGTCCGTCTGTCTGCTGGTTTTTCTGTTTGTTCAGTCGTCATTGCATGATTTCATCCAGGTAAGAATCGTTGAGAATGTTGGGGTTGTTGGCTGTAGGCAACAATGAACAACAACAGCAACTACGATGACTATGGCAATGATGATGATGATGATAATTACGATTGTAATGGTGAGGGTGAATGGGTGGTAATGGTGGTGTTGGTGATGTGCCATTGATAGTTGAGGGTGGTGATGATGGTGGTGCTGACTGCATGGTTAAAGCGTTAAAGCCTTGCTCTTTTTTCTCCCTTCAATGTTAGTTCGTTTGTTATGTACATTTTTCGTATCTTGGCAACTGTATCTAAACATTATATACGTGCATACATATATACATTTATATATACGTTTGTATGTTTCTATGTTTTTTTTTTTTTTTGTAATTCGTAGTAGATACATTTATGAACTTCTTTGTTCTTGGGATACTTTCCGATTGCGTATCGTAAACGCTGTGAGTTGTGCCAAACTGTGGGTAGCTACCAACATATGTACATATGTTTGTATATACCGTTATATTCTAAATAATTCAATGAGTTTTTATTGATTGAAAATCAACATCATTAATAAGGAGATGCAAGAGAGCGGGTAGTGGTAAAGCTACCAGCATACAAAGTTAATTTTCATCAGAACTATTTCAAGCTCTAAGAATTTTTTTTATTGTTTGTTTTAATTGTGTCGAAGGAAAAAAAAATGAAACCAATTGCACAGGGTTGTAAAATTGTGGTTTGCTTGAGATAAAAATAATTTTTTTACTTCTACAATTATGTCTGAATTTGGAAGAAGAATTTTTCAAAAAAATGTTTAAAAAATTTTGCAAGAACTCCTTTTTTCAAGAACTAGAGAATTGTAATTTCTATAACTCGTAAAGAAAAACTTCGCAAAAAAACTTGAGCACGTCGGGAGGCGTTAAAATACTCAAATTTCGAATTCACGCTGTATGGCATTCCCCCCTTTAGAGACATTTTGTTTCTAATTATTCCATCGCGTACCAACCAAGATTGATTTCAAAAACCTGCCATGCTCATTTTCGTAACTTTAGAATACATAGACCGATATGCCTTTAATCTTGCATGGTTAAGTGGTTATAAACTTCATGACGGTTTTATCAACTCTGTAGGAAGTATAATAAATAAAAAACCCCAAAACATTTTCTAGACTGTTTCTAAACGAAAAATTTTTTTTTAATAACGAGAAACTATTCAAAAATAGCGATAAGGAATTGTAATAGTGTAAATATATGTTATATTGTTGCTCGATCGAACTGATACCGAACTATGGTTGGATGACGACCATTGCCATCCAATCGATCCGGTATCACGTCTACCAAATTTTTTTTTTTTTTTTTTTGCATCAATCCTCATCTCTCATTTATCTTTTCTATTTCTTGATTAGAAATTTTAGAATGCTGAATTGGTACTAGTCTTGGTTCCTTGAGGCACCTAGAATTTCCAGATAATTTTTCACACTGTATGTTTAAATCAGAGCTGAAGTTTTGACTTTGATTACAAATTTTTTGATTCCAAAGGAGACGTTACAAATCTGTAATAAAAAGCCTAAGTCAACTTAAGATGGAAAATATTTCATTATATATTTCAGATTATAAAAATTAATCTGTTGCGAATTTTTAAAATTTTTTTGAAAATATTATTTCAAATATGGTCTTTGATTTGAACATAGAGTCTTTTGAAATAGTGCTATAGTGTCTATACTTAATACTTTATTATACAAAATTAAAAAGAAAAATACAAAATTTAAATAAAATTGGTCGATATTCAACTTTAAAATTTAGAAATGTCTACCTGCCATAATAAAAATAATTTATTTAATACCCAAAATCCATGATTAATAACCAAGCAATCTTTAAAAAGAAAAGATACAAAAACAAAACAACAAGCAAGATGCATAAAGCTTGTAAGTTTTCGGAAATTCAGCAAAAATTGTATGAAAAATATAAATTATGGTCAAAACTTCTAAATAGAAATGCCTCAAATTTGAAAAAAATGTCGGCAAAAAATTTTGAAAAATCATAATTTATTGTCGAAATTTTTTTTTTTACTTTCAAGACCCTTTTTGAACCTGAAGATATTATCTGATTTAAAAAATTTGTGTCCACTTTTGTTCATCTGGATGTATAGAAACTAGACTATGCTGATACTTTTGAATTTGACACCTTTTTTGACTATTTTTCATGTTCCAAAAATGTCCCTTCATTTGCTCAAATTTTGATCTTGATTCTATAGAAAAAGAAGATCAGAGATTTTTTCCCTTTAGGAAAAAACTTTCCCAACTTTCATCAGAATTTGGTTGTACAGTGTAATAAGCACCTCCCACACATACATATTTGTATATTGCTACAGTCTGAATAAAGTATAATCAAATAATGTTTGATTTGATATTACAGTTAAAATTAATGAATCATTTCGCTTGATATTATTTGCAATAACCTTCTGCAAATACGTAATTAAGATTAATTACAAATAAAAACCAAATTATTTCTTCGGATTTTGTACTTTTGTACAAAAACTTGATAACGCAAGAATCAGAGGATAGCATAAACTTAAAAAAGCATTGTAATAATAAAGTTCGATCTATCTTTATTTATTTAAATAAATGAAAAATAAAAACGAAGCGAAAATAGCAAAAGAACAACCAGAAAAGATCATAAAATTTATGCCGCTACCAACTTTATAGATATTTACATATATGCATATGTAAGTACATATGAACATGTACATATGTACATTAGAGGAGCCCAAAAAAGTCTTTTTGATTTTGGTAGGCCGGGCATTAAAAAATTCCTCTCCATCAAAATATGGACCCTAGTTGGCACTGAAAAAATTGGAAATCTTTATGTGGACCGAAATATGAAAGCTCTGAGCCTAAAAATTACTACTCTGTAAAATATGGACTTTCTTCTTTTTGAATTTGTTATAAAATCTCACTTCTGATTTTTTTTTTCTAATTTTTAAAAAAAATTATTTGAAATAGTTCTAAGATGTTTGATTTTCAATGCGAATATCTCGAAAACTAAAAGAGATATTGAAAACGATTTTCAACTGTTTTTATCAATAGAAATTTTATAATTACGTAGATTGAAGTTTTATTCGATTTTTAAAAGATTTTTTGATATTTTTTGCTTAAAAAAATTAAACGAAATCAAAGAAAAATTATGTGAATTCCGTTGGTACAAAACTTACTTGAATTATAAAGGAAATATGTATATAATGATCTAGAAAATTTGTGAATTAATGAGTGATGTTTATATTTAATCCAACAATGAGATTTCTTATCTTTTTAAGGAAAACGAGGGTCCTTTTGCGAAGCTCAAAATGAATCCAAATTTTATATGAGACAAATTTAAGTGCCCGTCCAATAAAAATCAAAGAAAATTTAATGTGTTTCATACAATTATGGACACCTTTAGTGTACATACATATGTAAATACTTGCATCTAGGTATTCTAATGCAAGGCATGACAGAAAAATCCATAATAATTATTTTATGACAAAGAAAACGAATAAATTTTTCTATGTAGATATGAGCATATACCTAGAAATGATGGACAGACGAGCAGATAGATGAATGGAATGGACAGACAAACAGACATCAGGCGTCATAGCGAATACATACATATAAAGTACTATACATGCATTTGTGCTCCTGCTCTTTGCTTAATAATGTTAGTTAATAACTATGTTGTTGTTAATGATTATGATGATGATTATGTTGCTGCTGCTGCTGCTGATTATAATGATGATGATGGTGATAATGTTGGTGATGATGACTTTGTGTCGACACCAAATGCCATAAGTTGGCTTATCTTTATGAGTTCGTCGTTATTTGTTTGAACATAATATGGTGAAATGGTTTTAAAAAATTCATTTTTATTACACTATTTCATAAACAAGTCACGTGTGTTGCACGTATGTACTCGTATATATGTAAAAATGTTGAATGCTGAAATTGATATTGATGTTGATGATGATGAAGTTTTAGTTTAATAATTTCCTTTGTGACTATTGCAATTAATATAAAAAAAATACAAAACTGTTTTATTTTTTACACCCTTTACTTATATCGTTTAGAGAGAGTCGAAATTTTAAATACTGACCCCAACTCCCTTTATTTTTAAAACTGATTTCTGTATTGGAAACAAATTTTGAAACTATAAAATATGAACAGACTATACACTGAGGGGAAAAATGCTGTTATATAAAACGGAAAGGATATTAAACAAACCGATTTTGCTGTTAAATCCCATCCAAAAGTGAACTCTGTTATATGTATTAACTCTTTCATACCCAATGTTGCATACACGCAACATTCACTTTTATGTAGCATAAATAAAATGTTTAACAGATATTACTATTAACGCTATTTGTATTCGGTTCTGTTAGATATTCTTCACGTTTGCTGATTGCCGAATATTTGTTGCTTAAGTAATTTTTTTTTTAATGTTTTGTCTTTGAAGTCCAGCAAAAAACCTAAGTGCAAAAATTTTTTAGTAAAATCTTTTGCACTATTTTTTGAAAAATAATGCATTAAATTATCACTAACCGGAAATTTTTTTGTCAGATATCTTTATAAAAGATAAGAGAATATGAAAATCAAAAAATTGGGGAAAAGCAGTTATCCAGTGGGTGTGTACAGCTTCATAGCTATGTTTTTTTTAACCTTTAATAAAGGACAAACAAATCAATGTATAAGCAAGAAATTTGGTGTCATGATTGTGGAAGACCTAAGTAACCATAATTTTACAACAAAAAGTTTCGCTCAAGTCCCATTATAATTCGGGCGTCAAGGGGTTAACAGACAATGTGCATCGCTTAGAAAAAACAAAACTACAAAATAGTAATTGCCAAAATTCTTCACGCTATAGCCTAGTTGCCTAGTGCACAAGCAAGTACGCAGCTGCTTGTGGCTAAGGTTCAAATTCCACAAATTTCTTTTTACATTTTTTTTTTTTTAATAAATTTCAAAATCAAAACAAATTTTTTTTATTTTTAAATTATTTTTTTCTTTTTGTTTGTTGTTCAGTTTTTTTTTTATTTACTATTATCGTTTTAAATTATTTTCTCTTGAATTGACCGAAAAAAAATTCGCATGATGACTGTCGAACAACGCGCTTACCAACTGTCCCACATAACCAAATTTACTTCCATCGAATTTTGTTTGTTTTACTCTTTCAATGTTTCGAGCACCAATTACTGTTTTTTAACACTTTGAGGCACACGATTTTAAAGAAAATAAAAACTCCAGTTGCACAGAATTTTTTTTTGGTTTATAGCATTGACAACTGAATGAGAAACTGTAAATAAAATGTTTAACTATATAAATATAAGTAATTTCAACTTTTCGAGGTGGGTTAAAATATCCCACCATGCATAAAAAGTTGGGGCAATTTTTACCCTACTAACCTTAAAGAGTTAACTATGCAAGAGAGAGTAAGATATACAAATGTGAAATACTCAATCTGGCTGTCTTTGTTTATCATTATTTCTAAAAGTAGACCATATAAAATTTTGAAATTTTTTTAGTGAAAGCCAAAAATTTACTTAATTACTGTATTGGAGTTAAGAAAGTAATAATTTTTACTATGACTTCTTTAGAAATATTTTTCCAATTTGGAGACCAGCATAATAAACATAAACACTTTGAGAAACTTTGATTTAATTTTTGTCAGGAACCAATTTCTTTTTGATTTTGAGACCTGCATAGTGGTCGATGTTCTGATTTTAAAAGCGAATACGGTATAAAATAACTCTGGTTTAAAGTATTCATATGATTTTTTGAGTTTCCTGAGTAAGTATTCTATCATATTTAAAATATATGGGTGTTAGTGATTCCGAGACAAAGCAGATCAACCTGAAACCCTGAAAAGAGATTGGGCCTTGGGATCCATTGTAGGGCTTGTTTTTATGATAGTAAACAACTTTCTAATCGGGTCTATGTGATGTCTCAATGAGGACGAAACTGCAAGACTTAGTATTTGTTAATATACTGCCGTTTTTGTGAAGAAATGTGTGAGACTAGGAAGCATTTCTTGATAAAATAATAATAATTGGGCTAACTTTTCTATCCAAAATTAAGAAATTTGCTGAGGCTTCTGGAAGATTTAAGTCTGTGATCACCCAGCAACCTGATTAATTCAGAATAGGGTTTCTATTTGAGACGGAGTGCAGTGGGCTTCTCCACTTATGTGTTCCTCGCTTTTCAGCTTCTAACTATAATACAAATATAGGTATTGAGAAAAACCCTGTATATAGCAAACATGAAAGTTTTTATCTGATATTTGTAGCTTGCATCTGGGGCAGCTGACTTAATCGATAGAAACCATCGCCTGATAAAAACGAAAAAAAAACGCAGAGTACATACAGCTATGTCTACCTATACACACATACTAAACATTCGTACAAAAATGTACACTTACATAGAAGAAATCAATCTAAAGATAGCAAGTAAATATCATTGAAACTTATCTCATCACTTTTGTGCTTCAGATTCGATTCAATTTTTTCCATCTAAACAACAACAAAATTTATAAAAAAAAAAAGAAGTTAATGCTTAGACGCACCTCCAGTTAAGTAAATCACATACTACAAGCATTTGCAGAGAGCAAAATGTAAAAAAAACAAAAAAGCAACAAAAGGTGTTCAATCGAATCGAGCAAATAGCAAATAGAATAATCAGTTCAAATATTATAAATAAATACGGATACAGATACAAAAAGATATCAACGAGATACTCATAGGTTTTTTTATTTTTTATATGTATAATTTTGCTCTAGCTTTCGTTTCGCTTGTTGTCGTATGTCGCATACAAAATTAAAGGTTGTTGTTTTTATTTTCGTCACTAAATAAATAATAAGTACTTTTAGTTATTTTTTGCTGTTATTGTAATATACATATGGCTTCATGCAGATGCAGACGAATTTGTTGTTGAGAATGAGAGAGAGAAGCATGTGACATCCGTCATCAACGGATTTTTTGCTATCTTACGAATACAATACTTACCTATAACGATCTACATACATACGTACATATATATATATATGTCTGTATGCATAGATACGGGAATTAAATTGTGTACATAAATAAAATAAACCCGCGCGCCACATACATCCTCAATTGCAAATGGAAATTCCCAATGTCTATTGAAAGTAAAACAAAAAATGAAGGAGTTTCTTATTATTACATTTATGATAAACTCATTCACACACCTTGCACAGTGGGTTTGACAGTAAACAATTCCAGTTAAAATTATTATCTGCTTATAAAACAATGAAATCGTAATCAATAATATATGGCGCCGAGGGGTGGAAAGCAATCAGTTTACTTGTTTTTTTCTTTTTTTAAAACAGCTAATAATGCCAACTTGTAGCTGCATCTGCACAATATGGCAATAGTTCCAATCGGTTAACCCTAAACATTTGTGTGTAAAAATAAAGGAAAAAATTAGCGCCTGTCAAAGTAAAGACCACAAATCGTATACAATTACATTAAATAGCTATTAACCCTCAGGTTCCTCCAGGATAATTTTTTTAGTATTTGTATGTATATATAAAAATTGTAAATATAAAAATTGTTCTTTTATAAAAACAATGGGGGAAAAATTAGCCCTCTCAGGCTTCAAAATCAATAAAAAATAATAATTTTAACTTAATCAAATTGGTTTCGAAAAAATTACTTATTAATTATATTTTTCTAATTTTTAAAGTCGCAATATTTCACTTCAACTTTGCTTTTCACTATTCACAAACTGGACAAAAGACGTCCAAAATACACGAAATTTTATTAAACTAGTTAAAAGTATTGAAGGTTTGACTTGAAGAGCTTTAATTCAAATGCGGTGTAAAGTAAAGTTGTGCAGTTCATGAACAAGTTCGTTTAACTCTTTACTCGACGACGATATGATAAAAAGTGCACCGCATTTTTTGGCAAAAAACATTTTTCTCCATTGTAAAATAAAAATTATTTTATTTATTTATTTTTATTTATTAACAATTGACTATAAATTTAAATTTAAAGCTAATGTGGATTGAGCTATGGCTGCTGAGGCCTTAAGCTTAACTTAGAACTAGGTTAGTGGCACGTATATTTCATTTACTTATGTTTATATATAGTGCGTATGTATATGATTATAGTTATTATGAAATTAATTTTTATATATGGTTGTATAAGTCGGATATTTTTAAAAATTTTATAAAGTTTTGGATGTTGTTGAAGTTTGGTGTGGAAATTAGTGTTAGCGGTTCATTGTTGCATATTTGCATTCTTGCGTCGAGGTGGTGGCAGGATGAGAGGAAGTGAAGGATGTTGGTAGGTGAGGTCGTGTTGCAAAAGGGGCAAGGGGTTGGTTGGCTGTTGCTCATGAGGTGTTGGTGGGTTAATTTTGTATGTCCCAGGCGTAGTCGTAAAAATTTTACGATGTCCTTCCTAGTAACGTCCAAGTAGGTGGTGGAGAGATAGTCTTTTGTTGATATTTTGTTTGTGTTGATCCTTCTGTACCAGTCTGAGGTGGATTGCCATAATTGGTCCTTTTTTCTTTCAAAGTTAGCTTTAATGAAGTGTATGATATCATTGGTGTTAAAATTATTTGTTGTTACTAAAGGGGCGTGGATAGCGTACTTTGCAGATTGGTCAGCGAATTCATTGCCTTCTATTGACATGTGTCCTGGAATCCACATGAGCTTTATTTTTGGAGAATTGATCTTAAGTTTGACCCGGATGAGGGAGGCATAGTATTCTTTATTGTTGGGATTTTTTATGGCGTTTAGCGATGCTAACGAGTCTGTGCAAATGACACAGTCTTGTTTTACTTTTATCGCATGGTTTATTGCTAGATTGATAGCGATAATTTCGGCGGAAAAGACTGAACTATATTCCGGGAGGGTCGAGACTTTAATAATTTTATTATTATAAGTTACGCTGAAACCGACGTTATTCCCAAATTTTGAACCATCGGTGAAAATGAATGAGGAGTTGTGCAGGGTTTCCTTAATGTTTTTGAATAAGGACTGGAATACTATAGGAGGTGTGTTGGGTTTCGAGAGTTTGCACAGAGAAGTAAACAAAAGAATCTAACAGGCTAAATGAAGTATGTAGTCAAAACAACAACATTATATATAGGGGCGGGCAAATCAGACGGCCGTTTCGGAATCCGCCACATATTAGTGATAGTCCTTAGTCTTTCAACATCATATATAAGATTGATCTGTAACTAAAATATCAATTTCCCAATGGTCCACTATTGTGCCCACCTGTCCACCTCGGGACTTTCTCCCTGTAGAAGTATCAACTGTTTTTTTGGAAGCTATTATTGGCTTCAGGAAGGAACCAATGATCATAGGGAAAGATGGTGCAGAGTCAGTTCTTACAAATTTATTAGGGTAATTCCGGGAAAGATGGAACCCCTTTTTTAAATCATCACAAATTCAAAGGGAATTGCAAAAGTGGTCAATGTAATGCACCAAACTTTAGTTTGAACCGTTGTTTATAAGTACGCGGAGCGGTTTCAGTGGTTGATTATTTTACCATATTTTTCCGAATTAATAAAAAAAATTGACGATTTGGGGAACGATGGAATCTTGCAGGTGAGATGGAAACGCCTTTTATCCTTCATAAAATGAGAAAACTTTGGTTCGCAATTGATATGTAAGAACTAAATACTGCAAATCAGATCATTTATTTTAACCCATTGTCGATCGACGGTACTTAAAAGTATAGTACCATTATCATTTTTGGCTCATAAAATTTTTATGCAAAAATTTGTTTGATTTTAGTAGTTACGTATTCCGTAGTTACGTTAGAGTATACTATAATTCGTAAATTTTTATATTTTCATTTTTCCTGACCCAAAGGTGCTTAAGGATCCTTGCAAAATTTTCAATTTCGAATTTTTTATAAGATAATAACTACGATTTCATCGAAAAAAGGAAATTTTGCTCTACAAGGGACAAATTGAAAATATTTTTAAAAACAATAAAATGAATTTTTAACAACATTGAGAACAATTGTAACAATTCTTGAAAGCATTTAGAACAATCGAAAAATAATTTAAAAAACATTCTGAAACGTTTTTCGAATAAAATATCCTGTAATCAATGGAACTTGCTTCAAAAATAGAGCAAGTTGCGTGCAGCCACGTTTTACAATTGTTGTATCGCAACTTTTAAATTTAAAAAAAAAATTTTGATTGCTCATACAAAATTTTAATAAAGAAACACGTCGTCGCGTTCATCCAAACTATGATTATTCTCAGTGTAATATCGAAGAAAACAATTAATTTGTAAGACTGCGTCTATTCCATCTCACCCCGAAAAAAAAGGTTCCATCTCCCTCCCCCATTTGTAAGGGAAAAATTAAAAAAAATCAACAAAAATCAAAAATGCATTCTCACATAACATACAGCTTGTACTTATTTTGCAAAAGGTACACAAGCTCAAGGTAAGCACTCAAGCTGCATGCCAAAGCTATTAAATGATAACCAGGGTGCGGATTTTGAGGACCTGATAACTAAGAAAACGACAAAATAGAATTGTAAAAAAGGCAGAAAAACGCACTGAAAAATACAAAAAACAAAAAAGAAAAAAAAGGCAGCATAAAGCTGAAAAAAGGCACGAAAATATTGGAAAACACCTACAGTTTAAAATTTTTTTATTTTATTAAAAAAATGCATTTAAATGCTTTTTAAAGCGAAACTAAAAAACAAGGGGCACCGTCAAATAAAGCTACAGATGCCTTTACTTTTTTCAATACTTTTGCGGCCAAAAATGGGTATACCATTTCCGTTTTCAACCCATGAGCCAGCAAGTACCTTGGTAACATAACGTCCAGCTTTGTCGGTCGTTGCATCAATCGAAATGAAAATAGGTTTTTCACTATTTGGGGCCGGATTTTTAAAGAACTGCATCATAGCAGTCTTAAATATAATTTTTTTGTACTCTGGACTCATCGGAAACTTTCTTCATCAAACAGCTTTTGAGCTTTTTCAACGGTATGTCCCATGGCAGCATTACTTTGGCAGGGTTGCCTAAACTTAATTTGTTTTGCCCCCAACATGAGAAGTTTTCATTTGCTACTTTTTTTTTTAAATTCACTGTCTTAATATGTTTTTATCTGTTAACGTCCCGCTGCACATATTTTTCTTTCATGACAAACGGAGCAAAAAAAAAATGTCTCCATTTGTGCTAAAAATTTCAGTTACAAAATATCGGCAATTAAAAAGGTACAATGGGTAGAAAACCACTAAAAGGTTTTTATTACTTAGAAAAAAAGTACCAAAAATTCTAAAAAGGCACTAAAACAGCGAATAATGCAACATTTTTGAAAATAGGAAAAAAGGTAAAAAAATGCAAAATAAAATTTGTATATTTGGAATCAGGGGAGCTTGAAACATGTATGTATTTTATCAGCCATCACGCATGCTTGGTTTTCATTATATCATATTTGGCATCAAAGAGAGAATTTCCCACATGAAATTTGCCAATATGCTGGCAAATTTGATTGAATTTGACATAGTGAAAACCCGGCAGTAAGGATTTTGCAGAAAAAAAGAAGAATTCCTCATAATCTGCTCCCTGATGATAACAAATAGGTGACAAATTTAGTGCGAGAAAAGTTTTGGCTCTCACTTCACTTACTCAGACGAACGATCGCGAAAAATTTTATTTTCTAGTTTGCGATTGACAAAAGCATGCTTTATATGTTGTTTCTGTATGAATCGACACCCGCACACCGAAATTCGTAATAGTTGATTCTCAATTTCAAGAGACAGCGCTAGGATTCCATCTCTCTCGCCGTTCCAACTCTCCCAGAACTAACCTAAGTGTTTTATGAAAAAGCATAATAGGAGAACAGAAAACTGCATATCGCTCATTTACTAAAAGACTGTCATAACTCAAAAAACGCGATTTTGTAGAAAACGCGTTTAAAGTTTTCAATTAACTCCCACTTTGCAGAAAAAAAAAGAAATAATTCTCACGCGCAGAGTATAAAAGATATTAATATGAAATATGAACAATATGAACAGTGGCATAATGAATAGTTCTGCGTTATTAACTCAAAAATCGTGTTTTTTGACTTATGCCAGTCTTTTAGTAAATGAGCGATATGGTCAACGATGCAGCATGTGGCTTCTGCCTTGAGCAGGAAAGTTACATCACAGAACATTTTTCGGTTACAAGATCAATCCATTCTAATGTATATATTAGGGTGATCGAGTTTTTTTTTATTGTCGAAGCCCGGTTTTCTTAACACTTTTTGATATATTGATTTAAAAGCTAATAAAATTGCATTAAATGAAAATAAACAAATTTAATGCATTTAAATTATTTTCATCGATTGGCAACACTTGATTGGAGAATGTGAACAAATTTTGCTCTTAATTAGAATTTGCAAAAATAGAGTTAAGGTAAGTTAAAGTTAAACGAATAATTGGTGAATTATATTTATTAATATATGGGACATTCTCTGTCAACGGGAAACCTGCCCCCGCCCCCTGTCCAAAATTGGTTAAGGTATTTTAAAGCATATTTGGGCTCAAATGAAAGCTTATTATCTCTAGTTTCAAATGCCGCAAGGCCTTTTATGATATGACATGATGGCAGACCAATATGGCGGTTGCAAGTCTACGACCTCACCTTGTTTTATCAAGCATACGTTTACCCAAGCCATCATAAAAAACAGATAAAGCCTTTTTTCGTATAATTTTTTTCGCTGCATATGAATCTAATATTATTTTTCGCGGGAAATGTTACGTGTTGTCCCTAATCTCAAAAAAGGTCAAAAAATGCTGTTTTTCGGGTTTTACGCTTACACAAGCCATCATAAAAGGACGGGGAAAGTCTATTTTTGTGTAATTTCAGTTGATAAACATCAATCTAATATTATTTTCCACAGGAAATGTTACGTGTCGTCCCTAACCTCAAAAAACGAAAAATCCCACAGTTTTTCGTGTCTCACGTGTCCCAAGTCATCAGAAAACTTCAAAAAAAAACTTATTCTAACTATATCTATTGCGCTACAGCTGTATACTTAAAATTTTTTATTTGGGTTAAACAGTCTTACAGTAAACGAACGATATGTTTTCTTAGAAATTCTTATAAAAATTTAAATATATACTAGAACTATACAATCAAGTTTTTTAGCTATACCACAACTTCCTATTCCCCATAAAAGCGTTCACAAAATTAAAGTAAATTAAAAATAATGAAACATAAATAACTAGATACCTAAAACCTACATACATGAATGTCCCCTAACTCAGTTGATGAACTTTGCACCAACAGGCGGCGGCAGCAGTGTGTCATTTTCTTCTTTGCCGACTTCTACCTCGTTTTTTATGTTCGTTTGTATCTCATCAATTGTACGATGAGTAAGAGTTTCTTATAGATAAAAAATAAATAAACAACTTTTTATATAGTTCAATGATCCTTGCAACATCAGCACAATGATCCTGACCTAATGCTATCCTGCTTCATATGCTGCCGTGCCACACAACCATGGTAACGGTTGAATGAACGGTATCAGACAACAACAACAGCAGTAGCAACCAGCAACAGAAACTAACAGCAGCAGTAGCAGCAACAGTAACAGCAGCAAGAGTAGCAACAACAGTAACAGCAGCAAGAGTAGCAAGTGCATACGAAGATCTTGAAGGATCTCTTACCTTTACCTATTTACCGAATACAAAAACAAATTACATCTGAGCGCTCAGCAGCAACCCCCGATCAGCAAAATACAAAACAAATACAAATACAAAAAAAAAAAAACAAAAATGTTGCAGTTGCAGAAAGGTGCATCCATTTCTGATGCACCTAACGCCAACGGAGACACCTTGAAAAGCATCCGTGCTCTCAACTCGTACACAAAACTGTGCACCTGTCATGCTGACGCTAGGCTTTTTTGTTGTTATTGTTCCCCCTCGCATGTAATGGCCAAAAGGAAAAATGAAAACAACAGAAAAAATATAAGTTAACGAACTAACTAACGAAACGCTGCAATTATAAAAAAATGCTTACTTTGCAAAGAGATCAATTCGTTTTGGGATCATTGTCTCGCATCAAATTACATCCCTTATTGTGTGATGCACTAACATTAACATATGAATAGCCAGTCAGTCAACCAGTCAGCTAGCCAGCCAGCCAGCCAGCAGGACCTTACCACACAGCATAGTGTAAGCGCAAGAGGGTTGTGGTTGGATTACTCGTGCAATGACGAATGTACCAACAAGCAAAGAAACTCGTACTTCTCTGCTCTGTTCGTCGATGGTGATGTGGACAAAAGTGTTTAATCAAGTGGAATGCAGCAGAAAAAGTTGATCGTGAGTAAGTAAGAGTATCTGTTGTGATGTGACTGACACAGTTTATTGTGTGGGTATGCTTGTTTGTGTGTGGTTTTTTGTGTTTTTTTTTTCTTGGTAATTCAAGACCTCAATCGGAAGTCGGAAATGATAAAAATGCTTGATTAAATTTATCTTTACCATTTATAAAGGAAGCTTTACAAAAAATTTATATTCAAGCGGATCAGATGACAAGTTTGTGATGTTTATGATATTCCCTCATATATTTAGTTGTAATGTTTATAATATGCATATACATACAAACGCCATCGGTTTCTTACATCATTAATATAGAGTAATTTTTCAGGTATTTATTATTTCATTTAACTGAAATTATCCTTTGCCTTTTATGTGGAAACTAGAAATAGACTAGACCTGTGAGGTAGTTTTGGTATTTGACGATCCTACTTGTTTTTTCAGTTAGTTAGTTTATATCGTAGTTACTAACTTCTACTAACAGATCCAGACACTCCCGAAGGAGGAGCGTTTTAGTTTTTCTTTCCTTGTCAAATTTAGTTTGACAAAAATCTATGCGATTTTAATCAATAAGGGATTGTCATCTCTTCAATATGAGTTTAGACCTGGACATATTTGAGTGAAAAACTAAGAGTACTGTTTGGTTTCGATGATAGTGCAGTAATGCTTATCAGTAGCTACTTAAACACTCTACTATGCATGTTTAAGCTGACGATATCCAACTATATTCGGGATGTTCTACCGTGCTTGTTGATTACTTGTGTTATAAAATGAATGAAGACCTAATGGCTTTAACGTATAGAGTAAAAATAATGGTCTCTATCTGAATTTGAGCAAATCCTGTGCTTTACCTATTTGTAAAAAATCGTTGTCTAATTTGGTTTTTCCGCCTTCATATGTTCATTAGGTAGTGAAATTGTTAACTTTTGTTTCTATGTGAATTCGTCTCTAAATTATGGTGACCATGTGAATAGTGGTATAAAAAAAGTTTTTCTAACCTTACGTAGTCTTAGAACGACAGGTGGATGCTTAACTCTTCAAACAAAAGTTTAGTAATAGAATTAATTCTCATAAGTATGTGAAATTTGTGTATTGCAATGTGGACTCATAATCACTTCATAACGTTGATGTGGCTTTTAATAATGCTACTCGCTATATTTATGGACTACAGAAGCAAGTTACTTGGTTGTACTGTCTCAAATTACCTTAAGGTCAGGAGTTGTATGTGCTTGCATGAGCTTATTGTGAATAGGACTCCTACATACTTATTTTACAAATTGCAATTCAGTCATTCCGCTAGAATTAGTTGCCTGGTTCTCCCTAAATATAAATATCTCAACTCATCAATGGCACCATTAGGCTTTGGAATTCATTGCCCTCCAGTGAGCTGTAGGGATACAAACAGTTTTGGAACAAAACCATTTGCAATTTGAGTGCCTCGAACCCAACCCGGAAGATTACGGAATCAAAGAAAATTACCAATCTTCATTCTAGAAATAACTTCTATAGAAAGAGTTTAAGGAATGAGCAGTCTTCCTCTACCGAGCAATGACAGAAAATTGGCAGACAGACTTATTCTTCTCCTGCAATGTGTTCTGTATTTTTTACGGGGTCTGGCCAGTGTTCCCTCAGTACTATAGTCAGTCTACGTCAGGATGAGTGTGATGAACCTGGCTTTTTTGAGGTCATATTTCGCAATGTTTTGTAATTACATCGCTGTTAAAAAGCTTTCTCCATCTGTTGTCTGTGTATCCAGTTTTATTTTTCTCAAAGACATTGATACTGATTTCGTTTAAGCAATGACTTTTTCATATTGAATTATGCCGGATGGGGTAAATGTGAAGATTGATTTGTGGTTATCCTAAAATCTCAAAATTTTAAGAAAATGTGATTTAGTTGCACTGTATTATCATATTACATTTCTCATATCATATATAATTTGTATTGATAAGTTTTGTAGTTCCCAAAAGTAAACAGCCTCTTAAACAGAAAAACAAAAAACAAAAAAAAAATTGCGTTTCTTAATGCCGAAAAGAGTTGAAATATTTACCTCGAATAAACAGGAACAAGAATATAAAATAATTAAGCGCGCTGTCACAAAGATAGAAGTTCCGGTATGATGCCGCTATGATCTTCTTCATGATGCTAAATGAATCATTCTTTTTCGAAGAATACGTCAAAACACAGAACAACAACAACATCGAAAAACAAATAAGAAACTAAAAAAAAAAAAACATAAACACAAATACAAAAAGTTGCATTTAGTATCAACCATAAATTTGCGGCATGTGCGCTTGAATTGTTAAAAGAAAAGCCGCTCGGCTAAACCTAAAGAAAAGTTAACTTGTTTGCTGATGTGGTGACATACATACATACATTTAGAGGTACCAAGAATGAGACTAAATCTCAACATAAACATCTTAAGATAACTCTTAGTTTTTGTTGTTGTTCTGTTATGAGCCAGAAAACGCACCTTAGGCCAACATTAAAATATTAAGATACTGAGTGAGTAGTGAAGTTGTTTAGCTTTAGTTCTTTATTGCTGCCAAATGTCATACACAAAACCGCAAAACGACAACAACGTAAAATGCTACTGATATTTTTGTAGTACATATAAAAAAACAACAACAACTTCAATGAAAATAAAACACTTGTATAATGTTTAACGACTTTCCGTTTGTAATCTCACTTTTTTTTTTTTTGTATTTTACTTGGTGTAAAGATGAAGAACATAAAGTGCCGCCACCGCCATCAAATGAGAGGTGGTCATAATTATAAGAATTTGTCTCTTTTGGTGTTTTTGAGTTTTTGATTCATAAAAAAATTTCACAATTGACTTGTTGTAGATGTGAGATTTTACGAGTATGTGTTGCAACTTTTTTATTTTTAAATTTTAATGTCTCTTCTTGCATCACAAAGAATAAAACTGCAGAATTATAACAGAGATGTTTCTACTGAAATTGTAATGAGAGAAGAAGTTTGTGGTGATGGTGGTATGCCTACCTGCTGTAGAGTAACTTACTTGCGTAACTTTGAAAAACATGACATTTTGAACTTTTAGCTAAAGAGATTTGGAGTTTTATAGCATCCCAACTTTGATAGTGGTACAATAATATTAAGCACTGTCAGAGATACACATACAAAGAGGTTGAAAGATATGGAACAAGTTTCTCAAAATCAATGAAGAAACATATGATTGATGACATTATATCGTCGTCGTTCAAGCAGAAATTACTAAGTCCAAATTATTTTAAATTAGTAAAATTAGCTACTAAAATTCGTATGACATAATAAATTCGATTTTTGATGATCCAGTTAAAATGTATACTAACGTGTGTTCATCTCAGAAATAAAAAAAATGGGCTTAGTGAATTCTGCTAGAACGACGACGATATACTAACTCTAATTTACAGACGGCTTTGCATGACTTAGCGGGGAAGATTCAAGGAGCGCTAGATGTTAAGGATGTAGCAGTATGTGCCTTCCTGGATATAGAAGGAGCTTTCGACAACACCTCACACGAAGCTGTCAAAAACTCTCTAAGTTGAAGATGAGTATATAACACAACATCTGAATGGAAACCAGAAATGCTCTCCTCTAGAACAGCTGAGATGAAAACAGGGCTATGTACCATATCAGTCAGCACTACCAGAGGATGTCCACAGGGAGGAGTACAATTACCTCTAATGTGAAGCCTGGTAGTAGACGAACTTTTAATGAAACTCTCGGAGGCTGTCAAGGGTATGCGGACGATATAGTCCTCATAGCCAGAGGGAAATTTGAAGAAACTCGGTGTGACATTATACAAAGGGGGCTAGGTATTACTAGGAGATGGTGCAGGTCAGTAGGGCTAAATATTAACCCTGCATAGACCACTATAGTTCCGTTTACTAGGAAAAGATCACTCCTGCGCTGGAAAGCGGTATTACTAGCTGGGGAGGTTATCGTACAAAAACAAGAGGTTAAGTATCTGGGCTTAGTATTAAATAGTAAACTCACATGGAAATCGCATGTTGAGTCAGTGACAAATAAATCCACTCGCTCTCTAATGGTATGAAGAAGGTTAGCAGCGAAAACTTGAGAATGTAAACCAAGTGTACTGCGCTGGATGTACACTATGATTGGTAAGGCCAATCTCTTGATTGATAATGTTTGGAGAGAAAGGAGTATCTGTGTATTTAGTGACAGTTAGGCTGCGCTTAAATCCTTGCTTAATCCTCTAACCACGTCTAAACTGGTTATGCATTGCAAATCCAGGCTTGATTGTGTTGGAAAACACAATAGCCTGCTGTTGATATGGGTTCCTGGACACTCAGAAATTTCAGGAAATGAATCGGCTGACCTTCTGGCCAGAAAGGGTTCGGAAACTGGTTTCCTGGGCCCAGAACCTTTGTCGTCTACAGCCATCAAGACCACCATTAATGACTAGGTCGACTTGACCCACAGTCGTAAATGGGAGGACCTGAAGGGCTTTAGACAGACAAAGACCATGTTACCTGTTATCTCGAAGCGTCTAAGAGACTTTCTGTTATCACTTAACAGAAAGAGTTGTAGGCAGCTGGTGGGATTGGGAAGTATCCTAGCATCTTTCAAGTTGAAATTCACACAATCAATATATGTGTGCAATTCAACCTGGACAGGACGTACTAACGGCAAGATATTACTATCATGTCGGACAGCCAGGCAGCCATTCGAGCATTATGCTCCTTTGAGATCACCTCTAAACTGGTGTTAGACTGTTTGTTCAAGCTCAATCATCTGGGCAAGGACAACAAAGCCGCTCTATGTTGAATCCCTGGACACGTAGGAATAACGGGAAATGAACATGTAAACGAGCTTGCTAGAAAGGGGGCCACATTCGTGGGAATTAAACCCTTCTGTGGAATAGGAGATAGCGTAATTACTCAGACAGGAAGAAGGGAACAAGAGACAACAACTCCTTACTAATCTTTCGTGACTGAGTACTTCAAGGTAACTATAATGAGAGTAGATACGCATTCTGCATTGGTCTCAACAAAAACAGTTTCCGCATATTAGCTGCTATTCTGACTGGGCGCTGCGGGCTCAGAGAACACCTTTGCAAAATAAGAGTTGAGGAAAGCTCAATATATAGCTTTAGTAATGAGGAAGATGAATCATCAGAACATATTTTAGCTCAGTGTGGAGCACTGATCCACAAAAGAATGAAATGTCTGGGTATGTACCAAGTGCTCAGTACAGAACTAGCATCCATAGCAATACAATACAACACTAATTTTTCCATTTGGTAATGAAATAAAGTAAAATCTAGATCGAGCGTAGGAAGCACTAAAACCATAGTAGTTTACGAATCGTGTCGAAAAATTTATGATTTATTTTTATCCACACGAAAAATCCTTTCCCCAGCCCTTATTCTTGGTATCGGTCAGTTATAACCATTACAGTTCTTTCACCCTCACACTCTACCGTCAAAAAATCCTCAAGATATCAAGTTTTGATATTATCAAGCCGCACGGAAAATCACTGACGTCGGTGAATATTGAATTGATAAAAGATTTTGAAGATGATTTTTTTTGATCCTGTACGGCTAGTTTTACACCGTTTAAACCAGAAAGACCTCGCCCAAAAGCCTGGCATTGCTAGAAGTCAATAAAGACATACATAAAAACGTTCTACAGCCAAAAGTTTAGCTTGAGCAGTTAGCTTTTTCACTTGAGAAAAGTGGTTAACAAATATATTTATACATAAGTGAATTCCTATTCTTCATACCAATCTGCAATTGTAAAACATAATTTACTTTTCCGCTTTCAAAAATACATTTATGCAGCTATATGTATGTATATATATATAAAAAAAGTACGATTATTTTTACATATGTATGTAAGTAGGTACTTATTTACTGTAGGTATGTTGCTAGCACTTAAAGTTAGTAAGTTCAATTTGGGTCGAAATCAGCATAAAATACAACAGCGACGAACGATGCGAATGCGACGATGCAATCGAATGCAATGAATATTGATGATGGTGGGGGGACATAATTAATATGATTTTTGTTGGTGTGGAATTTTTCTTTTTCTTGAGTTTTTTTTTTTTTTTTGAGTACAATCACATTTATTGCATTACATTATAACAGTCACCTCGTAGGAAAAAAAAGAAATAAATAAACAAAAACAAATGAACAGAAGATACAAAATACGATTACGATTTTGATCATTCAATCGCACGATCGATTGGTCGCATTCACTCGATCGATGACCGCGCTGACGTTATACATAGTGTTAAGAAAAAAACAATAAAAATTGAAATCAACAATTTTGAAATTCAATTCAATAAATGATGAGCCTATAATATATGTACATGTATGATCAAATTCGAGCGATCGAGCAATCGTAATCGCAATCACAATCGCCAACCATCGCGATCAAGTGAAGTGCAAATCGCAATAACAAAAAAAAAATGAATGCGATCGCTGCTGATGTATGCAAATTATTTTGGCCTATGTACACGCTAGCGGTACGGGCAAGATACATTTAAATTATAAATATGCAGACGCTTACATGATTTGTTTTTTCTTTCAAGTTGTTTTTGTTTTTAAGAAATGTATTTAGATTAAAGAAAACTGTTTTTGTTGTGTTTTTTTTTTCTTTCTGTTCAAAGTGTAATTAATATACGTAAACCGATCAACTACTGTCTACTTTGGTGCTGATCACGCCGCGTTCATCGATTGACGCTGAATCTGTTTGTTGTTATTTAAGTTTAGTTTGCTTCAACGCCGAAGATCAACCAGGGGCTAATTATATTCAAGTATTATTCTTTATAGAATCTACCCGTAGTATAGAAAATACAAATCCACGACGAGGGTAGATAAAGGTCGCATAGAATTAGCATATATGTATATATATATGTAGAGATACATACTGGCATGGCTTTAGTGAAAACAAAAAAAGATGGAAATTTTTAATATGCTCGATTCTTCCGTTCCATTGAGAGTTAAAAGGTAAAATTAATTAAATGTAAGCAATTTAATCTAAGTGTATATTGAATTTTTTTCTATCACCAACAGACGACGATCACTTTATATAAATTTAACCGGAAATCCGCTGCTCTTCTTTCGTAGAAATTGAACTTCCTTTTGTGATAGTTCGTTACCATTTAAGTTGAATTTACGATGGATGACCGTGCTACTATCTTTATTTTTTTGTTTTTATTGTTATCACATATTATCGCCTTGGTCTTTTGGAATGTCAAATAAAGGACACATTTTTTGTCAAGCAATGGAAAGAGAAGGAAAATTTATTAGGGTGCTCTAGTTATCATCAACTTATGCGCAATTGACATTTAAATATTTTCTCGATGAATCACAGAACTGTCAGCCTCAAAATGCAAGAGACTCTCTAAAGGAGATGCAGTCTTAACTTCCGTTTATGCCACAAATAGAAAGCGGAATAAACATTTCTATATTTTTTCTTTATGTTTTGCATCCATAGTATGTAATAGTATTGGAAAACGGTTAGACGGGAGCAAAAAACTGATTGTTTCTTATCTTAAAA
Organism: Toxonevra muliebris; assembly: GCA_963691655.1. NCBI lineage: Eukaryota > Metazoa > Arthropoda > Insecta > Diptera > Pallopteridae > Toxonevra > Toxonevra muliebris. The sequence continues at coordinate 114,179,700 of OY829326.1, read as the reverse complement.
ATATAGCAGCCGTACCTACTTGAAACTAACGCTGGCCAAAACATTTATGAACATGTTTATGCAATATATCTAAGTAAATATAAAGACATACACACTTAAATATTTCTTTGACCTTTACATACACATTCCTGAGATAAAAATTCGTCACAGAGATTGTGCAATGTTTGTAAATATTTTGAAATATTTTTCGTTAATGCGTGCGGAAATTTGATAATAAGAGGAAATTGAAAATCTTTGAGTTTATTTTTAGCAGAAAAAAACCATTATAATGTTATTACAACTGAATACATTGCCAGAATTATTGAATGGCTAATAAAACCATTTAGAAGAGTGCGAGGAAAAAATTGAATTGGTTTTAGAGAAACTAGAAGTTATGTAGAAACTGCTGCATTGGTTAAGTTTAGCATTAAAAACGTCATCTGAAACGTGGGACCTTGCTTCAGAATATGTATAGAAATTAAATATTTTGAGGATAGGCTGATCCGCAGCAAACCTACGGTGGGTCCCAATTTGCGCTATCGTGCTGTTTTAGAACTATTTCCTCACCGAAAGCTGAAATAGTGGAGGTCCATACTAAACCTCGTAGATGCTAGGTCTGCTAGCACATATTTTTGAAATATCAGCCGAGCAATCAGACAAATTATCGATGAAATACCTTTTCATAAACCCATATCTTGCCCTTACCAAATCTGCTGTGTCTACATAAACTATATTGATTTTCTCTAGGATGAGTAAAATGAGAAAACGTTAAAAATAAAATAAATTAAACAAATAAAAAAAAGTTTCGGCTCCGACTTTAAAATGTTCGATTGCCAATAACAATATTTTTAGTTTCTAGCTTGGAAATCAAGGCTCAATTCTTGGTCCATTATTAATTGTCCTTTATGTTAATGACTTACCTAATATTTTAGAACACTGTGATATTCATATTTATGCGGATGACGTACAATTATATGTTAGTTGTTGTCCTAATTCTATTAGTTTTTGTATTCGCGATCTAAATTCTGATTTAAATCGTGTCGATCAGTGGGCGTCCATGAATGGTTTATGTTTGAATCCCAGTAAATCTAAATGTATTGTAATTAGTAGAAAATCTCTTGATTTAAGTAACTTCAGTGCAATTTAGCTGAAAAGATCTGTAAAAAAATATGTTGACGCAGCTAAAAGTCTTGGTGCTACTTTCAATAGGACACTATCCTTGAAGGACCACATCTATAGTACGATAGGTAAAGTATATGGAATGCTCCGTGCACTTTGGGCAACCCAGTGCCTTATCCTTGAAAATATTGGACTGCTTATTGCTAAAACGTATCTGATTCCTATTCGTATGTATGGTTGTGAAATTTATGGAAACTGGAACAGTGAATGTTGAAATAAGTTAAATGTTCTTTACAACAACATTGCCCGATATTCGTACGGGTTAAAACGATTTGACCATACATATATCAGTTTACGCAACGCAAATTTTTTCTGTCTCCTTTAACGATTTACTTGAAATAAGATCACATTTATACAAAGGAACCAGCCTCAGTATATAACAGGCTTCAATTTTTAAGATTATCGCGAACCGGCTAGTTGATACATATAAAATATCGATTTCCCATGCCTGAACGTCAGTTTTTCAACATGCCAACACAACTCGTCTTTGGAAATCCCTTCCGATTAGGATATGACTTATAGCTAATGCACTGTAATTTAAAAACGAATTATTCATATTTTATAAGCATGTCTAATTTATTTTTTGCGTATATTTTTGTTTTTCCTCCCCCTTCAAATGTATGCATGTAAACTCATATCATCATGTAAATTATTCAATTCAGTCAATATTTTATTATCTGTTTTAATTTTTATCTTATATCTAAGCTTATATTTTATTGTTATTGACAAATTGTGAAGAGTACTATAAAATAAAAGATTTAATTGTTGTGTTAGGATTAAGTTTTAATTAAAATAAATAAATAAGGCAACTTCTCAATATATTGATGGTTCAAATTAAAAGAAAATTATTTGCTTTTAACCCTCGGTTATCCTTAATCTATTTTCCTTACTTAAGGACATGAAAATCGATGCAGAAAGTATTTAATACTCAGATCATTATACGCATTACAAATTTCCTCTAAATACCACCTTATCAAAAATTTCTCGGAATAACCACAGTGTGGCGCTCCCATCGTTCCGATTTGAGTTCTGTTTTTTTGTTATGTTGGTGCATCTGTTGTTGATATTCCCTCTAAATCTTATTGTCATAGTTTGACATTTGCAAAAATTGCATAGCCAAGAGTACATATATCTCTGTGTGTGTTGGCGATTTTTTACAATTTTATTAAATTGTATTGTATTAAATTTTGCGTAAAAGACGGAATTAATGGTGCGCGAAAAGTGTTCCGGCAACCAACGAATCTCTAAAGAAAACGGTCGTTTACCAGTGGCACGAGCGGTTCAAAAGTGGTCGTGAGTCAATCGAAGATGATGAACGCAGTGGCAGACCATCGACATCGAAAACCGACGAAAAAAATGATAAAGTAAAAGAAATTTTGGTCAATAACCGCAAATTAACCATCAGAGAGTATTATTTGGGTGTTATGAGGCGTTAGCGTGAAGCAATTCGCCAAAAGAGACCAGAATTGTGGACAGAAAACTCGTGGATTTTGCACCATGATAACGCACCGTCGCACAGTGCCATCATTATTCGAAATTTTTTGACGAAAAATTCAACAAATACCATCCAACAGCCACCGAATTTACCTGATTTGGCTCCCTGTGACTTCTTTCTGTTCAATCGAGTTAAAAAACCATTACGGGGAACGCGTTTCAGCAGCCGAGAGGAAGTAATGGAAAAATCGCAGGAAGCACTGATGGACATACCGAAAACCGAATATAAAAAATGTTTCGAGGATTGGATCAAGCGCTGGCATAAGTGTGTTGCAGTCGATGGGGATTACTTTGAAGGGGACAATATAGATTTAGATGAATAAACTTGTATTTTTAATTTTTTGAATTAATTCCGGGAACTTTTTGATCAAGGTGGTATTTTTGTAAGCATAATGAGTTTTAATGGTTTTGAAAAGAAGTACTCTAACTTTTTTCATATACGGGTTCTAGTGACAATTTTTATTTCATTTGTTCAAGTAATAATGATAAAATTGATCCTTAATTCGGAAATTTCTAATTTTTTTAAAATCTTTAATTCTTACCATATGTGGAGAAATATTCTCTGAGCGTTTTATAATTTTCCGTTGCCTTCAGAATTGCAACAAAGTTTTGGATCGTCTTAAAGACGAAACTCTAGAAACCAAATTTGTTCCATTTTATTTACCATGGACCCATCCGTTCTTCCATTTGGTTTTAACTTCCGAAATTCCGAATTCTAGAACTTCCTGTAGATGTGAATTCCAGGAAAACTTATGGCTATCTGTTAAAGAAATTGGAAAAATGCGAGAAATGATTTTGTAAAGCATGTGAACAAGGAATATTACAAGAGTTGTTTCGAGTTTGCGAATAATTTCCTCGAAATACCATCAGGAAAAACAAATTTCGGATCGATTCCGGGGATGTGAACATGAATCTTGAAATTCCGAATGAAATAATACAGATATCATTTAACATTTTCATCAGGCTAATTATTAAGAAAGTTGATAACGTACCATGATTATTAGCGAAGATTTTGGAGTATTCTTACCGATTTACAACCAGACTTTTGGGAAATAACTGAAGCTCTCCTGTCTTGAAATGAGAAAATGCATTGGTAAAGGTTATGATACGTCACTTAACATGTCAGTGGCGTCCAGTCGAGAATGAAAAATCTGTATCCATTGATGATGCTGGCTCACTGTTATAGCCATCGTTTGAACCTCGATTTGTCAAATGCCATGTTAGTCCCATTGTCAGGAATTGACTTGGTATTGTGAACGATGTGCTGAAATCACTCGTATGCGTCTAACATTCTTCAAGGAGAGCAAGAAGAAGAGGCTCATGTGCCTTCGGGAAACAAGATTCATTGAACGACATGACAGCATACTATCCTTCATCGAACTATTCAAGATTCTCTACATGGGATTAGAACACATTTCTGAGAAATCTTGAATCATTTCAAAAACAGAGGTTTGCTTACTTGCATTGTCAGTTTCTTGGTTTGCGACAAACATTTTTCTTTTTCATGCTTCCTGACAAACAGTTTGACTGCAAGAAAAATCACGTGATTTGGTATCCGCAGTAAGGCATGTTCACGAAATTGTGGATACGCTTCAAAGAAAACGAAAAATGCAGAAGTATTATTCAGCGAAATTTAAAAATTATGCGGAATATGCATTCGATATGGAACCAATAGTTCTGAGACTCACGTTATCCATTCAATACCAGCAACTATTACTTTCATATGTTACAGGTTACTTTGAGGCCCGAAAAAATCTGTTGCACTGTGTTATTAAACATATTCTGTTGAATCGTACTTTCGTTATGCTGTTTTAATTCCTTGCGTCGATACGCTAATTCAGAATTCGTCAGATAAATTTCTCAATGAAAATTAGAAAATTCCTGCAACCTTACAGAAACTTTTTCCTGGATTTGCTGCAACTAAAAAAGGAGTTGATTTGGATCATACTTTACTGATTGAGACTCAGAATCTGCTTTGAGAGCCTAGTATAAACTGTGGTGTAAAAAATTACTAGGACTGGAGAAAGATGGCGTTTTTAGGAAGATTTGGATTTTTGTGGCACGAACAGATTTCCAACAATTAAATATTTTTTAAAAGTTTAGGCGACTCTTCCGATCACAACGGCAAGTGTGAAGAGGTCATTTTCGGAGAAACTCAATGGACAACGAAAGAGTCAGTGCACTGCCAATTCATGGGGTCTTAGGTGTTGTGGCGAATGAGGTTCTCGAGAAAAAATCTCAAATATTTAAATATTTTAGATTTTTTAAACAATAAACATACCACCTCGATCAAAAAGTTCCCGGAATTTATTCAGAAAATTAAAAACACAAGTTTATTCATCTAAATCTATATTGTCCCCTTCAAAGTAATCCCCATCGACTGCAACACACTTATGCCAGCGCTTGATCCAATCCTCGAAACATTTTTTATATTCGGTTTTCGGTATGTCCATCAGTGCTTCCTGCGATTTTTCCATTACTTCCTCTCAGCTGCTGAAACGCGTTCCCCGTAATGGTTTTTAACTCGATTGAACAGAAAGAAGTCACAGGGAGCCAAATCAGGTGAATTCGGTGGCTGTTGGATGGTATTTGTTGCATTTTTCGTCAAAAAATTACGAATAATGATGGCACTGTGCGACGGTGCAAAATCCAGTTTTCTGTTCAAAATTCAGGTCTCTTTCGGCGAATTGCTTCACACAAACGCCTCATAACGCCCAAATTATACTCTCTGATGGTTAATTTTCGATTATTGACCAAAATTTCCTTTACTTTATCAACGTTTTCGTCGGTTTTCGATGTCGATAGTCTGCCACTGCGTTCACCATCTTCGATTGACTCAAGACCACTTTTGGACCACTCGTGCCACTGGTAAACGACCGTTTTCTTTAGAGAATCGTTACCGAAACACTTTTCCAACATTTTCAATGTTCGCGCACCATAAAATCGGTTTTTTACGCAAAATTTAATACAATACAATTTAATAAAATTGGAAAAAATCGCCAACACACACAGAGATAGATGTACTCTTGGCTACGTAACTTTTGCAAATGTCAAACTATGCCGTTAAGATTTAGAGGGAATATCAATAACAGATGTACCAACTTAACAAAAAAAAACAGAACTCAAATCGGAACGATGGGAGCACCACACGGTGGTTACTTCGAGAACTTTTTGATCATGGTAGTATATGAAAATATTTGGAGGATATCATTGAGAATAAATATTGTTATATATGAAGGGCCTGCGGTCAAAAAGTGATATCCAACACTTTTCCCCAAACGGGGTTTGCTTTTGTTTTTGGTTCTTTAAAATCACGCCGACACTCAGATTTTAAAAATATTGATTACTTTTTTAAAAATAATTATTCGAAAATCGCATTTCTGTAAGTGCAGATTAGGGAAATGCGACTGTTTTTTTACTCTCCTGTAAAATTTTGAAATTGCTGGAAATCACATTTTGACCGCAGGACCTTCATCTGTACTCAATTAATTATTACAAAATTCATTATTTTTACAAAAATATTTAAAAGAATTTTAAAGGAAAGAAAATTGTACTGTGCATTAAATATAAAACAACGACCATGGAAACCACTTTCAACTCATTCCATGTTATTCCGAGTTCGCCCGGTTTTTGGTCAATAACCCTTGTGCTGGATGAGGGACAGTCATTTTCAACTATGGATTCTCCTCCATAACCTTTTCACAACATTTTTCCATTCTTGGCTTATTCATTTCCAATTTTGTCTTATGATCGATTGCATTATTGCGCATTATTGTTCTTAACTACCTTTAACTTCCCTAAATCGTCAAGCTTCGCCACTTTAGATTACTTTACTGTAGAGGAATATAAAACTTTCCACTAACTCAACGGTGTTCTACCTTGCAATTAGGCTGAGAACTTTATTCTCCTCGAAGTATTTCTTAGGTTCCTGACCCTTCCCGAGATTGTTGTTGATATTAAAGTTTCCCAGCTCATAGTTGGAGCATACCTTAAAAAATTCGATTCTTTGGTTTTAGAAAAATGACCACCAAATCATAAAATTGGAATTATTTGGCACACTGTACAATTCAAGAATTAATCATTTCCAAAAAATAGGTTAAAAAATATGATGATGTCTAACTACATAAAATCAATAGAAATTTGTATGTGCAAGTAATTTACAATCGTATCTTTAACTCATAATTTAATTTTTCAGGTCATAAAAACTTTCACAGATAAGCAGACATAACCACATATAAACTCACAAGCTCATACATACATGCATACATAGGCATATAACCTGATTGGTTGAAAGTTCGATGACATTTCTGCGACGCGTTTAATTTCACTAAACTAGCAACAACAACATCAAATAATTGAGTTATTACATACGAGTACATCTTGTCGCTCTCACCCAAAGCCAAAATAAATCATATAATTTTTTAATAACGCATACTTTGGCAATAAATTTCTTTTTTTTTTTTGTTTTTTTTTTTCTCGAGAGTTTCAACAACAAAACGATTTCCAAATACATTAGCATAACTGTGAGTAGCTAGCGCTTTGTGGACGGGAACGCAGACTGCAGACTTAAATTCCAATGCTCGCTTATTGCTGCTGGCCATTTGGTCTCAATGGCAATGGTGATGGCGATGGCGGCGATGGTGAACGACGACGGGTGGAGCCAATAAAATACCATCGCACACACACACACACACACACACACGCACATGCACAGAGAAATATAACCCAACTAAAACCAAATTCAAAACCATCCACGCACGCATCAAATCTCCAAATCAATAATGTTTGTTGCGTATATGGATTTCTTCTAGCTTCCAAGTTAGTAAGTGTTCATTAAAGATTCATCAGGTGTCCACGAAATTGTGAGCACGAAAACGATGGTGACGGCGGCAGCAACCAGCACCAATAGCAACAACAACAACAACAACACTGGTGACAACAACGGCGATGGCCAACAACGGATGAATACACGCACAATCGCATCGCGCATTATTTTTGTTGACCACAAATGTTTGTTGGGCTGTTGCTACTGCTGGCTGCTAGTGTTGTTGTTTTTACTGTCTGTTACTGTTGCTGCTGCTGCTGTGACCAAAGCTGTGGTGGATGTATTGTTGTATTTACCAACCTACCATCAAATAACTATCGATTGAAGACCTCCGACAAAAATGGACAGACAAACGACAACAGACTTTCTTTTCAGTTAAAAAGCGTGCGCGTCCCCAAAAATGTGGTTGAATGTTGAGAGTTCGATGTTTGGCCAATACGCGGGAAAAAAACAACAACATAAGTGTATAGAACGGTAGTGGTAGTTTCTTTCAATATCACTATTCAGTGAAGATATTTGGAATCAAATCCATAATTCTGGGTTATGATTTCAAATATTAGTAGCTTATATGGGATATTGAAAGATTAAGAACTACCACTAAGATCACTGATGAGGAATTGTGGCGGATTCCGAAACGGCCGTCTGATTTGCCCGTCTCTATATACATTGTTGTTGTGATGACTACATTTGTTCATTAACCTGTTTATATATAACTTCAAATAACGAAATTAACATGAACTTAAGTCATGACTTTGAAAATTAACCTCTAGATTTAATTTTCATAGTCTCCTAAAAAACTAACGCGAGATTCAATTCAATACGATTTAATTCATTTTGTTGTTGCTGGTATCGCTGTTGTTGGCAAGCCATCGCATTCGGATGGTAGGCCCTTTTATGGATAATAGCCATTTTTTTTTAATTTTTTTTTTTTTGTAGATGTGTTTCTTTTTCGGTTTGGCCTAAAATAAGAAAATGTTGTTATTAAAATGCTGTGCCATGTCTAAAGCAGCTACAGCAGCAGTAGCGTAACAATTGCTGCCTACCATCATTGTCGTCTGTCGTATAGTGAGCGGTGGCCATTGCGTAAAGCTTTGAGGTAGTGGAGGGGAGCGAATCTTTTCAATCTCCCAAAGTGATCATGAGCCGATGAAAGGCCAGGCCAACTAACGTATCCGAAAACAGTATGGAATGCTTAATGTTTTTTTTTTTTTGGTAATTTGTTTTATTTATTTATGAGTGAGTATATGTAGGTATAAAGTGTGCTGAGACATTATTTTACTTACACACATTTATGCACACATAGATAAATTGTTGCATATATTCATATACATATTTTAATTTAACTTATGTAGTTGGTTATGTAGGTTCAACAGATTGCTGTGAAAGCAGTTATAGGAATACAGGAAGAGAAGCTTCCTTTAGTTATTGACCGCGTTTTCAACTCATTTCCTATTCGTTCGAGAAAAAGTATTCAGTTAAAATATCGCCAATTCGTTAGCAATACTTACAACTTTCACCATTAATTATTCCTAGTTGAAAGAACTACAGTTAATTTTGAAGAAAAAATTAATTAGATCATTAATTTTAATTTATTCTTTCATATTTGTTCGCATCTCTGATTGATCTGATTGATATTCCTATCTGATTAAAGGGTTAATTGTTACATGTTGTTATAGTGAAAATTTTATAGGCGCGTTAAGTATGTTTAAAAGCACATATCTAACGACGGAAATAGTCTAATTTTTCTTTGGGATGTTTTTTTTTAAACGAGGAGTAAAAGCATTGTTAGCCGAAGTCATTTCGAGACTTCCACCCGCTAAACATCTCCTCTCCGGAACAACCGTTAAATATTTCGTCAGGAGACCGTCTAGAGCATTACTGTTCACTCGTCTTTTTTTTTGTCGGTCTATTTTGTTACCGTCCGCTGTGGGGTAGGGCCACTGATACCCTCGTTTCTGCGTTCCACGCGTAAAAACTGTTACTTTCCAGTCGCCAACATCAATTAACAGTGACAGCTATTATTGGTCTGGCTGTGGGGTGAAGAGGCGTTTGGAACAAACGCGGGACCAAGTTTTTATAGGCGAGAATAATCTCATTGCTGTTTAAAGCACCGTTTTGTAACAACGCGGAAGACGTCTGGGTCTCATTGACGTTTATTTTTTCTTTTGGGCTGCGCCTTATTGCTTCAACCGATCTGGTGAGGCGGAATAGTCTCATTGCAGTCTGAAGCACCGTTTCGTATAAACGAGGTAGACGTCTGAGTCTCCTTGGCGTTTATTCTTATTGCTTTAATCGATCTGGTCAGATAGCATAATCTCATTGCAGACTAAAGCGGCGCTATTCATCAGGATGGGATAAGGCTTTGTGACATTTTGGTCACGCCCTCCACCTCTATAGGGTATTTTATGGGGTTGCCTCTTACGACAGGCATAACTTACCGCTGGAATATTCTAGCCCTCTTCCTGCAGGGACATTTGAATGTGCATATGTAAATTTGCTTACAAAGTCAACTTTTGAAAGAACAAACGAACAGCGCTCAATCTCTCATATTTATGTATGTATTTGGACTAAAAGAATTTCTTGTTAAAACAACATGTCTAATAATAACAGCAAATCCCTTTGTAGTTTATCATTCGCTTATTTGAGATGACATTGAGAGAGACGATGTTTTTGCTTGTATTGCATGTTCAAGATTCCCTTAAGCTGTGGTTATATTGGGAGTATACTGTACGAACACTATGAAATTGATGTTGCACCGAAAACAAAAAGAAGACTCTCTTTTTGTCATTCTCATGCACCATACACATTGACGACGGCAGCTACACGACTACATCTGCCAAATTATAAAAAAAAAAAATGTTCTTATGGAGACGATTATTTTGGCGACGTCACGACCACATGACCACCGACCACAATTGAGGCTGTAGCCAATTTTAAATCTATTTCTAATTTAACAAGCGACAGAGAGAGAAGAAATTTGGTTTTGTTGTTTTGACTGTGTTTGCTGCATGTGTTGCCGCTTCCATTGTGTTTAGTAGCTGACTACACGGCGACAGTTGTAGCCGACAAAATTTCATAGTCATATGTTCGTGTAGCTGCTGTCGTCAATGTGTATGGACCTTATTTCTAATTTGACAAGCGACAGAGAGCGAAGAGAGTTTGCTTTTGTTGTTTTGGCTATGTTTGCTGCAGGTGGTGCCGCTTCCATTGTGTTTAGTAGCTGACTACAAGGCGACAGATGTAGCCGATAGAATTTAGAAGTCGTATGTTCGTACAGCTGCTGTCGTCAATGTGTATGGACCATCACACCGAAAACTAAAAGAAATTCTTTACTCATTCTCACATCGAAAAAAAAATACTCCGAGCACGGCGAGTTTCTAGGGTGGCAATGAGCTATTTTAGAAAACAATATCATTGCATACAAAATATTACTAAACGGAAGAGTACATTTCGGCAAAAAGCAACTCCCAGCTGAATATAACTACCTGGACTGAGTACGAGAGAAAATGATTTGTGCTCGTTTAACAGCGAACATCAATATAACCACACACACTCAAATGAAAAAAGTTCAATTACGATATGGGCTCCCTCAGTGTCTGTTCATATTCCCGATGATACTCTCTTTCTATCATAATTAAAAGAAATTAACCTCTTCGCTGAAAAAGTACACATATGTGTACTCACATTTTTTGGTATTATTTAATTTTTTTAATTTGTTATGATTATTTTTATCAAGTTCTAGTAAAGTAAGGAAACTAACAGACATTTTTAATCCAGAATAATTTAGAAATGCAAACAATTTTCACTAATGCTGATACGTTAATAGATGCCCATCCAAACTCACTTTATGACAATTTTGATCTATGTATTTCGGCCAGCCCTCACCGATGCAGCTACCTATCGGAAAACGGCGGAAGCAAAGTTGTACACCTACTATAAGATTTTGATCGATAAAGGGAGAGGGTTTAACCCTTAAATCCCCCCTTGGATCTGGAAGTGGATATAGCCGTAAATTATAAACTTTTCGCGGTTGTCCTGAAGCAAAGCCGTATTTAGGGGGAGGTTTTGGGGGTTCTGAACCCCCCGAAATGTGGAAACTTTCTTCTATTTTTTTATATTAATTGCAGTGGATGAAAAAAAGTCAAAATAAAATCTATGGAACAGTTTTTAAATATTTTTTACTTCCATCGGTTTCTTTCTAAAAAGTCAAATATAAAAAAATAAACTTGAAATCTTAGTTACACTATGCGACCAGATCCAATTTGTTTTCTTTGACATGAGGTTTGACTTTGGATACAAAAAGAGAAGGTGATGCTGAGCAATTCTGAATTTATAGTTTTTCTAGGTCAGTAACTGTTTTTGATTTACAGTTTCAGGTTTAGGGCTCATTTGGAAGGGCATGATTCAGCCTATAATTTCTGGATTTCGAAGTTTGTAGCACGCCAGTGTTCAGCTCTCCAATTTTAAAAAATGGCTAAAAATTCTATTTTATGGTTTTCCATCCCATTTTTTCTAAAACGTGTCGTGATGGGAAATTTTTGACCTCAGACCTCGTGTTCAGTATAAAAAATTCATTCACAAATACTAGGAACCGTTTTATTCGCAAAGCCCATGTAGGTCAGTAGTAGTGGATCAGCTCCAAAGTTCTAGGAAACAATCTTAAAATGTAATTAATTCTTTAACCCATTATTGCTCAGAGCAGCCCGACACGGAAGACCTCTTTCAATGCAGTAACTGCACGAATTTTGGGAATATAAGCCAACCTCATCCGGATTCCTTATCATGGCCCGAATTCCCACTGATAATCATTTGAAAAAAAATGAGCCTCTGACTATTTTTAGTATTTTTGCTAATTATTTTGAGGTCGGGCTCGTCATCAGTAATGGCAAGTTAATGTCAATTTTCTTCGAATGAAAACTCCCGCCCCCTTCCCCCCCCCAAAAAAAAAATCCTGGCTACGGCCCTGTCCTGAAGTATATGAGATGCTCGTGAACGCAGAATGCTCGGACTTGCTACTTCGCTTAAACTTAAAAAAAAATCAAAATATGGAAAAAGTTTCTAGGCAATCTAAATAAATGTGGAAGTATCAACGAATTGTTTTGCCATTTTATTATTAAGAAACTTTATTTAAAAATTTTATGTTACGTGAAATTTCATAAAAACATATACCATAATAAAAATTCTTAAGAGTTAATTATCAATTTCAAATACCTAAAGTCACCAATGCATACCTATGCATTTAAGTGTTAAAAACCAAAAAAAATTGGGTTATTCTTTTTTGTTGATTAAAAAAAAAATAGAAATAAATTTCAATTAATATGCAAAATGCGAATGCCAAACGCAACGTAAAACTTTTAATTGAACCAAATTATGTGACAATATCTACAAAGAATTGTTTGTCATATATAAGCCAAACCTAATAAACACAGGCACACAAACACACAAACACATGCATAAACAATAAATGCAAACACTTAACCTCGGTTTGATATCTAAGAAAGTGTAAAACTAAAAAAAAAATATATATATACTAAATATAAAAAAAATAAAAACAAAAACCACAAATGACAAACAACAGCAATAACATAAAGAACAATAAAAAAAAATAGTTGATAATATAATTAAAATAATATTAATCTGACAATTCCCACGGCCTAAACCTAAACCAACTGAATCAACCACCATTTCAGCTTTAACAGCATGAAACCCAGAGTTGCTTCCCAAGTCAGCGAGCTTCGAAAGATACTCAAATTCATTACTCTGAAGATGTTTTAAAGAGGGCGTAGGTACCTATTCATGTATATATGTATGTATTTATCATTAGTAAAATTAAACGATTAACAACAGCAGGTCACGTTACACTGAATTAACAGAAAAACAAGTAAAGTTTGGTTAAGCTTAACTGAGGAGTAATGTTTAGTTTAGTTGTTGAGCTGATCGTAGTGTGTACTTACTCGTATGTAAGACTTTAATTTATGCTAATGAAGCGATAGTTGCACCTTTTTCATTGGGATTGTGTATGTTTTGCAATTAGTATGCGAGCGTAATCAGTAACAATTTGCTCTAAATACATTTTAATAAAAATTTTACTAAAGGCATAATTAAATTTTTCTCCCCTTAAGCCTGACTTATGAAGTAATTCACTGTCTATTTTCCAAAAGTATTTTATGTAGGTAGCTGCTCTGATAAACTATTTATTAATAATATTTATTTTCGTTGACACATAAATTAACAATATGCTTTAATTTTGGAATGTAGTACCAAATGAAACTCTTTTTATAAAAGGAAATACACTCAGAAGTATGAAGAAAATAAATTAAACCTTGCTCAAAATTCATTTCTTTCACCAATTACAATATGAGTAAACATAGAAGCCCCGAAGATTGAAGAATTTCTCCAATAAAAACAGATTCATATTAATATTTTTAATTTGGAAAAAAAAATTTGCAAATTTCTTCCGAATTTGGCAGTTCACATTGCTAATTAAATAATTATTAAAATTATTACGCTTTGAATGAACAATGATGCCAGAAGAATATCAAAAAGTTCATAGAACTAGCAGATCAGACGATCGTTTCGGAACCAGCTACGGTCCCTCATCAGTGATCTCTGTGATAGTTCCCTAATTTCAACAATCTATAAGTGAAAATACTGTAAAGTAAATGAGAATTACGATGTCAATTTATATTAATTGACATCATCTGTGGTGCTAACTCACGGTATTACAATAAATCTGTCGCTTTTATGAATAACGAACCTTAGTTCTTCTTCTTTATTGGCACAACAACCCATAGAGGGTCTAGACCAAGCTCTTCGAAGAGTCGGGAGTTATATACGAAAGGAAGGCAATTATTGTTTTATGCCGAATCCAAACGACGAAGTGAAAAGCGATTTTTACTCGTGAAGTATTGCCATTACCAGCCAAGATGTGGTGCCGTGAAGAAAAATACATATATTTTTATTTTTGACCGCATCGAGTATCAAACTCTGGCGCCCTGCGTAGCAACCCAGTTTATTTACCATCACGCCACCATGATTTAATTTCTAGTTTTCGAGATATTTTCACCTAAAAGCGTGAAAATACCGTTCTGGCTATATGCAATGACTTGAAGAAGCTGCAGTAGATTTTTGCCAACATTTATATAAATATAACAATAAAGTATTATTATTTTTCCTTGTCCCAATTCAAGTTCAATTTATCCAGATCTCTGGTTTTCAAACTGTGTTCCGTGGAGCCCTGGGAATCCAGAATTTGGAATATAGGGGCTCCGCGGGAGTTCTTTTTCTAAATTCAAATAAATTTGTTTTGATTTTTTAAATTAAAACTAAATTAAAATAGGTTTAGAACATAAATTTTTGTTTTATTTGCGAGTTTATTTTGAGAGCAGAGCTAAGAGCTCCGCGGTTGAAATAAATGGAAGGCCACTAATCTAGATATAGCCAATTGAAAGTAATACATAAATCCTCATACCACTTACAAAATGTAAATAACAATACCAAAATTTAAATGATTGTATCTCAGCAAAATGAATTCGGATCGGAGCTGATCAAAAATTATACTTGTTATAAAGTTAGTTTGAATGTTGACAAAAATCTACTCCAGACTCAAAAGGTCGAGAAAATAGTCGAGAATATCTCAAAAACCAGAGTTGAATTTAGCAATTCAGCAGAATGTTTGATAAGGGGAAAAATATGTTTTTGTTTGTTTTTTGTTTAACTGTCATGCTTCTTCTTTCACTTATGGCAGTTCACAATAGAATTTGATGTAGTTAAACTACTTGTTAAGTATACATAACAGCTATAATTATACATGTTATCTTTGCGGCTTTGTTTTTCTTTTCCCATACAATTATCGCTGCTAGTTATACATAACTAGAAGCAAGTGGCGAATAAAACGCAGCTATTATTTGATAGACCCATTAGTCAAACACTGCGACTTCAAATACAACAAATGACGCGCTCAGAGGAAAAGTGAAAAGCCAAAACTAAGTCTCGTTCTGCTTTGTATATTTATATGTGTGCGTAAGTTACAACTCTTCGTGCGTATTCGGCTACAATGCTGTATTCGGCAAGTAAACAGCAGCAACTCTTTGCTCCAGTAAATTTTATGCTTCACTTTTCCTCTGAGCGCGTTAAATATTTTTTGCTTGTTGTTCAAATAAGAAAGCTCTGATTTCATTGAACAATAGGAATAAAAAATCTAAGCCGATCCGAAAAAAATGTGTTATCTTCTCTAAACAGACGACATACTGCCTCAATGACTGGTTATAGATGATATCTGAACACAAAGTATTCAGAGTTTACTAGAAAGTCTACGTGGCCATTTTTAGTAAAATACTAAAAAAGAATATTATGCTAAACATTTTTATTAAAGAAAGTTATACTCCAACACGTCATCGTTTTATAATACACCATTATAAGGTCAGAGAAGCGATCTATATATTAATAAGTAAGTACATAAAATTCAAAAGCTGAAGGATCGATGCCTGAGACAAAGATCTTCTTTATAATTATTGGGAGTATGAATGTATAAACTCGTAATTGTGACTAATTTCATATCTATCATACGCGCCATTTTTTTGACATTGCCAGCTATTCTATCTCGAAGAGCGCCAAAAATACTATAAGAATTGATTTGTCAAATAATTTTCATAATTTTACAAAAGTGTTTTACTATAGCTGAAAATGTCGAATTTCGTGCCAACAAAACAACATTTGCGGGAAGTTTTAATTTGCTTCTTCCATTTAAAGAAAAACGCAACTGAAGTACATCGTTTACTCACTGAAGCTTATCCTGATTGTGCTATAGACGTTAGAATGTGTTAGGTGTGGTATGCCCGTTTCAAAAGTGGTGGTTTTGATGTTGAAGACAGGGAACGTTCAGGCGGACCGAAAAAGTTCGAAGATGAAGAATTTAAGGCATTACTCGAAGAAGATTCGTGTCAAATGCAACAAGAACTTTCAGAATCTTTAGGAGTTGATCAATCAACCATTTCTAAACGATTAAAAGCATTGAGAATGATTCAAAAGCAAGGAAATTGGGTGCCGTACGAATTGAAGCCGAGAGACGTCGAACGACGATTTTTCACATATGAACTGCTGATTGAACGACAGAAAAGAAAGGGTTTTCTGCATCGTATTGTGACTGGCGATGAAAAGTGGATACGTTACGATAACCCAAAGCGTAAAAAATCATGGGGACCGCCCGGACATGCATCAACATCAACGGCAAAGCCGAACATCCATGGATCCAAGCTCATGCTGTGTATTTGGTGGGATATGAAAGGTGTCGTGTATTATGAGCTGTTGAAACCGAATGAAACGATCACTGGCGACCGCTACCGACTACAATTGATGCGTTTGAGCCGAGCATTAAAGGATAAGAGGCCAGAATATGAGAATAGACACGACGAAGTTATTCTTCAGCACGACAATGCTCGGCCGCATGTTGCAAGGCAAGTAAAAACATACTTGGAACGCTGAAATGGGGAATGCTACCCCACCCGCCGTATTCTCCAGACATTGCTCCTTCTGATTACCACTTGTTCCGATCGATGACACATGGCCGGGCTGAACAGCACTTCTGTTCTTTCGAAGAACTCAAAAAATGGGTCGATTCGTGGATAGCATCAAAAGATGAGGAGTTATTTTGACGCGGAATCCGTATGCTACCAGAAAGATGGGAAAAGGTTGTGGCTAACGATGGACAATACTTTAAAGAATAAATTTATAATCACTTTTTTAAAATAAATGTCCAAATTACGAAAAAAAAACCAGTTTATACATTCATACTCCCAATATATATTTATTTTTTTGTTTTTACAGTGGGGGTTGATGGGAAAACCAAGTTATTTTTCAGTTTGGTTCAGCGGTTCACGGTCTTTTTGCACCATTGGTTCGGTTCAAAAACCGGTTCTTCTGCACCTTCGAATCGGTGATTCAGTACAAAAATAGTTTGATATAATAATCATGAAGTGTTCAATTTGATATTGCACCTTGAAAGTATCACTTGTATGATTATGGTCCGATGCTGAAAATTTTATATGAACAGTTATTATTAACCCTATTTCAACGAAATTTACCAAAATTTTATTTAATTTGCTTTCGAATTTTCTTTGGTATCATTTTTTTAACAGCTTGCATGGTAATTGTCTGATATTCATTCTAAAGTATACTGACTTTAGATTTACTTCTGAACTTATTTTTGTCTGTAAGGAATGACTATACCAAGATAGGTTAACATTGCTCACGTTATCGCGTACAAAGACAGATGGGCAGACAAACACAGCTCAGTCTACTATATGCCCACCCAACGACGCCTAATTACGGATGCAATAAACAACCGCTACTCAATCAAATCCAATATGCCCACCACATTGGGAGTGTCGAGGGTCTAAAGATCAATGCTGCAAAGTGTAAAAATATTGAAGATAATTTTTTGGCTTGTACGAAACTAAAAAAAACTTGTTTTGGTTCATGTGTAATAAAACAAAAATGATTTGGCTCATGGTTCGGTTCGAGATACCCAAAATGCGGATGGTTCGGCTCAAGAATGGTTTAGTTCAAAACCGGTTTGCATCCCTGGTCTCAAGCAGCAAACTTATTGTTTATCAAATTTATATACTAAATCAATGATCATGATAAAAACATACCGTGAATGATTTTCTAAAAATCTGAAAAATTTATGTATAATTCTGTAATAAGTTGTAAATAGTTTTTCCAAAACGTTTACATATTTACTTTTTAAATTATCAATTTTATTCCAAATATCAATGCACAAATATTGTTTGCATTCTGCTACAATTTATATAATTAAAAGCGGTAAACTTTCACAGAGGAAGTAAACATCAAAGTAAAGCATGAGGTTTAATCTACTCTTTGACTCACCTTGGCGTAAAAGACAGTCTTATAGTATATAAAATGATGGCAAAATAGAAATCGGTAAATATGCTATAAATATATTCTAGAATACAAAAACGAAATAGCGCAATCTTAAAAACTTGTCATGATGCAATCTCAAAACTCGTGCAAATCCATAAAAAATTCTAAGTGAATGAAAACTGTATTATTAGTTTGCCTCAAATTCATTTATGTTTATTTATATGTACAGAGAATATTTTCAACCTGGCAACACTAATTCTCTGTTAAAATTTGTATGCATATGTATTGCTCTAGGTCAGTTTCTTATTTAGTTTATCAGCTTCCAATGGCTAAAGTAGTAATATAAGCGTGTGGTTATACAAAAAAAAAAACAACAACAACAAACAAATAATACTAAATCATCACAAAGAACTTTTTCCCAGCCTTGAAATTTTATTCTGTCATATCAGATGTGATATGAATTTACATACTCATATAACCACACTCACACACACATACACATACATGCATACAAATATAAATCTCCTGTTTAAACATTAAGCTATAAAAAGTTAAAATATTATAAAAATATGAGTAAGTAAAACATTAAAAAATCTGTGAAATCGGCTAAAAAAATTTAATACCATATCTGAAATGGGATAAACCGCAACTGGTGCACACAGAAACAGCAATATAGCCACAGAGATAGCAAAAGCAGCTGGGAAGCGTTTTTTTTTTTTTAGAAGCGTTCTTATCACAGACATTTTTACTCGGTTTTGGCACTTTTTTTATTATTTTATGATTTAGTTTTAATTCAGTAAGAAAACATAAACCATAAGAGTAAATAAACCTAAATCTCATGGTGACAATACTCGAAAGTTGTGGGAATTTTGACACTTTCATTTACTCATAACTTTACATTAGATGAAAAAATAATAATGATAAATAAAAAAATACTGATAGCATTTAGAGTAGGTGCATACATACATATGTATGTATGTATGTAAGCAAGTAAAATGCGGCAAGTGTTTATTGAATGCGGTTTCTTTGTTTGGATATCCGAATATTATTTATTTTTATTTAAATCTGTTTACACATTTATGGTGAATATTTATTATAAGTCATGTGTTTGATAAATATTCTTAGATAAAATTTAATGAAATTATGTCGACTTACAGTTAACAATGTAATACTTTCTTTCGTAAAAAAGTATTAAAACATTTTAAGAAAACCATTAGGTGAAATGACAGAGTACCAAGAAGCAGAAGAAGAAGACTCTTAAACTTCCTGCTTAATTGAAAATCTCGACTCGTAAAAACAATAGCGCATCATTGTCACGTATTGCATAAATATCCATAAAAGTGGGAATAACAACCGGATGAAAGCAGAAAAACAGAAAACAGTGGCAAGTCTCAAAAATTAAATTATTGTTGGATTCTTTTACGAAAGGAAAGAACTTAACATACAAAAATTTTGGAACTAATATAATTTTAAATCTTTTTTAACTACTTATTCAGATTTATTTATTTTGTATCGAATTTTTGCGTTAGTCAAAATATTCACACACCTTTGACATATGATCAGTGCCGGACATAAAATTCGGAGACGCTAGGTCCATTATTTTGTGGAGGCCCCCAACAACTACATACTAATTTTTGTATTTTTGTTTTAATTATTCTTTCTTCTAAACGCTTTGAAGCTCAAAACTAGAGGAGCTTGACACGATTTTTTCATTTGCAAAAGTAGTTAAGAAATGATCAAGCATGGTGATGAAAAATGTTCAAGCGATCTTGTTTCATACTCGTTCCCAATCTGTTTTTGGTGATCTTTAGTTTTGAAAAATATCTTTCTTCACTGCACTTCGTCACTATCAAGTAGTGTCCGACCGAAGGTGATTTTTTGGCCGAAGCCGAAGACCGAAGGATTTTTAAAATATAAAAAACAAAAATCTGAAAGTAAAATTTTTCTACCTATGTATTTTCAAATATATACAGAAAAATATAAATAGTAGATACTCCAAAACTTGTGTAAAAAAAAAAGTTAGCCCATGGCTGCCATGATTCTGCTTATCTAAAATCAAAGATGGAATCAGCGTATTAATCGATAGACCTGTAGCCGAAACTAGAATTAACCCACTAGTTCCCAAATTTTTGATTTAAAAAAAAAAATTGGGATTGATAAATTTTAATGTAAAAAACATAAATCTGATCTCAAAACCCTAAAAAATTTAATGGGCGTGATTTTATAAAACCGGAAAAGTTGAATGCCTAAAAATATTTGTCGTTGAATAAACTTTTTATCAATTTTTTTTAAATAACTAAAAATTTTGTATTAAAAATTTAAATTATTTTTATCTCAAATTGTAGCTAACATCATAATAACACATAACTAATGCATTTTTTTAAAAACTTCGGAAATTCCATAAACGATGTAATAAAATGTAGCAACAAAAAACAATTAAGGCGGTAATGAAAATTAAATTTTTGGAATAGTTTTACTGTACTTATGTTCTTTTAGTTAAGTCATTAAAAGTTTGTATTTTTATCTATTTAGTTTTGAAAATAAGTATTTGATTTTTGTCATTTTTTTTAACTATTTGAATTTAAATAAAAAAACATTGAGAGATACCACAATGATCCTGGTTCGGACGGAGTAGAACTACAGTTGCATTGAAGATACGATCATCAGTTTATTAGTTTTGGGGATATCGTGGCAGCCATTTCGAAAAATGCTGTTTTGAGAAAAACCAGTTTCAAACTTCAAATATGCATGACTGCTGTATCAGGGCCTGTAACTTTCAATCGACTATGAATTTCAAAGAATCCCTTTACACATATATTCTAGAACGATTTTAACCAAAACAATTTTCAGTTTTTTTGACCTCCTTGAAAGCAAAAAAAAAACAAGTGAAGCGCCAGTAATTGAAAATATCGGCTTCTCTAACAGTTCACGCTTCTTTTCAATACGCTTCAAGTCTTCCTTAAAAAGTAAAAAAAGTTTGGCTTGCTTCTGCTGCCTGTAATTGTATTAGATCCAGCAGGTTGTTCGTTAAAAAAAATCACTGATTACTGTTTGTACGGTTGTAAATCTGTGGGTTACTTTAAAAGTAAAAATGGAACAAACAAGCGGAGAGAATATAACATAGAAATTGTAATGTAAATACTTTATATAACCACTTCACATTTAATTATTTGTATAAAATTTTACTGCCAATCTATAGTAAAAATTATTATAAAATAAAATGTTTATAATCTTCGGCTTCGGCAAAATACTTCAACCAAAACATCGGCCAAAACTTCGGCCATTTTTTGCCGAAGCTTCGAAACTTTGGCTTCGGCAAAAAATGGCCGAAGGTGCAGTTTTAGGCCGAATAGCAGAAGAACCGATGCCGAATATTCGGTCGGACACTACTATCAAGGCTTAAAAGAATTCATAGCTGTGCACAGAATCATGATGGAATTTGTTATGTAAGTACTGGCTGGTGGAACTAAATCTTTCGAGTATTTCATTGTAACATTTTCGTTAATAAAAGCAAACAAAGTTTCGTACAAAAGTCAATGAGAACTGCAGATAAAATGGTTTTTGTGCATATTTTAGTTCTCCCTGCTATTCACTAGAGTAATTAGAATGGCTGGTGTTGAGACAAAGAGCATTCCAGAAAAAAAATATAAAATGCGATGTGGTCTGGCTAGGCTACATGCTACAGTCCTCGAAGTTTTGGTCTTAAAATCTGTGTACAATATATGTATTTCTAAAATATTTTACGCCTATAACACTGTGCAGTAACTTTTTAAGGGTAATTCGGGGTCGCTAAATCCGACCCTGAAAACCCATAATTTAGCTATGCGCTGGACCAATATACAATTTTTTTACTTTACCTTGTATATGTTTCATAGCTAAGAAAAAGTTGTTTATCATGGAAGGAAGAAAAAAAAATTACTTAGACAGCAACACTACACCAACCCTCCTTACACACCCTTTTGGGTGTTATATGAAGCCTCTATTCAATATATGACTATACCGCGTAAACGAACGCGAAACCTATCATTAGGTTTTGGTAAAAAATGTCCCCTATCGAAAAGTATTTGGGGTCAGCGAATGTCTAAAATATCTAGGTCCAACTTTTTTTAAGAAATTATCAGTTGAAAAACAAACCAAATTGTTTTTTATAATAATCCGTTTATACTGGATAACCATTAGAAAAAATAATAAATAATCTTCTAAATCCAACCTTTTCTAAGATATTAGCCTTTAAAATACAAACAAATTATTTTTGTTACTGGGTATAGAAACATATAAATAATTTTTCTTAACATTCATAATTTTGTGCCACTATACAGAGATGGAAATCTTTCACTAAAGTGGAGTAAAAAGGAACGAAAGTATTTAACCCCAAACTGCCCTTCCCTTCCTCAACCTCTAGGTCCGATACTGCTTAAGAATACATCAAATAGACATAAGAATAAGCCATAAAAGCGTTTCAATATTTTTTATGAAAACTGTCTGCATAGAAAGCAACAACTATCGAACCCTACGAAAGATCCAAGAATCCAAGAGAAAAAAAATATCTTTAAATATTTGTACTACATTGACAGATGTGTTAAATATCATAAAGAAAGGTAAATATTTAACAGAGTGATAAGATAACAGAATCAATTTATCACAGACATGAAGAAAAATCAATACTGACTGGCTGCTGATGGAGAGAACAGAAAGTCAAGATTCAAGATCCGAAAATGGGTTCATTTGCGTTGAAATCATCGTCACCAAGAGCTCCAACGCCAACACCAACATCATTCTTAACATTATTACCATCAACATACTACATAATTATCATTTATAAATCTTTTATTTGTTATTTATTTAGTGCCATCATTGTATAAATAAACACAAATATAAAAAGTGCATACTAGTTGAGGCGCTCACACATGCAGTTTAGGTGCTTGAGTTTGTATTGATGACTGGACTGATAAGTGATGAAGGTGTGCTGGCTGCAGTTTGCTCTTATGATTTTGTAGCTGCACAAGCACAAGTTGATCAATATTTAATGAACTTATCTCAATTACTATCACCATCATCATCTATTGACATTTATTTACTTGGTTTTAGTATTTTTTCTATTTTATTAGTTGAGAAAAAATACAAAAAAAAAAAAAAAAATTCTGAAATAATAAATAAAAATATTAATAAATTTTAATTTCAGTTAAACTATTTCTTGTTTTTCGTTTTTAGCTTAAAGAAAGGTTAATATAAATTCAAGAAAAATGGTTAATTGATTAAATTCATTTTATTTGTTAATTGGCACCTTGAACGCATTGTGATGTTGCGTGTTGGCACATACAACCAGAACAACAACAGCAAACAAAACAAAAAGCTACAACAACCAACCCCATGTCCGGTGAAGAATGTAAAATCAATGAGGATGTTTTCATATCCATGCCACACTCAACACCAATCAATCAAGCATCGACATATTCAAGAAAAAAGAACACACAAAAAAATGAAAAACAAATACTTAAGTACAAAATATTTTTTTAATATTTAATTTTTTTTATTTTATAAAATTATGCATTAAGATGTTTTTAATTATTTTTATATATTTTTTTTTTTTTGTTAAAGAAAAAAATTATGATTTAATTAGGCAGCAGCAATCAATGTTGAAATTATTAGACCGCTCAATCAGCACCAACAACATTTGTTGCTGGCAATTGAAGTCATTGCTAAAACGTCAATGATTTACACTTATAAAATAATACAAAATAATAATAATAATAATTATAAAAAACAAATACAAGTTTACAATTGGTTTTCGCGACTACTACTTGAGCTACAGTGAAGATTGCACAACTTTTGCTTTGAAAGGGGCAGTATTCCACACTTAGTATGATAACTTCACTTGCGGAATGAAAACTCCAGCACTGGCATTAAATTTATTCCTTGTAGCAATGTTGGATAAATTGGAAGATTCGTTTCGAAACTAAAATCAAAGTGAATTAATACTAAATACTAATGACCTAAAACTAATGTGCCTATATCAAAATATTATAGCATAATTTATAAATAATGAATTGTAAGAAAAGAACAGAACTTCGTCTCTTGAGCGGGCAATAAACCCAATTAACCCACAATCGTGTCTTATGCACGTATACCAGCACAATATTATTTCATTATGGAAAATGATCATGCAAGAGCATTTCCTGTGTAGATCGCACAAATAATCACCATCATAGTTTAGTACCTTACCTTTTTTTTATAATGTGCACATACTACATTCAACTACAACACTGACTATTATTTTAGTACTTTTTGTTTGTTTGTTTGTTTGTATGCGTTTATCCAATGACAATTTCTCCTTCTTGCTTGCATTTTGCTTATGCTGGTATTGTCTTCAGAATTTTAATCAAATTCATTGATGTAATATTTTTCTACGTTCGACCGATGCGGTGACAATCAATTGATATTTGTACAGTTTGAATGCGGAATTGGAAATCTTTTCTTTTCTTTTTTGTTTTTTGTTGTTTTTTTACTAATTATTTAACTGTACTATTGAATATTACTGTCGATATTTGTAGATGCGCTATGAATATAACGAATGATGTTCGTTCATTCATAACTTAGTGAATGAAGTGAGTTTTTTTGGGCGCAGTATCTTGTCTACCTTTTTTTTCGTTATCTACTTAAAATTTTATGAATCATTTGGTTAAAGCAATTTAACTGCCCGAAATTTTATGACAAAAAACTGTCAGTTCATGATCTAATGGAAACTCAATTTTAGAACGCCACCCAACCAGAAATTTTGTGAACGAAATATCAGCGTAGGATTTACCACATTGTGATATTAAGGAGTGCGCACGAAAAAATTGTAACATAGTTTTTTACTTCCTACTTTTGTTTGAAATGTAAAATAAAAAAATAGAGTTTAATGACAGATGAAGCCAAAATAAATTATCCACAAAAATGTTTGCTAAAAATGGATACTTAAGCTGAAACTCGAAAAATTATTGTGAAAGTTTCTCAACAAAATCCGAAATGGAGTCACTTGAAAATTGCAAAAACTTTCTCCAATTGCTCTAAATCATTTGTCCGCAAAGTGAGAAGGGAAGCTGGCCTTAAATCGTACAAAGTTCAGACAGTCCCAGATCGGAATGTAAAAAAATTTCAGGGTTGCATCATGGATGACGAAACATATGTATTGGCGGAATTTCGGCAGCTTCCAGGCAACAAAGTTTACGTAGCGGATCAGAAGGAAAATGTACCAGAAAAGTACCAGAAATTTCTCGAGTGGGAGGCCATATGCAGCTATGGTAAATGAAGCCAGCAGCTATGAAGAAATTTCTTTATTTCAACAGATACGAATTTGATGTCTGAAAGGAAGTTATTAAGCACAAAGAGATAAACAATTTTTACATATACATTTTTCCCCCACTTCCTACCTTTCCTCGATAAATGGCTCATGGACGCGTGGTTCAATCCCATGTGGAGCCAACAATTTTTTTCCCATAATAATTAAATAATTTTTTTTTTTTTGAATTTTGTTGGCTCCATAAAGGATCCTAATGTAATTACAACAAAAAATGATTCCATGATAGTTTTTTAGGAGACTATGAAAATTAAATCTAGAGGTTAGTTTTCAAAGTCATGACTTAAGTTCATGTCAATTTCGTTATTTGAAGTTATATATGTATAAACAGGTTAATGAACAAATGTAGTCATCACAACAACAATGTATATAGAGACGGGCAAATCAGACGGCCGTTTCGGAATCCGCACACAATTCCTCATCAGTGATCTTAGTGATAGTTCTTAATCTTTCAATATCCTATATAAGCTACTAATATTTGAAATCATAACCCAGAATTACGGATTTGATTCCAAATATCTTCACTGAATAGAGATATTGAAAGAAACTACCACTACCGTTCTATACACTTATGTTGCTGGTTTTTTCCCATTGTAGCTAGTCTGCATAACAGTTCGTTATTTGAAAGTCTAGTACATGGGAGAGTGTGTGTGTTTGTGAGAAAATGATTCTAGGTGTCATTTTTTCTGAACGGTCCCCATTCGATCAGTTCATGATAGTTTTTTAGGAGACTATGAAAATTAAATCTAGAGGTTAATTTTCAAAGCCATGACTTAAGTTCATGTCAATTTCGTTATTTGAAGTTATATATAAACAGGCTTAATGAACAAATGTAGTCATCACAACAACAATGTATATAGAGACGGGCACCATTATTTACTTACGTAGTGGGAGTGGCTTGGTTCCAAGCACCCCCTATAAAAAATATTTCCTCCGAAGACAGTATAATAGTTTTCTCAAAGGTTTTTTTATCGGCCATTTATTCAAAAAACGGGGTTTAAAACCCAATTTTCAAGAGGAAAGGTAGAAGGTGGAGGAAAAGTGTGTATGTTAAAATTATTTATTTTTTTGTGCTTAATAACTTTTCTACAGACATCAAATTCGTATCTGTTGAAATAAAGAAATTTCTTAATAGCCCCTGAAGACTCCATTTTCCGACTTCAGGTTCACATTGTAGGAGAACTAGATGTGGTAGTTAGGGGGGAAATAAAAATCCTGGCTTTCTTTTCATTCAATACTTCTCCTCTGTTTCTCTCATTCAAAAAAATGCAATAATTACTTTTAAATTTACAGATTATTAGTATGTATCTACCTAATCAATTCCATTAAAATTCGTATTATACATTAAAATATTATACATAATTTCTTCAAAACAAAAACAAATCTTGGCCTTAATGGCCCACAAACAATAGCCAACAACGCTTGAGTACTAACTCTACGTGGGTGTACATAAATACACGCAAATTTATCTCAAGTATTTCCTTTGGTTTATGATCATTTCGACAAGACTGGCATACTAATTCCATGGACATTGATGATAAAATTGTTGAAAGAAAAATATATATATGGGTACATACATATATTTGTACTTAGACGTGATTGAACAACAACAAAAAGAATGAAGAAGAGCAGCAAAATATCATCAAACGAAAAAAGTCATCATCAACATCATCATGAATGGTACAATGAAAACATTTAAATAATAAAAATTAAAAAAAAAAAAAAAAACTTTCGAATAAATCTGACATGAGATGCCATTAAATTGGTACTTGTTCTCTGGCTGACTGAATATGGATAATGTAGACTCACTCACAGGCGAACTGAAGTTAGTTACGTTACCAACAAATACCGAATTTCAGTTTCAGGTCGAATAAACTTGGTAGCAAGTAGTAACTATAAAGTGTCTTGGCACTTTTTCCTTCACTTGCTGCCACATTTAATGAAGAGCACACAGTGTTGCATACTAATTGAACGCATAAAGTACGGAATATATTCATACACAGTGAAAAGCTTCAAGTGAATCTCATACAAACATATATGCTATAGAGATGTACGAGCGGAGGATGTGAGATACGAGCAAACTTATCATAAGCGCGCAATAAAGTCGAAGAGATGTGACCACATCGAACATGATCACACGATCATCAGCGTCAACATCATCCATCCACCTTCATCTTTGCAATCCGCCTCCACTTCTGTGTTTTCTTGAATTCAAATGCGTTTCGGTAGCAATTTCACTGTTTATGTATTTATGTGTTTGTGTGTGTATGACCACTGATCGTGAACTGATCGCGTACACTGAACAATTGTGGGAATGGTTACAGAAACACACAAAAAATATAAACAAAATAAATTTTATTACCAAAACGTGAGGATGCCACTCGAAATGTTCAATTTCCTTTTTTTTTTTTGTTGCTTGGCTTCTTTTCATGTTTCGTGTAAATCTTTACATTCACAGAGACATGACGACGATCGATTTGACAACTGTTTGTTTTGGTTTTTATTTTGAGTTTTAATTTTTGTCTTAACGAAATCCACCAACAAATTGTAACCACCGAGCTGTTGAAGGTTTGAAGTTTATTCGATTTATATACACCACTCACACTTATTATTCCAATCTTGTTGACTTGACTTCAAGTGCGTATGATGCAATGACATGATCGTCGTCATATTCACGTATGTGATTTGCTGCTGCTGTTTGTAGTAAAACCTCGATCCGATCACCACTGCCACTTCTTGTTCATATCCTGAAAGAGGTCAACTGTTTCAAGTTACTTTTTTGTTGCTGCTGTTTTGGTACTTTTTTTTTTTTTTGTTTTTGGTTCATTGTGCTTTCTCATCAGGTGCGCTCAGTGAAATATGAAACCTTCTGTGAATTTGTGATAGTCGCATCATTGTCACTCCTTGGCTTTGCATCTTGACTAAGTAACTATCACTATCACACAGAGTAAAGTGTCAATTTTTACAGCATGTATTTAATTTTTAGAATTTTTTTTTTTTTTGGAATCCTGTTTGTTGCATCCCTGTATTCTGTGTACTGTTCTGTATGTTTTGTGTGCATCCTGAGGAAGTCAGGTGCTTAATTGTTTCCGTTTAATGATATCTTCTCGGTTACTTTTGTTGTTTATTATTATCTTTTCTTTGTAATATTTTTTTTGTGGTTAGATATTGATATTTGATCTTCTTCTTTCTTTTAGATAAGTTTAAATTTAAATAAGTATTTTATAAATTAACCCTATAGACTTTCGAATATGCTGTGAAAATATTTGTTTCTTAAAGTAAGAAGAAAAGAAGTTGAATTCTTAAGAAGTTTTCGAGTTGTCTTGATTTGAGTTAAAAACGATATTGTAATTAATATGAAAGGAGCTGGCTTCATATTTTTCTTATGTTCATATATTAACTATTTAATTATTGGTTAAATTAGAGCAGAAAACTATAAAAAAAGTATACAACTGCTATATTCAATTCACTCGCAAAGAAAAACATACGCATCAAATGAGTTTTAGGGGTTCTGAAGTAATTAGTTGAAATAGTTTTGCTATTCAAAGAAAAGTGAGATCTAATGCTATTGAGAGTATGAATGTATAAACTCGTAATTGTGACTAACTTCATATCTATCATACGCGCCATTTTTTTGACATTGCCAGCTATTCTATCTCGAAGAGCGCCAAAAATACTATAAGAATTGACCTGTCAAATAATTTTCATAATTTTACAAAAGTGTTTTACTATAGCTGAAAATGTCGAATTTCGTGCCAACAAAAAAACATTTGCGGGAAGTTTTAATTTGCTTCTTCCATTTAAAGAAAAACGCAACTGAAGCACATTGTTTACTCACTGAAGCTTATCCTGACTGTGCTATAGACGTTAGAATGTGTCAGGTGTGGTATGCCCGTTTCAAAAGTGGTGATTTTGATGTTGAAGACACAGGGAACGTTCAGGCTGCCCGAAAAAGTTCGAAGATGAAGAATTGAAGGCATTACTCGAAGAAGATTCATGTCAAACGCAACAAGAACTTGCACAATCTTTAGGAGTTGATCAATGAACCATTTCTAATCGATTAAAAGCATTGGGAATGATTTAAAAGCAAGGAAATTGGGTGCCGTACGAATTGAAGCCGAGAGACGTCGAACGACGATTTTTCACATGTGAACTGCTGATTGAACGACAGAAAAGAAAGGGTTTTCTGCATCGTATTGTGACTGGCGATTAAAAGTGGATACGTTACGATAACCCAAAGCGTAAAAAATCATGGGGACCGCCCGGACATGCATCAACATCAACGGCAAAGCCGAACATCCATGGATCCAAGCTCATGCTGTGTATTTGGTGGGATATGAAAGGTGTCGTGTATTATGAGCTGTTGAAACAGAATGAAACGATCACTGGCGACCGCTACCGACTACAATTGATTCGTTTGAGCCGAGAATTAAAGGATAAGAGGCCAGAATATGAGAATAGGCACGACGAAGTTATTCTTCAGCACGACTATGCTCGGCCGCATGTTGCAAGGCAAGTAAAAATATACTTGGAAACGCTGAAATGGTAAGTGCTACCCCACCTGCCGTATTCTCCAGCCATTGCTCCTTCTGATTACCACTTGTTCCGATCGATGACACATGGCCTGGCTAAACAGCACTTCCGTTCTATCGAAGAACTCAAACAAAGGGTCGATTCGTGGATAGTCTCAAAAGATGAGGAGTTCTTTCGACGCGGAATCCGTATGCTACCAGAAAGATGGGAAAAGGTTGTGGCTAACGATGGACAATACATTAAAGAATAAATTTATAATCACTTTTCACAATAAATGTCCAAATTACGAAAAAAAATACATTCATACTCCCAATATGTTCAAACTATCGAGGAATATCTCTACTTAATATTGATAACACAGTGAGACAGCACTTTTCGGGCATGGGGCTTACCATACGGAATGGAAAGAGTACGTACCTAGGATGGAATTTTCTGGGTTAACCGAGTCCCATTAAAGTCACTGTATATGCAATTTTATTTAAAATTCGAATTCAACGCTCAATTGTTCCTGTCAGCTCAAGTGATTTGTTTGGGCCTAAGTTTTAAGAAGGTCTTTGAAGCAGCCAAATTCCAACCTAATCCGACCTCTTGAGTATAGCTCCGGCTCTGCTCCGTGCTCCGCTCCGAGCTCCAACTACATATAATTTTCCAAATTCATATGTATGCATCGCTACCTTAATTTACTTAAAGCCTTCCCTAACATTTTTTAAATTTAACAAGAAAAGCAAAAATCATTTTGACAATGGATTTGAAATCAGCTTTGTCATTTCCATTGCAGTAATGGAGATGGTCAATGCCATTGCCTGGAATTGTATTCGAGTAAAAGCTTTCAACTATGATATTCAAGCAACAATATTTGGAAAAATTAGGAATCGGAGTGGTTAAATTGCTCTAGCTCCGGTCAAAACAGACAAGCAAGTTTACGTATTGAAAGCGGAAAATGGAGCGACCCGAAAGCCAAGCACTGCGACCTATAAAATACGCATAATAATTCGGTAACAAATAAATTTATTTACAAAACGATATTACTTATTTTTTGCAATTCTCAAATAACACTTTCATCTAAAGATCATTTCATTTTAAGCGTGTGAAAATAATTTAAAAACTATCTATATTTAAATAAAGTTCAACAATCAGACATGAGTATCTCACGTCTCAGCATAAAGTTTATTTTTAGTGAAATGAGATCTAAATAATATTTAAAAATAAAAATAAAATCTTGTTACCGAAATCTTGAAATTTCAAGCAACATAAGTTTCATTTCTTCTTTTCATACTATTTTCTGGTAATTGTTTATACTTACTTATATTTATTTATATGTGCAACTTCGCACAGCATTAAAAACATACATACATACATGCATACATATGAATAGATATTTTAGTTTTCTGTTAACTACTTTTATTAATAAAAAAAAAAAAACAAAACCAAAAAAAATGTGCCTTATGCAGCAATTTAAATCGTCCAATTCAAAAAAAAAAAAGAAGCAAAACAGAAAAACAAGTTACTTGTGACATTTTAGCATCATAATCTCCCATTAAATAATGAAATTTCTTTCTGAGGAAACTTTTGTTTCTCAGCACCTTTTGACCCGGTGTACCTACATATAAACATGTATGAGTATCTACCGCTCTACAGTTGTTCCCAAGATAGATAAAAACCGAAACATGATCTGCAACTTATCCGCAAGCTTGGCGACATCATATTTCATTTCATTTTTTGTGATACACAAATTCGAGCCGAACTATGTGCTACAGTTCATATGTGTCTTCTTCTTTTTTTTTTTTTTGTTTTTGGTAACCATTAAAACGGCAAACTTGTCAACTTGTTTGAATGTTTTCTTTTCAGTTTTTTTTTGTTTTTTTTTTTTTTTTGATATGTGTTTTTTGTTTGTTTCTTTGCTTTTTCATGTGCTCATTTTATAATGTTGCAAAAGTGTCATTAAACGGCATTTAATGACCATCATACGCTCCTCACTCAGTCACTCATTAACTGGGTAAATGAAGTGATGAAGACAAGTCTACGTCTTTGAAAGTCAATGACAATTTGGCATCTAATGTTAGTCGGTAGACAAGGTGATATTTTTACGAAATTTAAGCCTTGCATTGGGTACAATTTATAAATGATATAAAAATATCACAGTTTATAAATTATTCATAAATGAGATCGTCTGTACGCTCCTTGGAAAAGAGTAGTTTGAAAAAAATTAAAAGTTGTGAAAAGTCGTGAAATAAAATCAAAATATTGGTCAAAAACAGAAGAAGATGAAGATACTTTATCGAGATTATATGCTTCATGAGCACTATGAGCACATGCCAGTGCCTATGATCATTCTTTAATTTGTAATTTTGATGCAATTAATACCACTAAATTTCGCACAGTTTGTAGAATTCTTTTGTCAATCCATTATCTTCTTAGAAGCTGTTGGATGTTTTCAATCCATTCATCGTTTTAAGTCTTAAACATTTCAGTAGTTTGGCTGCCAGCACTCAAAGCTTTGCTTTGCTTAACCTTTGTGTGGATACCCGCTTTCAGAAATCGTGCCAGTGAAAAGCTTGTAAAAAAATTATAACAAGTGAAATTTCGACTCGTATTTTTATATGTCACTCCTTGGTTGACCTCACGTGTCGCTCCTTCCTTCCCTTAAAAAACTTGCCCTTGTAATGGAAATGAAGTGTGTCCATCGCAAGCCCACCTAACTTTTATCCCATATTTTGCAGGTTTAGAGGGAATATACTGTGTAAATCGTATACGATCCCTAAATTCAAACACCTGGACTCGCTACAGGCGATATGTAACGATGTTATCTCAAGAGTGAGAAGATGGCTGTACAACTCGAAGCTGAAATTGGCGGAGCAGAAGACGGAAGTCGTGATATTGAGTACCAGAAGAGCACGTGAAGAGCTGGTCATCACGGTTGGTGATCATAACATCACCTCGTGTCCACACATTAAGTACTTAGGAGTACTTATAGATTCTAGAATGACGTTCAAGGATCACCTGAAAGCTGCTAGTGAAAAAGCAGTACGAATAAACAGCGCGTTAACACGCATCATTCCGAATATAGGAGGCCCGCGCGAGGGCAGGCGCCGGCTGCTTTCAACGGTTACTACGTCAGTAATCTTGTATGCAGCAGCTATATGGGCGGACAGCAAGAAAACACACCAGAAGGATATCCGTGCGATATATAGGCTCAATGCCCTGAGGGTTATTAGCGCGTATCGCACAGTATCGGACGATGCTATTTGTGTCATAGCAAGTAAGGTGCCCATAGATTTACAGGCACAAGAGATGAGGCGGTTATATGGCCGTGACACAAAATCAACCGAAGCCATAAGAAGAGAAGAAAGACAGCGTACCATCATGGAATGGCAGCGAAGATGGGAGTCATCCGAGAAGGGTCGATGGACCTACAATCTCATTACGGATATAGAAGAGTGGATATCACGCAGACATGGTGAACTGAATTACCACATTGCGCAGCTGCTTAGTGGCCATGGGTGCTTCAAGCAGTACTTGCATAGAATCAACACCGGAGAAGAAGACCCGTTTTGCCCAAGATGCCCAGAGGAACAGGAGAACGCGCAGCATATATTTTTTAAATGCCCGCGTTTTAACAAAAACAGAGATGAGCTGGAGAAAGCCTTTGGAGAACCCCCTACAGAAAGGAATCTGACGACACAGATGTGTAACACAGCGGAAAAATGGAATGCAGCATGCAAGGTTGCTGCAGATATGATGACCACTCTGTATGATGCAGAACGAGCGCGCAAAGTCGAGCGCACGGCAAACACTACAAATACGGAACCAGATATCGTCAACCAACGATAAAACCGAACAGAATTGGACAGAAACCAATACTGACGATTGAGCACTAAGCTCATTACGGCCTTCCGATGTAATACCTAACGGTGGTTCCGGGAGGAATACTGACTTTAGTCCGTTTTAGCGTGAGAATGTCACGCACTGACTGGGTGGCTTTTTATGCTTTCCTCCTCGTAAAAAAAAAAAAAAAAACCTAAATCCAAAAAGTTGCTCATCAACAGTTATACAATCAATTGTATTGTAATTTTCGCATAGATTTGAATCAAGCATCATAAATAGCTGGGAAATCGGTGCAGCTTTGTCATTTTGCATACGATTCAACTTGGTGTTGTCGTTATCAAAGCACACGAATAGTGAATAGAAGTCCGATCTCCATAGCTCAGATATATGTTATTTGTTTGAGGCATGCACTCCAGGAGTAATCAAAGCTCCAAGGTAGGCATCAAACTCCGTTGCAGTTAATTTGTTCCAAGTTTTATTCTGACATACATTTGCAGAGAATACGGCTAGGGTTTTACGGTTAGTTTCTCGAATAATTATAGTGCACATATTTTCACAAAAAAAAAAAACGTTTGAAAGAGTCTCTGCCTGATAGCATTTTAGTTGCTCACGATGGACTAGCTTATTGGCGAAGAATAATATGGATGAGCATCTAACCTTGAGATGTTGTTTTATCCTCACCATACAATAAATTAGTGTTTGACGTTGATGATTGACTTTCTTGTTCAGGCTCTTGTTCAGGCTCTTGTTCATTCACTTCATCATCAGAAGAATTATCATCACCAGAATCACTCTAATCAATGCGAATGTTACAATTTTCATGTTTTGATGTAATGTGTACACAAAATGCTGAGCTTTCTTGCTACAAATTGTTTGCTGTTGTAAGTAATGTGTTGTTGTATAGTCTTTGTTGCAAAATTTATGCTTATTTTAATGTTAACAATTAAACTCAATACGTGGTACCTGGGTACCACGGGTATACACTTACGTAGGATTTTTTTCGTGAACACATAAAGGTTAAGTGAGATGGCTTGACTTCATCGTAGTCGAAGTCGAAACATTAAGCCATTTTGAACCGGTACCACAAATCATGATCCAATTGGGAAAAATTTTAAAAAATATTATCTATATGTCACTAATATAATATTCCAGCATTCAAAAATATAATAAAAATTTGTTGTATATTTTATTAAATGGCCTACCCCGAGAAAATGAGGTGACCAAGTGTACAACATAGAATACATACTCGTACACAAAATAATGAGCAATAAACATTCTCTGCGATTAAATAGGATAAAAACATTATTTTGGAAGTTATTACAAGTTAACCCTTTACCACGCAAGATCATGCATTTTTAAAATTGGTACCTAGTTCGTTTCATATTAAGAAATAAACAAACACGAATTTTTTGTTTTTGCTAATTTCTTCATAAAAAGGTTTTATTTAAACCAAAATTTGGTTATTTCACTTATTCAAAAACACGATTTTTGTTGTTGTTTGAGCATATTTATCACTATTTACCAATTAATATCAATTATTTGGAAATTTCACATTTTTAGAAAAAAACGCAGTAAAATATATAAATATATGAGTAAACTATGCATTTTTAAAGTTTTACTTTTTCATTTGTAACCGAAAATGTCAAGTGAGTGCATTTTGTTGTTTGGCTGCAAATTACATTACGTTAGCAGTTGCCAACACCTTTCAAATAACATAAAATAGTTGCAGCAGTTTCTACTTAATCAGTTATGATACACAACAAAATAAAATAACAAGCCTGTTGAATTTTGTAAGAAAAAATTCGGTATGTTACAGATCTGAAACAAGTTAAAATAGCAAATTTTAAACAAGCATTTTTGCTCAAATTTGCCTGTTTTACCATACGTTTTTTACTTAAAGTTTGGTCAGCTGTAGTTTATGAAATATACAAAGAGCCCTATTTGATTATAATTTTTGCGTGAAGCTTGCATTTTTGTCTAGATAAATTTACCATTTCAAATGGAAAATTAATATATGCGTTTATTATTTTTTGTTAATTTTCATATAGTTCTCGCAAAAAGTCATGCCTTTTTACTAAGTCCTTTGAGTCAGGTAAAACCTAATAATTTTAAATTGTGAAAGGCAATTTTAAAGCTAACATATATTAAAATATTTCACTGCCATTAGTTTTGGAATAAATTTTGAAATATATTTTTGATGAATTTTCAAAATTACCGCTTCTTTAAAGAAACACTAATATGAAATATGTTAATGTCGTTCACTGCGATTGAAATTTATATGATATACTAATTCATTGATATCTGTTATTTTTAAAGCCCACAGTTTTTTTTTCGCTAGTCAAAAACCGTTTTTGAAAACTTCCCATTTAAGTCTTATTTTTGCAGTCTTCATCTCTATTTCGCGGAATCTATGGTTTTTCTGCCAAAGATTTCAAACAGCTAAGAAGCTACACAAAAAAAAAAAAACAATAACTCTCTAAATGTTTTCAATAAAGAAAGACCATAATCTATCACACGCTCTACAAAAAGATTTAAAAACAAAAAAGCATGATCCTCCGCAACCTCATCATAAGCAGCATTCTCTATTATCAAGCTACAGTTTTATCTCACGTAAGCAATCTACAATTTTTACACGCAAACACGGCAACAAACACACA
This sequence comes from Toxonevra muliebris, assembly GCA_963691655.1. Taxonomy (NCBI): domain Eukaryota; kingdom Metazoa; phylum Arthropoda; class Insecta; order Diptera; family Pallopteridae; genus Toxonevra; species Toxonevra muliebris. Next base: position 114,142,988 of record OY829326.1, on the reverse strand, counting down.
AACTCACACAAAGTTTAAGAAACAGCATCCCAAAAAATAATGTGTAATTTCTCTTGTACCTTTTCAAGGATATTTCACGCTATACTATCTAATCTATCTTTCATAGCATCATTTGTCAGAGAAGCCCATTGTTTGCATTATCATTATTCAGGTCAATATTTACGCGTATAGGGGATTCACATATGTGATGCTGTGCAACAAGGTCATTGCGTGTCCGGCTTAAGTCATTTTAACAGTTTTTCATCAGCATCATTCTTTACATGCATTAGATAATAAGGAGTGCTCAAAATCTTTATACATATTATTATTTTACTTAATGCATAATAAAATCAACGCATCAATGTTAGAGGAAAACGAAGAAAAGGGTTTCTTCTTTCGCAGGAGGGTTAAAAAGGACACTCACTCATAAATCAATAAACAGGACATGAGCGCGCGCAAAAACATTTATAACGGACTTTTATGTTACGTGAAAAACCTGAATTTCTATGCACGCATGCAATCTTTAAGATAAATCACAGGAATATCAAATCCACCCCTCTCCAAATTCTCTAAAGGGTCAACTTTAAGTAAAAAGATGTTTCGCTTGACTGAGATGTTATCCTCTTTTTATATATATATCTAAGTTTATGTAAGAGCAGGGCTGCTATTATATTCCTTAGATGATGCCCTGTTGTAAGCTAATTACTGTGAGATCAAAAATGCTGAACTTTCTACCTTAAAATTAATGCCATTTCGTCAACTTGCATATTCTATGTCATTTTGATGGTTTTCATCCTTTCAAATTTGTCAATTTATTTGCCAAACGCCCTTTTGCCTTCTGCTGTCCACCTTTGGCGCTCTCTGGTGCCATAAGTTCGAGAGTGCTGAGGGTTGAATTAATATGTGAAGAAAACGATAACGAATTGTGTTAAAATGTTAGAAAATTCAAAGTTAAGTGATGTTGTGATCTTCTGTGTATTTTTTGGGGTTAAATTCTTATAATTTTTGAGGGTAAATAATGATGGCTGTTTTTGTTAAGAGGATTTTAAATTTTATTTAATGGTTGACATGGCGGCATTACTTATCTGTATACCATATTAACATTTATGCATGTAAAATGGTGGACTTTGACTTTATTGTTTGCATGCATTTAATTGCATTAATTAATTTACTATTTATTAATCTAGGATTTACGGAACCAATTATTTCTTGAATAAATTCATATTTTATTGGCAGATTGTTTTTTTTTTTATTTAATGTGAAATAGATTAGAATAACGATTGGTGGAGGGTTTAATGTCACATTAACTTGTTTTTTTTACAAATCTGGTGATAACTTATTTTATTTTTAACATCATATTTAAATGGTAAAGCACTGTTTAAGTTAGACAAACAAGCATGGGTGCCCAATCGAAATTAAATCTTTCAAGCGCTTTAGAAAAATATTACACTTTACTGAACTGTATCTGAAAATATTTAAACAGAGTGTGGGTACAATCAAAATATCTCTCAATAATGTTCAGTTTCAAATCTATTTATATTTTCAGCCTTACTAATTTCTAGAAGTTCTAGCTGTTTTTAGTTACCTTTTTTCAACTATTGAATATGTCTTCGTCTAGATAAAATGAAGGTTCACTTTCGTTTTATAAAATTCTTATCTGTTTATTCGTTTTTATACGATTTGAGATAGTACATTTTTTATAACAACTGGGCATCTTCTTTCCATGGATACGATTGTATTGTTTCTGAAAGCGTTTGGAATGTCTTTTCACTGTCTTTCATCTTCTGTAAAGAGCTGGTCCGACTTTCCCGCCTAACAACTCCTTGCTTCATAATCTTCCAGAGGTTTTTAATTGGTTTTAGATCTAGGGATTGCTCCAGCCATTGAAGAACATCAATATTCTGCACTGTGAATCAAATTTTTATTACTTGCGATGTGTTTTTTGGATCGTTATCATGCTGGAATTTCCAAATAAGTGACGTTTCTAAGTTGCATAGGGAGAATTACATTTTTTAGTATGTCCTTATAATCAATAATAAGACTTCATTATGCCTTCATTACAATGAATTGGACCGATTACTTGTGCAGAAAAGTGGCCCCGAGACCATAATCCTGTCACCTCCATGATTGACCGTTCCTTTTGCATACTTCGGAATCAGCCTTTGTGCCTTCGGTATTCTCACTTGATATTTACCATCCGATACGCATAAATTAATCTTGGACTCATAAGAAAATAAGACGGTTTTTCATTGACAAGAAGTCCAGTTTAAATGAGACAAGCCAATCGATTTTGCGCTGAAAAAAATGTTTTTTTGGCTTGAAGTTTAGCTTCTAAGGCATGAAACATGAATGAGTTATTGGTTTCTCTCGAAGATGCTCTATGATTATTCTTAAAGAAATGTTTTATTTCTTGATCTTACCGGTTGCTTGTCTTACGAGTTTTTCCCACTATTAACAATGCGCGAAATAGTTGATTTTTGAATCGAGTATCTAATCGAAATTTGCTTTTGAGACATTTTAAAGCGCGGTTCACGCCAAATTGGCACGCTTTATTGTGGTCACCACGTCGCCCCTAGTCATAAGAACAACAAATTTTTTATTTGTTTACAATACCATTAGTTGATAAATTGTTCATGTTAATTGATCGCAAGTTGGTGATTGTGCGCACAATGGAAGCTGCAAATAGAAAATTGATTGTGAACAAATTGATTGAAAATCCGACGTGGTCTAGTTCAAAGATTGCGAAAGTGTTTAATATCTCCAAAAGAACGGTATGTAGAGTTATAAAACGATATAAAGAAACTCTAAGTGTTGAAAGAGTTAAAAAAGTTGTGAATAAAACGGGAACCACCAACCTAAAATTAAAGGCAAAGATCTTGAGGTCCATCAAAAGCAATCCCGGACTATCGGGTAGCGATCGAAAATTTAATGCCAGCAAAAGTACTGCTAGACGAATACGCATAAAAGCTGGGCTAAAGTGCTATCGTGCTATAAAATATCCAAATAGAACAGACAAACAGAATTTGCTGGCCAAAAAACGTGCTCGTCTTCTTTATAATAATGTTTTGAGCAAATTCAATGGATGCATTATTGTGGATGACGAATCATACGTAAAATTTGATCTTAAACAGCTTCCAGGTCAAAAAATTGTATATGGCAACGAATCGTGGTAATGTACTCTCAAAAGTCAAGTACATAAAAATGGATAAATTTGCAAAGAAAGCAATGGTGTGGCAGGCTATTTGCAGCTGTGGTCTCAAATCCAGGGCATTTGTGGCATCCTCTTCTATGACGTCTGATATTTACATCAAAGAGTGCCTTTCGAAACGACTATTGCCATTTGTTCGTCACCACCATTCGCCAGTGAAGTTTTGGCCTGATTTAGCCAATTGCCACTACTCTAAGAAAACAATGGATTGGTATCAGACAAATAAAGTAGATGTAGTGCCCAAATATATGAATCCACCCAATCGCCCCCAGCTTCGACCGATCGAAAAATACTGGGCCATTACAAAATATTAGTTGAAGAAAAATACAGGTATTGTCAAAAATGTGAATTCAATGTTACTAAAATGGAACCAAATAGCCGCAAAAGTATCGAGAGCGGATGTTCAAAGGTTGAATACCCGGAACTTTTGCACAACAAAGAAATTTAAATCTTTTAATATTATAGTATTAAAACACAATATTAAACTTATCATTTAATGCATTATTTGTTATTCTGAGTGTTCTGGTTAAAAAGATACAGCAATTTTCCTGCGTGCCAATTTTGCGTAAACCGCGCTTTATTTCCATATTAGTTAAAAGTACTTTATCTTGTAAAAAATTTGCATTTACTTCCATCCATTTTTTAATACCGGTGATACACTACAATGGCCAGGAAAATATCGAATGGGAACGAAACGGAAATACTTATGGGTTCGATAAAAATTGCTATCACTGTGAACCGTTTTTGGAGCTCATCAAGCCACAGCTCCGATCAGTGGTATCCCGATCACAGTGATTAAATTACTGATAAGAAAATGAAAACCATTACTAGAACTCATGCCTATAAGGCAGTGATCAGTTACAACTGTACTTATAAATCAAATCTTTTATTGAAGAGATTGGTAAATCATTTCCATTTTCATTATCCGGATTTTTTTTTTCTGAGATTCAAATAAGTTGTTCTTTTTTCATTTTACTAGGCTCACCAAAATTTGTAATCCCTCCCACTCCAAGAATTTACTTAAGATGTATTATTGCAAACGCAATCCAGTGAGTACAAAAGTATTTAAAATCTTTTTTGTCTCCAACTGTAGATAATCACTGAGACAGAGCTTCATTCCACTTCGTCCTAAGCAACTTTGTTTTCACACATAATAGTTTTTTTTTCTTCACACCACAAACACCAACTTCACTTAAACTGCACTTTCTTCAATTATTCGTGGTCATCGAATTGGATTTTTATTTGTTTTACACTGGCCAATTAAATCACGATCAATTAAGCAATATAAAGCATTTTGAGTGTGGGTTTCCTTATTTTGAAATAGTTTAGCTAGTCATTAAAAGTAGAGCGAAATTGCATTCCTTGGGTTTAAAAAATGATTTGTCTCAAATGATGGGTCTCAAAAAACAGTTTTTCGTATCTCACGTGTTCCAAGACATCAGCAAACTTTCCAAAAACTTATTCTTAATTTTTCATTCCTTAACTTGGCTGTAAAATATTTTTAGCGTTACTCAGAAACAACGACGTGAACTTAGTAGGTCTCAGTTTCCTTTGCGGTGCTTAATTAGAGTTAAAACAAAAATTATTAAACGAAGAATAAGTTTTTTGGGAAGTTTTCTGATGACTTGGAACACGTGAGAAGACACGAAAAACTGTTTTTTAAGATTTTTAATTTTTTGAGGTTAGGGACAACACGTAACATTTCCCGTGGAAAATAATATTAGACTTAGGTTCATCAACTGAAATTTCACAAAAAATAGGCTTTTCCCGACGTTTTATGATGACTTGGGTAAGCGTAAGACCCGAAAAATAGCCTTTTTGGAACTTTTTTGAGGTTAAGGACAACACGTAACATTTCCCGTGATAAATAATATTTGATTCATATTCAGCGAAAAAAAATATATGAAAAAAGGCTTTATTTATTCTTTTATGATGACTTGGGTAAATGTACGCTTGATAAAACTATTCTTTCAAGGTGAGGTGGTATAGACTTGCAGCTGCCATATTGGTCCGCCATCATTCAAAATCAAAAAAGGCTTTGTTGCATTCGAAACTAGAGATAATAAGCTTTCATTTCAATCAATTTTTGACTAGAGAGGTCTCCCGTTGACAGAGAATGCCCACATATATAAATTTTCTACACAGCCTTCCACCACGTTTCCTTACCCAAACTGTTTTATATATCTTGGAATTTCTCGTGTTCATTTTTTAATTTTTTAATTTATTTTCTTAATTTTTCTGAAATTCTATTGCAATTAATTACAAAACAACATAATGCATATTTTACTAAAATTTGAGAAAAACAATTACAATAAATTAAAAAATTTAAAAAATACGCAAATCCTTATGTATGTATACTTTTTCACCAAAGAGGTTAAGCAATAAGATCTTGAAGTTGTGAAAAAGTTTTATTTAGTATTTTCATCTTATATAAATTTAATCATATTAACCCTTCCCTGTCCAACAAGGCAAATTTTGTTTAAAAAATTATTAAGAAATAGCATTCTTCATTCTGAACAACTTTTTTTCTATGACTTTTTCAATATCTTAATTACAGTGTGATGGTTCGTTGGACAGTATCAAGTAAAGTAGAAATGCATATCTTTTTTTAAAATCAGTTTATTGAGGAAAATAACCAAAAATTAAAATTTATACCAATTATTCAGTGTGAAATTTATAGAAACAATATCTTTCGGCTATATATTGTAGAAAATCAAAAATTTTAGTTTATTTTATTTTTATGTATAAAACGTATTTTTTCGCATAAAAATGGCAATAACTTTTAACAGTTGGCGTTTTTTAATACTGTTATAAACGCGCATCGATACAGAAAGCTGGAATCTACGAAACCCATGTTGTGATTTGGATGCTGGACGTTAGATGGCGCCACTATTACCGTCTAAAGTGGTGGGACTATATATGGTAGTATGAGCAGGGAAGGGTTAACTATGGTGCTAACTCAAATATTAATATTAAAATTCAAAAAAAATACTGAAAGGAGAAAGTAGTTTGGCGCCAAAACTCCTATGCTTTATCTTTAAATTCAGAATACATTTTGAGTACAATAGAAAAAGCGTTACACAAACTGCATAAAAAAGTGTTGTGAACAGAGAACAAACAAAAAGCATATCCACTTATACAGTATGCAAAACTAGATCAACAAAAGAAGAAACAAAAATTTAAAATGCAAAACTGACCAATGCCCATTTCGTCAAAAATAATACAAAAGCAACATTGACCATTTCCGTTAAGGCAACAAACTCCTGAATAATAAAACTGACCGTTGAAAAAACGAATCCGAAGGATATGCAAACATATACATATGCATTTATAAAACTACATACATATGTACCTACTTTTGTACAATGCTTACATGCACCGATCTATTTATTATTTCTTTCTTTCTTTCTTTCAAACTGCTGTTTGTTATTCACATATAGTATATACTTAGCTATTTGCTGATCCAATTTTAATATCATACATTCTTGCATGCTCTTCTTATGGGTTTGCATAAAGTTCGTTATTTGTCCTGATGGCAGGAATAAAAGAAGGGTCGTTCGTTTTTCTCATTTGTATCGGTTTCATTCACTGACCTCTTTTCAATTGTCTGGATTTTCATTTTCAGTTTTGATTTAGTTCGTTTTTCGTCAGTTTCTCTGTTATAGTAAACGCTGTATCCTTTTTTCGGACGTTGTCCATGATCTACTCATAAATGCATTCAGGCGTTTGGTTATCCTTTTTTTGGTATGCGTACTTTCTCACGTAATAATACTATCGTTTAATATAAGTTGAAAACTCTTCGACAGACAATCAATCACAAACAGCCTCTTTAATGAAAGATTCTCATTTTATACAGATGTTGAAGGGTTTCTTTTATTTATGAGTTAAAAATGTATAATTTGAGTCGAACTTCGAGTTTTTCCTTAAAGGATATCTAATATGAAACATTGGCAGTGGTTAGTGAACTGGATTGTTAAGCATAAAATACCAAATTTAATTCAAATTGTTTGTTTTCTCTGAAAAATATAGCTCCCACACATCTCAAATGTATAAGAAAAGTTGGTCCTTGGTTCAGCATAAGCTCTGCAAAATAGAATCGGGAGTAAATCAATAAAAAGAAGAAGGTCATTTATTGTAAAAAAGTTAAAAATAATTTAAAATACTTCCTCACTTCAATTCAATTTAGTTCCATAACCATAGAATTAAAATTTTATTAAATACATAGCTACCATATAAAATATTATACTGCAATATAACAAATTTTTAATCTTCTACGAACTCGGTCGGATAAAATTGTAATACGCTTGTTGACCAACTTCCCTTGTTCACATATCGAATGAAATATGAGTTCATTCTAATATAAATTGCACTCTGGTCAAAAAAAAAGTTGAATGAAGAACCCTTTTTCTTCGCATTTGCATGTGTCCGAATATTTACGCCAACGTTGGTCAAGCGTGTAATACTTAAGATGTGAAAATGTTATGCGCTATGACGATCTCTGTATATGCTGATGATCTCTGCACCCAACCACCAATTTCACAGCAGATCATGTCAATGTATTCGTTATGCATTGACCAGCCCAAGTAATATTCAAATGAGGATATAATATATACGAGGCGAGCTACATACATATATATATATAAATTATTGCACTACCCTAAACTAAAAACTGACCATGGTATCAAAGTATCAAAGGTCCATGATCACACTACTCATTATAATGAGAGTAAAATGAGGGGAGCGAAAGATGGCAAAAGATCGAGTGATCATCGGTTAAATGCGTTTGAACTGATCTAAGCGAAGCAAACAGTAACTACCCTTAATAATTTTTCTGCTACGTCGGTATCTAACTTCAGGCAAAAAGATCAAGTTTAGCTACTTTCGTTATTGCTGTCGTTGTTGCTTCCAACCCAAAGATACTTTGTCTTTGTTTACTTCTTGTTTTGTGCGTCGTTGTTGTCTTTAATGAAAATGGACAATGGTCAAGTAAGATTAAAATAAAAAACTCAGAATTTTTTTTTTTTTTTTTAATTTTGAAATTAAAATTAATTCAATTGAATTCCGCCTGAACTTGTAATTCACTTTTCGGACATTTGCATTTGCATTCGTTTTCCCATTGAACATAACTTTGAGTTCGAGTCCAACGACACTGAATTGACAGTCTTGAGAGTTGACCCTCGGCGTGTTTGCTCTGCTTTTGATCGTTGGCTTGTCGTCCTCGTGTACTGCAGCACTGTTGCAGTGAAAGAAGCTAAATGAAGGGAACTTTATGGTCGCGCCTAATTTGCATTTTATTTCATTACGTTTATTTATGTGCCCAGTTTGCAATGTCATGTCCGAAAACAGGATAAGTGTTGTTGTTGTTATTCTTTAATTTGAATGTGTGACTGGGAACATATTATTGCGCGCCCAAATGCTGCGATGGTCAGTTTTTTTAACATCATCTAAATTCTTTATCTAAAGAGGAGCTGTTTGCTTCTTTCGATTGTTTATTCTATGTACTTTGTATCTTTAAGGTTGAGTGCTCACCCGTAGTGCTTTTGAAGAGGATTTTCTGTTTTTTTAATTCATGTTTTTTGTGATCTCGTATGTCATTTTTGAAAGTTTTAAATATATGTGCAGAAAAAGGGCGCATTTTATAAATTTAAAAAATGGTTTTTATATTATTTTGTATGCGAAAAAATTATTGAGAAAATGGTGGTCATAAACCAGCTACATTCTAATGATGGAATGTTTTCAAAGTAAGAGTGAGGTTCAAGGTAATTTCTGCTTTTATCTAACAAAAAAAAAATGGCGACTAAAAAGCGAAATTGTTAGGCTCAAGGATCCAGCTCTCTTGCTCCTTTCGCTCCTCTGAAAGAGTGTATGTATTTAAAATATTACTAAAAATATTATGCGACAATGGTACATTAAGGACTTAGGACGGGCTTTTTGCATCCATTCATGTTGTGTAAGTTATATTCTATAGCTTTATGCTGAATCCGAACAGCGATATGCAAAATTTTTCTGAGGTAATTGTAACTCTTGGCTTTTTTAGAACACAAATTAAAAACGTATGTCGAAAAAATGTGCCGCAGAGTGTTTTTGAAAAACGTTTACAATAAACTATTTGGAAAAATAATGATTGATTTATCGAAAATGAGTGTTTTTGAAAAACGTTTACAATAAACTATTTGGAAAAATAATGATTGATTTATCGAAAATTTTTTATTTACGCTCAAATGCTGATCAAATGCTGAATTCGATAAGTCAATGCCATATTAGATAAATAAGTTTTTAGACAGTAATATAAAGAATAGATAATACAACCATTCCAGATAGAACGTAACGAGCGATCGACTTCATCCTTTCAGATTTGGCATAAAATGTGCATATGGTTTTATTTTAGACCAAACCAAACAAAAAGGTACGGTTTTCACCGGAGTTGCCAGAGCGAACCAAATCTCCGAAATTGACTGTATCGAATCACAGAATTGTCCATAACTCAGTCATTATACTACCGACATGCAATATAGCTAACAAAAAAATTTTCCATAAAAAATACGAATTTGATTTAACACTAAACACAACAATGTTCCATGTTGCAGTTATAGACGTTTCGGTGAAAGTCCTATTTTTTAAAGGAGTTTTCACTGCAAAACTTGAGAAACAATCATCTCAAATTAGAAAAGAAAAAATTTCTTCGTCAGTTAAATAACACTGTGCAAAAATATATATACAGTCATATTCAGATCTAGCATAACGACTATGATAACTGAAAAGTACTTGACTTAAGAATAAAAAAACTATACGGGATTTTGCACAAAATTCTTGTTTGGGCGTTCGGTACAGCTCGTTGAAGCTGGACGGTTTTTCGTGGTCATGTATTGGAATTTTCTGCCTTTTTGGGATATAACCGTGCGCATTTCTCGATGTTTATGTCTGTGAAACTATTATAGGACAAGGTGTATGGAAAATTATTTTCACACACTGCAAAGCCAAATCTCTCCTTTTAATGAATCTTTTTTTGGTCAAAATAGTAAATTTATTCATAAAATCCCAAAAACTGGCATTTGGAGTAGAAATCGAATGTGGAGTAAGAAAATATGATCTAAATTAATTTTTTTTTTATTTTTTATTGTCAATCGAAAGTTTCAGATGTAGAATTCCTAATTTTTGCAATTATTTTTGCTTGATATCATAGCTCAAAACTTGTGCACTATTACAATTACAGGCAATGAAATTTTTCCATAAAAATCATGTTATGCAGACGGTCACGGTCACGTCATGTGGCACAGTGTAATTCTTATTTTATTTTATTTTTTTCAAAAAATGTCACTGAAAAAAGGGTTGGTTCACCATCTTAACTGATTCTATTGCTTTCAAAACGTTATAGTTCTTATAGGAAAATTATAATATAAATTATATATAAAAATATTAGCTGCGTTTTATTCGCCACTTGCGTCTAGTTATGTTTAAATAGCAGCGATAATTGTATGTGAAACAATAACAAAGAGTCAGAGATAACACGTATAATTATAGCTGTTATGTATACTTAACAAGAAGTTTAGCTACATCAAATTCTATTGTGAACTGTCAGTAGTAAAAGAAGAAGCATGACAGATTGCAAAAAAAAAAAAAAAAAAAAAAAAATGAAAAGATTCGGAATGGCTGCCGGTGAAAATAAGATAAAATCATCGTGAAATATTCTTATAAAAGGTAAAAACTAAAAACAATGCACACTATTAAGCGCAATGACAGGGATCTATTAAAATATTTCACCTCTAGCTGCTGAACAGTTTTATTGTGAATAACAATATAACGAAGAAGACACTTAACAACTTGGTAATTTTGTTCGCACAAGTTAAACTAGCTGGCGAATAAAACACAGCTATTATGAGGTTGGAGCTCGGAGGGGAGCAAGGAGCAGAGCCGGAGCTAAACTTAAGGGATCGGAGCGAAGCTGGAGCGGAGCAACCCTAAAATCTGGCTGCCCCAAAGCCCTGGTTTAAATAATGCACTATCCACTAGAACATTGCTCTTCAAACTGTGCTCCAAAAAATTTTCAAGGGGCTCCACGGAAATATGCTCAATTTTCATAAGAGTGAGTTAATTTTCAGATTCAAATCATTTATGTTTTCGGTTTTTATTTAAATAAAAATAAATTGAAAGATTCTAAACACAAACTTTTTGCTTCATTTTCGATTATATTCTAAGGGCTCTGCAGAATGGGATGCCAGCTAAAAGGGCTCTACGGTCGATAAAGATTAAAGACCACTGTACTAGACAATCGAGGTCGTCAAGTTTTAATTACATATCAAATCTTTTATTTTGAAATGAAAATCATTTTGAGAAATGCCTAACCGTGTTTCTTGTTTTTAGCCACAATTGCGATATTTCCTTGCAGTACCTACGTTTAAAAATAATTGTGGAGACTTATAAAACTAAACCGCCCTTAGTTTAATCTTCCAAATTGATCTTATATCATATTCAGCAACTTAGTCAAGTTCGGATAGTGTGGAAAAAGCAAATTGTATTTTTACAAGTATACATAAGTATGTATGACCAAAACCTTGTTCAGAAAATTTAAACTATTGAGCGCTTTTCAGGAGGCCAAGTAGAAATCTAGTCGAAATATTAGACCAATATTTTAGGTTAAAATATATGCAACTGTCTAGATATTTCTTTTGTACGTTAATCAGAGCTGGTCCTTCGCATGGAGAATAAGTAACAGTTTCCTAGTCTTCCTCGTTACCGCAGCTTCTGCAGTAATTTTTACATGGCAGACACAGACTTTCTGCTGCCTTTCAATAGGACAATGTCCTGTATTACCCAAGTCATAATACTAAAGAAATGCCTGTTTGTTAGTAGCAGGTCTTTCGAACCTCGACTATCTATTACTTTCTACCTTAACCAGGGCGTTACTTTTTTGAATGTCATGACTTCTGTGTGAAATGCGCTGCAGTGCTCAGGAAAATAAAAATTTTTTTTAATGTAATTGAAGATTAATTTCGCTAGGGTATAATCAATTATATAACCTCAAGGCAGTGTCATGAAAGTAATTATACTAAAACACACCTGGTAAATGGAAGGGATTGGCACACGATTATGTAGGTCAGGAACCAAATATTCTAGATCAAAAAAATTGGCAGCATATTGCAGGAAATAGGCAGGAAAAAAGAACACTTAAGTAATACTTGGGTAGACGGGAATAAAGAATAAGGTTATAAAATAACTATTTTGCAAATATAATTCCATAGAATCAATGAAATTGAGTATAAATACAACATTATCACAATTTATAAAATTTAAAGCCAATTCATGAGAAAAAATACTGAATGAAATGAAAATGAAAGTGACGATGATAATTTCCACATACCTACATAAACTCCCACAATAAATGTTGATATGAATGAATGTATTTATTTTTTTGCGCCTACTCTTGAATATTTGTACATGCCTACATACTCGTACATATGTGGCCATAAAATATAAACACTGTTATTACCGACACGTTATATATTTTGTATTTATTTAAGTATTTCTTCTTCTTTTTGTTTCTTGTGTAAATAAATTTCTGTGTTGAAATGTAAGATGTGGATGGAATCATGCTCGTGTGCAACAAAAACAGCAAAGAAAAATCACTAATGTGTACTACGTAATAATTGCATATTATATAAATGGAAAATAAAAGCAAAAGATACAAAAGCATATAAGAAAATATATCTCACAGATACAACAACTAGTAGGTATAAACTTCAAGGTAACGCTCACTGAATGCACCTCAAGTGAATTCATATTAACTCGTATGCGCAAACATATTTCTATTGTATTCCATTATTATTATTATTTTATTTTTAATAATTGAACGGGCAGCATTCGATGCAATGCATCGCAAAGAAACAAAAAACCAAAATATTGTTTAACAAAATAATGTGAAATAGTTGCAGCGCATGCGCTGTAAATTTTGTTGCATTTACCAGATACTTTTGCAAAATGCTCATACATACATATCTATTGAGTGCCAAGTAGCAATAAATGTGCGTTGCCAACTATTTTAGGTAATTTTTGTTGCTGTTGTTTTTTTTTCATACTACATACTTTTCTTTCCTGCTTTTGATCTGGCAAATGTGCATCCAATCCAAAATGTGCGTGTGTAAGTATGTATGTGTGCATGTGTTGTAGTTGTAATTATCCGAGAAATATATAATTTTTAATTACACGTAATTAATTACCGAATCGAATTATTTGCGCTTACTTGGCGCAGATAGTGGAAGTTACATGTGATGCAGACAAACCCAACAGGCATACGGGCAAGCAGGGTAAACGGACAGGCAGGCAGGCAGACAGACAGACGTGTTTAGCTTAAAAAATATCTGCAAAAACAGCAAACTTGACTTCATTGTACAGTGGGGCAAAAGCAGAAATAATATTTCAAGGCTTTCAAAGCAGTAGCAATTTTGGGTTGGAAAAAAAATGTGCGGCATTATCTGAATTCAATTTCTGAGGATACTCTCATTTGTGGTTTTCCAAAATTAATCTCTACTAAGAATAATCGTATAGTTTCTTTGACAAAACTTTTCTTGACACGCAGAGAAACGAAGTGGTTCAGAAAATCGAAAGGTTAGGGTCTTTGTCTTCACTTTCAGCAACAGTAGCAATATTGTCGTTTAACCGCACATTTCGGCGTTGTTCAAGGACTGCTCGATCGGCAACCGACCCGCAACACAAACGTCGTACAATGACAGTGCTGCCACCTGAGACGTTAAAGTTCGATCATAGCTATTCAAAAAACCCTTTACAATTTCGGAAAACCACTTTTAATTCGTGATCCGCAATTGAATACCAGATCGCTTGCAATCATTTTCGAAACATGAAACAGCCAAGAAACTCTCATCAATTTCTACACAAAGCCCTTATAATCACTATGGTATTCATTCGAATGTAGTTCCCTTCGATGAATCAAATAGAGCCATAGATCTTTCTAAGCAGTTTTCGCTAGTCTCAGGAGACTCCAATTTCCAATTACCCACTTCTTAACACCAGAGCACTGGCAGATCCAGAGCTTTTCGAAGAGGGCAGTTTACATTTTTTCGTTTCTCGAAATTTTTTCAGTATTTGTGACTAACGAATAAAATGTTCATCTGTAACCCCAAACTTCTCTTCCCCCTTGGATCTGCTAGTGTATCCGAGTGACACTTAAGGGCCAGATATGGATTTCGCTTGATCTGTAATTATTTGTACTCCCCATTAATACATAATCCGCAGAAAGATGAAATAGAAAGCAGGCACTGAAACAGTTAATAATTGTACGGTTAATGGCATTGTTACATGAATTAACTTCCACATCGCTAGACGAGGAGGACTTTATTAAGAACTTGGCTCGGTACTTTTATAATCGTCTATACTTATTTGAAATCATTATTCAGAAGTCCCAGACTTTGTATCACTTCATGACAATAACTTTTTGGTATTCGAAAATCATGGCTCAGTGCTTTCGTTTGGATTAACATAAAACGATATTTCTTCTCTTTTATTGTACTCCTTGATAACTTGCAAATCGTATGCCCCAATAGTGACGAACTTCGGGTTGCCTCAATGATTCCTTCTTGATGTTAAAAAATGCCGATGTGATTTCTCGAATACAACATCCAATGGTGATGAACAACTATATATGTACTCATCACAACAACAGTGTGTATAGAGACGGGCAAATCAGACGGCAGTTTGTCATTTATCCTGTTTACGGTATTTAAGCCGGGAAGCTCATCCGTAAGTAGAACAGTAACAAGAGGGTACTCTCCCCATTATTATGGAGCTTAGTGGTAAATGATCTATTAAATTCCAACAAATGGTGCAGCAGATTTCGCTTGGGAGTAAACCCGGCTAAAACCAAACTGGTTCTGAAATATCTGAGACTCATTCTAGATACAAAATTAAGATGGAAAGGGTTTTCTGGACTCTTTTTAGGGTCCAGAAGACCAATATTGCCCTTTTTTCATGTAAAAAAGTAGCAGGCAAAAAATGGGGTATGGAACCTCGAAATGTTCGCTGGCTTTATACGGCAGCTTTTAGAAAAATTATATTTTAATATCCAATGGTTTGGTGAACAGCTCTATAAAAAAAAGTCCACTACAAAGTATTGGGCAAAGTTTAAAGAATGGCATTATTGATCACAGGCCCCTTCAGAAAAGCCCCTTCCTTAGCCATGAATACCATTCTCAACCTAACTCCTGTTCACCTCAAGTCTGATATCAGGCTAAATTCAGTCAGTCCTTGGTCAGAACCTTTTGTAGGTCATTCCAAAATCTTTTCGGATTTCACCGCTTTATCTAAGAACCTCATCACGATCTGTGACAATCACTTTATCACTTCCCCGAGAGGGGATATAATTGAGAGTCGATTCCAGCAGCAGATACTTTAACACCTACGGATCCAAACTGAATGAAAGGGTAGGGAAAGGGTATTCTCTGAGCAATTAGGGCATTCTCTGAGCAACTAGGAGTCTTCCAAGCTGAGGTCATGGCCTTACAGATAGCGGCGATAGAGTTTTCGCCCTCAAAAGGAAGAGGAATCCATTTCACACGACCTATGCTTCTGCTCAGTCTTTTATATTTGCCCTGGGTCATTAATTTCCGGACGACCTCTTCGACTTGTGGTCAACTGACCTAGGGGACCTACATACAAATATAATAAAGGATAATTTGGTTCGACTAATCTGATTCTTGTTCTAAAGGGTGTGGATGGAACACCCGCGTGAGAACACAACAAAACGTACTTGGCCTAAGTGTATCCTGATGAATATCCACTTAATCTAATCTATCCTGTTTAATATTTGAAGTTTTTGAACGACGCGTTTTCCAGTTTTAACGAAGTATCATGCATACATTCCTCATCTTTATTATGCCGAGCCAAAAGCAGAGGCGATATATGAACTGTGGGTTTTCCCATAAGAGAATATTATGGCTTAGATAGTTTTCAACCTAGCAGTGGCTGTTCTGGTTTCTTATCACTGAACTTTGATTAATTGAGCTCTTGCTTTAGGAGTTCCGATATTTTGTTTTCATTGTCGTGACTTTGAACGTTCCAAATTTAAAGCTTGAAAAAGTTTTCCATGCACCACACATATTATTTTTTAATTAACCTAAACTGAATTTATTTAATTTAATACAAAAAATAAATAAATTATGGGTATAATAATAAAAATTAATTCCATAGTGCAACTTAACCGCATTCACTAATTCACCAGACAGCAGCCACACTCACACATATGTATGCCCGCCGCACGCTGAATATTTCCTACTTGCCATTTTTCCAAACCGATCATGGAGGGTTGGCTAAGATTTGATTTTAGTTATATAGTTATACCAATATAAATAATAGCGCAAGTGATTTTTATATTAACCAAAAACTATTTTTCTATTGGCTGCGCATGCGCCAACATCATCATCATGAACATCAAAAATATCATTATTCCTGTACGTATATAAAAACAATGATGGATGGACGGATTGAGAGATGGACGGACAGACAGACATTTTAAATTTCATCATATTCAGTTTTTTTTGTTGTTGCTGATTGCTCAATCTATGCAACAACAATTATTGCATTTACAACAAATTAAAATTGATGCACATTTTTTGCTGTTGTTGCGCTTCTTCTTCTCGCTGCTGCTGCTGCTTCTCCAATTCCGCGTTCACTCTTTGTGTTTTGTTTTTTTAATAATTATTGCTGCTGTTGTTGTTGTAATTATGTTTTTTTTTTTTGTTTTGTAAATGTTGTTTTTGTTTTTTTTGTAACTCTACATATTTATATTTTTCTTAAAAATGAAAGTGATTTTTGTGTGTTTAATATTTTCATTTGTATGTTGAATTTTGTACCAGTTTCATGGTTGCACGTGATAATTGTGCGCACATTTATTGTATTTGTAGGTATTTTTTGCTCATGTTGTTGTTATTGTTGTCTTAGCACAGACTTTTTTTAGGATTTTTGTAATGTTGTTGCTGGCTGTTTTTTTATCAAAATATTTCTTGTAGCGGAACAAACATAATTTTGTATTTAAGAGATACAGGAAATATTTGCAATACTGGAGCATGACTTAAATTAAATTTCTTTCTGTGTACTTCCTTTGTAAGCTACAACTTACATTGGAACGTGTATATCAGTTTGTATGTATGTATGTGAAGATACTTTTCATTAATTTTCCTGATTCGAGAGCATACCGGACATAATGCAGTTATTTATATGTAATATATAGTAAATATCACGTAGAAAAAAATTCAACGTGGAATCTTTGCTAGAAAGGGAAAAATCTTTCTCTTTCCACCGTTGAAGTTGATATTTGAGGGCATGCGAATCTTTCTAAAATGCTCTGTGCCTAAAAAAAAAAAATTTTGTCGTGATGTAAATGTCTTTTAGCTTCTGTTCTGACAGAGTAAGTAAAAATCGCTCAAAAATTCAAAATAATTTTATCATGATGAAAAATGAAGATTGTAAATTATTCTAATTTCGATCGAAACAATTTTCAATTTTCAAAAATTTGTTGTTTTGTACAATGAGCAATTTTCCTCATCAAAAAAAACATCTTTCAAATTGATTGAAAAAATTAAATCTTTCAATGATGAAAAATTCCAGTCTTTCCATAGTAAAAATTTGATGATCGAAATAAGTTTCAATCATTGAGTGAAATAAAAAAGAAAAATATATGGCTGCTACCACGGGTGCAAGTATGAATGCCTGTCTGAAAGAGAGAGGTAGAAAAAATAGGTAGTTTGAAAAAGACAGGCAAGTTTCTATTTCTTTCTTACTACCTATTTTCTCCTTCAGACAAGAATTCATGTTTGCGCCAATGTAAATAGCCACTTACAGAAAATCATGGATCATTATTACTCCATGGGCAAAATAAGTTGGTAACCATATACGAGAGAAAACCGAAGCGTAGCTGTCAAACTATAAAATGAGAGCTCAGAGAGTTGTGATCGATCAGTTAATTATTTTCAAACTTGTCAAATTATTTATTTTCCTATTTGGAAATTGTGGGAATAGTAAATTACGGACGGATTCAGACTGTTGCATGTCGAAGTCGATTCACAAGCTGTCATATATTGTCGTATAATCATAATGTCATATAATTTTGTATGAAAAATGGGAGAATTTATGACAAATGAGGGGATACGACACCAAATGAGACACTTGGTGAATTGTCCAATTATGTCTGTTTCTGTTCATTTAAAAAAATGTTTACCTATTGTTACTAATTTGTACTGGTAGAGTGTTCCTTAACTCAAAAAACTTGCAAGAGAGCAAAAACGAGATTGTAAAAATGTGGGAGATGAACCTGCAAGTTTCTGCTGGCAAAATATTTAGGTACTTGCAATAATTTTCATCTGTCGAAAAAAATGATCTGTCAGACATCCAAACAACAACAACAAGTGTGCATTGTTAACCCTATAGTCCGTAAGGCCGCCCTGAGGCAGCCTTCACTTTATTTTAATTAATGGTCAAGTTGAAATTTAGGCACTTCAGGCAGACCTGAAGAAAGAAAAAAACACACAATTTGTGGTCAGTTTACACTTTCTGCGATCACTCGATTGTTGCTTATAGTTATTTTTATGTGTACAAAGTGTAGTTTTGTGACGAAAAATTATCGCGCCTCTAATTTTTTTATAAAAACCTAAAAAAAAATATTTCTAAGACCCCTACTAGCATATACTATCGTATAATCATAAAATAATCATAATTTCGTGTAATTTCGTATGAAAAATGAGAATTTATAACAAATGAGAGGATACGACACCAAATAAGACACCTTGTGAAGTGCCCAAATATATCTTTATGTTGTGACTTTAACCCGCAAGGCCGCATCAGGGCAACCTTTTGTTTTTCTCATCTAACTGCTAAACTCAAAAACTCATAACAATAATTATTTTTCTTTCACCAATATTAACTGGAAACATAAATTCTGGTGTTTGTTTTATTATTATTTCAACCTTGCGGGTTAGAGGGTTAAGTCACTGTTAACCGCCGCCTTGTTGGTCTAGTGTCAGCGTGCTATACTCTTGTCTCTGGGGTCCCGGGTTCGATTCCCGGTTAGGGTATGGTTCCTTATCTGTCTTTCTAATAACCGCCGCCTTGCTGGTCTAATGTCAGCGTGCTAGACTTTTGTCTCTGAAGTTCCTGGTTCAATTTCCGGCTAGGGTATGGTTTCTTATCTCTTCCTTCCTTTCTTTCTTTGCTTCGGTACAAAAGCTCTTAAAGGTCGTAGTACCTGGCTTTTGAGTTGCTCCATTTTCCGATTTCAATTCAATAAATCATTAATAACTTTACTCTGATATTCTGTATCTGATTGTAAAGCAATTCCCTAGTTGCACATTTTAATGGTTCCTTCTGTGCATATCACTTTTCACACGCTTAAAGGTCTTTAAAGAACAATTCAATTTCAAGAAGGTAGTGGGACGATAAAAGATTTTCTGTTCCGATTATACCAGCCTACTACCGACAAACGGTTGATTATTTAGCGTTATCCGTTAGTAGAATTCCGAATTTTCCCAATCACTCGCAGACCAGACTAGAATCGATTGATAACTGATTCGACACCCTTTTAACCATCGAAAAGAATCGCATCATGTATTGCATTTATTAAAACGCCGCAAATCTAAAATAATTTTTGTTATATGTCAAAACAAGGGTGTGATTTGTTTTATTTACACAAAAAATGGGTTTAATATTATTTGGTACACGGGTGATTATTGCCATTATGTCATTTGCGGGTAAATTACATATAAATTTAAAGAAGCCAGCAATAACAAAAACAGGGCATGTAATATTGCAATGAGGGAGGGATGATCTTAATTTGCCAGCACCGCGTACTCAATTATGCCAAGCTAGAAAATATCACGACCGCAGGGATTACCACACCCTCCTCCCACCCCACGATATACTGCCACACCGCACCTTTTCTGCTGGCTGTTTTACGTGCATCATCAAGAGTTAATTTGTCCATTTATTTGCTCATTTTAAACGCTGCTGATGCTGTTGACCTTAGCATGCAACAACAATCCACAGTGAATTCAGCCACTGACAGCAATGATGCCGATGACTATGATGACGACAATGATGAATGGCTGCGCGCATCAAAATCCCCCTCTAAATCACCCGCAGACTAAGCAGAGGGTGTTTTTGCTATTGTCTTCTGGCTGACTTCAAGGGTGTTTCTTCTTTTGTTATTTTAAATTTGTTATAAAATTTTGTATTACTTGGTACTTGTGATGCCATGCAGGGTGTGTGTGTGTGTGTGTGTATGTGTGGTAAGGTGGGTTGACGTTTGGTTGGGTGGGGTAAAAGTCAACGCGTCATACGCGTTTATTATACCCTCCTTCATTTCAATTTCAAGCTTCTAAGTGGATTGTAATGATGACTTTTGGGATAAATAAATACATACATACATAAACATAACAAAATAAGTGGAATAAGTGAATTGTTGTATGTAGTTGTTGGTTTGTTTTATTCGCGGATAAATTGCGTGAAATTAAGTAATTAAATTTGGAAAGTTCATATTGTACAGAAAATTTGAGAAAAAGGTCATTTAATTAAAATGAAAATGTTACTCGGCTCTTGATGGTGATTTGCAATGCTATAATGTTGTCTTTGATGATGATGATGATGCAAAGAGATAATCAATTTATTCAACATATCTATATTATGTTAATGTGAAAATTAACTTATTTTTCAAATGATAAATGTTGAATATATTAATTTAAAAAATACTAAAAATTAATCAAAACTATTGATACACCAACTGTAAAGTTGTTTATAAGAAATTTTATTGGCAATTGCTCATAATCGTTTTTGTATGAAATTTTATGAAATAAATTTTTTCATCTAATCGCATTTGAACCCAATATCGAAAAACTATTGTTAGGCTAATGTACTTATGTCTATTTATGCGCTTACATGAATTTCAAAAGAACAATTTTTATACTTACTCTGAAGTTTAAGGGTTACTTTTTATCTACTTGAATCAATAGTTTCTGATTGAAAATGTTTTACTTTTTATCAGTTTACATAAAGGGACATGAACAAAGTAACACCTGCTTTTTTCCAATATTAAAAAAAAACGTTATACACGTTCACCCCTGAATTAAAAAAAAAAAAATTAAAAAAACAAAGAACCCAATTGCAATATGGTTTGTAAAGAAAAGAGTTGTTATTTGCTCTCAATTTAATTATTTATAGGCGGAGCTTATGCACATATGCAAGAAAGTTCCCGTAACTCCTTTCTGAGTCTTTTTAAGAGTAAATTGCTTTATTGAGAGTAAATTTTGCAATTTACGCTCAAAAAGAATTTCTGTGATAAGCTTACATCAATCTTGGAGCTGTAAACTCCCTCTTGCCGAATCTGTTATGGTTTTTTTTTGGGATTTGGATCAGGTACTTTTCCTAAGAGGATTAAAGTGTTTTTACTCAAACGTCATTATAAATTGTATTAAAAAATAAAAATATTTCAGTATTAATGAATAATAATTTTGATTGCAGTTATTGAATAATATATTTAACTTCCAATTAAAAAATGCTGTGAGAAGTGTTTTGTAGAGTCGCCTATTGGTTAGTCATTTAATAGAGTTTTTTTTTTGGAGTCATGGGAATTCAAATTTTATGACTTCAAAATCAAGGACTGCTTTGAAGTCATTTGAGGTCACAAAGAGCCACTTGAAGTCCCTTGAAATCTAGGCTTCTAACTGCATTTTGTATTCTGAAGTAAAATATGTTACTGAATAATTACAATCGTCAAACTGTCATTTGGTGATCTATACCCTGAATTATGGGGGTGTCCTGAATTAAAAGATTAAAGAGAAGCGTTTTTTTCGAGATTGTTTTTAGAAGGGAAAAAAAGAAGTAAACCCATTGAACTTCAAGGTATATTTTTGTATATATTCAAAGTATGGGTGAATTAAATGAATTAAAAAAAAACAGTGAATTTATAATTTTTTTTAGTGTTTTTCTAGAAAAAATTTGTTTAACCCTTATTCTCCTGACAGTTTTTACACCTTCAATCTACTAAAATGGTAAACGTGTACCTTAATACATTTTGAATGGGTTTTATAAACAAATATTTATTTTTTTTTTATTTTATTGCATTGTTATGAGGAAAAAATAAGTAAGCAACCAAAAGCAAGTAAATAAATAGTAAGTAAAAAAAGTCGATCTGAAACAAAATATTTATTTATTTGTTTATAACATATTTATTTACATAAATTAATTATATAAATAAACTTAAATTTCTAGGCGTTAACAGTTATGGTCTTCGGCCTTGGAACAAAATAAAACGCAAAAGGTAGACGTGTACCTATTCAGGAGAATAAGGGTTAAAAAAAAACATTTTAAGGTCCTATAAAAATTATTTAAATAGACTTTTTGACCAACATTTTTAGTTCACTTAGAAGAAAATTTAATACTGAAGAAAAATAACATTTAGTTCGTTTCAATAGGTCGTTTAGTTTTTTAGCTATCACGTCCGCCAATTTAGAAAATAAAGCAAGTTTTACACAGACTAACGCAATAACATTATAAATAAATAGTTTATTTTGAGGCGTGAAATTTTTTAGCTTTTTCTGGAACACCACTCTTCACCTTAATAGTAGCTTCCTAGATTTTTAGATGCTAGTTTTGTTGCCGTTTATTCTCTTTTTACTAGAACTCAATATCTTTCAATTGACCTTTGTTTCGATGGACGTTTATTTTTGCATTCGGTCCGGCAACTTTTGAATTTTGAAGATCTTCACCTTTCATTCACTCTCCGTACAAATGACTCAGAACATTCCGCTGGCCAAGCTTGTATGCAACCACACTTCAAATCTTACTACGGTTACCACAATCTCGCTTTCTTACGATTCCCAGAATGTGATTAGCGCTAACGTCCACTTTAAGTTTTTTTTTTACAGGGATACAGTGTTCCTATCTTTCCAATCCCTTTCAAAATATATTGAGGATTATTTAAAAAAAAATGCCCATCTATTACTCCAAATCCAAACTTAAGCTGCTGTTGGGCTATATGTATGTCTGGGCGCTTAAACAAAATAGGCCTGTCCAATGAGGCAGAGTGTCGTCTAGGTCTAGAAGATGACGAGCCGAAAGCTCAAATTCTGTGCGAATGTCCGGCTTTGGCTCGGCTCAGAGGGGGAATTTTTGGTACATCTTTTCCTACGATTAAAAAAATAAAATCATCTCCAGCAAAATAATGTAGAAGTCTTTGCTGATATATCAGATATCTAGAAAACGGTTTCAAAATTTAATTAGGTTCCCTACTTTTTGAATAATGCTTCAAAACCAACGACACTGTTGATTTTATTCATTCGTTGTTAAAATCTTAGCGTATGTATAACGATTTTTCTCGAAAATTTATAATTTGCGAAGCTTGCTAAAGATTTTGAAAAACGTGAGTAAAAAATTTGGATTTTAGTTAAATGTAATTTTAGCCAAAACGAGTTTGTTTTCGTATTGAAGTTTTTCGTAGAAATGTGTCGAAATAATGACCTGCAGGTGGAGAAGAAGAAGCAAGTTGCAACTCTTCTGAAAAAGATATTCTAAAATTGCCCAAATCAATGGAATTTCAAAAACATCGGTGGCTGATATCGCGAAAAAGTCCAATAACTCATCTGATGAGATGGCGACTTTCCACAATAATCGTCAAAATTGCAAGGGCAAACGGGCAACCACCTTGAGAGAAGATCTTTTAATTGTGAGGAAAGCATTGGAAGTTTATGCTGCAACACCACAGAATATTTTAGAAGAGAGAGAGAGAGACTCTGGTGTTGATATATCGCTTCATACACTGCGTAGGCGATTTTATGAAAATGCTTTAAAATATAGGAGAACAACTAAAAAGCCGAAATTAACGAATTTAAGGCGGCGACGACGTTTTTTGTGGGCTCAACTGGATAAGGATTATAATATAAATTATTGGAACTATGTTGGTTTTTTTATAGTATATTTTTGTATTTTTATATTTGAAAGAAAGAACACCATTAAATTTTAGCTTTATAATTTTTTTCGTAGATCAACGACGAATGCCGTCTGAAGTCCGTGACTGAGATCGAAAGTTATGTACCGACCGAGAAGGGTGGGGGAACGGTTTTCTAGCCACTATATCCTTCCTATAATTAATCATTCACTTGCAGTAATGGTTTGGTGCTTCATTTCCAGCGAAAGACCTGGCCCTATACAGTTCGTTGAGGGTGCTATGCGCTCTGGACAGTATATTACTGATCTAGAAAATGTTTTGGTACAACATCCAGACCACCTGCAGCTTCCGTCAAAAGAATACACTTTTATGCAAGATGGTGCGCCTTGCCACACATCCAGGGCCAGTATTAAATGTTTAAATTCATTGAATTTAAAGATGCTTCCGTGGACTGGCAATTCTCTGGGCTTTAATCCCATAGGAAATTGCTGGGCTCACCGTAAACGGGAGGTCTATCAACGTAGAAACATCAGAATTGGAGATCTGAAAGATAACATTAAAGACGTGTGGGAAAACGGACCGGACTTACGAGCAATGATAGAGAATTGTATTTGAAGCATATCTACTCTAATAAAGATTGTGTTGAAAAATAGGGGTTGGGTAACAAAATATTGAATATATGCCAGAGGTTTAGTAAGAAAAATAAATTACATGTTTTGATGAACAATTGAAGTCCAATTTTGTAAATTTAGACACCGTACTTTTGTTTTTATTACTACTCAAAGTTAAAATATTGCATTTTTTTAGATTTGTTGGACAGATACTGTATATTTACCCAGACAAAATCATTGAAGAGCTCAAAAATATAAACGGCAACAGATAAATTTATCTCAAAAATTGGATATAGCTATCTTTTTTTTATTAAAACCAGGTATTTCGACGAGCCCTTGTTTAGCTCAAGTTCCACTCCTTGAGAATCCTACGGGCGCCCAATGATGTCGACATCATTCAAGTAGGATACTGACATTGACGTCGATGTTTGCAACTTATTATTTGCATCATAAGTCGAAGTTGTTGCACAATTGAGAATTGCCAAGCATATATTACACAGGAGGTCCGGTCTTTAACTAATCAGAAGCCAAGGTGTTTGCATCTGCGGTTTTTTTTTTCTGTTGTATAATGGATTTTAACGTCACACTATAGTCGTGAAGCGAAACGCTGACCTTGTCAATGATTGTGGTATTTAAAACGACTTCACCAGCGACGAGGTTTTACCCATTATCGCAATTAAACCCTTTCGATAAGTGCACCCTACCTAACGTCAGAATATTCTGGGCATCTGCCACCAGATACCCCATTTTACTTTAGCAGGAATTCATATATACCCTTTCATTTTACAATACCGAAAAAAATTCAAATCCTTTTGATGAACAATGTACATATATTTTCAATACAAATGCTATGGAGTAAGTAAGAGAATATCATCAACCATTTTCAGCCAAGTAAATATTTGCGCATATCAAATAAAGTAGCAAACAAAAAATATTAAAAATGACAAACTAAACAAAAATAAAAAGTATTAACAACAAAAACCAAACAACAAAAACCACCAATGAACGAAACAAATGTGTCGCATGATATAAATCATACTCTCAGGCAAATTCTCACCCTCCCACTCTATAGAAAAAACACACAACTAAATTGGTGTATATGTGTGGGTGTTGTACCTTTGTATTTACAAAAGACTACGACGGATTCACGCTATTCACATCTACGCAGTCATATGCATTTATATGTAGATATAAATATATGTAGATACAGATACGACACCAACAACAATATGTATGTATCTTTACGTATTACGCGCACCAAAGTTCAACATTAATTCCGTTCATTTGTTTTATTTTCTTTTTGTTCTGTTTTGTTTCCTCCAGAGTCCTCTGCAGTTTTGTTTGCTGTGCTTTTTTAGTTTGGCAGTGAGCATATGTATGTTGTGTGTGTGTTTGTGTGCAAATAAAGGGCGGAAGCCAAAGCAAGTTTCGTAGATACGTTATTTCTGGTAAATGTGCACATGTACATATAAAAGCTAATACACATATGTATGTATATCTATGTACACGTGTGTATGTTTGTATATATGCATGTACAATGTATCTGATGGATACATTTCTACTCGCAACATTCATCTGCTCCTCGAATATCGATCGAGCTAGATTCTTCCTACTGTTTTCGTGTGTATCTGTATGTAACAGTACGTTGTGTATGTGAGTGTATGTGTTTGCTGATTTTGGCTCATGTCAGTTTGCATTTGTATAACATATACAAGTAGATATACTTACCTACCTGTACATAGTATATGGTTTTTCCCTCCAGAAACTGACACCGAAACAAGAACTACTAAAACAACAACAAGCGTGCCACAGAATGTAACCAAAACGGAGCGGAAATGCCGCAGCGTCAGGTAAAGCGACGCTGCGCAACGGAAACACAAACTTCATCATTCGAAATGATGTCTCACCTGAGTCACCCACCCTCAAAAAATCTCTCCCGTCACATCACTGCACACTGCGCCGCACACCCCACACACTCACACTTATTCTATCTTCTATGCTGGTGGCATTGCTTCGAGGGTGAGCAGTGAACGAATTGCTTGAGTTCGTTAGGCTTCAGCACAACGCAAGGACACAAGTATTTTCCAACCAAACCAAAAGGACACGTAAGCCTTAAACAACATATATACATACACCCATACAAACATACGTGTATGTATATTCGAATGACGAACGAATGAACAGCAGCAGCAAACGAGTGAGCGAGCGGACAAGCGGGCAACAAGCAGACAGACGCTTTCCACAATTACTTGGATGAATATAATAAAATGCTGTGAACGCACCAAACTTAAATATAACAGATTCAAGTTACCTGCCTGCTTACCTACACGCTAGCCTGCTAGCTTGTCAGCCTACCTGACTATCTGTGTGTGCCTCCCTGATGTCAGTCACTCACTCGTTTTCTGATTGTCGTGACGATGTCGATGTGTGGGGGGAAATATTGTGTTGCCGAGAGTATAGGCAGAATGTATAGTTAGTCAGGTAGAGGGATGTTACTTTATGTTAGTAGCGTTGGTGATGGTGTTGTTGGTGCTAGGAAGGCAATGTACATATATAAAATCAATATTTAAGCAAAAATATTTCTAAAACAAATGGACACGTTGTCCTTCAGTTTTTGTTGTTGTATGTATATATTGCCAAATTATGAAAGAATATTCATGTTTTACATGGACATACAAAAATAATATAATTTTGATTTGCAATAAATTTTTAATATTTGCTGTGGAAATGTAATTAGAAAAGAATGGAAAATTGGAACATTTAAGTTTTGTTAATAAATGCATAAATACATAAATATTGAATTAACAAAATGAATCAACTGAATAATCAAATTATTGGCGATCGTTAGCTATGATTTTTCTCCATCTTTCTGGCAATTGATGGATTCTGCCCCTATCCGTCTATCAAGCAAATTTTTCACTTCTTCGCACGAATTGAAGGGGCTGCTCCGAATGTTCGTGCTACATCGCCCGAAATAAGTAGTGGCAGGAAGAGCCAAGTCTTATGGGCACTGCGGGTGGTGTAAAACCTCCCATTTGATGTTTTCCAAATATTTTTTAACACATTTTGCCACGTATCTTTGGGCATATCCTGGTCATTTTTTCTTCAATGTTTCGTTCAATTTGACCAGTTGTTGTCAGCAGTAATCCTTTCACCAGGTTTTAGCAGTTCACACAACTTCGCACCAAATACACAGCAAAATCGTCTTTCCATGGATATTGCATACAGTTTGTGTTGCTGATGGGTGACCTTGGTCCATACACGATTTTGCGTTCTAGATTGTCTAAATAAATCCACTTTTCATCGCTAGAAACAATTTAATACAGAAAACCATTTTTTTTTTTTTGCTATTGGAGCAATATTTCGGAAATCCATTTTTGTCTTTCTAAGTCTCTTTCCTTCAATTCATACGGCATCCATTTTTCTTCTCTCTGGATCTTGCCTTATGCGTGTAGACTTTGGCAAACACGTACTTGGGCAATTTTCAATACTTCTGCCAATTACTTTTAAATTTGAGTCGAATCTTCATCAAGTAATTCGGCATCTTCCAATTTTTTCGATGGTCTTCCATGGTCTTTATTACTGACGTCAAAACTTTTAAATCTTTTAAATCATCTTTCAGAAGAATCTTTACTCATAGCATGTTCTGGTAAACATAAGCTTCTACCAATAATCGATAACTTTCACCAGCCATTTTTTTCAAATGCAAGAAGGTTTTTAACCTTCTTTTTCTGGTACAAATGTTGTTAGTACAATCCCAACTTATGACATATTGTGTTTTATTGACAGAACGCCGTATTAGTTATCCTCGACACAAACCATATATAAAAGTTATGCCATCTGTTAGTCAAATCCGCATTTTATCTTCATACTTCTATTATTTCCTGGTCTGAGTTTCGCCCTGATAAAATTTAGGCTCAGAAAGAGAGTGACTTCACTTTGTTTCTATAAGTCGCTCGTTTTCTCGTTCCTTTCAGCTCCAACATTCCATGTGATCCAACAAAGCGTTACAATATCTTTCCATCTCCAAACATTTAGTTACAGTACGAGTTGTCTGTCTATCCGAAAGATTCACAACCTCTCTACTGTGATATTTTCTCTCCCGTTTAAATTAATGCATTTGTAATGGCTAATGAAGGCTCGACCAAGCTTATTTTTTTTAAAAGTTACCAGTTACTTTACTTTAAAGGAACATACTTATCGTTAGCTGGGATTCAATCTCCAGTTGCCCATGTTTCAAAGTTCTGAACGAAACTATTATAAAATTGTAACTTGATCCGATTTTAAAGATTTTTTCAGTATCGTGTAAACATAGGCTATATTTTATTTCAACCAAAAAAGTGGGCGTGCCACCTCCCATACAAACTAAACACTTGAAATAATAAAGATGATAATAAAAGTTTGTGTGTGATGGAGGTATATCAGTAGTAGTTGTTGAGCAAAATTTGGTATTTTTTGAGCAAGTGGGTGTGGCACTTCCCATACAAACAATATACTTGAAGTGACATAACTAAGGAGGAACTGTAGTTCAGAAGGCAATAACAGTTTTTAAGCAAAGGCGGCATATTTGTAGTAGCTATTGGGTGAAATATTGCCGTTTTTAGACAAGGGGGTGTGGCACCTCCCATACAAATAAAATATATGAGACAACGTATCCTATAATTTTGAAGACAATGGCATTTTGTGTGAAAAGACGGTATGTTGGTAGTAGTTATTGGGCAGAGTGTGGTGTTTTTTGGGCAAGTGGGCGTGACACCTCCCATGTAACTCAAATAACTTTTGAGTATATCCCCACAACCATTTGCAGCACAGTACTGAGCTTTGGTACAAGGATGTTAATTAATAATGCCGCACGAAAGGTGGATGAAATTGGAAAAGTGGGCATGGCTCCTCTTATATAATCTGAATTTTAACTATGGAATATCTCTGAATTTTTTTGTGGCACGGCTCTAAAACTTGGTACAGAAATATTATTTGTCAATGGAATATGGAAAGGCGTGGAATAGCAGGCCCTTTCCATACTCTTCTAATGTCTTATTTTTTTAATATATCTTCATATCATTAACAAAGAAAGGAGTTTTTAGCCACTTTAGATGCTGTTAAGTAGATGGAAATAGTGAAAAATAGGAACAGTGGGTGAGGGGAACTTTAACTTGATCTAAATCAATTTAGTGTGAGAGTGTGCAATAATTATTAAATAGCATAGCAACGAACTCCATGTATGCAACTTTACATTAAATACAACATTTAGTTAGAAATTGTAAACCCCTCTAAGTCTTTTTATAATAAGGATAACGAGTTTAATTTAAAATTAAATGACACACTTATGTATTTGCTAAGAAACAACTGCTGCTACTTGCATCGTGCATTTACCAAACAACATCCACATCCTCTCATCATCCTAATTACAAAGCGGCAACGAGCATGTTACCCAAGAATGCGGTAATTTTCTTTTATTTCGTTTCGTTGCAGCAACATCTTTAATCTTTAATTCTGATGCCCCTCGATGTGGTGGTCAGCTCAGGGATCCATGGCTGGCTCGTGCTATGGCGTGTCGTGCAGATTGCACCCTAATTTGGCGATTTTGCACTTGTACCCCGCGACACAGATCATCTTCATCGATAAATGCAGCTTGCGCGCATTTGCTTGGAGTTGCAACTGTTGGTTGAACGCAATAATGTATCGTCGCATCGTCTCGCATCTTATCATGTCTCGCTTGCAGCTAATTTTTAGTCCTTGATCCTTTCGTGCCAAAGTACAACATTCGAGTTTTAGTATAATACAAACAAACTATTTATAACTATGTAGTACATGTAGCTTTTGGTTGTGATCATGCTGTTCTTTTCTGGGCCTTTTTTTTTTTTTGTTTGTTCATTTCTTGTCAGAGGGGATAATAATAACAATGCGAACCAGTATGGCAATGGTGATGATATTGATGCATTTGTTGCATTATCTTGCTTGGTCTTCTGATGCCGCAGCACGTGCCCTTTTGTTTATGAGATGAGACTAAGATGTCGAATGCACCTGTTACCACATCACATCGCATCGCATCACATCTCATCCTCATCTGATCGCAGTGCGCAATGTGTTATTTTTTATATATTCTTGTAGTCTTGTAGCTATCAGAATGCAAATCGATTGTTATTTTTATTATTCGTGCACATATAACTTATGTTTATACACGGTTTTGGTACTTTATATTATGTAATGTATATTCTCCCAGAAGTGTAATTTAAATCCAATTTTCGTGATTATACACAGTAAGGCATACTGTAACCGCTACAAAAAGCTATGTACCAATAAACTATGAAGCACAAAGGCTGTGTGAACCAGTCGCACTCCTGCGATTGAGACGATAGTCAGACTCAATTACAGCTCCGAGGCTGTAAGTTTCATCCAACTTACTAAAAGGCCCCATCGATTATTTGAGCATTCTTAGTCAGATTTTTCGGCTAGGGATCTAAGCTAGGTAGGAAATTTAATATTACCCTTCCGTTCAGGTCCCATTGCAATGTTCAATCCACAACTTCGATTTTAATTGGTATGCTGTCCGTTCGAAAATGGATTGTTGTTCCGGTGCTGGTGTCGTTGGACCTAACACTCAAATCTCAATTCCATCGGGTACTTGACCTAGTGTTTTTCAAGCCGAAATATACGCAATTGAGGTCAGCGTCAGAATTAACCTTAATAAAGGATTAAAAGGTGCTGAGGATGTAATCTTCTCTGACCGCCAAGCAACTCTCAAAGTATTTTCATCGAAGCTGTTGAGAGAATATTTTGACAGTCTACCCACAATAAAGGCACGCTTTGTGGGGTACCAGGTCACCATGATATTGTAGGTAGTTGAGCGGCTAATACACTAGCTAGGCAGGGTTCAGCAGCTCTGTACACAGCCCAGAACCATTTTGTGGAATCAGCTAGGCTAGTTCGAAATCAATCGCAGAGGCATGGGCGAGGGAGGAATGCCTAGCTTATTGGCATCTTATTCCAGACCTTAGGCACGCCTCATTTCGTTCTAACCCTAACCCTGATTTCAAACAGAGCGAACCTCAGATTGTGGACTCAGTGGACTTTCTATGCGGCCATTATGAAGCGCGGTTCACCCCAAATTGGCACGTTTTGTTATGGTCACCACGTCGCCCCTAGTCATAAGAACAACAAATTATTTACTGGGATTTGTTTACAACACCGTTACTGTTAGTTGATAAATTTTTCATATTAATTGATCGCAAGTTGGTGATTGTGTGCACAATGGAAGCTGCAAATAGAAAATGGATTGTGAACAAATTTATTGAAAATCCGTCGTGGTCTGGTTCAAAGATTGCGAAAGTGTTAAATATCTCCAAAAGAACGGTATGTAAAGTTCTAAAACGATATAAAGAAATTCTTAGTGTTGAAAGAGCTAAAAAAGTTGTGAACAAAACGGGAACCAGCAACCTAAAATTAAAGGCAAAGATCTTGAGGTCCATCAAAAGCAATCCTGGACTATCGGATAACGATCGTGCCAAAAAATTCAATACCAGCAAAAGTACTGCTAGTCGAATACGCATAAAAGCTGGGCTAAACTGCTATCGTGCTATAAAATATCCAAATAGAACAAACAGAATTTGCTGGCCAAAAAACGTGCTCGTTTTCCTTATAATAATGTTTTGACCTAATTCAATGGATGCATTATTGTCGATGACGAATCATACGTAAAATTTTATCTTAAACAGCTTCCACGTCAAAAATTTTATATGGCAACATTACCACGGTACCCTCAAAATTCAAGTACATAAAAATGGATAAAGTTGCAAAGAAAGCAATGGTGTGGCAGGCTATTTGCAGCTGTGGTCTTAAATACAGGGCATTTGTGACATCCTCTTCTATGGCGTCTGATATTTACATCAAAGAGTGCCTTTCACCACCATTCGCCAGTGAAGTTTTGGCCTGATTTAGCCAATTGCCACTACTCTAAGAAAACAATGGATTGGTATCAGACAAATAAAGTAGATGTAGTGCTCAAATATATGAATCCACCCAATTGCCCCCAGCTTTGACCGATCGAAAAATACTGGGCTATTACAAAATATAAGTTGAAGAAAAATGCAGGTATTGTCAAAAATGTGAATTCAAAGTTACTAAAATGGAACCAAATAGCCGCAAAAGTATCCAGAGCGGATGTTCAAAGGTTGATGGGGTCCATTAAAAGGAATACCCGAAACTTTTTGCACAAAAAAAAAATTTAAATCTTTTAATATTATAGTATTTAAATACAATATTAAACTTATCATTTAATGCATTATTTGTTATTCTGAGTGTTCTGGTTAAAAAGATACAACAACTTTCCTGCGTGCCAATTTTGCGTGAACCGCGCTTTATGGCCAGATATTACTTAAACAAATTATATCTGTCAAACGAGCCGTCTTTGAATGGAGGACGTTGATACGACATCCCACATTCAGCATTTGTTTATGAGACTTGGTAAGCCTTGAAGGACCACTCAGAGAATATTAATTAATTAATTATTATTTCTACAAAGCAGCCATATTTCTGTAGCTTATATTATCAAGTTAATTGAGTGTTTGACATCCTTCAATTGGTTAAGTTATTGTTTGTTTTTAGGTAAAGTCATGTCTAAAATGAAACAGATGTGCATTCCTTGTTAAAATTGCCGTGGCCTATATGCATATCATCTGTATTACCTTACCATATTAACGCGTTAAATCTTTAGCTGCATCTCATCTAAATCATGGACATTTACACTCATTTTTACGTTCAAAACACAGCAGCTGATCTCATATTGAGTTTTGATACTTATCACAAGGGCTACTGACTGCTTTTTCTCTTTGTACAGACAGGCAAGGCACTTAATTTCTTCCTCTCAACGGCTCTGCCGCATCACGCGGTCATTGGCATGTGCCACTGCGAGTTATTCCTGTTCTTGGTGCAATATCATATAAACAAATGTTTCTTAAATTTGTTTTTGCGGTTAAACTAAAAAACTAGCACAGAATTTATATAAGATACTATACTCGCGAGCTGCATACTGCATACATACATACACACATTTTTAACCCCTCCTGATTTATTGTTCGTTATTGATTGAGTCGGTTGATTGTGGGGGGAAACGGAATCGGAATCAAGGAATATATGCAGCGAAATGGATTTTGGATTCAAGGTGTGAGCACGAGCGTATGCGCGGCTGCGAGGGTTGCTCTGCTCTTAATTTTAGTTTGTAGGTAGTTAGTTTCTTTTTTCTTTGCTTTTTATCTGTTTTATTTTTTATTTTTCAGGTTTTTTGTTTATGTTTTCTGTTTTCGTTTTCATTATTGCAATCTCAATATCAGAGTTGAGTTGAGCTTGTTGCCACAGTTAGTTGTTGCCTTGACGATTCGCGGCGTTGCCTTGCGTTATATTACGTTATGTTGCGTTTCGTTGTTAAGTGGTGCATGTGTCAGTCTGACAGATTGTTTAACTGTCAGCAGATGTTTCTAGTTTGTTTTTCAGAATATGTTTCAGAGATATTAATTTTTGTTGTTGTTTTTATTACTATCGATTCATTCGGACCAGTTTAGACGCTCGTTACGCAATGATTTCTTATATTTTCTTAGTTTGTTTTTTGTTTTTTAGGGCGTAGGCGTAAGTTGCTAATAGCGTTTAAAGGTGCGTCTTTTTAGTTGTAATTGGATTCATAATTCATAGATGAGGTGGTATGCTGTGGCGCTAAATCTAATCCCTTAGAAGTGTTCAAGGGATGGTTAAATAGCGTTCATTAGAAAGATGTTCAATGAATGGAATAATAAAAAAAAAACGGAAAGTTCTATAGGTGAAGAATTTGAATTAGAATAAGCAGTTGAGGAACTTAAAGCACTCGGAAATAGATTTACAACCAAATCACTGAGATTAATATATGGAATGCAACATTATGTAGCAATCGAAGCTTAGTTTAAAAAAATCCAAGTACACAATTAAAATCTTCAACAAACAATAAATATTAAACCCTGTTTTAATAAGGAGTAGTTTTTTTTATTAAAAATTTGATTGCACCTGAAAAATCAAACTTGTAAACAATTTAATGATTAGGACTGCTCAAAAATCTTCTAACCCCTTCCTTTGATTGCTTTACCACAAAGTTGCTTCGACAATAACCGCACAGTGTCGCTAAACACTGTAAAAGTGTAAATAATTTCGGAATTGCCATAGTGCTGTAGCAATCTGAATAATTTAAAATAGTTTTCGGGAAAGAACAGAAAAATTATAACTTTTACAGAGGTATACAGTTTTATCACCTTTCTCAAAATTTAGCAAAATTCACCTAAAATTTAATTCTTAAGCCTTTAAAGTTCCGAAAGTATGAATAAACTGCACAACGGAATTTACCAATATAACGGTTTAAAAAAAATCATATACATATAGAAACACTGCACAATGGAATTGACCAAAAAGAAAAGCTCAAGAGTTTTGAAAGTAGATCTTATATAATTCGAGTACGCTGAACATAATGGCGTTTTCAGTTTTTCTCTGTATCGTCTAATTATTTCGTAACGGGTTGAAAAGAAAAATCATACCTAAAAAATATTGTTTGTAGATTTTTATTTTGTTTAAAAATCTATAAGCAAATTTTGTATGGACGTTTCTTTTTTAACCCATTATAAAAAAATTAGACGTTATAGAGAAAACCTAAAACGCCATCATGTTCTGCGTACTCAAATTATATAAGATCCACTTTCAAAACTCTTGAGCTTTTTTGGCCGTTGTACAGTGATATTATCGAAAAGCAGCCCGTCCGAATTTAAAAACTACACATAATTATTTATAAATTGCAGTGTGGCGCTTTTCCCGCTAAATTTAGTGCTTTTTGAAAATTAAAACGCGGAAAAAAGTGATTTAGGGGTCAATGGGTTTTTTAACGCTTTTTTTTCAATTTAAAAGACACTGAATGAATGCTCCGCTATATAATCCTAACAACCTTTTTTATCGGAACAATGAGCAATGAACTTATTTAAAACCAAAATTCGTAACCGTAAGTCACTCAATTCAAAAAATTCTTTACTTCATATAAAAATTGGATTGAAAAATTTATAATGCTTCTGAATTCAGACTAAAGAGTGTGTTATGGCCAGAAGAAGCTGATAGTAATGAAGAGAACATAGACTTCGACATCGATATGTGATAGTTATAAATTATTAATCTGTATATTTTTTTGTGATCGAAGTGTATAAAATACTCTTTTTCAGTTATCTTATTTTAGTTTTTCTTGTGATTGTATAATTTAGAAATGCTGTAAATTGAAAACTTTAAAAATACATGTATTCAATTAATTTTCTTTTTAATACAGCAGAATCCTGATAATTCGTCATCGCAAGGGACCAGCAATTTTTCACAAATTCCAAAAGTTTTCGATTTAACGAGATTTCGATTTAACCCTTTCTCCCCCTAATTTTCCTCAAAATCTTGCTGAGTTTCTTCAATATTTTATGCAAGTATTAAAATAAATTTAGAAACTATATGTCCAGGACTCTTAATCCTTACAGTTACCCTTAAGTTTTCCAATGGGGCATAAGGTCTGCTATAACCTCTGTAACCAGGAATTATAGCAAAGCCAATTTAGGGTAATGATACTGCATGTATACAATCCACTCATTGACAGCCAGCTTCCGTATTTTAAAGAAAACTCATATAAAATGTAAACCGTATCTCCCATTTTACTTAAGTTTTCGAACATTATTGGGATATACAATCCCAGGGTTAACGAGGTTAAAAAAGAAAAATACGAATTAACGGTTTTGTAGTTTAAGGATCTTCTCGTGTATCTTATCAACCACAAAAACACAAAAAATTCCATAAAGAAATTGAAAGTAGCTATTTACAATGATTGCTTTTTTCGAATCATAGTTCCATAGAATTTTGCTTTGCATTACGAACTATAAGAGGTTGTCAACAACCAATTTCGATTTATAAGAGGTTAAACAGACCTTGTATTAAATAAAAAAAAAATACGAGGTAGCGATGGGACCGAAATGTGTAGAATTTTTGCGAATTAAAGCGATTTTTTCAAGGTACCAGCAGTTTGTTACGAATTATTGAGATTTTCGAATGAACGGGGTACGAACTATAGCGATTCTACTAAACATAAAAAATTTGTGTTTAACACTTTTATAAAGAAAAAATGTAGCGCTTTTTTAAAGATATTACGCGTTTTTTTTTTTCTTCATTTTAGCCGATTTTGAAAAACAAAAGTTGGCCACACTGGTAAATTGATTGGTTTATTTCATTTGAGATTAATTTCGCCATTTAAACCATTAAATATCCAGGCATGCCAAATTGACAGGATTTGCCCGAATTGCGGTGAAGTGGAAGATGTACGATTTTTGCAGAGGTATGTAAAAATTTATTGAAAATGGTAGTAGAAAATTGTTTTTCTTTCTTACTTCTCTTTTTTCTTGCACAGTAAATCCAAGTACAGAAACTTTCAAAACAAAATTATTAGTGCAACCCTGCTGAATACATTCCATTTTCCAACGCTGAAAAAAACTCCTCCTTGAATTGTTTTATACCAAGTTTTGTCTTTTATTATTATTATTATTATTATTATTATTGTTGGGGAGTGCACTGCGACTTATAAGATCTATTGTTCACCTTTAGGGGCCTTCAGTACTTCCATAAGTTCAACCTGGAATCTACTTCTATGAAATGCAGATTGACGTTTGGTATTTGATGCCCCAGATGCTTTCTTCGAGTATGCATAAGTACGAGGCAATGTATTAAGATTTGTTACCTCGATACCATTTCTTCTCTGCAAAATCTAGATGAGTCATTAGAAAGAATTCACAGTTTTGTAAAGAAATAATTCAACCTACCTGTATGTTTATACGCCTTAAAACGTTTTATGTTGTATGATCCAATGACTGCTTTCGAGCGTTCTGGCCTTGGTAGATTTTCTCAGTGGTAGATTTCCTCAATAGTGAGTAGGATCTTTTTCCCAATGAACCCACGAAAGGAGTTGATGCTTCTTTATTTGCTGGTTTATCTAATTTACTACACATTACACTGTGCAACAGTCAAAATCGAACTAGCAATTCAACAAGTAGTCTTTGGCAGGACTACCAATTTAGGGTCGCTGAAGACCATTTTGATTCATCACGTCAGGTTTTTAGATAACGTACATGAAAACACGAAAAGTCTTAATTTGACTCTGTGAAGCTATTTTGCCAAGAATAAGGAGGTGGAGGGTGTTTTGGTATTCTAGGACCCCTCCATACATTTTATTAAGCAAAATTTTTCCCAAACACACTATAATACTTTCATCATTCATTTATTTTTATCTTCAACATTTTATCCATTTTTATACCATTTTGCGACATTGTGCCGCACAGAATTGGAATGGAAATAGATTGAGCAGAAATACCTTAAAAAAGTAGCTTAATTAATCATAATATATAGTTAAATAAATACACAAATGTCTATATAAACGAACACCCCAATATTTTTATAAAAAGCATTCAACTTGTCGATGCGATGTTTGTTACAATGAATTTCATTGATTCTCATATGAAAAAAATTTGTTTAAACTGCAGAATTTTTCATCGTATACAAATATTTGTACATGAGCGCCAATATTTAGAAATTACTAATCAGTAAATAAAGAAGAAACTAATCTAGAGGTATCTACATTTGTGTGTATTTATCTGATATTCGTGAGGCTCCAAAGTTATCAATTGCAGCTAATAAAAATTTATTTTCCAATGAATTTCTTTCATGTTCTTAGGTAATCGTGGTGTATAAATGACTCATACCTACTCATAATTCAAAATAAATATGTTTTTTTTTTTACTCAAGTGTATTTTTGTAGTCAATGACATGAGTCGCATAAAGTTATCTAGAATTGTTTTTTTATTTATGATAATGATTTTCTTCGTGTTTTTGTCATTTTCGTATTTTAGTTGTCTTCAATTAATTTTTGTTTCGTCCCCTGTCTGAAGTTAACAAATT
The DNA here is from genome assembly GCA_963691655.1 of Toxonevra muliebris. Lineage (NCBI taxonomy): Eukaryota > Metazoa > Arthropoda > Insecta > Diptera > Pallopteridae > Toxonevra > Toxonevra muliebris. The sequence goes on along the minus strand of OY829326.1, from coordinate 114,104,278 downwards.
CAAAGACGCGGGCTATTTCCGGCAATTTGGTAGCATCATCACACATAATGTTATTGTTTCATTTGAATGCAACCAAGCCAAACAAACGTGATGCACTTCCATTGCCATTGCCACTACCACTTACACTACCATATTCGAATGTAAGAAAAGTGTAAAAAATTTTCCCGCTCATCAGCAACATGTGCATGAGTTCTTAATCTAATTTCCTTAAGAGTTTTTGTTGTTTGGTTTTTGTTTTTCTAAAAGTCTATAAAATACGGGGTACATCATTTCCTCGTGCATACCAGAGAGCGACCAGCAGCAGTTACTAACAGCGCATCCAATATTGCAAATGGAAAAAGCGTTTTCTTCTTTGTCTTCTTCTTCTTCTTCTTCTTAGTCTTCTTCTTAGTCTTCTTCTTGGTCTTCTTAATTGCAAGATAGAAATAAAAAGTTAAAAAGGGCCAAAATATGTAACCAACATTTACGTGTATGCAGCAGCAGCAGCAACAACACAGAATATGCATGCAGCAATCGTAACATCACATCATCATCTTCGTTCAACTTTATTCAGTCTCATTCAGGTGACCACTTTTGGCTATGTAAGGGGGAAAAAGGCGCGCGTAGCAACAATAACAACAATAAAAGCATTCACTGCTGCATTCACGCTGTTTTTCTCGCTTGAGAGGGCACGTGCCCCTTAGCACTGTGTAAGTGGCAATAACATAGCAACAGCCAGAACAGAAAGTGACTATTTCCAGTGATGTTGAGCCCACATGACAATATTTTTCCTTCCTTTTTTCTATTCTTATAATGTAGTTTTCTAATTTCTCTTCTTATTTTTATTTATTTTATAGTTTTTCTACTATTAATCTGTATTTTTTTTTGTTCTGTCTTGAATTTGTGAAAACAGTGGCGTATTTAAAATATTAAGGCCAATATTTTGTTTACAGTTGATAAATATTGTTTATCATAAATGGCGGAATGAAGTTTGGTGTGAACCAAGTTTCGTTCTCGTAGTTATGCTCAAAACTTTTACAGTTTTTGACCCAAATATTTTTCAAACTACAAAACTTTTGAAGCTTGGAAGCAAGAGGAATGTTGTAGTACCAAATTCATTCATTCGAAGAAAATTTTCATAAAAATTTTGTATGAAACTTATGTTTAAATACAATAAATTAAATACGATGATACATTTGTTGGACCCTATCAAACTAGGGACAAAAGTGGATAAATGTCTTGAAGCTTTAGGAAAAAATATTGTTTCCGAGTTTTCTTAATCTTAACCTAAAAAAAATGGCCGAAAATGACAAAAAAATTCACAGAATAATCAATTTAATTTTTTTCCAAATAAATATTATTCAATGTGGATTCCAATGCATTTTTTTTTCTTTGTCGTGATGGACATAATTTCGATAACTGATTGACTTTCCATTACTAATATACCCAACCTAAAAAAAAAAAGATAAAAAAAATGCCAAAAATAGTCAGAGGCTGATTATTAGTTGCAATTTGGGCCATTATCAATGATGACGAGTCCAGATGAATTTGGCATAAGTATATTCCCTAAATTCGTGCAGTCACAACTTTGAAGGAGATCTTCCGAATCGGGGTGCTCTGAGCAATAATGGGTTACAAAATCAATTACGACGTTCTATAAACTCCGCATAGTGTAACTAAGATTTCAAATTACATTTTTTTGTTTGACTTTTTAGAAAGAAACCGATCGAAATAAAAAATATTTAAAAATCGTTCAATACATTTTATTTTGACTTTTTTTCTATCCACTGGCAATTAATATCAAAAATTAAAAGTTCTCACAATTGGGGGAAGGGGTCAGAACCCCTAAATACGGCCTTGAATCACATGGTCTAATTCTTTGCTTGGTTTACATACTGAATTATGGCGTAAAGTTCCAGATTTCATTCATTGCCTTTATATCTGGCTTAAAGTTATGAAATGAGACTACTACTACTATTATGGCACAACAGCCCCAGGAGGGCCAAGGCCGAGATTTTCTCATCCATTCATGTTGTGTGAGTTATATTTATACACGAATGGAAGGGACCTACTTTTAGAGTTTAGAGGTGTGGGTGGGCTGGACTTAACCAAAGCACTCAGTCAATGAGGACCATTGTGCTATACCCAATCATAGATTCAGTAGAAGAGAGTCGAGAGACAGGTGGGGATAAATGGGAAGAAGAAAGGTCTAGAGTCTCTTAGCAGCGAACTTCTTTGTTTCACTGATGAACCTTAAAAGCTCAGGAAGAGGGAGAGTATGAACATTATTCATACTCAAGACATCACTACCCAACAGCCTTAATCTGATTCTCGGAAGGACAGCTAAAAAGGTAATGCTCCGTAGTATCGTTGTACTCAAGACACGATTGGCAGGATGGATCGGTGATGACGCCCATGTTAGTCATATGCTGACCACATGTGTTGTGCCCTGTGATGACACCCACCAGTAATCTCAGGTCCTTTCTTTCAGTTTGAGAAGAAATTCCGCTGATTTCCTGGTAGGTTGTCTCACGAAGCACTTTGCGGTTCAGCAGGAGTTAAGCTCGAACCACCTACAGTTTTGTGCCGAATCCGAATGGCGAAGTGAAAAGCTTTTCATAGGCATTTTTTTTACTCTAGGAGGTTTGCCATTGTCAGCCAAGAGGTGGTGCCGTGTAGGAAAATTTTTATTTTTTATTTTGACTACTTTATGCTATTATGTCATATCTACGAATCAAGGTAGTCCAGGAATAGTCTTATAGACCTTTTCATTAAATAACCTAATCAAAGCATAGAATCCAGAAATCTTTGCACTACTAGATAAACAATCTTCGTGGACAAACAAGTGAAAATCAAAGCATTGCATAGCTTGTCTACTTAGTTGAAAACTGATTTCAGGAAAAATATATATGTAGGGCATTTCATCTCACGTGAACTCACTTTTAAAATCGATCGGGCTCAAACTTACACATAGTTGGTCTTATTAGATATTAGTTACCACTCTTAATTGGGACAAGATCAGTCAAAAACTTGCTGAGTTGGAGAGGGTAGAATTTTGACATACAAAATTTTTTGGATCACAAACAATCCCTGCTTGGGATCCATGCCACTAACCCCCTATTGCATTTAGAAAATTTTATCCAAGACAAAATAAATTTTAAAAAATCCAAAATTATACCGTTTTATTTAAAATCAATAATTGTTTTGACTTTTTTACAAAGAAGAAGTTTTTTTTTGGGTCAAAAGAAAACTCAGGTCTTTTCCTTTGGCACGATTACTAGAACATTCACCTAATTTGTAATTATAAAATTTTTCCCTCATTACTACAAAGATACCATAATTTCGGGTGGGGATCATGAAAACAGGAACACTAAAACGTTTAAGAGCTAGCGTCGTTGAGTTGGGTAAAATCCGGAGAAGTGCATAATTCAATGACCATTCCAATGCGCAACAGCTTTACTGTACATATAACGAATTCATGTTGCCAATATCCAGCAAGAGAAACAGAGTTCCCCTGTTACAGACTTTTTCAGATTCGTTCGGAACTCCTCACGGTTTTATAACTATAAAATAAGAGGCTTCCAGGCTTCCAAGGAATATTTCTTATCTAGCTTAATCTAAATCTATTGAAAAAAAAGTGGTCGGGGTAGTTTCTTAACGTGTTATATCACTCAGGCGTGCTAAAAATAAGGCTTTTTTCAGAAACTTTTCGTTCACTACTAATAAAGCAATAAAACTAGAGTTTTAATGTTTTTTTTTTTAACAAAATAGCAATCTAGAAAGTCTTTTTATCGAAAAGGTAAACGGTGTGCAGCAGGGCCGTAGCCAGAAATATTTTTCGAGGGGTTTTCATTCGAAGAAAATATTGATAAATAATTTTTAAATACAATAAATTAAATCAATGATACATTTGATGGACCCTATAAAATTAAAATTTTAGGAAAAATTTTCCGATTTTTTTAATCTTAACCTCAAAAAAATGGCCAAAAGTGACAAAAAATTCCCAGAATAATCAAATTAAATTTTTTCAAATAAATATTATTCAATGTGCATTCTAGTGCATTTTTTTTATCGTGACATCGGGACATAATTTCATTAACTCATTGACTTCCAACTTCTGATGATATACCCAACCTCAAAAAAATTACCAAAAATAGTAGAGGCTCATTTTTTTCAAATGATCATCATTGGGAATTTGAGCCATTATCAATGATAAGGAACCCGGATGAGGTTGGCTTATATTCCCTAAATTCGTGAAGTCAAAGCATTGAAAGAGATCTTTCTAGTCGTGGTGGTCTGAGCAATAATGCGTTAAAAAATTAATTTTAAGATGGGTTTTGCTTATAAGATGGAGTTTTTGCGAAAGAATTTTTCACACTGAACACGAATCTGAGGTCAAAAACTTCCCATTACGTTACGTTTTAGGAAAAAATTGGGTTCAAGCAAGTCTTATTTTACAAGGATCCGATAATTTTTTCTATTTTTATTAATTTTTAAACTTTTCAAACTGATTCAGAACGAAACCTTAAATCAAAAACAGTTACTGACCCAGAAAAACTATGAATGCAGGAGTGCTCAGTGTCACCTTCTCTTTTTGAATCCGTAGTCAAACCTCATGTCGAAGAAAACAAATCGGATTTGATCGCTTAGTGTAACTAAGATTTCAAATTTATTTTTTATATTTGACTTTTTAGATAAAAAGCCGATGGAAGTAAAAAATATCGTTAAATAGATTTTATTTTGACTTTTTTTTTTCCAACCATTGGCAATTAATCTAAAAAATTATAATAAAGTTTCCACATTTCGGGGGGGGGGGGGGGGGAGGTCGGTCAGAACCCCCAAAATCATATTCAAAATATGATTTTTGGATAATCACGTTCATTTCATTCATGTCAGAAGGAGGACCTCGAAAAACTAGCTATAATTTTTTTACTCCTAAATATGCTTTTAATAGTTTATACATGTTTTCAGTCAATAAAAAAAAATCAAATAATAATGAAATCTCATTACAATCTAAAGTAGGTACATACATCATATATTTCCAAATGTATGTAAATAAAAAAGAAAATGTCTGCAGGTTTATATAAAATTTTTGGGCCTAACTGAAAATGTACCAAAAATAAAAAAAGAAACTTGTAAATCTAACTTCATTTATTTCTAAAAAGATGCAATTAACTCAAGCTAGATATTAAACAATGGTAGCGTACCTAAACTATTTACATTAAGGGTTCCCGCTTTCAACGGTTGAGCGATTAATTTGATGATGTCTTTCGACATTCCGTATGTTTTTAGTGTGACATCTTAGACACTACATGATTGTGCCTTATGTTAAAAATCTTCTAGAATATTATCGAGTGTATCGAGAAGATAAGTTTATGAACTTAGCTCAGTTGTTACAATGACCCCCAAATATATTCTTAATAAGAACTTCCTTCCGATCAACGATCCTTATGTTTTCCAATGTAAAATGAACATATTGATCTCAATGAACAGTAGAACGAATTGATATCTTCCACTATTCGAATGACAGTTATTTGCCGAAGTAAGTAAGTAGAAGATTTTGTCAGCTGGCATAAGAAATTAAAAGAGGTGAAATTAAGTGGTGGCCTATTTGGCTATCAGTCACATGGATTCTCGCACATATATTCTTACGTATGTATGTAATAGACTGTCAACATGATGTCATGCCATTAACGTCAACATACACATTTCTTATAAAGTATTTATAAAAAAAATTTTTATTTATAAAAACATAGGTAGTTAGTTGTATATGTATGTGTGTAATTTGAGTTCGTTACGACTATTAATGTATGTTTACTTACTAGGTAGTACGTTCAGTCTTTTCCTATACGCGCGCGCGCGCTTCTCGTAATTTTCTTCTTCCCGCTTCTTTAACACCTTAAGGTGCTGCATATGTGGTTTACATATACGCATGTGTTTATCGCAATTTTAACGTACTTTTTCTGACATGGCAAGCCAAAATACAGTGAAAATACAGAAAACTGGTTAAGCTTCGTTGAGCATTTTGATTACTATACCATAATGTTATTAGTTAGGGCGGGAAAATTAAAAAAAAAAAATAGAAAAAATAGTCATAAAGTTCATTATCAGTTGATGGAAAATATTTGCATAGCTCTTCTTTTTTCTTCTTCTTTGGCTTATCTTACAAGAAGCTTTGAAAAAGCTTGAGAAAATTTTGTTGAATATTATGCGGGTTCCAAATGGAAGGCACAATATTTGGAAAAATTTTATCTGCAAAGCGTGAGAAACTATAAAAACATACTGAATAATATTTAAAAATTTCGAAATTATTTCGTCGATACGATTATAGAGGTGGTCGCCGTAGCCTAGTGGTTAGTGTGCTAGACTGCTATGCAGAGATGTTCGGTTTCAAATCTCGGCACAATCTATTTAATTTATTGATACAATTTTTATGAACAATGCCAACAAACCAGACGAACTCGTTTCTAATTCGAAACGAATTCGTTGTAACGATAAAATGTTTCGAAAACGAATATCATTGGCGAATCGTTCACGAAACTTTTTTGTTTAACAAACTTATCTCGAATACCAAAACTTACTTTATTCCCAAGACATTACAGTATCTTACAATTTCACAATTTTTACAGCACGAAGGAGGAATATTTCCTTCTTCTTCTGTCGAGTTGCTTGAAGTTAAATAAACCTGCTTAAGCTCATTCACTTCTTTTTTGTTTTTGTTTTGTTTTTTTCCTGCTCATTTCTTATTTTTTATAAAACAAATATTTATTTTGAATTCTTCATTCTTTCTTATTTGTTCTATAACAAATTGTGAAATAGCGAATACTCGTTCATTTTTCATACTCGTTGAGAACTTACTAAAATGAACTCGTTTCGAATTCTATAGCGACGACTCTTTACCGAGCTCATTTCCGAATTCGTCTCGAATGCTAAAATGATGGTATTCATTTCTATGGTTTGTTGGGATGTTACTGGAATGGATCAAAAAGCTAATTGTTTTTGTACCTTTGCGAAACTAAACTAGTAAAGGTATAATTACAACGAAATTGGTGCAGCGGTCCCCTTGCCCACCGATTTTTCACATCTTTCATAACATCAAAATGTATGAAACTTTTTTCTGCAAGAGGATGATTTTACCCCAAAACTACTCCTAGTATCCCATGGCAACACGAATACCTTCTTTTAGTTTTATACATATTACTTGAGCAATTGGTTTTTGAATTTCGAAGTGTAGCAATCGATCCAGGTTGGAATTATATAAATAGAGAATGCTCGAAATCTTTAATTTTTTTCTTCAAATAAATTACACATAAATAAATAAATTAAATAAATCAAATAGCCTAAACTGGAACGTACTTAAACTAAGCACCAAGACGCAAATTTACGCGCTTCCGTTTACCAAAATGTCTGCCAGCGGTCGCACCTCCATTTCCTTCTCCGTTAGCATCACGGCCGAGTATAGCCCAGAATGGACGTTGTGTAGTTGGTGGATCCTTGTGTATGATGATGCAGTTGACGTCCTTCTCGTCGTTGGCAGTACCGGTCTGCGTCAAAGTCTCTGTTTTGGTGAAAGTGTTTGTACCTTGATTGACAGCGTCTAATTTATTTGTTTTCTTGCGATTAATGTCGCGATTTGCAAGATTTGCATTCACACGACGGTTGCCCTTCTTGCGAAAACCTTGGTTGTGATTTTTATTTCTGTTGGTCTCGAAACGGTTTGTAAATTGTTGCTGCTGTTGTGGACGGCGACGCTGTTTGTTGTTATTGTTCGGACGACGGCGGGTATTACTGCCGCCCATGCCGCGTTTTCCTGGCAAGCGTTTATTGTTCTTGTTGCCTGGGCGACGACGTTTATGTGTGGATGGACGTTTTTGTTTTTGTGTTTTGTTTTGCTTCTTTTTTTTCTTGCCGCCGCCGTTCTTCACTGGTCTGCTACTGCCCTTGGCCGGTTTGGTTTTGGGTTTCTTAGTTGCAACAGGATGCACTTCCTCCAAATCATAATCGTCTTCGTCATCATCACCATCATAGCCGCCATCAACATCATAGCCACCATCATCAGCACCATCATTGCCAGCATCATTGCCGCCAACATTGCCACCATCATCGCCACCATCAACGCCATCCTCATCATAATCATCATGATCCCCTGGAATGTGATCTTCTATATCATCAAGATCATCGTCTGCGCCTGTAGACCAAATTGCTGTTGTGCTCACTGGACTGATTTCCTCCTCATAGTACAATTGACTATTATCGATATCGTCATCATCATAATCGTTTGTGCCTATTAAAGAAGATGCTTGGGCAGGCATTAATTGGAAAACTGCATGTGTTTGAGGATTCACTTTGGGTGGTGAATTTGTATGCACCACAACAATACCATTGGGTCCAGCTACGGCAGCGGTTGCTGAATGTGAAGAACTGCTGTGCTGCTTATGAGCCTTTACTGGTATATCGTGGTAAGTGTCTTCTAAATCTTCGACGTCATCATCTTCGTCATCAATACCAATATGATGATTACTATCGTCCAATATGCCAATCAAACCAATTCTATGATTATCATTATTGTTGGCACTTTCATCTTCGGATGTTGCTGTATCAATTCCAGTCGCTGGTGTCGTCGGTGATAATTCTAATCCATCAGTCTTCTTTTTGCCGGTATTTTCTTCGTGGGCATTTTCTCCATTGTTGCCATGATAGGATGCCTGACGTTTGCGTCTGGTCTCCACGCATTGTCTGCGGCCACCATTCACTTGACGTCCCTCGATATAGAAGCGTTTTACTTCAATTTCATCACCATTCTCGTCATATTCAATTGATGTTTTTGCTGAAATTAACAAGGGAAAGAAAGTATCGTGAGTTAAAGTTGAACTGATCAAAGTTTAAAACTTATATGATTTATTGGAATCTTTTTTATAAAGTAATTCAAGTAAATTATTAATCATTTGATACCATTTCTTCCCTCCTTGAAGACACAAATTATTTTTTAGGGGAATATGTATGTATGTGTGTTATGTTTAAATTTAAAGAACAGCTTGAAGTCTTCAGTATCTAATGTATAAATTAGTTTTATTCTCAAAATATTCAAAAATATACAAAATATAAAAGGCTCTCACTATCCATGATTTGGACCGTAAAAAAAAATAGTAGTGCTTGATATGGAAATGAACGTAATTTTTGGAAAAACGTGAATGTCTCTGTCATCACAGTCTCTGCAAAATGGTTGATATGATTCTGAAAATAGCATTTGCTATGTCATCCAATATATTTTTAATAATTTTCAGGCTTGCAAATTGAGCGGTCTACTTTAGAACACTGATTTTGTTAGGGGAATGATTTTTTTCAGATTTATTTCTACTTCGTAGATCGTTATCTGGGTGGAATATTCTTTTGAGAGACATACACCACTCAGTGTTTGATGACATGATTGTTATGGCTTTAAGTGGTCATACATTTTTATATCCATATATGGATTTTGATCAAAATTTACTGACTCAATTTGTTTAAAGATTGTTAGGTTCATCAGTTAAAAAATTAGCATTTAAAACATCAGTTCTTTTACAACAAAATTGGACCTATACATTGGATAAAGGGAGACATGAATACTAAGAACTACTTGGACATCAAGGTTACAGCCTTATGCTGCTCAAAAGATATTTCGCTACAACCACGATTCTTAAAGTGCTGATAAAATGTAAAAATCTTACTCTCTCATAACAAAATTGATGTCATGAAGTTGACTGCCCAATCCGCGGGCTTGAACTTGATTGAAAGGATATAAATTGACATGCAATAGAAAAAGATATTTTCAAAATCAAGTCTACAATTTTTAAAAGTCAGTTAGCTCTAATTAATGAAAAATCGCAGACGTGTCATTTAAGGAGATGCGAAGGCTGACTTGACCAATGTTCCGATAGTGTATTGGTGGTATAGCGAAAGAGAGCTATTGTACCAAGATTGCTTGGTAGAAGCATTAAAGCTTTATCTAAAATAATGTTCTTATCCCTATTTTTATAACCAGCACTACTACATTCACAAACAAATGACTAAATAAACGTGGAGCTTGATTGGAAAAGTAAACTAAGAACAAATTATTGTATTTATACACTTCAGGATTAACTCAAATGAGTCATTTTTGATATTCATATTTGTATATGCACTAGTGGATATCATACGTTCAAGTATCAACCATCAAGATCGTGAATCAAAACAAAAAAAAAAAAAAACATTTGAAAAGTCGAAAAAGTTAATCTCCCTCCTTAGGAAATCTCTGGATCCGCTAGTGTATGTATGTATAATTTACAATTTGAAATTTTTTATATTTTTATAACAAGCACTACTACATTTTTTTTTCACCGTTCAAATCCTGATTTGGGGAGTCTTTTAATTTTTGTATTTTTAAAAAAAGACTTAAATTCAAAATGGCAGAGATATAATTTTCGGAAAAAATTTGACACAGCGAAAAAAATTATTTATTTTAATAATTTTTAGTTGGTCGGTGCATGGCCGTATTTATTGGAGCGTTTTGGAAAGCATGTGATTTTCCTAAAAAAAAAATCTTAGTAAGTCTTGATAAAATATTTTTTCGATTTCAAGTTAAATTTTAAAAATGGGAATAGAAAATTCTAACCCCCTGTTTCAACTCTCCATCTTTATTTCCTTTTTCACTGTTCGTAAATCAAACGAGTTGAATCGGAAATAAAATAGAAAAAACTCAAATACAAAAATTTAGCACTTTATTTTAATTTTTTTATTTTAGCACAATTAGTGTAAAAATAAATCGATTATTCTTTCTAATTTGTTTTGTTTATTAATTTTTAAACTTAGTAACATAATAAAAATCTTAAATATAAAGTTCTTAAGTTTACTAACGTAAAAAAACTACGAATGCGGGATTATAAATTGTAAAAACTTATGTCAAAAAAATGTGTCGCACAGTGTTATTGAAGAACGTTTACAGTAAAGTGGTTGGAAAAATTTAACTCATGTTGCAGTTATAAATGTTCCGTGCTTTCTGGAGTTTTAACCGCAAAACTTGAGAAAAAATCATCTTAAGGGGGTATTCTACCCGAGATGGTCCGAAAAATCGATTTTTTTTTTATTTAATATTTTTGATGTAGACAACGAGTTTTATGAGAAAGAAGAGGGGGCAATGTATGGTCCTGGAATCGCTGATTAACCGTAAGTTACATATTGTGTGAGTTTTTCTCGAAGCCAGTTTTTTCGGGACGGTGGACACGATTCACAAAAAACCACTTGTCCAATTGACTTGAAATTTTACAAGGCTACTAAGCAAATGTACTCTCTGTACTCTCTTTGTCGTCTACAGCCATCAAGACCACCATTAATGAGTGGGTCGACTTGACCCACAATCGTAAATGGGAGGACCTGAGGGGCTTTAGACAGACAAAGACCATGTTACCTGTTATCTCGAAGCGTCTAACAGACTTTCTGTTATCACTTAACAGAAAGAGTTGTAGGCAGCTGGTTTGATTTGCATATGATTGGCCTAGGAGCTAGTGTCTTCTGTGCTTCCTGTGGTTTGGAGGAAGAATGTGAAGAGACGGCGGACCACTTTCTTAGTGTCTGCCCCGCTTTCTGCCAGATCAGAGTAAGCATGTTTGGTACTGGAGTTTTGGGAGACGAACACCTGAGCTCTCTAACACCTCAGGATCTGCTAAGAATAGATTTATTAATAAATCTGGTAGATTTAAAGAATAGCAAAAGGGAACACAGGATATATTACAATGGACGTAAAACTTGTCTGAGTGCTGTATTCTTAAATACTTCTTTTGTCTGTTCCAACAAAAAAAAAAAAAAAAAGCAAATGTATAAGTATGGCCTTATCTAGGAATATGGCAAAAGCATTTGTTTAACTAATGTTTTTAATGCAAAATATGAACAAAAAAAAGGTAATGAATCGTCATTTTTTTTCAAACGTCTGATTTAAATTGAAGAAATTTTTTTTTCTTATTCCCTAGATGAGGCGATAGCAGGAAGTCTCACAATTACAAAATGGGTTACATTTTGTGTTTCAGAATATTTAAACCAGAGATATCATGCTCAAGTTCGAGGCGTCGACTGAACCATTATTAACAAAGATATTATTAACATTAAAACGAAAATTATTGTTCAAAACCTGTAGAAAAACTAGCAAAACACCTCGAGTAAAAATATTGAAAAGCTTTTCATTTACAACGATTTGAAAACATCGATATTTCGCACCATCTCGGGTAGAATACCCCCTTAACACTTTCATACCCAATGTTGCGTATATGTAACATTAATTTTTATGTGGTATAAAAAAAAATGTTTAACAAATTTTACTAATAACGCTATTTGTATTTGATTCTGTTAGGTATTCTTCACGTTTGCTGATTGCCGAACATTTAAAATTTCTTGCTTGTCAATTTTTTTTTTATGTTTTGTCTTTGAAGTCCAGCAAAAAACCTAAGAGCAAACATTTTTAGTAAAATCTTTTGTACTATTTTTCGAAAAATAATGCGTTTAATTATTACTCAGCGGAAATTTTCTTCTTATATGTTTACAAAAGATAAGAGTATGCAAATTTCAAAATTGGAGGAATCGAATTACCCAGTGGTTGTCTACAGCTTCATAACTATGTTTTTTTTAACCTTTAATAAAGGACAAACAAATCAATATAGAAACATGAAATTCGGTGTCATGATTGTGGAAGTCTTAAGTAACCATAATTTCAAAATAAATGGTTTCTATCAAGCGCCATTAAAATTCGGACGTCAAAGGATTAAATTAAATAAGGAAAAAAGTTTCGAAAGTTAAATAATGAATTTAGCGAGTGAATTAAACTAAATTTAAAAAAATGTTTTTTGACCAAATGCAGACAATTAAAGCTTAAAAACGGCAGATAAATTGGAATTTGCCAGATAAATTGGAACGAATTTGTCAATTTCTAATAAATATAGTCATCGGAAATATATTTTATATGTTTGCATAATTCAGCTTGTTCGATTGAACAGTTATTGAAAAAACAACGTTTAGAGAAAAATGCGCTGCAAATAAACCCTTCCCCTTCATCTTCTCACCCTTGGACCCACTAGTGATTGCATTTAATTTCTTGTATATAAACATAATTTTCATTAAAGTTAATTACGGACAAGTCATAACCACCTAAGTCTGTTTTCCAGTTTTTTGAGGAGAGCAGATTAAAGTTTCAAATCCTTACTGCAAATCAGGATTCGTTTTTTTTTATTTAACTTTCTTGATGGATAATTGCCTTGCTAAAAAGGTTATGTCACCAACATAGCTCTCATCTTCTTCCCGATTTATTCGTATAATTCTTTTGTTAAATAAATCAATCAAAAAAATATGAGAACAAAATAAATCAGCTGTTCGTTATGAATTTATCAGAAGAAAGGGATTTCCAACCCTGCATACAAAAACAAAATATAGGTCGATTTTGTTTTTGTACCGCTGCTATAACATTATTATTGAGCCATGATACAAACATGAAAAATTGATAGCAAATAGATTTAGACACGCAGAACACGACAAACAAGGCCGTATTTAGGGGGAGGTTTTGGGGATTCTGACCCCCGCCCCCCCCCGAAATATGGAAACTTTCTTCTATTTTTTTATATTAATTATTATATTAAATATTATAGTGGATGAAAAAAAGTCAAAATAAAAACTATTGAACAATTTTTAAACACTTTTTACTTCCATCGGTTTCTTTCTAAAAAGTCAAATATAAAAAAATAAACTTGAAATCTTAGTTACACTATGCGACCAGATCCGATTTGTTTTCTTTGACATGAGGTTTGACTTTGGATACAAAAAGAGAAGGTGATGCTGAGCAATTCTGCATTTATAGTTTTTCTAGGTCAGTAACAGTTTTTGATTTACAGTTTCGGGTTTAGGGCTCATTTGGAAGGGCATGATTCAGCCTATAATTTCTGGATTTCGAAGTTTGTAGCACGCCAGTGTTCAGCTCTCCAATTTTTAAAAATGGCTAAAAATTCTATTTTATGGTTTTCCATCCCATTTTTTCTAAAACATGGCGTGATGGGAAATTTTTGACCTCAGATTCGTGTTCAGTATAAAAAATTCATTCACAAACACTAGGAACCGTTTTATTCGCAAAGCCCATGTAGGTCAGTAGTAGTGGATCAGCTCCAAAGTTCTAGGAAACAATCTTAAAATGCAATCAATTCTTTAACCCATTATTGCTCAGAGCAGCCCGACTCGGAAGACCTCTTTCAATGCAGTAACTGCACGAATTTTGGGAATATAAGCCAACCTCATCCGGATTACTTATCATGGCTCGAATTCCCACTGATAATCATTTGAAAAAAATTAGCCTCTGACTATTTTAAGTATTTTTGGTAATTGTTTTAAGGTCGGGCTCATCAACAGTAATGGCAAGTCAATGTCAATTTTCTTCGAATGAAAGCCCCCCCGAAAAAAATCCTGGCTACGGCCCTGACGACAAACATTAAAAATTCAATTTTGTCTTAAATTTAGTTAGGTCATTATGGCTTGTGGCCACTGAGATATCGAGATTCAGATTAAAGATTCAAATACTGGACAAAGAAACACACAAACAAATGACTAAATAAACGTTGAGCTTGATCGGAAAAGTAAACAAGGAACAAAGTGTTGTTTACACTTCAGGATTAACCCAAATGAGTCATTTTTGATATTTATATGTGTATAGGTATGCACTAGCGGATATCATACGTTTTGATGGTTGATCGTGAATAAAAAAAAAAATAAAAATTTTAATTTTAAAGGGTCGAAAAAGTTAATCTCCCTCCTTAGGAAATCTCTGGATCCGCTAGTGTATGTATGTATAATTTACAATTTAAAATTTTCAACAAACTCTTTGCGCATGTAAAAGGTCCTTGGAGAATTCATGTACCGAATAATATTTTGTTTTTAATTTCTAAAACTTGTTTAAGAAAAATACACACATATTTATGAAAAAATTCATTCGTATATAATTTTAAATATGTATGTATCTTTAAAGTTGCTGTGCACAAAATCATAGAATGAACAGAACTAAGTTCGATTTTCTCAATAAGTAGACGAAGTACCGTCAACTTATTTTGAAAGAACTGCCAGGTTTGCAACTGCTTTTATAGATATGAGAAAATCCTTGACTTCAAGGATATAGGTACTGTTAAAACTTAATGTTTTGAGAAAATTTTCTTCTTGCACTATTACGATACGAAATCATTAGGAACCTTAAATTTGGAGCTTAGCCAAATTATAATCACCAGCCTAAAAACTTTCACAAATTAATGTATTGTTCTCTACATGGAGCAGTAAACTCAATTTTTTTTAACTTTCAATAGAATAATCATTAATAAATACGTGGCATATCAAACTGTTTTGCACAATATATTATTATGAGAAGTATTATTCTGGATTGGATTGATTTGAGCTCCTTGACTCAATATTTTATTCCTTCCACTTTGGATTATTTTCATGTCCTTTAAGTATATTTCTTTTAATTTGAATCACATATTAGTTTTGAAATCCTTTTTCTATTTACATTGTACTAGCACCACAGCCAAACAGACTAGAAACAGCACACACAATTCTCGTTTCATCTTTTTGCACTGTTATTTACAGATTAAACTAAAAACTAAAACTAAGGTTTAACAATAGCTTGACCCTCCTTATATGAGTTCGCCTCATAAATTCACAAAGCTTCAATGTTGACCTAAAGCTTTATTCTTTTGATGATGGGTCGCAGAAACCCAAAATGCCAAATACCTATTCACAAAACTCGATTGCATATATTAATTATTCATAGTTAATGCTAAGAAATTTCTTGCTAAAATATAAAATTTCTACACATAAATTAATGCTACTGAGTAGAATCCGTTGGCTTGCTGACTGGCTGTCATAGCTAAACCATAAAATTTCTCCACATATATTTTTTCATATTTTACATATTTATGTATATGTGTATGTATGTAGGTATGTATAACCAGTTTAAATGTTTTTGGGTCAATGAATTCAACACGCAAGTAATTAATAACAATCTTTTTTCTTTTTTTTGAGGAAGCTTAGCTTAGAAAGATAAGCAAGAAGCTACACATACAAGAAAGAAGCTTTCTTGAATCACTCTTTTCACTATCGATCACATTTAATAGACGCTTATGTAAAGTAAGGCGAGGCATTGCTCCATGAGTTAGCGTGTATAAATAGGTATAATCTTATGATGTTGACCTGTTCTGAAGAAGCTTTCTGTAAAATTAGCATTTCGAAGGTGATTGCAATTTCTTCTTAAACTAATTAGCATTTATGAAAGTCAAAAAAATTTATTGAATATGAAATCGAAATTTATGGTGAATGTGGAAAAAAAGTGCGTATTTCACTATGATAAACATGGCTAGTAGGTAGACAGTATGAAAAATCGAATGGTATAAAGATTTTAAGAAACGAATGAATGTTTATTTCTCCAGTTGATATACGAATGATATATATCTGTATCCTTCTTCACTTGTGTATAAAAGGTTGAAATACGCATAAATATGTACTTGTGGTATGCCTTCAAACTGAGCCCTTACCCATAAAGTAGCGTCCGCCCGCCCTCACTCAAGAGCACCTACAAGCATACATACTTGTATGTGTACATAAATAGTCCCGCAGCATATGTGATGATGCCCATTGCATTCTAATGAATAGCAATAAATTTCCCAGAAATCATGCATCCAATTCAAAAATATCAAATCGAAGAAACGAAAACAAACCCAGAAAAGAAGAGAAATCAAAAGGCATGGAAACTGTTTATCAAGAAAAGTTATCATAAAGATCGATTGACAGTTGAGCCCAAAGAGAAATGCTGCTGCTGGCATTGACTCTGGTTGGGCATATACCGCTGCTGCTGCAGCTTGAATAATAATAAATTCGCGTAAAAGGTAATAAAATTAAAGTAAAGGAGAAAAAAAAAAACATTCATCTTTTCACGAGTTGTGGTGAAGACAACTCGACGGCTTTTCCCCACTTACACATGCATTTACACATCTTCTTCGTCTTCTTCTCAATTGTCTGTCTTCAATTGTCAATTGTCCGTTGCCTGATTTCGTATGGAGATGATGTCGCCATCATTGAAACAAATCAACATTTCTTTTTTCTGTCTTTTCTTGTTTGACTGTCAAGTAAGAGACCAAAGAAAAAAAAGAAGAAGAAGAAGACTACGGTTATTTGTAGTCTTTTAGTTGGTCTTTGGTATTGTCTTATTTTGATATGAAAGGGGGAGCGGGAAGAAAAGCAGAAATAAGCAATCGTGAAGACATGCAAACATGCGGATGGACAACGGATGATAACCAATCGAGAAAACTTTTCTTCTACATATAAACTCATGTATAAACTTATATGTGCACATAACCTCCACGGTACAGTGGGCTGGGACACATGTTACATAATTTCGAAATGCCTCCATTTTACGGTAATCACATGATATCATTTGTTTTCATCTCAAAGCTCATTTTCACATCTTCTATATGAAGTCTATACTAATATATTCTTACATGTGAATAATAAGTATAAAAAAGGCTTAGTTTAGTTACAAGGAATTATTTGAAGTTGTTGTCTTCCAGGCTGACATGTGCAGAGATCAAGGCATAATGGTCTCTAGAATATCATGCCCTTTGTTTATTGTCAGGATGTAAAGCGACTGAAAGCAATCCTTAATCTCTCATATTAATATGCTAACCGTCGAAACAGGGGAACAGTCTAATTGGAGAGCCCAAGAGCTTCTGCAGAATCAAATGGATCCAATTTCGACGGAACCTAGTCTAATAATATAAATACCATATAGTTATTCGCTTTAAATTTTTGCTCAGGCTCGAAATTAATTTGTCATGAAATCTTTGATTCCATATACAGTTGAGAGGATCGATTTTAAAATCCCCATTATGACAGCGATTTTTGAGAAGAGGAGGTAAATACAAGATGATTAACATTATTTATTTATTTTTTTTTTAATGTACACCCCCCTGCCCCCTTTTTCTCCCATTAAAACATTTTTACCACCTTTTGCTCCAGAGCTTTCTTTGGAATATTTTTTGTATCACAATAGGGACCAAAAATAGGTTCCTTGGTAAAAAAAAAAACTCTGGTACAAAAAATTTCAACAAAATCGGGAGGTCCATAGATGGCGTTCCAATACAAGGAAAAATTTCACTTTTTCCTGTTTTTTTCTGCGGAAGACACTTTGAGCTAATTAGTTTTCTGATCCTGCTGTGCAAAATTTCAACGCAATCAGTCGGCCCATAGATGGCGCTCCAATATAAGGTAAAATTAATTTTTCTAACTTTTGCTTCAGGGCCCCCTTAGCGCCTGGTTATATTGGTGCTCGGTGTTCGACGAACACAAAACATTTTCTCCCGTGCTCGGTCAAGGTGGTTACATTCAGCTCGTTGCAGAGTTGTTTTTTTTTTCAAAATATACTCGTTTGTTTAATACTATTTTATATGTAATAATACTGTTTTGTAAAATAACTCATTGCCACCCTGAATACTCGGAGTGCTCGGTGTACAATACACCGAGCATATCGTGTTCGGTTTGAGAGGGAGTACAGACTCTCTCTTTGTGTTCGGTGCAACAACAATTTGTTCGCCGAGCATACTCGCAATGTAACCACAGCCTTAGGAATATTTTTTAAATGAGTTCCTTAGCATAAAAAATCTTACCTTACTAGCGTTTTCTGTGCCAAGAAAAACATTTTTGAAGTGTATTTTTATTTTAAAAATATTCCAAAGGGGGCTCCGCAGCAAAAATTAGGGAAAAGTGGAATTTTTTTTGTACTGGAGAACCATCTATGGACTTTCCGTTTTTATTGAAATTTTGTACACCACAGTCGTTTTTATCAAGAAAGCTATTTTCGACCTCTATTTTGATCTAAAAGTATTTCAAATGGGGCTCGGGAAAAAGTTTGTACCAAAAAAATTATACCAGACATCTTGTATTTACCCTCTATTCTCAAAAATGCTTTTATGATAGGGGTTTAAAAAATCTTCTATAATTCGATCCAGAGGAATTCATTGGATCCTTATCATTTACATTAAAAAGCATAGAATATTGGGATAAACCGTCAGACCAAAAAGCTGATCAAGTCATTTGTATATATAAATGAATTTTCTTTACTTCTACAAGTAATTTTAATATATTATTTCGGTGCCCAAGCGACGATTATAACCAACAAATACCTAACAGCGTTAAACCGGCAATTCCATTTTAGTTGGAAAGCTAATAGTTGCTCAAGTAACTTACATCGTTACTGAGCCGATATTACTGCTAATACTGGAATGCCAGAACCAGAGTAAATCCCATCGACCGGACGCTAGCATCCAACCTCTGATTGGTATTAAAATGATCCGATATTTCTTACGTTTTAATTGTGTATTTTCCTTCTCATCATTTCGTTTTAAACTATCGTCTGAATAAACAAAACTTGACAAAGTTTCGAACATCAAATCTATGTTACTTTGAGAAGGAAGAAACAATTGCAAGAATTCTTTCTGAGAGTATGATTCTACCAAATATCTGTAGGCAATTTTTCCTTAGAAGATCTAAATTGAAGGTTTATTTAGAATTTAATTTAAGATTGAGGCATAAATACCCATTCAGAGACTAATAATTTGCTAAATTTTGATTAAAATTTCTTCAAGTTTTCGCCAGTTGTAATCCACCGTAAAGTGCTTACATAAGCATTAAATAAAATTTATTCATAGGTTACATACATACCAATAAAATAAATGAAGAATCTGAAGGTAATGTCTTCTGCTGCTGCTGGTGCTGGTGCTGCATGAAAATCCAATTGTCAGCCTCACACATACAAAAACCACAATCGTGATTTCTTTTCATGTTGTTAGTGTCGTCTTAAATAAGAAAATAATACATAAATAAAGTCATACATATTACAATAAAAGAAGTGATCGTGCACGATCGTTAAGTTAGAATGGAATGGTCATTGGTCTTAGGCGATTGGATGTGGTGTACTGCGGCAAAGTCCGATCATCTTTGTCCAGTTGCAATTCTTTCTACTCGTAAAATCTAGTCAGCAATCTGAAGAAACCTGGCAAGACTCTTCTCATACTGTAATTCGTATTGCTTACAAATTGACTTCATTTTATTTTTCCACAAGCGTCATGAATAAATGATCTTGTTACACGAACGCATCGAATCACGATTTGAGTAACGTAGGTACATAAGTACTACATGGCATTATAACTAGGTACCGCTTCTGCACTACCAGCAGTTTGTGTTTGTGGCTTTTAAGCCTTAAGAGGTGATCGACGGTTAAAGCCTGAGCAAGGTAAATGCAATTGTTTTTCTTGTACTCT
Organism: Toxonevra muliebris; assembly: GCA_963691655.1. Taxonomy (NCBI): domain Eukaryota; kingdom Metazoa; phylum Arthropoda; class Insecta; order Diptera; family Pallopteridae; genus Toxonevra; species Toxonevra muliebris. Next base: position 114,083,960 of record OY829326.1, on the reverse strand, counting down.
GTAGATATTACCTTTACTTTTCGATATTTAGCTTTCTCTATTTAGTTTTAGGCGCTTTTGAGTTTATCGTTTTCAATTGTTTATGTACAATCAGTTTTTCTTCTTCTTCAATTCACCGCATTTGATTCTTACGGTGCTGTTCATCATTCTCCACTATCATCACCAATATCATTTCACCAGTAACGATAACAACAAACAAACAACCTAAGAATCACTCGTTGCATATTAAATGCGTATTTCATTTGATTTTTAATTGATTCTCATTGGAATTTTCATATTTATTTGCTGCTATGGTTGAGCACATATGGAACTGAGAGTAGAAATGCCATTGATTTCTCTATTTAGTAGATAACAAACTTCATCATATGTAATAGCCGTGGAGCTGTGTAAGGTACGCAAATTTGTTGTTCTTGAATTTAGTAAAACAATTTTCAATTTAAAGAGGACTATATATAATTGGGTCCATATATTGGAAGAAACGTCATGCTCTTCAATATGAGCCATAATCAGAGCAATTGAGTTTAACTTGATCTGTAAGGTAAGCATATTAGAAAAAAACCCCTGAGGGCTCTAAAAAATCTCACTCCTAAGCTATTTGTATTCATAGTCTTTAAAATTTTACTTTTATATACAAGTATGTATGAACCCCATTAACGATTATTTCCCTGGCTTTCCTCATACGTTTTTTATTATTGGAGAAATGTAGAAAGAAATATTGTTCATATTTTGCATTTGAGGCTATGTACAGAATTTCTAATTTTGTATTTAATTTAGTCTGGTTTAATTAGTAGCCATAAATTTACAATTAATGTCAACAAATATTGGTAATAAACTCATGCGAGTTTTATTTATATCTTATAGTATTTTTTGAAAATCGAAAGCAGCTACTTAAGTGAAGTTTTTTTAACTTTTTTACATGGATATACAATTTTTTACATTGATTCGTTGAGTAAGAAATAAAGGTTTGAACCTTAAAAATCATGTTGAAATGAGTCCTTTATTTCATTGTTATACTAGGGATCCTATGCTCTATTGCAGTGGTTCTTAGCCGTTTTTATTCTATGGTCCACTTTGGTTGCTTAACCGATTTGGTTTTTTGGTTGTATTGTGTTAGAGAGGTTTCTGTTGTTGAACCGCGACCTATAATATCTATTGAATGTCCCTCTTCTCTATCAAGTCTAATCTGCCTAGAGCACCTCATCCACTTCAGTCTCCCTCAAGAATTTGAGTATTGCGCCCGGATCTATGGATGCTAGTTTTGTACTGGGCACTTGGTACATACCCAGACATTCCATTCTTTTGTGGATCAGTGCACCACACTGAGCTAAAATATGCACTGATGATTCATCTTCATCATCACAAAATCTACATATTGAGCTTTCCTCAACTCCTATTTTGCAAAGGTGTTCTCTGAGCCAGCAGTGCCCAGTCAGAAAACCAGCTAATATGGGCAAACTGTTTTTGTTGAGACTGTTTGCGTATCTACTCTCATTACAGGGTGACAATCGTAAAGTGACGCACACATTTCAGCAGTTTTTTTTTTCAAAAGGACGTACTTCCATTAAGTACAATTAAGTGTTAACATTGCTGAATATATAAGCATTCATTTGAACCCCACCTCATTCAATATAACCTCCTTTAGCCTGCACACATGCCTTCAATCGATCCGGAAATCGTAGGACTGTTCGCCGCAGGACTTCCTGATCAATTTCAGTCTAGGCTTTCTCTAATGAATTTGTCAGCGACTCCAGACTGAGGTGTTGATATGCACAAGCTTTACTCTCTAAAATACTCCAAATAGAGTAATCCATTGGATTCAAGTCTGGGGAGTATGGTGGCCATTCTTGAGATGTTATGAATCCAGAAAAATTTTCTTTTATCCATGTTTGCGTTAATTTTGCCATGTGGGAAGGTGCAGAATCTTGCTGAAAAGTCCAGTTTTCATTTCCAAATGTATCTTGGGCCCAGGGAAGAGCATGTTCATTTAAAATGCTCTGATAAACAACCTGGTCAATTTTAACACCCTCTTCAACGAATATTAGAGGGGTTCTGGCATTAGCGGAAACTCCAGCCCATACCATAACGGAAGCTGGCTTTTGAACTCGGCCAACAGTCCTATTTTGTTGCGATGATGATGTTAGCCACATTCGGTCATTTTGCGCATGTTCAACCGTGAAAATTTTTTCATCTGTAAACAAGATATTTTCAACATTTTTCAACACGGAGGAGCGTAGCAACGCCTTGCATCTTTGCAGTCGCAAATCTTTCTTTTTTTGTGTCAGATCTTGAGCTTTTCGGAGCTTGTACGGCTTAAGATTAAGCTTTGATTTTGCAATGATTCGCACTATTTCACGGTTTACTCCCACTTCCTTAGCGATTTTTCTCATTGAGCGCCTTGGATTTCGCTTGATTCGTTTACGAATTTTTTCTGTTAAACCAGTAGTGGCAACTGTTGAAAATTTTCCCCGGTCTCTATCTCCAAAACCCCCAGTTTCATTATATCGAATAATAGCTCGGTCTACCGTACCACTTGACAAATTTAAAGCCTTTGCAATTTGACGGCTACTATAATTTGCCAAATGAAATTTCATAATTTCACGACGAATATTTTCTTTGTCCATTTTTATGGAAATTTCAAAATGTAATAACAAAAATTCAATTGAAATTAAAAGCAAAGCCAATGATGAATGAATTTGCTTTTTAAATTAAAGTAACGGTAAATGTCAAAGCTTGCTGCAGAGTATTAAACTTGCGTCACTTTACAATTGTCACCCTGTATAGTTACCTAGAAGTGCTCAATCCCGGAAGATTAGTAAAGAGTTGTTGCCTCTTGTTCCTCTCTTCCTGCCTGAGTAATTCCCTGATTACGCTATCTCCTATTCCACAGAAGGGTTTAATTCCCACGAACAAGGCCCCCTTTCTAGCAAGCTCGTCTGCTTGTTCATTACCCTCTATTCCTACGTGTCCAGGGATTCAACATAGAGCAACTTTATTGTCCTTGCCCAGATGATTAAGCTTGAACAAACAGTCTAACACCAGTTTAGAGGTGATCTCAAAGGAGCATAATGCTCGAATGGCTACCTGGCTGTCCGATATGATAGCGATATCTTGCCGTTTGTAGCTTGAAAGAAGCTAGGTTACTTCCCCATCGGATCAGAGTGTTTGATTCTTCGCCCAAATATTCCTGCCCCAATTCCATCCTCAGTTCGTGACCCATCTGTATACCAATTAATCGTGTGTTCTTTGAGTGTTGATTGAGTGCTAAACACTTAAAGATTCGATCCGATTAGCAAGTTAGTGCCATTTTGATACCACAGAACCCTGGATGTTTTATTTCGGGTGAGGATTAGCTACCGGGTTGAAATCAATTTTGTCTAGTTTAGGGAAATGAAAAGTGGAAAAGTCTTTCAGGTCATTGAAAAAAGATTTACCCAGCAGACAGAGTCTCTTTCTCACTGCCTATTGGCTAGTGACCCGTACTGACGGCAGTTATTCTTACCACATCAGTTCAGGTTCTAGTGAGTACGTTATCAGTTCTTCCAGTACTGCAACATAGCCAGAATTTCTTTGTTATTTTGCATCTCTGTATGCCCTCCCATTTCGTATGTGTTCTCGTATTTTCCTCTGAGCCTCTTTTAGCGGAATGTTCCACTAGCGTGGATTGCTGAGAAGAGCCTTGCTTAGCAAGTGCGTCGACTCTAACTTTTCCCTCAATGTTCCTATGACCAGGAAATCATATGAGGGATGTGCTTCTTGCACTGGCAGGAAAGAAATAGGTACATAAATTCAATTTAACCGAAACAAAAATTTGTACAACTGAAAAATTGTGATTCTGTGTGACAGTTAGAAGTCCCTCATTAAATTCATTAAATTTCGCAAATTGTTACGCTTTTTTTAGTTCCAGAGCATGTGGGGCCAGAGAAGAAATCATCGAAATGGAATCCAGTTATTTGTGAATCCAGAATCATGTTGTGGCTTAGGAGAAACCTTTTGAAACTCTGATATCTTGCCTTTGTGATAGTAAAACACAAAAATTATTTATCTCTTTGTGCTTAATAACTTTGCTTCAGACATCAAATTTGTATCTGTTGAAATAAAGAAATTTCTTAATAGCCCCTGAAGACCCCATTTTTCCGACTTCAGATCCATATTGTGGGAGAACTAGATGCGATGGAGAAAAAACTGAGGACGCAATCGTGATTAGCGACCCTAAATGACTATAAAACCGTTAAAAATTCTAGCGCATAAAATTTTTGTTGCACTGTGTTATGGATGGAATGGAATCTCATGTGCAAGCAAGATCGACAAAAAAGAATACTTTTAACTTCTTTTTCTTTTCTTTTTACATTGCCACTTTCAGTTTTTTACTTACATTTCGATTGGCTGTGTTTGTAGTTATATTATGGAAATATACTACACTTTTACTACTGAGTTCAATACAATCTACAATAATAAATAAGATGAAAAACAAGTTTTTCTTGAAATGCATCTCATTCCACACAACAGTACAACAAAACACAAACAAAAAAGGCATAGACTACGAATGCATTGCAGTGATTTGGTTGGTCGTTCAATCGGGGTCCATTGTTAGCTATGCATGCATGTGTCGGTAAAGTAAATCATTGGATGCATTGCTTACACATACAACAAATACATAGTAAATATTTTAGATTGTATAATAGCAACAGTAAACAGTCATCAACATCACCACATTTGAATTGACCTAAAATTGTGAATAAGTACGTACTGTCATCAAGGTGAAGATACGTTGCTAATTTGGTTGTTGTTGTTGTTGTTGTTATTTTTTCTCTGATAAATATGATGGTATGGTATGGTTGCTGTTGTACGTACGCATGCTCATTGAATTTGCACTTAATTATGCAAAACACGTTCATAATACAGCAGCAATGGCAATAACAACAGCAGCAGCCAACCATCAATTTACCACAAACATTTCAAAAAATTAGCCAAAGTAATACAAACGATGCCTATGTAACTAGCCGTAGAAAAACCTGTAAATTTTCTTCTTCTTCCAATTTTACGAGTAGTTAAGAATATGTCTTAAAAAATTAGCCCTTAATTGAAAGACTTTATAATGTCGATAATGTAATTATGCGGGAATAAATTAACTGCGGTTTATTGTAGACATCACTAACTGAATTACCTTTAGGAGTATTTACTTTAAATGTATTATGCTGAATCGACAGTAGAGTAATGGTTCAAAATATGTAGCACCATCTACTTATGTAATGCCCTTACATTTTTCGTTGTAGGTTAATTATAGTCAGACTAGGGATTTAATTATTGAACTTCACTCTCTACTACTTTTAGTGTCAGTGTGAGTATGACTTCGTTACCACTAAACCTTCAGTAATAGTGGAAATTACTACTCACTACCACTAAAATTGCATTGGTAATGGAAATAAAATCCCAATGTCATTAAGCTTTTAGTGGTAGTGGTAATCAATTTTATTTTCAATAAGCTTTTAGTGGTAGTGAAAATCAAACCTCACTGCTCCTAAACGTTTAGTGATAGCGGGGGCATAGCTTAATTCGCAACTAAGTGGAAACATTAAGTGGTAGTTTGATTTTCACTAAATGTTTAGTGGACATAGGTTTTGATTTACACTATTTAGAAAAAAAAAAAAACTTTAGAAGAAGTTTCGTTTGTTTTGCACCAACAAAAATTACAGGATGTCAGCCGGAAACACTTTGAATTTTTATATATTTCCTTGTATAAAATAGTCAGAAATGGTAATGTGAAATCTGAAGTGACTGAAAAAATTATAATTCTATTTTCGATTATAACTCTGTGAATTCATCGCTATGCATCTGGTTTTTAACCATTTAGACGGTGCATGTTCTTTCTTTATGTATGTATGGTGTATGTACTTTCGTTATATGCCATGTAAAGTAGTTTTTTTTTACAGAAACACTGTGTAATTATTCCAATCAATAGATAACACAGTGCAACAAAAATTTTATTTTAGATTTTCGAACGGTTTCGATACGCTAATCTCGACTGCGTGCTCAGTTTTTCTCCATCACATCTAGTTCTCCTACAATATGGGCCTAAAGTCGGAAAAATGGGGTTTTCAGGGGTTATTAAGAAATTCTGTTATTTCTACAGATAGAAACTTGATGTTTGAAGCAAAGTTGTTAAGCACTAAAAGATTGTTTATACACTTTTCCTCTATCTCTTACCCTTACCCTATTAAAAATGGGGGCTTCGATAAATAGCCGATAAAACAAAAACTGTTGAGAAAACAATTATACTTTCTTTGGATAAAATGTTTCTTGTTAAAAATTATGATCTGTTCTGGAACATTAGAATGACTTACGAGGTACACTTTTTCCAGAATAATGCAAAAATAGAATTTTTTGCATTAGAACTAAACCACTTAAACTATTGGACATGAGTAAATAATGTAATTGTTTTTTTTTTTGTAATTACATTAGACTTCCATGCGGAGTCAACAAAATTAAAAAAAAAAAAACTGAGTACGCAGTCGTGATCAGCGACCCTAAATTACTATAAAACCGTTCGAAAATCTTGCGCATAAGATAAAAGTTGAAAATTTGTTGCACTGTGTAAATAATATTTTTAATAACTCTACACTGTCTGTATAACGAAACATTTTTCCCCCACAACCACTATTTATTGTTAACACGTTCGCGCACACTCAAAATTGTACCGAGGTGCAAAAAGAGACACGGCTTTCTTGAAGTAATCGTAATATTTAGATTTTGATCATACACAATTTTTCCAAATTCTAACAATATCACATTTTATTAGTTATATACAATGAATACTAAAGCATTTACTTCGATACATAGATTAGTTCAGTTGTGGATTATGTGGACGCTATATAGAATTAAATGCCGAAATTTGTATTATAGATTTGAATGCTATTGCTAGTGTTGTTACATTTATAATTTCAAATTACTGTTTAAAAAAAATAGATTACTGTTTTTTTGTTTAAATTACAGTACGCTTGAAAAATAAAATAAAACAATCCTAAATGTTAGCCGATAAAATATATACCTTATTTCTTGCCCCCCGATTTCAAATATATAAATTTTATTTTGCTATTTTTCAAAAATTTTGCCTTTTTCGAGTTTTTTTGCGCCTTTTTCTATGTAATAAATACCTTTTTTAGGGTTTTTTACCCATTATTCCTTTTTATTCTTTTACTATTTTTAATGGCCGATATTTTGTGAAACAAATTTTTAACAAAAATGGGAACATTTTTTTTGCTTTATTTGTCACGAAAAAAATAAACGTAAACCGATAGAAATATATCAAGATATGATAACTTTTCATATTGGGCGCACAACAAATGAATTTAACGCCAACCCATCAAAAATGATGCTGACGTGGGACTGTTGAAAAAACTCCACAGTTCAAAATTTAATGTTTTTTTTTGCCTAAATGTAGGCAGCGAAGACTATGTCGAAATCTAAGCCGTTTTTTCCAGTGGAGGCTAAAATAACAAGGCGCACGAAAAGTTCAAGGCCATTTGAAAATTTTGAAAATTCGAAATTTAAATAACATCTGTTGAAAATTGACGGTTAATACAAAAAATCTACAACGCCATCTGTCCGCGAACGTGTTAACCGCTACTGTAAAACTGTGTCTTGAAACTTGACAAGCAGATGGCGCTCTGAAATTACAATAGTTTGAAACTCTTGCTGGAGATATTAAAAATGTATTAGTTTGAAAGTCATTGGGAATAATTAGCTTACAAAACAAGGTTGCAAGAAATCAGTTGTATATGAAATATTTAAATTATAAACAAAGGAAATTAAAAATTGTTGAAAAATATATAGCATATAAAGATTTGCCTTTGGCCTGGCTAAGACTGGTCAGGAGTAGATAATGTATATGGATCGAACTTGCACATTGATGTCGGTGAGTATAGAATTAAATTTATAGTCAGAATTAATATATAGTTGGTTGTTATTCTACATGGCTGCAGTTCATGCTGATCGTTGCAAGGCTCAGCTTAAACAATTCTATCTGAAATCTAGAATCAACACCAAGATTAGGTTAGTGATCTAGCGCAAAAATAATTCTTGCTGACCACTACTACGTATCCAGCAGGTAGTTAAAAAGCAGAACCCTCTTTCAACACATAAATTTTTGATGAGACGTTGTTGGGAGCATTTGAGAAGAAAATACTTTGAATGATCTAAGGTTTAATATGCGAATATATAAAAAACTTTTTGGTAGGCTGACTAGGCTATATTTAGCGAATGCAATAAACAAACTTCCAGCTAGGAAAGTATTCTACACGGTATATAGTCTGCAAAATACCAAGAAAAGGGTATCCTACACTTCGTTCAGATTCAATGTGGCCTGACTCCACGTAGACTTATCAAAGCATGTTATCCAGCATAACTTAGAGAAGCTTTTTGAAAGACGTCTAGATGGATCTCGATTAATTCATTCCTCATTTTTGAGTTTTATTGCATTTCTGGATAATATTTAATTATTCAAAAATGTTTATATACAGCCATTCCAGATTAAAAGTAACGAGCGATAGACTTCATCCTTTCAGATTTGGCTTAAATTTTGCGTATGGCTTTATTTTAGACCAAACCCAACAAAAAGGTATACAAAAAAAATTCTGTTACAGTTTTCACCGGAGTTGCCAGAGCGAACCAAATCTCCGAAATTGACTGGAAAGGTAATAAGACCTTATACATGCATGTCGGTTGTATAAAGACTGAGTTCTGGACGATTCTGTGATTCGATACAGTCAATTTCGGAGATTTGGTTCGCTCTGGCAGCTCCGATGAAAACCGTATCGGAATTTTTTTGTATACCTTTTTGTTGGGTTTGGTCTAAAATAAAACCATGGACAAAGTTTGAAGCAAATCTGAAATGATCAGGCCGAGATTTGGTTTTTTTTGTGACGTTTAATCTGGAATGGCTGTATACTCAAATTTTCAGCATCCATTAGTATTAGTCCTAAACAGAAAACTACAAATTTTCCTTACTCTCCTTTTTATTTATTTTGTAGCTTAGACCTTAAATTTTAAGTTAAGTAACATATCTCGTTTTATTGTTTTGTTTTTATCAATCTACTTTTAAAAATAGGTCCGTTCCCGTACTACAACGCGGGTGAACGCGTACGCCCAAAACAAGCCAGAAAGCGTTACCGTACTCAAAAAACTTGCAAATGAGAGCAGAGATGAGAGAGTAATTGTCTTATTCTTCTTGCACGAAAATAGACCGCACTTTTTATTAGGGTAAAAATGTTAAAACTGTGGCAATAAGTTATAACAGCTAAACTCAAAAGTCGACTAAAAACCTGTTACGTATTTTTCATTATAAAACCCAAAATATTGAAAGTTCTTAAATAATTATTGGAGTTTAATTAATAAAAAACTATGGAGACTGCTGAATTGCAAAAATTTTTTGAAAACTTTCAACATTTTATTTATAATTTATAATATAAAATACGCAGCAGGTTTTTATTCGACTTTTGAGTTTAACTGTTATTCCTTATTGCCACAGAAAAGTGACAAACAATCAGCTGTTTGGTATTTATCAGTTGTTTTGCTTTTGTGAAAATATATTGAAAATTAGAAAAATAAATGATATTTAAAAAGGAAAATTTTTAAAAAACATTTGAAATTTAATTAATAGTATATTAGTATATTTTTAACTACATTCTCCACAAGTTAATGACGCAATTGCATGTTCAACTTCTGATGCTGTAGAAGCTTCTGCTATTTCTGAATAATGCAATTGGTAGTTGTGAACCTAAAAAAGTAGACAGGCGAACAATTTATGTTTAATTTTTTCATTATCTATTTATTTCCTTGTAAGATTTAACAATTTTTATTTTATTGAATAATACAGAAACTTTGTTTTTTGAATTTAACTGTCTTTAAAATTTGACGTTTTGTTTCGTGCAAGAAAAGTGGTTTTGTGCATTCCCATACTTTTGTGCATTTTTTGTATCAGGGAGAGCATTTTTCGTTTACTCTCAGTATACCAGACTTTACCCAAAAAGTACGAGAACGGACCTTCGTGTCATTTTTCACTTTTTTTTAAACACTGCAAAAATGGGCTCGAAAAAATGTAATCAAAATAAATTAAAATGGAATTGTAAAGGGTTTTTTGAAAAAAGCTATCTTTTGTCACTTATGCCGTTAACAGCCCAAAAAAATACGTGAACTCTGAATTTAGAGAAATTTAAACAGAACACTCCAATTGTGTATGACATATCATATCATTTTATCTTATATTTTTGATTATAAATATTAAATTAGTGTGGATTTTCAAATAATTTTTAGAATTATACATCGTTTCAAGAATGGTCTTTGGATTGAGCATAGAGTTTTTGAAGTAGCAATAAAGCTTCTTTAGCCCTTAAACGCCCAATACGTCCGATTTCAATTAAAAACATACCCAGAGGTAGTATTTGTGATTCCGAACAACGTTTGTTCTACGTGTTTTCAAATAAATTAGTTTAAGGTGCAGTTATTTTAATTTACATGGTTGACCTCTGTAATAACCTTTGGCGATTATCTGGAGAATAAATTAAAATACATTCGCAATAATTTTTAAAAACAGTTATTTGGTGTTATCCCATACCGTCTGACACAAATTTTGTCCACACGGCAATATATTTATTACACAAAATTCGAAAATAGGAACACCTTTTTTTTAGTTCGTTGTTTAAAATTTTTGCAAAACATGCTTTTCGAGCTAAAAATAACTGTAACTGTACGACAGTTATTATTTTTCCATTCTTATTTATACTATCGACAAAGAAAACTTTAGACAGTAAGAGCAGATGTTTATTTTAAATGGCGAACGTAAAATGGCGGCACGGGCAGCCGCGGAAGTGGTTGGTCACTACAGTGACCAGTGGGTATTTAAGGGTTAATAAATATATTCAAAACTATTAAGCTCGGCTTGCAGAAAAACAAACTTAAGCCGTTATTCCTTTTTGCTACAGACATGTATAAATTCTAATATTTCTAAAAGAAGCAAGAGCTGTTTAATGTGATTTTTCGTCAGTTTGCACTTCCTTTCACTACATTTCTATACAAGGAAACCTATTTATAGTTTTGTGACGGATCAAAACGACCCCAAAATGTTTAATATGTTTTCAGTTAATTTCGAGCTATAGAGGGGGCCAATTCTTGACTTAAGCCCCAACACTTTAGTCTCTATATAATTGTGTATAAGTATGAAAAAATACCGAATTTGACGAATATGGTATTATATTTTACTAATAATTAAAACATGAAAAACAATCAATTTAATCTGATTAATATTAACAGTGAATAAATGAATGTTAGTGACTTAACCTTTCCGCAGTGACTGCTTTCCCTGCCTATGTTACAAAATTAAATTTAAAAGTTAAAAGTTTCCATATATATGTTAAATTTAAAAGTTTCCATATAATATGAGATACATGTATGTGTCCCGAATCGTCTACTGCAAAACTTTTTTTAAAACGTAAAACGAAAAGCCGTTGTGAAAGAACTCTTTAGATTTCATTGAAATATTTAATATATATTTGCTTAACCGAGTCACGAGCTGCGGAGATGAGATATTGAAAAAACTGTAGAAAAAGTGAGACAGAAAAGTTTATAATAATACCATATAAAAATAATTTCTTTTTCCCGACACTTACTATATGTTATCAGTTCCCATATCCTTGAATTGCTTCGCTCTAGTACATATCTGGCCACTTTTGGAAGAGACGACAAATCGCAATAGTTTTCTATTAAAAATTAGGGTATTCACAAGCTGTTGTATACGGCCGTATAATTTTTTATGAAAAATGATAGAATTTATGACAAATATGAATACCCTAAATATTTTTTCTTATTTAAAGTTATTTTAAACCCAATTTTTATATATTATTTATATACATTCACTACCTTTTTGTATTCCCTTCCAAAAGTGATGAAAAACTACTTACGAGGGGTCAACGTATGACCATCAGTGCTGCCGTTGTGAAAATTTTAAGGAGAGGAATTTTCCTTTTTAGAGGAGGATTTTGCTTTACAGGGGAGGAATTTTTCAAAATGTCTTACAAGTTTTCAAATAAGTATTACTTAGATTCTTAGATAATTGCAAACAGTTGCACTAATGTATATAAATTTTATTAGAAAAAAATACATTTTTTTATTTACAGCTGTTACAACTTCAGTCATACTTAAAGCTAAAAAATTTATGAAAATAAAACAAATTCATATAAAAACCAAATATTCCTTCTTTGGAAACAAACGGTAGTATCAGCAAATAATAATAAAAAAAAAGCAATAATGATTGAAAAACTACAACAAACTTGTCTTCTTTCTTCTCAAATCCGGGTAAAAAAAGTAGAATGTTATTTGTGGTACTTTGAACCAGCTTAATCGACGGTACCTAGAAGGAGGCATCATTTTTTTGAAGCTTTTTTTTACCAACTATTACTGCACTAACAGTTGCAGTCAGCAAGCAATTTCGTTTTTTGTCTTTAATTAGATTCAACTGAGAAAAAATTCTGTTTGCGCCAATAAATTTTTCCAGTTTTGAAAGCATTTTTTCTTTTAAAGCATTCTTTAAATAAAAAATTTCACACCAAAATTCTTCCAGTTCTAAATCTAATATATATATATAAATTCATTAGTAATTTATTGATATTCTATTACGCGGTTTTTCTACTATTGATTTCAATTGTCAAAAATTACAAGCATTAACACAAAGACAAGCAAAAACTTCTGGAAATGGAACATGAACTTTTGAATTTTGACAGTAATCCAGCGATAAATAAAGTAGATCTAGTCATAGTAACAAATATTTCACAGACAGAAACTAAAATAACTCAACAGAACATATTTAGTTTGATTTACGTTTACAACCAAAAATTCAAGAATATGAAATGAATGAGAATGAAATAGGAGGATTTTTTCCGATTGGGGAGGACAGGCGGATTGAGATTTGAGCGGAGTACGAATACTCCGATCGGAGTACCTTCGGCAGCACTGATGACCATTGATGTCATTTATGTATGTATATTATTGAGAATATGATCCTAAAAGTATACCGTATTTTAATTATTTTGTATGTAAATATGATTGCTGTCAGATTTAACTTTCGTACCGGAAGGTGAAACGTGATGAATTGCACCCCGAAAGTATATTATTATTTTATATGTGAACATAGTACAGGGTTGTAACCGAGCTCCTCTATGTATATTTTGTGTATTCATATGAATATGTATTACATGCATATGAGTAATTGTACTCAAAATACGAAAAAGTAATCGTACTCAAAATTTGTTGAGTACGATTACTGTAATGGTACTCAAAAAAAATTAAGTACGATTACAAGTAATGGTACTTCATGTATAATAGATTACAAAAGTAATCGAAACCGCCCAGCTCTGGTCGTAACCAAGCTCTTCTATGTATATTTTGTGTTATTCATATGAACTTTTATTTCATACGAATAAATTAAATATTTTTAAATATATAAAAAATCGTAAAATTTAAAAACGTAGCACTTTAACATATTTAAGATATTACAAGAATTCAAAAAGTTAGTGTTTAAAGCTTTAAATATATTTAAATTTATTTTTGATTTGAAAACCCAAAACTAACTGAACATATTTCAGCGGAGCCTCTGAAAAATTTTATGGAGCCCCACGGTTACAAGGATCACAGTTTGAAGACCAATACTATATAGAAATCAGCATCTTAGTACTCAATGACAGAAAAAGTAGCAAAGACACAAATCACAAGATAACAATCATCATACACAAACAAATTTAAAATATCAGAACGTTAGGAATCAAGTGAGCATGTACAATTTCACCTCTCATCGCATTTATTTCCCCTTTTAAATACACACACCGCGCGCACATTTTCAATCACGCTATTGTTTTTTTTTTGTTTTGTTTGCTTCTTCCATTCCAACTATTTCTTATTTCCTTCCCTTTTTAAGATTTCACTTCCTGCTTCACATGAAAAGCAAATGTTATCAATTTAAATGTTTGTGCATTTAACATTAAATTGATTTTGCTTTTGTAAACAATTAATTAATTATACACATCTTTTTAGCTTTCAACGCAAAACACGAACGAGAACTAAAGCGAGATTCCGAAAATATAACAACAAAACACATAAGCAAAACAAATGGAAGTTAACAGAGTAAACAAAATTTCCGGTGCTGTTATTTTTCAATTAACAGCAATTAAATGTACGTCAAGTAACAAACAGAAATGTTATTCTCTCACTGTACAATTTCCATATCTACAAGACAATATAAATATGCTAAATTATTAAACGAATGTTGCCAGGTTTAAAAATGTTTGCTTAAAAATTATCATGAAAGAAAACGATGACTGGCAAGGAGAGAGATAAGCTTTTAACAGTTTTACAATACGTGTCAGAGGCAACAGTAACAGAACTGTTAACATTATATTGTTATTTCTACAATGGTATTATATTGCGTATATGCTCGCTATGACACACATTGGAAAGCATTGGAAATACGTACAGATATGAAGATGTAGGCTCAACTGATCCATGTAGAAGGTCGATTCAGTGATCTTTGCAGTTTATTAACCCATTAACGTTTACGTATGATGTCATATGGAAATTGATTTTTATTTTTAATTTTTTTTTTAAATTCAGAGCTTATTATTTGTTTGGGATATTAATGGCATAAGCTGCATAAAAGACGGCTTTTTCCAAAAAAGCTTCACAATCCCATTTAAATTTATTTTGATTACATTTTTTCGAACCAATTTTTACACTCAAAAAATCATATTGGGCGTAAAGTCATAAAAAACAAACTGGCGCAACTTTGCGCAATTTATTTTTTTACAACGGTTGGCACATAAACTTCTTGGCATCCATTTTTTTCCTGGACACGACTGGACAATATAACTGAAACACTGATGGTTCGGAAAAACACTTCGAAATATACATCAAACCCTCAAACATGGTGTAGATATAAGCTTTAAAGAACGCATTTTAAATTAAAAATTAAATATAAACCTTTGTTTTCAACAGCCATTACAAATTATTCCAATTTAAAAATTTCAACGAATAAAAATTATGTCCGTTAACATGAAATTCAGAGAACATATGATTTCTATTTAGTACTAACGGTTATAGAAAATCTGTAACGGTAAAATTTTTCCATTACACATTATCAATGGTTTTGCATGGGTTCTAACTTTATAGTTCTGAGTTTTGGCCAGGTTTTTCATATAAATACCCCTATGTGTGACGTAGCTAAAGTCAATATCTAGCTACTGAAAATAATTTTCGTCACCTAAAATTTTTAAAATGTGGCATTTAACTGTGTAAAGAAAACTTAATTCTTAAAATGATTAGACTTTGAATGAACAATGATGCCAGAAGAATATCAAAAAGTTCATAGAACTAGTAGATCAGACGATCGTTTCGGAACCAGCTACGGTTCCTCATCAGTGATCTTTGTGATAGTTCCCTAATTTCAACAATCTATATAATTGAAAATACTGTAAAGTAAATGAGAATTACAAAGACAGTTATTTTAACTGAATAGTATTATTGAGAGGAACTACCGTTCAATGTACTTTTTGCCATTCTTCTTTGACACTTGTATTACATATTGGTCAGATTTTCTGACATTTAATATGAACAGTGTCTGTTTATCGTATGAAAAAATTGTCTATTGAAAAATTTTTATATACTTAGAAGCAGACCTTCTTCTTCTAGTTCTATGAACTTTTTGATATTCTTCTGGCATCATTGTTCATTCAAAGCCTAATAATTTTAATAATTATGTAATTAGAAATGTGAACTGCCTAATTTGGAAGAAATTTGCAAAAATTTGTTCCAAATTAAAAATATTAAAAAATTTAATTCTTTAATGCATCTTTATTAAAATCAAATCGTTTTTTTATTTGATCATTCTGAAAACAGACTTTAAGATATTTTGCAAGAGCCTTGTAACTGCATAAACACACTGTAAAATTTTATATAAATTTTGATAAGTTTGCAAATGTTATGCGGTTTATAAGGCTTACAAGAATTTTTGCGCGTTCTGATGAAGGCCCTTATTAATTTTTCTTTGGCGGTAATGCCAAGTAAATATCTTCACTTTCCAAATTTGTTTAATGTTATTAACAACAAGAATTAAATAATAGATATACCTAGTCTTTATTCCTTCAAAAAACGTTCCAGTTCCTGAAGAGAAAAGTTGAATATGTAAAATTTTCATTATCTTAAATGCAACCATTGTGCATCAAACTACTTAAAAAAGTATCGAAATGTATTTATTATAAAGCAAGGGTTTTTTAATGATCATCACTATGCTCTGAGTTGTCATTAAATTATAATGCAGGAGCAGATTGAGATAGATTGTTTTAGGGCGTACTTCTCACAGTGTCGAGGATTAAAGAAAATTGTTAAAAAAAAAGTTTGGGGAAAATCGGTGTAGAAAAATTCTATTAACTTTTGAGGGTCAATTCACCATTTTGAATATAAAAGTTTTTGAAAACTTACTTTTGTCACATCATACTATCACTTTGAGTAGTAGTATTGAGTTCAAAAAAGGTAGAATCACATTTTTTTCTTCATAATACTTTCCATATACTTAGTTGCTATTTCAATAACTTTTTATGTAGCTTTTAAGCAGCGTAAATATAAATTTAAACCTCTCTATTATTGAGAAGATTTTGCGAATTAACGTTTTTTTTTGGTGTGAGGAAACTAACTTTTGTAATATATGTACTATATGGCAGAAGAGATTTTAAAACAAAAAAGTTTTTTACAGTAATTTTTTTATCCAAAAAATTGTAATTGTTCAGCAAAAATCGTAATTTTTCAACAAAAATCATCGAATCGTCATTGGGCCAAAATATCGCCAAAATGACGATAAAATCGTCGTTCTGGCAACACTGCAACCAAGCAGTATTTAATAGGGTGAAGTCATCTCTGAGAACTCTCTCATTTTATTTGGAGAGCCAGATGTTGTAATGTCAAAATAGTGCAAAATGTATAAAAACAAAAGTGTGGCGCCAAAATTCAAATTTTAAATATTCACAATTGAAGTTGTTTGTGACACTATAACTTTTACTCTCTGAGATGACTTCACCCAGTTAAATAAACCTTGACAACAACCACATGGCTTCATTCGCTTGCTTAAATGAACTCGTTTCGTGTTTTCCGTTTTTTCATATGGTAATAATAGCAATAACAATGCTTTGAGTCATTACAACAATAACATGACTTCTACAGCACAACCAGTAGTAAACTGATAAATTTTATGATTTGTTTTTTAGTCCAGTCGGTAGAGTAAAAAATCCACCAAAAGTTTATAATAATTCTCATCTGAGATTTTTCTTTAGTAATTGTTAGTGGGTTATGATAGATGAAAAAACCGCAAAAATTAGTTCTGGAGTTTTTTATTTTCTAATTAAATCTTCAAATAAGGCCGCACAAATTAGATTTTTTTTATTCCAGTTTAATTTTGCAAAATGAGTCAGAAATTATTTAAAAATATGCAAAATGCATTAGACTACTTTTATTCAGAAGAAATTGAGGTAAAATGGCAGATGAAAAATGGGTACAATATCATGTCAATATGTATCACTACGCGTTATTGTCAATTGATAAACAGATTCACTCTCTCGACATCTTTCATTTTTCCTTTTTTAATATACATATATAGGTGTTATGGACAGGGCGTGGGCGAAACCCTACGTTGGGCCCTTAAGCGGCACAGGTCGCCTAAATAGATAGCATGTTTTTTTTTATTTATTTTATTTTTTTTTTTAATTTTTGATGCCGCTGTTGTGGTTGGAAAGCCACAACAACAACAAAAACACGAAACGTCAAATGTGTGGAACTTGTGGTAGGAATAGACCAGGGATGATTGGATAAGGTAGGGCTGGATCATGTGTGGATGTAAGATGAGCTTTTTGTGGATCGTATAGAATGCAAAAGGAAATAGGGAAGAAAATATCCTAGTGATTCCGTTGGGGTTGCTAAGCAAAAGGTACGATTATGTTTTATATATAGGAATTAAGAGAAAACTGTTTTGTTTAAATTTAAGTATATAGAAATATTAGGTTATATATTAGGGTAGAATTAGAGAAACGGATTATTACTGTCTGAGAATTAAATGCGGGAAGGCCATAGTGCCAGGAGTTAAGTGTTCCACTGAACATGTATGTAAAAAAAAAGTAAGAAATTAATGTTAAGTGAGCTGTATCGTCAACGTGTGGGCATCTCCAGGAAAATTTATCGAGGAATCTATGCACCAAGTAATGTGAGTGATAGTGTATGTAAAGTAGTTAAGAGAACTTATTAGAAGTAAGTACGGGTAGCTGAAGTGACTCCACACAATAACAGAATAGTCTGTGTACTCTTGAAAGCATTAGGGACTCGAGCTATAATAAAGGTATTGAGGATCCAGAGTTCCGGCCTCCCGCACGATAACACAGCAACCCATATTCCAAGGGGATGGTGAATATTTATATAAAGAAGCACATATACACACATAAATAGATCAGCGAAATTGTATGTAACGAAATAATTTTAAAGTGCACGTAGTGACGTCACGTTTCTGCTAAGTCTTTTGTGTTTCACGTAGAATATTCGAACCAAAAGACGTATACCAATATTTAATATTAAGATCGTTATTCATTTATTTATATATATATATATATATTTAGTTTTTTTTATTTTTATTTAATTTTTTTTGTGAGAGATTTTGTAAGCCAGGCAAACCAAATACCCGTACTAAGTACAAGATATATCCGGATAACGCCTATTGCGTAAAATACTGAGACCATATTTAATAGAGCTCTGTTAAGTAGGGTGAAATGTCGGTTAAATTTTCTTGAGGCCGATAAACCAAACGGCTATTTAGGGTATCCGGTACCAAGGTCTGAAAATTGAGTTAATCCTACTACAAAATAAAGGAAAGTGCTAAAGTTTGAGGAGTTAAGTTTTTTTGATTTTTTTTTGTGGTCAATGTTGAGTTAAGTTAATATTAGGATTTAAGTAAGATTTTTTTTTATTTATTTTCATACATACCAAATTCAAATATATCTGTATAAAACAAGGTAATGGAATGAATTGGTAATTTTTTTTATGGATAACGGTGGTGGATCGATGGTTGGAAGAGAAATGAGATGAGTGAAAGGTGAAGGGGGGCAAAAGGATAATAGAAACAATTGAGGGCGCTACAAAAAGGATAACGAGGTAATGATAATGTAGCGAAGGTTGGGAGGGCGAAGTAGAAGCGGAACTGCAGGATAGAGAGGAAAACAATTTATTGAGTTGTATGAGTGTGACCTGTGCCGCAGACAAACTTATTGTTATCCCCTCGACCTGGTGTGGGGGTTAAGAAACCCCCACCCGAAAGCTCTGAGCTAGCTGGAAGGCCACATCAGGTACGATGACAAGGGGGACATAACATAGGACAAGTAGGAAGTATATGATATTCGCCGTCACTGATATAGTCAAGCACATTAAAATTTAACGCTGCGCTGGCTAGCTCAGTGCTGTCGCTGTCACTTCAATTGAAGTTTTTTACTTTACTTTCAAGCCTGACACTTCGTCACTTCCTCTTTCATAAAAACACTTCGGTTTTCCAGTTTCAATGAAAAACTAAAATCCATAAAAAAAAATCGAAGTATGTGTTTGAATTTATATTCCATATAAAAAATAAAAAGATACCATTTAGCATACATCCTTTAGTACAATTTGAGATTTTTTGTGTTTATTTAAATACCTATGTAACAACACTGTTGACGAACTGTCATACAATTTATTAGAATTTGGTTGAAAATGAAGAGGTAGATGATTTAGAAGGCGAGTGGAGGATTTCATTTATAAATGATTTTATGCAAATTTCGAAGAATTCTGCCATTTTTTTTTTGGCTTGAAAAATTCCTTAAAACAAATTATGTGTCCTCATTCAAGAAGTTTTGTCGGAGCCTTATTGTGTCTGCCACACAGAAGCGCTCCACCAAAAGTTTTTTTTTCACAAATTAAGCACAAAAATCAGATAAATTTTGAAAATATGTCATTATCTTATTACGCTTCAAAAAACATTTCACTTTTCTAAAAATCACTTCGATTTTTTAAGAATTTCACTTCACAAACAAATTTCAAAACGACAGCCCTGGGCTAGCTCATATAGACGAACACAATCTTATTTATTTATATCATTCTAATTGTTATCTTTAATTAATCAAATCAATTTATAAAACTCCAATAAAAAAACAATGCTAATTTTTTAATTATTTTCATTTCATATATGAGTACAAAAAAAAAAAAAAAATGCAAGCATCTTATAAATATTCTGAAGGCTATATACTGCCAAGAAATAATTTAAATAAACAGCTAATACAAAACTTATAAATGTAGGTATTTATATATAAAACTTAAAAGTTTGTAGACGATAAAAATTTATTGAATAATCGTCGTAATTTTTTCTCGAATACTTGATCCGTATTTTGTGATATATTTCGAATGGCATAAGCCCAATTTTTCATCACCAAAGAAGGTTTAGAATTGCTCATGTTTATATCAAGTATAAAATGTTCCGGAAAATTTATTTTAGTTGATTCAGTTAGATCCAGATTCAAAACCTGATTGAGCTCTGTCGCTGTTTCAATGTTTAGTTGACGTTTTGATTTAACAACTCGATAGATTTCGTTTAAATGTTTAAAATATTTTTGATTAATACAACATATGCTTGCCGGATCGCGTGCTACGTAGGTGCGATATTTTATTACAGCACGTTGAAATGCCAAACGGCATGCAGAAACTATACAATGAACAGAATATACAATGTGAGAAAAGTACAAAAAGTTTATAATAATACCATATGAAATTATAATAATAGTTTATTTTCTGGCACTTACTAGACGAATTCAGTTCCAGGGCGACATCTTTCCACGCCTTGATTTTGTCAGAGCTACGACATCGGTGATAGATTTCTGGATGACGACGTATGGCCAAAATTAGCATATAGGGGTCAATATTTCCGCGATTTTGCAGTTTCGGAATGCCACTTTGTGCCTCTAATGATGATGAAGAGGAAGATTCTGGCAGTATCGAAACCAGAGGCTGTGATGTACTTAATGTTTTATTGGCAGATGAATGCGTTGCATAATTCATAAAAGAATTGGATTTCGTAGGAAGGACTAAAATTTGGTGATAACAAAATAAAACAGGTTGAATAATGATAATCGAGAAAGCATATTTTTAAAAATACAAATTAAATTATTAATCTTTAAAAAAGAATTAAACTTAACTTTAAAATGTTATATAAAACCAAATCACAAATACCTGGTAAAATAATTGGTGGTGGTGATGGTGTTACGGTGCTTAATGCCTTTGGTTTCTGTGTATCAAGTAAATATAGTCTTTTCACCTCTTTAATTGTTTCGTTTATCTTATTCTCTTGACGATTACAACGTTCGATCTCTTCAATGATTTTATTGCGTACAATATAATAAAATGGCTCCTGATTATGATAACGTAGTTCCATTAAAAACCTCATCTTTGCTAGTACGCGCCACCATTCTTGAGGCCATTTATTGTCAATGCCTCTCTCTAACTCGCCCATGTAATTCCAGAAAACTTTCTTAAACGCCATCCACATTTCTATCATTTTATATTTATCGATTTCGGCAAAAATTTCACGCAACGTTACCCAATCTATGTGTGGTTCAAAACTAGCAATTGACAAATTCAGTTCCTTCTGTTTTGTCAATGTAAAATATAACCCTATATGTCGCATAAGTTCTGGCAATCTTTCCTTATAAATACGATATCCTGCTTGAACTATGTAAAAATAAGAGAAAAGAAAAAAATTATAAGATATTTTTAAAGCTACTTTGTATATCTTTTATTCAAATACAATATTAAAAATTATACTACTTTTGTACTAAAAGCAGAAGTGAAAAATTAGATATTAAATTTAGTAATAAAAATCTCTAATTAGTAGAATCTCCTTCAAGAAAAACCAACTGAGAAGAATTCACTAGGACGCTATCAGAAAATCTGCAAACATTTGAAATAAGCAATTTCAATCATAATTTGCTTTATAGGATAAAGCACAACTTGGAACTAGAAAAAGCAGTAGGAAAAGTATATGAAACGGTATTTGATGCGTACTATTCAAACTGCTGAATTAGCAGACAAAACGATAAAAATTTATTGAATAATCGTCGTAATTTATTCTCGAATACTTGATTCGTATTTTGTGATATATTTCGAATGGCATAAGCCCAATTTTACATAACCAAAGAAGATTTAGAATTGCTCATGTTTATATCAAGTACACCCTACTCTAGACTCAGATTTAATATTAACGTTTTAAATAGAGTAAAGAGCATGGATGAATGGCAGGAATAGACCAAGGCACTAACTAACACTTCTAAGAACTCACTTTCAACGATTAGCTGCTATGGGCGAAAAGAACATTTGCTCGACAGCCCGTTTGGCTTGGGTTATCAGTACATGTCAACCGTTCAAATCGCCGGGTGCAAATATTATGCCACCTATATACTAGAAAAGTTTTCTATTTTTTCCTATATTTGACTACAAAGATTTATTTAACACACTAATTTTGCCAGAATCAGTTCCGGACAGGTTCGAAAAGGGAGCCTTGCTAGCTAGTAAAAATATAAAAATGATTGAAGTTGCTTAATCGAATTCCAATAATTGGGAATTAGAAAAAGGACAAACTCAATCATTTCAATGATCAATCTCTGAATTATTTTAATCAATCAATAAGGATGCATTTATGTGAATTTAAATAAAAGCTATAAGTACATCTTTTAAAACCTTTGGAAGGAAGTTCTTCACCTTATAAATAAACAGAGAAAGGCAAACAATTTGTTTTTAAATAAATATAATTAAAGATCTGATACTAACCTGACATTTCTTGAAATGAATCAAATAATCCATGCGATTCTCTCCAAACTTCAATGCCAATCTTACAGGGTTTCATCAGATCATCCATTGGAGCAATTTGAGGAAAATGATTGAAATTTTCTGATAGAAAATTCCAAATTGCCTTGCAAATGTCAACTATGGAAACAGTAAGAAATGAAAGTAATAATAGAATAGTCGTTCATTTTGCAATCGACTTGCTTCTACTTTCTTTTTAATCGAATGTAAGTAGTAAAATATCTTACCAGGCAAACTGAATATTTTCGATAGATAATCCCAAGAGCTATTGGCCTGAGCCTGTTGATTGATTATTTTATTGTGCAGTACCGGAATCGCCATGACATAGCGTATAAATTTTGCCGTTTTATCCATTGAGATTGAGTATTTCTTCGAGAGCGGTGGACCACGCACAATCAATTGGTTGCCATACGGCGAACTAATCAATTCGATAATAATTTCATTTGGATAAAGAATTGAAACTGCACCAGTAATTTTGGGTAATATTGGTTTGCAAGCAGGTTCCCCCATTGGCGCTAGTGTAGGAAGTACTGGAGTTTGTTTTATAGCAACAATGTCCGGATTGGGAGTGGCTGTATTTAAAGTTATATTTTCGACGGCAGGCTTTATAGTGACACCATTAGTTACAGAAGTAATAGCAGTCGAAACATTTGATGCTTTGGATGGTGTAAAAGGTGTGACTTTTATATTCTGTGGTAGTTGATATGGAAATTTTATGGGTACTATATTTTTATTCAGCCCAATCGATGAGGGTGTTGAATTTATCGGCAATGATGGCGTTACACCGGCATTAAATGCTGCGGGAGTAGCAGCAGCCGGTGATGCAATCGGTTTAGTTTTTAACCTACAACCCGCATAAGTTTTAACCACATTAATTTGTGGTGATGAAAGACTTTGAACTGATAATATCCTTGGTACTTTCACTTGGTTCTTTTTTAGAAGGCTGGTCTGCGTTGATGTTGTTGAATTTAATGATTGATGTTGTTTCATTTCAATTTTAGAAGGTAGTATTTTATATTCGTCTAGATTAACGGGTGTTTTTAACATTGGCTTCATAACTGGTGGTGGTTTATGTTTGGCAGCTTCTGCTAGTGCATACAGTTTAGCAATAATGGATTCAAAATACCATTTATCTTGCAATTGGTAGCTATGTTTCCGCATAGTCATTAACTCCCAATAAAATGAGCGCAAAATAAGCCATGTAGTTTCGCATACTCCCATTGTGGAGCCTGGAAGTACATAATCAGAGATGGGAGTTATTAGTTACCAGGGATTAGTTAAACCTCTATTTCAATTTCAATTACCTCTTATTTTTGCAATATCATTCCATAATTGAAAATATTCATCATTTTTCGCATCCACATAGAGCATTTCATCAGTTAAAGTAACAATTCGTGGCATTTTCTTCATAACTGCTAGCAAACTGAATATATTTTTGAAATGCTCTATAGGTTCTTGCCAATTTTTTTTCAGAAAGAAAGCATGCTTATAAACGGTATTGGGGCTGCGATGAAGAAAAGAAATGATACATTAATTTTAGTTCTAAAACGTATTTAAATAAATAGTTATTACTTGCTAGGCATGTGGGGACTCAGGAATTCCAAAAATTTTTGTAATTCCGTTTCGGTTGATGGGTCTAAATTAATCAGTTCCCATTCATAGCGTGTTTGCAAATGAAGCCAACATTTCATCAGTTTAGTTCCTGCAAAAAAAAAAAAAATGGTATAGTTTTTAAAGAAAAATAAAAGATGGTCCGAAAACTGGCGTAAGTTAATTTAACAGGATGAAAAAATACGTTCACAGGCGATCAAAATTAAATTTTCTTGGGATGATCTTAGAAAACCGATTCTCATAATGGAATTGAGAATTTAAGGAGTCCGGAAAATGTTCTTATTCATTTGTAGGTGCTAAGATATTGTTTTTTTAAGACTAATATGGCATAGCTACGGTATGACTTGTGTGGAGGATAATTAATATAGCGTTTTGAAAAGTAGATATTTGTCAATAAGTTTCATAGATCAAAGTATTGCATTCATCGTTGTAAAAATCATTTAAGGTTCGGAGTCAATAAATAACACGCATTTTGTTTAAATTAAGCAAGTATTTTCATACCTACTAAAATTCACAATTCCAAATTTTTAGGACAGTCTGTATGGGGTTAGAAATCTGTATGAGATTATAAATCTCTCTCTAAATATATATATATATATATATATATATATATATATATATATATATTTATTTTAGTTTTTTAACTATTAGACTACTAAATATTATTATTATTAATAAATTAAGGTATATGCATATTATGTTCTTAGTTATTACCCTTATCATTTAGCTCATTTGCAATTGCATTCCAAATGATACCCTTTCGTTTAAAATCATTGAAATACCGATGTTTTGAATTGTATAATTCTGGATAGGCTTTAATTAGATCCACCAATCTGCGGACTTCGTGTGTAATCAATAAATTGGTGTGCGCTATAAATGCATTGTTTTGTTTGGTGTTAATCTCATCGTCCCCATCGAGATCGATAATCACAATAGGATCATCTTTCACTAAAGCGATATTGTGATCTTTTGCACGAGGTTGGGTAGTTGCAGTTGTTGTCACTTTTGTAGCATTTTTATTGTTATTACTTTTATTAGTGGGCAATGGATAGAGACTTCTACAAAAAAGAAAAAATATTAATACAAAATCATTAACTTAATTACATTTTCGATTTACTTATTGGCTACAAAACGCCACAGAAATAACATTTCGTTTTCCATTGTCATAACAGGACGCCGTTTGGTTTTTTTTTTTCCAGAGTGAAAGAATTTACGTAATCGACGTGCATACCGTTGATAGTTGTAACGTAGATCAATCCAAGTATTTTTACACACATTTACTGAAAAGCGAAATACAAAAATATAATACTTGGCTCATAAATGTTTATTTAAGTTTGAGTTTGTATCACAGTTCAACATATTAAGATTCAAATATTAATATGTGCTTATTAACCTTCAGTTGCAAGTGCTGTTGCGATTTTTAACCACGTCTGCTCCTTTTCTGCCACATTTGGAAAGTTTTTATGTTTAGGATCGTAGAGTATGTGATGTCTTTGGACTTGAGCAATGAGACGTTTCTTAAATTTGAGATTATCATTCGTTTTAACAGTATCCTTTTCTTCTTCTACTTCAATGGGTACAATTGAAGTGCTACTAAAAGTGTCTTCTAGACTTGTCAGCTGTAACAAAACAGTTATTAAAAAATTATTAGAAATTTTTTAAAAAAGATTATACTTCATAACAAGAAATTGGTTACTAATTAAAGTCAATTTATGCTCATCTTATGTATCTACAGTGTCGGACAAAACTGAAGAACGAACTCTTCCTTGTCAACATTTAGTTCAATAAAATTTAAAAATATATGTGCATACTTGATGCACATTTTTTTTTTTTGTGTTTTATAAATTTGGTATATTTATGCACTTGTTGAAACAAAATAACATTAAAAACTGCGTACATTACCCTTTTTTCCTTTTTTATTAACATTGCGCAAAATGCCTAAATCTGCCGCGCCAAAACTAAAGCACATAATATTTTTCGCTTACTGTTACTATCAAATGTTAAAAATAAACAACAACAACCATCTTAAACTAGAAACCCATTATTTTGGAAAGCAAAAAGCAGGTTTTAAAAAAAATTGGATGCGTATACAAGTTGTTGGTTATCATTCACCGTCACCGTTCGCATTTCCAAACTTCGCTTCCAAAAATGGCTCGAAATAAGTACTCTGCACAATTTAGAGAAAATATTCTAAGCGGATTTAATAAAGCTGAATCAGTGATATGCATTGTAAAAAAATTTTGTCTTCGCTATTCCTGAGCTATAAGCAGTTTTCGCGCTTCTCATTTTTTATATACTAAATATGGAGGTGGCAGACCGCAGGGCAACACCAAACGGATCAGGCCATCTTTCGGATTATAAAAAAAATCCTTTTATATCTTGGAAATAAATTGCGTGTAAACATTTCACACAGACTTATCCAACGACGAGCTGTGGACGGTGGCTTAGCAACATACTAAAGCGTGAAAAAGCCATTTATTTCTCGAAGAATCGACAGGCAAGGCTTGAATTTGTAACCGCGCACTTTAGCTGGGCTACTATCAAATGAAAGACCGTGCTTTTTACTGATCAATCTATATTTAACATGAAAGGTTGCGACGAACTGAAGCTAGTGTGCCTGCCAAAAGGGCAACGATGAAATCCGCGTTATTTTAAAAGCGAGCGAGGCAGCATAATGGTCTGGTGACTTTTTTCGGCCATGGAATCGGTCCAATTCATAAAATAAGAGGTATAATGGACCGTCTGATGTGCAAAGATATTCCCCAGAATGTTATGTTACCTTATGCGGAGGAAGATCTGCTTCCATTTCCACCAATCGGAGATTGCATGGAAGAACATTTCTGCAGACATTTTGAGCAATTTTATTGAGTCTATGCCATGAAAAATAATGGATATGCTACAAAATAGTGGACAAATCCAGCATTTCCATTAACATATTCCATGCGTTCTTTAGTTTTGTCGCGCCAGTTTTATGCATTTTGTAATTTTTGAGTTAATATTTTTATTTTATTTGAAAAATAATATTATATTTCTTATATTTTATTACAACGAGTGTATATTCTTGCTACATTCATAAAAAAAATTTCAGTCCAAGAATGTTTTACAATATTACTGAACAAAATGCAAACAGGGAAGAATCCGTGCTTTAGTTTTGTCCGACACTGTACATCTGGTTTCACTGTAACATTTTGTTAACATTAGTGGTCATCATGAAACCTCGCAAATGTTTCGTATACCTCCCTAACCTCGCAACTTTACATTGCTTATATCAGCTCCATACATCATTCTCCATACAAAAAAAGTTTGCGAGGTACTGATTCCTGAATACTAAAATGGAACACGTCAATGCTTCCCTGCTGCTGCCAAACTGCATATAAGAAGTTTCACTTTAATATGGCTTATCGTATACGTCGTTGCACCTCTTACGAAAATACAACAAATCAATTCTCAAACGAAATACTTCATGCACCTACTCATATGAAATATTAACTTTTACATGCAAATAAAACATGCGCATGCGCACAACCCACATTTGCGCTAGATTTTCTCCCTTTGCCTTTGGTTCCGAAATTCAAATACATTGCGCAGGTAGGTTACTAGCAATACAGAAATATTAAATATATGACTCAAAAGAAATAGACTAAGCAGACAGAGCTCATCATTCCACTTTGTGGAGACATAATGTCATTTGGCATTGTAATTGTTAACATTATGCCACCCCACCTCATCACTACATTGTTCGTTCGTACAAGACTACTTTGTCGATTGAGGTGCTCATAAAGTAGAGACTGTGAATGTCAGCCAAATTTTGTTGAGGTTGATTTCGTACTTAAAATGTACTTATTCTTTTAAATAAAAGTGAAATCATAATAAAATAAATTTGTATTTGCAATACTCACATCGTAGTGTATTATATCACTAGCTGAAGGATCAGTTGTCTTCGCCGACATTACACGCTGTGAATTATTTATGTCTTCAATCATCAACTGATGTACATTGGTATTGTATAAAGTCTTTATCCGCGCTCTATGATCACGGCTACGCTCTGTTGATGTTTTAGCTCTTTCTGTTTTTTTCATTACTGCTGTAGAATGATTTTGCTTTGTCCGTGCTCTATATTCGCGAACACGTTTTTTTGATGTCTTAGCTATTAAAGTCTTTATCCGCGCTCTATGATCACGGCTACGCTCTGTTGATGTTTTAGCTCTTTCCGTTTTTTTCATTACTCCTGTAGAAAGATTCTGCTTTTTCCGTGCTTTATATTCGCGAACACGTTCTCTTGATGATTTAGCTCTTTTCACTGTTTCTATAGAAGGATACGCCAAAACCAAAAGCGAATTTTGCTCATGTACATCAGGTTGAACGATAATTTTTTGATTGCCAACAATTTGCTCGTCGTAAATAATACTATGTCGATTGAGATGCTCATAAATTAGCGAATGTGAATTATCATTCTCGTCCTCTTGATTGTCAGCTAAATTTTGTTGCGATTGATTTGCAACACTCACATCGCTAGCTGAATGCCCAGCTAGTACTGCAGTCATAACACATATGTTTTGCATATTCCAGCTGCTGTCTTGGTTGGTCGACTCTCTCGAGATGGCTCAGTCTAGAATTTTAGTATCTTGAAATGTGGAAAATATAATATTACGTGTATAAATTTAAATGTTATGTTTAAAGTTTGGTCTGATTTCACCATTACTAGTTGATTGAATAAACACACATAAAGTGAAGGACAAAAGTCTACAACTACCGCACCGGATTTTCAGTTTCTAGAAAACTAAAGAATCGAAAGAAAAAATTTGGCTTGCAGTTTTATAAACAATGAGTATTTATTCATAAAACACAAAAAAAAAAAATTAAAGTAAAATTTACTTTAATAACAACATAAAGGTAAATTCACAAGCTGACCCGCCAATCTTTGTTCTGCCCAATTTGTTGAATTTGAATGAAAACACATCGTTTGTGGTTAATGGTCGCATTCAGAAGACACACCGGAGGCTCAACATTTTTAAAGTAAATTCGCTTCTGCTACGTATACTCAATTTGTGTCTTCCACTGCTCCGCCAGTGCTAACTGTGTGTCTTATGAACGCAAATTGATCACTTTATGATCAACAAAACTTATATTGAGCGTATTATTTTTCTGATACTTCAGCTCAACAAGTTGCTGAGCAGAGGCCGTTTTCTGAACGCAGGCAATGACATGATTCATCATTTGCCAAATTTGTGAGAAACAGCTGTTTTATTTTTTGAGGAACAAAAAAAGTGAAAAATATATAAATAAAATAAATAAACAAAAATAATGAAAGATATTTATTATTAAATACACTCAATTGTATATTGAAGCTGTATCTTCGGCAGACATCATGTATATTTTCCAATATATTTGCCTTCTAAAATTTCGGATTTGATACGATGATTTTTCCCTAAACATTGTTTCCTCAAGAACCATTCACCCGATCAAGCAAAAATTAGCACAAACTGAAGGATGACGACATTTATTATAAATTCAATAATAATTGTTTCAAAAACGTTTAATTCACCCGTCAGATGCATTAATTACTTGACAAAACTTTTTTCCTTCTTTTATTTAAGATAATTTTTTCTCAGTGAAAACCCCATAAAAAAGGAACCGGAACGTTTATAGTTCCTACATGAATCAATTTTTTCAACCACTTTACTTATGTGAATAGCAAAAATAAAAAAAGTGATAGTAATGGAAATTTGGATATGGATAGAAATTTAATTTAATTTAAAATCGAAACGACATTTTTGTCTAGAGTCTATATTGCGGTGTTAATAACTTTATGAAAATTTGAAATCGTCGTTTTCATCACTCAATCATAATCTCCTTTATTTCTTATCTTTCGTAAATTCAATCGTTTCTAACGAATCATCTGATGGTGAAAAATTTCAAATATACTTTAAAATCAAACATTGCTGTTTATTCCCTTTCAAATAAGCCTAAAGTTACAAGGACGCGTTCTATTTCTAATTAATTTTTAAGCTTTTCAAACTCAGTTACAGGACGAAAACTTTATACTAGTGCTCTTGATACCCGTTTACCCGGTTTGTTTCTACCCGTTTTCTCCGGGTACCCGCAAATTTTCGGGTACCCGTTGCTAGTAGATTGATTGAAAAAAATTTATAAAATAAAAAGACTACAAAATCTACTATATATAAATACATATATTTGTGATCGGAATCAGATGAAATTTTAACACAATATCTATATAGCACATGGGCATAATTAGGGTGGGATTGTTCGATTGAGGTGACACCTTCCATACGCTCTTAACCCTTTTAGTCATGACGTCCTCTACAAAGGACAAGCTTTGATAGCTAATAATTATGTTTTATATTTGATAATCTGCTAATAAAATTATATACAGTTACGGTCAAAACAATAGTAGTGACATAAGGAAGAAATCATATTACGCAAATAATAATGGTCCTCATGAAAGCTCGCAAACTTGCAAGCTCGTATATGCGCAAATGTGTATACACCGTTTCATGAATACACTCGCAGGTTTTTAGAGTGTAAATCAGCAGTTGCGCAAAAGTGTTGAAAATTCAAAATAAACTGCATACGATTTTTTAATGTTGGCAATACTCCACTATATACGAGGGTTGCATAGTGAAAATTGGCTTATACCATGTTCCCATTGGGCCGAAATTGCATGGTTTCGGCAAATGGTTTCGAACGAAACTGCAATCGTTTACATTGTGAAGCTGGTTTCGATTATGGTTTCGTTTGACAGTTTATGTTTGTTTATTTCTTGTTATAAAATGCCGGCGGCAAATATTTTTGCTAATATTGAATAAGTTTGAATACGAAAAGAATCAAAATGATAAACAAAATATTTAACAATAAAATAAAAGTGTATAGGAGAAAGCACCAATTCTTTTGTATCTTGTTTCACTTCAACCGCAGTCACTATGCAGCTCCTCCTCCATTTGTTCATAGGTATGATCGTTTTTTCCCCCTAAGCAGCTCCTCCACCTTTTCTGCCCATACTTGGGCTATGAGCTCCTCTACCAGCGCACTACAAAAATTACTTTTTTTTATATTTTCGTTTTTCCATATTAATCATGTTGTAAGCAAAGCAAAACATAAAAGTCAGAATAGAGCGCATTCATTTGAATATTCATTTCAGTGAACACATTCAGGGTTGCATTAGATTTATGCGTGGTTTCGACTGCGTTTTTGTTGAAACCACCTCATTTTCGTGGTTTCGTTTGGCATACTTTTATATGACGAAATTGAGCATTTCAGCGCAGTTTCAGCCGAAACCACGGAAATAATCGAAACCACGCAATTTCGGATCAGTGGGAACATAGTATTACAAATTTGCGAGCACTTCGCAAACTTTTTTTGTATAGAGAATGAAAACAGCTGATATACGCAATGCAAACTTGCAAGGTTTGCGAGGTATACGAGGCATTTGCGAGTTTTCATGAGGACCAATAATATTTTTTAATTACATATCCATAAAATATTTAAATTTAAATAATAGCTTGAAGTCTTGAGTATCTATAGATTTAATAACTTTTATCATAAAATTAAAAAAAAAAAATATATATATAGAAAAAAACTAAATTGTGTATTTACGAACACAAGGCAGAAGTGAAACTCTTTGCGAACTAAACGAAACACAAGCAAATGAAATTTTTCAATCGCTAAATTTTTTACTTCATTGGCTTGTGTTTTTTAATTTCATTTGCTTGTATTTCGTTTAGTTCACAAGAAGTTTCACTTCTGCCTTGTGTTCGTTAATACACAACCAATTTTTTTTTTTTGGATTATGCTAGAACAAAAATTGCAACTCTGTACCGGTAATGTCGATGACAATTGTAGCGAACTCTTTTTGTGTGCGACATCTTCATGTAATTCCTTGGACATTTGCGCTATCTGTATGTGAAATGTATACCTGTCATAAACTTTAAGATGGCGAAGCTACACATTGTTCTTTCCGCCATAGGTGTGTATGTGTGTGTGTGTAATTAATATGTTATATTGAATTAAAACTATTTATGAATCGTTTATTATATAGTTTGATCGTGAATTCAGTTACGGTATATTGATATTCAGCCCCTCATGCACATTGCTAGACAAAATTATGTCGCATTGCAAACTTAAGCGCGACGTCACATCCGGTTGGTTTTACTCTAGGACAAGAGAAAAGAAGTTTCACTTCAAAAAAAGACTCTCACAAACCAGCATTTGGACGGTCAAAAAAAAAAGTAGTGCTTGTTATAAAAATAAGTAAAAGAGCATTATTTTGGAAAAGCTTTAATATTTCTATTAATTAATCTTAAAACATAATAAATTGGCGCTATTTGGCTATACCACCGATGCATCATCGGAGCATTGGTTAAGTAAGTCTCAGCATCTCCTTAAAAGACTCGTTTGTTTTTCAACAGACTCAAAAATGGAGTCAAATTAAAACGTATCTTTACATCCAGATGAACAAAAGTGGAATCAAATTTTTAAAATAAGATAATATCTTCAGGTTAATAAAGGGTACAGAAATTTCGACAATAAATTTTGATTTTTCAAAATTTCTTGGCTGAAAATTTTGCAAATTCCACAGCTCTGTTATTTATCCTTGCAAATACAAACATAATGCCATAAGAATTTTTGAAATCGGATAATGTCAAAAAATTTACCATTACGAATTTTGTAAATAGAAATGAAATAATTTTTGCCTGGAAATAAATTTAAGTGAGAAAAATACCCACTCATAGAGGCGAAGCTACTGTTTTCTACTACTATTTACAATATTAACATATACAGCTACACTAATGAAGGATTGGTCTTTGGAGGAAGTGCTAAAATACGAGCCCTTTAAAATAGCAGTAGAAAGATTAATGGGAAATAGTAGTAAAAAAATAGTAGAAAAGTACTAAATAGTTCTAGACAAAGTAGTAGTAGTTGCCCGAAAACAATCCCAAAATATGGTTCATTTCTCTAATGGTTTTAGGTTTATCTCTTCATATTTCTGATATTTAAGAAAAAAATTAATGGAATTAAAAAATGTTTAACCCGGCGTTAATGAAGATGGGTGTGGAGGGAGCTATGCAGTGATTTTAGGTAAATTTTGTTGATCTTATCTTTTTGTTTCAAAAAAATATATTTAAGAAGAGAATATTTTTATGTCATTGTCAGAACCCCCAAAACCCACCCCATAAATACGGTCCTGCAATGGACCATATAATATCTTTAGTGGGCTCTATGCTTAAAAGATTGAGTGAGGTAATAGAAAATAAAGGCTATGCAACAAAATATTAATTAAAGTTATTATAATTCGTTGTAAATGAATTAGAGTTATTTAAACCAATTAAATTTTTGATATTTGCGTTTTTTTTACTCCTTTGTTTTATGAGGTTGCCTTACTAATATTCAACTTAAACAAAAAAAAATACTAAACTAATACAGACAAAACTAACACTAGTAAAGAAAATGCCGACATAAATAAGTGTATAAAATTTTAAAGCTCTACCTAAATCAGTTTTTACGATATGGACGATTTAATAATGTTAAGCTAGTCGTTGCGTTTTTATTGCTCGCCACTTACACCTCGTAAGAAGTTTTTCACCACTTCTGAAAGGGATGACCAAAACGCAACAAATTTCTGTACAGTTGATAAAAATAAGTTTAAAATAAAAGTAATTCTAAAAACATTTTTTTTATACAAAAGTATTTAAAAAACAAATTTTGCATAATTTTTATATATATATTTATTGCATTTGGAATGCATATCTTTTTCTAAAGTGGTGAAAAACTATTTACGACCATCAATATACTAAATAACAACGCAACGGACACCAACAAATTTCAAATTCTAGAAATTCCCCCCAATCGAGTGATTATGCACAATTCACCACTTTCTTTCTTTTCCTCTTTCGTATAAACGCAACCATTCTCATTATCGTGCTCTCGTTTTTTTTTTTTTATTACCTAACTTTCGTCATTCCATTCTATTCTCATTTCATTCCTTTGCACATTTATACATTTTTATAAAAGTATTTAGAAATAATTTACTTTTTTACTTACATTCTTTCATTTAATCCAAAAGTAAATGTAATCAAATTAAATACTTGTGGAGTTTACGTTAAATTTATTATTAGTTATTGTAAACAAGTCTACTTTTTTTCTCTATCTTCCAATGCAAAATCTACACATCGAAGCACACCAACGAAAACTAAAGCGAGATGTCAAAAATATGACAACAAAACACACATAAGCAAAATCAAATGGGAGTTCATGAGCATAAACAAAATTTGAGGTGCTGTTGTGTTTCAATTAACAGCAAAAAAAAATGTACATCAAGTAACAAACAGAAATGTTATTCTCTCACTACATTTTCGATGAACATGTAAACCAATATTGCCAGGTTAAGATTTTTTGCTTAAGAAATTATTTTACGAAAATGAAGAAAGGCAAGGGGAGCGATTATTTTTTAACAGACATACAATATTTGTTAGAGACAACATTTTCAGAACTGTTAACTATGAAATGTTATTTTTCAAATATATTTACGTATTACTTGCGCGCTATCAAATGTATGTAATGGGCAGATATTACTGGCAAGAATTATATTATTATTAAGATCTTTGGAAATACTTAGACGGTGGCTTAATTGTTGTAGAACCGTAGACGAACTGAGAGCCTTACAGTGACCTTTTCTGATCTACAGTGACCTTTCCCGTTTACAAATCATTTCTAAGATTCTAAAAGAATACATAGAGCCACGTTCCACTTACTTGTTCCGTTATGCTATTTACAATAACAATAAATTCACAACTGACCTTTTTTGACCTTTAATATTATGAAATGGTGGCAATTCTGAAGTCATACTTTTTTTTTTATTTTGAATTAAATTGTGCGGCTATTCCTTTGAGAGGATCGCAAAAATTAAGTGTAAAACGAATTTGACGCAAACTAGCAGGCATGTTCCAGAATTCACTTTCGAATGAAAGTGAATTGAAATCATATCAATTTCATTGTTTAGTATTGTAGAATTAATTTTCACTTTTCTTACTCAATGTTAAAAGTGAATTTCGAACGAATTCGCATGTTCTAGAAACTGAATTCATCAAAAAAAAAAAGGGATTTGATTTCACTTTAGCAGCAACACGTGAAATAGAGCAGTCGGCGCAAAAATGTAAGTAAATTTAATAAAAAAAAATAATATGTATAAAAATTTCAAGACGAAAGCATAAGAACTTCTTCCAGGATGCCTTATTCCTCAAGTTTTTGAAGAAGCATCAAGACATCTTCTTGAGAAAATATTTCTTTGATAACCTATCCGATTGCTCGGCATTCAGTCCAAAGAATCTAAGAGTACAGCTTTAATTCTAGTTCGGTGAGAAAGCACTATAGCGCTATTTCTGACTCACAGTGGGTCTACTGCTGGTCAGCCTCCTTAACCAACCAAAAGTAGAAAAACTGTGGCCTGAAAACGGACCTGTATCTAAATGGAAAAAGGTTTGGATTGGGAGACAAATATCAGGAAGAGAATAGCACACAACTCCAAGGCTAGAGCGACTGGCGACGGCCTCTGCAATGAGCTCGTTTTACCTTCTACAGAAGAGTCAATAGCCTAAATATGCGGAATTTACACAGTAATTGAAGGTGTAACAGGCACTGCACAGTTTAGTCCCCGTTCCACTTTTGAAAATGTAGACACCACAAGCTCCGATGAGGAAATGCCGTCCACCTCGATAGCTGTAGTGCTCGCGGCTGCTTCATTTGCTGCCCCTAGTACCGCCGCAGTGTAACGATCCCATACAAACCGCAGCCAAAAATAGTAAGCGTTGTTTAATATTAATAATATTTGGTAGTCAAGATAGTCTAATTAAAGTAAAGTCGTATGCCAAAAATTGCACCGATTGGACTACTGCCACACCCACCTCCCATATAAATTAAACGCTTAAATTACAATAACTTTTTAAATATCCGTTGCATAATGATAGAATTTGGTGTGTAGATGTATAAAAACTTCATTGTTTAATGAAGAAAAAATAGGTGTGCTGCCACGCCTACTTAAAAAAATTGCTAAAATGTCAGAAAAAGAAGCTCCATAAGAATGAAACTGAACATTTTAATTTATAAATCAGTTTTCCTATCCTTCAATATAATAGAGCTGCCACATGCCACTTAAAAAACTCCCAAAATTCTAAACAACTTCTATAGACCATAAAATATAAATTAATAATGTCCTGGTACAGTCTTAATAAAGCCATTTTTATGATTTCATGTACAGTTATATCAAAAACCTGACATGATGGAGCAAAATAGTCTTCAGATTCGAGCTCAGCGGCTTCAAATTACTCTAGACTACATGTCAAATCACCAGTCCGATGGAAAAAACTAAATTTTGTGGCACAGTGTTACTAAAAAAGTGCAAGACATTTGTTCGCTTAGCCGCTATCATCAATATTATTCGATATTCAATACTTGATACTGCTTTCCAGACAACATTTCATCTAAAAGGTAATCTTGTATTTTTTACCTTGATGGTTTGCTCTGATAACATGAGAGGAGAAACCGTCAGATCACGACTTCAGGGGAAGTTGTTCTTGTTAAATTTAATCATTATCAGAGAAAAATGTAAAAAACTTGAAAAATCGCAGATCTCCGCAGACAATCTTTCTTGAATTAGTGAAAGCATACTTGTGACGTTATTATATGTTAAAATTGGAAATATATTATGATATATATTTTTTTAAATCTCTTTTCAAGTCATTGAATTCACTATGTTTTGAAAAATTACTTTTTTTTTCAAATAACGGTAAAAATCACATGCTTAAACATAGAGCCAAAAAATAGTGTTACCACATTGTGCAGATTTTAGATTTTTTCCACATATTCATTTTGCCTACATTTATTTGTCAATAAGTGAAATATGACAATTAAATTAGTAATAAAAAGATATGACCTTATCCACGCATAGTGAACGTTTTCATAAAAGTTCGGCTTTGTGGTTGCCGTGTGCCTGAACCTATAGGTTTATCGGAAAGAAAATTTAGTTACATTTTGTTTAAAATATTATTTGTTTACATATCATTAAAATTTTTAAAAATCTTCAACATGACTTTTTATCTTTGGCCTCCTCGTTACACTGTGCACAGCCTCCTCCACTGCCGGCACTTCCACGGCCGCCAACGCTGTTAATGTTCGCCTTTTAATTTTTACGCTATCATATTGGTTTTTGGCTTCAATATTTAGCGCAAATACAATTAATGCATTAATATTTTTAAATTTTCACAACTTGCTTTGCCAACAATCAGCTGATTGAAAATCACAGCGAGTTGCAAACATTTTTTTAGAAATTTTTTTTATATGTCTATATCATCATTTTTTAAAAAACAAAAATAATAGCACTAATAATAATGCTAATTAAAATGTAATTAATTCTGTTTGCATGGCGTTGTGGTTTTATGCAGCACCGATATGCAAGGTGGCCGGGTTCAATACTCAGCACGGTCAAATTCAAAGATACGTACATAGAAAATTAAAAGCTTTCTACACGTCACTACCTCTTGACTAGCAATTGTAAGCCTCTAAGAGCAATTGTTTAAGAAAATCTGTACACTTCGCAGGGCCAACCGAAATTACCATATAAGGAAAAACTGGATACCCTATCGAAATTAGCTTCCAAAAATTAGAATGTAGAATGTAGACTCCTGCTGCAAATTTCATATTGACTAGTGTGAAATGTGTAGGCAAAATAAAATTTGTAATCCATTGTATTCAACGATTTTACAAATATTTTTATGTTCTTAGAAATATAAAAATCTGGAGTGGTTTCCTTGCCGTGGTTACCAGTTAATACTGCGTGGGCAGACACTCAAATATTTGTGTTATATCATTCTCAGAATTGATTATTATTATCCTCAATTAAAGCTCAATATCTGAATTTCTTTTATTGGCTTAAACGAATGATACCCAATACATTTGGATAACAAACAAAATTTTCGAAAGAAATCCGAACGATCAGAAACGATTTTAAAACTTTAAATAAATATGTTTTCAAAATCGACCAGCAGTAGAGGTCGAACAGTTTCCATCCGATTTAGTTCAAATTTCGACTGGAGCTTCTTAGAAAGATCACTTCAACAGCTGGTCGTAAAAGATCTTCAAAAAATGTTGCAGGCCCATTTTGTATCAAAATAAAAACATGTATATATTTTTTTGTTGTTGTCTAACTTAAAGTGGGCTTAATTCTGTGGCAATAAGGAATAACAGCTAAACTCAAAAGTCGACTAAAAACATGCTGCGTATTTTTTATTATAAACCCCAAAATGTTAAAAGTTTTTCAAAAATTTTTGCAATTTATTTGGGTTTTATAATGAAAAATACGCAACAGGTTTTTAGTCGACTTTTGAGATTAGCTGTTATTCCATATTGCCACAGAATTAACACCTAAAGTATTCTGTACTGTATTCACTAGTTTCATTGGAAAAAATAAATAAAATAAAAACTTTTTTTCATGCTTCAAACAGATAAAGCCCCTCAATTAACTTAATTTCTAACATTCCAATTAACAAATCACTATTAATTTTTTTTAATTATTTTAATTTCAAATATAGTAGGTATGAGTACAAAGAAAATGCTAGTATCTTATAAATATTTCGAAGTTTCCGTGGTATTTAATTTTTTATCCTTTTAACATTTTTTTTAATTAACGATCAAAATGTATGAGATTTAGTTATAGGCTAGTGGGATAAGGATTATATCCGAGACCCCTTCCCCACTAAGATCTGCAAGTGATGAAGGGTATATGTTTTCTAAGCATTAATTAAATTAAATAAACAGCTAACAAAAATCTTATAAATGTAGGTACTTATATATAACATTTAAACGTTTGAATGCGGTAAAAATTTATTGAATAATTGTCGTAATTTATCCTCGAATACTTGATCTGTATTTTGTGATATATTCCCAATGGCATAAGCCCAATTTTTCATCACCAGTGAAGGTTTAGCACTGTCCATGTTAATATCAAGTATAAAGCGTTCTGGAAAATTGATTTCAGTTGATTCGGTTAGTTCTAAGTCTACAGACTGATTGAGCTCAGTCGGGGTTTTAATATTCAGTTTACGTGTTGACTTAACAACACGATAGATTTCGTTTAAATGTTTAAAATATTTTTGATTAATACGACATCTATTGGCCGGATCGCGTGCTACGTAGGCGCGATAATTTTTTACAGCACGCTGAAAAGCCAAACGACATGCAGAAACTATAGAAACAGAAAGGAAAAGAGTTAAAAACGAAAAAATCTTAAAATAATACCATATGAAATTAAAATAATAGTTTGTTTTCCCAGTACTTACTAGATGTTTTCAGTTCAAGGGCGACATCTTTCCACGCCTTCACTTTGTCAGAGCTGCGACATCGCTGATAGATTTCTGGATGACGGCGTATGGCCAAAATTAGCGTATAGGCGTCAATATCTGCACGATTATGCAGCTTCGGAATGCTATTCTGTACTTGTGATGATGGTGAAAATTCTGGTCGTATGGAAACCAAGGGCGGTGGTACACTTGATGGTACATTTAGAGTAGTATGCGTTGTATCTTTCATAAAAATGTCCAAATTAGAAGTGGTATTCATAGAATAGACTAAAATTTCGTGGTAACAAAATAAAATTTAAATACAAACAAATTAAATAAAGACAAAAGAAAAAGCATATTTCTAAGAATACAAAATTAATTATTAATCTTTAAAAAACTAAAAAATATCATTACAAAAAAATAATAAATAAAAAAAAAAAACGAAGAGAAATAAAAATCAAATATTTTAATACAAAATTTTAAATAAAATTAAATCACATATACCTGGACTGTTAACAATTGGTGGTGATGGTGTTACGGTTTTTAATGCTGGCGGTTGCTGTGTATTAAGTAAATATTGCTTTTTCACCTTTTCAATTTTAGCATTCATCTTCATCTCGTAAAGATTACACCGTTCGATCTCTTCAATGATTTTATTGCGTACAATATAATAAAATGGCTCCTGATTATGATAACGTAATTCCATTAAAAACTTCATCTTTGCTAGTACGTGCCACCATTCTTGAGGCCATTTATTCTCAGTCCCACGCTCCAATTCGCACATATATTGCCAGAATACTTTTTTAAATGCCATCCACATTTCTATCATTTTATATTTATCGATTGTAGGAAATTTCACACGCATCGTCGGCCAATGTATGTGTGTATCAAAATTAACAATTGGCAACTTCTGTTCTTTCTGTTTTGTGAAAGTGAAATATAATCCTATTTGTTGCATAAGATCTGGTAATCGTTGCTTATAGGTACGGTATCCTGCTAGAACTGGTGTAAAATGGGAAAAGTTCAAAAAATAGTCAAGATTTTTTAATGCTTTGAATTATTTTATATATGTGAATTAAGATGCCTCAAAAAAAAAAAAAAAATTGTTCGGTTTTATTGTAATTTTGGGTTGCTGATTACGACTGCGTACTCAGTTTTTCTCCATCACATCTAGTTCTCTAATTGACTAACTAATTGACATACAAAAGATAGATTGTTATGATTATGCTAAAAAGCATTGCAATCTCTCAATTATATCATTAAAAATCATTGTCACAAAATGCTGTTTAGTCCCAGCGCAGTAAACCAGCCTCCTTCTTTTTAGTTAGTTAAAAAGTTATGCCAGCAAAAATTCTTTTATTTCTGGACCAGATAGTTTAAGTGAAAATAATTCAAAGCTACTATACAATTTGTTTTTATAATTTTATAAATCAAGCTCAGATACTAACCTGCCATTTCTTGAAATGAATCAAATAAACAATGAGATTCTTTCCAAACTTTAATGCCAATCTTAAAAGGTTTCATCAGATCATCCATTGAAGCAATTTGTGGAAAATGATTGAAATTTTCTGATAGGAAATTCCAAATTGCCTTACAAATGTGAACTATAACAAAAAAAGAATAAGAAATAAATTAAATAATAGAAGTTATTCTAGAAAGTTAGTCATTTATTTTTCAATAAACTTGACTTTCACTTTAGCGAATTGCAATTTATATTTTTATTTTAACTGAATGTAAGTAGTAAAATATCTTACCTGGCAAATCAAACCTTTTCGATAGATAATGCCAATAGCCATTGGCCTGAGCTTGCTGATTGATCAGTCTATTGTGCAGTACCGGAATCGCCATAACTTCGCGTATGAATTTTGCCGTTTTACCCATTGAGATTGAATATTTCTCCGAGAGCGGTGGGCCATGCACAACCAATTGATTGCCATTCGGTGATGCAATTAATTCGATCATAATTTCATTTGGATTAAGTATTGAAACTGCACCAGTAATTTTCGGTAGTATTGGTTTGTAAGCAGGGCCGCCTGCTGGAGCTAGTGCAGGAGGTGTTGCAGTTTTTGTTGCGGCTGGGTTTATAGCAACAACAGCCGGATTGGGAGTGGTTGTATTTAAAGTTATATTTGTGACGACAGGCTTTATAGTAATACTATTAGTCACAGAAGTAACAGAAGTCGAGACATTTGCTGTTGTGGGTGGTGTAAAAGGTGTGACTTTTGTATGCTGTGGTAGTTGGTATGGCAATTTTATGGGTACTATATTTTTATTCAACCCAATCGATGAGGATGAGGGTGTTGAGTTTAACGGCAATGATGGCGGTTCACCGGCATTAAATGCCGCAGCAGCAGCAGCCGGAGATGTAATTGGTGTAATTTGTAAGCCAGTACCCGAATAAGTTTTAACCACATTAAATCGTGTTGGTGCAAGACTTTGAGCCGATAAAATCCTTGGTACTTTCACTTGTTTATTTAGTTGAATGCTAGGATATGTTGATGTTGAATTTAATGATTGATGTTGTTTTGTTTCAATTTTTGAAGATAGTATTTTATCTTCGTCTAGATTAACAGCTATAGGTGTTTCTATTATTGGCTCTATAACTAGTGGAGATTTAAGTTTGGCAGCTTCTGCTAGTGCATACAGTTCTGTAATAATGGATTCAAAATACCATTTGTCTTGCAATTGGTAACTATGTTTCCGCATAGTCATTAACTCCCAATAAAATGAGCGTAATATAAGCCATGTAGTTTCGCATACTCCCATTGTGGAGCCTGGAAGTACATAATCAGAGATGGGAGTTATTAGTTACCAGGGATAAGTTAAACCTTTGGTTCAAGTTCAATTACCTCTCATTTTTGCAATATCATGCCATAATTGAAAATATTCATCATTTTTCGCATCCACATAGAGCATTTCATCAGTTAAAGTAACAATTCGTGGCATTTTCTTCATTACTGCTAGCAAACTGAATATATTTTTGAAATGCTCTATAGGTTCTTGCCAATTTTTTTTCAGATAGAAAGCATGCTTATAAACGGTATTGGGGCTGTGATAAATAAAAGAAATGACACATTAATTTTAGTTATAAAACGTATTTAAATAAATAGTTATTACTTGTTAGGCATGTGCGGACTCAGGAATTCCAATAATTTTTGTAATTCCGTTTCGATAACTCTGATTGTTGGGTCTTGTAAATGAATCATTTCCCATTCATAGCGTGTTTGCAAATGAAGCCAACATTTCATCAGTTTAGTTCCTGCAAAAAAAAAGTTACAGTTTATAAAGAAAATAACACAACAAAATGTATGACCCATAAAATGTCGTGAATTAATTAAATAGGATGAGAGAAATACGTTAGCGAGCGACCATTTTAAGAATTCGTTCGTTTTACTATTAGATTTGATGACTTTATAATATTGTTTTTGATTAATTCATGGAATTAAATGTTATGAAATGTACGAACTTTTCATTTAGACATCCACAAAAAGTTAAAATGTTTAAGTTAAAGTATAATTAATTGTCAAAACAAATCCATTTTGGTAATGAAACTTCCATCGTTTTCCGTACGATTCTATTAAATTCATTTCAATTATATGTAGGTATTTTATGTTCTAAGTTATTACCCTTATCGCCCAGTTCATTTGCAATAGCATTCCAAATGATACCCTTTCGTTTGAAATCATTGAAATACCGATGTTTTGAATTATATAATTCTGGATAGACTTTAATCAGATCCACCAATTTTCGGACTTCATGTGTAATCAAAAAATTGCTGTGCGCTAACAATGCATTGTTTTGTTTAGTGTTACTCTCATCGTCACCATCGAGATCGATAACCACAATAGGATCATCTTCAAGTAGAACGATATCATCATCTTCTGTAGGAGGCTGGGCTGCTACAGTTGTTGTTATAATTGCAGATTTTTCATTATTCATATTATTTTCATCAGTGGGCAATGGATAGAGACTTCTACAGAAAAAAGCAAATATATTAATATAAAATCACTATCTGAATAAAATGTTTGATTTACTTATTGGCTACAAAACGCCATAGGAATAACATATCGGTTTCCATTGCCATAATCGGACGTCTATTGTTTTTATTTCCACAGTGAAAGAATTTACGTAAGCGACGTGCATATCGCTGATAATCGTAACGTAAATCAATCCAAGTATTTTTACACACATTTACTGAAAAAAGAATTAAGAAAATATGATACTTGGCATAAATTAAAATAAGGGTGGCTCATAATTTATGTTGAGTGTATTCCACAGTTCAACCCATTAAGATTAAAATATTAATATGTGCTTATTAACCTTCTGTTGTAAGTGCTGTTGCGATTTTTAACCAAGCCTTCTCCTTTTCTGCGTCATTTTGAAATTTTTTATGCTTCGGATCGTAGAGTATGTGATGTCTTTGCACTTGAAAAATGAGACGCTTCTTAAATTTAAGATCATCATTTGTTTTATCAGTAACTTTTTCTTCTTTTACTTCAATGGGGTCAAATGTTATGCTACTAACAGTGTCTTCTAGACCTTTTGGTACACATATAAGCTGTAACAAAACAGTTATTAAAAAACTTATTAGAAATTTTTAAAAAAAAGATTATACTATATAACAAGAAATAGTTTGCCAATCAAAATCAATTCTGTGGTTACAAGCCATAACAACACAACTCGAGTTTTGTC
Source organism: Toxonevra muliebris (assembly GCA_963691655.1). Classification (NCBI taxonomy): domain Eukaryota; kingdom Metazoa; phylum Arthropoda; class Insecta; order Diptera; family Pallopteridae; genus Toxonevra; species Toxonevra muliebris. The sequence continues at coordinate 114,039,363 of OY829326.1, read as the reverse complement.
GAATTCGAGTTATTATCATAATTGAAATCTTCATATCCGATCTCATATTGTGTCAAAATTTTATGAATATCGGTTCAGTGGTTTACGAGATATTAAAGGAAAAATAGCACAACTCAACTTGGTTACTATTAGTATTTGAATCTTTGTTATGCCTTGCGACTACAGAATTTATGCTCAGCGTATGTATCTACATTTCGTTTTTACTACACAAAATGCTTGCTGGGTAGTATTAAAACTCAATTCTGTAAACTACAAAATTTTATTAACATTATATTAATTTCCAAAGAAAAACCAAAATGTTATTTTTTATATATACTCTGTTATATTTTTGATGTGAGAAAAATTCTCTCTATTTTTTGTTTTTTTCTTTCAACATTTTCTTGTCATGAGTGCAATAAAAACACCACCAAATGTTTGGGATTCTTAACATAATTGCCAGGTACTTGTATGTTTGCATTTTTACTAATCATGCAGAGCGATATTTTACAATAAAACCCCATTTGCAATGGAGCGAGGATACGAGGCGAATTTCGAAGTCGATTCTGGAAACGAGAGCACTCGTCGCTGTTCTCGCGATTAATAAACTAACCAAATAAATGAAAAATGAAAACAGCTGTTTAAAATGATTTTACTTCATGTAGAGTTACCATTTTTCTTTTTCAAAAATAGTGTATATTTTTTTTAAATGAAGTTATTTTCAGGAAAATATAATAAAAAAGTTTATTTATTAGTTCAATAATTACTGCACTAAATATTATTCTGTTTTTCTTCAGTTGCCTGCTAATATGCTACATATTTTAATTTATTTCAACAGTGATATAGCTCATATGTCAATTCTACATGTATCAACATCGCTTTTTACTCGCGTCTTTTCTAAAATTTTCGAAATCCACTGGAGAGACGAGAGCTCGCCTTGTTTCATTGTAAATACGCTTGAAATCAGGGAAGCTCTTGCGTTATTTTGATTTTTTTTAAGCAAACACAGCCATATAAAACAACAACCACATTTATATGAAAATGTACGAAAAGAAAAGAAGAGAACGAATGTCTGAATTGACTCAAGAAAGACGGCATACAAACCAGTGTGGCCAACTTTTTTTTTTTAAAATCCACTAAAATGAAAAATAAAACGCGTATTTTCTTAAAAAAAAAAAACGTTAGGCGTGTGATATAGGCACACATCTGATACTTCACGTCAATGAAAATTTCTTCGATTTTTCGAAGATATTTTAAATTAAAAAAAAAGCGCTCTGAGCGTTAAATCACTTTTTTCCGCGTTTTAATTTTCAAAAAGCACTAAAATCAGCAGGGAAAGCGCTCAGTTGGCCACACTGATACAATCGTGTTTGTCTATTCCCCTTGTCGCTCATCTCTCTCGCCTATTAAGAAAAAGTCATCCTCCCTGAATAAAGATGTCGTGTAAAAGCAGTCTAACGTAAAAGCTTTTCTTTTTAATGTATTGGAAATGTTTCAATACGCTCGTTTTCTGCAAGGCTGTCATAAGTCAAGAACCCATTTTTTGAGAAAATCGCATTTAAAGCTTTCAATTAATGCTTCGACAGAATGAATGTGATAGAAACATTTCGACAACTGTCAACACTTACTACTACTACTATTATGGCACAACAGCCCCTGAAGAGACAAGACCGAGCTTTTCGCATCTCTTCATGTTGTGTGAGTTATATTTATACACGAACGGAAGGGACCTACAGTTTTATGCCGAATTCGAACGGCGAAGTGAAAAGCTTCTCATAGGATTTTTTTTTTACTCATGGAGGTTTGCCATTGCCAGCCAAGAGGTGGTGCCGTGTAGAAAAACTTTTATTTTCTATTTTTGATTTTTAAACGTGCCGAGATATGAACCCGGGCACCTCTACGTAGCAGTCCAACACACTAGAATACGGCGACCACACTGTCAACATTTAGATCCAATGTATTCTTATGAAGACAAACACATTGGCTACAACATTGCGCCCACTGCCGCAGTTATCGACTAAAATCAATTTTTATTTTTAAACTGCAAACAAATTGTCAACCGTTTCCTTTGTTTTTTGTTATTTTCAATTGTAAGTAATAGAAATAAGTTACTACATGAAAAGCTTTAACAAAAATTACTGTTTTAATTTTTATAAAGTAGAAAAATGGATATGGATGAAAAATTATTTGAAGAAGCGAGTTGTCGTTACCGCGTTCATTGTGTTCAAACCGCAGTTAACACGACAACATTTGCTGTGCACGCCATCTTGTTGTCGTGTTGCTGTATTGTGTTCGAAGAACATCTCTAATAATTTGTTTGTCATCAAGGTTAAGTGGGAGCCATAATAGGCATATGTCAGCTTATCCAAGAATGCAAACACATAGTAATCATATCGGTATGTCCTTAGCTAGAATAGCCGAGAATTTCGTTAAGTTTCGTTAACTTTTAGTAGTTTAAGCAAAGTGTGAAACAAACCCCTCGACACTTATGCTCTCTTTGTCTTCTCGTAGTTCATATTTAAGTGTATGCCACTAATATTTGCCAGTTTTGACAGTTATGTTCACGTTTAAGGAATTGACAGAACTTAAGTTGGACAGACAGATTTATTTTTTTTTTTTAATTGTTGTTAGTAAAGTGTTTACAAACCAAAAATGAGAGAGAAAAATAATGAAAGAGAAAAAAGTAGCTGTAAGTTTCTGCTAATAAAATTTTAATCATACCTAAATTGGAGCGTCAGAGTCGTTTATCTGTGAAAACTCCGTTTTTCCCCGATACAAAATCAGACGATTTTGACAGAGAAACGACGCAACTCTTTTTTTTAATTTGGTTTGAATGGCATGAGCCGGGCTTACAAACTCCCTGGGTATCCCATAGCCACACTTAGAAATTTGTATGCGAAAGAATCGACTCGGCGGTCTAAATGCAGTATTATTGTTGATTCATTAATGATTCACTAATGACCCTGTTCACATTAGCCTCAAAAAGCCAACTCATTTTGACGTCTATATGCAAATGGGGAAAGTGGGGAGAGTAAAAGATACGTGAAGAAAAGATTTTGATATTTCTGAGTGGCTGTTCATACGGGCGCTAGCATGAACGCCTGTCTAAAAGAGAGAGGTAGAAAACATAGGTTGTTAGAAAAAGACAGCAGAGTTTCCATCTCTTTCTTAATACCTAGTTTTCAAACTATCTCTTTCAGACAGGCGTTCATGCTTGCGTCCACTGATTTTAAACAGAAAGAGAAGAAAGAATAATAATAGTGTTTTACTGTCATTAGAAATGTGCCCTGCGATTTCAATTCTCGCAAGCTAAAAGCAATGGTGCATCTCAAAATTTTTCCAAAATATGTTGCTTTTCTTTCGGGTACGGGCGGTCGCAGTAAAGAGGAATAGCAAAACCACTCAGTTATTTTGCTTTTACTCTCTCCCATGCACTCTCTTGGTGCCGCCAAATGAGACTGCATATAGTTTCATAGGAATGTTTTTTTTGCGTTAAATATGTAGGTACATGTGTTTCCTTTTTTTGCGTTGTGGTTGAGTATCAATATTGTTTTCCCACCTAATTGATTTTTTTTTTTTCAATTTGTGACCCAAAATTATGGTCGTCGGAAACTTATTTTTTAGTAATATTTTTTTTTTTTTTTTGTATGCGAAAAAGCATAAAAAGTTTAAATCAATCGGTATTCAAAATTTATTAAAAAAAAAAAAACATTTATTTTAGAAAGTTTTTAAGGGGCACCCCCAGTTATAACTTAAAAAAAAACCGTTTTTTTGCATTTCATGATGTTAAAGTTGAAACTTTAACTCATATCGTCGCAACGTTCGATTAATCGAACAGCAACTTTGAAAATTCGTCAAAAATACATTTACGAAGTTTCCCAAAAGTAATCACTGAATAATATTTTTATATATACTGACTTTAAAATTGCATTTAACTAATTTAAAAATATTGTTTTTCACCTGACTTCAAGGCCAGATTATTTTGCATTGAAATGACAAATCCGCCTAGATAAAACAGCAAACTTGATGTGAAAATTACAACTTCACTGGTCCTTATATATTTCCAGAGGCTACAGCTGACCAAACTTTTGTAAAAAAAATGTATGGGAAAATAGGCAGAATTCAACAAAAATGCATTTTTTCTGTTTTTAACTTATAATAAATTCTAAAGAAATGTGTTAAATATATTTGATGATTTGATTTCATGGCCACCTTATTTTCTTGGAGTAAGCCAAAAACTACTATAACCTATAAAATCCAGAATTTTTTTTTTATTTTTTAAGTACTAAAATTTGTTATTGAAGACGTATGAAAATTGCGTTTTGAAAATTTTCCAAATTGGATCATGGTATCTAGTACCGGAACGATATGGGTTAAACACGTTCTTCCCAAAATGTCGTTTTTGAAGTCGGAGACCACGCTTATTCAACAACTACTAAACCAATTATCTTTAAATTTAATATGATTTTTCAATACATAATAATCTAGAGATTAATCGAAGGATTTTCTTTTATGCAAAACCATTTTTTTTACAACTGAAAAATCAGGGTTTTTTAGTGAAAATCGAACTGTTGACAGTTGACCATTTTTTTAAATATGTATATTTTTTCAAATCCTTCGATCAATCACTAGATAATCCTATAATAAAAGTAAATCCATTTCATTTTTGGACTTCAAATTATCTAGATTTGCAAAATACTGATCACTGCGAAACATTTTTTCCAGAAAGGCCAATTTCTATTCAAATGTTTTCGAAAGAAATTAGTTAAAGTTAAGTTCAATACTAAATAATAAATAGTTTTTATAAAAAACTTTAATAGTTTAACTAGAAAAAATTCTTGAAAAATTCCTATTTTTTCGCGTCACAACTGGGGATTTGAATTTTATAATCTGTGACATACATAAATACTGCTAAATAATAAAATACCAGCACCAATGGAAGCACCAAAAAAAAACATGAAAAAACGAAAACACAAAACTTCTCTCTCTCATTAAACAAAGACAACAGCAAAAAGAAACAAATAATTTCAACCACTCATTGCTTTTATGAGGACAACTCAATTTTGAGAGTAAATTGGAGGCAGTTATGGCTCCATAGAACAAAATTTTTGTACAAATAAATTTGTACGTGATGCACTTTCTATGTATTATATATTCTTTGCTAAAAGCTTTTTCATTTTGAAAATAGATAATACACAACAATATCATTTAACAATACACTCAAAGTTTCACTACAAAAATGAGAACATTCAACAACGTTACTTGCAAGGCGGAGGTTACTTGAGAGGATAAAGAGAGTGAGCATAGAGAGCCAAACAAAATAAAATAATTCGTTACACAAAAGATTGTTGATCTAGATTTCAGTGCCCTTCCACAAAACAAAAAAAAAAAAAAAAAGAGCTGTAATGTTTCAAGAATGATGGAATACAAAAAAAAAGAAGAAATTTCGAGTTTTAAAGAAATGGTAAAATAATTTTTGTTGCTGAGCCGTTCCTAAGCCATGTTCAAAAACAATTTTTTTCTCAAGTTACTTTCTTGATCTATCTACTTTGGTTCCCGCTCGTCCTTAATGGGTTATTTAATATGAGACCAAATATAAAGGTTTAGTTTTACTATTGGCTACGTTATTATAAGTTATGTATCATCAAAAAAATAAAAATTTAATAAAAATAATAAGTAAATAAATAAATTTTGATTTGCAACACTCACATCGTGGTGTATTAAATCACTAGCAGAAGGTCCGGATGTCATTGCAGACATAACACACTGCGAATTGTTTGTGACGTCAATCATGAATTGGTGTACATTGGTAATTGTTAAACTCTTTCTTTGATTGCTTCCAACTTGTTCGTTATCAAGGCAAGAACGTGAATTTTCACACACCTCAACTTGATTGTCAGCCAAATTATGTTGAGATTGATTTTGATTTGCAACACTCACATCAGTAGAGGAAAGATCAGCTGTCATTGCAGTTATAATACACTGTGAATTATTTGTGGTTTCAACCATCAACTGATGTACATTGGTATTTGTTAGATTATTTATCCGCACTCCACGTTCGCGAGTACGTTCTGTTGATGTTTTAGCTATTTTTGTTTTTTTCACCGCTGGTGTGGAATGCTCCTTCTTTAGCCGCTCTCTTTGTTCGCGACTACGTTCTGTTGATGTTTTAGCTATTCTCACTGTTTCTGTAGAAGGATTCGCCAAAACCAAAAGCGAATTTTGATCATTCTCATCAACTTGAACGATAATTGGTTGATGATTGCTTCCAATTTGTTCGTCGTCAAGGCAACTTTGTTGATTTAGATCCTCATAAAGTAGCAAATGCGAGCTTTCACACATGCCAGCATGATTGTCAGCCGAATTTGGTTGAGATTGATTTTGATTTGCAACACTCACATCACTTACTGACGTTTCAGCTGTGACTGCAGACATAACACACTCATTTTGCAAAGCTTCTATTCGCGCTCTGTATTTCCATCTGCGCCTTGCTCTTTTTTTGCTTGCTCGACTCTCTTGTGATAGCTCAGTGTCTGCTTTTACCATCTTGAAATGCGGAAAATGATATACGTGCGTGTACAGATATAAATGTAAAGTTTCAATTTCGATTCCCTTCACTTATTTTCTTATATTCTCGGCGATATTACTTAATAAACAAATACACACCTTGTTTTGATTTAATTAATTTAAAAAAAAAAAAAAAATGCACAAATATTCGGCAAATTGTTGTATAAAAGAAAAAGCAAAACGATGTGGATAATGCGATTTTTTTGTTCTTTTCTACTAAAATTTTGCGAATTTTTAACGTTTAATGTTCCGTTAAAAAAATTGTATTTTTACTTTTATTAGAAAAAAATTCTGCAATGTGCTTTTAAATAAAACTGTTTTTGTTAGGCCCGATTGTACAATCTATACGACACCAACACTGCAACCGACAAGATGGCGTCTGCAAAAAACTCGCTTCTTCAATTAATTTTTCATTCATATCCATTTGTCCACTTTATAAAAAATTAAAATAATAATTTTTGTAAAACATTTTTTTAAATTAACTTATTTCTATCCGAATGCAAACAAATCGAGGTGTGTGTGTGTTTATTCAATAGCAATATAATAAAAATGTATAAAAATAAATAGTAAAATTATATTAACATAAAATTGATTACACAGCACAACGGAATTTACCAAAAAATAAAACTCAAGAGTTTTGAAAGTTGATCTTATATAATTCGAATACGCTGAACATAATGGCGTTTTCAATTTTTCTCTGTATCATATAATTATTTTGTAACGGGTTGAAAAAAAAAATCGTACCTAAAAAATATTGTTTGTAGATTTTTATTTTGTTTAAAAATCTATAAGCAATTTTTGTATGGACATTTCTTTTTTAACCCATTATAAAAAATTAAACGTTATAGAGAAAAACGCCATCATGTTCAGCATACTCGAAATATTTAAGATCCACTATCAAAACTCTTGAGCTTTTCTTTTTGGTCAATTCCATTGTGTAGTGTTTTTATATATGATTTTTTTAAACCGTTATAAAAAAGAGATTAGACGTGATAGAGAAAAACTAAAAACTCCATCATGTTCAGCGTAATCGAATTATTCAAAACTCTTGAGCTTTTTTGGCCGTTGTACAGTGTTATTAATAACAAATTAATAATACATTTTATGCTATTCTTTTTATTCATCGAAACATATGTATGTTATGGCTGCGAACGCAATCAAATCTTAGCGTTCCGTTACCTGACCGTTAAGGCCTAAACCAAGTGTTTCCTTTCGTGTTATGCGAGGAATATTAGTAGGGTAAAGTGGGGTACCTTTGACACCGGGGTACATTTGACTTTGCCATTTTCAGTGTGACCACACCCTAAAAGCCAAAAAGTTAAAATGCAGAAAAAAGCTTAATTTGATTTAAAGAAACGTTATAAACTTTGAAGGTTCTACTTTAACTCTTCTTGAATTGAGATGTGTTTTTGTAAATTTGCTAACGCTGATGTAATTTTCGACAACTAGTATTTAAGCGTTTTGTGAATTAATTGCAACTGTTTTTAAAAAAGAGTTACAAAATTTGTTAGCACTGCTCTTTAATATTAACAAAAAAAAAAAAATTGTGTTTTGTGGAAATAAAACAATATAAATTGAAAAAGAAAAAACAAATCTTTAAGAGCTTTTGGGGCACATTTGACTTTTACCAAAGGGGCACATTTAACAAATATCAAATGTCCCCCATATTGCAGATTTACGTATTTACAATAAAATTGTTATATTTTCTGTTTATACGCTTTTAAAGATATGGTACGTAGCTAAAAAGAAGAGAGCTATTTCAGATATTAGAAATGAACATGAAACGGTGAAATCAGCTTCTGTAACATATGGGGTAAATAGGACACGATTTAAGGTCCTTCATACTAAATCTTGGTGTCGTACCACAAATGGTTTTTGAAATATTCCATAATTAAATCTCAGGTTATATGGGAGGTGTCACACCCTCTTTTCGAATCCCACGCACGTTTTTCCTGTGGTACTACATTGTCAATCAACATCCGTGCGCGAAATTTCAGTACTGTATTGAGAATGGTTCTAGATATATACCCATTTGTCAAATGTGCTCCTTGTAAAGTCAAAATGTTTTTTTTTGGAAAAAGTACAAAAAAAAATAGTGATGCAGTTTTTATAAAAATATAGTTTTTTTGGGATTTGATCTAGAAAAATCAATGTCTTAAAAATTGTAACATCTTTTGAAATCTATCAATAATTTTCAGAATTACAGGCCTTTGAAAATTAAGTGTCAAAGGTACCCCATTTTGCCCTACAAGAATGTAAGGGACCTACAGTTTTAAGTCAAGTCTGAAGGGCAAAGTTAAAAGCTTTCTAATGAAATTTATCCACTATGCAGAAAAATATAAATTTGTTATTTTGCTTTTTGACCGTACCGAGCATTGAACCCGGGCACCCTGGGTAGCAGTCTAGCACATTAGCACTACGCTACAGCGACCATCGTTTCCGTTACATGGCCTTGAAAGTTTACTTTTAAAGAAACCTCAAAACACGGTCAATGAAGTAAAATTTAAAAAACAAGTGTGTCGTGGGGCACACGGTACAAATAAAACTTTAGAGAGTTGCACTGAAGGTACATTATTTTTTTCAACCTCTTTTTTCATAACACTTTTAAATATTTAACGCAGCGCTGACGAAAGTTGTATTAGAAGAAAGCATGTATTAATGTTGATTTGTTTCACAAAAATATTTATGTATAGAAAATTTGTGTTGCTCATAATTTTTCTACGGGGGTACTGTCACGGTTGCCAAAAGCCAATTTTGAGTTGCTCCAAGCTAAAAAAAAAACTACCTAACTGAAATTGAATCTAAAATGTACCAATTTTTTTAGGAGTCTATGGTGGCGAACACGTTCTGCAACTGTTTTAACTGGGAATATTGACTTTATCGGTTTGGGCTTGGGCTCACGTTTGACACGAGAGCGATCGCTGATAGGACGTGCTGCTTTCTGCCTTTCTCGGTATCGACGCACCCTCTCAGTACTACTGCCCATGGTGATGATATAGATGATTCTTATGAATATTTACTGAAAAAAAATTATAAAGGGACTATAAATAGATATACTTGTATATTTGTGTCGACAGAGAACTTAGGCCATGTCGTATAGTTTCTATTGTTATAGCAATATATTTTAAAATTTTTTGAAAATAATTTTTGGAATAAAAACAATAATAGATTATTGCCTTGATTTACATCGTGATTCGTTTCAAAATTTGGCAACTCAAATCAAAACAACGTAAATCGAAATGAGAAAATTGGGGAAATCCGGTGAGGAAAAATACGTTATTTCCACGAAACCGAAAAACAACGTAAATGAAACAAAGGACAAATGAAATAAATGCCAGTAGCAACAGAGATTGTGCAACTTAAGTCGAGCACTAAAATATTTTCATCATTTTACAAAGATTGGTTAATATACATTAACTTAAAATAAAGCCGTTATTTTTTTTCATATTTATATTCATACAGTCCGTGGAAAACAAATTATCCATCAAACATGTAGATTTACGAAGTGAATTATTTGGAAGCATTTAAATATGAGAGAGAGAAAGAGAGAACACTTTGCTGTGTGAACAGAAACTACTAGTAAGCACGTATATTTAAGAAAATCCAACCTAAACATGCTAAGGGACAAAGGTTAAAATAATCGAGAGATAAGATATGTCTGTCGTAAGAGGCGACATGAACATAAAGCTACTTCCGCTCGACTTAGGAAAAGAGATTTGAAGAAGACGCGGATACATTTATAGAAAATAAATATTTCCATACAAAAAACATTTCATTTTTTACTATAACTCCAGAAATACTACAAGTCAACTGAAGAATTTAACATCCACGAAATTGTTCAATTCTTCTCAATATCACAAAATTTTATAGTCTTTCAGCTTTCGCTTTGTACTGACGATCATATGGATTGAAACTTATCAGCAGGATCTCATTCATAGGTAATTATTTAAATGGTTTTGCATTACGTCTGGGACAGAAAACTATCGACTGTTCGGCATTATATCGATTTTATTCTTTAACACACGTGTTATAACCAATTTCATTTTAAGAGGGCCGTCTTATGTGACAGCTGTTTTTTAACTATTTTTTGCGAATTTGTGACGAACAATGAACGTTTACAAACTCTGTAGTTTTATCATATATTTATTAACATTTCACGAATTAAAATTTTCACGCCAAAATATTCACTTACACCGACTATTCATCTCTATAACGACACCCATGTCAAAAAAAGTTGGCCGATGGCTGTTATTATTCCAGCTGTTCTGCTTATCAGAAACCAAAAATTTAAATTTTAATTGGTTGTGGCTATAGTCGGAACCAGCATTAAATCAAAATATTTCAAATTCAATTTTTGATGCAGCTTTGAAAATACATATTTTCGTTATTTTTGACTATTTCAACAATGATTCAGGCCAGAACTATAGATGCAATAAAGATACCATGAAAGTTTGAGCTCAATCGGTTCATTAGTTTTAGAGATATAGTGGCAGCCATTTCGAAAAATACAGTTTTGAAGAAAACCGTTTGTAAGTTCTAGTACCAAGTTCTACAACTGTAACTTTGTATTTGTATTTATTTAGATATAATATAATTATATATATTAGTCCAATAAGAAAGTATTTCTTTTGAAGTACAACAATAAAGTATGGTAATATTTGAATAAAAATTATTTCGGTCGACTGTTCACGACGAATTTGAAAAAATCAGTTTACACACATATTTTAGAATAAGATTTAAAAAAAAAAATTCCGATTTTTTTGATCCATCACATAAAACAGCCGACCGACTGGCAAAAACGATTACAAATTTTTGAAAGAAACCGTCTGCTAATAAAAGTCAATTTAGGCTCGTACTTAGTATACAAAATGTTTGCTGGGTAATCTTATACTACAACTGTACACGGTAAGATTTTATTAACATTATGTTAATTTATACAGAAAATTTTAAATGTTATTTGAAAAAATTCTCTTTTATTGTATTTTTCTTTCAACATTTAGTGAGCACAACAAAAAACACCACCAAATGTTTAGCATCTCAACAGAACTGCCAGTTGTGAATTTTGTATTTAATAGAAATTTCTCCAACTATGAAGTTATATTTTTCTAGGGTTGCCAATACAAAAATTATAAATTTATGGATAATTTTACGAATTATGGTAGAAAAGGCGAAATATGAAATATTTCAATTATGTTATTGAAAAATTAAAAAGAAATACTGTAGCACTACGATTAATCTAAAATGAGAGCAAATTCAAAAAATAAAATTCTGGTAATGGGACAGAAATTATTTCCATTGGTTGCAAAAAACTATATTTTTTAAATATAGGCGTAAAATCAGAAAATTTAATCAGGAATGTTATACACGCAAACCCAACACACTAGATACAGGGAGACACGGCGAACAAAAAACTATTTTACACACGATTTTTTCAGCGATCGATAAAGTTTTTGTTTAAAATAATAAGTTATAAACTATAAATTTTTTGTTCCAAAATTTTGATTTTTTTAATTTGAATAGCCATTATTTGACATTCCTCTTTGAAGATTTTACTTGTATAGCTAGGTAGTTAGGTTGGTAATTTTAGCTTTTTAATATCTAAGCAGCATTACAATAAATTTTTTGCGAAGAGTACTTTTGTGCAAATTTTTAACCCTCAGATGGGCAAGCTCATTCAGTTAAATTATCGTGCAAATGGGTCCTTTGAGGGCCCATATATAAAATACCACACATTTTCTCAATAAAAAAAAAGTTTTCGTAAATTAAAAAAAAAAAAGAAAAAAGAAAACTTATTCAGAGTTTGATGGATTGATAATGGGCATTATTGCACATTTGCGACAACGTAAAATCGCTTGCTCTTGTCGTGTAGGTTCGCCCAATTTATTGTGAATTTATCGTATTTACGTGAAATTCGTCCGTTCTGCATGTGGTTTGCGAAATTTTATCTATGGAACATCTACTGTGAAAATAGCCGTAAAATAAAATGAGAGAAGTGGGAATATTTTTCTTCAAGTTGTTACTTATTACACGGACAAGATAAATTAGATTTACTCTTTATATATTATAAATGCATAGAAACATAACAGTTAAAAAAATTAAAAAAAAAATTTATATAACAAAAATTTATTGTGATGATGGCAGCTCTGTTACCAGTAATATAGTGGAATATTGATCGAATATGACGTTTAAGTTTTTATTCTGGCAACGCTAAACAGATCTCACTTCGGCCACTTGCAATCTGAAGAGTAGGCAAAATTAATGTAAACAGCGAATGTGCTTAGCAGTTTAATCATGCATACAAAAGTCAACCCAGTAAATATTTATGAAGGACTTGCAAAAATTGTAAAGCTGTTAACTAATGAACAATATATAGAAAACATTTTTGAGATCACAAGAAATTGTTACAAACAATCTGTCTGAATAGCAATTGGTTTCCTTATCGAAATATTAAGGGTTGATAAATGTATATACAACGGATATACATACATACATAAAAGCAATTGTATACTTTGCTCTATACGATGATATGGAAACAGTCAATGTTGTGGGTAACAATGCTGTTGCTCAGCAGTTGCTGTGTATACGCAGATGTATGTATGTACAAAAAACATTTTCTCTCGCTCTCTTCACATAAATTGTGAAGTCGTAACACTCACAACAAAAATGCAAAGTATGTTAAAACGTAATTATAATAAACTACACTGGGTATATCGTTCGTATTTTATCAAGCACGCGCATGAACCCAACCAACGAAAAGTCTTTATTCGTTTTTTAGTTCGTGTTTTCAAGCAAATGGAAGCCACAACTTTGTGAAGTTGGTTTTAGCTCTTCTAATTTTATGTTATTGAAAATCAGTTCTCGATTGGTTTTCTCTATTTCACGAAATTCTGACGTCACTCTCACTTCCAATGATGTAATGTATGTATGTATCTATAGAAATTTGTAATTTCAATAGTTTCAAAAATCAAATTTATTTAAAAGATTTCAATTAAATTTTTGGAGGAGCGTTCTCATAAAAGTGGGTCTGGATCTAAAATGAATCAAGTTTTGTTGATTAAAGTTTTCATTTTGTTTTTGGTTTGTAACGCCTAAATTACAATAGCGCGTCGTGGCAGTAAAACAAAAACAGCTTTTCACTGCCAGTAAATTTAGAAATGGAGCTAACCAGATCAACGCTGCAAACTGCCACAGCCTTAAGTGATGAATAGAATTTGAAGCTGAAGCGTGAAGTAGCAATCTGTTAAAGGTAAAATGTAAACATTTTCACTCACCTACGCGTTTCTGACACACTTTGAAAGCACCTTTTTTTGTTTTGCACCCGAAAAAACCCATTGTGTTTGATTACAATGAAAATGTATACATTCTACTTTTAACAGATTGTTACTTCACGCTTCAGCTTCACATTCTGTTCCTCACTTTAATGTGGGGAACAGAATGTGAAGCTGAAGTGTGAAGTAACTGAAGCGCTTCAATCTGTCAGAAGTAATGCCGAAAACAGAATGACGCTTTGCGCTGTTCTTGCGTTTGACAGATGTGTAAAAACAATAAGTGTATATGAAACAAACCAAAATGCTGCTTTGCGCTTGTTATCGTAAAATCCAAAATAATCGTAAAAGCAAGAGCAACGCGATGATTTCGTCTACTTCTGCATTTGCGTGGTTTTCACATTTGTTTTTTAGCACAAAAAAAAAGTTTAATTTAAAACTACAATGGAATCTTCATTTAAAAAAAAATTAATTACCCTTGTGTGCAAAAATGATTTTTTGTTTAATTTAAAATCGCGTTGTTATAAAAATGTAGACTAGTGTGGCCACAATACGAGTATTGGTACTCGCAAAATACTATTCATTTTACAAGTACTTATTTATATTCGCACAATAAAACTTCGGATAAAATATCACATTAAAAGCATTTTTAAGATGAAAAAAATGCCATATTTTTTTTTAATTATTATCTAATTTCACATTGTAAAAATATCGACTTCTTATACATAAGTATTCATCTTTAAAAAAATCTTTTTGGCTACATACATCACTGATAAACTGCTCATATTGACAAACGTGCATGAAGCAAAAGTAACATTGTGGCTTAAAAAAATTTAGCTTTGCGTTGTGGCTTCATGTGCCGTAAAGTTTTAACAACGCGCCGCAAAGTCAAAGGAAGTCCAACGCAAAGCGTCATTCTGTTTTCGGCATAAAATATGACACCAAAGTAACAATTTTTGAGCTTTGTCGCGCTTCAAGCCTAATATCTGATTGTCAAAATAAAAAAGTGGAAGGATGCACTAAATTATTTACATAAATAAATAAATAAAAATAATTGGTTTGCAATTTAAAGCACTCTGATTGCAAAAATGTGAAGATATTTAATTACAATAAACATGAGCTTCAAAGGTGCACATTCTGTTCACATTTTTCAGTGTCGCGCTTCGTCGTTTACTCCACTATTCTCTGCTTCAGCTTTATGGTATAAACACAACCAAGGCAGCTGACCTCTAACCGCTTACTTCTTCTGAGAGAATAAACACAATAAGAGCGTCGACCTCTAGCGTCAAGAATATGTAAAAGGAAAACCAAACAAAAGCAGTTGGATTTGATTATTGTTTCAACAACTAATTTTTTTTTTAGTTAAGTTATCAATTATCAAAAAATAAAAAGAAAACTTCAATATTCTGTAATTTGAAAAAATTGTTGCGTAAATTAAAATTATTTACATCTTTTATTTGTACAAAAACGTCAAAAACATCAAACGAATGAAGAAACTAAAAGGAAACTCGAAAAAATACCTATATTTTTGTTCTAAAACTTGGCAGCACTTGATTTTTTTGAAAGATATGGCAATGTTTCCCCTCTCACAAGAGAGAAAACATTGTGAAGTTGAGAAAATTGTAAGAGAATCTAGTAGTTGAGGCGGCAGCAAGCCGTAGAAATTTGTTCCCATTCAAATTCGTAAAATTCTGTGTGTTTGTTGTTGAAGCTGAGGCCGGCTGCTTTGGTTGTGTTTATACCATTATACTTCACTCTTCACATTCTGTTCCAGGCTTAAATAAGCAATTGTGCAAGTATCGGTTACAAGTTGTAATGCGTATTACAGACGTCAGTGATAATCAAAGTCAGAAAAATGTGAAAAACGCGGAAATTAAATATTTTCATGTGATTTGAGAAATAGAGTTAAAAAATAATAATAAATAAAATAGTTCCAGTAATACTATCCAGATGAAAAAATAGCGGAGAGATTATTTACTTAAATCAAATTGATAAAAAGCTCACTCGATAACAAACACTTTCTGGAATTTAAACTTTCCCACTTTATAAAACTACGTCCATTAATTTTTTTAGACTGTTTTAATTTTGTACACTTACTGTTGGTGGTAACTATTAATCAGAATTTGGAAAGATTTTATTCCGCCGATTTTTATAAAAGGCTAGATAGTTTTCGAAAGTAGTCACTTTAACACTTCTCTCTCACCTCTGACCTCATGGGTGTTCCCGCTGACGTGAAAAAAGCCGTACATATACCTAGAGTGGTAAATACAAAGGATAGAAGTAGAGTGGGAAATCGCCCGCCGGCCTTCCAAACAAAATTTTTAACACTTGAAACAGTAATAACTTGTATAAAAGTTCTATATATATGGAGAATTATTAATAATCCCTCCCCCATCCCTCCACTACCCCCCATTTCCCCAAAAATGCTTTCTTCATTATATTAAAAGATTTTCTCAAATGCCAAACAAATAACGAATTTCAATGAACTACCCGCTCAGTAAAATGCAGTAATGACACATACTCTTCTCAGGAGAAGTGTTCATGAAATACTGTAATGATTTCTTTACTCAAAATTTTACATCTTTTGTTTGTTGAGAAAATCACATTTAAAATTTTTAATGAACTACCACTCCGTACAACGTGATAACGACACATAATCGTGAGAATAAGGAGATTTAAAAAAATATTATAAATAATTAAATAACGGTTGTTTTTGTACATATTTTTTTTTCTGAGTAAGTATAATACTTTTCGGTTTAGTTCATGTCAAGACTCTCGACTAATGACGACAATTTAGAGCGATCACGTTTAGTATTGTAGGTTGTGTTGTTCGTAGGTATAAAAATTACACAGTGCGCATGCCCTTTTTTCCGCTCTCGCCAAATTTTATATCAGAGCAGATTAAAAAATTAATTATTTAATGATTATGTAATGGCTAAATAGATGCACACTATATCATTTTTTCAGAATTTAATTGTTAGTAAAGTTTTAATATCCTTTATTATTTATATAGACCAATCAGCATCAGAAGCTCATTGCAAAAAAAGACATCAAAGACACAAACCCTATACCAAATAATCTATGGCACTAACAAATTCCAAATACTAGTAAGTAAGGGAGGAATCGAGTGAACATGCACAATTTTATCTCTTTTCTTTTCTTCTTTCGTATACACGCACCGCGCATATTCTCATTTTGTCTTTCTCTCTCTCTCTCTCCCTTTCTTTTGTCTTTTTTTCTTTTTTGTTTCGTCATTCCACTCGATTCTCATTTCATTCCTTGCACATTTACAAATTTTTATAAGATTTATAATTTAGAAATAATTTACGTTTTCACTTACCATTTCTTCATCCATTACAGAAGTAAATGCAATCAATTTAAATGCTTGTGGAATTTACTTTAAATTTATTGTTGTTATTGTAAAACAAATTTAATTTTTCCTTTAGCTTTTAGTATAAAAACTACACATCAGAATACACGAACGACAACTAAAACGAGACGACGAAAGTATGACAATAAAACACATAAGCAAATAGAAACAGAAGTTCATGAGCGTAAACGAAAATTGGCGTGTTGCTCTTTTTCAACGAACAACAACAAAATACATATACATTAAGCAACAAACACGAATGCTATGCTCTCACTGTGAATATGCATATCTATATGGAAAGTTGAACATGTTAAGTTATTAAATCAATGTTGCCAGTCTTAAGAATTCCATTCACATTGCTAGTGTTTTAAAATTGAGTAAAATCAAAAGAAAAAAGAAGAAAGAGGGCAGATGGGAAGATTTTTTACTGAGAGAATTATATTCAACAAAATCCAAATTCATAACACCGGTACCACATTTTTCAGAGATAACAGAGAATAACACTGTAAAGTTACTGCTAAATTTCTTTTAAATATTAACATGTATAAGTTAACTTATTGGTATTCTCGCTATGGAATATATTGACACTATTGCCAATTAAGTAATTTACCCGCTAGATCAGACGTTTTTTATTTTATATAGCAGAAAATTACAACAAAAAAACCGTTGAAAACTGGTTTTTGACTTTTACCAGCGAATTCGGTTTTTTTTTTTGCAATTGACAATAAGTGATATCTTTGCTCAAAAAAATTTGTTTGCCAAACACAAAGTTGGCAACACTACGCAGTGTTGGAAAGTCTACTTTTGCACACATCGATTTTTGGCCGATTTTTTCATATTCTACTACTTTTTGTTCCATCGTCGGCAACTTTTAAACACAACGATTTCGACCAACCGATTTTGTATTTCTATTACTTCTTTATTATTCGTTTTACTTGAGTGGAACAGAGATGCCAAACTTGTAAAAGGCAAACGTCAAAAATCGTTAGTACAGCCAATTTTAACTCGCTCAGTTTCGTCTCCCCTCCCTCACCAACAAACAGAAAATTGGTGAAAAAAATCGGTGTGTGTAAAAGCAGACTAAGATATTATTAGACAGAAATATTTATGCGGATGAAATATAATTTTTTGTTAATGTTATCTCTAAAAAATACAGGGGATTTCTGCAAACGCGTAACTCGCAAATTGCGCAAGTGTGCAAGTTTACTTACTAGTTTACGTTTTAGCTCTATCAGCAGTGGCTACCCAACCTACCAAGAAACGGTTGTTACTGCTAAAACGTACATAAAAACGGAAACATTCGCTTTGCTAGTATAAAAACAGCATTTTTCTATGTCTTCAAAACTATTAACAACATAGTGGCAATAATTACTTATCATTATCTGGCTGGTAGACATGCAGGAGCTACCTTGATGAGGATAAAACGACTTTCCATCTCTTCTATAAACGAAGACTGGTATTTTTAGGCCAACTCTTCTTCAGCAACCCAGCTTACTTCAAATCTGCTGAAGTCAGCGTTTCAAAGAAATTCGTTAAATCACATAAGGTTCAATAAAAATTAGGGTAACTGTGAAAAAAGTGCATGTGGTATTACAAAGGGCCATATTGACCTAAGTACATCCTATCAAAATAACGAATGCAACTGCAAACGTCTTTTACATCTCTATTGTGTATACATCTTTGTTTGGTACTAAAATGTGCCGTTTTGGGCCCGAATGGTTTGTTGGGTAGGGACACGGTATTGATTGGAAAGTGTCGATACGATGTATTTATTAAGTATTGGATGAAGTGTATCAAGTACTCGTAACATTGAAATTAAAAAATCGATTCAAAAAGTATTAGCATTGAATCAGAATATTTGAAAATCTCTCAATTTCAGAAAACTAAATCAAAAATTAAAAAATTTTGCAATTCGCTTTTTAAACTAACATTTTGATAGCATTTTCAACAGTTATAAAATATGGTTTTGGTATATAAAAAATAAAAATAATTTATAAAATGACTCTGTGAAAAGAGCACAGGTTTCAATACTTCGGAAAGGGATTTTTCGATGAAAACAACATCCTTAAAATACTTAACGATGTGAATAACAACAAATGGGAAAATCTACTAAACTACTAAGAATTTAATTAAATTTATTTAACCAAAACTCCGACAGACGATCAAAATGATAGTATTAGTAGCTTATATAGGATATTGAAAGATTAAGAACTATCACTAAGATCACTGATGAGGAATTGTGGCGGATTCCGAAACGGCCGTCTGATTTGCCCGTCTCTATATACATTGTTGTTGTGATGACTACATTTGTTCATTAAGCCTGTTTATATATAACTTCAAATAACGAAATTGACATGAACTTAAGTCATGACTTTGAAAATTAACCTCTAGATTTAATTTTCATAGTCTCCTAAAAAACAAAATGATAGTAGTCGTACATCTTTTTTCAAAATAAATAATATATTAATTTATCTTTTTGAATTAATTGTATATCCAAAGTTTTGAATAAAGAATTATTATTATTATTATCTAGTATCGAAGCCAAACAAGAAAAGTATCGATAAAATAAAATGACATTTTCGCATTCGTTGATTGATTAGACCTTTTCGTTTTAAGTATACAGTGGTCGGGTTTGAATGTAAAAAATTTTAAGACGTAACTCTCTGGTTAGTTCTAAAAAGTTTTTCTGGACATAGGGTGTATTTTCAACTTCCACATATAGGGTGTTTAAGAAAATATCTTAGGAAAAATACTTGTCACCAAATATTGTATCATTACTTTAATAATACTAAGCGCAGAGCAATGAAATTTGGTTTGTTACATAGAAAACTAGTTTACGTTTATTTTGATGTTACATTTATAATTAATAAATTTTTTGTGTTGGAAGCAATTGCAACTCAAATTCCAAAAATACGTTTTTCCATTGATTTTTTTTTCAAGAAATTGAAGTTTTTGCCAACACTTTCGTAATAATGTGCATTATTTTTACGCTCTGTAGTTGTACTGTTACAAATAAAGAGTACTTAATGTAGTACTCCTCCACCACATTTTCTTGTACTTTCGTACTAAAACCATAATTTTGACCTTTTTGGACCAAGCCAATCGCGAGAACAGTCGATTGAACGTTTAGCTTTGTATGGCCTCAAACTAGGGGAAATGTATTTTCAACCCAGAGATCCGTAAATCATTCCCGGATCCCGGAGCCACCAAGTGAAACTCGGGTTGCTGGTAACCCTAGCTCCTTATGACTTGAATAGTTGTGTCGTTCTGTCTACTAATGCCGAAGAAAATTTATTTTTTTACATGTTTTGTTCGAAATACAGAAAATGGCTGTACGACCAGTGTTGGTTAGTGATACTTTATATACAACCCTAATTCGAGACAACAACCAGGAAAAATGATCAAGAAGTGACGCATGTCTATATTTGTATATCGCATAGTGAACTCATGTAAATGCATTTATCTCTTTCTAACACAGGGAGAATACGCGCCTCGGAAATGAGGGTGAAATAAGTAAACGCTCTCTGGTAAATGCTTGTGTTTCACTTCACTTATAAAATTCGTTTCTATTTCATGTCGTTTCTACATACAACTGCAGACATGTCCCAGAACTTTTAATATTAAAGTTTTATTTTGTTTATTAACATATACTTACTGGTTCTATATCCATTATAAAATGGGTTTTTTAAAATATTTTTTTTTAATTGTTTTGTTTTATATTTATACACTTAACACAAGTAATTTTTGATTTCTATTTGCACACTTTTATTCTAGACTGACTCGTCCAAACAACGAAGCAACTTTAAAATACAAATTGAGAAACGATAACATACGAGTGTGCTCTTTGAAAGATGAAAGCAAAACAGAAAGAAAATGTTATTTAATAAAATATCAACTACTGTAATTTAACAGAGTAATGAATCAATCGTTCAACATGTTAAAATATCGAGGTGATGGTAACAATCCCACTTCTCGTGAAAACAACTTTTTTAATTAATTTATTGGTTAAATTAATTTATGTTTTAAAAATTATGTTAAAGTTTCTAATTTTATAATTATGGTAGAAAACAACATCACAGTATAATTTAACATTCAATTGCTCTCTCTCTCTCTCCAGATAGAGTATATTTTTCGTAGTTTTGTTTGTTCTCCCAGTTTAACATTTTAACCAACAGCTGTTTTTGACAATTTAGGTTGTTTATTTGTTTAGAAAAACTAATGCGGTTTTCATAAGTTATTAATTAAATTACAATGCTGAATTAAAAAGTTTGCGATGTGGTGTGGAAAAATTGTCAGTAGCATTTTCCGCAGTTCGCGTAAAATATTACAAACCTCAATTGAATTGCATCGATTGCCAAAGGTAACTACAATTGTCGGTTTGCACACAAATCATCAGTTAGCAGCCAAGTTGTTTGTGGACAAGGAAAACAAGTTTGCTCATGACGTTTTGGAGCAATCTCTTAAATCTTATCAAATCTTCCGTTTAGAGTCAGAAATATCATCAGATACTGTTGCAGCACAGCCGAGTGGTAATGCTGACGATGCGGCACCGCAGCTACCAGCGGCGGTCTTCAATGAACAATTGATATCCTCAAATATGACAGCAGATGAAGTGTTTCAAAACTTTTGTGCACTTACACGTTACTGCGCTCATACGGGCACTCTCATCTCTGACGAGCGTTTCCGTCATTTTATTACTCAAGTTTTTTGTGACGCGTTTCACAAGTTAAGCGATGAGCAAGTGATTGAAACACTGCGGCAGATTGCTCATCTTCCCACGGAACCATCGGTAAAGTCACCAAACTTTGTGGAACTCTGGAATTGCATAGATATAGAGTGTTGTCGCCGCCTGGACACGTGGAACACAGATCAATTACTGCTCATATGCGATGCCTGGTATTCACTGCGATTGGCTCGCATTGGTGAATTCGTTTGGGAAGCACTAAGGAAGTTAGGCAGAAAGGTAAAACGTATGCGACCGGAGCAGCTAGTGCAAGCGATGTTTCTCTGCAATATAGTGCGGCGACCTATATTTGAAATGTTTGAATTTGAAGTGAACTTGGCGCGTTGCATTGACGATATAACGCTGCTAGAGTTGGGCGTTATGTCAATGGGTTTCTTCAAAACCCAAACGCCCATACGCAATCCAGAGCTGTTAGAAAATGTGTATAAGCGTCTGCAGCGCGAATTAGACACAGTAGAAGATATCACGCTAGTATCGATCTTAAAGGTTTTACGTTACAGCAGCAAATTGCCGCAGGCTTCATTAATGATGGAATTGCTTGACGCTTTATGCGCTCAAGTTGAACGCATATCGTTGCTCAGTTGTCTGCATGTAGCGCTGCTAGGTAGCGACTTGCAGTGTTGTCATGATAAGATACTAGAGCTGCTGTTACATCGTTTCAATCGTGATCTAGAGCAGGCACGGCTCAAGGACCTCGAGCGTATATGCCTCGCTATCGGTGTATTCAACTATCGCAGCTCTACCGGTGTGGAAGAAACACTTTGCTTAAAGATACTTCCGTTGCTACGTACAAAAATCGATGAGATTATGAAGCATCCGCGTTGTTTCCCCAATTGTTTGCATTATCTTACAGTTAAAAACCATTATGATCCAGAGATGATAACTTCTGTGCTAGACATGCAATTCATACGCCATGCCTATGGCAAAAATATGGCACTGGGGCGTGAAATCTTCCATCTCGACTCGTTTGTGAAAATCAATTTGAAGGATGAAAACTATCAAGGCAATCAGATCGCGGAGAAATATCGTCGCACTATGGGTAAATTGCTCACCAATTATATACCAGAGCGGAATCCAAAATATAAACTAAACGCCACCGATCGTGTCCTCATAGAAATTAAAGAGAGTACGAATCGCATTTTACGCGTAAACACCTTCAAACATATACTCCCACACTTTGAGCGTCCTGATATTGTCGTCTGTTATGATAATCAACAGCGCAAGCCTATACCGCTCTCAGCGGAATGCCCAGAAGATTACACAGGTAAGTTCGGTTGAATTGAAATTATAAATTTTATTTTATAATATTTTTTTTTCAATTTAGGTTTTATTTTAACTCGCAAAGAACTTTTAGGTGATCTGGATTTGCCACACATAGACACAATCGCAATTGTTGTGGCTGGTTGGAATAATGTGGTCAGAGAAAAACAAAGGCATACCGGATTATTTGACATGAAATTGAAGCAATTGCAACTACTGGGACATAAATATGTTGTGGTAATTATATTACGTCTTTTTTGGTGTATTTCCTAAAAATTTCCAGACAGAAGACGTAAAAATGAACGAAAATACTAATTGTGGGAATTTATGAGGTCCCTGAGGCAACATCCAATGTTCGTTTGACAGGAACTAATTGTTCTATGTGGAATAAACCTAGCCAAGGGACCGGTCCTCCAAATTTACAATATTTCAGTTAAGCTAACATTAGAATCTATCAATCGATAGATACACAGTCTATCAAAATTGACAAAACCCCATCTCTGGGTTAATTTTATTATAAAACTTAGCTGCAAATAGTAAAGCTTATAAACGCTAAAGATTTTTTTGAAATAGCTTTTCTTAGCTTTTATGAATAAATATAATTACAGAATCACATTTTAGGGGTATCTTCTTTAAAGAGTTTGAGGTATGTATATACCAATTTTTGACATGATAATTTCTACAAAAACTTAGGTCTCATGAAGTAGAAGAAAAGGCATTAGGAAAAAAAAGCAGCAATTTGTAGAAGTTAAAGCATTGAAATACGTATATATACACGATATATCTATGTACGATCCGGATTTTTATTTATGTAGAATAAATTTTAGTGTCCTAAGCTGTGAAGGCAATATTCAGCCATCAGTGGTGCTCCTCATTCTCATTAAAAATTTATGTGAATTTGTTTCAAAATCATTTTTTTATATTTTATTTAATTTTTAAAGTTTTTGAAGGTATCTTTCTTTTTCATATATTTTCAGATTTATTGGCATGAGTGGCGTGAACTGGAAACACCAACAGATAGTCAAAACTTTTTAAAGCGCAAATTAGCAAAAGTTATTAGTTTATAGCATTAAATGCAAAAATTCATACATACTACATATACTTAGATTATAGGAAACAAAGCGTTAACTAAATACAAAAATTGAAAAATAGAAGAAAATACACTCTCCTTTAAGTGTACAATATGTAAAATATGTAAATGAATGTTTAAATTCTTGTCAAAGTTCATTGTTGAAAGCTTTCTTTGTGTATTCATAAACGAGGAATAATGTGGCAGTAGCTGGAATGGTTCGCAAAACTGATGGCAGTAGGCCATTGTATAATGCAATAAAGCCTTCCTTTTGTATAATTTCTAAGCCCACCGATGTCATGCTGCGTGTCATGCTATTCACTTGTATGCGACTCTTAATCACATCAGCCGGGAAGATCATAGTCCAGAGTGTTACACCACCAACAGCGCCTGCAGCCATTGTTTTCCATGGGCCGATATCGTCTTTGGATTGTCCAGGTCTGCGAATTTGTGAAACCAAACAGTCATAATTATTATAAAAATATTATAATTCAAATAAATTACTTTGTGAAATATTCTCTGGTGCCTTCATAGCCACCAAAGAAGAAGAAATAGCCCGGCATTTCACGCATAAATGTTGATGTCAAACCACGAAAGAATCCTGGAACGCCTGTTGTAGTACATGCAAAGAAAATAAGAAATTAAATTAGCGGTAAGCGAGAAAATATAAATACAATAAAGAAAAACTTAGAATTATTCGTAAATTATTTAATTGCAATATTTTTACATGTGAAAAATTATAAACCATAGGGGGGAAACGTTCTTACCATCCGTTCGATATATTTGTCTAGTTAACTTCCATGGTGTAATGTGTTCAGCCTTTGCATTATGCCCCGACTGAAATTAATTACAATTAACTTAAATGTGTTCATTATGAAATTTTTCTGTAGTTGTTGTATTCTGTACTAACTTCACGCAATGCTTGAAGTTTACATTTCACCAATTCCGTTGGGCATAGAGTAAATGTTGAAAAAAATGCTGCTAAAAATCCCGCAAATGCATTGCCCAGCACTGAAAGGTCTTTAACATTATCCACGTTCATTGTATGAGCTACAAATTTTTGACATCCACCGTACGCGGCAAACAGCACTGAGTTTTCAGCAACATTTGCCACAACTGCTGGTATTGAACCTGCATATAATCCACGCGCAAATCCATCTTTTCGAAATGTTTGCACAAAACAATCGAACATATTCTTGTAGAGGGAGGGAAATGCTTGCTGCTTGACTTTAACTGTGTCCAATGGTTGAGAGACATATACTTGTGCCATGCCACCTGGAAAGAAAGTAATTTATTTAAGTGAAATCATTAACCCTCTAAAAAGCTATTGAATCATGAGATAATTGGATTATAGTGTTGCTAGATACTTAAACAATGAAATCAGTAAGCCAAGGTTAATTTATGTTGAAAATGATAGCAGCAGCACAACAAATTTAACAAAGCCTTGTTGTTGTTGTTGCGTCGCCGAGAAAGTAATCGCAGAACTCAGATGATAAAGAGCTCAACTGAAACCGTCGTTTCGGATAACTCAAAACTGAAATCGCCGTCTCAAAAAGCAATACGAGCGACAACTTAAGTTACTCCATAGTGGGCGTACGCGACTCTCTGCCTTTGCTAGAAACCCTGAACGGCCAAGATATTAAGAAAAGACATCATGACGCCTTATACACATAGCTAACATATCAGAATGAAACTCCAGTTTAATATCACTGGGTCAGACTAATCTGGGCAAGATCCCTCTAGCATCAGAGATCGTCGCTTGTAAAGAAACTAACAACGATGAGCTTTTATTTTTTTAGATAGATACCAGAACCTAGGGGATGCCCCTATTATTGCCAAACATTGTGTTGATTAAAAAATATAAGTTATATGAATTGGGAAAGATATTCGAAGAAAGATTATTCCACAAACGAATCGTGCTAATGGAAAATTAATTATCTCTGTAGTGTGTTGTGATTAGTGGCACATGCCTCTAGTGGGCCGTAAGAAGGTTTGAAGCGTTGGTGAACGTGATACCTCAACATTGCCAATTAGCTTGGCAACGCGTTTTTACAAACACATGTGAATTATTCTCTGGGTGAATGAAGGTTATGTAGACTATGATGGATAACTAAGTTAAGTTTGCATTTGCATTGCAGGAGATTGTGTACAGAGTTTTTTTTTTTAAATTTGATTTCTTATGTTGTTTATTATTTTATGCTAATGACTTAATGGATTCTGCCGAAACGCCGACAGTATGTTGAGTACACATCAGGCGACAGTCTATATGCTCAGTGTCACACTCATAATCGGAAGACGCTCAGTGCGAAACATAAATTGCCTTAGGTACAGACAAGTAATTACATAGTTATTATAACATCATATACATACTTACCCAATGATCCAGCGGTGAAATCAATCAGACTTCGTCGCAAATGATTGGCATCATTAGGACTAATATCACTTTCGCCATGCATTTTTACACACTGTCTTTTATTATCGCAAATCGAAATAAGTTCTTATTTTTTATTATATAATTACTATTAATTATTACGATTATTTTGTACTAAGATTAAGAATTGATTTAGTTTGATTTTGTATACTAAAACGTCAGCTACTCAGCAGCATGAAATTAAACACCCCAAAGCTTTCTGTCTTCATCAACAACACATTCTGACTAGATTCGCATACTGAGCGGACTTTTAGTTTTTAATTACTTATATTTTTTTTTAACTAAAATTCATTTTTCTCTATTACGTTCGCTCCAGTGTCATTCTCATTTTATTCTCTCACTTCTTATCAGCAATACAGTGTGAGCACAACAATTGACCAACCCATTCGTTCGTTCGCTAAATATTTGTGGTAGTCCATGAATGAATGCTTTTCCCTCATTCCAAAACATATGGTTGCTGTCGATTGCTGGCATCCACAAGCAACAGACACGATATCGTCTGAATGTTAAATTGCGCCAAATATTAAATAGTTTACGCTCTCTGCTTATCGTGCGCTCTCTTTTTTGTTGTCTGGTTTGTTTTCACTTTTGTTGATTAGATTTAATAGTAACAGATTTTAGAACTCGTTCATTTTTACAAAACATTAATCTTACACTCATAAAAAATGATATGGCTGTGATAAGAAATAATGAATTAATAAGCTTCTAAAATTTGTTTCCAATCAATTTTTATTATTTAAATTTTTGTTTTCGTTTTTTTTATTTGCTTGACAGATAAACGCGTATTTCTCGAAAATAAAATTTATTTAAGTACCTGCTAAACTTTTATACTTATCTACGAGCATGGGAATTTGGCCAAAAATAAAAGATATGAAATTAGGGTTGTTGAAAAAAGGCAAACATTTTTGTACTTCAAAATCCGATATTTAATCACTATTTATTCACTATGGTGCATAACTATAGCCGCACCTTTATTCCAACACATTCATTTATACTAAGGCTGTGGTTAAGTTCAGATTTAGCTCAGCGAACTGAACACAATGAAATTGTTGCACCAAACACAAAGTGAGAATCTTTATTCTCTCAACGAACATGATATGCTGGGTGAAATGATCACCGAAGACGCTGAGCATTCGTTGGCAATGAGTTAGGTATTTTACAAAACAGTATCATTACATACAAAATAGTATTACACAAAGGAGAACATTGCGACCAAAAGCAGCTGTGCAATGAACTCAATAGGCGTTTTTCTTTTTTAACTCAGAGCACAAGCACACCGAGCACGCTCTGACAACTCTGATTTAATGATAGTTTTTTAGTAGACTATGAAAATTAAATCTAGAGGTTAATTTTCAAAGCCATGACTTAAGTTCATGTCAATTTCGTTATTTGAAGTTATATATAAACAGGTTAATGAACAAATGTAGTCATCACAACAACAATGTATATAGAGTCGGACAAATCAGACGGCCGTTTGATTTAATTTTGAAACGCATTGAGCACGAACTGTCAGATAACGATTATTTATAACTAAGTTTATTTTCAACAAAGTTTTTTTCAATCGTTTTGATTTCTTTTGTACAAAATTAATAAATTAATTATTCTGAGCCCTTGTTCGCCATTTAAAATTTTTGTATATTCTGTCAAAATATTTTTTTTAATCGTGCTCTGTCTGCTCAGTCAATTTCTTCTGATCACGTTGAGCACGCTCTGAAAGCGCTCTGATCACAAAAAGAAACACAATTAAGTTTGCTCTGAGAAAAGAAACACGATTACGTTTTTGACAACTCATGCGCTGCTCAGAGCTAATAAAGAAAAACATCTACACCGAGCACGAGAGTAAAATGTGATGTGTTTGCCGAACAGCCAGCACCAACATAACCACAGCCTAAGTGATCGCAGAATAAATCCAAAAATTTTGATGAAAGAGAACTAAAAATAAAATAATTTAAGATAAAAATTATTTTAGAAATATTTGCTCATGTAAAACTAAAATTCAGTCTTTGTTTTATTATTGGTGCATAACTATAGCCTCGCATAAAGAATAAACTTAAAATAATTATAAAAATTACATTAAATACAAAAAAAAAAAAGAAAATGGTTAACTCAATAATGTGTTGAGCCTGAGTAATGGATTCAGCAATGACAACGTTTTTCAACTCAGAATCATTTCGTATTGCTTGTTTTCATCGTATATTCGTTGAACAAGAATGCCCCCAATAGTTTTATGTTTGGTTATGATCCGGTTTTGAGCCATTTTTTCACTTTAATGTTGTGTGACTGCTATGATCATGCCAGAAAATCCATTCGTGGTCCCTGCATTTTTGCAGAAATGGAAGCAGAGTCGTCCTCAACATTGTTATGTCTTCTGCATGATTGATTTGACTACTTGGAAAAGCTATTTTCACCATTCCATTTCAATAAAAAGCGCCCTAAATCATTTAGAAACTTCCACCAAAATTCCTTTTGGTAGAATATCGAGTTTCTTTTTCTGTGTGTAACTCCAATATGGTTTAAACTCCGACGGCGCCGACATTGACCCCTGGAGCAATGCGTACAGAGTGGTTATGTCCCTGTTATGTTAGGTCCTTAGAGGACCACAACCCTCGGATCCTGTGCTGATGCACAACGTTGTATCTGCGCTCTTCTCTCAACAGGCAGAACTGTTGAACTGACACTGAAGAAACTGGTTGACAACAAAGCACCTGGGCTGGACGGCATTCCCAATGTGGCGTTGAAGACTGTCATCCGTGCAGATCCGGTGACCTTTGCTAAAATGTACACAGCGTGTCTAAATGAAGGAGTGTTCCCTAATTTCTGGAAGTGGTTGTTGCTATTACTGAAGCCGGGAAAAAAACCTGATCATCTATCCGCGTAAAATAGAAGACGCTCGAGAGGGCTGGTGGTCTATCCACACAGCAATTTGGATTCCGTCCATGGATCCACCGATCTATCCCAGATATTGGGAGCTGGATAACGCGCCAGCATGAAGAAATTGATTTTCGCATGACGCAGCTACTCAGCGGACATAGGTGCTTCAAACAGTATCTTCACCGCTTTAAGAATGAGGAAGAACCGTTTTGCCCCAACTGTTTGACAGATACGGAGGATGCGCGGCATATCCTATTATATTGCCCAAGTTTCAACGTTGTACGTGCCGAGATAACGGAACCTTTTGGGGAAGCTCCCACATTGGCAAATATTACCACACACACACATATGCTACACTCTCCATAAGTGTCAGGCATTATGTCTACACTTCGCCGCACTGAACGTGTTCGTAATATGGAACGATTCGATACATGTATTTACAAATACACAACTAAACACACATGTATACATACATATATAGAAATCTATTACTTATATTGTAAAAATCTTATAAACAAATTAATTAAGATATTTTATATACGAAAAGTTTCAATTAGAAAATGTTTCGAAATTAACACAAGTCTGAACAACAGCAATGCAGACAGCCTCCAAGACGGAAACTTTAATTATTATGCCCTGCAGGAAGAGGGCTAGAATATTCCCTCGGGAAAAGTATACCTGTCGTTCTGGATGTGTATAAACTTAACTATGCCGTTGCTTTTTAATTTGATGTCATTTTTTGGTTATTTTTCATGCCCCAAAAAAAAAAAAAAATTCCACACAGTCGTTCGGAATCGGCGTTAAACTGTAGATCCTACCATTTCCACTGTGTTCTAGTGGCAGAGTGCCAGATTCTTGTTTCGGGAGACCCGAGTTCGATTCTCGGCTTGGGTATGTTTCTTATCTATCTTTCTTTCTCTCTTCCTTTCTTTCTTGGGGCTTTGGTACAATAGATTTTATAGGTCGCAGTGCCTGACTTTCGAATCGTCCTTCCTTCAAATAATAAATGTCCCAAAAATTTCCCTTCATTTGCTCAATTTGGTTACATACTATTTGTTGAAAATTCTAACTGCTTATAACACCTTAATAAGTCAATAAAAAACCCCTTAATATACATACAGAAGCAAGGCAAACTTTTCAAAGAAGACTTGAAGCGCTTTGGAAAGAAGAGTGAATTGTTAGAGAAAACTTTTTTTTTGATAAAATTACTCTGGAATATGTGTGTGAATAGATGCTTTGAAATTTTTCGGTCGATTGAAAGTTACAGGTGTAGAACTTGGCAGGTCCTGGTACAGCAGTCATGCATATTTGAACTTTGAAACTAGTTTTACTCAAAACATTTTTCGAAATGGTTGCCACGATATCTCCAAAACTAATGAACCGATTGGTCTTAAATTTTTATAATATCTTCAATACATATATAGTTCTACTTCGTCCAAACCAGGATCATTGCGATCAAGGCCGTAGCCAGAAATTTTTTTCGGGGGGGTTTTCATTCGAAGAAAATATTCATAAATAATTTTTATCAAACTGATTTTTAAATACAATAAATTAAATCGATGATACATTTGATGGACCCTATAAAATTAAAATTTTAGAAAAAAATTTTCCGATTTTTTTTTAATCTTAACCTCAAAAAAATGGCTAAAAGTGACAAAAAATTCACAAATCAAATTAAATTTTTTCAAATAAATAATAATCAATGTGCATTCTAATGCATTTTTTTATCGTGAGGGACATAATTTCATTAACTCATTGACTTCCCACTACTGATGATGTACCCAACCTCAAAAAAATTACCAAAAATAGTAGAGGCTCATTTTTTTCAAATAATCATTATTGGGAATTTGAGCCATTATCAATGATAAGAAACCCGGATGAGGTTGGCTTATATTCCCTAAATTTGTGAAGTCACAGCATTGAAAGAGATCTTTCTAGTCATGGTGCTCTGAGAAATAATGCGCTAAAAAAATTATTATATTTTAAGATTGCCTCCTAAAAATGCATGGGTTTTGCTAATAAGATGGAGTTTTTGCGAAAGAATTTTTCACGTTGAACACGAATCTGAGGTCAAAAAATTCCCATCACGTCACGTTTTAGAATAAAATGGGGTTCAAGCAAGTCCAATTTTACAAGGATCCGATAATTTTTTCTATTTTTATTAATTTTTAAACTTTTCAAACTGATTCAGGACGAAACCTTAATTCAAAAACAGTTACTGACCTAGAAAAACTATGAATGCAGGAGTGCTCAGTATCACATTTCCTTTTTGAATCCGTAGTCAAACCTCATGTCGAAGAAAACAAATCGGATTTGATCGCATATTGTAACTAAGATTTCAAATTAATTTTTTATATTTGACTTTTTAGAAAAAAAAACCGATGGAAGTAAAAAATATCGCTAAATAGATTTTATTTTGACTTTTTTTCCATTCATTGGCAATTAATTTCAAAAATTAGAATAAAGTTTCCGCATTTCGGGGGGGCGGGGGGAGAGGTCAGAACCCCCAAAACCCCCCCCCCCCCCCCTAAATACGGCCTTGATTGCGATATCTCTCATTGTTTTTTATTTAAATTGAAATGGTTAAAAAAAATTACAAAAATCAAATATTTATTTTCAAAACTAGATAGATAAAAATACAAACTTTTAATGACTTAACTGAAAGAAAATACGATAAAACTATTTCAAAAATTTAATTTTCAATATTTTAATTTAATTCTGGTTCCGACTATAGGCACAGGTCTATCGATTAATACGTTGATTCAGTGTTTGATTTTAGGATTTTTGTGACACAGGTGTAGTTGAACGACAGTCGTTCTACAGATATATAGTCGATGCAACAGTATATTTTGACTTGAACAAATTTTTAAATGATTCTTGAAATAAATAATATTTGTCAGCTCCTCCGACAGTGAACAGTTTAGTGATACTGGTCAGATTTTTATTTGGAGAATCTATTATTTATATTTTCACTTCACTTTTCCCTTGGGTTGTATACTTCTGTTTTTCAAGCAGAAATGTTTGCAATCATCAAGGCAATGGACCATGTTATTGATAATGGTTGGAGAGAAAGGAGTATCTGTGTATTTAGTGACAGTCAGGGTGCGCTTAAATCCTTGCCTAATCCTCTAACCACGTCTAAACTGGTTATGCATTGCAAATCCAGGCTTGATTGTGTTGGAAAACACAATAGCCTGCTGTTGATATGGGTTCCTGGACACTCAGAAATTTCAGGAAATGAATCGGCTGACCTTCTGGCCAGAAAGGGTTCGGAAACTGGTTTCCTGGGCCCAGAACCTGTACTCTCTTTGTCGTCTACAGCCATCAAGACCACCATTAATGAGTGGGTCGACCTGACCCACAATCGTAAATGGGAGGACCTGAGGGGCTTTAGACAGACAAAGACCCTGTTACCTGTTATCTCGAAGCGTCATACGGACTTTCTGTTATCACTTAACAGAAAGAGCTGTAGGCAGCTGGTGGGATTAAATACAGGTCATTTCTCTTGGGCCAAACATTTGCATATGATTGGCCTGGGAGCTAGTGCCTTCTGTGCTTCCTGTGGTTTGGAGGAAGAATGTGAAGAGACGACGAACTACTTTCTTAGTGTCTGCCCCGCTTTCTGCCAGATCCGAGTAAGCATATTTGGTACTGGAATGTTGGGAGACGAACACCTGAGCTCTCTAACATCGCAGGATCTGCTAAGATTTATTAATAAATCTGGTAGATTTAAAAAATAGCAAAAGGGAACACAGGATATAGTACAATGGACGTAAAACTTGTCTGAGTGCTGTATTCTTAAATACTTCTTTTGTCTGTTCCAACAAAAAAAAAAAAAAAAAATTTATATTTTTCTGTATATGTTTGCAAATACATAGGCAGAAAAAATTTACTTTCAGATTTTTATTTTTTGATTTATTAAAAATCCTTCGGCCGAAGATTAGATGAATAGCCGAAGTTCGGCTTCGGCTACGGCCAAAAAATCACCTTCGGTCGGACACTAATGTGCATACTGTAGCTTTTTACACATAATATAAAAGGAGAAATTATTTGATTAAATACTATAGCATTACAGAGTACGCAAATATTTGTTTATTGAAATGCGTTCGCGCTTACCTTCAAATCTGTCTACGCCCTCCCAGGAGGGCGCGCCCCACCACTTGAGCACCTCTTCACTGAAGGATAAAAAATAATTGCATTTTTTTTTCTTTTACTGATAATTTTATTTTGCCATATGTATGTATATATTATTGTTTGTATATAATGTATTAAATATAATAATTATATTAAGTAATTTACACGAAATGCTATCCATAAGATGTATGTCTTTTTAATTTTTTTGTTTTGTATTTTTATGCATTTTATATATATTTATGTATATGTATGTGTGTTTTTGCCAAATGATTTTTTAATACAAAATTATCGATTATTTTTTTTTTTTTATTCTTTCATCATTTCAACTACATTTATACGTACAATTTTTCCTTTTATTTATTTTTTTTTTGTTTTTAGCAATTTACGAATACCTTGAATTACATACATATATTTTTGTATGCGTGTAGATAATAAATCTTTATTCGTTTTTTTTAGTTAAACCAAACAATTCATTTATTATTTATGCTGTTACTTTTTTGTTTAAGTAGCTTGAGCTAGCAACTTCCTGATGTATTTTTGCAATTTTTACCATTTAGTTTTCTTCGAGATTGCACAACTACACTATGTGATTTTTTGTTGTTGTCCTTTGGTTTTTATTTTATTTTTATTTTTTTGGTGAATTTGTGTGTACATATACTAATGATAAAGTAATTTACAATAATACATAAGTAATGAATGAGATTTTTTTTGGAATTTATATTTTTGGATTTTTTATTTTTGCATTTATTTTTTTTTTCTTTTTTACTTTAATATTTAAACAATAGAAGTTAAGGTTTTTATTTTTCGTTTGAAATTGAAGTACATAATTTATAATTTATTAATACAAATACAACACTGAATTTAGTAATAGTTCAATAGTATGTAGTAGTAAACGTAAATTGTATGTATGTATATATTTTTGGGTTTTTTTTTTTTTTTGTTTTGTTAATTATGTAGTAAAGTGTACTTTGTATATGTAAGTATGTATATTGTTTTACTAAATGGAGTCTGTTTCCGGTTTCTGCTTGTATACAACTGTTTTGTTTTTGGTTTTGTTTTCTTCGTTTGATAATTTTAAGATTTTTTGTACTTGTATTCTTTTATATTTATTATTTTTTTATGCTTATACAGGGTGTAAAAATAGCGATTAATTTGTGAGTGAAATATTTTTTTAGCTCATTCACTGCCAATTTTTTATTTGTTTCTCTAATATTTTTTGTTTGTTTGTTGTTGTTTTATTTTTTGAATATGTATAGTAGATTTTGTTTTATTTACGGTGTCTTCAGCTATATATTTTTTTAGGTTATTGATAAGCCAATTTTTGTTTTTTTTTTTCGTTTGAAGATTGTGCTTTTGGGACTTTATTTGTTATTATTTTTTTTTAATAGTATACAAATACAAAGCAGCCATTTTATTTACCTCATTATTTATGGATTAGTTTATGCATTTATTGTTTTATTTGGTTTTACTTCCTATGATCAATAAATTTTAACTTATACTCGTAGTCATTATGTTAAATTTATATAACATTTTTATATATGTATGTATTTATAAATATGTATATATTGGCACATTTTTCTTTCTTTTTTTTTAACAAAGTAAATTGAAATATTTTTTTTATTTTTACAAAAGTAGCAATCAATTTTTATTTAATTTGAAATACACAGAAGGACATCTAATATATATATATATATATAGATAAATAAAGTTAAGGAACCAGATAAATTTACATTAAATAGCTTTGAATAAATTAACTAAAATACAAATACATATTCTTATAGCAAAAATAACAAATAATATTTAGATAACAAAATCATAGTTTCTTTTAAACGAAACTTTTAGTAATTACAATTGAAAATGTTGTGACAATCTGGGAATAGGTAACAAATTGACACAGAACATATAATTTTCCTAGTATTCTACTTGCGAAGGTTATAGATATTTTAGAGTCTGCTTTGGTGTAGGCCTGAAAGGCTATCTCAATAATATTTAAATCGATTTTCTCCGCAGCTACTAATCTAAGTTTTTTCCGAAGACCTATTTTTTTTTTAAGCGCTACGGACTGCAGGGCCAATTCAGTCAAACTCCTCAGGTATTTCATTATCTCCAAATCTACAAAAATCCAATCAAGAGCATTTGTTATGATAAGCTCACGTTCGTATCTAATGTCAAGTCAGCAGCGGCACCGGTCATACAATTCCAACAAGTTTCACTGAATATTACAAATTAAATGAAATTCTAATTTGTGAACTGGAACACTGAAAAATTCAGGGGCGTTTGAGAAAAAGGAAGTGGAATTGGATTGCTACGTTTTGCACAAATGTCGTGATGGCATTTTAAAGACTGACTGTTAATGACTGGAATCCCCAGGGAAGTCTATAAGAAGGGAGATCAGCTCATATGCAGGCGGGGGGAGGGTCTTAAAACCCGAAGCTCGCTCTATGAATACAAGCTAGAGTGAAGTCAAGAGACTGGCTCAAGATAGATCCGATTGCAGATGGTTCATTGTGTCCCTTTGCTACTCTTTGGACCATAGAAATTTATTCATACCTATTAGATAAGTCTTTGTTGGAGATCGAAAAGCTTCTTGATCGAATTGTAATTGATCATAAAATATATTTGAACCTTTTTATTGTTTGAAACTGCGGCCAAAAATATCTTCCTGTACGAAAACAGACACCTTTCATGTTAGATGTCAGAAAATCTGACTAATATGTAAGAAAGTGTCAAAAAAGGAAAGCAAAAAGTGTATCGAACTGTAGTGGCAATTCCTTTCAATACTGCATTGTTTTGTAATTCTCACTTACTTTACAATACACGTAAATAGATTCTTAAAATAAGGGGTCGCTGATGAGAAACCGTAGCGGGTTTCGAAACGATTGTCTGATCTGCTTGTTCTATGACTTTTTCTTATTCTTTTGGCATTACTATTCAGTATTAAAATTAGTGTAAAATATGAACTGTAAAATTCGGGAAAAATTTGAAAAAATTGAACGCCGATTCCACACTGCCGTTCGGAATCGGCGTTAAACTGTAGGTCCAACTATGTGGTATCACAATGGGC
Organism: Toxonevra muliebris; assembly: GCA_963691655.1. Lineage (NCBI taxonomy): Eukaryota > Metazoa > Arthropoda > Insecta > Diptera > Pallopteridae > Toxonevra > Toxonevra muliebris. Next base: position 114,002,612 of record OY829326.1, on the reverse strand, counting down.
TGTTCAAGCCTAAGTGTTTCTCTCGACAGCCACTCCAACCTAACCTAAATTAATGGGCTGTCCAAGTCTGTCCAATTTACTCTTGCATTCGTCCACTAGTTTGGATTTGAGATCATGACTTTGATCGCGGATTGGCTATCAAAAGGAATTGCTAAATTTTTCCTCTGGGTACATAACCCGAAATTATCCTACTAGTTTGTAAAATGACGAAAACCTCCGCCAGGAATACGCTAGTGGAATGAATAATCTTAGCGATGTTCCTTTTAATGGTTGGTTGCAGAAGACGTAAATGTTGCAGTACTTGTGAGTATCTTATGAACACAAATTTATCACTTTATGATCAACACAAACTACCTTGAGCGGTCGCCATTTAATTGAGCGTTTTATTTTTCTGATACTTTAACGCAGCATGTCCTTTGAATGAGTTTGACAGATCAATAAATTTTATTTTATAAAAAGAGCTTAACTCATATGCGTTTAAATCTATATCGTCTATATTATTTGAAATGATGTATTTTTTGTGTGCTCAAGTTAGGCAACAACAACCACAGTTGTAGATGGTTTTATTGCTTACATCTAGAAAATCGTTCAGCAGAAGCAAAAGTATCATAAACAGCTCAATAATAACACATGTAGCAGTGGTCATCTTCTGAACACGACCACTGTTTAACGGACTTTAAATTCTAAATTATTGCAATTTGTTTTTAAAAACTCATTAAAAATTCCAGCTAAACATCTTTTCTCTTTCAGATTTTGTTTTTCCTTTCACGATTTTGCATAATTCTGAGCACCTACTATATATATCACACCTACTTGCCCATACACCTACTCCACACCACATACTTCCAAAATCAAAACTATATGCTACAAATAATTTTATATGTATTAGTACCTAGAAATTAAGTTGAATATGTATCCAGTGCGGAAAATAAATACATAGTTTAGTATTCATACTTAAAGAATTTATACTCATATGCCACATCTACTAAGGTGAAAAGTAATATACCTACACATATTATTTAAAATTGTTGTTATTCTATAAAGAAGAAACGTAAATATTGGTTCGGTGGCCAAAAACCGAGAAACCAACGCATCACCTAGTAATTAGGTCGATTCGATTTCTATACATTTACATAAATTTAATATACTGTAGAAGACTATTGTGTTTTTGCGCTGTCATTTCGTTTCAATTTACAAATCTCTTAATTACTTCTAGACTTCTTTCTGCTTGTTTTCTAAACACTCGCTCCTCAAACTACATACATACCTACACATATTTATATTTTTGTTTTTAGTTTTTACAAATACTCTTTTCCTTTGAGGTATTGTTTTCTATTTTTTTCTTTTTTTTTGTGGTTTATTATCCATTAAATTTAATAATATGCTGGAAATGGATGATAATTCGAAGGATTGGAAGCATGATGATTTGCAGATGGTAGCACTGGTGGTCGTACGCCCGGATGATAATTCCCTGATGCTACCTGATGATAGGCGCCAAAACCACGTGCCATATGACGGTTTTGTGCTGTCTCGCCTAGCAGCCGTGTCTGATCCGTGCCTAATAAACGATTATTTTGTTCCATGAGCAGATGTGCGGTGGGATCGACCAGTAGTCGATGTTGATCGGCTGCTGCTGCATTCGAAGCGGCCAGTATACGGTGTTGCTCAACGGTTGAAAGAAGACGGTGGTGTTCAAGGCTTTCGCGACTTTGATGTTGCATTTGTGAGGAAAGAAATGAACGGTTGTTGCCTACGGACATATTTGTGTTGGGCGTTAGATCTAGCGATGCCATGCGTAACATATCATGATGCGGATGGTTGTAGGGTAATTGCGGTGGTGAGGAGACAACATAGTTGGCGGTACGACTCAAGTCGACCGAGGTGGTTTGATCGTGTTCTGCTTCGCCTAGCTGATCCGGCAACATGTTATGCATGGCGGACTGGTGTTGTTGCATGGCGAGTTGGCTAGAATGTTCCTGCTGCTGTTGCTGATGTTGTGCTGCTGCAGCAGCTGCCGCTGCCACAGAACTGTGATGTTGTTGCTGTTGCGATTGTGCTTGGGATTGTTGATTTTGTTCGCGCTCAGAAAGTATGTCGTAGATGTGATGATGATAGCGCCCGATGCCGGGTATGTTGGAGCTCGCGCTACTTGGCAATTGGAAGTTATGATGGTAGTTTGAAGCGCCGACACTGGAACGTGAAGACATATCGAGACCTTGCAGATCCGACATGTCATTCGCGGAGCCAGTAGCGCCGGAAGTTGTGTTGCTGTTGCCGCTGCGATATTCTGCTGGTGAGTCGATTTCTTGGCTGTTGTACTTGAGATTCGCAGCATTGGCCATACTCTCGTATTTCGAGTACATTAAGTCCATTTGGGATTGTGAAAACTTCATGCGCATATCTTGGCCGGAGCTGCTGAAACGAGTGTTAAGTGTTGAAGTGTGCAATGTGGTAATTATATTGTTGAAAACTTACCTATTCTGTGGCATAATGCTGTTCTCGTCGTCGCTCGAAAGATGATTATGACCTGAAAGGTTCTGTCTCCTGTCAGTATCCTGCTCTGAGCGTTTGTGTCGCATCATATCACCGTTGAAGTTGTAACGTGGTATCGAGGGTGATGAAGCTGGTGAAATGAGCTCATGCTCCGGATACGTACTACCGACACTCGAAGCATTGTGTCGTTGGGATTGCATCGTAGGCAAAGGCGATGAGGCTGATATGTTATTGGTGGTGCTGTTTCCGCCGCCGCTATTGCCACTACTGGTACTGCCAGCAGTGCCCGGTCCACCGGGTGTGCCATTTGGAGCATTCGACCCAAACATACCGTAATCGCGTCCCGGTGAAATGGGTTGTGGTGATGGTGGAGTACGATGGTGTGCGGAAGAGAACCCATCCGAATCGTTGGCACCACCGCCACCCATATGCTGTGGGCGTGGTGTTGAGCCGGCATCAACGTCAACATCGTTGTTTTGATTACTTTGTGGGTTAGTCGGTGTAGAGGCATTCGGCGATATGTTGCAGGAATTCATGCTGTTGCCTGAATTGGGAAACATTGGCAGTGGTGGTATTTGCATGGGGAAGTTGCTGAGATTTTTCATCATTTTCAGTTCATTTTCCAAGTTATCCATGCTATTGATGGGATTGTTGGCTGCAGAGTTTGCAAAACGGTTTGAGTCAGAATCAACATGAGAGCTCATCGGACTGTCGGTGTTGATGTTATTGTCATTGGGCACCTGTAAATAAACCTTAAGTTAAATCGAATAACATATAAATCCAATCAACTTACCTTTAAATCATTACTTTCGTTATCAATCATGTTGCCGACAGAGTTCAGTGCCGCCTCAACCAACATACTTGCCGAACTCGACGCGCTGCCGCCCGTACCAGTCAGTCTTGCATTTGCATTATTATAGAACGAGCTCATAAATGACTGTGGATGAGTCAGCGAGTTCATTTGCATTTGTGAGCTTTCTCCATGATCTGTGACGCTACTAGGAGCTCCACTTAGTCCTCCACTGCCGTCAGCCGTACCACCAGCATTCGAAGTATTGGCTGCACCATTACCACCAGCACTATTATGATGATACTGTGACATTTGTGCAGCTGCAGCAGCAGCGTTATTATTCGATTCTACAACATCGAGGAACGAGGAATTCTCATCCTCTTCACGATTGGCAGCATTATGATGTGAATGATTAGCATTTGCCGAACTCATTAAACGTGCCAAGAAATCTCTATTGTGACCTATTAATTTGCTAGGATCATCCACTGAGCCAGGCGGCACAGCAAAACCAGATAAACCCCCCACCATATCCCCAGCACCGCCAGCACCCGTCATACCACATGCGACCGCTGTATTGGCACCCATACTCGAACCTCCCACATCACTATTACCGCTCATAGCACATCGATCTACTGAGGCACAATCTCGCGTCAAATGTCGATCATCACCGCTAATCCACTTTTTACTTCCTTTACTCACAACCAAATTCTGCCCGAGTTGGTTCATGCCCGTATGATGTCGATAGCTGCTATTGTCATGTTGATTCTGTTGCTCGGCATGATGATGATGACCACCACCGCCCTGCACATTATCATCGTCATCATCTTCGTCATCTTCATCATCATTAACCATGCCGACCGGTGCATGGCCACCCATGCCCATATGTTGCGGATTTAAACCGGTCATCATATGTTGCATCTTATTGGGATCATCGGCTACGCCACCTGCCATTGCCGAGACGGCTGCTGCTGCGGCAACCACTTGTTGCACTTGCTGTTGAGCTGTTAAACGTTGAGCGGTTGTCGTCAAAAACGATTCGACCAAACTGAGTTGAGCATTTTGTTTTCTTCTCACTTCCACAAGACGTTCATCCTCGTCATCATCATCGCCACCCATAATGCTAGACGCTGGCTCTTTCTTTTTCTTACGTTTACGACTGCCAGCAACTTTTTCGCCAAATATACTTGAGATTTTTGATGAGAGCAGCGATAGATTCGGTTCGTTACGACACAAATCCTTAATGGATTTACCAGACTTTTTAATAGCTTCGAAAATGTTGTCATCGGAGAATTCGGTATCGCTTTGTATGCTCGAGCTAAGCATAGAATTTTGATCTTCCAAACTTTTGCGACGACGTCGTGGTGCTTGTTCTAGGGTAATATAAAATTGTCATTAATGGTTCGTATTAAGTAAGGATTATGTACAAAAGAGTTTACCTTCCGATATGTTTGCTCGTTCTATATATGGATTAATATCGAAAATCTTATAATTCTTACCTAAGAAATCAACTTTCATTCCACCAGAATATGCATCGAATGTATAGGCCACACTGCGTTCAATTTTTGGCATCTGTTCCTGTGTATAATTATGGACCTTCTTGTAATGAAATTGAAGACATTGTTTCGTGGTAAAAGCGGCATTACACTCTTGTTCAGCACATCTAAAAGTTCACGAAAATATTTGAGGGTCAATCATAATTTGGTTTAATTATTTGAGCTTATATACTTGAAAGGCCTGACACCGGAATGTGTCAACATGTGAATCTTCAAGTTGCTACGATTTTGGAAGAGCTTCTGACATCGTGGACAACTGACAACAGTGGAATTACGACTGTGTACCTCCTTCGAGTGACGCTGCAATGCTGCACGTGATCCTAGAAGTTTTGAACATAATTTACACTGAAAATCTCGTAAAACTTCAGCCATATCTAAAATGAAATTTATGAAGATAATGAAATTTTGGATTGTGGTGATTTTGAAAATGATAAAAAACAATAAAACGGAAACATAATTGAGGTAGGTGGTTAGTAGTAGGCACTAAAGCGCATTAGTTAAAGGGGTGTTAGTAGTTAAGCTGTTAGTACTAAGCTCGTTGCATCTAAGTAGCAATAGTTAATGTTCAAGATATACTTTAAATAATGATATTATTAGAGTTTGATTGTTGGAAATTTAATTTAAGTATATAATGTGTTTATTTACATATATATTTGGATTTGGCTATGATTAAAATAGAACTTCTGATTAACTATCTTTAGAAAATATTCAAAGAGAGTTTCGAATTTTAGTCAGGGAATTTCGAATCAGAACCAACTCGTGAAACTCAAGGAGATGTTAAAATTTTGTTCAAAGATTTCCAAATCAAAATAAACTCTGGAAAATATTGAAAGAGAATTTAAAATTTGGTTAAGAAATTTCGAATCAGAACAACCTCTTGAAATATTAAAAAAAACGCATAAAATTTTGATCAGAAAAGAAAAATTTTCAAAGAGAATCATAGCAAACTCTTGAAAATTACAAACAGAATATTAATTATTGATGTTCTAGGAGAAAGTAGAATTTTGGTATATAACTAACATCGAAAGAATATTCGAAAGAGGTAAATAATTTGAGTAGATTTCGTAATAGTATGAAAATATGGAATCGAAAGAACAGACAACTTCCCTTTTTTCCCGGTCTCGTTTCAATACCGGACCAACCGATATATTGGCAATTATTCTAGCTTTAAGTAGAACGGTTGGTCACCTTATTTACTAGTCCAATACTGCAAGGCGGACATTGGCAGCCAAACCTATCTAGGGTTATGGACGATCGTAAATTTGTTGAGGGTAGATTATATATGTCTTCAATAAATGAGGTTACCCAAATTTGAGAGAATCGAACGTTACTTCGCTGGCACCTAAGAACGAAAATTTCATCGAACGCAGTAGGCGTTTTGTTGTGTAAAATTCAAGCGGAACACGACTACCTGCCTCACTGCCCATTCCTCATTGGAATGCAGAGTCTCTCTAATTGGCCTTAACGATGAAATTTACATAGATTAATATTTTATTTTGGTCTTAAGTTAATTCTGTTTGAAATGACGCAAAGTCCTTCGTGCAGTCCTGTCGTGTTCATGATAAAATGAGTGAAATGTTATAAAATATAAAATTATTCAGAATAATGATATCCAATTTGAGAACTTAAAGTGATAAACAATTAAAATGTATTAAAAGAAAACTTAAAATTATGATGAAAGCATTATATTCTAGTTATTCCATTGCAAATAAAATAGTTAGTATATATACTAATACAAATTTACATATTTTCTGCACTCTTCACTAAACACAACAACACTTATGAACATACATACATACATACATAGTGCACGTATGTATACAGCAACAAACTATGCATCTATCTACATAAGTACTCGACTAACTATCGACTGTGTGCATTCTTACCACTGTGCATACGCTTAATGTGAGCTTTCAATTTTTGTGGTTGACAGAATTTTCGACCGCAAAAATCGCATAATGGTCGGGCACGATTTGGATTAGCAGCGCAACCGTACGTTCGATGCATTTCAAGGTAGTTGAGCCGCAAAAAGAATTTATTGCAGAACTGGCACTGATAGGCGCCCTTGCCCTCGTGCATTTCAGCAGCATGCTTCATGATGTTATCTTTGCCGAGTACCGCTTCGCCGCATACTTTGCAGTGATACTTGCGTATAGTCAGACTCATCGATGGATCGTGGAATATGGAACAATGTGTGCGATAGTAGAGGGGATGATCAAACTTCAAATTGCAGCCGCCGCAATCTGTTAAAGTAAAAAGAGGAAAAGTTAAAGTACAAGTAATGCAGACTCCAATGAATACTCACTGGTTTTCTCTGTATGCTTTTTTCGCCACATTGTATTGCAGTCATCGCTCCAATACAGCAATTCCATGCCATTTTTTACATCGCGGCATGTCACGAAGTACGCTTGCCGCTCAATCGATACCAAATTCACATTACGCTCATCGTAGCTCGGCGCCGGTCGAATGTATCTTAACCAATTCGACGTATTCGGATTGTCACATGACAAGAACTGTGACTTTTCCGCCCCGGCTTCACAAATCTCAAATATCCATTTCATATCGCTGCCCTCACGTATATCATTGGTTTGCACCGCTTGTCCGATGAGCGGTCCCAGCTTTGTGAACGATCTTACTTCAGTGCGTGCGAATACGCCCGTTACATTCGGTTCAACGTTATGCAATTCAAATTCCGCTGGCACCGATGCTTCAGCAAATGTAATTATTGGCTTTGTTTCGAGTTCAGACATTTGCGATGATTCGTCCATATCTTCATCGTCCTCGTGATCTTGTTTCGTATGTCGTTGTGCATCCGCCTTTAGCTTCGCCAGCGCTTCCAGATTCTTCCTCTCAATCCATTCTGCTAAATCAACTGCATCGCTTATTGTACCAATTGCCGTACGCAGCGGGCACTCTTTGTAGTCGTGCGCTATTGAACATTCACGGCACGATTGCTGCGAACGGAATGCAATATCATGTTCGTCTTCCTCTTCAACGAAGTTCTGTTCATTTTTCATTTCTCGCGCCATTGCTTCTTCGTCCAGCTCTTCATCGTCATCATCACCGCCGCCATCGCTATCGTCACCAGCACCAATATCATCTTCGTCTTCTTCGTCACCACCAACACTCAAATTACTAAATGTATTCGGTGGCATCATACCCTTCGCTGCGTTTGTATTCTTTTTGTTCTTTACACGTACGCGGAAGTTGCTACTACTCTGGCCGTTAATGCTGTCTACTGCGTCCGTCGTTGTACCGGATGTACCAGCAGCGTCGCCATCTTCATCGTCATCATCATCGCTCTGCTGTCCGAAGTCTCCACTGCTCGCGCCCGCGCCCGAGCCAGTGCCTGCTCCTCCATCCCCTTTCGCCTTCAAGCACAAAGCATTTGGACGTGGCGTTTCTTTTGATGCTGATTTCTCTTCGAGTTCGCTTTTAATTTTCTCTGCTATACGACAATCGAGTACTTCCGGCAACATATCGCTATTACTGCTGCTGCCGGCGGTAGGCTTCATTTTCTGGTCATGCTTTTTCGCCTTCATCGCGAAGTTGGTGAAATCCTTCATTTTAGGGAAGCCATTGAGTGTGTCACTGAATTGTACACGTTTTTTCGATTTCTTTCGCACAGCTGGCGTGTCACTGTTTTCCGTTTGACTATTACTGAATTCCTTAACGCTGAGATTAGGTTCGAGTTTGAAGTTGCTAGCAAAACTTTTTGTTGGTGTGCCAGGTGCCGAAAGTGGTGGTAAACTGTAATGAGAAAATTTATAAGTTTCCAAATTAAGTTGGTAGTAATACGGTCTAAAATTAAGAACATTACTGAATAAACTGGACTAATAAAATATTACCAAATGAATTTTTAATGGAATAGGGAACTCAGTGAAGTTACACTGCAAACATGTTCAAAGTTATATAGGAAATATTCACAAAGCCATTCTATTGAATTTTCAAATGAGTCAGGAAACGAAAAAACTGATTAGTTAGCAAGAATAGAAAAGCATCAGGACATAGTTTTGTTTAAGTCTTTAGTGAAGATTTTCCTAAAATAAGACAAAGAAAGGATGGGCAGGAAGGCAAGCCAAATGCGACTGCATAATATCTTGCAAACTATGGCCAATTTTCGGCGGGGAAAAAACTTTTTAATTTTGAAGTTCTGATAGAGCAGATTCAGAAGAGTTAGATTTCAGCTAGCTTATTTTCTAAAGGAGTTACACCACTCCTGAGAGGCGAAAATGAGGATCAATTTGAGAATTTAATTATAGGGAAACGAAACAACTGGAGGTAAATTTACATGCAGCATATTATTTAACGGTGTACATTTTAGTTGTCATAATTTTTGAAAACATATTTACTGGGGAGTATTTTACACCTTTCCAGACCACACTTTTCATGCCACACTTTTCGTAATATAATATCAACGGTAGAAAGAAATAAATGAAAAAAACTATTATTATGAAGTATACAACAATACAACAATGTGTTATCACATTATGTGACGAGTGCAGAAGAGACTCATTTTATTTTTTTTCATACTTTTAAAACTCTTTAGAATGCTAGTAGGAATTTTAGCAACAGATTTTTGGGATTTAAGAGAAGAAATGGCAGGCATCCTCAGATTCTTTGAGAGTTTTGGATTCTTCCTCAGTCGGCCGTATGAGTCCCCACATATATCCAATAACAGAATACCATATTCAAAAATGGTGAAGCTTAATGAGATTCTTCCACAAAACTTTCCCTTCCTTAACTTAATACAGAATTCTGCTATGAACAGCATCAACACCTACAACAACGTCAGGCTGTAGATAAATATAATACGTGTATATATAGACATTCCGGAAGAGAGCCAGGGGGTTTTAGTGACCAACGATCAAAACATATCACACTTTCATTAGCAAGAGGGGGAGGGGACAGTTTTATCCACAAAGTCGGTTCGTGTGTCCAATTATGTCTGACGATTGGGATGTTCCTTCTCAGATTATAATATTTTTTAACTGCAAGCCGAAGAAAATTTATCACTGCAACCGAGCCAAGCTTTAAAATAGGCTTGAAACACACATTTTATACTCTATACAAGTATAATTTTTTGATCATTTACACTTTTCTCTGAATTAATTTTTTAAAAATACCCAAAATATTTATGCTATAGCTATTGCTATTGGTACAATAAAACCTAAGATATCTTGATTAGTTTTGCACCTTAGGCAGTTTGAGTATTTAACGACTTATAATAAAATTGCATTCAGAATATTTTTGTGAATCTTGTTAGCCCTTTATCTCAATCAACCGAATCCGATAATTTTTTTTAAATTTTTCCGCTTTATTGGATCCGCGTTTTTGCATTTTTAAAATCTGATGTCAGTAACGAGTTTCAAGTTGACCCAGTAATGCCTAGCGGTGCTTTTTGGCACCTTGTCGCTGAGCAGTTCCTGAGCCAGGTTCAAAAACAACTTTTTTGGTCAAGTTACTTTATTGATCTGTCTTTAACCAAAGTGAAATTGATTCGTTATCATTAAGATTAATAGTGGAACCTTAAAAATTGGAATATTGCCTTCTCTCTTTTTTTCTATAAGAGAAATTTCAAGTATAAATAAGTATTTTTTAGTAAAAATTTGAGCAAATTCAATTGTTAGGCGTTAAATGAACAGTGATGCCAGAAGAATTTAAAAAAGTTCATAAAACTGGCAGATCAGACGATCGTTTTGGAATCAGCTACGGTTCCTCATCGGTGATCTTTGTGATAGTTCCCTCATTTCAACAATCTATATAAGTGAAAATACTGTAAAGTAAATGAGAACTTTGACACTTGTATTACATATTGGTCAGATTTTCTGACATCTAATATGAATCGTGTCTATTTTTCGGTTTTTGGTTGAAAATATGAAACCATTTTTTGTTGAAAACAAAAATTTTTTTTTATTTACTCAGAAGCAGGCGTTCTTTTTCTTTTGTTTTTTCATTTTTTGGAGAAAAGAGATCCTAAAAAATAGAATAGAAATAGAAAACTTCACTTTTTTGAAGTTCAGCGAATAGAGAAATGTCTAGCAAAAATCTTTTTTAGTTTATGTCTTTATCTTTATTAGAAAGCTCGGAATTCATCGTACCATCAAAAATGGACTTTTTTGAAGATGCCCTATAGTTACCACCGCCATTTTGGATTAAAAGTGGTTTAAAAATTTTTTCTTCTTTTTTAATGAGCTACTTAAAACATCTATCTCTAAACGACTTTGTAATAAAATCTCATAGTTTTTTCTTTTGTTATTCCCCAAAAAGCCTATTTCTTTCCAACTTGAAACTGCAATGCACCCTTAACTTGAAATTTGTGCGTTTTTTAACCTAAAACTTTTAAATATCTCATGTAATAAGCACATGGCACCATCTTTAGCTTACAAAAAACTTTTCAATTCGTCATTCAGATTTGGTATAGAACTCACTTCCATTCGTGTTCAAATATAACTTGCGCAACTTGAATGGATGCTCGGCCTAGGCTCTCCACGGGGTGTTGTGCCATAGCAGCAGTAACAGATGAACCTACTCGTATGTTAACACTGTGCTACAGAGAAAATTTGCAACTATATAGTTGGTTTGGTTATACAAAATAATGACTTCCTGCATTTACCAAATTCTATTTTTATCACTTCAAATTTTTTGAGGGATTCTAATTTTTTCGGCCCTTTCAATTTTTTTGTTTCATGACCAACGATTAAAATGTTTGAGGAGGGTTATAAGGTCCAATCTGCGTAAATGGCTAGAAAAGTATATTCTAAAGGAATATTTAAGTGTTAAAAAATGTTTAATGAATCAGATGCACTCGCCTAGCAGAAACGACTTCAGAAGCTTTTTAAAGGCGGTGAAGACCGTTCCGACTAATAAGCTTAAAGCTTTTCCCTCGTGAACCTAAGAGACCAATTAGTAAGCTTAACCCATTTCGGCCTGCTGTTCGATTAACCGAACATCAACTTTGAAAATTCGTCAAAAATTCATTTCTATTTTTTTTTTAAGTTGCATTTAGTTAATTTAAAAATATTAGATTTCACCTGACTTAAAGGCCAAGTAAACAAACATACTTTTTTGGAAGTTCAAAATCAACTCAACAAAAAATAGTAAAATTAATTATTTAGCATTTGAAATGAGATATACACCTAGATAAAATTACAAACTTAATGTGGAAATTATAACTTCACAGGTCCTCATATATTTTTAAGAAGCTACAGCTAATCGATCAAACTTTTGTAAAAAAACATATGTAAAATTCAACAAAATTGCATATTTTCGTATTTCGCTGTCTTAGTGAATACTTATTGCTCATGATGTGGCGTAGAAATATTTTTAATTTGTTTTTTTACACCTGGTGACCTTATTTTCTCGGTGATAGCCAAAAACTACTACACCCTCTAAAATTCAGAAACCAATTTCTTTTCTTTCTTGAGTACTCAAAATCTTTTTTGAAGACATATGGAAACTGTATTTCGAAAATTTTCAAAATTGGATCATGGCATCTAGTACCAGACCAAAATGAGTTAAAGCTTTTCAGTTGCTTGCTTTCAGCATTACGGATATACGGTATAAGTAGATTTTATACACATATACATTGTCATACAGATGTATGTACTTATCAGCATGAGATGTGAATTGCATTTAATTGATTTTCCTTATACTTTCATTTTGCTATACCTACAGATGTATGCGCATTAAGACGCCTCAACTTTCATACAAATATAAGAAGTTGTTGCTTTTGTTTCCTAAAAAATTAACCTTGAATTTTGTTGTATGGCGATTCGTTACGACCACTGGGGAGGGGTGGATCAAAATTGGTCAAAAATTTAGTTACATAGTATGTGAACGGCTCCTAATGAAAAATCGTACGAAATATGAATTTTAGAGGTTTCCCTTTTTTTAATAAACTGTTAGAACCGATTTATTTGGGGAATCATCATAAAATCCAAGGTTAATTCTAGCAGCTTTTTCGTGAGAGGCCTTAATTTGCATGTGTGTGTGTGTGTGTGTGTGTGTTTTACTCTACATCCAACAACAAGATGTAAACAGCTAAGTATGTATACGAATATACTGGTGCAAGAGCGATAACAACCACACAAAAATATTACATCGTGGCATCAATTCAAAAAAAATTTCTCATTCAATGTTTTTGCTCTCCCCTCTAAAAGTAGAAATGTTCTGTGTGTGCAATTGCGCTATTTATGCGCTGCGAAGCGAACTGCTGGCTATCGGGCTGACTTGGTTAGTTCGCCCCAATGCCACCCATTAAAACCGCCAACGTTACTCCTAAAGCATAATCATCATCATCAGAAGTAGCAGTAGCGACTAGTAGCGAATATAATACATACACACATACATATACACACATATAGTGAGTGCGGTCAAAATGGGAGGAAGATTAACGGAAGTTTAAGGGGTTGGGTGTAGACAAAAATGCACTGCGAGAGTCCTCATATGCATGCATGAAATGCTAAAGTTGCAATTTCGATTTATGTTGTTACTACTTATTGTTGCTGCTGCTGCTGTTACTGCTGCTGTTGTTGGTTATTGTTCGTGGTATTGTGTATTGTGTGTGATTTTCTCTAGTATGCATTTACGTAAAGTTTGACCCTCCCCCACCCCACAAATGAACTACTCCTATACTACATACTCGTCGATTAACATTTTAGCATTTGTTTCTGTTTGATATATTCATGTGAAGTAATCTCGTTGTAATGCACAAGTGTGCGTATGTACATATATTTATGTGAGTGCATTCAATGCATTTGCCCCATGGTACCTTTGGTAATTCATGTGAGTTTTTCGTTTTGCCAAAAAGGAAACCGACCGAACGTAGCAAGAATCCTTGCCATTAAAGTCTCACGAACGTGGCGGCAATAACAGCAAATAGCAAGTGCTGCTGCTGCTACTGCTGCTGCTGTTTTTCGTTGCGTTTCATTTTGCTGTGTTTGTATTTTTATTTCCGCTTCCGCTGACACGGCATCACATATCATCAATGCAAGCAAAATACAAAGCAAAGCAGAAATAAAAAACGCGATGCTTTTGTGTCGCGACCGCAGCGACGATTTCGTGTTGTTGTTGCTGTTTTTTTTTTATTGTGGTGCGACGATTCATTCGCGCATGAATTTGCGTTTTTCATATTTTTCTTTCAATCATTTGTTCATTTTTTGTTTCTTTGCTTTCTTTTACTTGTTTAATTTATGTTATTGTTGTATTTGTTCTATACATAAAAAAACGCACAATAATAACACAGTGCGAAATCAAAAAGAAATAATATTAAAGTATTATTTTATTACTTGAAAGCAGAGACGGTATGATAAATGAATAAAACTTAAAGATTTGTAATTTCTACTTTTTAATTTTTACTATTAAGACTTTAATTGTAAGCATTTCATAATCATACCGATTATGAAATTATTACTTATTACTCATAGCAATTGGGAGGCAGATCCCCTCCCATTCCCTCACCCCTTCTGCACTACTATGATCCAATATATGTAACTGAAGTTTATTAATTTACCTTCGGATCGTAGAGGTTAAAAAGATAATATGATCAAAGCACTCAGAAAAGGACGTTTTAATCTCCATTTGGAGTACCATGTTCATCGAAACTCCTTCCATCTGGCGCAAGAAAACGAACATAATCGGCAAGGCCGTAGCCAGAGGGAGGAGGAGAGGGGAGGGGCTTATTATGGGGATGAAGTAGCTATAAGTAATTTTTATTAAACTGATGTTTATATACAAAAAATTAAATAGCAGATCAAAAGGGGGGAGGGAGAAAGTGGAGCGTTATTTTTAAACTTACATTACTAAGTTTCAAAATATTTTTTTTCGAAATTGTTTAATTCACTCGCTTAATTCATTAATTAACTGACAAAACTGTTTGCTTCTTTAATTTAAGGCGTTTTTTTAACAGAAAATCGACCAATTTAATTATTTTTTTCTCGTTTATTTTATAGCATATTAAATTCAAATTTTTTGCAGTTTCGTTTTTTCTTACAAATTTTTTTTAAATTTTTTAGTAATCTTAAAAAAGTTTTTTAATTTTTTTTAAGTGAAATTTCTTCAGCGAGGGTAAATAGAAAATTTTGCAACGGAAAACACGTTGTTGTTGCACTAAATACGAAACTAATAAGAAACGAATTTATGCTGTTGTTAGTGTTTAGCGAACGAGGTCATATGGTGATTGGCTACATACAATCATGCAGAGGGTCGAATTCTTGCAGTTTTATCTCATGTGCTTTAGTGAGAGAGCTGCTTTATTTTCATGTGTTATATACGTGTACTACGTCGTGTTTGTGCTGATAAGTGGATGAGTGCAAAAGCTTCAACAACAACGGTCACGTGAAAAATCGCGTTTTTGTTGCACTCATGCGAAACCAGTAAGAATCGAAGTTATGCAGTTGTTATTCGGCTACATACAATCAAGCAAAGAGTCGACTTCGCACAGTTTTATCTCATTTGCTTCAGTGAGAGAGTCGACGTCTTTGTTTGATTGCATATAACTGAACTTTCTTCTTATGTGTTACATACATGTATTAAGTCGTGTTGGTGATGATAAGTGGAAAATTCCCCGATTTGCGGGGAATTTTACTGGGTGCAGGGAATGAGCTGTTTTTTGCGGGGAATTTGAAGTCGTACAGCTTTTAGTCAGAAAAGTCTGTAGAATATTTTTTGCCAAATTTTCTGTATTGTAAAACGTTTAACTTACGTAATATTTCGTATTTTGGGTCTCAAAATCTTCATCTTTTCTTAAGTGGCCCTACGATTTATTGGTTTGGAGAAATCGATTTTGAAAAAGAAGTGCTATTTGAAAGTATTATATTTCGATAGTATTTTGTGAAAATTTCAGAGAGAGACGCGGAGTGCTTTCGTAGATATAGACAATTATAGCGCCGAGTGTCAGTCAGGGCAAAACAGTCGCGCGGCGCTTCGACTTTCCTTTCGACCGTTCAAAAAGCTATGCCTTAGTCCAGCAACTCCTAATTAATAACTCTTAATCCTTGCTGACTAATCTGTAAACTTACAAATTACGATCAGCCATCATAAAGAAGATGAAATATATTTTATATGTTAAAAACCGATAGAATCCGTTTTTCTCAAAACAAGGTTTTTACCATTTTTATTTGAGTCAAAAGAGAACCCATGTCTGCCCCTTTGAGAACTTTGATATCCAAAAGTGGGCTGAGGCGTGTTTATCTATCAAAATGAACGACTAGTAACTTGAAACACTCCATCTCTTTCAAATTTGGTGTGGCAACTACTACCCAATAGAATTACACTTTGTGCAAGCTTGAGGACAATCGATCGATTTTGAGAGTGGGTTCCCTTGAAGTGAAATCTTCCATGTGCCAAAAGAATTCCGAGTCAGAAAGAACATTTCTATTAATCTACGAGTCCCGTAAAAATTGGTTACGTTTTGGACCGAGAATGTTTAGGGTCGCCTTAATATAACACTCATTGAGGTAAATTTTAGGTAATTTTTCGTATTTGAAAAATGTTTATATGGTAAATGCGTGTCGCGCTGTTATAATATGAAATTATATCGATGCGGGGAATTCTATCGAAAATCGGGGAATTTCTCGAGGGCTAACGGGGAGAAAGAAAAAATTAGTTGGCATCCCTGGTAGAGAGTACCAACAGAAGAAAAGCAAAAAGAAAACAAAGAGAAGAAGACTGCAAAAACTTCAACAGAATTTGTTATAAATGTTTTCTAATAATTTTCAAATAAACAACATAGTTTCACTTCTACTATGAGTTTCACTTCTACTGCAGACACATCATTTTTTAAATTCGTGGCATTTTTTTAACTTTTTATAAAAAGCGCTTCTATATTAACTTGGTAAAAATCTTAATTTTAAAATGTCGTTTTTTTGTTTTAATATAGTAATACATATTATAAAAGAGGCAGGGATGAGACCTACAGTTTTATGCTGAATCCGAACGACGCAGTGAAAATTTTCTCATAGGCAATGCCGTGCACTTTTCGTAGTAGTCTACCACACTAACCACTAAGCTACGGCAATCACCTGGTGCTGGAAAAATTTCAAATAATGTTGGCAAAAAATTTAGCAGTTTATTTTCTCTACAATAAGTCGAAATTTACAAGAACCAGATAATCCATCCTATCTTTTTATTAATTTTTAAGCTTTTCAAACTCAGTTCCAAGACGAAAAGTATGTGATGCAGAATTGCTCAGTAACATCCCCGCCTATTTTTGAATCCGAAGTCAAAAACCGATGTCAAAGATAACAAATCGAATTGGTCGCATAGTGTGATGCCATTCAAAAAAAAAAAACGATGATGAAGTTGGTGCATCAGTAAAAAGCCAGCTTAAATACTTAGAGGTCAAAAAACCCATAAAACTTCTAAAGAATATTGAGAGAGTATTCCAAATCTTCGGCAGATCTACTTAAAAAAAATAAAAATTATAGTCTACTTTTTAGATATGTCTGAAGATCACAAGCGGATCCAGAAATTGGGACAGTTTTATTTTTTTCGATCTTTAAATTTTTTTTTGATTCATGAGCAACGATCCCTTGGACCCTTTAGCGGTGCAGATCGTAAGGTTTTGGTGAGAAACTACCTTTCAATGGTTATTGATTCCAGTGAACATAAAAAAACGATGATTTGTCATTTTCATTTGTTAGCAAAGCTGATTTGTCGTCGAATAGGTGGTAAACCACTTCTTAAGTTACAATGCTGAGATCCAGTTTCAACTATTTTCAGCCCTCATGACATCAAGTTTCCAAATATGATTATGATGCACAAACCCTTGGGAGGTTAAAGGAAAGTGCTGAAAAAAGTAAAGGTCTATGTTGAACAGAAGTTGGTCCATTTCGATATATATTTAGTTATGTAGTTATGACAGCATACTTCTATCCACCTTGAACCACCTTGTCCTCTTGATGAACCTTATTAGGTCTGTTCGCTGCACCTGCATTAGTTTCCTCAGTTTTCCGATTAGTCTGTCTCCTAAGGAATGGAACCGACGGATCTGAGGATTTGTGTATTCACAGGAAATTTGGTGTCTCAATATGCTCTTAATTTTCACAGTTTTTTCAGTGGTAGGTTCTGTAACTCTATCACTCGAGGCCATTGTACAGTTAGCACTAAATTCTGTGAATTCTTCAGTTAAAATTCGAGTTTATTTCTTATTTAAAAGAAGTAATCAAACCTTAAGTAGAATGTTGGGCCAAAGCTTTAATATGATTTTATTCAAGAATGGTTAACCGAAATTCAAAAATTATCCGATCGTAATCTGAAACCTTTATTATTCCCTAATATTACCCCCAAGCATTTAGCAAAATCCTCGATAAGCCCAGATAATCATACTTACTTTGCCAATCGTTCCGTATCATTATCGGCTAAATTTAATAGATACGCAACAAATTCCACATCGTTCTTAAATTGTAGGCGGGAGCGTGTGTGTTCCCATTTTTCAGCATTTTTAGTGCCGATATAAATATTTTTACTATAATTTTGATGGCGATATTTCTTGCGGTCATTAAGTGAGCTGCTATTGTTGCCACCACATATACTGCCACTACCACCGCCGCCACCGCCTCCACTGCCTCCTCCGCCACCACCGCCAACACTGCCACCACCACCGCCGCCACCATGATTTGTGGATGTTTGACTGTTGTTGCTTAAACTGGCGCTACTGCTGCGTGCAAGCTCATTGCATGCATTGCTGCTGCTATTGCCGCCAATACCAACACCACTAGTACTTCCAATTGCAGCACTATTACCTCCGCCAACACCACCTAAAGCACCGTCTAGAAGGCCAGCAACATTACAATTACTATTCGTCGTTTCTAAAGCATTTGAAGTTGGATTAGTCGTAGCACTAGCACTAATACCGCTACCACCGACATTTGAACCCATTAACAAACCATCTACTGTGACAGTAGCCCCACCAACACCACCAACATTGCTGTTGGTGCTGCCTGAGGGATTGTGGTCATTGTTAATGATTTTGTTGTTGCTGGCGCAGTTGCTGTTGTTGTTGTTATTAGTGTTAACGTTAATGTTGCTGTTGCCGTTGCCGTTGCTGTTGTTATTATTCGCAGTTGCATTGATATTATTATTAATTGTTGTTGTTGCTGCTCCTTGCAAACAAGATCCTGTCCCTCCCCCATTTCTGGCTTTAACATTTTCATTGAGCTGTTGTTGTTGCTGTTGCTGTGGTGAATCATCATTGGAATTACCATCATCGTTGCCATCTTCGCTGCAACTGCTGCTGCTGCTACTTGACGAACTGCTGGAGTGATCAATGTGGTTGTTGTTGGTGTTATTCTGGCTAGTGTTGTTGTTGTTGTTGCCGTTGTTAGTGTTGCTGTTGTTGTTGTTATTATTGTTGTTACTGCTGCTATTACTCAAGCCCGCACGACTCAGATATGGTCCACGCGTATCAATATCAGAATTATCGCTACTATCATTGAAATCGAATGCGCTAAAATCAGCATTCGATTTGGACATTTCGCCACGTTGCTACTGCTCCACACACAGGCACAAACACACAACACACACACACTGACACCGAATTATGCCACTTCTATTTGGTTCAGCTGCTTCTTCTTCTTCTTCTTCCTGCTTTTATGACTTCTGATTCTCCCTCTTCGAATTTTTTTTTACTCTGAGAGTTCCCTTTGCACACCCTCGCGCTCCCTTAGTTTCTAGAAAATAACGGCACTTTTGTTACTTTCTACACTTCTTTGTGTCTGTATTTCTTTTCTTCCTCTTCTTCCTCAGCTTCTACTTCTTTGCCTTTCACTTTACTTTAGCCATTCAAGTGGAAATACTTTTATATTTATTTGTGTTTGTATTTGTGTGCATATGTGTGTTTGTTTCGTTTTCTTTTTCTATTTTTTTTCTATTGCTTCACACCCCTCGCAAATAGTTTTCCATATAAAAATCTCACATACAGGAAGCTGACATCTTCGCTTCGCTTGATTTTTTTTTTGCTTTTTGTTTTCCGTTTCGTTGATGTTTCAGTATTTTTGTTTTTGATTCACTTGTTTTTTCACATTGCATGCTTTCCTTTTGCACTCACACTCTCGTACATCAGCCAGCAAACACAAACACATCAACAATAGAAACACTCACTCACTCACATATACATTCATGTGGATGTACAGAAGAAAAACAACATATAATTCTCATATGGGATTGCTGCTGCCGCTGCTGCTATTCGAAACGAAATTATTCTTTCCTTTTCTTTTTTTTTGCATTTATTTCGTGTTTTTGTCGTTTGTTCGTTGTTTTTCCTTTGGTTTTTTTTTTTTTTGCCTCCTTTCTTTTTGTTGGTATATCTACACTCGCGACGTTTCGATCCGCGCGCGCGACAGACGGACAGACGAGTACGAATGAGCGAACACACGCAGCGCTATGCGGCACCACACAATACACAGAGTTGCTTTATTGGTTGGTTGGTTGGTTGGATGGCTGGATGGAGCTGGCTAGCGAGCGAACTATTGAGACTTTTTTGCGAGAAACACTCCCTAAAAATGTTAGTGTAGGGAATCGAGAAGTCGTTGTCGCTGCCGTCTGTGGCAAAAATGCAGCAGCAGGATCGTTTCTTATTGAAATTGTTAGCAAATTAGCTTCAGCCTTCAAATTACAGCTTGAAATTTGTCTCGAACCCTCTTGCCCCTGCTAGCAGCCAACGTCCAACGCCCATTTATTTTGGGTGACCGAAAAAAAGCACAACAAAAACGGAAACGGAAATGGAAACGTAAGTCTATATATGCACGATGTAATATTTTCTTCAGAAGTTATTACACATTTTTCTTTAACAATTTATGTACAAATTTTTCCACAAGACCTCCGTAGGTCGCGTAGTGTCTCAAACACCACCGCCGCCCTTTCAAATTTTCGCAACGCAGTCTGTACGCATTGGAATCGCAGCCATTTCCGTTTTTTCGTTCGCAGCAATGTCGAGAAAAGACAAAAAAAAAAAAATACTTTTTGGTGCTTCTTCTACTGCTTTTTCACTTCAATGTGTTCGATTGCTCGATGGCTGCTGCTTTTATCCTTTTTCAATTTAGCACATTAAGAAAATATTTATTTTTTCTCATACATTTACAATTGTCCACAATGATTTTTCTATAATATTTTGCACTAAATTTTCACAATTTTTTCACCGTGGTATTATTTTTTCAGCCGTTTTAGTTAGTTCTCAAAAAAATGATTTTTCCTTTCGGTATTTCGTGTCATTCGCCGTTTTCGCAGTCGTCGTCGGAATGGAAAAACTTTTTTATTTATGTTGGCTGAAAGTTGCTGTCAATGTTGCTGCGAAAGTTTATTTCACTGCGCCTGGCCCCCCACAAGTTGCTCTCCTTACGCTGCCCGTCCGCCGTGCTTCTACCAGCAGCAACATCGCCGCTGCCGTTATCGTCGTAGTCGTTGTTATAGCCAGTGTATATACGACAATTCCTTAACCGTATCCTTCTGCGTCTCTATCATTATAGCTGCTGTTTTTCTTGTTGTTGGCGCTTGCTCTCGCTCTCGTCGTGCATATAACTTTTCCATGTATTGGTCATAAATCGAAATTTGCTTTATGTGTAGCAGTAGCAACATTAGCACCACATTCCTTGCTCCTCAGCGTTGTTGTTCTCTGTGTGTGGGGTGTGCGAACGATTCGCGATTCCTTTCGTCGAATGCTTTACGGTTTGTTATGCTTTGGCGCTATACATGTGTTTGTGTTGTCTCTGTATGTGTGTGTGTGTGTCCGTGTTTATGTGAGAGAGTGCGCGTTCAGTGTTTTACGCGCTCGTGAGTGTTTCAATTTTATTTATGTGTGTGCGTATGTGTTTGCGCGCGTGTTTGTGTGAGTTCAAATTGTGGGTGGTTTTTTCTAGTTGATTTAGATTGTATCCTTGCGTTAGCTCTCGCTCTCTAACTCTCTCCATAGACATTTGTACACATTTGTATTGGGTGTATGTCATTGCCTTGAGGGTGATTTTGATTTTTTTCATTTCGTTTTATACCCTTTTTCTTGTTTTTCTTCTTCTGCATTTTTTTCTTTGTTGGAAATGTACGAAGATGTAAGGAAAGCAAATTATACAATGATGTCTTTATCATGTCGTGTATTCACTTTATATATGAATTCATCTAGTACAATTTTTTGCTGCTTCATGTTCTATTACAACTTTGTATCCTTTTATAAATTTGAATTGAATACACTGTGTAACTAAACAAACTTTTCCGCGGATTTTTTCAAACTGTATTATATATGCAGATCAAAAATAAAACTTTTTCGAGATATCTTAGGTTTTTGTGGTCTGGTGGCAGCGTGCCAGACTCTTGTTTCTGGAGTTTCGGGTTCGGCTCCCGTCTAGGGTATGATATCTTATCTTTCTTTCTTCCTTTCTTTCATAACTTAAGGCTTTGGTACAGTAGATCTTTTATGCTGCAGTGTCTGACTTATGGGTCGTCCCATCCTTCAAATAATTATACTCTAGGTTTCTAAATTGAAATACCACTTTTCTGTTTACCAACTCTTTTCAAATTAAGTCAGCGGGTTTCAAATTAAATATAAAAAATCCGCATAAAATCCACCAACATCTTTGCTCTAGATGACGAGTCATTGAAAACCTGCAAGAAAATCGCTAAAAAATCACCGAAAGATTCTTGGATAATGAATCTTAGCCCAGCCAAATGTATTAATTTATCGAAAGATTATAATAGTGGAGCTCGTTGCCCCAATCAACGAGTAATTTTGAAAATATTTCTGAGTATAATTTTTGTAAACATTGTGTCGTAAATTTTTTCTCAAGAGATCAGTTCTTGTATTCTAAGGAACGCCTCGTTCAAAAATGTTTTGTCAGCGAATCTTTCCTAATAGAGAACGTGCCCATGAAATGCCATCAAGGTTGATGTTGCTGTAGCTAGTTTGAATTTGGTTTATGTCCGTCTATTCTATTAGGTCAGAGCCCTACGTGCTGTCATTCTGTTGCTGCAGTCAGAATATTCTCGCAATCGGCTTTATCTAGATCTGAGATGTTCCAAGGTGCATCTGATCTATGGTGGCAATTATTTTTCCTCGTAGACAACAGGGGAATTGTTTCATATAGGTTGCAGTGTTCGCCTTAGTTACAACTGGGAAGACTACAAAAATTTTTGGCGCCAATGGCATCGTTACTTGTGTACTAACTACGGAGGTATAAAATATTTTTCATTTCTAATAAAAGTTTTGAAAGTACAAAACTTAATCTGATGATTTCATTATTTTTCTTTTAATAAATAAAAATACAAAGTAATTTAACTCTACTTAGTTCCCATGAACCTCTACAATTTTTGCTACCCTTACTCTATCTGTATTCAACAGTGTATAGCATATTGTCTTGCTGCGAGTATAGGGGATACAAAAAAGTCGACTAATGACACTTTCATAAGCAACAGTAAAAAAGCTTACCGCTAGATGGAGTGTTGTAAAATAATGCCTATGAAATTAAACTTAATCCGCAAAAGAAAAGTTTCAACGCAAGCAAATTATTTAGTACCAGGGTTGTTCAATGCTAAAAAGCAACACCAAGTGAAGAAAATTATGAATGTCAAAAAAACAAAAAGGTTATAAGCTGAGAGCACCACATAGTATTTTGTGCAAAATAGAGAGAGAGAGAGAGAGTGAGAGCTTCAGAAGAAGAACATTTTAAAATTGTCAATAAGAGAGCAACCCTTATTATTTTTTTATAGACAGAAAACAAAATAAGATAATGTGGCAAATAATACAATTTATGCTTTTACTTTAAGTGTATTTGTTTAAATGCATACACGTATGGAAATATATGTGCGCGTATGCGTGTGTGTATATATTTTAGTAATGTAATAGCAAATATGCCAAAATTTATACAAACATATTCAGTTCGATTTGTGATTGCAGTAGGTATGTGAAAAAGTTATTGGTAACAAGTTAAAACTTTAAAATATTCAAAGTGCGTGGTTTTGAAAGTGAATTTTATACAAATTTATACAAACTGAACGTGAAATTATTAAATTAACTAAAGGTCTAATGCAAAGAAAATAAAATTCGTTTTTTCTGTAAATAAACATATTTCTATTAACGTTGAAGTGAATGACATTGAAAAATCCAGCAATAATAAGTTTTTTTTTCATATTAATTTTATTATATTTTCAAATAGAATTAAAGAAATATTTTCATTATATTTTCAATATATTAAATCAACTATAAACATTGGATTTTTTTTTTGAGCTCTTATGTTGAAATTAATGGGTATTCTGTAAATTTTATTAAAAAAAAAAAGTCATAGCAACATGTCATTTTCATTTGTTAAATGTCAAATGTAAAGCTTT
Source organism: Toxonevra muliebris (assembly GCA_963691655.1). Classification (NCBI taxonomy): domain Eukaryota; kingdom Metazoa; phylum Arthropoda; class Insecta; order Diptera; family Pallopteridae; genus Toxonevra; species Toxonevra muliebris. The sequence goes on along the minus strand of OY829326.1, from coordinate 113,978,465 downwards.
ACGACTGCTTATGAAGTTTGGAGAGTTAAAGAGAGAGAAAATGAGAAAGAGAGACTGAAAACTAGAAAGGCAATTGAAATTGGTTTATGATTGCCAATTAATTTTTTGAGATTTGATTCAAATTATTATTTTTTTATTTTTTTTTTATTTCATATTCAACCTACAGTTATTTTTAATTATGTTACGAAACTTCTGTAAATGCAATTTCAGTATTCAAATATCGAATTTTGTGAGTTCTATTGCAGTATTGTTTTGAGTGAGTTTTCATAAAATACATGGTTTGAATTCCGATATCAACAATTGTCTACATGTTAAGATTGGTTGCCAATGCCGTATTTGAGCAATATGGTGTTATAATTTCGAGTTTCTGCCAACGGTTGAATACTGACGGCTATTTCCTTGAGGTTAATCCAGAAAAAAAACGAACTGATGCTTTTCACTATTAAAACCAAAATTCCGACCTTTAAACTCCCGACTCTCAATAGACAACAGTTAAAATTAGCAGATACTTAGGAGTTATATTGGACTCCAAGCCAAACTCGATATCCAATATGGAGTTGTGAGTCAGGAAAGCTTACGTAGCCTACTAATTGTGTAAAAGAATTTGGTAAAAAGTAGGGATTGCGTCCCCACATCACTCATTGGATGTTTGAGGCAATAGTACGTCCAATATAAACTTACGAACTTGTCCGGCATATGCCATAAACGTGATACTACATCTACTACCTATTGACATACCACTCTTTGTTTACTATCTGGCCTTCTGGCAAAAATTCATGATGCACTAAAATTGTAAAAAATCGCCAATACACACAGAGATAGATGTACCCTTGGCTACATAACTTTTGCAAATGTCAAGCTATGAACACATTAAAGAAAAATGTAAGGTTGCAAATTTCACGGACAGTCAGGCTACAATTGCAGCTCTACCGTTTAATGCCATCAACTCAAAGCTGGTCGGACAGGGAAAAACTCGGTCTTTACAGGTCTCTGGCCTATAGGGACTCATGCAGAGTAACTCCATATACCTTTCAACAAACACTGTAGAAGTTGCGGAATCTCTGACGACAAGCAAACACTTACTAGCTTCCTTTGCAAATGCCCAGCCTTAGCAGCTGCAAGAAAAAACCCCTAGGAAACTACTTTCTAGACCTATCCTACTTCTTGGCTGTCAAACAGAACAAGCTCCTTAACTACATCAACTCCATAAAGTAGATTTAGTCCAGCATCCATGTTTTTATCGTTAGGAGGGGTAGTGATAATTATGATATACGCAGGGAATGCTGTAGATTAGCCGCATAAGCCAACTGCCATTTCTCGACCTGCTGTTGGACGTCTAAAAACTTATTTTTTCTTTCCTGCATTTTACTTAGCAATTTCCTAATAAATATAAAAAGTTTCGATGATCTTTTTTTAAAAGTTTTCATTGTAAGTTTAATCTCTGTATGATTGGTTGGTTGGATGATAGAATATATTCGTATGTCTTCTCGAAACTATTTACTTGCAAGATTGTGCTGCACTTTTGCCTTTTATTAAACAGAAAAATCTTAAATTATTTAGAAATTGATGCATTCACTTTTATTTGTCCTAATTTTTGTTACTTGACTCGGTTTAAATTTCAGTACGCGTCTGACTTGGTAATTACACCTTAAAAACAAAAAAGAAGAAGGCTAAAAAGCGTTTCTTTCAGTTTCGTCTCATTCTGATCCGGTATAAAACTATGGGTCACTTCCTTTTTTTTTTAACTAATAAAGTACAAGAAAAAATAGGGAGTACTTGAAACTTGTAATTACTACTCCTAAGGCACAACAACCCAATCATGTTGTGTGAGTAATATATGTGCGCAAATGAAAGGGACCTACATTCGAATCCGAATGGCAAAGTAAAAAGCTTCTCTTAGGAAGTTTTCACTTTTGGAGATTCGTCATTGCCATCCAAGAGGTGGTGTCGTAGAGAAAATTTAGTATTTTTGATTCTTCGACTAAAAACAAACAGTGAAAATATAAGATCTATTACATTTTTTGATATTTTAGATTTTGTTTTCATAACAGCTGCTCTTGTAATATTTATTAACAAAAGCAGGAGAGAGAAAATAAACTAATGGAGCTGAACAGCAACTCATTGCTATTCCTCCAGTTATGCATAATTTTTAAATAAATTTCCTTCTATCCAAATCTTATCGAAAGGACCCATTTTTATCTTCATAAAACACACAAAAAAAGTCCTCTTCTTCTCCAAACTTATAATCTGTCAAAAACGAAATTCGATTCTTAATGAAATTCCTTTGAAATTGAGAATTTTAATGACTAACGTTCGTGTGTCGGCAGTATTAAATATGTTTTTCATAATATTTTTTTAATTGCAATTTTAAGTGGGAAAACATAAATAATTGGCAACACTAAATAAAGCTCTCACGCTGAATTCGCTCATTACCGTTAGTTCTTTATTAACTCTCACACATACGTGCGCTCAATCACTTGCTTTCTCTCAATCTCTCTGTTCTGATTAATAATTCAGCAGTAACTTTACATTTATCGTAAATGTACACATCCTTCGCTCGAATACCCGTTTGAATTTTAGTCCTTCAACGTACTCGAATCCTAATAGTGTGGAAACGCGGAAAAGCTAATTTTGCGCAAACAAGCAAGAAAAAAGTGAGCTCATTTTCTTTTACTGCTGTCATGCAAATGTGTGATTAAAATATAAAACTATTTGAAATTGCTAATGTGTGCAGCAAACTTTAAATGGATTGTAAAGAAAAACAAAAAATAATTATAATTGTAATATAACAACTAAAAAAAATATGCAAAATAATATAAGCTAAAAAAAAAACACAATTCGGAGCGTTGAAATTTTATAGGTTTAAAAATTTTTTATTTTCCTGCTTCTTCTTTTTATTCTCATATGAAAATCCAATTTAGTCATTCATTTTGACGTTCTCTCATCCTCCCAATATCGTTGTCGTTTTTTGCGTTTAACTCCCCTCGCACCCGCACTCACATCAACATCAACGTCGTTGTTGCGCTGTCGGCCATTCGGTATTTGTGTGAGTGTGTGTGTCCTTTCGTTTAACTTTGAGAGTAACAGTTCGGTACCGACTACTGAGCAGTGTGGAGTTAATTTTTTTGTTCGTGTAATTTTGTGCGTGTTTGCGTGCGTGTTATCGTTTGTTCGACGTTTCTTCCAAATCGTTCCATTAAATTTTTTCTTATTTATTGTATTTGTTGTTGTTTTCATTTTTTTTCTTCTCCTCTGCTGATAACTGTGTTTACTTTGGCACACGCTACCATGAAGTTAACGTTGACGTCGTCGTCGTCATTGTCGTTGTCTTCATTCGTTTATTTTGTCAAAGAAAAAGTTAAGTGACTTTATCGCTGTCATTCCGATGAGATTTTATTAAATACAAAAATACATAAGAAAACAATATTGAAGTGAATAGAATAAAAGTGAAAGAAAATATAGAAAAATAAAATAAAACAAACTCGAAATTTTTATTGAAATTGCATATACAGATCACGAATACTTGTACATAATAGTGTAATGAAAACTATTAAACCGGAAACGGAAAGCGTGCTGCAATCAATCATTTCAGTGAACGGAACGGAAATGCTGCATACTCACAAGTTTAATTAGAGAGTTACCTTGGAAAAGCAAAAACAATAATATTAACAATAAAAACAACTAGAACAACCACAACAAAAACAATTACCTGCTGTTAGAAACAACAAACACTATTACCGCAACTACTACCAAAAAAAAAAGAAAAAAAAAACAAAAGTGGAAACAAAACCATAAACAAAATTTGTGTCCTTTCCCTTATTGTCTTGTATTCTGAATAGCAAAACCAAAACCGTAAAAAGAAACACATTGAAACAACACGCAAAATGTGTCAAATAAATCAATTACAATGTGAGAATAATTAATTACTTAAAATTATGTGCAAATTACTCATTAATATTGTTGCATTCATATTGTATTCTTCTCTATTGTATTTTTTTGTTGTGTTTTTTTTTTTTATAATATTCTTAATTGACTTTTGATGAAATTGGAAAATTCTACATACTACTATAACTATTAGTTACTACTATTGCTATTTTTCTACTACCAAAACTTAGTTGTTTTGTTTTAAACGAATTTTACATTTAAAATTTCAAAATAATTATATGAAATGTAGTCAATTGTAAAATGTTTTTGAATTGTAAATAATTGGCAATATTGAAAATATTGAAAAGAAACTTTAAATTAATTTCAAATTATTGTTAATTATATTATTGCTATTCTATTTATGATGATGACTTCTTCTACTCTCTTCTACTATTACTAATCATATTTCTCGTAAATCTCAATTCTTCTGTATATAATATTCTTGTTAAACTGTGTAAGAAAAAGTTTCAATGTACTTTGCACGAGACTTAGTAGAGGTTGTAGGGTTAAGTTTATTGGAATTAAAAATAACTACCTACTACAAATTTCAGAAACACCCTTAAATTATGGACTTAGAGCCATAGAACCAGTGTTCAGAGATGCATGTGCCGTATATTTTAAGTTAAAACTCAATCATTTTTCAATCCGATAATATTAATCTTCAAAACCGATTGAAAAATGATGGAGTTTTAACTTAATATATAGAAAATTGGCCCTAAGGCCAGATTTTGGAGGTGTATCCGAAATTTGTACTATGCTGTTATTTTTAGTTCAACTAGACCTGCAACTGGTGATGGAAACTACCGAATAAAAACTACCCAGTAATTCGATAATTAAAAAATGTCTATTCGTTCGATAGTTGTGAAAAAATCTTACATGAGTGATTTTTTGCTATTAGCGAAATATGCTAACGATTTGTTTCTGTACGCGAAATAACTGCAAATAACTGAATTAGTTGAAATCACTCAATAGTTTCCATCATTACCTGCAATTCGTTTCGTTCAAAGTTTTTTTTTTTTCACTGTAACACAGTGTTATCAAACCGTATGAAACAGAAAAAATATTCATTTGAGGTTGTCGGAAATGACCCGAAGATATCTTTTTTTTATTTTTCACAAATTCATACTACTTATTTTATTTGTTTTTCGAAAATTACTTCCAACTAGAATAACAAATTTATTCCCCAATACCATTTTAGCTTCAGAAAAGCACATAGTACCAGCGAACAAGTTCATCGTATTGTCACTGAAATAAAATTCGCCTTTTAAAATAAACAGCTTTGTTCCGTTGCTTTCATAGACATAACCCAAGCCTTTGACAAAATATGGCACGACGCACAGTGATCCGTCGGTGGACAAAAATAGTAAAAATGAGTGTCGCCGAAGTTAGCAATATTGGTACCATTTTAAAGTTAAAAATCCAACTAAGAAGAAATCATAACAATTGTTGCTCAAAGAGACTTTTTCTCTCGATGCAGCATCTCAAAGTGGTTGGTTTTTATACTGCAATATTCAAATCTGATATTAATTTTTGTTAGTGCTTCAAAAGAAAATTTGTCAAAAATACATTTAAAAATCTAAAAATAAGTAGGGTAAACTTATTTTCATTTTAAAATGGTTAGATAATATGTATAGTTGCACTAGTCGATAAGGCCCAGTAACTGGGGCTATTTTTTTTGTTCAAAAAATCTCTTTATGAAATATCAAAAGAGAACCAAACAATTTTGAGAAATGCCGTTACTCGTGTCTTTTCTCTCTCTCATTTATTATTTTGTCCCGCTTAAGCAATGATTTTTACAACGAAGAATTCAATGCTTTGTTCAATGAGTGAATTTTAAAGAACTTCCGACGCTAATATTTTGGAAATGGCTAAACTGATTTTTAATCTGATGATTTTTGGCTAACCTACTCGTCAAGATCTTTAAATTGATTTATAATAAGATAGTGTAGCACTTCTGGATCTTCTAGAATAAAATTGTAGTTACACTAATAAATGTATAGGTTAGTAATTTCCCCTAAATTTTAGAACATAACATTTAGGGAGTAGACAAAGTTAAAATATTTTAAAATGAAAATATTCTTAAATTCGCCATTTTCTGTAGACCCGGAAAAATTACTTCCTGAAAGTTCATAAATTTTTTTCTTCAGAATTTGTTAAAATGAACCTTATATTATTTGGAAATAATAATAACTTTTCCGATTTTTTCCGATTCTTGGAAAAAATACATTTTAAAAAATCGCCTAAAACGTAATTTTCATGTTTTAGTACTAACACACGTCGCCTGACATTTCGTTTCTTTCTTTTGCAAAATTTTTAATGTTCTTATTTATTTAAGTGGTGCTTAGTATTGAAGTTATAATTGCTATTTTGGTCGATTGAAATCGTTTGGCACATACTAGAAAAACTGGACGAGAAAATACTAATATAGATCTTATGCGGAATCTACCTTTGTCGTCGGATCCTATGCTTTTGTCTAAAAGACAGAACATGAATAAGAAAAAGGATTTGATTGACAAACATATTAGTTATTACCTTGGCCAAACAGATAATGCAGGAGTAGAAGTTAAGGGGACATTTCATTTTAAAATTGAAAAAAAAGTTTTTTTAAGAATTTTATTTAAGAAACTATGATGTATCATTACAAAATTGCTTAGAGATGTTATAAATATGTTATTAAAGAACAAACAATTTTTTTTACCACTTTTAATCCAAGATGACGGCGGTAGAGCCATCTCCAAAAAAGTTAATTTTTGGTGGTAGGATGGATTCTGTGCTTCCAAATAAAGACAAAAGCATAAAATTTGCAAGATTTTGCTTACTGGACATTTCTCTATAAGTGGAACCACAAAAAGTGAAACTTTCCTCTCCCCCTTGCTTTTAGGGTCTTTTTTCTCAATTTTTAAAAATTCTTCCGCCATATTGGATCCACCATTTTGAATTTAAAAAACCGTATATCAGATGCGTAATCTGCAACCCTGAAAATCCCTGAGTAACGAGTTTGAAGCCAAATAATTGTTCTATTTCTCGAAAACTTGTTGTTGTGCATTAGGTCTTATTTTTAGTAAACCAAGGCACAATTATATGTATTACATTCGCTTTAATTCACTAATATTTTAGAAGATTACACTAGTTTACAAATTAAAAAAAAAAATGTCTGTACTAAGAATACTACTATTTTTCTTTTATGTACTTTGGGCCACTAAACTCGAAAATAACATCAAAAAAATTTTTTATGGATAGGTTTTCGAGATATAATTTTTTGATTTTTTTTTTTTGTTTTTTCCCGAAGGTAGTTTGACTGTTTGGACCATATCTCGAAAAGACAACAACCAATATAATTGTAATTGAAATGAAATGTTCATCAACTGAAATTACACAAAAATATGCTTTGCCCGTCATTTTATGATGACTTGGGTAAGCGTAAGACCCGAAAAACAGCGTTTTCGGACCTTTTTTGAGGTTAGGGACCACACGTAACATTTCCCGTGAAAAATAATATTGTATTCATATTCTGCGAAAAAAAATATATGAAAAAAGGCTTTATATATTCTTTTATGATAACTTGGGTAAACACGCTTGATTAAACTATTCTTTCAAGGTGAGGTGGTAGACTTGCAGCCGACATATTTGTCCGCCATCATGCCAAATCAAAAAAGGCCTTATTGCATTCGAAACTAGAAATAATAAGCTTTCATTTGAGTCCAAACATGCCCTGAAATACCTTAACCAATTTTGGACCCGTTGACAGAGAATGTCACATATATATATTTATGTCTGCTAAATTAATAAACATTTTTATAACGTTTTCAATAAAAAGCTTTTCAATTGTGAAAACATAATTCCCACATATGCTCTTATATATCCTACTACAAAAAGGGACAGATAGAATAAAAAGTTGCAAACTTTATGTAAAAATTAAGAAATAGGGCATATTTTTACGTTTTCTAGTCTTTATTATTTTTTAAGTGAGTTTTCGATTTAAATTTTTGTCCAAAAAAAAAACGTTTTTTGTTTCATATTTTGACCAATTGCACTTAAACTACTGGGTGGATTGGAAAATGTTGTGAAAATTATTTATTGGTAAATTAATTATCTTTCATCTGATATCTTTTACAATCATATTGGATGTTGTTTTCTCGAGATATGGTCAAAACTCAAAAGTCAAACTACCTTCGGAAAAAAACAAAAAAAAAATTTCAAAAAATGATATCTCGATGATTTTTTGATGTCATTTTCGAGTTTAATGGCTCAAAGTACAAAAAAGAAAAATAGTAACATCCTTTGCATAAATTGACTGTAAGCTAGTGTTATTCTTGACGACCTCGATAGTCTAGTGGATAGTGCACTAGACTTCCATCCAGAAGGTTGCGGGTTCGATTCCCGTCTTGGTCTGGTGGTTAATTCTCATAAACTTCTTATATTCACTATCGATATGAAGTGGATGAGAATTATAAGAATGTGTACAAGTACACACCTTGGTTGGTAATGGCAAGACCACCGAGCTGATAAAAAATTGCCACATAGCCGTTCGGAATCGGAGTTAAACTGTAGGTCCTACCATCACCATGTGGTCTAGTGGCAGAGTGCCAGACTCTTGTTTCTGGAGACCCGAGTTCGATTCTCGGCTTGGGTATGTTTCTTATCTATCTTTCTTTCTCCCTTCCTTTCTTTCTTTCTTGGGGCTTTGGTACAAAAGATCTTATAGGTCGCAGTGCCTGACTTTCGAGTCGTCCTTCCTTCAAATAATAATAATAATAATAGTGTTATTCTTGAAACTATAAAGAATCACAAAATCAAAACCAATATAAATCGATGTTTTTCAAAATTTTAAACTGGAATGTCTCCTTAATGGATCGCTTAGGATATTTTTAAGTTTTTCGGAAAAAAGTTTTGAAAGAAGAGATAAATAAGAATTTAATTTTCAAATAAAATAAACATAATACTTTTTATTATATTAATTTTTAAAGTATTGTAAGGTTTCCTTACAATATTAAATATTGTAGCATTTAAAAAGGTTGAACACTAAGGTTGACTAATAATTTGATTACTATCGCTTGGTGTTCTTTTAAAATAATCTTTTTATTTTTAGCAAAGACATTTACTAAAAAAACAAATTTTGTACATTTTTTTTTTTTAATTTTAACAAACAAAACAAATGCACTTTAAAACTGCATAAATTCACCCAAAATTCTCGATTTTTGTAGGGTTTACAAAAACGCCGATTAAATTTTTAGAATTAGCATGCCTTTATCCACTAAGAAACCAATTTTCATTAATTTCTGACCAAAACCCTATTTTTGCCCATCATTTGTATAAAGACGGCCTTATTTTCAAAGTCGAAAGCGCTCTCCCGAAAAATCTACTTAACAAATAACTAGACAAATTATTTTAAAATTCAAAGACTTCACTCCAGATCGTTCAATATCGTTGCTGGAGTTCCCCAGTGTCATTTGCTCTACCTCATCTTCATTTCTGATATGCCAGCCAGTAGTCACAATACTATATAAACATTTTCAGATGACACTACGATTCTCTCAATACATTCCAATAACATACAAGCCTCAAAATATTTACAGTAACATCTTAATCTTAACTTCTTTAGAGAAATGGCTGGTTGGAATAAACGAATCCAAATCCGCACATATCTCATTTACTCTAAGAAAAGGCATATGTCTCCCACCGCTGACAAATGGAAACACAATTTCCCAATAATCTGAAACCAAATATCTCGGTGTTCATATCGATCTTAAATTCAATTGGACAAAACATAGTGAAACTGAAAATTGCTCTCCCCAATACATATTGGCTTCTAAACAAAAAATCAAAATTCAGCCTCGAGTAAAAAGTTTTATTATACAAAGCGATTATTAAGCCTATATGGGCATACGGAGTTCAATTCTGGGACTCCGCGTCTTCCTCAAACATTGAAAATCTTTAACGTTCTCAATCTGAGATTCTTCAAATAATCTTAGGAGCCTCCTGGTATATTAAAAATTGTGCTATCCACTCGAACCTTAAAGTGCCTCTAATAAAAAAAAAAAGAAATCTCGGTCTTCAGTAAAAAATATCTCGATAAATTACAAAGCTATCCCTAGCTCGAAACCTCTTACTCAATGAGGGTCACAGACGCTTAAAAATGAAAGATACCATTGAAAATATTGAAAAGAAAGATCCAATAAATAAATAGAAACGTTTAAGAAAATATATTATTTAAAGTTATATTTGAAGTAAATATGGGATTCTTTAAAATACAATTGAAATATTCTGAAGCATCTATGAAATAATCTCAACTCAATTTAGAATAAGCTTATTCTGATTTACAATTGAAATATTTTGAAAGCAATTTAGAATAATCGGATATCGAATTGAAATACTCTGAAGTACAGTATACCGCCAAAAGATGGCAACATCTTTTTTAAACTGTTAAATATCACTACATTTGCAAAGAAAGAGGAAGTTTAGGGTGATTCTAATGGTTTGGCGGTATACTGTTAATTTGATTATTATGAAGTACAAAAGGAATATTTTGAAAACATTTTGGAATTATCGGAATGAGCTTCGTCGCTGAACACAGTTTTTCGGTAAAAAAAAAAAAACGGATCTTCGTCAAGTTTTCCTGAGGCCCACTTACCGAAAATTTGACGCTGTGGCAGATCGCTCGGCTTCAGTTCTTGAACTAGCTGTATTTAATACGGGTAAAATTTTCCACGTAGTCGAGTAACACAATTCCAATTGCTGCGAACGCCGACGGACGGTGGCAATATTTTTATCTGTACGCACTCAACGGGCACGGGAAGATGGATTGATATCAAATTTTGTGCGAATTTTTGTTACTATGGCTTGAATTGCTTGCTCAGTCGATTATGACGTCCATAAAATTCAATAATTAGTAAGTATTGTTCGGGTGTAAGTCTTTCCATGATGAAATGGCAATGCTAACTGAGCATATTTGATTTTGACAAATGTCAAGAATAACAAGAGAACTGTCAAAAATTCTGCACTGAAACTCTTAGCAATGAAAGCTAAGACCTTAAGATCTTTCCAAAGTTAAAAGCATTTATTTCAGTTCTCGAAAACTTCCTGTGGCTCTAGAAGTACTGGAGTCAAAACTTTTGGGAAACTATTATTCAGTGGAATAGGAGATACCTCCCGTGTAAAATTTAATAATTCTGTTTATGTTTTGAATTCTGACTAAACGCTCAAACAACAATAAAACTATCTATTCAAATTCACAACCGAGATAAATAAATCAAAAGGGCGCTAATAAGTTTCTCGAGACTTAAGCCGAGTTCTGCATTTAATCAGCTTTTGGAGTATCGTTCTTCAAAGTCTTTAAAGCAGCTCTATCGTTTCTTTATTTATTCTTAATTTCACTCCAATGTGAAGATAAAGGTTTCACCATGGTATCTGGTAAAATTCATTTCTTTGAATCTGTACACTCCGCAGAACGATGTAGTTGCCAACTTTTGGCAGAGGATAGGTGTTGAGCATTTTTTATAACAAAATTATGTAACTGAAGCTCTCAATTTGCATATATTCTTCTTTACAATGTGTAATTTTTCTCGTTCTTCTATATCAGAACTTTTATTATGCTTCGAAATTTTTAAATTTTCATGCCCGAGTACAACTAGTAAAGGTGCAGTGGTTCGTTCTTGAATTAATTCAAATTTTGTAGTGCGAAGCAGCTTGCGTATGCTGAAACTGTTTGATTATGGAAAATCATATAAATTTTCGTTTTTCTTGGGTCTAGTTTCATATATTGATTTCAAAAGAACTGCAATTCCGATTCTTTGAATTTCGTCCGTAACTTCAAAGTATCGTTCAATGTCTACAGAATCTTGTGAAACTATTTTAAAGTTTTTACAAAAATCTAAATTGTTAAATTGAGGCATTCAAATATCATAAAAATATCTGTTTTTAATTTTTTTTATATTTTCGTTTGTTTTAAATTTTAAGGAATACCTCAAAAAGCATCATGTTCAAATAAAAATATGTATTCAATTTTTAAAATTCTAAAGTCATGTTAACTTAGTTAACTCTGACTTAAAAGTGGCTTCGTTTACAATAGCAAATATAATAGATTGGCATGAACTTATAGGTGCACGCACGAAAATACATATTATAAAAATCTTCCCGACATTTCCCGGCAACCTAAACAAATATTTTTGTTTTATAAACCCTTATACTTGCATGTTGACATATTTTCCAATAATTAATTGTAATTTAGGTTCTTAAGAAATAAACTTAAAAATTAAATGAAAAACAAAATATTCAACTGAAAATTTAAACTAAAACTAAATTGAATAGAATTTTTTGTACTTTTAATGAAAAGTTTCAATGTTGTTACTAAATAGTTGTGTTAATTGTGAATGCTTTGGATATAGTTGCGTTTGTTTGTTGGATTAATTAATTACCAAAAAGAAAAAAAAGAAAACCAAAAAAAAAAAAAAAATTATTATAAACGCTGTTAATAATAATAATATTTCGCATAAACTGTCACTGACACTGACATCTTTCCTCTATACACACAAAATACACACATCTTGTTTCTTTCTTTAAGGTAAGTACTTCTAACCTTAAAAATGTATATAGTTACATAAGTTTTGTTTTTATTAATAGGTTACCTACCGTCTCTAATCTTCTTTTTTATGATTAATGGATTATATTCATAATTTTTCTTATTGTTATTTATTAGATTTAACATTTGTAAAAAATTTCAATATTTATGTTCTATTTGTTAATCAATGAAATTCTCTTGGTTAATAACAACGAATTTCGTTGGTATATAGTAAAGTAATGGTGGTTATATTGGGGAAAACAGATAAACGCCGTTCGACCTTTTCGGAACCTATGGTGACACAAAGTACATTTTTTCAGTAAAAAATTGGGAATTGTTACCTAATTGACTGCGCCAGATTGACATAAAATGAAACAAAATATTTTTTTTTTTTTACCTATTTTCAGTAGACCACAACTTTTAAAATGTATACGCTTTTTCGTCAATATGTTGTTCGAAAAACAATTTTCTCAAACATGATTTTGCATATTTTCAAATTTTCGTTTATTCTCCTTAGAAATTTAAGTTTAGCTATTTAGCAACAAGTCACCGGCGGGCCTGAGTTCGTCAATGGAAACTTTTTAAAAACAAATAGTAAATCACTTAGTCAGCCTATACGAATCCGGTTGCGGTTTTTTGCTGTATCGCTTTTAGATTTCTTAAAACCAAGAAAGGATTATGTGAAAAGTTAATATTAAAAGTTAGAAAAGATAGGCAAATCTTTTCAAATAAATATCTAAAAAAAAAATAAACCGAACAAGTTTGTAAAAATTCCCATTGGAGGCCACAGGGTCACCAGTGACTAATTGAAAGTTCAGATTTTCAGGGTCGAAAAAGTTCTGTTTTGATGAAAAAGTGTAAAAGGAATGGGTTCAGCGGATTCGAGCTCGGTTGTGTTTAATAAGCTCGTTTTGTATGCAACATAGGTTGCTTATTTATCTGCAAGTATTTCATGAGTTATGTGTTTTTTTTTTTAACATTTGTTGATATCATCACATCATATCATATCATCTCATCACAGCCTACCAATGCGTTTCAGATTTATATGTATATGGCCAGTTTTTTCTGTAGGAGTAACGCACACAAAAAAAAATTCTTTGAATTTTGCACTATGTCGACTAAATTCCATTTATATATGAGAGGCTGAGAGGAAAAGTGGTTTAACTTCTACGTTCAGAAAAGAGTGGAATAATTTTACTTAAGAACAAAAGCAAAACGCAATATGTTCAGAGCAAAAGTGAAACGAAATATGTTCAGAGCGAAAACGGCATAAAAAACTATGCTGTTCTTGCTCTGAAAGAATTGTTATATCATTTCTGCTCTTACTTTTAAGGCGTTTCATTTTCACTCTAAACCGTATTACTTATGCCATTCTTGCACTGACACTCTAAATTATTTCACTTTTGCTCTTATATAAATTTTAGCCCGCTTTTCCTCTCAGCCTGTCATATATCCCATAGCATCTGGAAACACAAATGTCAAATCAATCGGTTGCTTTCGCTCTTCACTGTGCACGTTCTTTCACTTGTGTCGTGCATCTGATCAAAATGGGCCAAAAGTCAAATCGAAACAAACGAAAACGACTTAAACTAATAAAGAAATTCAAAAAACAGTTCAATTGATTTTTTTTCTGTTGATTAGGATGGCTTTGAAATGCACCGCAAATTTCATGTAACATTAAAGACTTTTTTTACAAAAATTTTTTTCTGATCAATCTAGCAAAACAAAAATTGGGAACGAGCTACTTTTATTCGAGAATTTTTGACCTAGGATCTAAATAAAAATGCATTTTTTGTAAATTATTCAATTTCCTCGCTGTATTGGCCATCAAACTTATGTAACGTTAAAGACCAATTTCGCTGAAAAATTTGTGCTTTGTAATTCGGCATAAAAACATAATTTACTGTTCTCAGAAATTTCTGTGCCGGACATAGAGTAACCAGACGTACCGATTTAGTCAGTACGTGTATCGATTTTCTTGTTTTTTTTATAAAGTACTGATTTTAAAATACTGAAATCAGTGCCTAGCTTTTTTTTGGATTTTAATTCAAGTACTAATTTTTTAGATAAAAATAAATGTCTGATTTGCTAGTTCTATGAACTTTTTGACATTCTTCTGGCGTCATTGTTCATTCAAAGCATATTAATTTTAATAACTGAATAGAAATGTGAACTGCCAAATTTGGAAGAAATTTGCAAAAATTTTTTCTAAATCAAAAATATTAAAATAAAAATGTAGTTTGTATGGAATTTATTAAAAAAAATCGAGAAAACAAGACTTTTAAATTTCATCAGTCAACCATTTCCAGGGTTGTACGTCAATGACGTGTTTTAGAAAGTTTTCTAACTTAATGAAAAGAATAAAAAAAATGAATATCACGTACATTTAATCTGAAGCTTTGCTTTTTGCTCAGCTCATTTATGTGCTCCGAATGTTGTGTGTAGTAGGAAATAATTAAAGTACAAAGCGATTTCAGTTGAGTTCAAACTATTGTAGAGTAAAAATCTTAAGAAGTAAGAGAAAGGTTGGGTGCTTTGCTGTCTTTAAAGTCTTGATCATCACATAAATTAAAGGACAATTGGGGCTTTAGGATGCAAATCAAAGAATACAACAAATTCTACAAGAAAGTTCAAACATAAAATATGAAAATCGGAGCGCCAAAGTAAAACTTTTATCAAGCAATAAAGTAGCACGAGTTCAATTTGCTGAAAAGTATAAATTTTTACAGCGATGAAAAAAATATAAATTAAATGGTCTAGGCCCGTAACGCAGCAGCGTGTGCAGACCGGGAGAGTCAGAAGACCCCGAAACCAGGCACCTCGACGGTTACCTAATGGAATTGTGCGTGCACCCCCTCTTACATCTACCGCTAATCGCACCATACATCGAAGTCTGGAGACGTCCCACTTCAGGGATCAGCGGGTTAGGAATTTGTTGGGCGATGTGGTTCAGACGTTTAGGCGGCTACAAGACGCCATCGATGTTGCACCCAAGGAGTGCAAGGGACCAGGATGTCTAAGCCATATATTCTATCTCTTCTGTAGTTTGGTACCCTTTCCAACACTATCTTTTATCTATTTCTATTCTCTTCGTTTTTCTCTTCCTACTCAATTCTACCCTTCTAGTTCTATTCTTTTCTCTTCCCTATTACTACTATTCTTATGAATATTTCCCAACGTTCGGTTGACTTTTCCTATTTTTTTTCGATTTTTTTTCTTTTTTTTCTAATATAATTCACCTCCGAATTAAACATATATTATATTGTGTATCTAACATTTGAATTAAAAAGTTCGTAGCCTAACACAGTAAAACACATTTTTATTTTGGTAAAATTCGATTTTATTTTTCAATATAGTTCCCTTCGAGGGCGATACAACGATTATAGCGGTCAAACAATTTTTCGATACCATTTTTATAGTACGATTCTGGATTCTGTCTTTTGCCTCGAAATAGACCTCAGTTTCGGCAATTACTTCTTCATCAGTGCTAAATTTATTTCCAGCAAGCATTCTTTTGAGGTCTGCAAACAGGAAAAAGTCACTGGGGGCCAGATCTGGAGAATACGGTAGATGGGGTAGCAATTCGTAGCCTTATTCATGCAATTTTGGCATCGTTTTCATTGATTTGCAACATACTGCATTGTCTTGATGAAACAGCACTTTTTTTTCTTCAGATGGGGCCATTGTTTTTTCGTAATTTTTCGCCCTTTTCGAGGTAATCGATAACATAATACCAAAGAATAGGTAATTCGAAAAAAAGCGTTTTTTTGGTCAGAATTTCAACTTCGAATCTCTATAACTTTTGACTGAAATAAAATAGAGTATCAAATAAACTCTTAAATTAAAGATAATTTAATTACCTTTTTGAAAAGATATAGATGCTTCACTTTTCATTTCGAAAAAATGGTAATTGTGATAAAAATGTCGACCCATATCTGGGAAATCCAAAAATTGCCTATATCTCAAAAACCTGAGTTGCTACGACAAAACTGATTAAGATTCAGCGGACCAAAATACATTAAGTACCATCGAATTTGGAGATGGGTAAAAAACAGTGTTGTATAGTGTAATAGTACGCACTTGGGCCAATACGGCCCGTTGTGTTGAGTATCTATATAAATCGAAATTAATATTTAATAGTATCACAAAATTGATATTTATGTAATAATTTGATATTCGATTCTACCTATTTACTAATGTATGAATGAGAAATATTTTGTGTTTCATGAAATTAGTAGTAAATTTTTGCAACCAAATCAAAAACGAGTCGATGTTATGAAACTAATTACATTATAAGTTGTTTTCTTCTCTTTTTTTTCATTACTTTTTTGCATTCCACATAAAGCCTAAATTAAATTCATAATCATGAAAATGAAATAAAAGAAATATTATTGCTGCATGCACACACACATAGACAAATAATCATATGTACACTTATTTTTCCGCATCGAGAACAAATTTCAACACGTGACTGCCTCAAACCATCAACCGAACCGAAAAGGACATACATAAAGGAAGCATTTCAATAACATTTTCATGACTCACCATTTTTACGATTGGTGGAAGGGATTTGGTGGTTGTGTGAAACACACAAAAATGAAATCTGAATCTGATTGTGAATGGTGTGGAGCGGTGCGTCGCGGCGCCCGCAATGGGAAATGAAAAAGCTAAAAATAGATTTTAATATTATTTACGAGTTAAGTGTTGTGGCATTAAGCAAAACAAAAACAATAACACAGCAAAAAAGCGCAACCATTCATTCGTATTCGTAATTATTGGTTGGCAACAAATACAAATACAAAAACACCAACAGAAACAGAAACATCAGTGATGGCAATGGCAATAGCAATAGCAACAGCAACAACAACCACACAAAATAAAGTTCAATTCACAGTTGTGATTAATTCAATTAAACTTTTTCGCTTAAGCAAAAAGAAAAATCATTAAAATGTAGCAACAATAATAAAAGGGAAAATAAATATCAAAAGGGAAAACTTTGAAACGTTGTGTGTGTGTGTGTGTGGCAATGAAGGATATTAAAGAGTTTAATTCTTCTTCTAATTCTTTGGGATTGTTGCTGCTGTTGTTGTAGGTGGATGTTGTTGGACCATAGATGATGGCAATGACTGTGAATCATATAAGCAGAATAAATGAATGTTCTTCCTACACATATGATGCGTTTCTGTTTCTGCCACGGCAGTTAAATTTCTTGGAGTCATAAAAATATGAGAATTTCCCAAATAACAAAATAAAGGAAAAGAAAATAAACAAAACTAAAATCATTTCATGTATTTTTCGTATATTTATGATAGCAAAAAAAAAAAAAAAAATGGGGAATAAAAATCTATGACAGTTGAGAATTAATGCTCTTTTTCTTCTTCTTCTTCTTCTTTTTCTTCTCCTCCTGTTCTTATTCATCCTTAATGTATTCATTCGAAGACAGCGCAAAATTGTTTGCTTCTGCCTTTGTTCTTTTCTTGTCTATATTGTCTTTCCAAATGGATATATGTATGAGTGTGAGTGTGTGTATGTGTGCTGTATGTGTAAATATTTTGCGGAAACTCGCCATTGTTTCGGCTCGTTGGTCGCCATTTTTTCTCTTGCTGTATTCTTCTATAAATATTTTGTAAATATTGGTGAGTGGGTGTGTGTGTGTGTGCTTGTATATATGCATGTGTGTGTGTGTGTGTGCAGTGAGCTGCAAAACAAACAAAATGAAAATGCAACAAGAAAAAATGTTTTGGTATTGTTGCTGACACACTCATAAATATTTGGTATTAAAAATACATATACATATATCATCTTTGTTTTTTTTTTTTGTGTCTATGTTTGTGTGTAAACGTGCACTTACACACACAAAGGCACAATCAAAATTTACACTTACATTATACACAAAAGAAATAAAAGCACAACTAAACCATTTTTTTCTGGCCAATTTTGCATGCAATTTCTTTTTTCTTTCTGGTGTTTTTCTTCTTCTTTTTTTTTAGTGTCATGGACATCTTTGTCTATGTATCATCATTCTTTGCACAACAACAACAGCAGCAACAATAACACCAACAAGTGCAGAGTGACTCCATTAAAATCCTATTCAAATTCATGCATATAAAAATTTTATGTGTTCAGTAGACAGTTTTAGTACAAAGTAAAAAATCGAGTGTCAACATTCTTTGTGATTCATAATGCTATAATTTGAATTATAAATGAATCATGTACGAGTTCAAACTTAAATTTTCTTTATTTCTAGCATCAGTTCATTATATTCTCTGTGTGTATTTCAGATCCTTTTGCAACTAAGAGAAACTAAACTCCTATCTAATGAACCCATTTGGTAGCACCATGTGGGTCTGGGTGGAATGATGCTTCTGATACAATTTTTTTTAATAGTCTAATGGATGGCGTTCTAAACTTTCACCTGGGAGTTTGCGGGCTCGATTACCGTCTTGGTCTGATAGCAAAGTCTCACAGTCTTCTTATATTCATTATCGATATGAAGTGTATGAGAATTAAAAGAAAGTGTACAAGTGTATGACTCTTAGTAGACAATCTACCACGAAAACCACGAAGGTACAACCATATGGTATCATTATTTGCTTTTATAGTTACTTAACCAAACATAACCTAGCCCTTTACCCTATGTTGTTTAAAACGCCATTCAAAATGAAAAAAATTTAAATAATTTTTCGATTTTCTTTGCCCTGTTTTTCGGTCCTAAGTCCAGATTTTTAGTGTCAATTCAAAATTCTGAGCATGCAGTTTTATGCAGCCGTAATGAAGTTCAGAGGTATGAGCCCAGTGCTAGACGATATACTATGCACGACGACGACAGGACCAAGTATTCTTTTGCTACGAAATACATGGCGACTGTTTTCCTAATGGAGGTTTTTGGCTATCCTGAACGTAGCGTTGGAAAGAGATGGCGTGGGAAGTGCAGTAGGTGTCTACAGTAATAGCCAGGAGGCACTAAAGGCTCTTGCTAACCCTGTCTGCCCTTTGAAATTGGTCAGCGAATGTAATGCTACATAGTGCTGCTAAACACAACAAACTCGGTCTTATATAGCTGGTATTTCAGGGAATGAATTGGATAATGACCTGACCAATGAAGGCTATACGATTTCACCATGGAGTCCGGAACGTTTTCTTGGAAATAACTTTGTTGAAATCATGTGCTGGATCAATGATTTTATGGGATCTCTCCACAGAAGTAGATGATCCGTGCTTGATACCTGCAAAACTGCCAAGTACTTCGTCGGGAAACTGGACAAGAAATTAGCGAAATTTCATCTAAAATTAAGAAAGATGGACTTGAGATTACTGGTTGGTGCAATCACGGGGCATAATACATGTGGCCAGCGTATGATCTGTCTTGAGGAAGTCGACACTACAGAACATTACTTGTGCAGCTATCCAGCTTTGGCAAGAACTAGATTAAGGCTGTTTTCAGGTTCATCAATTAAACTAAGTAGTTTGGGGTTGAGTAATCTACCGTTTCTTCTATTTCTCATTCACTATTCTTATCTGTCTTTCTCCTTATACAAGCTTTAAATTTGAGTACAGTTCAATGGTTCTTTAGATTGAGTGCTTTGGTTAATTCTAGCACAGTCTTAACTCTAAATTCTAAACTAAACATATCGAGCGTCACCAAGATCAATAATTCTGACAACTGACTTTAGAAACGATATTCTTCCAGTGATAACAAGTACACAGCCAACCTAATGAAATCAATAACACTTTGAGAAATGACTGAGCGGAAACAGTTTGTATCTGCTCAGACAGAACAAAATCCCGGAAGATGAGAAAAAGAACTCGTAAGAGCACAGAACTATAGTTTTCTGAATTTTGTCTGTAGAAAAAATAATCATTAGAGTGGTTGTTCCACCTCGTTAGGAACTGGAAAATGGAATAAATAATCTTCTTCAAAACAGAACAAGGAAAGGCATTCAAGTACCTATCTAGATTTTAAGCCTTAAAAAGTTTAGAAACTCAAAGATTGTGACTGACACTACTATCTTCTAACCCAAGGTGTTATATGCACCGAGCAACGTTCGTGATGAAATTCATGAAAAACGAGCCTAGCATTAATACACATATAATAGCTGCGTTTTATTTGCCACTTGCTTCTAGTTACGTATAACTAGCAGCGATAATTGTATGGGGAAACAACAACAAAGCGACAAAGATAACACGTATAATTATAGCTGTTATGTATACTTAACAAGTTGTTTAACTACATCGAATTCTATTGTGAACTGCTAATAGCGAAACAAGAAGCATTGACAGTTTGACAAAAAACAGAAAAGGAAAATATTTGTAATGTCTGACCGTGAAAATAAGTTAAAATCATCGTTAAATATTCTTATAAAGAGTAAAATCTAAAAAGAATGCCCGCGATTGACCGCAATGACTGGGATCCATTAAAATGTTTCCACTCTAGCTGCTGAGCAGTTTCATTGTGAATAACATTATAACGAAAAAGAGACTTTACAACTTTGTCGTTTTATTCGCACATGTTAAACTGACTGGCGAATAAAACACAGCTAATATATGTGTCAATACAAGTGCGGCACCTTGTATAATCAAGCTGAGGAAGACTTCTTAAATATTTCGAAAAAAACATTCTTCTCTCAAAGAATCTGAAAGTTTTTATTATTAAAAACAACTTCAAAATGATGGAAAGAGGCATCAGCAGTCTTCTAGAGGTAATACAGAGCAGTAAGATGTAGGTTTTTCATTAATAACCTCTTCATTCGTTGATTAGTCTATAGTTTCGGGTCATTAAAGCGTTATATATAACGTTATGTGTAACTACTTGGTTATCTTCAAACAGTCTTGCTGTAAACCCACTAAAAACTAAAGCTATGATTCTTAATTGCCCTATTAACGTTAATCCTCCATCAATTATGCTCGCGAATTGTCCTATTCAATTTGTGGATCATATGCGTTGCCTTGGTGTCATAATTGATAATAAACTTAACTTTGATAAACATATTGCTAGTGTCTCGTCTAAAGTTGGTTACCAGTTAAGGAAACTCTATAGCATCAATTACCCTTTGTCGCTGTATATACGAACAAGAATCGCTCATGCTCTTTTGATGTCCACCATTGCATATGGTCTTGAAGTCTACTCTGGTGCTTCTTTGACAAGCATCAAGAGTATCAAGTTGATACTTTACAGAGTTTTTCGTTTTGTCTTCAAATTAGGGTACAGGAACCATATAAGTTCTTATGAAACAAAATTTTTGAAATGTCGATTTATTGATTTTATCCAGTCCAGATTGCTTACTCTTTTTCAAAAAATTATAGTCACGCGTGAACCTCTTTATCTTTTGAATATCTTCCATTTCTCTCGTTCTAGGAGATGCCCAACATTCTCATCCCTAAAATCATTAATTCGACATTTGAGCGATCTTTTTGCGTTAAAGTGGCACGATCATGGAATTCGCTCCCTCAAAGCCTCAAATCATTTTCTGAGTCTAAGAGAAAGTATAAGAACCACTTAATTGATCACTTCAGTTCTCTGAATGCATTTTAATATGACGTAGTACTCTTATTTTACTACTTAACTTGAATACTGCTTACTTTCGGTGGGGTTTCATACTGAGTTAGTTAACTGGGAATGCAATTTTAGGTTTATTTTAGTTTTTTCTCTAATTTTTCTCTGTATATTTTGTATAGATTTTATCTAATCAATAAGTAATTTCTTATTTTTTTTACCATAATTATTTTAAGTCTGCTCATTGTAATCCATACCTTGTAATCACATATGGCCTTTGAAAGCTCGATTATAATTTTTTAAATAAATAAATAAATAAAAAAAAAAAAAAAATAAATAATAAAAAAAAAATAAATAAATAAAATAAATAAATAAAGTGGAAAGGATCAATTATTCACTTTGTCGGCATGCTATTCCTACTTTCCCTTAGAACAAATCTATTTTTTCGTTATTTACTATCTATCAATAAAAGATGAAACGTATTCAAAACTTGTACTACAGTAAAGATAACTGTGCTTAAAGTTAACCTTTCCGGACTAGGCATTTGCTGGGCTGCAGTCGATTGAATATTATGTTTCTTATCAGACTACAGGCAATTGTCTGAGTGCATAAGTATCGGCTAAACATTGACTTCCCCAGAATTAACACTTACAAATATTTATACGATAAATTGAGTCTGACTCACTTTAAATTATATATAACTAAAGCAAGGTTGTTTTACAGAAAATACTTAACATCTTTCCAGATTATAGTTCAAAGTAAGCTATTCCTCTCCATTAAATTATTTTACCGCCATTTCATTGTTTATTCAATCGAATCCATCCTGGTTAAAATTACAATTAATGTTATTGCGAAAAACTGGGCCTTGCTTTTTATCGAATATTTTTTATTATATATGCAACAAAATTACAAAAATTCAACAAAGTATGTTATGCATAAAGTATAAAACAAATAAAAATATTTATTTAAATAAAGTTACAAAAATATGTGAATCTAGGTAAAAAAAAAAAAATCTGCAAAAGAACTCAGGGAAATTTAGATGAGTGCTTAGAATCAGATACGCGTATATGCACACATACATTTCTATATTGTTTAAATTTACATTTGATACTAAATTTACATGTCTACGTCGACTATTTATACCCAAGAGTGCTAAGATGCGCATTAGAATGCTTTCGGGTGCTCTACCTATAGAAGCGTTGAAGCGCATTTTGTTGTAAACTGTAAAGAATCATATTCCTTTTGTTTTAATTTGTCATGTATGGGGAAGATAAGTCTTTTATATGTGGAATTTAATGTATTCAGAAGAAATGAAGCATTCAGTTGCCATACAATTCTTTGTGTGTGACAAATAAGGATGGAATAAGCGAGTGATTGACAGACATTTTTGGGGTTTTTTAATTTTATTATTCAATATTACGTAAGGTTTTAATTGCGCTAGATCCAAGAACGAACGTAGTAATTTTTAGTGGAATTTTTGACGGTGAAACTACCTAGAATATTGCAAAATCTGGGTGTGGTAATCTAGATTAGAACCAGCGTTAAAATTTATCTGTGGAAAGTACTTTAAACTGTTTTATAAATAAAAATAAAATTCATGAACGCCAAATAATCAAATTACTCAAAAAGTAATTATAACCCATTGCTATTTTTACGCCCTAAAAAACAACTTCGGTTTTTGTTCGTGCGGTTTTCGTGCAGCTATGTTTGCTAAGAAACGAGACTGAATTAAATTTCGTTCCTCCGTATTTGACATATTCAAACTGCTTGAAAACTAATCATAATAGATGCGCTTCATAATGGAAGCGCATTACATTTGACCGTAGGGTAAAACATATATGCACCTGCTTGACGCTTAGACGCTCTTTATAGAATTAGCAATGTTTTAAAGTTAAATTAACATGGAAAATGTAGAAATGCTAATTGTAAAAAATTTTCTAGTGGCTAGTAATAAATTGTTTTAATTTTATGCACTCGTATAAAGTTAAAAACTGGAATGAAATATCTTTTAAAAGTATTTTACATGAATGAAAGTTTCTATTTAATTAAACTACACAATTAAGGTAAATTACAAATTAATTTGTAATTATTTTTTATTTGTACAACAAAAAAATTTGATAAATTGAACAGAAAATGTACAGTGACTCTAAAAACTGTTCGCCTCAAGAAATATTTTTGGGACATGATAAATAGTCAAGAATGTCATCAAGTATTTAACAATGCAAAAAAGTTTCCATTCATCTAGACCAGGAAAATATAATTTTTGAAATCAATTTATATCTTCATGTTCGAAAAGGGTCTCGAAAGCTACAAAATTTTAACCATGAATTATGATTTTTTTAAAAATGTTGAATGAAAATTTTTTAAAAAAGCGTTGTAATTTCGGAACTTTGGAGATCTTCTTAAAAATCTGAAGATTTCTGATTTCAAAAAAAATGTTTTTCCCTTGTGTTCTTTGCCCGCTGTTATCCTGGCCCGAAAATTTTCCTTTATCCGATAAATTTTTTGAGTCATTCTATGTGCATATGCAATACATTGCAAGCATTATGTAGCATAATATTGCAATAGCATAGTATTGCATTCACTGCGTTGCTTTTTCGTGTTGCTCGTTGCAACTAAAACGAGACTGAATTGAATTTCGATGACACTCTCAAACTGTTTTCAATCTGCTTCTAAAAGAAGCTCATTAGATGTGTATGAAAGTGGAAACGGATTAAATATTACCATACATATACTACGGCCTATGAATACGAATGCATATACATTCACACAAATATAAATAAGCTCTTTACCACCATAATAATACCAACAACAACAACAACAACAGCAACTATGACGTGTCGAAAAAGTACCTTCCTTACCTTCTCAAATTGCATATTAGCCATATACTTGTACATGGTATACTCGTAGTAATACCCACATCCTCTTATCCTGTTCTATTTTCTGTTTCTGTTTTTCTGTAGTTGTTGTTTTCGTCCTATATGCGCCTTCTTGTTACACATTCTTGCCATTCTCACATTTATTTATATGAAAAGTTTCATATTTCAAAAACAAAGAAAACAAAAACAGAAAAGCAGCAGCAAAAAAAAAAAAAAAAAAGAAGAAGAAGAAGAAAAACATGTTAAAGCGTTTGTCGAGTGTGAATTGCGGCATGGAAATGAAAATTATTTCTCTACTTGCGGTTCGAATACAAACTCACACACACACACACACACATACAGACATGCACCTATGTACGTATGATGTATGTACCTTGATTATCCTTGTCAAAGCTTAAGTTTAACTTCAATGTGTGCATTAGTGCGTTTCTACAACAACCCACACACACACATTTACATATATAGAAATTACTGAGCGTTTGTCTAACTTTAGTGCGTTTTGTAATATTGCAAGCACATATTTTTTTGTTTGCTTTATTTTTATTTCAACAAATTTCTACTAATTTAAATAGAAACGTGTTTATATGCACATTTGTATGTAAGTATATAGCTGAGTAAATCTTACTTGGTTACCGTGGCAGAAATACTTAAAATACCTAAAGAAATAAATACTTAGTGCTCTTCGCTTTTACCTGATTGTATAGAAATTTTGGGTGGATATATATCTTCAAATATAAACTTTTTAATAAGATTCAAAAGGAATGATTTTTATGTCATACACATGGCTATAATTTTCCTTATATACTACATAACTCACATATTTTTGGTGGGTCACACTATATGCTCAGCTTGAAATGCACCAGCTGCATTAGGTGAACGAAAAGAGTTGTATATGAAAAGAATAGAAATTCAGTGTTTCTATAGAAAAATCTAAGCTTTCAAATTTAGACTTTAAAAATGGATCCCAGTTTGAGAAGATGAGAATTTTGGCTCCGTGAAATTTGGCCCCAATGAAAAATGACTCCAAACTGAATATGGAAAACAACCCTGAAATTCGAGCATATTTTCATAAGAGATAAGGCCCTAATTATTGAAATGAAATATAATCCCAAAATGATTAAAAACACCCGAAAACTAAATGAAAAAATACCCTAAAAAAAAGTAATGTAAGTAGCAAGTAAAAGTAAATTCTGGCCAGAACCCAACATTTCCGTATAGTTTCTTCATAATTTGCTATAAAAACTGGAATAATAGTAAAAAATTCGCGCGAAATACTCTAAAGTTTGGGTATATTTCAAGTATGATTGTATTGATGATTATTCGCCAAAGAGCGAAGAGCACCTAGACTAGAAAGCCCAAATACTCCGTTACGAAGAGGAACACTCTCCTGACTTAGTTAGGCTACAACTTTGTGAATAGCCTAGATGCAAATTTGTATAGCTTGACTAAGTCCTTATTCATCAAGAAATGCTTGCCCAGTGGAGAACGTCTCGCCCAACAGAAAGCAGGAGATTCACAAATGAAATGTTCTGCGGTTTCATCATCTTCAAGACATGCATCACATAGACTCGATTCCTTGACGCATATTTTACATAGAACGTCGTTGACTGTAACGAAACCTGTGACGAGTTCAACAATGATTCTTAAACCACATCTTCGCCAACTTAACAAATACCTACAGATCAGTTTTTCAGAGTCAATTATCAACTTCGACTGTCGGCAGGAGTCAGTCCCAGCCAATGATCGTTGTGCAATTGACGCAGCTTCGCCGGCTGCAGCAAATAGCCGAAATGGCAAAAATTGCTGATCGTTTTCAAGTCAGCATGTCCGCCATCTCGTTATCTGGGATTCTTGTGTGTGTGTGTCCCATACCAATGTTACTGAATTACTACTCGCAAGTATTTTAAGCTTAACAATTGCTTCAACCACGATCTTCAAGGCAACTGTGTAAGCCGAACAGACTTTAATAGATGCCTGGCTATCCAGGCAGATGAAAATAGCGTTACCCCTCGCAATCGCATACACTTCAGATTGAAACACCGAGGTGTAGCTTCCAAAATGCAACTGACTCCTTCACCTTGTTAGCTCTAAAATATATACCAGCACCATTTTGGTTGCCTATTAAGGATTTATCAGTGTAGAGTGGAAATCAGTCCGTCCCTTTTCATCCCATTCATCCCGATCGGCGAGTCTGCAACAAAAACCTTTGACAAACGAATAAATTGGAGATACGTGGTTGAAGAATAGATATATCGAGCTGTACCACGTTTTTGAAATTTCTAAAAGGAGAGACGCTTAGATCTAACAGAACTCAACTGTTTGTTGGAACTTGACTTTAAAAAACTTTTGAAAGAAGCTGGGTTCCAAGAAAAATCGGATTATTGAATCCAAACCTGATACCCTTTATACGGATGTGTCTCTGGCGCCAGGCCTAAATACAAAAGTCTAACTTATTTTAAGCACATCCAGATCTTTCTACGGTGCGACTTTTTTTCGAGAGGCTTTATATGATCTTACATAAATCAACAGTGTAAAATTGTTCTGGAAAGATCTGAAAAAAGTGAATAATCTTGGCTACAAAAACCTACTAAATATATAGCTATATTTAATGCCAACCCATGTAAGTTTAAGATCAGGTACATTTTGGGATAGAGTTATTTTGCGATATAGAAGATTTCAAAAGTTGAATGAAATTCCAAAAAAAAGGGAAGACACTATTAAGCTAGATAAGCATAACTCTGTGTCCAGGTTTTGGATAAAGAAATAGAAACTACCAAAAAAAATTTTGAGATACTGCAGTACTCGTGTGTTTGGTGAAATTTAATATTTGTATATTTATATGCTGATATATAGCTCTAAATTAATACTTTGTTCTAATAAAAGAGTAAACTGCATGAAAATGTAACTATGAAATTCTGCAATTTTATAATTTTTTTGAAAGAAAATTGTAATTTTGCATACAGTGCTACATAACGAGGCTTTAACTGTTGGTAGTTAGGTTGTTTTCCTATGCATAAACACTCGGTTTTGGCATTAGTCGCTCAGCACGTACATGTTAACTTTAAAATGTATGCATGTATTTATATGTAACACACACACACAGAGTTACTATTTTTCCTTTATATTTCCAAGTTTGAATGAAACATTTTTTGAATATATTTTTTCCTTCCTTTTTTCCTATTGTTTTATTTGTTTCATTTGTATCTTTTTATTTTTGTGCACACTTGTGCCTCTTTGTGTATGTGTGTGTGTCTACGCGGATTCTATACCCCAGCGGAATGAAATTGAAATGCTCTAAGATCAAGTTAATTTAACTGTAGTTACAGTTACGGTTTGACTTCTTTGAAAAAAATTTAATGGAAACGGGTTTTCTATGAAATATATTTATTTCAAAACGCATTTAAGTTTGGTTTCCTCTAACAACTCCAATTTTTCTTCTCCAGATGGGGGTGGGAAAAATGTTCTTTTTTGAATCATTTTTAAATTAAATATATATAATAAATAGTTTTTAATAAAAATCCAAAATAAAAATGATAGGACTAGAAAGAGCAAAGACCAAACTGAAACAAAATGAGCTCTGCTTTTCCCCCTAGTGAAATCAACTTCCACAATCATTTTCTGGATATCACAATCTACCAAAAACTAGAATCAGAAAGTTCAATTATAAACCAATTTAAGACTCATAAAGGATCTCGGGAAAAACTTTTTCTTTCCTCAAAATCAATCTTTGATAGTTTTATTAAAAACCCCGCGTTTAATGGATTAAGTATCAAATTTCGTTACTACATAGACAGGCAAACGGCTTTGTTTAAATTTTTGCTGCACTGGTTTGTACTAAATGAAAAGGACATGGTTTCTACCGTATGATACGCTTTGAAAATCATTCCATTACCCACTGGGTACAGTCAGTCACATACAAATCCACATAGTACATACCCAACGGGAAAAGAGCACTCCAAAAGACCTTTCAGAGTGTTGACAAGTCAACTGTAGGCGCTTACTCCGTATGACACACCATTACGTTTTTAACATTGCATGCCATTGGAAAAAAGCAATCCGTTTTACGCTCCTTTTGGAGTACTTCGAGAGACCTCTAACGAGATCTTTGCATCAGCAGTTCGTTCGCTTTTTTTTTTAACTGCCATGCTCTACTATATTCCTCTTCTTCTTTTCGAAATGCTTCAAAAGACCTCTCACGAAATCTTTGCGTCAAGAGTTTTGTTATTTTAAATTACGATGATCTTGTCGTCGTTTGATTCGGAAACGATTGCTTTTCGGCAGCAAGTGTTCGTTAACAAAACAAAAAAAAAAAGTGCTGACTTTATACTCCTCAGGCGAGCTGCTGACAATCGGACCCGTTGGGTACATGTGTGCATGCTTACACTCCTGTATGTGTATGTATGTAGAGTGCACGTACTGCAACTAA
This sequence comes from Toxonevra muliebris, assembly GCA_963691655.1. Classification (NCBI taxonomy): domain Eukaryota; kingdom Metazoa; phylum Arthropoda; class Insecta; order Diptera; family Pallopteridae; genus Toxonevra; species Toxonevra muliebris. Next base: position 113,949,186 of record OY829326.1, on the reverse strand, counting down.
ACTAAATAAATTAGGTTGCTGCGGTTCGGTACACTTTAGTTCAATTGTTTCACCGCAACAAACGCAACAACAACTACGGCAACATCAGCGGCAGAAAAAAGTTGAATTTGTATTTACAGTTGCATGACTCAGAGAAAAATGGAGATTTTGTTTTTATGTTTTTGCCCTTTTTGTAGAATTTCAAAATTAAAATAAATGTTGATGTGTTTGTGTAATTTTCCCCTACTTTTTAATTAAATAGACAGATTCGCACACTAATATTCACATGCGTAGGTTCAAAAGCTTCTTTTGTAACGCATTACGCATATGAGTTTTAGTTATGTACGTTACTGACAATGTGCGGTAATGTAATAAGTTTCATTCACAGGCTTTGAAATACCAAGGACAACATTTGAAAGCCTTGAACTTTTCTGAGCTTCTTGAAATGCTTCAGCTATGATGAAAAAAAAAAGCAAAGAAGCAAAAAATTAAGGGATTTGTAAAATTAATTTACTTTTTCGGATCCAAAAGGGCTGGGATGTATTTTCGATAAATATCTCTGCGATTGTGATTTCAGATTTTTAGAAAGAATCAGAAAACCTGACCACAAACTTCTATATAAATTATAACTATTTCTTGATCTCTGATTCTCATTCCTTACCAATGACTAAATATATTTTGCAGTGTTATCAAAGTTCTCATGTGACATTTGTAAAGCCTTTTTCGATTGATCCGAACCCTGAAGTAATAACCATATTTGGATATTTCCTGGTTTAAGCAGGTGCTTATTTAAATTGCAATTGACACTTAATTTTTGAAATTCATTTCAAAAGTAATTTAAATTTAATTTAAACGCCCAATATTTGTCATTTGAATAAACCACATGCAACTCTGTGTAGAAAAAATGTACACATCTGAAGAATATATAGAATATATGTACATATACAAAATAAAGATAAAAATTATGAAAAAGTGCACCCACTTTATTTTTGGTCATATCGAGGAGAAGATTGATTTCTTCAGCAGAAAAGTTTTTCGTCCGTGGCGTCAAATTATCCATTTAAAGTTTTTTGTTACAGTAAATTACTGATAAATGCACTTTGTGCACTTATGCGGTTTTTTCATTAATGCCTACCTCGGATAAGTGCACAAGTATTGCAATTATATAAACATTAGCTGCGTTTTATTCGCCACTTGCTTCTAGTTATGTATAACTAGCAGCGATAATTGTATGGGAAAAGAAAAACAAAGCCGCAGAGATAACATGTATAATTATAGCTGTTATGTATACTTTACAAGTAGTTTAACTACATCAAATTCTATTGTGAACTGCCATAAGTGAAAGAAGAAGCATGACAGTTGGGCAAAAAACAAAGAAGGAAAAGATTCGAAATGTCTGCCGGCGAAAAGATATAAAAAATCATCGTTAAATATTCTTATAAAGAGTAAAAATTAAAAACAATGCCCACGATTGACCGCAATGGCTGGGGGCAGTTTCATTGTGAATTGCAATATAATGAAGAAGAGGCTTAACAGCTTGGTTGTTTTATTCGCACATGTTAAACTAACTGGCGAATAAAACGCAGCTCGATTGTATATATTAATCTGTAAAAACCAGTTCAGTTTGAAAGGAAAACTTTAAAAAAAGATTTCAATTACAAAGTTTTTGTTTTTCATATTTGTTTTCATTTGGATTAATCACAAAAGTTTTCTATAATTTAAGCAGTAATTAATCAGTTAAAACCCTAACGCTAATGATATCAGATTATTTTCTTTTTTACATTTCTCTTTTCTTGCTCTATTCTTCAGATTTGGAAACAAAAAGTAGTATCAAGGTTGTGCATTTATGTATAAAAAGTTGGACTAAAAAAGTATTTTCAGGTTTGAAAAAATGGTTTTTGCATTTATGCGTGCTGGACTTAACCGTGCATTTTTTCATGTAAAAGTATATAAAGGCTTACAGCTTCAAGACACTATGCACCGATGTGATTTTTGCATTTATCTGTAACTTATCCCTGCAGATCGCACCAAATCTCGATCTTGTCCAAGACCTATTACATTTTATTTCACACAGTCTGTAAGGACCGTCCTGCATCCGCTTGGATGTGAACTCCAAAATTCTGCAAATCAATAACAATGGAGTCCATCACGAAGTACCATAGAAGAGGAGAAAGTACGTCCCCTTGGGGGCATCTTTTCTCAACCTCGATCATGACACTGTTTTCGTTGTATCCCCCCCGTGATAAGCAGCCGTTTGGATAGCATCGCATGAATCCGTCGAATAACGAATTCTTCAACACCATATTGTCGAGTCGAAGCCCCTTCAATTTCAATAAACACTCTCAGGGTGTAGTGCCCTGCTTCTAGCCCTTGTTCAACTGTACTAACACAGTCGTGAAGAGCTGATTCACAAAATTTTCGACTCTGATAAGCATGTTGTCGAGAGTTGAGAGGGTTTTGACTCAGAATCTTCAGCCTGATGTGCTTCTCGAGGATGCCTACCAGACTTTTAAGCAAAAACGATGTCAAGTTTAACGGTCGAAAAGTTTTGGGTAGATTATCTCTTCGCGGTTTAAGAATAAATACTACTTCAACCAAGCGCCAAAGACGTGGAATATAATCGTGAGCGAAACAAGCCGTAAAAATCCTTTCCAGAACCTTCATAAGATTTGTCCCTCCCCGCTTTAGCATGATTGGATAAATGCAGTCGGGTCCTGGGAACTTAAATTCATCGAATGATGAAGAAGCAAATCTTAATGCCTCTTCGGTAACTATCCTAGGTGCTATAAACCAATCGAATCTTCTGGTACTAGAGTCAACCTGACCAGGAGTATTGACAACGCACGATCATGATCGTTGCTGTTCAAGCAAAACACTTCTTGAGAGAAGAGAAAGACCTATCTCCAACTTTCGTAAACTCTGTATTCACTAGTTGCCAAACCTTTGGAACCATGTACAAGTGGAATAGTGAAACGTTGTGCTTAGATGGAGGTTTTTAATATGATTCGATTTACAAAAACAGTAATATATTTCAAAAACAAAATATCTGCTCAACAGTTTTTCTACATTTCAGCTTAACTTTCAAATCTTTATAACAACATAAAAACGAGTTGCAGAAAATAGCAAAAAAATATGTTTGGTATATAAATTAGAGCAATTACTGTAAAATTTCCCATGCCAACACCGTATATTCTCCCGGTCTAATCATAAATTTGTTTATACAATATTGAACATAAAGAAAAATGTCAGCAAAACGTATACTCAAAACATTTTAATTGGAATTATAACGTAAATATATTTACATATTTGGAATCCAATCTAAAGATATTTGTCGACTTTACTATCACTCACAAGTTCACCTAGTTAAGCTTAAATCTCAACTTGAAAAAATTTACTTAAGTTACATACATGGTGAAAAAAAGATAAATATATTTAAATCTTTTTAATAAAAATTTTAAACCCTTTTCAAATTTTATCGACAAATGTACAAACACACACACACATACATACAGACAAATTTCAGGAAGGGGATACAATTTCTTAGGCTGAAATTGATATGCTTACGTTGTAATTCGCCGTTACGTTACTTGTATGTATGAGCGAAGGTATGTATGAGTAACGCAAAGTCCTTTTTCGTCCTTTTTTCGTGTTTGCTTAGTAAATTTAGCATATTTAGGGATATCGAATTTAAACCACGCGTCAGATACATATACATACGTATGTATGTGTACACAAGCGGATCCTAGGGGGGTTTGAGGGTAAAATCTTCGTCTCCCTTCGTCTTCTGCACTCTCCTTACCGATGAAACCCTTACACCTTATTTAAGGAACGAAAAAAAATTAGACCGCCCCCCTTAGGAAATTCCTGGTTTCACTAGTGTATGCATACATATATGTATATATGTACTGGCATATAGTCTTATAGCTTAGCAAAGGTCATAAAGAGGATATTTTAGCATATTACAATATATGTATGTAGTATGCGTTTGCCTGTATGAATTCAAGTAAATTTTTAGTGGACGACTTAAATGTTGTTGTAGTTGTTGTTGTTGCTTGAATGTGAGGATGTGTGTGTGTATATGTTTCAGAAGGCGTCAACCGGTATGGCACCAACAAAACTGAAAGAGACGACACCGAGACTCTGATGGTAACTCAACTCAAAAAAAAAAATGTGTATAAGCCAACAATATAACACGAGACACTTTTGCTGTTCTTGTTGTTGTTATAAATTCAATTTCCGGCAGATGAAGTAAAGCTAAAAAAAGCACACAAAAAAAAAAACAACAACAAATTTAAATGCTTTGATTCGTTGTTGAAATGTACATGATTAAAAGATATGCATGAAGGAACGGGAAACGAAACTTGCATACAAATTTAATATTTACTTTTTTTTATCAACAAAAAATAAACAATTTAACTTTATATTTAGATTTACACACACACATACACACTCGTATGCAAACTTTTAACTAAATTTTAAAACGCCTCAAACTATGCTAAAGTTAAATATACAAAAAAAAAAGAAGAAAACTTTAAATTCTGTGCTATTCTCTTGATAACAATATGAAAACAACAACAACAGAACAAAAATTGTTCTATTGTATGAAATGTCACTGCAAACATTTTGTTTTTTTTTTTATTTTTTTATTTTTATTTTATATCTCGTTTACTTATTACGAAAAAGTTTCAAGTATTTTTTTTATTCTGTACATTATAATTCATCCTCTTCCTCTTCCTACCACTTACACTATGCACCTACTTGTATTTCATTCGCCATTTGAGTTTTACGACTCCCTACATTCAATGAATAGTATGTAAATTTTTTTGCTTGCTTGATTGCTTGCAAATTGCCTGAAAACATTTAGTATATTTATATAAATAATAATGTACTTTTCGATTTGGATTTGACATTGGTCTCTATTATGAGCCTTTACATTCAGCTTGTTTTAGCTTCTCAACTACTATTACTATTATATTTGCGTAATTTTTTGGATAAATAATTTTCTCAGTGTTCTTAAGTTAAACTAATTCCAGCTTATGATATTCTTCATACATAATTTTAAGACGTAAAGAGCTTTCAGGTATTAAGATCTGATCGTTTAAAATTATTTATTCTTAAATTTGTATGTGATGCCGGCTATGATTACCGATTTTTACTATATTTTGTTATTGTATCACACATAATTTTGAGAATAAGCGAGTAATGAATTGATGGGTCTTATGGATTATTACAGAGCGTCTGTTAAATACACTTGAACTGCTTTAAATTTGAAATTTTGGGTACACTTATAGTGAGATTTCTTACTGTTGCAAGCTTTATAACGGCGTTTTGTCTGCTTTTAGATCTGCTGTTATGTCTGATTTTTGATCCAATTTTTTTCTGAGTTTTATTTTAAGTTGGAATTTTGATCTGACTTTCGATCTGATTTTTGGTCTGAATTTGATTTGACTTTTGGTTTGTATTTCGGTTTGAATTCTATTCTGGTCTCAATTTAAGTTTGATTTGTGATCAAAATTTGGTTAACCACTAATCGGCAGGACGTTCCTGGCTCAGGAACGGGTGAGCGACAAGGTGCCATACGGCACCGCTAGGCATTACTGGGTTAAGTTGCAAAATAACGGAGTTTTGTCTGCTTTTAGATCTGATTTTTTATCCAATTTTTTCTGAGTTTTATTCTAAGTTTTGGTCTAAATTTAAGTTTGAAATTAGGTCTGACTTTGAATCTGATTTTTGGTCTAAATTTGATTTGAATTTTGGTTTATATTTCGATTTGAATTCTATTCTGAATTTTGGTATAATTTCTGGTCTCAATTTAGCTTTGATTTTTGTTTAGAATTTGGTTTGATTTTTGTACAAATATCAGTCTGAGTTTTGGTCTAAATTTGGTTTGGTTTTTTTGTCAGAATTTGGTCAAGTTTGGTCTTATATGTGGGTTGATTGTAGGTCTCTTTTTGATCTGAATTTTGGTTTGAGTTTTGATCTAAATTTCAGTCTTATTTCTATTTTTTTTATTTATTCAGTTTTTTGAGTTCTACTCTGAGTTTGGATGGTCTAAATTTCGGTTTAATTTTTTATTTTAATTCAGTTTGAATTTTTGATCTGGTTTTTTATCTGAATTTCAATATAATTTTCGGATTGATTTTAGTTAAAATGTTTGTGATAGTTTTGGCCTGACTTTCAATCTGATTTTTGGTCTAAATTTTATTTGAATTTTGGTTTATATTTCGATTTGAATTCAATTCTGCATTTTGGTATAATTTCTGGTCTCAATTTAGCTTTGATTTTTGTTTAGAATTTGGTTTGATTTTTGCACAAATTTCAGTCTGAGTTTTGGTCTAAATTTGGATTGATTTTAGTCAAAATGTTTGTAAAAGTTTTGGCCTGACTTTCAATCTGATTTTTGGTCTGAATTTGATTTGAAGTTTTGTTTATATTTCAGTTCGAATTCTGTTCTGAGTTTTGGTATAATTTCTGGTCTCAATTTGTGTTCGATTTGTGATCAAAATTTGGTTTAACCCATTAAGGACGTTCCTGGCTCAGGAACGGCTCAGCGACAAGGTGCCATATGGCACCGCTAGGCATTACTGTGTTAATTGAGGGTCTAAATTTCACTCTTTGTTTTGTTTCAATTTTTTTTGTCGGAACTTGATTCTGAATATATTCTTGATCTGAATATTAGCTTGAATTTTAGTCTAAATTTTTCTCTTATTTTTGGCCTATTTTTTTTTTAATTTGGTTTTTTTTTTTGTGTTTGGACCACATTCAAATCTCGGTTTTGATGGTCTAAATTTTGGATTGATTTGAATTTGGTTTGAATTTTTGTCTGAATTTTGGCCTGATTTCTGGTATACTTTGCTCTTAAATTATGATCGGGGTTTTGATCTAAATTTTAGTGTAATTTTTGAATTGATTTTTGTGAAAGTTTTGGCCCGACTTTCAATACAATTTTTGGTTTGGATTTGATTAGAATTCTGGTTTTTAATTATAGGTATCTTCTTGGTCTGAATATTAGCTTGAATTTAAGTCAAGATCTCTCTCTTACTTTTGGTCTATTATTTTAAAATTTTTTTTAGTTTTAGACTAAATTCAAGTCTAAGTTTTGATGGTCTGAATTTTGGTTTGAATTTGGGTTGAATTTTCGTCTGAATTTTGACCTAATTTATGGTATACTTTGCTCCTAAATTGTGATCGGAGTTTCGATCTGAATTTCAGTATAATTTTTGGATTTATTTTGTTAAAATTTTTGTGAAAGTTTTGTTCTGATTTTTTATCCGAACTTTGGTCTGAATTTGGCTAGAATTTTAAGCAGTGTTTTGGTCTGAATTTTGCTCTGATTTTTTGTGTGATTTTTCGTCTGAGTTTTAGTTGAATATTGGATAGAGTTTTTATCTGAATTTTGTTCTAATTTTTTGGTCTAATTTTTTGGTCTAATTTTTTTCTGAAATTTGGTTTGAGGTTTGGTCTGAACTTTAGTCTGATATTAGTTTTGTTTTTTAGACACAGTTTTTCCTGAACTTTGGTCTGATTTTTAGTCGCCTTTTTTAGTCAAAATTTCTGTCCGAATTTGATCTAAATTTCGGTCTCAATTTTAATGAGAATTTTGATACGGTTTTTAGACTTGTTCTTAATTTTGATCTCATTTGGTCTTGTTTTTGGCCTAATATTTGATTGGGTTTTTGATCAGGTTTTTGATTTATTTGTTTATTTTATAACCTACAAAAATCAGCCCTCCACAATCCAAAATCTTTGATCCGCCACTGTGCCGCAGTAAGAGTTTCTCCGATGAAAGAAAAATTATTGAAAATGTAGAAAACATCGTATTTTGTACCAGAGTAAGCACACATATAAGGGAAAAACAAAACACTCGAACAAAATAGATGTGTTGAAAATCCGCAATTTTGATATAACTTGCGTTTTCGAACTGCGGCTCCTATTTCTAAAAATATTGTGAATCCTCAGTGGTCAATTCTAATCCACAATATATTATCTCTCCCCAAGACCTCAGCTTTTGAATCTTTTTTGACTCTTATGTTTTCAGAACATCCCTGCTTCTTGGGTCATGGATTTTACCTTATCATCTTAACCTAGTCATGGACTTTACCTTATCATCTTAACCTAGTCATGGACTTTACCTTATCATCTTAACCTATTCAAAATTCGCCGCATCATTTCGCAACAGATATCAATTCTTACATAACTTTAAGTATCTCAATTTCAAATATGCTCAAAAACAGAAAAATTTTTCGTAAATTTTTTCACTTACTTAAAAGTTTCTTTTTTCGTTGTCGCATCCATCGTCATTCAAACAAAAAAAAAAAAATAACGCAAATATTATTTTCATAGGTTGAAAAGTCCAACCAAGCAAGCCTCCAAGGATATGGTGCGAATAAGTACAAGGAAAAATATTAAAATTTCTCAAATTTCTTTCACTTCCACTTACTTTCTTCAACTTTCTTCTAGTCTTTTTCTGCGCTTCAACATTTTCATTTTTTATTCTATAATTTATACACACACAGCTTTTTAAATGAAATTTTTGCGTACATTTTTGCATTTTGTAGTTTTTATTTCACTATGGGGAATTTTAAAGAAAATTCTTTTATTTCACAAAGTTTCAAGTGAATTGAGCAGATTAAATTTATGGAAAATGTCAAAATTGTTTTAACGCATAAAGTGCACAAAAACGAAATTGTATTATTTATCTAAAAATTTACATAAATGTTATTTTAATAGATATTATTTAATATAATTTACAAGTTTCTATAAATTTTAGAGGTGATAATAATAATTGTGAAGATGAAATATTAATTTTTGGCTAAACTGATGTTTTGCTTCGCGCTTCAGGGACCCTTTGTCTCTCATTATTCTAGATCAGTATATTTTCTGAGTGTAAGTATTTATATCCTTAATTTATTCTAAGAATGGAAGATGGTGTTGATTTATTTTTATATATTTTATTTATACCAGAAAAATTATACTTGGCTTGATTACTATATTTAGTAAAACAACAGAGCCGTAGTGATGGTGAGGCAACTGAGGAGATTACGGCGAAATAACTAAGGGCCGTTAAAACAAAAGGAGTTGCAAAAAAATAAATTTTAATTGTGGAGAAAAATTTGTTGAAAAATATAAAACATTTATTTTGAATTTTTTGTACCCACCTAACAATGACGACGTATTTTCGAACACAACTTGTACGAAATTTCGCCTCAAACTTTTTGAATTTTGAGTAACCAGGAATAACATAACTTTGAAAACCTCAAGTCAATGGTTCACTTTATACCTAAGTAGCAGATATCGTTTTTAAACTTTCTTTCACAATAATTTTTATGAAATTTACGAAATATTATCACCGGTTTTATCCCAGTTATTGAAGTCAGAATTTCACACCGAAGTGTAAAAAAAAAATGTGGCCTACTTTCAGTGGTGCACAAATGACACGAATGCCAACCAGCAGGACTAACTAAAAAGAAAGTCAACAACTTTGTTTATTAATGATTTGACAGCAAATTTTTGAAAGTTAAGAAATATTTATAAAAAAAAAAGAAAAGAAATATATGTTTATAAATTACGAGTATTTCCTTTGTCAATATCCTTTGTTGTCTGTGCAATATTGAAAACGTTTTACGATTTTCTTTTTTACTTTTTCTTATACCTATATGTGTGTGTGTGTTTGTATATATGAAAATATCGAATAAATATGCTAAACACGCGGCAGACGTCGTCGTTATCGACAACTATACAATGCACAGAGTGTATTGCCAATCTGCCAACAACATATCAGCAGCTTTCATACATACACATACATATACATGTACATTTTTATGTACATATATATATGTTTATATATATATACTAGGTATGCATATATTATCCCTACACCCTCCTCATACAATTTTCTCAACAACAACAGCAACCAATGGCGCCCCTAAATTGTTGCCAGTTGTGCTCTACTACCAGTTGAAAAATCAATAAAATTTACTGGAACTGAAAACAAAACAGAAATGAAAGCAAAATATCTAACAAAAAAAAAAAAAAAACAGAAGAAGAAAAAATATGGCAACAAAGGGGCCCAGCAAAAGCGCACGTCATTCTCATGTCAGAGTTAGAGGCAAATAATGAAAAACAAAAACAGAAAAAACAAAAACCAAGTGAGCAAGTATTTCTTATAAGCTGAAACGACTTTTTCATACGCTGCAAATTCAAAATTTATTAGCAAACCTATGTCAATACCTCTTTCTAAGGGTAAATAAACAAAATTTGATTTATGACCTTGTTAATGGTTTAGAAAGTCTCCTAAGACTTTTTCAACAGACAAGTAACTTTGAGAACATTAACGCCTTTTTATTTTTAAACCATTCTCATCAGAGACTTCTTTGATTTTCTATAATATCTCGCCTCTAGCATTATGGATGCCCAGTTATTGTGGAATTGAAGATTACTTATCAGCTGGCCAGTAAAATTCGGTTCTGGTATAAATCGAACCATAACTCATATACTAGCTGTGTTTTTTTGGGAAAGAACTTACGAATGGAATATTTCTGAGAGTGTTCCAGACCTTCGATTGAAAGCTTTTCTCGTTTACCACAAAAACTTTGACGCCCTGTTATTTCAATTCCAGTCTCATCAAAGAACATTTCGATATCCAACAATATCTTAACTTCGGCAATACATATCTTACTCTTCAATGGGGTCACTTATTTAGAAGCTTCGTTACTTTTCCGCGAAAAACAAAATCTCAAGAATCTTGTTGGTTTGCTTTCTGCCTATTATGACTTGAATTATCAAATATTGGTTTGAACTCTTTCAAGCTCTTGTCTCCAGCAACAAGAGGAACCTATATATGCTAGATGGCAGAATTTTTGTGAATATAGTCAGGTGTGTGTGTGTGTGATACTTTGTCCACCATCAGTGACAACTCACAAGCCAAAAAAAATTCCATAAATATCGGAAAGAAAATTTTCTTTCTAAGGTTCCTGAATGCTTCGGTTAAAAACTTGTTGACCTTCACTAAATAAACATTGCCTGGAGAAAATAGGCTTTTTAGGTTATGGTGCCCGTTTTTTGGATCCGGTTTGCAACTGATATTAAAGCATTTTTGAAATCTACTCATCTTCTTTTGGGAACTTAAAGCATCTACAAAACATTTCTATTCGACTGTGTTTTACTTATTTGTTTCAGCATTTTTACCAGTTTGTACAACATTTCCTACAGACAATTCTTGAAGAATTTTGGCACTTTTCATCCTCAACATCTGCTTCGTTGTGGGGTTTCAGTGGAGCGGCATTCTTGTGATGCTATTGACTTTCCTTTTTAAAGTATTCCACCTTCATTTAAGTCTCTTTATCTGAGTTGTTATGGCTTCTTTGTTTAATGTTCCAGAGATCTTTATTTCTTATTATATTTGACCATAATATTCAGCATATAATCCGTAGACGTTTGCTAATGAATAATTGTAGTTTCTGGGCAATGTTATGTGAAATTTACCAATTATCCCTTCCATATATAAGATTGACTCTACGCATGCGTTGAATACTCGAATTTGTGGTCTTCAATTGTTATGGGGTCAGCGCTGACGTTATTAATTCTCATGGCTTTAGTTTCATTGTTGTTGAGCTCGAGACCAACGTTCAGAACTCTTATAAGTATCATGTATGTTTCAAAGGCTTTTTTACAAACATAAGCTTAATGAATATATATATTTTTTCTTATTTTTTTAATTGAATGGCTTTGAAAAAATACAAAAATAAAAGAAAACAATGAGTCTTCAGTTAAGGACCAAGTTAAGTTTTTAGCTAAATGGTTGATTAAATTTTAGATAAAAAACGTTCTGAGAGCATGCCCGATCCATCTCTCTACATTTTTTTTAAACATCTACATTAGGTCTCGAATGAATTTCATTTATCTTCATATCAATTTCGATTCTTCGTTCTCATTACTGAGTATGCGTTTTCAAGTCGTTAGTTTATCGGCACAGCTCGGTATGTGGGTTTCTGAGAGCATGCGCGATCCATTTCCATTTTGTTTTAATTTGATCTCACTTGCTTCTAAATATTTCAATCGGAACCCAGTAAAGTTATTCATTGCTGACTGAGCCCCAAAATTTAAGGTAACAAAATTTCGATGATTTTGTATTAAGATAACCCCTTCATTCCCAGTATTCCCTATAATTTTTTTGAAAAATTAAATTTCTAATTAGTACTAAGCGGAATTTTTTGTATCTAATATATTTTGAAAATATAAAATAATATAAAAATAAAAAAATTAAGAATAAGAAAATCTAATGGTTGTCTATAGCTACATAGCTATCGGTTTTTAACCCTTCATAAAAGACAAAAAAACATATGCAGAGGTATGAAATTTGATGTCATGATTTTGGAGTTCCTAAATAACTACGATTTCAATACAAAAGCTTTATATCAATCTCTATCAAAATTCGGGAATGAAAGGGTTAAGCTTCTGTGTCTTAAATGCAGGGTATAGAAATGCGCAAGCATCTTATAGAGCTCTGTAGACTACAGCAACTTATATATATATATATATATATATATGTATATGCTATTTTGTTGTTGTTGTTGCTAGTGCTGATGTGGTTTGTTCTCGCTGTTGTTTTTATGTTGATGTACGATTATGTTGGGCTAGGTAACAACCACATACACAAGTTTTGTTTTCAATGTTACTCAAACGAAGAATGAATGGATGAAATATGTGGATGTTGTGGCAGTAAAGTGGGAAATTAAACCAAGCGAATGAGTGAGTGAGTGAGTATCATCAAAAGCAAAATCTAAATTCACAGGATAACAACAAAATCAACAACAATAACATAAAAAACAACAGAACTAACTACTATCCATGCTGCTTGAATAACTTACAATGTTATATTGCATTGTGTTGAGGTTTTCCACTTACCAATCCTCCCTCTTGAGCGGGAGAGAGAGAGAGAGGGGGAAAAAGTTGGAAAGTAGGAAGCTAAAATTTCAAAGGATGCTAAGCTTGAGCATCTTAAAGCATTTAAACAAAAATTGTTAGGAGAAAAATATTAAATAGCACAGATGTTCATTCGTTATACTGTCGGACAGGCAGACTATCTCTCGCTTTGTGTTTATCGGTCGTTGGTTTTAGTCTCTGCCTCTGCCTGTCGTCATTACACTAAATTAGGCGCAAAATTACCCTTTTAATCGAATGATTTCAGGGCTGGCTAAAAATACTGCAATGGAAAGAGCGCAAAATTTTAGTTTTTCCGTTTTATAGAAAAGCAGAGTGTGTCTGAGATCTCCCTGTATTTAGAAGATATGTGTATGCATGTAAAACACAGCATAATTAAGTAAATAAATTGATTATTTTAATGTATGGAAAGTAGCAGATGGAGATAATTTAATAAGCAAGTTTTTTTTTTTTAGGCTACACTGTAAATAATAGCATGCTACAATTATGAAGGATTTTCAACTCAACTGGAAGGAGTTTAGCTTGACGACATTTGAGATAGAAATACATGCTCGCATCCTTTTATTTTCGTTGCTCCCTTGAGAGCACCTGTCTAAGTAAAAGTCGTGGAGCATGTGTTGATTATTGTTATTTATTTATTTTTGTTTTTTTTTTGACTAATTTGACAGTCTGAAGGAAATAATAAATTTAATAAACTTGCAGAATTTCCTGTTGTACTTATGCGTTGACATTTTTAATTGGTAGATGAAATTCAATCAATCATAAACTGATACATCGTTCATTTGTTTGGCATTCATGAATATGTTTGTTCTTCATCATATATTTTAAGTGACATCGGCAAAAAAAAATTGCAATTCTTAAATATTTATGAAGAAACATTTATAAGCGAGGACACACAAAATTTGTTATGGAAGTAGAAGCGCATGGGCTTGAATTTCCAAAGCCCTTTTTGGGCGAATTAAGTCAAGTTTAAAAATTCAACTTAAGTCAAAAAAAGCTATAGATCAGGTGGTTAATAAGATTTTATGTTATTTTGCTTGTTTCCACCGGAAATGTGAAACGAAAACCAATAAAAATTTCAGTCGGAAGAAAATAATACCGTTCTTCTATAAAAATTTCGATTACAGCGACTCGTCAGGGTCCTGTAAATTAAGTCGGAAATTTTTTTTTTTTTCATTAAGAATATGCTCAATGTTTATAATACTAAGAATATTTCCATTTTATATGAATCAGAGTATTATTTAGAAAGGTATGCGTGATTGACTGATTGATGAACTTTAATCGTGTTTTCTATACCCCAAACACCAAAATTTAAAAAAATAGGTTTTTGAAAAAAAGTACTGCCATTTTCTTGTTAATGTAATTTTTGGGAAGCTCTTCCTTCAATCACTATTTATTTTCATCTTATCTTTATGTTTTTAGTTTTTTTATTTCAAATGAATCATTCCGAAATTATCTAAATTACTGCATCATTAGACTGTCAATCTGTTTTTTTTTTTACGAAAAAATTAAAATAAATAGCTTAAGATATGTACTTTAAACTAAAATATTGTTCATTTCAATAAAATTTGTTTTAGTTAAAAAAATCATGAGTTTAAGGTTACTTTGAATCATCTCTTTAATATTTAGACTTTTAAGAAAGTAGTTACTCGATTCCATTCCAGCGAAATACCTCATAAAAAGTCGTTGGTATTCAAGTTGTGTTTCACGATAGAATAAAATTTGAAAAATTTATTTTTTGGGACTTAATGAAAAAAAAATTGAATCAAATTCAAACATAAATTATAACTTGCGAATTAAAAAGATCCACCCCAAACTGAACAAAATTTGTTCGCTTTGAATAGACCACTCTGCTAAAAGTTCCGTGCATTAAAAGTAGCGGCAGCCATTCAGAATCAGTACTACCGAAGAGAGTATACATTTTCCACTGTTCCGCAGAGAGTTTTATCTATAAACTCTCTAAGGCTATCATGGAAGAATGCAGTGATTCTGTACAGAACGGAGCTGTAAAAGATTGCAGTCTTTTTAAGTTCCAGTCGTTTTGTGAATGCAGAATTAAGGATGTGAAGTCAATGACTTATTCTTCATTTTTGAAGTCATTTTTTTTAAGTCATGAATGATCAGTCTCTCATATGCAGTCCTGGTCTCTACAAAATATTAATTGACTTGAAGTCATTCATTTTGAAGTCACTTAAAGTCAATTGAAGTTACTTGAAGTCAATTGAAGTCATTTGGATTTGGACTTTTTTCAATGAAGTCAATTGAGTTCACCGATTTTTTCTTTCATATTTTTATTTTAATTTTTTTTAAACAAATTTGTAAAAAAAAAAAAAACTCAAAATTTTTTGATAATGTACTTAATTGTGGGACCAATTCGATAATCTAGTGGGTAGTGCGCTAGACTTTCATCTGAGAGCAGATTACTGCGTTTTCCCAATTTTATTTGTAATTCAAAATATTTTTCAAAAAATTTGTAAAAAGAAAAAAAAAAACTCAAAATGTGGGACGACCTCGATAGTCTAATTGGTAGTACACTAGACTTTCATCCGGAAGGTTCGGGTTCGATTCCTGTCTTCGTTTGGTGGTTAACTTCATAACTTTCTTATATTCAATATCAATATAAAGTGTATAATAATTATAACATAGTGTACAAGTACACACATTGGTTGGTAATGGCGAAACCACCAAACCGATAAGAAATTGCCACACCGCCGTTCGGAACACAGCGTTAAACTGTTAGTCCAACTTTGTATCTCTCGAAAGCCACTCCAGCCTACTTACCTACCTACTTAATTGTGCCAAAACTATTTATCCAATCGAATCAAAATAATCCACATAAGATGAGAAATTTTTATATCTTTAATTTCATATACTGTTTGTTCAAATCGAAATCCTAGTTTCCGAGATATTTGTAATTATGTGGCCAAACCTTTTTTGCTCCGATAAATAAAATTCAACTGGCGATATCTCCAAAACCACACCATAGAATTAAAAAAAGATTTTAGGGCACAGCGACCGATTTTACATAGGAATTGGATAGTGATGTTCATTGACCAAAAAAAAATAATTATTTGTTAACTAGTGTTATTCGATGTTCCATTTATTTATGTAGGTACTTATATGTCTAAGCTGATATGTATTATATGTTTTTTCACAACTGTCTTATTGTTGTTAAAATCAAGTACAGCTTTTTTGTGTTTAATTAAATAATTATACTACTTATAAGTACTGTATATTTTTTATCATTCAATAATAGACTTCACTCAGTGAAGGTGAAGTCTCAATTGATTGCAAGACTTCAAACCAATTTGGAATCATGACTGTGACTTCAACCTAATTTGAAGTCATGACTGCGACTTCAAGTACAATGTTAAATCATGTGAATGATTGTGACTTGTTTGCCTTCAAGCCTCAAATTGATTGCTGTAATCAATTGGGCAGTCATTGACTTCAAAAAGACTGGTGACTTAATTTTTTTAAGTCATAAATCTTAAATGAAATCAAAGACTGTAATCAGAAAACGTAATTCATTTTGATGCAGCTTAAAATGACTGCAATCTTTCGCTCTGGTACGGAACTAAAAATCGGTACATTTTTACCGCACATAACTTTCAGAGGTCAACTGCGATCAATCTCTTACTTGACAGAGATCATTTGCTATAACAAAATAAATAAGTCTGCCAAGACAGATAGAGATTAACGGAAAGAAGTTATGGTCTATCGATTTCCTCCTGGATTTTTCTTTTTTCTCTCGATTTTGTACGAAAAACTGCCAACTCTTCTAATTCAAAAAAGTAAAAGAAAACGTACTTCAGCACATTTTCCTATCCACAACTATATGCCGAAGTGCAAAAACAAATTTCCTAGCGTTTCTGGTGCCTCTATAACACAACTCCTGCAACCTATTTTTCAGGCAAAAAACCGAGCCTAACCTTCAATATTTTTTGGATAAATTTCAGGATGTCTAAATGGATCCAAGTAAACACTATGCCGCAAAGTGCTCTCAAAATTGCTCACCCTTTTCTTTTATTGTGTGCAGTTTAATGAGCATTGTCTGCACCTATTTTGTGAACTGAAAAGTTAAGATTTTGGGTAGTTTAGGTCTATAATATAACTTGCGAATCCAAAGGGAGGCTTTATTATATTAGTTCAATAAGCTGCATCTGTTTTCGTATCTCTCAATTGTTGTAAACATTTTTCATATAAATTTTACCACTTTACCAATTTACAAATTATTGTTTTCGTTTCATCCTAAAAACTTGTTGGATTTCACATTAGACTGAACATGAAGCTGCGACAGACTGTGGTAAAATGGTCAACGATTAACTGATATCATAAATAAAAAGCACGTTATCGTTTGAAATTGCATAGAAACGACGATTTTCGGTCGACTCCGGCTTATTTGTATTTTAAACGTCGACGAGACAGGGCTGCATGTAATCAGATGATTGCCATTTTAATTTATTTTAATTTGGTTTAAAAAGTTTATTTATAAAAGAAATCAGTGAAAATTTAAGAGCAATGAAAAACTAATAGAAGAACTGAGGAAATATATGATGTCGTGATCTTTGAAAGAATATAACAATAAATGTACCTCATACCCATTTTTATTATTCTCACTAGTCTGTAAATTTTTGTGCCAATTTTTATTTTTTTATTTAGATAAAACAAATTTTAACAGTAAATTTCAAATGGCAAATGGATGATTTTCTAAAGGTAATTCAGGGTCGCTGATTCCTACCCTGAACTCAGATTTTCTCTATCACTTCTGGGATCCTCGCTATGGTGGCATATTTTGATATACGCGGAACCTGCATGCTTACGTACATATGAGAATGAATTTCCAAGTGGAAAAACATTTGATTATAATAATTTCCAAACAAACATTCATGTGCAAAAAGTAAACGGATTCCAGTTAAGACCTAGAAATATGCATCAAAATATTATTTTAATAATATGAAATGTGTAGGAGTAGATCCATTAAAATGGCAAAAATTCAAAATTTCATTTCCTAATTCCAAACCAAATTAAATCATTAAAATTTTGAGGAAAATTTTTGCTTCAACATTTGAAAATACCAAATTATTTACGAATTTATTTTGAAAAGAAAAAAAAAAAAAACTGCTCCAGCTATTTTGTGGTAAACATATATTTAAATGTGAATGAATAAGAGTCGAAAAAATGCATGCGACATGTGGTAACTACATTGTATGGCAAGCATTTGTTGTGCACAAACCGCCAAACACCAATGCGTGGCACACCACCAAAAGTGCCAACTAAATTAATATACATACCTAAACTAAACTAAATAAATATGAAGCGCTTCGTTTCCGCTTTGGTTGTGTGACTGTGGCACATTACCATTTTTTAGAATAATGTAAAATTGTAAATTGAAATAATATTTTAGAATAAAACGCAGCGGTGGCGCAACACTCCTGTATCCTGTCCCCTGTGTTGCAATTCATTGTGCCTTCCTACTTCAAAAAGAATTACAGAAAAAAATTCCTAAAAATTTATGCATTTTCAACATTTTTGGGAATTTCATTTTCACAGTAGTATTAAATTTTAGCTGGATTTAAATATCTATGGAGGAGGTAGTAACTTTTTATTTGTCGTTGCTGCTGGTTTTGCATATGATGCTATCATTTAAACTCGAAATCCGCTTTTAAATACTTTCTAAATGATGAATATTTATTTTTTGAATTTAACTAGTTTGCTATGTGTGTGATTTTGTATGAATGTGTGCGTGTGTATTTGCGCGTTAAGTGCATCAATGGTTATATGTAAAGCACTTTTAATGACACTATAACAGTTTATATGTTCATGAAACATTATTGAAAATTCCATTTGCATTTTCATTTAACAAAAGAAGTACTTAATAAAGTAATAAATAAATTTGCAGATAAATAATTAAAACCTTTGTTAGTAAAAGCGAAAGTGCAATATATGATTATTGTGCTTTCTACATTTAATGAAATCATAAATTAAATTATTTTAATAAAAAACTTGAAACTTTTGACTTTTAGCCAAGTTGTATTTATTTATGTTAAGCCAAAGTATTGAATACATAAGTGAAATAATAAATTTAATGCGTTTAAAATTATTATTTCACTACATGTGTTTTTTGTCTGAACGTTTGTGCAATAAGGTGAGTGAGCAGTTTCGAATGCCCTATAAAGGAAATTATTTACAATTGTAATTTTATTATAAAGAAAATTATTTACAATTTCAATTTTATTTTTTTTAAGTTATTTCCTGAAGTAATTAGTCTCCCCAAAGTTGTATAAATACGTCCTTAGAAATTACTTGCCAGCATCTAACATCAGGGCTGATTAGGGTAACCAGGTTTTTAAACCGCGAAATTACATTACACGTTGGAAAGCAGTGAATTTCATCTAAATCTATATTGTCCCCTTCAAAGTACTTAATCCCCATCGACTGCAACACACTTATGCCAGCGCTTGATCCAATCCTCGAAACATTTTTTATATTCGGATTTCGGTATGTTCATCAGTGCTTCCTGCGATTTTACCATTACTTCCACTCGGCAGCTGAAACGCGTTCCCCGTAATGGTATTTTAGCTCGATTGAACAGAAAGAAATCACAGGGAGCCAAATCAGGTGAATTCGGTGGCTGTTGGATGGTATTTGATGCATTTTTCGTCAAAAAATTACGATTAATTATTGCACTGTGCGACGGTGCGTTATCATAGTGCAAAATCCACGAGTTTTCATAACGCTCAAATAAAGCGTGGTTCCGCCAAATTGGCACGCTTTGTTGTGGTCACCACGTCGCCCCTAGGCATAAGAATTTGTTCACAATACCGTTACCGTTAGTTGATAAATTTTTCATATTAATTGATCGCAAGTTGGTGATTGTGTGCACAATGGAAGCTGAAAATAGAAAATTGATTGTGAACAAATTTATTGAAAATCCGTCGTGGTCTGGTTCAAAGATTGCGAAAGTGTTAAATATCTCCAAAAGAATGGTATGTAGAGTTATAAAACGATATAAAGAAACTCTTAGTGTTGAAAGAGCTAAAAAAGTTGTGAACAAAACGGGAACCACCAACCTAAAATTAAAGGCAAAGATCTTGAGGTCCATCAAAAGCAATCCCGGACTATCGGATAGCGATCGTGCCAAAAAATTCAATACCAGCAAAAGTACTGCTAGACGAATACGCATAAAAGCTGGGCTAAAGAGCTATCGTGCTATAAAATATCCAAATAGAACAGACAAACAGAATTTGCTGGCCAAAAAACGTGCTCGTCTTCTTTATAATAATGTTTTGACCAAATTCAATGGATGCATTATTGTGGATGACGTTTGATTCGTCATTTGATCTTAAACAGCTTCCTCGTCAAAAATTGTATATGGCAACGAATCGTGGTAATGTACCCTCAAAATCCAAGTACATAAAAATGGATAAATTTGCAAAGAAAGCAATGGTGTGGCAGGCTATTTGCAGCTGCGGTCTCAAATCCAAGGCAGTTGTGACATCCTCTTCTATGACGTCTGATATTTACATCAAAGAGTGCTTTTCGAAACAACTATTGCCATTTGTTCGTCACCACCATTCGCCAGTGAAGTTTTGGTTTGATTTAGCCAGTTGCCACTACTCTAAGAAAACCATGGATTGGTATCAGACAAACAAAGTAGATGTAGTGCCCAAATATATGAATCCACCCAATCGCCCCCAGCTTCGACCGATCGAAAAATACTGATAACAAGCGTTTTCTTTAGAGAATCGTTGCCGAAACACTTTTCCAACATTTCCAACGTTCGCGCACCATTAAATCGGTTTTTTACGCAAAATTTAATACAATACAATTTAATAAAATTGTGAAAAATCGCCAAGACACGCAGACACGTAACTTTGCAACTGTCAAGCTATGACGCAAAGATTTAGAGGAAATATCAATAACAGATGTACCAACTTAACAAAAAAGAGAACTCAAATCAGAACGATGGGAGCGCTACATGGTGGTTATTCCGGGACCTTATTGATCATGGTGGTATTACCTAGTAATTTCAATATGATATAGTAATATAAACGTCCTGAACTTTTTCTCCGATTTTGTGTGTTCCTTTTACCTTTTTTTTCTTCGTCAGTAGACAATGTTGATTACGTATCAGTTTCCATATTAAGAGAATTGTGAGAGCTGAGGACAATAATCAAATTCAATAAATAAGAAACTTACGTTAATCGACTTTCCTTCAAGCAAATATTGCTTTTCTCCTCTCGATAGCGGCAACACGTATACATTTTATTTTGTGAACAATCACAAAACGAAAAAAACAGGGTGAGATTGTCTGCAAAAACGATTTTAAGACCATTAACCCTTTGACGCTCGAATTATAATGGGACTTGAGAGAAGCCTTTTGTTATGAAATTATGGTTACTTAGGTATTCCACAATCATAACACCAAATTTCTTGCTTCTACATTGATTTGTTTATCCTTTATTCAAGGTTAAAAAAACAGAGATATGAAGCTGTAGACAACCACTGGATAACTCCTTTTCTCCAATTTTTTTTATTTTCATATTCTCTTGTCTTTTATAAATATATCTGATAAAAAAAATTTCCGGTTAGTAATAATTTAATGCATTATTTATCAAAAAATAGTACAAAACATTTTATTAAAAATTTTTGCACTTACGTTTTTTGCTGGACTTCAAAGACAAAAATTAAGAAAGAAAACTTAAGCAAGATATTTCAAATATTCGGCAATCAGCAAACGTGAAAAATACTTAACAGAACCGAGTACAAATGACGGTAATAGTAATATCTGTTAAACATTTTATTTATGCCACATAAAATTGATGTTGCATATACGCCACATTGGGTATGAAAGAGTTAAGGTTAATCACAAGAATTCTTAAAATATTAATTTAAAAAAATCAGTACGAAATTCAAAGATCAGTACATTTCGAAATTTCAAAAAATCAGTATTTAAAAAAATCATTGCGTCTAGCTACCCTAGGGAAAATACTGTATTATATTTGTGTATTTGCCAATCAGCTGACAATCTGATAGATCTTGAAGATTTGTAACAGTCAAATTTTTATTGTTTGATATAGCAGCACTGCAAATTCATTGCATGTGTGTATTTTGATCAGCTGATCACAAAAACGACTAAATAAAACATGGACCAAGATTCTAGTTGTGCTTTACTACACCAGACGTTCACAATATGGTGTATTAGGTTATATATTTTGCATAAGTGTACTTCAAATACACCATATTTGTGAATACCCATAGTAATGTGAATACCCATATTAATATTAATATTATGTTATATCTTGAATCTTATCAATAGTTTCCCAGTTTTTATTTAATATTTGATAAACCTAGCAATCCCGCGGTTAATCACGGGATTGAAATTTGAATCCCGAAAATCTGATATCCGAAAAGTCGATCCTAAACGACATTTCTAGTTGTAAGTGATCCATGCGAGAGGTCCAATTTTGAATCACTTTTGCAGGCATAGTTGTTGGTATCTTGTTAATAAAACGTGTAATGTTATTTTCCAAGGCTGCAATTGAAGCTGGTTTATTGGCATAGACGAGTGACTTCACGTAACTCCACAAAAAATAGTCTAAAGGTGTCAAACTGCATGATCTGGTGGTCAGCTCATTGGTCTGAAACTCACACCTTAATAAGTCCATTGTTTCGCATGCTGTTTGGCATATCCGGCCGTCTTGTTGAGACCACATGTCGACCAGATTCAGCTCGTGCATTTTGACCAAAAAGCTTGAAATCATCGAACCACAGCGGGCGCCATTGACTGTAACGTTATGTCCATCGCGATTATTTAGAAGAATACGGACCGAAGATTCCACCGCACTTTGCTAGATGCATTGGCAGCTCTTGTATCGCTTTGTGTTGCTCATCAGGCCAAATACGACAATTGTGCTTATTAACATACCCACTCAACCAGAAATGAGCTTTGTGGTTAAACACAATATTTCGGTAAAAAATGGATCTTCCTTAAGTTTTTCTAATGCTCAGCCACCGAAAATTTAACACTGCCAGGTCGCTCGGCTTCAGTTCTTGAAAAAGTTTTATTTTATATGCTTTTCGACCAAGATCCTTTCGTAAAATATTCCACGCTTTCGAGTATAATCCCAATAGCTGCAAACGGCAACGGATGGACAAATAACGATGGTCATCAACATTGGCGACCACGACAGCAATATTTTCCCTTGTACGCACTGTACGCACATGGGTAGCCTAAAATTGATGCTTGAAATGCTCAGTAGGTCTATTATGACGACAATAAAATGGTCGAAGTGAGCAGAAAGTAGAACACGTTTGACTCTGACGCAGGTAACGAATCACAAGGAAACTGTCAAAAATTCTACACTGACAAACTAAACAGCAATAAAATCACCTTTATTATCTTGTCTGTCACTGTGGTATGAATATACCAAAGTATGCGGTAGAAAAAATTAGGGTATTCATAATTCATATTGGGAGTCGTATCCATTTGCCATTTTTCATAAAAAATTTAACACAAAATATGAAAAATGTGAATGTCCTAAATATAAAATCTGATTTTTAAAGAAAAGCATTGGGAAATTTGGGTGTCGCATTCGGGACCCTAGCATGGTAGCATGCTCTCACTAGATCACCAAGATGGATCTCATTGGTATTGCAATAAATCAGATTTTAAATAAAAGAAATTTTCTTGATTCACGAAATGAAAGTTTTTTGACTCACGAAAGTAAAACTTTTACTGAACTCATACCATATTCTATATTAAGGGGGTATTCTACCCGATATGGTCCGAAAAATAGATTTTGTTTTATTTAATATTTTTGATGTAGACAACGAGCTTTGTGAGAAAGAAAAGGGGGCAATGTATGGTCCTGGAATCGCTGATTAACCGTAAGTTACATCATTTGTAAGTACCATGTTTGTAAATCTTTAAACTCGTTTTTCGAAACCATGTTTTTCGAGACGGTGGACACGAAAGCATTTCTTTAACTAATGTTTTTAATGCAAAATATAAACAAAAACAGGGCAAAAAATCGTCATTCTTTTTCTAACGTCTGATTTAA
This sequence comes from Toxonevra muliebris, assembly GCA_963691655.1. Lineage (NCBI taxonomy): Eukaryota > Metazoa > Arthropoda > Insecta > Diptera > Pallopteridae > Toxonevra > Toxonevra muliebris. The sequence goes on along the minus strand of OY829326.1, from coordinate 113,925,199 downwards.
ATTGAAGAAATTTTTCTTATTCCCTAGATGAGGCGATAGCAGAAAGTCTCACGATTACAAAATGGGTTACATTTTGTGTTTCAGAATATTTAAACCGGAGATATCATGCTCAAGTTCGAGGCGTCGAATGAACCATTATTAACAAAGATATTTTTAACATTAAAATCGAAAATTATTGTTCAAAACCTGCAGAAAAACTTGCAAAAAACTTCGAATAAAAATATTGAAAAGCTTTTCATTTACAACGATTTGAAAACATCGATATTGCGCACCATCTCGGGTAGAATACCCCCTTAATTTCATGAAATTTATTATAACTTTTAAATTTATGGCTTAGGTTTTTTTTTTCACCAACACAAATTTTTTTTGGAAAAAATAAAATATTTTTAAAAATTAATGGTGGTATCAAGCATTGCAAAACTTTCGGAAATTTTATTGGAAAAATGTGAAAAAACTATTTTTTAAATGTAGAATATTTTTTAGAATAAAACATAGAAGACTACAACGAAAAAAAGAAAAAAATAAAACCAAAAATCGTGGGTAGTTAAAAATTGTTACAAATTTTAAGTGGTTTTCGTGTAAAAATTTCTTCTAAGTTCTGATTTACACACAAAATGTCAATTTCATGGGGGACAAAATAAAGATAAAAGGAGTCGACTACAGACTTGACCATACCAGCAATTTTCTTCTTTCTATTGCTTACGAAGTCTACTTGCCAGCAAGAAATCTTTCTTATGAAGATCATCGTTTGGTGTGGCGCGCAGATTTTAAAAATTTATTATTCAATCTTTTTTTGTATTTTTTTTTTATATTTGTTATTTCTCCAAGAAAAGCCATGGCTGATTCAAGAAACTCTTGATTCACGCAAGTTCATTTTTCAGTTCCCGAAATAAAACTTTGATTCACTTTACTTTAAATTCTTTTATATATAACACTGTCCAAAAAACAAAATTTTCCATGCTCATCCTGGAACCAAAAATTACATTTTCCCCCTCCCCTCCCTCTAATTTTACGAAAACTCGTGCGGATGAACTGCTGAAAGAGCTCAACATTTTATAGAGGAGAGCACTGGAGGATCCAGAGGTTGTAACAGAAGGAGAGGAGTTAGCTTTCATCCTATTTAATTTCCATGCATTTTTAAGTATTTTCAAGAGTTTCAAGTTTATGATTGTAGATGAAATGCACAGCTTCGCACAAGAATTTTCAAAAACATATATTTAATTGCATCCTAAGCTCAAATTAAAGCTTTAGCATCTGATAGAAGTATGCCAAGCCCAGAAGTCTTATATCACTTGCACAATGGGCGTGTTTGGCCTCATTTCGTTACATTTTCTAATTTTCATTGCCACTGTATCTTTTAACAAGGGTGGACGACAAATGTGAAAATACTCTCTTGGATCTACAATCATGTTGCATAAAGCTGCCAAAATATTCGAGAAAATTTAAAAAAATTTTCATCTTCTTATCTTATAAACAAATTCAACTGCATTTGAAAACATTTTGTGTGGGATAAACTCGTAAACTCGTATCTACACATGCATGTACATTGAATATGCAGGTATGTAAATATGTAGGTACTTGCCGCCAGTTATACCACCACAACACTACCGTCGATCTTCTTTTCTAACGATTTACATATTTTTGCGAAGCTAAAAGAAGAAAAAATTTTTGCGTTTTTCCTCGCATTCTGGGAGAACGTGAAAACATAAGAAATTCAAATTTACGTTGTTGGAATACCTAGGGCCTCTAAGTAACAAAAAATAAAACCCCACATGCCACTACCATACAGAGGCAGAGACACACGCAAGCATTGCCACTACCACTACCACCACCACTAGCGTTACCACCGTCATTACCATAGCCATAGAAACAGCAGTAACAGCAAAAACAACGACGACGACGATGTCAGCTCAGAAAAGTGCAAATAAGAAAGTTCCAAGTTGAAAAAATATGCGAATTGAGTTCAAATGTGGATATGTTTATGTGTGTGTGTGTGTGTAACTTTACAGACATTCATTGTACTTTGTGAACTGTTTTTTCTTCTTCTTCTTCTTTTTTTCTTTTTGCTAAATTTCTTTCTCACTCCTCTCATTTTATGTTTTTTTTCAAACACATTTTAATATTGCATTAATCCTCAGCAGGCAAATGAAGAAGTCAGCCAATGTTACCGTTAGCTACTACAACATGAACTACTTTTTTCCATTGCATACTTTTATGCGCTACACGTTTTGCTGTTGCTACAGATTAATAAAAATTACCTGTTTTTTTTTCTTTTTTGTTTTTGTTTTTCTTCTAAGTTCATCTTCCATTAGAATTTTTAAAGAGATACTGGTAAATTAGTGAATAAGTTGAGTTGAGAGCAGATGAATTCACATAAATGAGCAATTTGTTTGATGATGACACAAAAACAAAAAAAAATGCATTGGAATAAATGACAAAAACAAACAAATGACAAATTGGCGTGATTGTCTTCTTGGCTTATTATTCTTCCTCTGCTTATTCTCATTATGTTTGACTTGCTAATAACGTGAATGTTTTAATTGCTCGTAAGATATACTGACCTATTTCCATGCGCTTCATAATTGCGTCATTGTATTTAAATGCATAAAATGTACATACAAATTGTACATACATAGTTAGCTATGGCTAGATACCCAAATACATGTGTATTCAATGTAGGTGGGTGAGTTGGGGTTGACATTTCTTTGATTAGGCTATTTCGAAGAATATGACATCTAGTTTGAGTAATGACTAACCTTCAAAATCTGACATATTTCAATAAAATATTCAAGCGAGAGTTTTAGATGAGTAGCGTTTTGGGAGCTTAAGGCCAGGGGAAACAAAGGATTGAAATCGCTAAAACTGTGACGTTTCTCGATAATATAAGCTCGTGGGAACTTTAGATCTTTTAAATTGAAATGTGGTCTCTTTTTTACCCAAAATTTGAACCAACATGCTTAACCTCGTGAATAAGGCTTGAAAATTGCGAAAGTAATTTCCTCAATCAAAACTTAATGATATCAGATTTTTGGATTACAAAATTTATTTTGTAAGTAATCGGTATGTATAGAAAATGTATGAGGCACTTTTGAGTAAAGCAAAAACATGGAATGCCGAAAAACTTGTAGGGCTGGCAAAAATTCAAATCAGAAACCACCGAAATTCAAGTTAGTTTATTCAAGTTAAGAATTCAGTGTAGTTTATTCGAAGAATTTATTTTCGTTGGAAATCCATACTCTACGATTGCTGGCCAAAATATTGAAATTGAATTCCTTGACGACCGTAAAAGCTCTTTCAGAAACTGTCTTCTAAACCAAGCTTTGTATTGACTATAATAGAGTCTCAAATATATTTTGCTGATGTAAGCAACAATATAACACTTGACATGGATATTTTCACACTCCCAAAAAGAGAAAAATAATGCATAAATCTCCAATAAACTTAATTCCAAGGCATTGATCTAATCACTTAAAAATCTCCCTCCAGTAGGTAATTCTCACATCACTCACCTATTTAACGCATTGGCTAAGATAATTACCCTTAGCCTTGAAGGAATCTGTCTCACGTTTCTTTCTTCGTCTAGAATAATCAGCCTCTTAACCACTTTATCAGAACCGTTCAAAGACCAAGAGCTAAACAATGCCATTCCCCAGCATCAGTCCGGATTTCAAGTTAATCTTGACACAATTGAGCAAGTGTATCTGATCGTTAGTGAAATGAAAAATATGGGACGATATTTTATTACTCATCGATGTGAACGTTTCTTGCGGATCTGTTTCTTAACGAAACTACTAGTTACGTAAACTTGTTGTGGAACTAAGTTGAGCTTTCAAATTTAAGTTCACCAAAAATCTATGGGTAAGGTTAAATCTTAGATCTACTAATGGGACTCGCTCTGCAGGCTACGTATTGGAGAAGATGTGACGCCCTTTAGATTACCTAGTATCATCTTTAAAAAGGCGAACAAGTGTCAGAGTTAGTCTCATATTTTTCTACCATCTTTCTTTTTCCTATGTGGTATCACAATGGGCCGTTCAGGCCTAAGTGTGTCTCTCGACAGCCACTCCAACCTAACCTAACCTTCTCTTTCCCAGAATCTTACCTTTCTCCTCTTCATCAGTAATCTTCCCTTTTTAAGCTTTCCGTAAATTTGACCACTTCAAATGCGCCATTTAACTAGAAAAAAAGTGAAACTATGTAGAAAAAATAAAATATTTTTAATGGCAGTCCTGGATAAATTTAGATATGAACAAAGCCTCCTTTTAACTATTTCAAAAACAAAAGAGTTCTACATTTGAATTCGTATACATAGTATAATTAAAAAATGAAAATATCAACGCTAAGAATTCATATTCTGCATTTCTCGAGGAATGATACAATTGGCTTATGATAGCTAAAATAGCGCAGCGCCAAAAAAACATACTATACAACACAGGGCCGTAGCCAGAATTTTTTCGGGGGGGGGGGGGGGGGGAGGGGGTTTCATTCGAAGAAAATTGACATTGGCTTGCCATTACTGATGATGAGCCCGACCTCAAAACAATTACCAAAAATACTAAAAATAGTCAAAGGCTCATTTTTTCAAATGATTATCAGTGGGAATTCGGGCCATGATAAGGAATCCGGATGAGGTTGGCTTATATTCCCAAAATTCGTGCAGTTACTGCATTGAAAGAGGTCTTCCGAGTCGAGGTGCTCTGAGCAATAATGGGTTAAAGAATTAATTACATTTTAAGATTGTTTCCTAGAACTTTGGAGCTGATCCACTACTACTGTCCTACATGCGCTTTGCGAATAAAATGGTTCCTAGTGTTTGTGAATGAATTTTTTATACTGAACACGAATCTGAGTTAAAAAATTTCCCATCACGCCATGTTTTAGAAAAAATGGGATGAAAAACCCTAAAATAGAATTTTTGGCCATTTTTTTAAATTGAACACTGGCGTGCTACAAACTTCGAAATCCAGAAATTATAGGCTGAATCATGCCTTTCCAAATGAGCCCTAAACCCGAAACTGTAAATCCAAAACAGTTACTGACCTAGAAAAACTATAAATGCAGAATTGTTCAGCATCACCTTCTCTTTTTGTATCCAAAGTCAAACACTCATATCAAAGAAAACAAATCGGATCTGGTCGCATAGTGTAACTAAGATTTCAAGTTTATTTTTTTATATTTGACTTTTTAGAAAGAAATCGATGGAAGAAAAAAATATTTAAAAACTGTTCAATAGATTTTATTTTGACTTTTTTTTCATCCACTGGCAATTAATATCAAAAAATAGAAGAAAGTTTCCACATTTCGGGGGGGGAACCCCTAAAACCCCCCCTTCCCCCCCTAAATACGGCCTTGATACAACAATAAAGTAAGTTGATTAAAATTGTACTTTGAAGCGTAATTTGAAAATTTGGATTGCAGACCACAAACGCCTGATGCGAACAGCAAAAAGCGCATCTAGTCAAAGTCCGAATACTTTCTTTTTTGCTTTGAATACTTTAGAGAATGCTAAGAACGACAAGCTTTTTTATCTGCCATAACTGCGATTCGGAATAATGTGTGGCCAATTTTAATTTCTCTTTTTCGATAGAGTAAAAAATGAAATTTCGTTTAAGAAGACGGCTTTTTATTTCCTTTTCAAGTTTCCTTTCCCCATTTTCAAGACTATTTCAGCCTTTTTCTTATAAATCTAATTAATTTTCTACGGTGTTTCGAACTGTATTGCATTTTCCGACCATGACGTCAATTTATTTTAAATGCTCATAAAACCTTTCCCATTTTTAAGTGCATTTCAGACTTTTTCTTTCATTTAAAGGTTTTGTTTCAATCATTTTCCTCTTTATTTCATGATTTTCCACGGTGTTCCGATAATAGTGATCCAATTAGTGATCCAATTATTTTATAATAATCAGCAAAAACTTTGGATTAACCCAACCATATGCGACATTACGCGAAATTTGGCCAACAACGAATGTTATGGGCAAAAGTCAAAAGGTGTACCAACTTAGATGACACTGCTCTACTTGTGATTACTGTGGATATTAGAGATGGGCGCGTGACATGAATTTTACGTGACACGCGTGAACACGCACGCACGTGGCATAATTTCTAGATGAAGATGCGTGAGCGTGATTAATTCCCATAATTCCTACGTGAACATGCGTGAGCGTGACATAATTTCGACCATGACATAATTTCGACCATGACGTCTTTATAATTCACAATTTCTTAAAAAATCAACGCTGTATTTTTCTTCAACTAAGAGTCTCGTAAATTACGCCTATTATTTATATCAGCACTTTATTTTTATTTACATAAATAAAAATTTAACAATAAAAAGACTGCGTGCGTGAACATGCGTGAAATTTTTTGGGAAAATTTCAACGTGAGTCAAAAAGTACTCACGCGCTCATCTCTAGTAGATATCTAGTAAATACTGCATCAATTGTTGTTCTGAATTTGGTTGTTGCTTTTCTCGGGTGGATTCTTACGAAATTCTTTTAGTTCATTTTGAATATGAAAGAATCAGAGTATAATTGAGTACATGAACAGCCACTGAGAGAGCTGACATCGTGATTGGACTTTTTTCAATTGAATAAATTTTTTGTAAGGGAACTGGGCCCATGCAATACAAGCAGAGACATCGGTTTTCTCAATGTCATCTCAAAGTGGTATTGTTTTTGCAAGAAATTAAAATTTATAGATATTAGAAAAAGAGAGAGAGTGTTGTTCGTGTTGTTCTTGCAAGAGTTGACTTTGTTTGTTTAGTTACTCGCTCTTTTATTTATTTACATATGAACATTCAAAAGTAAAATTCGGCTGTTTCCCTTGTTTCATTTCCCTCCACTTCAAGCGTTGCATTTATTTCAATGTTATATCAATTCTGTGCTTTTACACATACCTAACATGCCTATAAAAGTTTCATTTTAAAAACTGTTGGTGGCATTTCCTCTTTCAGAACTCAAAGTCAAAACCCATGTCTAAAAAATATGTAGCAGAGTGTCATAAGTATTAGTGCTAAAATCGTTGCGGCTGGATAAAGGGATAGATAAAGTATTCAAAAAGTTTTCAGTTTATTGCACTAACCAAGGAAACAATCACATTCTAACTTTAATTTTTCTATTGAAAAGTAAAAACGTCATTAAAATTTGCACTTCGATGGAAGTGATTTAGAAACTATAAAACTTTGTCAATGTTTTTCTCTATAACCTTTAAATAATATAAAACTTTGTCAATGTTTTTCTCTATAACCTTTTGATATTAAGCATGCACACACCTTAAAAACAAACACGTGATCGTTGTATATGAAAGCTTTGTATGCAATATATTTAAGTACATACACGATTTATCTTTGACCTGAATATCTTAACTTGTGCTCCCTCCCTTACACCTTCAGATGACAATATTATGTTAAGATATGAAGAGGATAGGTAAAAAAAAACAAATTGTCCATGAACTTTAAAGTGGTAGTGGCGCATCTCATTTATGTATGTGTTTGTATGTGTGTATGAGTGTGTGTTTGCTGCAAAGTTTGTTTTGTTTTACACATTCTTGACATTTTGAAAGACTTCATTATTCATTATTATTTTGTATTGTATATTGTTGGTATTATTATTGTTGGTATTGCTGTTGTTGTTGCTACTATAGTTGTTACTGCTTTTATTGTTTGTAGGTACTGTGTTGTTGTTGTTGTTGTTGGTGTCTACAAGCATTGACATTAATTAAATACGGGTACGCACGATGTACAACTGTAGCTTTTGTATGAATATATACTTATATATGTATTTACCCTTTTGTATATGTACATAAGTATATATGTACATTGTACACACTTGTATAGTTATATGAAGTAGTAATTCAAGCACAAGTCACTAGTCTATGTACGCACACACACATATGGCTTCTGCTCCTCCTAAAAGTATACTTGAAAAAAGAGTATTTACAAACTTATGTACCTGCATTGAGGGAAGTACAAAGAAGAGAAGAAGAAACTAAAGTAAAACACGCGCCAGACATAAAAATTTCACATTAAAAAGAATTACACATATTTTTGCTTGTACTTAGTGCTGGAAACTTTTATACAGATTCCATTTATAGCATAGATTTGTGCGTAGAATTAAAATAAATTCACTCTTTAATATCTACTTGAAAATAAATATTCAGTAAATGGTTTTTTAAAAGTCAGTAGAACGCACATATTCACTGATAAGGAAAATAATATTATTACAATATTATCTATCAACCCTTATATTTGCAAGAGAGCACAAAAAAAAAAGTAAAACGAATTTATTATTATTAGTAAATAATTGCTTTTGAAAAGGCGCCGAGCAGCATCCGAAAAGTATGCAATTCTTCCTCAAACATAATTCAGACTTATTCAAATTATGCCAGCAAGATTTTCCACTTGAGCTCTTAATGAATAAGTAAATCTCAATAATTACAAGACGAAGCCTTCCTAAATCGTTTTAGAAAAGGATACGACGACAACAACGGCTATGTAGCGTTGGTGTAGTAGCAGCAGAAGCTCCTACTGTTTTTCTGTTTTACTCCTTAAAGTAGACAACGAAAAAGTGTATGAATAAAATTGAAAGTACGCAAAAAAGAGATGGCATGATAATAAAAAGGGGCACAAATAGCATTTAAATTACCTAATTATGGTAATTGCACAAAAGTGAAGAGAGAATCTTACTAAAAAAACAAAAAGGCATAAAACAACAGAAAAAAGTAGGAAAATATAAAAGACAAACTTCAAAATTGTGTTTTAAGAAAAAAAAAGGACAAAAAGGACAAACTAAAGTACCAAAGATGCTGCCTGACAAGCTAAAGGAAGTAGTAAATATTAGCAAGCGCCAAGTGGCAGGTGGTGGCAGGCTGCCTGCCTGCTTTAAGTATGCAAAGGGTCGCGGTCAAGGATCAAGCCGCATTTGACCCGAAAAATACAAAAGCATAATTCAACAGGAAAGTAAAAAAGTACAACAACAATCGAAAATTCTAGTTTGAGAACGAGTGAACATTTTTGCAGTAGCAATGCAATTAATAAATTTTACAAAGTTTTTTTTTTCTCATTTTTGCTGCCGCAATTAATAAAATTTACTTAATTTTTTTTTTTCGTTCCTGCGCGTAAGAATGACGTAAAAATAGTTGGTAAAAAAATGAATACTACTCCCCACCTGCTACTTCGGCATTCTTGATGAATCATACTAACTTGTTTGCTTCATGCCTCCATCACTTGCCTTGCCTCCTTGATTCCTGCTACTATTCCTACACTTATCAAAGATCAGAGTACCATAAAAAAGGCATAAATAAATTTCGCTTAATTAAAATTTAAATGCAGCAGAAGATTGTTTCTTTTCCATTCTCGTTTCCGTGGCTGTGCATTTTTTTGTACTTCTTCCTCTATTTTTCTTTTTATTCATCTTTGAAACAACAACGATGTTGCATAATTTGCATGATGCAAAAATAAAAACAGCAAGTAACACTTTTTCTTCTTTGCAATATGTGTGCAATATTCTAGTGTACAGTAGTTTTCGCTTAAAACGAACTTCAGTATGACAGGCAAAAATGGTTTCATGTAAGCGAAAGGTGGCGTGTGCATTCAGTTTAAATGAAAACAAGTTTTACGGTCTTGAATGCAAACTAGATTGTTTTTTTTTTTTTTTGGAATCAGTAACGAACTGAAATTGCTAAAAGTTCGTTTTCAACTTATTCTTTATAACTGAATAATACTGTAGTGCTTTTATATTTATATGCCGCAAGAAATCCACTTTGCTTCTATTGCTTTAGAACAAATCGTGTAAAGTGTAATTTTGTTTGTTTGTTTATTTTTTTTCCCCCTATTTTATACAACTTCGTTTTTTTTATGTATCAAAACTTGAAAAAGTACTTTGAAGTTTTATGTAGTTAGTTGTGCAGTCGAGTCGTTGTCGTAGTATACAGTACATAGTTGGTTGTAAAAACAAAGTTAGTCAGTCAGTAGTAGTTGATTTTTCACTGTTTACTACTCTGTGATGTGAGCAATTATTTGCTTCTTTTACTCTGACATTTTTCGTTTAATTACATTTTTTGTTCTTTTTTTTATATATATATTATGTACCTAGGATTTCTCTGGTATAGTGAATAAAGTATATTATATATTTTTATTTTATATGTAAGTATATACTTACATAAATTTTTATCAACTCGTTTTTTGTTCCTTTTTCTTGTTTTCTTCTCTTAATGCTTGTTTTTTTTTTTTTTTTTTTTGTATTTTATTTCGAATACTTTTCATTAATTTTAATGAGTTTTAAAAACAAAACTTTGCATACCATTTTAATGTAAAAAATTTCTTTAATTAAACTGTGCATCAAAATATTGAAATTTTTTTCATCCAGTTATTTTATATCAAGGTTTGAGTGGTTGAATAAGTGTTATAACATTACGAAAGGTTGCTGCTACTGCACTTTTCTCAATATCAATTTTTTTGTAGAGTGGCTGTTTATTTACTGTAATTTTAACCCTTTACGCCTCTACTACCCTATTCCACTAAAGTTCACAATGTAGAATTTTTTCACCATTTAAATTTTGAGTGATTTCCGCGAGATTAGTTATCAGAACTATCGTTTCCACATTTCTTCGAATGCAATATCTGAGGGTTATAAGAAAAAACTTTACTACTAAGTGGTACCGACTTAACTTGAAATGAGATCGTCATTACGTCTTTACATTGTTTTGATTGGATCTGCACACTCAGATGGAGTGATTCCGTTCCAAATCACTTGAAGTCGTGGACGGAGGCTATTTTTAGTTCTTAACTGATTCTCAAGCAATTTCACATTCATCAAATGCCATATAAATTCAATGGGCGATTGATCTGCACTACTGGTAAAGGAGGGTCCACTGGGATTCGTCAACCCATCGTTTTTCTCGATTTATGGTACGGTGCATCTTGCTGAAACACATATTTGTCATTAAATGATTTTCCAAGATGTTTATGTGTTGGCCACTGTTCACAGTTCCATCTAAAAACTTCAGGCTACCAACACCCTTCGCTAGCATGTACCCTTAAACTATTTATTTGTTGATGCAGTCATCTCCAAAGTGATTCGTCACTCAATATTACTGAGTTTCATGCCATCTGTGTTTAAGTTTTATGTGCTCTGGTCCAAGCAAATTGATCTTTGATGTTTCTTTTCAAATTTAATTTTGTTTTTTTTTTTAGTGTCCGGCATGTTGTTGTTCTGCCAATAACTCTGCCACATACCACAGACAACAGTGATGTTTTTTTTTTTTTTTTTTTGTATGCGACAATGGTAGGGGAAACCTTCATAGATACTGGCAGCCCCGTGCTGTACAGCATGCACGATTCAAACTCCAGTGTACCTACGTACTAAAACCCCTCTTGACTTTCTCTGTTCTGATTTGTCCCCTTGCGGCACCGCCAATTGAGGCATTCCTTCGCAAGGCAGGATTTTGTTTTTCAACTGCTCACCGTTGTTGAGTCCATTCTGACTCTTGCAGCTTGCTCATCGCGTCTCACTCGTTGCATCATTTTTATCAGAATGACATTCGCTGCATTCCATGCTTCTTCAGATCTTAGCATGTACCGTATAAGACCACACGGCGACATTGGTTGTGCCATGTTTTGTTCTAGTTCATGCCTAGCGTACTCGAATCTCACACATTCCATAAGTATGTGTTGCGCGTTCTCAAATTTGTTGTTGCAAAATAAACAATATGGGTCCTCCACATGCTTGTATTTACACAGGTATTGGCGGAAGCATCCATGTCCGCTTAAGAATTGCGTGACAATGCCGTGCTTTCTCTCTATCCACGCTGCTACATTCGGTATTAGAGTATGAGTCCACCTCGACGACCTCGATAGTCTAGTGGATAGTGCACTAGACTTTCATCCAGAAGGTTGCGGGTTCGATTCCCGTCTTGGTCTGGTGGTTAATTCTCATAAACTTCTTATATTCACTATCGATATGAAGTGGATGAGAATTATAAGAATGTGTGCAAGTACGCACCATGGTTGGTAATGGAAAAACCACCGAGCTGATAAAAAATTGCCACACAGCCGTTCGGAATCGGCGTTAAACTGTAGGTCCTACCATCGCCACTGTGGTCTAGTGGAAGAGTGCCAGACTCTTGTTTCTGGAGACGCGAGTTCGATTCTCGGCTTGGGTATGTTTCTTATCTATCTTTCTTTCTCCCTTCCTCTCTTTCTTTCTTTCTTGGGGCTTTGGTACAAAAGATCTTATAGGTCGCAGTGCCTGACTTTTGAGTCGTCCTTCCTTCAAATAATAATAATGAGTTCACCTCCCTTTTGTGCTGGCATCCCATCTGTGCTGCCACTCTCTTAGGTATTCGGTCATAACGAGTTCCCGGTCTCCCTCGCGCAAGTTACGCAGTATTGCGGCCATTTTTGCCTCTATATCGATTGGCCATTGACCCGCTATTATGCCGGCGGCTTCAGCTGAATCGGTCCGGAACGCACAGCATACCCTAAGCGAGGTCAACCTGTGCACAGATATGGCGTCCTTTATATATGTCTTGCAGTTGGTAGCTGACGCCCATATTGGTGCAGCGTACATCAAAGTAGATTTGCTAACAGTTGCTAGCATACTCCTTATCGGCTGTTTGGGGCCACCAATGTTTGGCATAAGTCTTGCTAGTCCGGCATTTACTCGCGCAGCTTTTTCACTTGCGTATTTCATGTGATCTCTAAAATTTAACCTGTGGTCCAGAAGAACGCCAAGGTATTTGATGTACGGGCTGCTCATGGAGTCGTGCCCACCGACTCTTATGCTCAGTTGATCAACTTTTTTGCGGCTGCTCATGAGCACTGCTTCGGTTTTGTGGTCTGCGAGCTGGAGCCCAGTCTTCTGCAGCCATGTTTTGACAACAGTGATGTAATTTCATCCAAGTGGATTCGGCGATTTTAAGGACCAAGCCGTTTAAGCAATGCTATATCGATTAAACTGATGGTCGATCGAGGACGATTGTTAGATTTGGTTTCATTTATTTTTTATTTTTTTTAGAATAGCTATTTGTGCAAGCAGTTAGATGATTAACAACAACAAGCAATCTCCTCATTTTTGGCAAAGAAATATCAAAGAGCAATAAGCACAATATATGCAGAAGGTGTCCCATTTTATTCAATCTACCCTTACACTGACGTCGTCACACAAAATTCAAATTGTTTTGCTCAAAGTAATTGAAAAATAATATAATTTAATAAAAATAAAATATGAATTAAGTTCAGGGGTAGGGGAACGAGGAAAAAAAAATGAACCCTGATGGAACAGTAAAGTCAAAGCAAAATCGTATCAGAACTAGTGTTGATTCATTACTTGTATCGAATAAAAGTATCGATGCTACCGGAAATATCGGAAAAAAGTATCAAATATGTACTTGTATCGAATACTTGTTTAAAGAGAAAAATTACTCTTTTTTTAAGTGGTTGTTAAGAAAAACATTCAGCCCAGAACGGCTCATTGTGTAAACTGTGGTTGAGCCTACAGTTTACACTACTCAACACAAGTTTTTCGCCTATAAATCATGGTTTTGAGATATTTCCACTGGAAAAACGTGAATCATATAGAAATGACGTTAATTTAATTTAGCAAATCGCTAGGAAACTAATCAACAGATTAAAGCTTGTTAAAAATATTTTATTTTAATGAAAAGATTTCAATAAACATTATGTTCTACATGCATGGCCGGAAATATCTTTTAGAACTTCAATACTGTACTGCAATAATGTCATACATTGAAATATTGCAATATGGACTGAAATATTTTGAATAATTCTGCAGTAGCACTTTGAAATATATTATTGATTGCTGTAAAATATTGTAAAATGATCTACAATTTTAAATATTGTATAGCAATATTTCAGTTTTTAAATAAAAATTTTCCAAGAGTATCGAGTATCCGATACTGACCGATACCAAGTAAAATACTTATGTTATAGCATCGAGTAAAAAAAGTACTTGAATCGAATGAAAAGTATCGAGTTTTTACTTGTATTTACTTGTATCGAATCATCACTAATCAGAACTTTTCCTTTTAATAAACTTATAATTGTTCCTTATACTACAACAAAACTAGCAACGAAAAACATTTTTAAACTTGAAAACTATTTCAGAACTTTCATCTGAAAAAAATTTGGAAACCTGTCAAAATTATAAAAAGTGTATTTGAAATATAAATTTTTTTAAATTCTTGTAATTTTGATCACTTTCCGAAAGTAAAAACAATTTGTCGATTCAAAGTATCACTTCGTTCTAAAACAAAATGTTTAACGAATCGTTTTCTCATTCCAGCCAGAGCGTATGTTGGCGAAAGAACAAAAATATCTTCTTAATTTCGTATCTTACTGATCTAGTTGGTTTCTAACACTATCGAATAACCCTTTTAGAGCCCAGCAACACATTCGTGAGAGTGGAATTCGACATGATGTCTGGTATTGATGAATAATGCAAGTTAAACCACTAAATTTTTTACAATTTAAATAAATTGAGCTTCCGTTCTGATTAAGTGTTTCTAAATAAGAATGAGGTTTTGAAAATATTGTTGCCCATGCTCATAAAAACATGATCTTTCCTCAGATAAGCAGATTCAGAAACTATGTTAGTAATTACAGTATACCGCCAAACCATTAGAAACACCACAAATTTCCTCTAATTTTGTTTGTTAATGCAGTGAGTTAAAAATTTATATTGCCAAACTTTCTTTTCGGGAACTGTTTTCTAGTAACAATTTGGGACCGATTAGTCAAGCAATAATGAGGAAGTTTAACCTTAACCCTTTCTTTGCACCAAAAACCAAACCTATGTCTTTTGAAATACTATGGTAAAAATAAGTGTTAACCTTGGGCATTTCTGCATTTTTTTTTGCTTGTACCATAAGTGCATAAGTATCCCCGAATATTCTATACCTCTCAGTTAAATTCAGTTGCTAGCTCTACAAGGGTCAGAGTCGCCTTAAAAAGGAGACTCAAAAAATGTAATTTCCACGATTATTTTCTTACCATGAGCCTGTCCATCGAGAAGATGTTATTGTTTGAAAACTTTATTGGTTTTAATTCTATAAAGATAATTAACTACAACGACAAAAGTTTTTTCTCCAATAACACATTGTGGAAAGATGAAATAGTACGAATAAAATAAGGGGGAAATTACGTTTTTTGAGTTGCCTTTTTACGGCTACGTAGATCTTTGGAGACATACATATGAAGTGAGCTGAGAATGCAATTGCGTAGAAACATCTATGCACTTATAGTGCAAATAAAAAGAAGTTAAAGCGAAAACTTTTTTCCATGCAAAATCAAATCCTTGGATTTTTAAAAAAAGTTAACTAAATTATTACTTGATAAATCGGCCTCAAATTGTCACCAGAAAAGAGTTCCCGAAAAAAAAGTTAAGCAAAATCTTTTTAAAACTGATAAAACTCACTGTATTTACGAACAAAATTAAAGGAAATTTGTGGTTTTTCTAATGGTTTGGCGGTATACTGTACGTGGGTTCTATCCATAGAGAAATATGGTCCGAGCTTGACTCCTGCAGAACCGTAAAGTGCTTTGTGAGACAACCTAATAGGAAATCAGTGGAAAATCTTCTGAAACTGAGAAGAAATGACCTAAGATTACTGGTGGGTGTCATCACCGAGCATAACTCATGTGGTCAGCACATGGCCAACATGGGCGTCATCACCAATCCAACCTACCAATCGTGTCTTGAGGGCGACGATACCAAGGAGTATTATTTTTGTAGCTGTCTGGCGTTTGCGAGAATCAGATTAAGGCAGTTGGGTAGCGATGTCTTGAGTATGAATAATATCCATACTCTTCATACTTCTCTTCCTGAGCTTTTAAGATTCATCAGTGAAACACTGAAGTTCGAGGTTGGGGGATCTTAAATCTTTCTTCTTCCCATTTGTCTCCTCACATATCTTTCCTGTCTTTCTACTTTCTTCTACTGGCTCTATCTCGGGTATAGTACAATGTTCTTTGTGGCTAAGTGCTTCGGCTTAGTCCAGTCCACTCTAAACTCTAACAACCAACATTATTATTAATGCGTTGTCGATATTCGCTCGAATTATTTTTTCCAGAATAAGGTCGAAGATCTGGTCAATGGTAGATTTACCAGGACTGAAACCACTCTGATAAGGCCCAATCAGCTCGTTGACGACGGGCTTCTGTCTTTCACACAGTACGCTTGATAGCACTTTGCGACGCATATTAGGAGAGAAGTGGTCTGAATAGGTATGAAAGGGGGAGGGAGGGGCAATACATTTTGGTATGTTTTCACATATCATCTTTAGATTTAATCTCTGTGAGAGGTATCCTCAGTACCAAGTTGGTTAACCAATATTGGTGCGTATAGATAGTTCCTATATAGTCCGTTTGAACTAAAAGTTTGAAAGACCTTCACGATCCCCTTACATTACCTGATTTTTTTTATGGATTATCTGGCTAACCTGAGAACTCAATCTTGGTCTTTCATTACTGTCTGTATCTCTATTACGAAACAATAATTTCATTCAAATAGCTGTTCTGTTCTATTGGATCCATAATTCGTATGTGGAATCCACTGGTTTGGTGACGAAAATGATATTATTTTGCTGGTACCACTCAAGAGTCATTTTAGTGTAATGGATTGAAGTAACACCAAGCCTACAAAGGAAGATACCTCATGATTTCTTATAAATGGTCGAATTTCCTTTTGCAAGCATTCCTTAATATAGATTTTGCTATTACGAGTAATTGTTGTCATGAAATTTTGGCTTCTTTTACCACAACTCCAAATTTTGTGCGAAATTTTACTCTACTTTGTATTCTAAATTATTCTAAATATGTCCTAGCATTGGCAACATAAAAATCTTGGTCAGGAAGCTGAAAAAAGTCGAAAAGAACGTAATTTTCGTCATCCATAACGCAGCATTCAAATTTGCTCACAAAATCTTTACTCAGTTTTTGAGCGCGTATTTTTGCTTCGCAATTTTTTTCATCATTACAATCCGGCACTTTCTGAACTTTATAGGTGTTCGGCCCAGCTTCTCTTTTCACTCTTCTCACAAATGACTCGAAGCAATCCGATAGCTGAGCTTTTTTCTTCCTGAAACATAGGGTTTTCTTTTCAGCATGGTCACCAGCACTGTGCAGAATCGTGCTACGTTCAGTTACGTTCAATCGAAGGAGATTGTATGAAGTCCGTTTGGACCATTTTCTGATATTCGTCACGACGTGGCTATTCCAAACGAACTGCTAAATCTAATACATATATAAATAATAAACAAAATTTAAAATAACTTCTTATTATTTTATTGTTTTGCTTACGGATGATTGTCTCAGCTGAGTGAATGATGGCGAGAAAGATGACTGCAATCAATTCACAGAACTTTTGGTTTCTATACAAAATCGATCTGATTCGGAGTATAATATTGCATAAAAAATTAAAAAAAAAAACAGAGAAAAATAGATCACAAAAGCCGCTGGATATAACCAGTAAATAGGTTCGACACGGTCCGCTGGATTAATGTTTGTTTATAAATAGTCTGTCTGCTAAAGATCGTAGAATCTTTGTACTGTTTCAAGCTATACATCCATGCAAAGTTCGTAAACTCCAATATCAACTATATATATGATTTTTTTGACGGAGTCTAGTCTCTTTTAGTTGCAGTCGAGTATAAATTCATAATCCGAACTTTAGAACACATATAAAAAATCACGTGAGCACCTAACAAAGGTACTTAAAATAGTCAAAAGCTAAGAAAACAAAAACCATAAAATTCAAAATTTGTTGAAAATTCTTAATCAGTCTTAGTCAATGTTCTGTTTAAAATAAATTCTGTTATGTTGCTTAGTGTTTCTGATACATGAATGCTGCAGTGCTACAGTGCGTATACGCAACATATTCCATATTCAATGTAATGTCATTTTGAGGATTAGAAAAAAAATAAATGAGAGTACCTTAAACAAGTTTATGAGCTTTTAATCTGCACATAAGCTCAACTAAATTCACACCATTTGCATTTACAAATACATACACATACATATGCAACCAACTACTAACGGTATTATATCACAGTATTACACTACACTCCACTTTATGCTTTATATGCTTAGGTACTTTCTATAGCACGATGAGTACGATTTCATCTCATTTTAATTTATTTTTCTCATCCTTTCATTTTTTTTATTTTTTTTTTTTCATTTTCATTTTTGCTGTTGTTGTTTTGTTTCTTTGTATTCATTTGATTTATTCATTTCATAACATTCATTAAGATGCTATCACAATTTTCACTCCTACTCATTTATGTGACGATGATGATGATGATGATGTTTTTGTTGATATTATTGTGATTGTGAATGCGACATAATGGTATAGAATGTTATGGAATGTCCTTGTAGTTATTATGTAGTTGGTGTTGCCAACCAACAAACCAAGCAAAATAACCAAACAACCAACCAGCCAACCAACCAACCAACCATCATCTAACCAACTAAACAACAACGAAACCCTCAACTATAACGATTATACATACATATGTATATATAAATATATAGACAGACACACACACACACACACATACACATATATGTTCATAGTTGTATGGCACATTCACTCATTCATCGCTTTAAGCAACGGAAGGTGTTTTTTATTTGTATTTGCGTTAGTGTTTGTATTCATGTTGCTGTGGATTTGTGTGGAAACACGTTTCTGTTTCCCTTTCTTCTATATCCTCCTTATTTCCTCTTCCACTCGCTTTGTAATTACTCCTTTTTTGTTTAACAATATTTAGTTTTTGTTTTTTGTTTTTTTTTTATTCAACTTTTGGTTTCTGATCTAGTATCATTTTACCAAAAATTTATAAATAATTACACATATTTCATGATGAATGTAATGAAATATTTTTCATTTATTTATTCAAAATTTTATTTTAAGTCTATATTTGTATTTCTAAATGAGAATTTATACGAAATAAGTTTGAATGAATTTTTCGTGTGCCAGCAATAATTTATGATTTAATGTTTTTTTTTTTCTGTCATGTTTTGTTATTGTGAGTTAGTTTGAGAAAATAGTTGAAATTTTTTTTTTTTTTTGTAATTTTTTTTTCAATTTTCACTTTAACATAATTAATAAAGTTTTATAATATTTTGATTGTTAGTATTCATAATGTTTCTTCTTTTTCTCTTTCAGGTATGTTATTCCCAAATATTTGTAATTGTGGTAAGATTTTGAAGAAATATGTATATAAATTTACAATATGGAAACTAAATGCAAATGATTCTGTATACAAAATAAAATTTTCAATTCTAATATTTTGGTATTATAATTGAGTCATCTAGTTTCAAACCTAGATACATAAGTCTTTGAAATCCAAATTTATGAAAGTTAAAAAACTTTATAAACTTATCAAATATTTTACATTGCAAAATAATTACGAATTTAGTGTATTTGAAAGTTGAAACATATGGAAAGTGACTTATCTCGGATTGAAACTAGACGACTCATTTTCAACAGAAAATTGCATGGCGTCCTACATGGGGCCTCATAGAAAACTCTAAAAGTTCTAGATAGATACGACGTAAAATTATGAGCCACGAATTCCCCAGAATATCAAGAATTTAGACCGGTACTTGAAAAATCTCAATTTAGAGTTTAGACTTGAAGATGGGCTGGACTAAACCAAAGAACTCAGACACAAAGACCATTGTACTATACCCAAGATAGAGCCAGTAGAAGAAATTAGAAAGACAGGAAAGATGTGTGAGGGAATAAATGGTAAGAAAAAAGGTCTAAGGTCTCTCAACCTCGAACTTCTTTGTTTCACCTTAGAAGCTCAGGAAGAGGGAGAGTATACACCCAGAGAAATACTTATCTCGTTTGAAGAAAAACGGCTATCAAATTGAGGAAAAATGGGAATGATTTGGCGCCATAGAAACGGTTTCCTCATTTAGATATACAAAATTTCTTTGAATTGAGGAAATATTTTTATTTATTTTAGAGAAAAATTTCTATGAAAGAAGGAAGTTTTCTATAAATTAAAGAAATATGTCTTCAATTTGTAGAAATTGCGTTTTTCAAATGAATAATATTTTATTTCATTATGAGAAATTGTATGTAATTTAGGTACAATTTTCCTCAGTTTGAGAAATAATGTTTCATAAATTGAAGTCAATTTATTACCTTTTAAGAAAAAAAAATTCTCAATTTATGGAATATTTTCTACAATTTTGTTTTAATTAAAAGGCATAGAAATCATGTTTTGTTTTTTACTTGTATTCATTTATTATTTTATTTTTAATAAGTATTAAGGTTTACATTCATACGTATTTTTACATACACTACAGGCTTCGTCGCCTTGAAATGATCAAAAGTTCCTTATGGCCATCAAAAAATTATAAATTGAAGTTTATTGAAATTTATATCTTTTCAATATATTTTATTTTTTTCACAAAATATATCAACAGCCACAAACACAACCGCTTCGCTTGAAATAGAGACGTCAACTAAAAAATTCAAAAGAAAAACAAAGCGTACGCGATTGTGTGCTAAGGCTAAAAGAGTAAAGCTAATTTTTGTGTATACTAAAATTTTGTATGGAGAACATTTTTGGTATATTCATCTCTTTCTTACATTTTCTATACAACTAAATTTGTAAAAATGAAGACATAACTTACTTCAAAGTGAACCGTGGTGGTTGCATGAAAGGAGCATATTTTTCTTCATTTTGAGGAAAATTTACTTAAACGAGTGAAATTTTCGTGGATTCAAATTGAGGAAACTTTTTCTTAGTTTTAGAGATGGGTATTTTTCTGGGTGTAGACATTATTCATACTCAAGACATCACTACCCAACAGCCTTAATCTGATTCTCGCGAACGCAAGACAGCTGCAAAGATAATGCTCCGTAGTATCATTGTCCTCAAGACACGATTGGCAGGATGGATCGGTGATAACGCCCTTGGTAGTCATATGCTGACCACATGTGTAATGCCCGGTGATGACACCCACCAGTAATCTCAGGTCAGAAGAAGTTCCACTGAATTCCTGTTAGGTTGTCTCACGAAGCACTTTGCAGTTCTGCCGGATTTATGCTTGAACCAACTTTCTCTATGGAAAAAACCAACGAAATCGTTGATCCAACGCATAATCTTCCCAGAACTTACACCAAGGAAAGGTTTTGAACCCTATGGTGTATTTGCAAAACCTTTATTAGCAAGTTTATCAGCTAGTTCATTCCCTACAATACAACAGTGTCTTGGAACCCATTTAAGGCATAACTTGTTGTGTTTTGCAATACTATTTAGTTTTGCCTTACACTCACTGACCAATTTTGAGGAACTGGCAGAGTTAGCAAAAGCCTTCAGTGCAGCTTGGCTATCTTCGCGATGTCTATGCACTTCCCACGCCATCTCCTCTCAATTATCCAGCCCGTCACATCCAGGATAGCGAAAACCTCCTTTCGCCATCTCTCCAATAGAAAAAGAGCACTTGGTCTCATCATCCAAGTACCAACCGGATCCAGTATCGTGTGAGATTTTGGATCCGTCAGTATAGAACACATGACAGAGACCCAGGAGTACGACCTCTGGGCATAACCCGTTCGGGGAACCTGACATCATATCTTCTTCCGAAACGGATACAAGACACATGGTTGTCCACAGGCATCAAGAACAGTGGACACCGTACTTACAACTAGTGGTATATCTGACTCTGCTCCATATCCTCCTCTACATGCCAGACTCCATTAAACCGGAGTCTGTACGATTTTACTTTAGAAGACAACTGCAGTGTTACTCCCTTTCTTTCACTGAATGACCCTGCAGATCGCACCAAACCTCGATCTTGTCCAAGATTTCTTGTATGCAATAAGCACAAAAAAAAACAAAAAATAAAATCTCAATTGAAATTATGAAGGATTTTTCAAAAGTGCGTTAAAATTTAATTTTTGAAGTGAAACTTCTTTTCTCTTGTCCCTAGAGTAAAACCAACCGGATGTGACGCCGCGCGTAAGTTTGCAATGCAACATAATTTTGTCAAGCAATGTGCATGAGGGGCTAAATATCAATATTCCGTAACTGAATTAACGAGCAAACTATATAATAAACGATTCATAAATAGTTTTAATTCAATATAACATATTAATTACACACACACACACGCCTATGGCAGAAAGAACAATGTGTAGCGTCACCATCTTAAAGTTTATGACAGTTATACATTTCACATACAGATGGCGCAAATGTCTAAGGAATTACATGAAGATGTCGGACAGAAAAAGAGTTCGCTACAATTTTCATCGAAATTACCGGTACAGAGTTGCAATTTTTGTTCTAGCATTAATCCAAAAAAAAATTGGTTGTGTATTAACGAACACAAGGCAGAAGTGAAACTTCTTGTAAACTAAACGAAACACAAGCAAATAACAAGCAAATTAAATTAAAAAACACAAGCCAATGAAGTAAAAAATTTAGCGATTGAATTTTTTTTTTTTTTTGGTCTTTCAATGTCAAAACGTCATTTAAGGCTTACATTTTTATCATGTTCATGAAGTTCAGGACCAAGCAACTTTTGAAAATTTTTAAAAATTACTATCAAAATTCTGAGTCGGTTACTTTAAAAGCGCTTACTCCAATTTTCGATCGTAATAATCGTTCCACCCAACAGGCTGAGCGTACTATAGTGGATAAATTCGAGGCAACATATTCACGATTGAAAGTTCCTATATCAGTAAGACAACGCACCGGTCGATGTACCAGAAATATCGGAACCGAAAATCAATTTAAAATGAGCCAAATCAGCCGATTCCATGCCGTTCACAAAAATTGGAAGTCTCTCAATCCACATTGTGGCGAATTTTGCGTAAAGATTTTAGCCTACACCCTTACAACATTAAATGAACTCAAGAAGTGAAGGCTAGTGATCATTGAAAGCGCCGAAACTTCTCCGATTGGGCTTTGCAAAAGTTAAGGTATTGAGTATTATTTAACCTGATAGGATACAGAGCTCCCCAGTTGAGAAACCCACACTCAAGGCGGTTGCATGTAGTACTGCTAGAGATGAAGAAAGTAGACGCCAGATTGAGACAGTACTGTTTAAAAGTCAAAATATTATTCCAAGATGCTTTGAATTTTCTTTATATCGAATGTTAGCGAATACTTCCTAAAAAATTCTCCCAAAAAATTAGCAGCATACGCTGGCGTTGTTTACCCATTGTAAGCTCGCCTGGTATACAAAAGTATGTTGGATATTGTTTATGGGTCATAAATCCATAAAAAAATAAAAAAATTGTCTAGGCTCACATATCACTGTCGTTGAGGAATACTTCAAGTATTTTTTAGAATATTGCTGAGCAAGAGTTATTTAGAATATTGCTGAGCAAGAATCCTAATCATTAGTATCGAACCACTTTCAAGAATTTTTATGTCATTCTACTACGCCAAACTGTGTCGTAATCTACAAGATTACTAATATGTAATGGATGGAAAATTTTACAAAATTCTTATATTTTAATTTAAAACCGATATTTTATTGAATAATTTCAACTACCACAAGTTCTATATTTTGTTAAAAAATAAATAAATAAAATATAAATCAAACTTTCAAAAACTTACTATGGCGCCCAACGTGGGGTGTATATAATCTTCTGAAAAATATTAAAATTTATATACATTTGAACTTCAATGACTTTTCACTTGAAGTTGGCTTCTCTATTGAAAGATATTGTTATCAGAAATCAGCAATAAGCGCTTGCATAAGCTCAGAACTGATCTGCAGACCAATTCGATTTGTTTTCGAAAGCATTGTCAGCTCTTTTATGTATTTAGATTGTGTAATCAAAACAACCTCATTTCAAATTCATATAAAAAAAGAATCAACAACAGCAACTGAAACAAAACCATAATCCATAAAAAAAAGTAAAAAAAAAAAAATGTAAAAACCTCATGATAATTAATGTTGCCATGCGGCATGCTTCATGCGGCAAATTTTGCATGTTGAACGCGATGCTAATGTAAATGTATGCGCGTGCACTGAATCTGTTATTAAAGTACAATTACAAACATACAGACACATATACAAATTCCAAAATAATACAAATAAATGATTTATGATTTTTATGCATACATGCCGCAGTAATGAGCGGTGCGGTATCAGCAACAGCAACCACATCAAAAACTGTATGAATGGAATGAAATATAAAGAAAGAAAGAAATTTGTTATTGTTGCTGCTACTAACTACATATGTATGTACATTACAGCAGCAAAACCCAAAATTCCAAAAGAAATATTTGCTGACCGAATGGAAAAAAAAATAAGTGGAGTAACTATAGCAAATTACAAGGCAGACATATTGGAAAATTGAGGACGCTCACACACTCAACACTATCATTTTGTATTTGTATGGATGTGTATGTGTGTGTGTGTGTTTGGCATATTAAATTATTGCCTTGATGAAATTTTAAAAAAAATTATCGCCTCAAAATGTGCAACAACGAACAAGCGAACGAAAAAATTCGAGCGCACGAAAAAAATTGTAGGAAATTTCTTCTTAAATTTTTTTTTTGGATTGTTTCCAAGTGTGACACACAGTCTACATATGCATGCATGTATGCATGTGTTTGTACCATTGAGTATATGTGAGTGGCTTTAGCAAGGATAACAACGGTATATGTGCTGTATTGTCGTTGCAGTTGTTGCTGCTCTTGTGTATAGGAAGTATGCAAATGATATGCAGTAATTTTCAGTTTGCAGTTGAGAGCATGTGTGTGTGTGTGTGTGTAGCAAGATGTGTCATGCGGATATCTACATATTTATGTTCACATGCATACGTGTATGTGTTCTACATATGTGTGGCACTTGTGTGTGAGTGAATAATGCGGAAATGGTTTCCTTAACGCCAAAGAGCCATTCTCATCATCAGCGTCATTATCATCGTTCGTCAGTGTATTATCGCTGCTGAAAGCTGCAGGCAACCAAAGCACAGAAAAGCAGCAAGCTGCACATATTTGGCTCTTTCCGTTTTTTGTTCATTAGACATTTCTATTACACTGGATTAAGCTATTTTTATTCAAAACGTGGCTCTTTCACTTGCATAGCTAAGGCGAATGTGTGCCATTGTAAAGTGGCAAAATTGCAGCTTGCATGTCAGTTGAAAAACAATTTTTTCAAGATTCTTCACGAATATCAGTGTTTTTGGAATGGATCAAACAGATTAACATTAATTGCTGCCTAGAGCGCTATATTTCCCCAGGAATTGCTTTTTTATTTTGATATTTGCTTGCACCATATGAGATTATGCATATTTTTAACAAACGCTTGTTGACTAAGAAAACCAACTAAAATTCGAATAGTATTCGTATATTGGTGAATGTAGAATTTTAAACTTTTTTAGATTGTTTGCTCTGAACCTTTTCGAGTGTGAAAAGCTCGGTTTAGGCCTTGTAGTGTATTTTACGGCGAATTTTGCTAAATTATGTAGTTTTTGCCAGACCAATAACTAGCCTAAAAACCCAGACCACACATCAGATCAAAACCTAATCCAAAAATCTAATAAAAATTTACATCAAAATTAAGAACGATTCAGGTGAGAATTCAAACTAAACTCAAACGAAAATTCAGATGAAAAATTAAATTAAAATCAAGACCAAATTCACAAAACCTCAATCCAAATTCAGAACAAAAGTCAACCAAAAAAAAAATTTATCAAAATAAAGGCCAAACAAAAATCGGACCAAAGTTCAATCCAAATTCCAGCCAAAAAGAACAAAAGCCAGACTAAAAATCAAACCAAAAATCAGGCCAAAACTTAGACTAAAGTTCAGACCAAAAACTCAGTCCAAATCTAGACCAGATTCAGATTTAACCTCAGAGAAAAATGGAGTCCTAAATTCAGACTAAAAACCATACTTAAAATATAATCTAAAAACTGATCAAAAACCAGAACAAACACCATTATCATGCTCTCCAAAAGTACGATATCTATTAAGCTAACACGGAACTTTCAGATTATATGTAATTAGTCAAACAGTTGTGCTGTAAAACCGGCCCATCTATGCCCTCTCCTTTTTTAGTTATGCCCTATTTGCGTTCTCTCCTACGCCATAAAATAAATCTGTATTCATGAAAGTGGCGGCTGTACTGTTCTTTACTAAATTGCCTGCTAAAGAGTTTTTCATAAATCGTGTCTGTTGTTCCTTGCCATCTAATTGAGGCCAAGTTGAGGTCACAAAAAGGCTAACTCCTTGTGCACGACGAGGAATCTTCAGCTACTCTTTCAGCTTCAGCAACAGCAGCAATATTATCGCTGAACCGCTCGTTTAAGCGTTGTACAGAGACTGCTCGATGGGCAACTGAGCAAAAAGTTTGGCAAACAGAACACTAATTTTTTTAATTAATTTAAACAATTTCGATGCGTTGTTGAATGGTATAGCGCTCCATGGTAGAATAGTGACTATGACAAAAAACAAATGTCGAAGAATAACAGTGGTGTCAAAGTTCGAACATAGTTACTGAGAAACTCGCAATCTTTACTGTCAGTCTGTCTGTCTGTTCGAGTGGAATTTTGCAATCGAGTTTAAACTAATTTCCCGATGAGCTAGAGACTTGTAACTTTAAACATAGCTCAGAGCTGGATGACAATGCGATATGAAATATGTAAAATATATATTAATGTAATATAATATCAAATACTAGCATTTATTTAGTTACAGACACAATAATTATAGAACAGCATACTTTCAGGCTGGTGTATAAATATTACTATTATAAAATAATTATAATACAGCATGCTTTTAGGTTGGTGTATAAATAACAGATGACATAGCTAATGTATGGTCTGTGTCGAAGATAATTAATATATCGTTTTGGAAAGTAGATATTTGTCAATAAAATTCATAAATCAAAGCATTGCATTCATCGTTGTAAAAATCATTTTTCGATACGATCGTAGTTTTTTCAGTACACTTAAAGGTTCGGAAATACGTCAGTACATAAGCAAGATTTTTAGTACACTTTCGTACAACTAATTATTTTTATGTGATATTATTATTGCTTTTCTTTTTTGGTTGTTATTGATTACTTACACACGATCACGATCTTGATAACTTTAGAGTCTCTCTTTTCAATTAACTTGCCTTGCCGTTCTTAAAATGGCTACAGATACAGCTTGACTTGTGAGTCTTGATTACTTCTGTTTCTGTGTTCTAACGATCATCATACACATACATCAAAGACTGGTTGGCCCACATTTTCAATATTTTTTTTAAAGCAAGTATTCCCCGTCTGGGAATCGAATATGAGGCAGCTTAGCGCTCATTTACCAGGCCACAGAGGTGACTAACTTTCTTCACTCAAATCAAGGCAACAAGATGTTTATTTTGTAGTCGATAGTTTATGCTGTCATTCATATTCGTTCAAGTACTTATATTGGCTGCCTTTTCCTAATAATAGATCCTAAATATGGTTGCCTCAAATGGCACTGAACTGTAAACACTGAAGCACCATAATCCGAAAACTACATGAGATATTGTTTATAGCTGTCAAATTTTTCTACTTAATTTTCCCATCACGTGTTACTTGTTTGTTTTATCCAATTTAATTATTTTATTTTTATATATTACTTCCTTAAAAGTTTTCTACTGTTTGCTACTACTTCAACATTCTGTCACTGGGTTAGTCACACACACACACACACACACACACACAATAGAGCAAAGTAGTAACTATTTTTAAACACATGCCAATTTTTTCATCAGGTATTTTTGTTATTCTTCCTTCCTGGCACATATTTCTTTATTATGCCAAAGCACACGTCTATTTTTTTACATTTTGTTTTTTTGGTTGTTGTTGTCATTTTGTTTATAGCTTGAAGCTTTAAGTATACACTTTCAAAACATATACAAATACTATACCACAAATTCAAGAATAATAAAAGCAACAAAAACAACATAAAGTAGATAGGTACTTATGTGGTCATATCCTTCTATATCCTTTTGGGACAAATTAATATACATTTTTCGTAGACATGTCGTTTGTTTTACTTTTGCTACTTCTTCTGTACGAGTTTATTCAAATATTTACTTCCAACTTCAGAAATATAGGTAGGTAGGTAGGAATACTTACATATATTAAAGTTGAATAGATAATTTTTAGATATCATTTATAAATAGTGATTAAGATATGGACACATTTACTTGGTTGATTATCGTTTTCTCAATTAAAATATCTTCTTAATACA
The DNA here is from genome assembly GCA_963691655.1 of Toxonevra muliebris. Classification (NCBI taxonomy): domain Eukaryota; kingdom Metazoa; phylum Arthropoda; class Insecta; order Diptera; family Pallopteridae; genus Toxonevra; species Toxonevra muliebris. The sequence goes on along the minus strand of OY829326.1, from coordinate 113,896,976 downwards.
AAAAACTTTTTCTTGCTTTTGTATAAATTAGAAGAAAACAAATTTTTTTTTTTTTATGTCCATGTATAAACTTTTGCATATTCATTGGTCGCATTAATATAAATATTAATAAATTCCATACATTGCACGTTATTTTTCTTATCTTTTTTGTGTTTTTTTACGTAAATATTTTTTAATAAATTTATGCTTAAATGGAATGACTTGCTATCGTGGCGTTGAAAGTTTTGTTGCTGCCTTCCTTTGTGGATAATATATTTACGTGTAATCTTGCATTTCATTGACCCAAGTTTTGAGCGCAGGTACTTCAAGTTTTCTGTTTGTTTTTTTTTTTTTGCTTTTTTGAGTGCCTTAATTTATTTTACTTTATAATTTATACCATGTCACGTAATCGAAATAAATAGAGCTTAAAAATGTTTGTGACTTTTTTTGCTATAACTTTTTTTTTATAATTTTAAACTTATTTTTATATTTCTTTGGTAATCGTAATTCAAAGTAAATTACTTAAAAAAGTATAAAGTTATTTAGTAAATTCTGCCTGCCCTGGGCTTTCTAAAACAAATATTCTTTTTTTCCTGTCAAATTATAATACTAATTTAGATACACATTTATGAGTTTCAAATTAAAATTATATTTCTTTAGCCTGCCATTAAAAAACTGGGTATCACAGTTCAGATACAAGAAAAAGTTCGTCCAGACTCTTTAACTTTGCTCATGACTTTTCAGAACCCAATTATAAGTTTATAGACCAACGGAATTATAAAAGAAAATGTTTGTAAAAAATGGATGCGTGCAAGGCACGCAAGATATTTGATGTGTAAACAGTTAAACCAACTGAAAGCCATATACATAAGCTCTCATATGTATAGCCATATATAGGGATTTGATGTATAATCTATATGCTTAGGTAAATAATTCAAATTAAAAGAATTCTTTTATAAACTTAAAAATTTATTAGATATCATTACCTTTTATATATAATAGCCTTACCTTTTTTATATAAATTGCAAATGGTCTTTCATTATTGCAAATTTTTATTCCATATCGCATTTGTTGTTGTGATAGCAGCAATATTTTGCATTTGCACCAAATCGTGAATAGGGCTGATATATTGTAGTTGCGTTATTTTGCTTTTACTTAATGCATCGGGCACGATATGCTCGCATATACGCAGCTGAAATTGCATCCTTTTTTCCGCGCTTTAAGTTTTTCTTCTTGTCGATTTGAAATTTTATTATACGTAAAAATTTTACTTAACGTCGCCTTAGAATTGGTTTGGCGTATAGGTATATGAATTTGTACACACATACGCCAAATCAATTCTCAAGCGACGATAAGTGCTTTCCGTGCATTTAACCTTAGAAAGGCAACAGGGGTAACCAGTCACCACTAGTTTTTAAGAGCACCGCAAAGGGATTAGCCTTAACTGCATTTAACAAAAATAAGAAACAATGCATTTTAATTGAAGTAAATAAGTGATTTTTTTGTTTAACATTTTTGCTATTTACAAATATAAAAAAAGTGTTGCCTTTCTAAGGTTAATGTACAAAGCAAAATTTTTATAATGCCGTGATTTGCTATCATTATCACTACATTTTGTTTATACATTTATTGAAACCTAGATTCTTTATTACTTATCATTTTGTATTGTTTTTATATTTAAAAATATTTAATTTTAATCCAATCTAACTAACCGAATGCAAAACCTATCAAACGCCAGTGTTTGCTACTGCGACTTCTCTGCTTGTATGGTATAGTCGATCTCCACACGTTTAACACCAACAAATAATTCTGCCACGAATAAATGTACACACACATTTTTTTTCGTATGCACATATATGTGTGAGTAAATTGATCGACACATAAACAAACAAACTCCGCTCGTAGTTTAATTTCTCCCTCTCTTCTTCTCTTCTCTTTGTTGTTTAGAGTAGCACAGTCATGCCGCGCAGTAGTGTGAGCGAGAAGGGAACTGGACGTTACAGTTATCTTTCATCTTACGATACAGTTATTCTTACATTTTACACATTTGAAATTTTGCCCATACGGTGAGCTAAAATGTTTACACATCAAAAATATTATTTGAACTTTGAAAAACAAGTTCTTTCTGGTATAAAAAGTTCTTTGGTCCTGGTTTTCATCTACAATCCAATTTCAATGATGCCTTCATGTAGGAACATCTTTTGTTTTGTTGTTTGTTCTTTACGAAAACTACTTTCGCGGCATTCATTTTGGTCAATAAAATGCCTATTACTTACTTGACAGTACTATAGTCAATCTGGTTTTACCAGAACGGGGTACTTGGTTATTTTGCGGTTATATTTGGTCAGACAGAGGGAAAGTATTTTCCATTTATTTTTGGGGTATTTTTTCATACTTTTGGGGATACATACATATGTATATTTCATTTCAAGAATTGGAGCCTTATTTTGTTATAAAAATATATAACAATTTTGGGGCTATTTTTCATTTTCAGTTTGGGGCCCAATTTCGCGGAGCTATGCGATATTAAAGTTGCACTTAACTCATTTTGGGCCGGTACCAAATGCTATGATCAAATTTTGAAAATTTTCAAAACACAATTTCCATATGTCTTCAATAAGACATTTTTGTACTCAACAAAACTAAAAAAAAAAGTTGTTTCTGAATTTTTGAGAGTTTATTAGTTTTTGGCTTACACCGAGAAAATAAGGTGACCAGGTATAAAAAAATAAAAATGTTTTTGCGCCACATTACAAGCAATAAGTATTTCCTGGAATCAATAATACAGTATTTTAGAAGTTATTAAAGCGCAGTTCACACCAAATTGGCACGCTTTGTCGTGGTCACCACGTCGCCCCTAGTCATTATAAAAAAAAAATTTTTTACTGGGGTTTGTTTACAATACCGTTAGTTGATAAATTTTTCATATTAATTGATCGCAAGTTGGTGATTGTGTGCACAATGGAAGTTGCAAATAGAAAATTAATTGTGAACAAATTTATTGAAAATCCGTCGTGGTCTGGTTCACAGATTGCGAAAGTGTCAAATATCTCCAAAAGAACGGTATGTAGAGTTACAAAACGATATAAAGAAACTCTTAGTGTTGAAAGAGCTAAAAAAGTTGTGAACAAAACGGGAACCACCAACCTAAAATTAAAGGCAAAGACCTTGAGGTCCATCAAAAGCAATCCTGGACTATCGGTTAGCGATCATGCCAAAAAAATTCAATACCGGCAAAAGTACTGCTAGACGAATACGCATAAAAGCTGGGCTAAAGAGCTATCGTGCTATAAAATATCCAAATAGAACAGACAAACAGAATTTGCTGGCCAAAAAACGTACTCGTCTTCTTTATAATAATGTTTTGACCAAATTCAATGGATGCATTATTGTGGATGACGTATGATTCGTCATTTGATCTTAAACAGCTTCCAGGTCAAAAATTTTATATGGCAACGAATCAAAATTCAAGTACATAAAAATGGATAAATTTGCAAAGGAAGCAATGGCGTGGCAGGCTATTTGCAGCTGTGGTCTCAAATCCAGGGCATTTGTGACATCCTCTTCTATGACGTCTGATATTTACATCAGCGAGTGCCTTTCGAAACGACTATTGCCATTTGTTCGTCACCGCCATTCGCCAGTGAAGTTTTGGCCTGATTTAGCCAGTTGCCACTACACTAAGAAAACCATGGATTGGTATCAGACAAATAAAGTAGATGTAGTGCCCAAATATATGAATCCACCCAATTGCCCCCAGCTTCGACCGATCGAAAAATACTGGGCTATTACAAAATATAAGTTGAAGAAAAATGCAGGTATTGTCAAAAATGTGAATTCAATGTTACTAAAATGGAACCAAATAGCCGCAAAAGTATCCAGAGCGGATGTTCAAAGGTTGATGGGGTCCATTAAAAGGAATACCCGGAACTTTTTGCACAACAAAGAAATTTAAATCTTTTAATATTATAGTATTAAAACACAATATAAAACTTATCATTTAATGCATTATTTGTTATTCTGAGTGTTCTGATTAAAAAGATACAGCAACTTTCCTGCGTGCCAATTTTGCGTGAACCGCGCTTTATAAGTGGAAAATATGCGTTTTTGTTGAGTTTTGCTAATTTTTCTATAGTTTTTTTCTTACAAAAGTTTGGTCAGCTTTAGTATCTTAAAAATATATTAAGACCTGTGAAGTTATAACTTCTACATCAAGTTTGTTATTCTATCTAGGTGAATTTCTCATTTCAAATGCAAAATAATTAATTTGAAAGTAGAGAAAGTAGCCACGATTTCTCCCTACTCCACTGTAGATGACTAATAGTTAAGGACTGCGTCAGAAAAAATTGCCCGTTACATATTTGTCTCCTAACTTTTTAAAATTTCAACAGAACTCAAAAATTTTTTCTAGGTAAGCCTTGAATTTGATAACAGAAATTAATATTATGCTCCACTTTTTTGGAGTTACTCAGTGTATTAGTTAAAAAATGGCAAGCAAACTAGAAGTGCGAAAATTCATAGTGCGACCATCCTTAGTGGACTTACAAAAAAATCGTGCGCGAACTAAAAGTTGACCCGGGAACTGTTTCAAATGTGATAAAAAGATACCACAGGATTTATGCGTTATTCGGAAAGCGTGTTCTGGAGGAAAGAAATGGTTATGCAGCCCGAAAAAAGTAAGCAGAGTCATCAGCATGTTGACAAAGAATCCTAATATTTCAGGTAGAAAAGTGGCCCCAAAATTAAATGGTTCTGAGCCATGTGTACTACTACTACTACTATGGCACAACAGCCCCTGGAGGGCCTAGGTCGTTCTTTTAAAGCACAAAAAGTTTCCGACAGCAATGCTGTGAAGCAGAGCGAGACTAAACAACAAAAAACTAAAACGTAAGTTTTTTGAAAAATACGATTGCTGTCTAATGGATGACGAAATGGATACGTTTTGGCTGACTTTTCACAGCTTCCTGGTTGGGTATTTTATACTACAGATTGCCGAGGCAATGTGGATGAAAAGTTTTGGAGCAAAAGACAGTCGTAGTTTCCCCGTAAATTTCTTGTTTGCCAAGCTATATGCAGCTGTGGTAAAATAAGCAAGTCTTTTGCTACCTCGGGTACGATTAACTCTGACATTTATATTAAAGGATGCTTGAATAAGAGATTACTAGTCGGTAAGGCCCCAGTAACTGGGGCTATTTTTTTTTTTTTGTTCAAGAAATCTCTTTATGAAAAAACAAATATCAAAAGAGAACCAAACTACTCGTTGGTGTTTGTTTTGTTATTTGTGTATGCAGTTAATTCGTTAGAAAATTCTGAGAGATGCCGTTACTCATGTCTTCTCTCTCTCTTTCTTACTTCTTATTTACTCCCGCTTAACAAATGATTTTTTCAACAATGCTTTGTTCAATGAGTGAATTTTAAAGAACTTCCGACGCTAATATTTTGGAATTCGCTTAACCGATTTTAAATCTGATAATTTTTGGCTAACCTACTCATCAAGCTCTTCAAATTGATAGTGTAGCACTTCTGAAATAAAATTGTAGTTACACTAATAAATGTATAGATTGCCATTCGTAAGACAGCAAGAGGAATCCAAATTTGTTTGGTCCCGATCTTGCTTCCTGTCATTGCAGTAAAGCAGCCTTTGAGTGGTACACAAACAACAATGTTCATATAATTATACGGGAGGCGAACCCACCAAACTGCCCAGAACTTAGGCCAATCGAAAGGTATTGGGCATTAGTAAAAAGAGAAATGAAGACAGCAAAAAAAGTGACTAAAAACATTAATGATTTTAGAAGAAATAGTCTGTAACGGTTCAAAAAGTCACTGAAACTACCATAAAAACGTTAATGGGAGGAGTGCCGAAAAAACTAAAAATTTTATTAAAAATTAAAAGTACAAAATTTTTAGTATTAATAAATGAATTTGAATAAAACACCATAATTGAATTCCAAGTTTTATTTACTTTACAAAATATTTCGAATTTACAAAATGGCAATTTTTTCTGGATGAATGGAAATTATACCGCGTGAAATTTGGCCGCCAAACATTTTGTATGGCGGTCTAAATTCATTTTCAAAATGAATTAAAGCCGCAAAACCGAAATGAATTTGGCCCGAGCGGCCTAATTTCATTTTTCGATCGCGGTTAAATTTCATTAGATCGTATGACTTTAGACCGCGCGTCCTAAGTTCATTTTCCGATCACGGTCTAAATTCATTTGGTTGAATGGCTGTAGACCGCGCTAATTTAATTTTTGGATTGTGGCCTTATTTCACGCGGTCTAGTTTCACTGCGCCTTTTTTCAGATGCAGTCCTTTGTTAAACAAACTCAGGCGTTTTTATTCAGCACATATGGCAACTCTTAATATTTTTGTCAAATGTTGCCACAAATCCGTAATCTTTATACAGTGACAATATTAGTACCAGTTATGTGGCTGGTTCTTGAATTCCGGTCGTGCCAAATAGATAATTGATAATATACTTTAATCCAATACTGAAACTGAAGCCAGTGTTAGTATTCAGTCCTATACGTCATTGATTCGCTGGTAGTAACATTTTCGGTCTAGTGGATACGCTCTACATTTCCCATAAGCTTAATTTTTCGTAAACTGGACATAATGCTACACCTGCCTCATACTATTTATAGCACCAATCACTTATAACAGCATTCGGTGTGTAGCTCACATAATATTTTGCCATTCTCGAACTTTATTTTCCATCTACTTAGTCAAAACTTTATATTCAAAATTTTATTTTGATAATTATTTTAAATATTTATCATGTTTATTTAACTTAAACGAATACACTTATTTGACCCTTGTTAACAAAAAGTTACGTGATAAAAGTCCTTGATAAGTTTTAAACACACATTAAACATCAAAGTGCTTTATGTCATGAAGTTCTTTTACTTTTATTTTACTTTTAAACAAACTGTTTCAATAAACATAAACAAAAACTGAAAAACTTTTTAATTTAAGCAATTTTATGATATTATAAAGCAATCATTTTATAATGTGGGTACTTGATTAACGATATTAGTTATCAACTTAATTGCTTTTAATACAGAATTTTTTATGTATTTACTTTAAAATTCTTTGAATGTATGTGTTTATTTATTTGTACTGTATTTGAAATGCCCTGAAGGAGCAGGGAAAATAAAATATGGTCTCCAATTATTGAATAAACTGAAATTGAAACTATTATTTTATATAAGTAACTTCAGAACCGACAAGAACAAGTTATTTTAATTAAAATTACAATGTCAAAACTTTGCAAAGATTAAAATAGAATATAATAGCTAAACATACGTAAGTAAGATAACATAAAATAAAGGAGACCAAGGAATGGCAATATCCATCTACGTAGTTTGTGCATTTGTGTGTATGCGAGTAGAAGTAAATTCGTTAAGTGTAAAGAAAATACCACCCACATAATCCTTATTTCAGATATATTAAATGTCGAATAACTGTAAAGGAGCTTAGTATGAAATAAAATCTCATCATTTCTGTCATTCTACTGTGTATATACCTATTCACTCGTACTTCTTTTTCTTCTTCTACTTGTACTATTTCTTACCAACTGAATATAATATTTTATTTAACAATAACAACAAAAGGAAACACGAGGAAGACACATAAAAATAAATAACAATAAACTGAAAATGGCTTCGTAACTTTAAAATAAAGCAAACAATACAAAATACATATAAATTTCCAACAAGCGCAAAAACCAAACAAAAAACCTAAAAAAAAAATATAAAAGAAAACGAATAAATACTCGTAAATAGAGGAATGAAAAAAAAAGAAATCCTTTTACTTAGTGACAAGAACTAAAAGAATGAAGTAAGTAAAATGAATAAAAAGGAACACGGAAAAGAAAACCTCGCGTGCAAAAGCACATACTAGAGTTTGATTACGAGCTTAAAGTATGAAGTAGCAAAATCTAATGCATACATATGAGCACAACCTTTAGAAAGTTAAATCAGTTACCTCAATTTGTTCACCACCACTGTAAATATTTGTATCTACACTGTAGAACATATCTAAGTAAGTAATATTGTGAAAATTATGTTTCTGTAAGTGGAAATAAATTTCACATATTTTTTAATTTCAATCTTTTCCTGGTTTCTTGAAATATCTGAGCGTATATATTTTTTTGTGGGTTTCGTGAATGAGTTTTGACAGCTTTTCTACTTCCATTTCACTTTGCAGGGTATCTACATAGAGAGAACTTGAACTCAAATAAAAACATGAAATTACTATGAAACATAAAAGAATATTGCAAAAATAGAATAAGACAGCAAATCAAATATCTTCTTACATATAGTATTTTTGTTTCTAGACAGCAATTTCTATGTCTGTATCTGTTTGTTTCTGACTCAATCAAAAAGTAATTGCTGTCAAAATAATTTTACACAAAGTTGGAGTCTCTATTACACTCTCAGGACCTGATTTGTGAGTGAAAGATCATAAGAAATTGTTAGTAGACTCTAGATTTATTCTCAAAAATTATCAGAGGGATTGTTTTCTAATTGAGAACTTATTTAACCAATGCGACTCATTGTATTACCGCATGGGCAAAGGCAACTCTGAATTTGTTTTAATGAAGTTAAAAACTGTTATGCAGGTTAACTTCGGAACTAGTTTACATAATTTTTTCAGGAAAAGTTAGGAAAGAGTTGAGAGAGCAGCAGGAAGAGAAGGAGGTAGGAAAGAGAAGGGCAGAAACTAAGAAAAGACAGGGCAATATGGTAAAGAGAAAAGGAGAGGAAAAAAATACGACTGAGAGTAAAAAAGGGAAGGAAATGAAATAAGAGAGAGGAAGAGATGGGATAGAAAGGGCCCAAAGAGAGGGAAGGAAGAAAGGGGTGAGAGAGAGAGAAAGTTAGCGAGTGCAAGAAAGTGATCAAAATGGGGAAAGACGGAAAGATCAAGAGGAAAAAGGAGTTTTAAACCAAAACTTTTCTTAAGCACCTGTTACCCTTTTTTTATTTTACTTTTTTCTAATAAAAGTTAGCTTAATTGACTACAAGGAAAAAGCCAGAAATAATTGCCAATAATTTCTATACATTTTTGAAGCCGGTAGATCAACTTCAGAAAACAATATTCAAAATCTGCTTTTTTTCCTCTCAAATCTTTTTTTTTTTTGAAGTATCTAAAAATCACACGGCGCTAGGTCCGGGAATATGGTGCTAGACGAATTTCTTCAATCCCTCACAGCGCAATGAAGTTGTTTGTTTTTAGTAGTGTGAGAATTGCGGCGCAGTTCATCTTTTTTCTGGTTTTGCTACCAGTTTTCGGAAACTTGTGGCAAGCAGATTTCAGTATACCTTTAAGCAATTACCGTCTGTCTAGTTTTTTGAGAAATAACAACTGTAATTTTTTCTCTAGTGAAATAAATTGACGTCTTTACTTGGCTTCAATGGGTGAATTAACATTTTATGGGTTCCATATCATCGGCGGTTGCTTGGTTTCTGGGTCGTACTTGAAGAACTAAGCTTCATTACATGTTAGAACTTTTTTGAAGGTGTTGGACTCTCCATTTTTAAATTTTTGAAGAAAATATTGGGTGAAACGCACACGCCTCTTTTTTAACAATAATTAAAATTAGAGGAACCCATCGCACAGTGATTCGTCCCATAGACAAAATTCAAAAGCTTCATAATGCCAAAAGCAAATAAACTTGATGTAATTTTAAAGATAACACTCCAATTAAAAAAAAAACAAAAAATCTTGGCGAAAAAATAATTAGTGAAGGTGCAAAAGCAAGCTCAAAGTCGACCAATTTTTCACTAAAATTTGGGATAGTACGATTTTAGTTTTTTAGTCCGTTGAGTAAAATTAAAATACATCTGAAAAATAAGTTTTTAATAATATCCTGCCGAAAATTTCAGTTTTGTGCTTGCAATTTATCAAGTAAATTTTTGGTGTTATTATTTTTTAATCAAGATTTGAAAAGCTTAAAATTCTTCATTGTTTCTGAAGTTAAGTATTTTGGAAAATACGAAAACTGAAAATTGTATTTTGGGAGAGAAAATGTAGAAAATATGTCAGATCATAGGTTTTTTCAATTGTAGAAGGCACCTTTCTTTATCGGAATATGCATAAACTTCCTCCTTCAATTTAAAAATAAGTCTGAACATGAATTTATCGACTAAAATTGGAATTAAACCTTTTATGTTAACCCTAAAAGTATGCAATCATGCTGAAAAAGACTAAAAGTATAAAAAATCAAAAGTTACATTCATTAATAATACTTTTATTCCAACATTAAAGGATTCTAATAAAAAATTTTTAGCTTTCTGAAAAGACAATATCAACAACTAAATAAATCAAAATTGAAAATCAAACCTCACATTCTCCCATTATCGATTGCCAAATATGACGAAAATTGTAACTTTAAGCTGACTTCTGGTTTGAGTTAAGCGATCTAAAATATAATAGCACACGAAATTTTATCAAAATCAGAGCACTCCTTCTAATTTTTTCCCTTCGCTGTATGGGATCAAATCACTGTGCATCGTACTGATTTCTCCGTTAATGCACTCAAGCCCAGTTCGTCAGCAATCATTTCCTTTGTTGATCTTGGATCTTCGTCAATTTTGGACTTCACCAGAGCCACACTTACGTCTTCAGTCGAAAATTTTGGGCGACCTTCACGAGATTCACCAGGACTGGAATCTCCGAAACTACTTCGAGACGGTCACAAGCGACGGTGTATCCTCTCCATATGCTACCTGGCACTCATTAGATATTTTGACATACTTGATGTTGCGCCGAAATCCGTAAAGAATGGAAAACTGAATCTTTTGCTGTGATGGCGGTGGAATTTTTACCGACTCTTACTCAAAAGCTTAACTTTTTTTTGTCTTCATGTTGACTGTTTGCAGTGAAACTTAAAGTAAAATATCGCAATACTATGCCAAATCACCTGCCATTTTTGATTTATTAAAAATTTATTCCTTATTGCCAACATAGCGAACTTTTTTAGCCCCCTTGTATATGGCGTTCGAACACAAGTTTAAATAGAGTGCAACGAACAAGCAGATAACCTTGCTAAAAAGGAGGCAATAGCTCCATACATGGAATCTGAACCCATTTTGTAGAATAGATGATTGAGTAATTAAGGTAGTGTTCAGGCAGGAAGAGATAAGTCAAATGCCGGAACCGTACTGCTGATTTTCCGAGAATGAGCCACTGAGAAAAACAAACCTTCTGTATTGGCCGCAGCAAGAAGTATTGTATATTAACTGGTATTGTGACTGAGAGTGCTCTGTGAATACCTTTATAAAATCGGTATGCTCAAAATTTCATTTCGAAATGAGAAAATGCAATAGATCTTATAGATTGCAGTACAATTAAAATAACTTCTGCAATAATATGAACTATTTCCAACCACAATTCTTTAAAAAACGTCCAAAAAAATTCATGGACAATTCCAAGTTTAAAATACCCGAGCTTTAAATATTATTTCAATCCATTTCTGTTTTACTACACGCAAATTTGAATTTAAAACAAATCATATCAAAAACACTAAAAAAAGAAATCAGCAGAGGCAGATGTAAAAAAAAATATTGAAACCAATTTATATTCACCACATTTTTAACTACACTCTTCCTGATGCGTTCAAAAAAAAAAAAAAAACAAACAAAAAAAAGTGAACTCGAACCAATTTGTAACTACATCAATCCAGAACTCATTTCAATTTAGTTGAAAAGTTTTCACTATTTCCTCGATTTGCATATTTTCAGTTCAGTAAAAATATTCGTTTTCAATAGCAAGCAACAGTAACGAATATAAATGAGCGAACAAATAATTTTATTACATACATACCCAAAAACTACACACTAAACTACCAAAAGCAATAAATTTCTATGGCACACTGATGGTGAGGCATGACCCAAAGAAGAAACAGAAGCAGGAAAACAAAAACACACAAAAAACATCAAAAAATATTATCAAAATAATGCAACTGCAAATTTAATACGAAAATTTACTTTTATAAGATAAAAAGAGAGGAAAAAAAAATATTTAAAAAAAAAAACGCACAGTAAATACAAAAACGGAATGGAAGGAAAATGTTGTAACATTTTTCTAATGAAAATATCCGGATTCGGAGTGTGCGAAGATCCCACAGTGTCAGTGGTGCTGCCATGCAATATTTTCATTATTTTTAATGCAATGAAGGCGAATGGCGGCGAGTGTTGGTTGTTTATGTTTTCATGTTTTCTCCCACTAAATTGCACGACCGCCATTTTTTCTTGCTTAGTTGTTTTTTTTTTTCTTTCTTTCTCTCTTTTTCTCAAATTTAAAATTTATTTTATTTTAGAAGAAGTTTCCATACTCACAATTTTTTTATTTTTATTTTTTTCGCTTCCTACTTTCGTTCTTATAAGTCAAAAACTTCAACATGAACTGCAAAGAAAAATTTCCCAAAAGGAAAAAATCAACATGGCACAACTAAATTTTTTTTTTTTCATAGCACATGTGCCTGCCTGTGTGCATGTGTGTGTGCATTTGTATATTTTAGTATGTATTTGAGCTCGTGTCTGTCTTTTTACTTCAGCTTCAAAGCACACGTATGCACTCACTCGTAGATCGCGCCTCAAGTTAAAATAAAAATTCTTCAAAACGGCACGAAAGACACGAAAGTAGTAAGGTCTTTTAGGCATATTTGTTCTGCTTTTTGTTGTTGCTGCCTTTGTAATGCTTTTGTACTTTTTTATTTTTTCTTCTTTTCTTCTTTTTTATTTTTCTCTTATGCACCATACTCCTTTAGTGCTTTATTTTACTACACTACTCTACACTTTTGTTAGTAGCAAAGTTAAACCAATATTATTTCACATTCCGTTTTCATTCATTCCACTGCATTCCGTTTCGTTTCCTCTTATTTTTATAACTTATAACTGCATATGTCTGTCTGTCTGTCTGCCTGTGTTTTATTTGGTTTCGGTCACTGCAGTTGCCTTTTGCATTTTAATGGTGGGAAACCCGTAGCAGGGAGAAGAGAGGGGGCCAGGAACCATTACCTCACATTGCAACAGCACCGGAAGCCACAAAAATGTCCTCGTTTTTTGTTCTGTAATTTTCCGGTTGTTTTACATTGCAGGAAACTCATGAATTTTCTTTCTCTTCTCATTATTTTTGTTTCAATTTCTGCTCTTCTCATTGAAGTTTTGTAATGTAAATGAAAATTAAGTAAACTATATGCATATATATTCAATTTATTACATTGGCAAATAATTTAATTGCTGAAATTGTAACAAAAAAGTTGTTCAACTTACTAATTATATTGCCGTACAAAGTCATTATTGTCATTGGGTAAATACTTTTCATAATTGCTGCATTAATAGATTCACTATTCTAATTAAAATTAGCTGACAATTTAAAGCATTGAATGCAGTGGAATGTTTAGCTCTGTCGGAATGAATGGACAAATATTAAGATTTGATAAGAACACTTGTTTGGAATCTTATAGACTTGCAGACTAGAGAAGGCATAGACTTTTCATTAACTTTTTAAAAATATTTTTGGTTTCTAAACGCAATCTAAAGTCAACAAAATTATATCGAGTCGTTTTCACACGATTTTCGATATTGGTAATACTGAATTGGAGAAAAAGTTAATCCTCTAAAACATTATTTTCGGAATTCATTACGAGCTAAATTGGAGGTAGGCTACTGTGTAGCCTGTGGGAAAGTTCTGACAGACACTGTATTAGAAAAACTTTTGTTTACAGTGGAATGAGCTGCTTGAAAATATTTAAAAAATGCAAATTATTGCTGAGCATTTGAATGACTATTAAAAAATGCTTATTAACCCTTTCGTGCTCGAGTTTTAATAGGGATCAGTAAAAAGGGTTTTATGCAGAAAACATGGTTACATAAGACTTCCAGAATCATGACACTAATTTTGATACCTTTGCATCTGCTTGAAATCTTAAAAAAACATAGCTATACATAAAGCTGTTTGCTTTGTCTTTTTCGCTCAGTGTCTAAGTTTCAGCTCCGTAGCACAAAACTGGACGAACCACAGTTTTATACAACGTCAGCTTGCAGGATCTGGATAGGAGTTTTGATTTGAAGAGTTTTGTAAATGACGCGTATGACCTATTAGCTGCTTGAATACTTTCATTGATTGTTATGCTCATCGCGTTTGCTGCTGTCAGCTTGGAATATTATTTATGGCCAGAATTGGATGAACTTGACATCAACGATATGTGGTTTCAACAAGACGGTGCCACTAGCCACACAGCACTCGTCACAATCGATTTATCGAAAGGCAAATTCGGTGAACGTGTTATCTCGAGAAATGGTCCGGTGGAATGGCCGCCTCGTTCATGCGATCTAACGACATTGGATTTGTTTTTATGGGGCTATATCAAGTCAGTGGTCTATGCCAACAAGCCAACAGCTTTAGACGAGCTCAAAGACAATGTCAATCGCGAAATTGCCAACGTTCTGGTCGAAATGTGTGAGAGAGAGTGAGAAAATTGGGTCCAAAGAATCGATCGATGTAAACGGGCACGTGGTGGTCATATGACCGAAATTGAATTTCATTCATAAAATATAATGTTTGCACTACACCCACAATAAATTTGAACTCAATCTCTCAAAAAATTTTGTGTTTTATTAATAGATAAAATTATTATGTCCTTAATGGAAAACCCTTTATTTGGTCTTTTCTCCGTTAATTTTCAGTCCGATTTTTGCTGCTGCTGTTTCAATCTCAGAAAAGGTAGCTGATAGCGCGCTGTTGTCTTTACTGGCTATTGCAATGTTGTCAGCGTAAGCGGTCCATTTATGCAACAGTGTGGCGCCCTCAGCCGCCATTTTTTTTATTTTTTTTTAAGTGGCTCTTCATAAAATTCTCACTCCATATCGATTGGATTATAATAAAGTTATGAAAATTAACATCCAGACCAAGGTTCGAGTTGAACCCGCAACCTCCAGTGTGAAAGTCTAGTGCGCTACCCATTAGACTAGATTGTCAGTTTGAATGGCCCCATACTGTCGATTATTGAATTTCCAAATCTTTCTTTTTGTGATGCTTTTTGAGGGCGTAAAATTCATCTATTTTAAGTTGATATAATTTCCATTTTAATTTTTGGACTTTTGAGTTAAAATTTCGTAGAACAAAGAATCACAAAAGACACTGTCACACACTTCATTTGAGAGTCGTACCATGAACGAATTAGAAAAAATTTTGAAAAAAAAAATTTAAATTTTTTGAGTCAAAAAATTTATTATTTGAGTTAAGTACAAAGATTCTATAAAAAGTGAAAATTTTGATTCCGTTCTTAGTTGAACCTTATCTCATAAAATTCGGTATGTTAAGACAGTGCTCTGCACTGATGCATACTCAAACAAGTCAACCTGAACTCTTGGACTTATGAAAATACTGCAGGCCCATGTAGGGGTACAATAGGTCGGACAGTACTCCACAGCAATAATAATTGTGTATATAATTTTCAGTATTCTTCGTTGCTGCTACTCTAAAAATTAACCAATAAAATCAATGTGAGTTCAGTAAATACGTTCCTTGATATGAAATAAAATGATACATATTAATTTTATTATCGGTGGCAGCTTGAGTACAGTCGAATTCCTCACCGGGTTCATTAAACTTCGATGAACCACATTGATTAATTCCTGAGCTTCCATTTCTTATTGCCAGAATGTCAAAATTAGATTGTCAGAATTAGTAATTCCGATATGAATTTGCAATTATTCCATAGCCCGGTGTTAGACCTACTACTCGGTCCTTAGGACTTATTCCACGAGCTCCTTCTCAGCACTTTGTTTTAAACTTATAGAATCAAGGAAACATTTTCGGAACTTTAAAAAGTCCATATCGTTTTCATCTGTAGTTTATCTTTGAATTTATAAGTGTATAACTATACTGTTATTGATGTTTAGACAACAACAGATAATCAGTATTACTTAGCCAATCTAGCAAGTTTCTTAGCAGATGACATAAAAATTGCAGTGACTCACAAAACTGACCATATAAAGGGATATTTTTGGGAAACGGGAAAGATCCAAGAATAGCGTCAAATTAAAAAGTAACAGCGTAGTTAAGTTTCTACTCATTCAGATGAGTAGAATCTTTGAAATCAGATAATATTTTCAGGTTCAAAAGGGTCTTGAAAGTCCCCAATTTTGGACCACAAATTAACCCTTTCTTCTCAACTTTTTTATTGAGGGGTAAAAAAAATGTTCTTGTTTTATATTCGTAGATTCGGACTTTGTTAAGAATAAAAACCAAAAAAATTATGAAAGAAGTTTTTGGGAAAGGCTGTAGAGGTTTTGGAATTTTGTACATAATAACGACCAAAATACATGAAAGAAGTAAAAATTCAAGAAAAAATTTTAGTTTTTAAATTTTTTTTTGCGGAAAAAACAACTAAGGTTTATTTTGCAATGAAAAATAAACTTTTAGTTTAGAAAATACTTTTAAAAACACACTTGTTCACTAAGTATAAAAGGTGAAAATTGGAAACATTTTTGGAATTTGGGTTTATTTTTACTAAAGTCAAGTATACCGATTTTTGTTTTTCAGTGACCTATAGTAAAATTTTATGGGCAACATATTTCTTGAACATATTAACCCTCTATCAACCCTCGTAATGGGTCAAAAAGAAAACTTTTTCGAAAAAGGCAAAAAAGACCCACAATGGTGGGTGTCAAAGGGTTAATATGTAGGAAGAAAACATTCTACGGAAAATTCTACCATAAATTTCTGAACTTACAAACAAGCTCTGATGCAAAACTAACAAGTTAAAAAAAAATTTGACATATAGTTTTAAAACGCTGAGACCCGTATAATTTTTTTTCTCGAGTGCTATCAGCATCCACTTTCAGAACCTTGCTATTTTTTCGTTTGTTGAACAAAAAACAAATCAACACTATCACAATATTTTTAACACTCGCAGAAAATAATTAAAAAATCATCAACCTTTCATGTCTTTTGTAACACAATAGTTTTTTATTTTTAAAATTCCCGATAGGTTTGACATGAGAAGTAGTAAAATATGAACATTTTTTTGTACAATATATTAGCCCAAAACAGCGAAAGAGTTAAGATTTTTTTAAATTTTTTCAAATTCCACAGCTCTAATATTGGTATTTTCAAATACAAACATAACTCAAAAATATGTAATTCTCTAAATTAAGTTTTCTAAAATTCACCCAAAATTGTATGAAAACTATAAATTATGTTAAAAACTTCTAAGCATTGAACATTTTGCTGAACAAATAAACATCAGAGTTTTTGGTCAAAAAATTTTAAAAAAATCTTAATTTATGGTAAAAATTTCGCGGTTTTCAGAACCTTTTTGGAACCTGAAGATATTATTGGATTTCGAGACATTGTTTCGACTTCTATTCATCTGGATGAGTAGAAACTTAACTACGTTGTTACTTTTTATTTTTCACGCCATTCTTGGCTCTTTCTCGTATCCCAAAAATAGGTACCCCTTTGTGTGATCAGTTTTGTGAGTTCGAAGCTTCGGCATTTTTTATTGCTAGTATACATTTGCAATGTCATACTGCGACTCATCGTTTGCTTAACTGTAACTTTTGTTAACCATGCATCTTAGGGTCAAAGAGTAAACTTGCCTATAACATCTCGTTAGTTTGAGAAATATAATAACGGCATACGTACTTAGTTGATTTCAGGCAAAATTCGAATTTATTTCCACTTTATAATTTGTATAAAATTCTTATCACATTTTGATGGCATAAACCACTATGAAAATCATCACTCTGCATTGAAATTCATTGCGTAATAATACTTTTAAATTCTTATTAAATAATAATTCTAACCACAATTCGTATGCATAGCAAATTTAAATACTAATTCAACCAAGAGAATGAATGAATAACTCAAATGTGGTTGCAAACATAATGCAGAAGTCATTTTGACCAATATGAAAAAATTAAAAGTTATGCGCAATTGCGATAACTCTGAGTACACAGACAAAGTGTGGGAAAAAATTTACTTACTTGTGGAGAAGAAATGGTTGGAAAAAATTATTGTGGTTTTACTGTTTTAGCTAGAAATTTCAAACACCATTTGCATTAAAATTTTTCCTCCTTTTGTTGGTTTCACAAATTTGGCAAATAAAATATGATTTTTTTTTGAATTACATAGATAAAATTTTCAGTTTATTCCACGTATGCATATATATTGTAATTTAATTTTTTTTTTTTTTTGGTTGTCTGTTTGAAAAGCATAGACCTAAACGTCATTATATAATATGCTTCAATGTGGTTTGACTAACAACAACCACACCAGCAATTGGGGTCAGAAAACAACAGCAACAGCAACAGCAAATAAACTGTTAAATTTTATCATCAGCATAAAAATGAATGAAGAACAACATCATCGCCATCACCCATCATGTTATTCGTACTTCATATTGTGTTCTCAAAAAAGGTTGGTTACTACTATGCATACATGCCAATGCTATAGCACAAATACATACACATATACGTATTTGTATTAATATGTAGATATACAAATACAAGCACAAGAGTCAAAAGTGCAAAGTCCATTTTCCGCATGAAAATTCCCCAAGGATAATTGAGTTGAATGGCGGCGAATGAACTCGTTACTATAGAGTCGTATATGCTGACTGCACTGAGCACAGAACAGTACACACAACACACACACAGCCAAAGTTCGGTCGGTGTCAGTGTTACCAAATATTGCAAAATACTGGCAACAAATGAAAACACAAATACCGAAAAAAAAAACAAAACAAAAAAGTTAAACTTGTTGTTTGTTTAGTACAAAATTCGATTATGTTTAACTTTGGTATTTAAAAAAGGATGAAGACGAAGATGAGGATGTGGCTAAGGAGGAAGTGGAAATGCGCCACAATTTGCCTTTGTATATTCTCAAAGCATTCAGGCTTATGGTGTTCTCCCTGGAGTGAGTGACTGAGTGTGTGGGGCTAAATTCGCAAAATTTGATGGTCGTAGTGCGTTCGAGGTTGAGGCAGGCAAATAAGTGTGTATGTATGTGGCATGGTGACGCAAATAAATATAAGGTATTTTGGTTTAAAAAGTTCATTTTATTTCTTACTTTTGTTTTTATTTTTTTTTTTTGTGAATTTATTATTTGCATCTTTTTTTTATTGTTTTTGTACTTTGTATTAAAATTAAAATTATTTTTGTTAGTGCGTTATCGTAAAGTGGCTTGCTATTGTTTTATTATTTCTCTTTTTTCTTTCTTTCTTCTTCTTCTTATCCTTATCAAAGTAAAATAAAAATCCATTATTCAAAAACATTATGCAATAACAAAACAAAAATGAAAAAAAAAACAAACAAAATTTAAAAAAAAACCAAAAAGAATTTGTAAGTGAAAACTTTCCTCTTCTTTTTTTGTGTGTGTGTTGCAATTACTTAAAGTAAGTTTGAATTTGAATCCTTGGGGTGCATTGTTCTCGTTTTCGATTTTCTTGTTGTCCTTATCCTCAACGTCGACACCGACATTGTCGTGCAGCATTGATAAAGTTGAAATTTTGTTGCCTTTGATGCTTTTGAATTATTTGTGTTCGGTTTTCGTCAAGTACGAAAATAATTCAGACAAGAAAATTGTTTATAGCTCCTTGGAAATAAAAAAAAAACGAAAAGTTTCTTTTACTCAAAACACCACTAAAAATTAAATTTTAATCGAATTTCGCGAAAATGATACTCGATGCTTGAAAGTTGTTGAAAAGATTTCAATAGACTTTGACAGAAGTTTGTCCTTTAATGTTTGCAATGTCAGAAAAATTATACGAAACTATGTGTATACATAGTCCTTGTTCAGAGCAATAACAGCATTTACTATTCCTTAAAGTTAGAGCTTGAAAAATATTTTTTTTTTATGTGTAAACATTTTAGCTCACGGTATGGGCAAAATTTCAAATGTGTAAAATGTAAGAATAACTGTGTCGTAAGATGTAGGATAACTGTAACGTCCAGTTCCCCTCTCGCTCACACTACTGCGCGGCATGACTGTGCTACTCTAAACAACAAAGAAAAGAAGAGAGGGAGAAATTAAAATACGAGCGGAGTTTGTTTGTTTATGTTTCGATCAATTTACTCACACATATATGTGCATACGAAAAAAAATGTGTGTGTACATTTATTCGTGGCAGAATTATTTGTTGGTGTTAAACGTGTGGAGATCGACTATACCATACAAGCAGAGAAGTCGCAGTAGCAAACACTGGCGTTTGATAGGTTTTGCATTCGGTTAGTTAGATTGGATTAAAATTAAATATTTTTTTAAATATAAAATCAATACAAAATGATAATAATAAAGAATCTAGGTTTAAATAAATGTATAAACAAAGTGTAGTGATAATGATAGTAAACCACGGCATTATAAAAATTTTGCTTTGTACATTAACCTTAGAATGGCAAAACTTTTTTTATCTATGTAAATAGCAAAAATGTTAAACAGAAAAAATCAAACTTATATATTATAAAATCACTTATTTACTTCAAAGAAAATACATTGTTTCTTATTTTTATTAAATTCAGTTAAGGCAAATCTCTTTGCGGTGCTTTTAGAAAGTAGTGGGGTGACTGGTCACCCCTGCTACTTTTCTAAGGTTCAATGCGGAAAGCACTTATCGTCGCCTGAGAATTGATTTGACGTATGTGTGTACAAATTCATATACCTATACGACATTATGTAAAATTTTCAAATCTAATAAAATTTCAAATCGATAGGAAGAAAAACTTAAAGCGCGGAAAAAAGGATGCAATTGCAGTTGCGTATATGCGAGCATATCGTGCTCGATGCATTGAGTAAAAGAAAAATGATTCAACCACAACATATCAGCCCTATTCACGATTTGGTGCCAATGCAAAATATTTCTGCTATCACAACAACAAAAAACATGCGAAATGGAACAAAAATTTGCATTTGCATTGATGTAAGACCATTTGCAATTTATAGTGAATTAGGCTATTACATATATATGAAAGATAATGATTTCTAATAAATTTTTAAGTTTACAAAAGAATTCTTTTAATTTGAATTATTTACCTAAGCATATAAATTATACATCAAATCCCTATATATGGCTACATATGTGAGCTTATGTATATGGCATTCAGTTGGTTTAACTGTTTACACATCAAATATCTTGCGTGCCTTTCACGCATCCATTGTTTTTCTTTTTAAATTGTTTTATAAAACTCTGTAAACTATACAATTGAACAGATTTGAAGGCCCTGGTAGTTGTGCCCATTTTTATATATATAGTAATTTTTTGATTTTTAATTTTTTTTTTTTAATTTAATAAATTAAATTTTTTACTTTAATCCATACATTTATTCACTGTAAATGAAAAGCTTTTCAATACTTTTATTTGAGGTTTTTTGCAAGTTTTTCTACAGGTTTTGAACAATAATTTTCGTTTTTAATGTTAAAAATATCTTTGTTAATAATGGTTCATTCGACGCCTCGAACTTGAGCCTGCCGAAAATAGAGGCTCCATGGTGGACATGATATCTCCGGTTTAAATATTCTAAAACACAAAATGTAACCCATTTTGTAATCGTAAGACTTCCTGCTAACGCCTCATCTAGGGAATAAGAAAAAAATGACGATTTTTTGCCCTATTTTTGTTTATATTTTGCATTAAAAACATTAATTAAACAAATGCTTTCGCCATAATCCTAGATAAGGCCATACCTATACATTTGCTTAGTAGCCTTCTAAAAAATTTCAAGTCAATTGGACAAGTGGTTTTTTGTGAATCGTGTCCACCGTCTCGAAAAAAATGATTTCGAGAAAAACGAGTTTAAAGATTTACAAACATGGTACTTACAAATGATGTAACTTACGGTTAATCAGCGATTCCAGGACCATACATTGCCCCTCTTTTTTCTCATAAAACTCGTTGTCTACATCAAAAATATTAAATACAAAAAAAATCAGTTTTTCGGACCATCTCGAGTAGAATACCCCCTTAATCCAAAGCGCGACCAGTTTTGGTCATGTGCTACCGTTTTCCTACAATATTTCTACTAATTTCTTCAGAAGTTCATCAATGCATCAACATTTTGTAAGATTTTAACCTAAACATGCAAAATTTAGTCTAAAAATTTAATTAACCATATCTCAACGAAAAATAACCGCTACGGGATAAACTAAAATGTATTCGAACAGTAATTGATAGTTATTGTATTTTATGAAACAGGTTAACTCTTTCATACCCAATGTTGCGTAGATGAGGCATTCTTTTACAAATTGAACACTTTTATTGGTCAACATTTTTGATTTGCTTTAAATTTTTTTTTACGCGTTTCCTATACAAAATAAGCAAACTTGTAGTCCGCCATTTTTTTTTTTTTCTATCACTATTTTCGAAAATATAGAGAGGTAAAGTTTACGTGATTCGCCGATTATAGCCTTTTTCAAATCGCGATAACTCCATTTCTGTTCATCGCATTGAGTAAAACGAACAACCATTTTAAAGGTATTTAAAATATCTATATTTGTGTATTATTAGTTGTAAAAATTGTTTCAGAAAAGTATTTGTTATTAACTATTAAACAATTGAAATTCAGTTTACTATTCGTTCGCGATGGAATAAAAAATTAAAAAAAATACTATCGTATTCCTCGGAAAATTTCCTATAGAAAACATATTTTTTCAGAGTGATAGATTCATATTGGCTATATAAAATTCATTAATTACGACGTAAGAATGCGCTTCGCAACGCGTAATGTGGCATTGAACGAATTCAGATTACATTCAATCACTACGCATCTCTAAGTTGCGGAGGCTAAGAAGTAAATACAATGAAAATGTAACATTCGGCTATTATTAATTTTGTATAGGAAACGCGTAAAAAAATTTGAAGCAAATCAAAAATGTTGACCAATAAAAGTGTTCGATTTGTAAAAGAATGCCTCATATGCAACATTCACTTTCATGTGGCATAAATAAGATGTTTAACGAATTTTACTGTTAACGCTATTTGTATTCAATTCTGTTAGGTATTCTTCACGTTTACTGATTGCCGAGATGCAATTGAAAATTGAAATTTCTTGCTTAATTATTTTTTTTAATGTTTTGTCTTTGAAATCCTTCAAAAAACCAAAGTGCAAAAATTTTTAGTAAAATATTTAGAATTATTTACAAAAAAAAAAAAAAAATTCGTTTAATTATTACTAGGTGGAAATTTTCTTTATCAAATATGTTTATAAAACATAAGAGAATATGGAAATGAAAAAATTGGAGAAATCGAATTATCCAGTGGTTGTCTACAGCTCCGTAGCTATTTTTGTCAATCTTTCATAAGGGACAATCAAATCAATATAGAAGCATACAATCTGGTGTCATGATTGTGGAAGATCTAAGTAAACATAATTGCAAAACAAAATATTCCTATCAAGCTCTATTAAAATTCGGGCATCAAAGGCTTAAGCACGAAAAATAGATTTTATTAAACCAAAAAAAATAATTAAACTTTATTTTTTTCTAAATTTCATAGACTGTAGAAAGTGGCTAAAGTCGAACTTTTTAAATTTTTTGGTTGAAATTTCTCTCTGTGTACAAGATGGAAGTGAATTTTTTTTACACCTAATGTTAAATTTACTCAATGTTTTGTTACACAAAATTCGATCAGTACCAACATTCATAACAAGTTATGTGTTAAATTTGAATTCAGACATACCGTCATTTAAATTTGAATTCGTAAATATGGCACGATCGTCAACCATATTTTGTTTTCAGATTTAAATTTTCTTTAATTTATCATTAATCAAGTACTAACGTATGAGGAATGAATTCGAAAATTTTATTAGCGTATTCCGTATTGGTGTTTCGTAATTTGCAAAAAAAAAATCTAACGCATGCTCGCAGGCCTACTCCAAATTAGTCAAATTATGGAACTTAAAAAACTTAACTTAACCCTCTTCAAATTAAATGATCAAGCACTAGTTATTTCACAAAATTGCCATGTACCTGGGGGGAGGGACACAGTGATTCGTTTCATAGACAAAATTCAGAAAAATTCTCAACGTGAAAACCAACCGGATTTGGTGTCAACCAAAAAAAAAAATCTTGGCGAAAAAATAATTAGTGTGGGTACAAAAGCAGCTCAAGGTCCACAAAAATTTTAGACTAAAATATTGGATCGTTCGATTTTCGAATAAGTTTTTAATAATATCTTGCCGAAAATTCCAGTTTTGTGTTGCCAATTTATCAAGAAAATTGTTGGTCTTATTTTTTTTTAACAAAATTTGAAAAACATTGTTTCTAAAGTTAAGAATTTTGAAAATACGAAAACTGAAAATTGACAAATTTTGGGAGAGAAAATCTAGAAAATATGTGAAAATATGTTCCAGGACTTTTTTTTTTTAATTTTAAAAGGCACTTTTCTATATCGGAATATGTAAAAACATTCCCTGCTATCTTCTGCTTTCAGGAATTTAACTTTATGTATTAACCCTAAAAGTATGCAATAGCACACGAAATTTAATCAAAATCAGAACGCTTCTTCTTATTTTGTTCCGTTGTTGTATGAGATCAAATCACACTGTAGAGGAGTGAGGGGGGTGGGGGACAAATAAATAAATTAAAAATATCAAGCATACTGTTAGCAAGCTCTTTATACCTGCATAAAGATGCTCAGTAAAAAATAGGGTCTCCAACCCCGAGTAGCATTCTAGGCAAATACAGCAATCATTCGATCCGGCCATCCCATAGAGAAGGTGGTACTGGTTTCTAATCTAAGCTTCTAAAACTTTCTAAATCTCTACGTATATCTGTCCCAACAAGTAAAATTTCATGCAGTATTTCTACCGATAAGGGAAGCATATAGACCATACAAACTTATTCAATCTAAGGTAAAAATAGTTATTTTCACAGAAAATCAATCTACTATCCTAGGCCTAAACTCAACAAGAACAACTTGTAAATTGGTGGATCAATGTAGGGAAGACCTTGTCCTTTCTACATCAGACTGGGTTTCCCGTCATAAAAGCATTGAAAGTAAGAAGCATTAGCTGGACTTGGATCTACCCTAAACTCTGCTCAAATGCAATCAACTTCAATTCCTTTGAGCAAAGTTAAAATGTATGTATTCTTTTACTACTTTGAATCCACAAATTGAACATAATACAGACTCCCCACTCAATTGAGTTGAAAAGGATATTCTTGTGCTTACATCTCCTCAGGAGGGTATGACTAAGAATATAGCATTTTTAGCAAATGCTCAATCTTTTGCTTTTTGATTGAAATGATTAAGATTTAAAAAATATTAAAAAATTCCAAATAAGAACCGCAAAAAGGAAAGTTTTTTAAATGAAATTTACAACCAAAAAAAAATTTTAACCAAAATCATTCTTAATATTAAAACTATTTTTAATTTGCGGAAAGAAATTGTACCTGTGATTGATGATGGGTCTGATTGAAAATGGCCAGAGAGTTAAGAAACTTTTCTTTTTTGTGCCCTTTGGCCTGTGGTTGTGCAATGTTTGAAAAATCTAAACATAACCTTATAGTAAAATTCAGACCTTATGATTATGTAGTTTGCCATAATTTCAAAACTGATAATCGAGATATGCTCGTACTTAAACACAAACACTTACAGCACACATGCTTAACAATGCGGCAAATGTAAAACCGCAAAATAAACAACTCAGCAATTTGCATGCAGCAAAATGCACTAAAGAAGTTTTAATAATTGCTGCAGCAATTTTCTACTTTACACATAAATACATATGTATATAAGAATTCGGTTTAGAGGTGAATGGACATGTGACTGAATGAATGAATGAATGCATGAACGATATTCTTCATCACGTGACCACAAACACCAATCGATTTAGTTGACAGAATGCGTAACTACCCAGCGGTTTTTCAGACAAGTGCTTGAAAATTAAGTGCTTAAAAAGTGCTTGCAAGTGCACCATTTCAACAAACAAAAAAGCAAAAGAAAAGAATAAGATAAAATGATAAAATGACGCAGCAATGAAAAATTATGGATGCATGAATCGATACTCGATATTTTTTCTCTCTCCCCTCTTTCTCAACTAAAGTAAGCACGAAGCAGCGCATGAATAAACGGAAGTGCCTATCTAACGCATTCTTTCTTGCGCTTGTTTAGCGCTAAAAGTACTGCACTAAACAAGTGCTTTTCTCCTAGAACATGCAATGTAAAAATTTATATGAAACACATGTGCTTGTAGTGCACTTAAGTGCTTACAATCAAGCACTTGTTTAGCGCTATTCTAGGGCTTCCATTTACCGCTGGGTATGTACAGTATGCAGTAGCAAAATTGTGTAGTTGAGGTTAAAAAGTGAAGTAGCAGAAAAGCAAAGTGACAAAATTCACACATCAGTTGTAATAAACGCGCCATCCGGATATGGCACCAACGAGCGCAACACAGCATGCTTAATTGTTCGTTCGACGGCCATGACGCCCCAATTGTGTGGTGGCAGCAAACAGCGCGCAAAAATTATTGCTCTGCCTCAACGTTGAAGCAGCAATGCATCGTATCCGCTTTTTGCATTTTAAGTAGATGATGTCCTTTGGAGTAGTGTGTCTGCCATTACGTTGAACAGCACTATGTATCCATATGAGTGCGAGTTCATTGAACTTTTCGATGTCATCATTATTCTTAAATTCATTCGTTCATTTTGCAGGAAATAAGTAATACCAACGATCTTCATTTGGCAATGTATTACTGCTTTATTAAAAATTTTATTCATTTTCGTAATATAATTTTATATTTTCTTTATATTTTTTATGCGTGGGCAAAAGAGCAATATAAATTTTATGATACTCTACATATATATATATTTTAAATGCAATGAAATCTTCTGAGGAGCTGAATGCTTCATGGAATATACAAAATTACATAATAAAAACGGTCGCGTCGTCGCCAAATTTATCGTAAAAAGTCGGAATGACTCGTAAATTAATTTGGCATGTGGTAAAAATGCATGCATTCATGTAAACATAATATGTATGGATCTTAATTTATTTTAATTTCACTTATAACAATTTTAATGAAATCCACTTTAAAATAATTTAAAGTAGCTTCAACTAACCAAACAATGCTTTGAATATCTTTAACCAATTGAGGACGAGCGGGAACCAAAGTAAATAGATCAAGAAAGTAACTTGAGAAAAAAATTGTTTTTGAACCTGGCTCAGGAACGACTCAGCGACAAGGTGCCATATGGCACCGCTAGGCATAACTGGGTTAAGCAAGAATTTTGTATAAACCACTAGTATAATTTTCCATAAGGTCTTGAGGTAACATTTACATTGGGGTTTCAACAGATATTATTAACCAAATGAGGATTCGGATACGAAACTCTTCCGAATTTACATTTACAATTCGGAAAGAGGATGCGAATATCCTTGAGTTTTTTTCTTTTCATTATAATCTAAAGTACCACTAATTAAAGAAGACCTTACAAGTCGTGGTGATACAAGAAGGGCTGGAAAAGAATTACATTCTAATTCTTCTTCAAAGCACACACATTAAGGTGGTACGCAGACGTATGGCTTACAGTTGGAGGAACTGGTGCAGGCGTATTTGGATCAAAAACTAAATTCTCAAAGCCTGTGAAAAAGATACCAAACCATACCATCCTCGAAGCTAAGGTTTATGCACAGTTCAACCTCAAACGTTTTTAGGTGCCAAGATCAAGTTGTTCTAATATTTTAATATTATCAAGCTGCCTTTAAGGCGTTTAACTTCTATGAAATATTACCAAAGTTTGTAAAGAAACATCTACTTAGTACTAGGAGAGTGTTCTCGGGTATGAGACAGTCGATTGCTTACATCATGCAATATCAATATTGCTAATCCGGCTACTGTCAAACTTTTCTTCTGGTTTGATCTAATTTTTGTGCTAACACCGAAGTGAAAGGCATTGCCTGTAAAAACTGCAAACTTCGATATTCTAGCTGGTCAAAGTTCGGAAATTGAAATTCTGCTTTTCAAAATTCTGGAAAATAATTTTCTTTCTGTTATAAAATTCAGCCGGAAAAACTCTGAAAAAAGAAAAGCATAGTGATAATGTCAAAAAGTATCACTGGGATGCAATTTTCCATAATACAAATTATTTTTTGATTTCCCAGTCAAATTTTTCCCTCCCTGCTTCTTTCGATTCCTATTCGGAACCCGTAGCAAATTTGAAAATTTTAAGTTTTTAATACTGAAAAACTGAAAAAAATGTTGTTTTTTCAACGCTGGGGACCGATCTAACGTCTCTCAATATACGGTCGATCCACTCTACAAACTTAGCCACATAGGACACTATTTTTTATATTTTCGGAACTTAATCACTTCGAGATTTTAGATCCTCTTGACCCGTTTTTATTCTTCAATATTTGTATTCTGTGGCTCGATTTTCGTATCCATTCGTGTTGTGTGAGTTATAAAAATAAGAGTCATAAAAATAAGAGTGAAAATATTGTTGCACTGTGTTATTGGCCGAAGAGAAAGGATATTATTAGGTCATATAAAAAGTATTTTCGGTTTTTGTGATAAGATGGTGTTAATGGCCATACAAATGGCACCGGTGATCCAATTCTGTGAATCACGCTTTTGAAAGGTGACATTTCAGACTGCATTTTTACGAAAATTGTTTTTTAGTTCGTCCCTCGTGTAAATAGTTACATTGATTTGAAAATGAGTAAAATTTTTGAAGAAATACACTACGTGATGCTTTTTTACCATAAAAAAGGTAAAAACGCTGCAAAAACACTCCGAAAAATTTATGTGGCTTACGTTGAGGATGCTTTAACAGAACATATCCTCCAACTTTGGTTTGCTCTATTCCGTTCTGAAATTTTCGATGTCAAAGATGCATTTCGCTTTGGCCGGCCAGTCACTGAAAAAGCCGATGAAATTTCGCAACTGATGGAGAAAGAGCGGCATGCAAGCTATCAAGAGATAGCGGAGGCACTAAACATCAACCACATGACAGTTTGGAGCCACGAGAATATTAAATGAAAAAAATCATGGTCAAAGGCCGGTGGCCCTCCACAAACGTCTTAAAAGCCTAGATTGACGGCAAACAAGTTTATGCTGAGTGTTTGGTGGGACCACCACCGTATAACCCGGACATTGCACCGTCTGAATACCATTTATTTCGTTTTCTGCAAAACTCTCTTGATGAAAAAAAATTGGCCTACAGAAGAGCCGCCGAAAATCACTTGGCCACTTTTTTCGCCGATTAACCATAAAAGTTTTACACCGATGGAATTACGAAGCTACCGGAAATTATCATAGATAATAATGGCCAATATGTACTTAATTAAAACTGATTTTTAATAAAGAAAATATTTGTTCAAACATTGACAAAAAAACCGAAAATACTTTTTATATGACCTAAGTTTCCGTATAGCTGCTAAGATGAAACAGACTGTATTGGTCGCAAAACATAATCAACCAATGAAGAAAGCTAGAATACTATCAATTTGGTATATTCATAGCTGGAATTCATTTGAAGAATATTCTGAGTGGAAAAGGACAAACCAATCCGATTTGGCATAACATATTTTAAAATCATATAATCATTGTTCGAAATCATTGGCTTCATCAAAAATATATAAATAAATTTGTAATAACTACAACTATAAAATCTACCCATAAAGTTCTGTCACTCTTCACGTATAGGGGTATAAAAGAAACAACAAAAAAAAAAGCAAAAAAAAAACAAAAAAGTTGGCACATAACAATTTGACTTTTATCAGCAAACAACAAAAAAATTAACAAAAAAAGAAAACAAAAATTCATTTATAACTATAAATTCAGACAGAGAGACAAGAGGCTTCTGAGCCATTAGCCAACAAAATGGCGTTAACAGCACCCAGCACACACACACCCACATATACGGGCCAACAGAAGCACAATACAAAGCAAAAAAAAAAAAAAAAATTGGAAGATTTCTTCATGTGTGGGTGATGAAATAATGTTTCAACATATGCTGTGAATGATAAAATTGCTACAATCAACAAGAACAACAATAAATGCAGAGAGAAAAAAAAACAACAATAGCAACTGAAAAAACTGTTGCAACAAAAATAAAACAAGAAGCAGTGGCTTATATATTTGCATCGTGAAGTGAAGTTTCGCAACACTTGACCACATACATATTCATAAGTACATACATATATACACTAGCGGATCCAAGGAGGAGATTTGGGATTAAAACCCTCTTCCCCCTTACCAATAAAAATTTAATATATTTTGATTGTTGGCCATGAATCAAAAAAAAAAAAAAAAAAAAACATTTTAATGGTCGAAAAAATTAAAACACCCCCTCAGGAAATCTCTGAATCCGCTAGTGCATACACTCATATAAATATGTTTATGCATATTTGAGTATAAGTGTGTGTGTATGCGACATTATATCAACACACATACACACATTCGTATTTATGCATGTGTGTGTATGTAAATCTTGATTTCTGTTAGGATACTTAATGTTTTATTTGTGTTGCTGATGGTGCTGCTACTCGGACTGCCGCAATTGCTGTTTTTTTTTTTTTTTTTGTGCTTTTGTTTTGTTGATGAGGATTATGATATGTCATGGTGCTGCTGGTTATCAAACTGTTGAACAAATCATATTGAAATTGAGCAAAATTTGATTAGTTTTAGTTACTTGTACTCTTGTTTTGAATTTAGAATGTTCAGAATGGCAGCATCAAAAATTATAAACTTTATATAAGAAAACAGATGGACATGATGTTCCCAGATAACTATTCCCAACTATGGAAAATCCTATTCTATACTTCGTTTTCTTCTTCCTCGCCACATCTTCGATACATACTGTCTTGTACTATACCCAAGGCTGATAAGTATTTCTGTACTCTACAATGCCTTATGTAGAACCTTCAGATTCGGCAGCTGATGTTTGCCATGAATGGTTTCGTTTTTTTGTTGCCAGTGGCTTCCCTTCAAAACTCGACTAGTTGTCTTCGATATAGAGTTTGACTTTGGGTTCTAAAAGAATAAATGCTGCTAAGAAAGACTGCAGTCATAATTTTCCCATATTAGGAAAGTTAAGGTCTTTTTTTTGGTTTGAAATTTTCGTTCTTGGACTTAATTTGAAAAGCTTTAAAATTTAAAATTATACATAAAAAAATAAAAATCATTATCGGATCTTTGTAAATTTAAATTTATTTGCAAAGTAATAAAGTGAGAAATTTTTAACAATTTTATATAGAATTTTCCCATCACCTGAAGACGCATTTTGAGTGATTGAATCTATTAAAACAATAAAAAAGAGAGATAATATTGGATAGGGAAGACAGAAGGGAAAGGAACTACAAAATTAAGTTTTAATATGAGTTTATTTTCAATAGACATTTGAGGTGATTTGTTTCGTGAGTGTAAAGGTTTCAATGAAGATTAGGGACATCATAATGGAGCAAATTTTTCACCCCGTGGATGCTCAGTTTTTCTGAGCACTTATATTTAACTTAACCCTTAAATACCCACTGGTCTTTGCAGTGACCAACCACTTCAGCGACAGCCAGTGTCGCCATTTTACGTGCGTCATTTAAAATAAACATGGAAAGATAACAACTGTCGTATAATTACAGTTATTTTTAACTCGAAAAACATGTTTTGCAAAAATTTTTAACCACAAACTGAAAAAAAGGTTTTTTAATTGAGTTCTGCGTAATTTTTAATTTTAAAATGACAGTGAAAAAACGCTGTGGTTAAATTTCCAATAATTAATCGAACAGCATGCAAACGCTGGTCTTAAATTTTTTGATGAAAAAGTAGAAAAATAAGAGATGCATTCAAAAAATATAAGTTACTCACAATTCATATCGGGCAACTAAAAAATATAAGTTGTGAAATAAACGTTATGGACAACTTAAAAAAAAAAAAATTGCTCATAACTCTTTTCGGATAACTTAAAAATATAAGTTGAGAAATAAAAGTTATGAGCAACTTAAAAAAATTAAAGTTGCTCATAACTCTCATTGGGTAACTTAAAAAAAAAAAACATTTCTTAAATTCAGGCAATTTTTTAAGTCTGAAAATTTTCCATAACTCTTAAAAATATATAAATATTTTTAATGTTTTACACCTTTTCACCATATTTTCTTGGGATAAGCCAGAAACTACTTTAGCCTCTAAAGTTCAGGAACAGTTCTTTTTTTTTTAAGTACTAAAATTTCTTATTAAAGGCATTGGGTCAAGGCAACTAGTACCGGGCACCAGATTATGCGTCTGAAATTCTAAATATTCATTTCCAGGTTCCATATAACGTAAGATAACAAATTTTTCGGATATTTCTAACCACTTCTATATAGGTAGAAATTGACAATAACTCATTTGTGATAACAATGATCTTACCAAAATATTGGATCTTTAATTATAACTAGCAAGACCGTATTTAGGGGGAGGTTTTGGGGAATCTGACCTTTCCCCGAAATGTGAAAACTTTTTCCTAATTTTTAAAATTGATTGCCAGTGGATGGAAAAAAAGTCAAAATAAAATCTATTGAATGATTTTTAATTATTTTTTAATCGGTTTCTTTCTAAAAAGTCAAATAAAAGAAAAAATTTTAAAAATAAATTTGAATTGAAATCGTACGAAGTTGTGCTACATGGCCAAAAAGGGTATTTTCAGGGGTGTCACCCCATTTTTCTAAAACATGACGTAATGGGAAGTTTTTGACCTCAGATTCGTGTTCAGCATGAAAAATTCACCAAACCCATGCTGGACAGTGTTATTGAATAAGCTTCAAAGTTCTTAATCTTAAAATATAATTAATCCTTTAACCCATTATTGCTCAGAGCACCCGACTCGGAAGATTTCAATGCTGTGACTGCACGAAGTTAGGGAATACATGCCAACCTCATCCGGGCTCCTCATCATTGATAATGGCCCAAATTCCCACTGATAATCATTTGGAAAAAATTAGTCTCTGACTATTTTTGGCATTTTTGATCATTTTTTTGAGGTTAGGTTCATTATGAGTAATGGCAAGTCAATGAGTTATCGAAATTATGTCTTTCACGATAAAAAATGTATTGGAATCCACATAGAATAATATTTATTTGAAAAAATTTAAATTGATTATTCTGTGAATTTTTTTTTGTCATTTTCGGCCATTTTTTTTAGGTTAAGATTAAGAAAATTCGGAAACAAAAATGTTTCCTTAAGCTTTAAGACATTTATCCACTTTTCTCCCTAGTCTGAGAGGGTCCATCAAATGCATCATCGTATTTAATTTATTGTATTTAAACATCAGTTTCATAAAAATTTTATATGAATATTTTCGTCGAATGAAAACCCCCCCGCGAAAAAAAATCCTGGCTACGGCCCTGATAACTAGGGTTCATACTTAGAAACTCATGAAACTCATTGGCATTGTATACTGTACACACTGATGGATGTTCGAGTATAGTTGTGTCACCTATATTGTTTTCAAGAACATGAATAAGAGCAAACAATTTTATTAACACAATTCACACAGATGCAGAACATTTCTCATTTGTACGTTCGTATGTTAATATTCGGTCATATAAAAAGTATTTTCGGTTTTTATCAATGTTTAAACAAAAATTTTCTTTATTAAAAATCAATTTTAATCAAGTACATATTGGTCATTATTATCTATGATATTTTGTCTTTTTTTTAATAGCTTCACAATTCCATCGGTTTAAAACTTCTATGGTTTATCGGCGAAAAACTTTGCCAAGTGATTTTCGGCGGCTCTTCTGTTGGCTAATTTTTTTTCTAACAAGAGAGTTTTGCAGAGACGGAAACAAATAGTGGTCAGATGGTGCAATGTTCGGGCTATACGGTGGGTGCATCACATCTTCGCAGCCAAGCGTAGTCAAATTTTGGCGGGTCATCAAAGATGTGAGTGGCCTGGCAATATCATGGTGGAATATAACAACTTTTCTGTCGGCCAATTCTAGTCGCTTTTTCTTGATTACTTCGTTCAAACAGTAGAGTTGGGAGCAGTAGAAATCAAAATTGACTGTTTGCCTTCAGTCCAGGCTTTGAAGTCGTTTGTGGACGGTCACCGGTCTTTGACCATGATTTTTTTCGTTAAAATTCTCGTATTTAATCCATTTTTTATCGCCCGTAATGGTTTATTGCAAAAATGGTTCGATTTCGTTGCATTTCAGCAGCGTTTCACTGATGGTAATTCAGTCAATCGAGCTTCTTTGAGTAGCCTGTGTTTTTTAAATGACTCCAAAATGTCATGTGGCTGATGTTTGGTGCCTTCGCTATCTCCTGACAGCTTGCGTGGCGGTCTTGCTCCACCAGTTGCAAAATTTCATTGGCTTCTTCAGTGGCTGGCCGGCCAGAGTGAGGTGCATCTTTGACATCGAAATTTTTAGAACAGAATCGAGCACGTTTTGTTAAAGCATACTCACCGTAAACCGCACAAAATTTTGCGGCATGTTTTTGCAGTGTTTTTACCTTTTTTATAGTAAAAAGCATCACATAGCGTATTTCTTCAAAAATTTCACTCATTTTCAAATCAATGTGACTTTTTACACGAATGACGGACTACAAAACTTCGCAAAAAATTTAGCTTGAAATTTCATCTCACGTCATCACGTTTGTTTGACAGAATTGGATCACTGATGCCAGATGTATGGCCATTAACACAATCTTGTGACAAAAACCCAAAATACCTTTTTTATGACCCAATATTTGTTCAGTCGACCCCCGTTTAGTTTGTGAGTTAATATTTGATTGTTCAAGCACTGAATATACTTCAACATTTCGCGCATCTACATTCGACTGGATTGACATACAGGCAACTTTTGTAATCCTCATCATGACAGCGTTTGAGATGTTTGACAAAATTTACTTTGTTTCTTAAAACGTGCTGCCGTACTAACTTTTGCTCAGGAGCCCTCTTTAGATTTTTTTTGGCCTAAAAAATTCGGTCGGTCGATTGATGTTGCTCCAGTACAAGGAAAAGTTCAACTTTCTCAGACTTTTTCTTTGGAGTCCACTTTGGAATATCTTTTAGATCAAAATCGAGACCATTATTAAGTTTTTTTTCCCCCCTAAAAACCCTCGAGTGCAAAATTTCAACACAATTGTTCGGTCTTTAGATGGCGCTCCAGTACAAGGGAAAATTCAAATTAAACCTAATTTTTCTAACTTTTGCTCCAAAGACTTGGATAGATCAAAATCCGGAAAATATTGATTTTCTACTGGATTTTTGTGTTGAAGTGCTATCTATAGACCAATCGACTTTGTAGAAAATTTTGTACACCGGGGCTTTTTAGACCAAGGAAACCATTTTTAGAGGGTTTATTATTTTGATTTAAAAATTATTAAAAAGGAGGCTCCAGAGTAAAAGTTGGTAAAAATTTTATAAAGCTAAAAATACATAACCCCTCAAAAAACGTTGTCATGATGGGTTACAAAATCGGACCACTCTAATCTAGGTACATATTCAAGAATCTGAGTATTAATATTTGAATGTCTATATACTGAGTACTCTTGATATTTTCGCGCATGATCAAGAGCAAAAAATCAAGTGCGCTCGACCGAAAAGCATGAAAATACATACGGCAGTATATAAATTTGAGTTCCGGACCACAACCTATAGGCATGGTCTGCTGTTATATACAAAGCTTAATTCTTAGTTAAATATCATCATCGATTAAAGCCTTGAAACTTTTGAAGATAAATGAGGTTTTGTTTTAATGTTTTGCCCCACAGTGTGATACATTTATGACGCTGCCAATATTTTTTTGTTGGTTTTGTTTCCTTTGTTGATGATTTATTTTCGCAATATTTTTTGTAAAAGTTTTTCTGTTTTTTATAGGCACCTATTAGATTCAAGTCCTTTTTAATCGATATTTTTTATGCATACAACAAACACACGGTGTGTTGTATATTTGTTTTTGCATGCATGCATATTTTTACATGTATGTATAAAAATAAATAAAGCATAAATTCATATGATTCTGATTAATGTTTCAATTAAAAATAAATATTTCAGTGAACATGAAAAATTCATAAATAAAAAATTATATAGGATATTTACAATATAAATACTTTTCTTACTCAGATATGAATATATGCAGATTTAAGGGACTTTGCATGACAGCTGCATTGATTGTCACTGATTTTAATTGAAATAAGTTTAAAAACTTTAAATATATTACTTTAATTGAATGAAAAAATGTGGTATAGTGAATTTGAAATTTTCAGAACACAATGTTGCACAAGTTTGGATACGACATTAAATTCTTGGCCCAGAAACTTTTGTGAGAATTAAAAGTAGGGAAATAAAAAATTCATACAGTTACTGAAATCAATTTCAATTAGATTCGGTTTTTTTATTTTATTTTAGTTTTCCAAGTGAACCAAATGTCACTAGTATAAATTGCATTCCCATCCAATGGGAATTAAAATTAAACAAATATCAAAGAATAAAACTTTTTACTAATTCCAAAATTATGAGAGAATTTATAGACGAAAAAATAAAAGGGAAGAGAAAGGCTAAGAGACACGAATTATTTTCTCGAAAAATTTATTTTAAAATAAATAAAAATAATTTTCATGGCATTACGAATAAATTGAGTTGCTGTCAGAATGCTGAGGACAGCCAACTACAGAAAATTGGAAAGGACAACAATGGCAACAGCAGCAGCAGCACCACCAACAACATCAACAATAATAAAAGCAAAAGTGCCAAAAGTATGTAGTAAAGAGTAAAGTGAAGCTACATGCACAAGAATTGAACACCGAGAGACTGAAGTGGTGTGGAGCAGCGCATGACAAACTGCGATGTGACCCAAATTTTCAATCACGTCTGAAATGAAAATCCTTCAACCTTTTATTTTATATATTTAATTTTATTTGTATACATACGGACGCATATGGAATCTTTTTATTTGTGCGAACTTTTATTGAGCCGTCAGCTGAATATACAATTTTTGCGTAAAAGTATAAAGTAGAGAGCTGTAACAAAATATATTTATATGTATGTGTAGATTCATGTGCATATATATATGTAGTATGTATATATGTATGGAAGTGTGACTCATTGTAAAACTCCATAGGCTTTTATCGCCTTTATGAGCTTAAGCGACCAACGACAACATGCTCTTAGTTTTGTTCAGTGTATAATGCACTTATAAAATAAAGTTACAAATAATGTTGGCCAAAGAAGTCAAGCTTAGCATTTATGTATGTTTTCAATTACATGTTATTTTCAGAATTAACGTTGTATATTTAAAAGAAACTCTACCAGACTGTGTGAGACAGAGTTTTCGCTAAATCTAAACTATGTAAGCGATATAGAAAGCCTGTGCTTGTGATCGCACAAGTTCAGAAAGTCCGGCCTTGGCCTTCAGTAGGTTGTTTTCCATAGTTAAGTTAAGTTAAAGTTTATAAAAAGTTAAAGTTCTTTTTTATTCAACACAATATTTTTACATGATTACTTAATACATACATGTGTTTTAAGAACATACGACATGGTCTAAGCCGTCTGTTGGTATAGAGGAAAACATATTTATTTATTATTCATATTATCATATTTTTCATTTATACGTTAAATTCTTTTATTAACATTTTCTTATAAATTATGGCCTTTTCAATATATTGAGCTAAGTTCACCCAGCCACTTGCTCCATATAGCACATTGATTATTTCATTTTCCAATAATATTTCTTTTTTAAAATACAGGCATCTAAATTCTTTGAGGACCGGACATTTGCCCAACATATGCACCAAATTCTCATCTTCTCTTAAGTTACAAAGGCTGCAAAGACTTACGCGTGCTTGTCCAAAAGTATTTCCATTTAACCACAACACGTCAGCACGAGCTTTTAAGATCCATGTTATTTGGTTTGTCGAATAACTTTCATTGCAATATGTATGTGCCAATGAATAATCTAAATGCTTATATAATCTCTTTGAACTACTACTCGCGTCATGCTGGTGCAATTGTAATTGGTTATGCTTCATTTGTGATATTAATTCCTTGGTTTTATGCCACCAGACCCTTTTAGTGACGTAGTCATTTGTTCATGAAATCCCACAGTTTGTCATTTGCGTAGAAAGTTCGTTGCACCAAAATATATTATTCTCCAAGTTTTTTAAAGATAAAATATGCGGCAGTCTGTCTACCTCAAATGCATATATGGTTCTACTTATGTAGCTCAGATGTAGGCCCAGGGTGTAAAAGTGTAAGTCTTCCGCTTGTGTTTGTTATGCTAGAATATAATTTGGTGTTTGATTAGGAAGATGAAGTATTCTTTTTATGAAAAACCGCTGTATTTGGTTCACCTTTTCAAACCACGCAAATCCCCATAGAATAAGTATGTAACCTATTCAATTGTTGAAGATTTCAAAAACATTTGCCAGGCTGAGAGGAAAAGCGGGCTAAAATTTATATAAGAGCAAAAGTGAAATAATTTAGAGTGTCAGTGCAAGAATGGCATAAGTAATACGGTTTAGAGTGAAAATGAAACGCCTTAAAAGTAAGAACAAAAATGGTATAACAATTCTTTCAGAGCAAGAACAGCATAGTTTTTTATTCCGTTTCCGCTTTGAACATATTTCGTTTCCATTTTTTTCTGAACGTATAAGTTATACCATTTTTCTTCTCAGCGTCTCATTTATAAGACGTACAGTCATGGAAACCTGATTTACGACATTTTTTGATAATAAGCTGTGAGGGAAAACCATTTCAAATGTTTGCATCTTTCAGGAAATTTCAGATAAAAAATATTTTTATTCTATATTTTGTTGGTAATATACCATAGTTTGAGTTGTGGTCTGATTACCTTCAAATGCCCATTTGGATGTCACGAAAGGCTTAGTGCAAACTTCGGTTGAAAATTGCACATCAATTTCATTTAGATAGGGGAATGAGTGTTTTGATATATGGTCGTAAAATTTTTTTGGAGAAGGGTTATGAAGGACTTCAAAATACCTTTGGTTAGCTAGAGGTCCTAGCTAACTTTTTGTTGCCTCTAAAGACAAAATTTACGGCCGATTTTCCATAATGTTTTTTTTTGGCTGTAAAATAATTTTGTATGAATAAGTGGGCCACCTGGCAAAAATCTCTAAAAATGCCAAAAAATAAAATAAACACTCACGTATTTCAAACTCGTTCCTGGAAAGTTGTAACTTTTTGCTGTGAGTCAAATTTCTTTTTTCTACTTTGATATCCTTAAGGGGGAAGGCCACTGTGACGGGTCAAAATTGTTGTTTGTTATCTTGAATTAAAGTTTATGTATTCAAAAATATGTGTACAAAATTTCAAGTCAAAATAACAAAAGTTGCCTGAGTTACAGTTATTTTAGTGATAGTAAGTAGACTGAAAACTTAATGGACTGAAACCTTTAAACGCGTTTTTCTCGAAACGACTTTTTTCGAACTGGTCGCGTCGATAACTCGATCAAATATTAACCGATTTTAAATTTTTTTATTTGTTTTGTTCGTCTTTCCAGAGGCTATCGGTTGCCATTTTGTGTGACGAAAATTATACTCATATAGATTATTAAAAACTAAAAATTTTTTTTTCAGAAAATCCGTTCTTGAAAAATAACCGCGACCATGGAGGGGGAAAAATTTTTGAGGTTCCACGGCAACGCCCATATTTTCAAAACCATTCCATATTTTTTAATAAAAATTTATGAAAATATTGTTGGAAGTGCACTTAATAAAATGAATATAAAACGATCCCATATTCCTTTACTTGACAGATCAAAAAAATTCCCGAAAATCAGTGGCCTTCCCCCTTAACAGTTTGAAGCAGTGCATTAAAATAACCTTCATTCTTCTCATTGGTTTTTTTTATTTGTGTATATTTTCTAAGTAACATACTGGAAGCTGGAGCAATTTAAGTGATGCCTTCAATGCGCTATAATGGCAAATGAATGCTAACGGTGAAAAAACGGTAACCCACTCATTGAAATTGAGGCCATATGGAATAACGCTTCAAATTTTTTGTTATCATCGGAATAATTACGCACATATTTTACATGGCGAATATTCAAGTTTAAACTTAACGTAGAAACAAAACTTACCTTCAAAAAGCTAGTTTTAAAATGTTTTTTTTGACTTTGGAAAATGCATACAAAAACTTGTTAAATTTTTCGCACCGCTCCACAGTGGTCGAAATACTAGCGGCATTAAATTCGCGAACAACTTGCTCTTTAGAGGTACATTCTGCAAACTCCTTTACAGGTCTACGAAAATTATTACTACACGGAAAAAAATATTCTGTAATAATTCATTAGATTTCTGATAATAATTACTGTTTTCCCCGTCTCGCCCGGATAGTAAATGAAAAACTGTAATAATTGAAACAATAATTCCCTTGAGTTTAATTTATAATATACAGAATGAATCAATAAAATTTACGAATGAATAAGCCAATTGTACTTCACAATACAGTTAATGTTATTGGAGTTTCAAATTAATTTTTACAGTGTGATTTTGTAAATTATCAAATTGGAAATTGAATTTTTACTACGCATAATAATACTTTTGATTTCAAAAGCAATAATTGAAGAGTTAGAGAATACTTTGATCTCTTCCCTATATATAGCTTCAAATCGCATTGATCAAAAGCAAACAACTCGACCAGCTATCTTCATGATTCTAGGATAATTCAAAAAAATATGGTGTTTCAGTTTCAATGGTTTTTGGAAAACTGTTCTATACAATTATGAAATGGACATCCAATGTTAAAGACTTTTGCAAATAAAATAATAGAACTTTCATTTAATATAGTGTAAATATCACAAATCTTAAAATGTTCCTGATAAATAATCCAAAATGTCTCATTACAGAGAGAAGCAAATCCAGGTGCCAACGAATCAGTTTGAAAGTTATTTTATTGAATGATATTACAGGGTGACAATCGTAAAGTGACGCACACATTTCAGCAGTTATTTTCAAAAGGACGTACTTCCATTAAGTACAATTAGGTGTTATTGTATTGTATTATAGAGGTTTCTGTCGTTGTACCGCGACCTATAAGATCTATTGTACGTCCCTCTTTTCTTTCTAGTCTAATCTGCCTAGAGTACCTCATCCAGTCCAGTCTCCCTCAAGAATTTGAGTATTGCGCCCGGATCTATGGATGCCAGTTCTGTACTGGGCACTTGGTGCATGCCCAGACATTTCCTTCTTTTGTGGATCAGTGCTCCACATTGAGCTAAAATATGTTCTGATGATTCGTCTTCCTCATTACAAAACCTACAAATCGAGCTTTGCTCAACCCCTATCTTACAAAGGTGTTCTCTGAGCCCGCAATGCCCAGTCAGAATACCAGCTAATATGCGCAAACTGTTTTTGTTGAGACCAATGCAGAATGCGTATCTACTCTTATTATAATTACCTAAAAGCGCTTTGGATTGCCTCAGTCCCGTAAGATTGGTAAAGAGCTCTTGCCTCTTGTTCCTCTCTTCTTGCCTGAGTACTTCCCTGATTACGCTATCTCCTATTCCACAGAAGGGTTCAGGTCCCACGAAAGTGGTTGCTGCCCCCTTTCTTGCAAGCTCGTCTGCCTGCTCATTACCCTCAATTCCTGCGTGTCCAGGGACCCAACATAGAGCGACTTTGTTGTCATTGCCCAGTTGATTGAGCTTGCTCAAACAGTCCCACACCAACTTAGAGGTGATCTCAAAGGAGCATAATGCTCGAATGGCTGCTTGGCTGTCCGACATGATAGCGATATCTTGCCGTTTGTACTGTCTATCCAGGTTGAATTGCACACATGTGCTAATTGCATGAATTTCAGCTTGGAAGATGCTAGGATACTTCCCCATCGGCTCAGAGTGTTTGATTCTTGGCCCAAATACTCCTGCCCCAGTTCCATCCTTGGTACGTGACCCATCTGTATACCACTTAATCGTGTGTTCTTTGAGTGTGTAGTTATACTCTACACCCTCCCATTCGTTCTTACTACTAAGTTTTGCAACGAAGTGTTTCTCAAAACTATACTGTTTGTCCATTCTGTCCTGGGGACAGTCCAAGAGATAGTTGTCTTTCGCCGGGTTATCTCGGTCTCCAAGCCCTATAGATCTCCTCGTCAACCTTTTATTTCTTGTTCCTCTTACGATTGCTGCCTTGGAGGCATTCTCTATCACGAGGTGTAATGGAGTGAGCTCCAATAGTACCTCTAGTGCAGCAGTCGGACATGTTCTCATCGCTCCTGTTATACAGATACATGCCAACCTTTGAACTTTCCCCAATTTAGCTTTTGCTGTTTTTAGTTGAGTTCTCCTTGCCCACGCTAATGCTCCATATGTAATGATTGGCCTTACCATCATTGTGTACATCCAGCGCAGTACACTTGGTTTACATCCCCAAGTTTTCCCTGCTAGCCTTCTGCATACCATTAGAGCGCGAGTGGCTTTACTTGTCACTGCTTCAACATGCGCTTTCCATGTGAGTTTACTATCTAATACTAAGCCCAGATACTTTACCTCTTGCTTTTGTTCAATAATCTCCCCAGCTAGTGATATCGGTTTCCAGCGCGGGAGCGATCTTTTCCTGGTAAATGGAACTATAGTGGTCTT
The DNA here is from genome assembly GCA_963691655.1 of Toxonevra muliebris. Lineage (NCBI taxonomy): Eukaryota > Metazoa > Arthropoda > Insecta > Diptera > Pallopteridae > Toxonevra > Toxonevra muliebris. Next base: position 113,854,465 of record OY829326.1, on the reverse strand, counting down.
TGCAGGGTTAATATTTAGCCCTACCGACCTGCACCATCTCCTAGTAATACCTAGCCCTCTTTGTATAATGTCACAGAGAGTTTCTTCAAATTTCCCTCTGGCTACGAGGACTATATCGTCCGCATACCCTTGACAGTCTATGCCTGCCTCTGAGAGTTTCATTAAAAGTTCGTCTACTACCAGGCTCCACATTAGAGGTGATAATACTCCTCCCTGTGGACATCCTCTGGTTGTGCTGACTGATATGGTACCTAGCCCTGTTTCCATCTCAGCTGTTCTAGAGGAGAGCATTTCAGACATCCATCTAGATGTTGTGTTATCTACTCCTCTTCGCCTTAGAGAGTTATTGACAACCTCGTGAGAGGTGTTGTCAAAAGCTCCTTCTATATCCAGGAAAGCACATACTGCTACTTCTTTCACATCTAGTGCCCCTTGAATCTTCCCCGCTAAGTCATGCAGAGCTGTCTCGGTAGACCTGCCTGCTCTATATGCATGCTGATTGGGGTGCAATGGATTTGTGTCTAAGACTTTACATCGTATAAAGTTGTCAACCACCTTTTCAAGTGTTTTCAACATAAACGATGTTAAGCTTATAGGTCTGAAGGACTTAGGGTTGGTGGTATCTTTTTTGCCCACTTTTGGTATAAATACCACCTTTGCCCTTCGCCAAGCTGTTGGTATGTACCCAAAAGCGAGGCTACTTCTCCCTATATTAATAAGGAATGGCAATATTTCCTTTATGCCCTTCTGTAATAGAGCAGGAAATATGCCGTCAAGACCAGGTGATTTAAATGGTTGAAAAGTGTTTAACGCCCATTCCAATCTAGGCGCAGAGCATATTTCTGCTGCTACCCTCCTGTCTACTCTGTTTATTCTTCTAGGCTGCTCCTCTGAATTCCTGCTATCTAGCCCGACACTTCCAGGGAAGTGTGTTGCTAGTAGCAATTCTGCTCGTTCCTTTTCATTACAGGTGAAGCTGCCATCTGATTTCTTCAGCGCCATTCTCATGTCCTGCCCTGCTTTTGCAAAGGTTTTATATATCCTTGATGCAGCAGGTAGAGATGAGATATTGTCGCAGAAGTTCCTAAAGCTAGTTCTTTTAGCCTTCCTAATTTCCTTATTGTATTCTGTTAGTTTATCCCTATAAGCTTGCCATTGTCCGCTCCGTTTTGCTCCATTATGGAGCCTACGTACTTCGGTTCTAATGTCACTTAGGGTACTATTCCACCATATGGCGTCCTTTCCTAGACTTTCCGCTTTTTCAGGGCAGCTGCCCTCGAAAGCATCTAGTATTGCTTCGTTAAGTTCATTTACGGAATGTTCGAGCTCATGATGATTTTTTATCACCTTGCACGATTTAATACCTTCTAAATTACACTTAAGTACTTCTATGTACTCTGTCCAGGGATTTCTAAAGGACGGTATTTCGGTACTTGTGCCCTCTAGGAGGAACTCTATGATTTTATGATCAGAGAGTGAGTCCTCTTTGGATACCCTCCAGTTCTTGACTAGTCCTACAATATTTGGACTGCATACTGTTAAGTCTAATACTTCTTTCCTAACTCTAGTAACAAACGTAGGTTCATTCCCTACGTTTAATATTTCTAGATTAGCGGATAAGATAAATTCTAAAAGGTACTCACCTCTGCTGTTGTCGTTTGTGCTGCCCCATATGGTACTGTGAGCGTTCGCATCGCATCCGAGGAGAAGCGGCAGTCTGTGCCTGTTGCAATAATCCACCAGTTGCCTCACTTCTGGCGGCGGTGGTGACGACTCCTCACCCGGAAAATATGCCGATGCCACTACTATGGCGCGTTTGCTGCCCTCGATGTTAAGGTGGGCTTGAATTGGAACTAAGTCCCGCGTCATGAATTCTGTAAGACAAACATAATTAATGTTGTTTCTAATTAGAATACAGGCCCTTGGATTATCCTGCCTGTTATCCCAAATTACCTTGCCGTTTTTACAGGCCATTCCTCTGATTGCACCTTGGTAGTGCCAGGGTTCTTGGATCAGTATCAGGCCCAGGTTAAATTTTGAAAATGTCCTTGCAATCACCGCCGAGGCGGCTCTTGCGTGGTGGACGTTAACCTGGGCACATTTGATGCCTGTTCCACTGCTCATAGAGCTTACTTAGCGGGGCTTTTGCCCCTACTACTGCCACTCAACAACATCCTTTCTTCCTCCTCATCTATGGGGCAGTCCATATTGAGAAGGGAGAGGTCGATTCCCTCAACTTCAGTCGCGGTCGAAGATGGAAGTACTATGCCTTCCATTTCGCTCGCGGCTGATGTTGGTAGAGTATCGACCTCCACCTCGACCACGGCTGAGTGCACTCTTTCCGTTGCTTTCGGCTCGTCATTGCTGACTGCTTCTGGCTCGGGATTCGAGGTGTCCTCTTCCGTGGCCCGTTTGTGCACCCCGTGCACCGTGACCTCACCAAACCGGTAGTTGATGACGCCCCCTGAAGTACGGATGGCTTCAAACGATAGCTCATCCATACTTATCGTCAGTAACTGACCATTCCCTTCCTCACGAGCCTTCAATGCCTTCCAGAGGTTCGTTCGGAGGCCCTCGTTTTGGGCATTGAGTAGGGCCAGTATCCGTTCTGACGTCTGGCCTAGGCTCCTGGGGAAGAAAATAGTCACCACGTGCGACTTGGGAACATCATCACCTACACATGAAATGAGAGGGGGTCCATTCCAGGCCGTTAGCTTCGGGGCTACTCCTTTCAGCCATTCGGCTGACTGCACATCTTTGCAGTCGATGAGTAGGTAACCCGGCCTGAAATGGATACCCTCAAACTTCAGCTTGTGTGCCCATCCCTTTGCCACCTCCTCCAGGATGGCGTCTTCTAGGGCCGAAAGCTGCTCGGATGACAATGTTACCTCGGGATATTCCCTTGGCAACACTGCCATCCTAACTGCTTTCGCAACCCCCGCGTACGTCTTGCCGCACACCACTCTTCCTGCAGATGAGCCTGCCACCACCGTATCCGTCCTCGGTTTCTTCACCTCCTGTTTTTGCGGTGGAGTGATGACCGAGCTTCCCCTTTTCCTTTCTCGAGGTTCCTGGGAAGTACCTTCGGACGGCTTGGCTTTATGCTCCTCTGCCTTCTTTCTTGCTACTGCAGGTTCCAGCCCCTGCTCCAGGTATCTAAGATACCACCTGGACCCTGCCCCACTAAGGCCCTTCCTTAGTGGGTCGTCCATACCACCTGGCTGCCCAATTGGTGGTACCTTCAACTCGCGGCGTTTGTGCTCCCTGGGGTAACTTTTCCCCGTCGATGTCTCCGTAGCATTAGCCGCTGGTGCGAATGCACTAGCCACCTTTGCTAGAAAGACATCTCGAGCCCTTACAGAAGTCACACCAGCCGGTGCTATTGCACCGGCCGCTGAGACCTCTGTATGAGCTGTACTGGGTACGATGCCAGTCGCTTGTGTGGTTACCACGGGCGCTGGTGCTATTGCTCCAGTTCCCGCGGCTAACACGGTCACTGGTGCTATTGCACTAGTTCCCGCGGCTACCACACTAGCGTAAGCCATTGTATGGGACTCAGCTATCGGTGCTAATGCACTGACAGCTGGTACCCCTACCTTGGTTTTGCTGGTCATCGTACGGTTACCCTCAAAGCTCCGTCTTCGCTTAGGTGCAGTCGTTGCCTGACACCTTGCTGGCCCTCTCGACCTGGGTGAACCCCTGCTTGTGGAAGCTCGCAGATCTTCATCACGTAGCTCATGCTCCATTCGAATTGCGAACATTGCTGAATATATAAGCATTCATTTGAACCCCACCTCATTCAATATAACCTCCTTTAGCCTGCACACATGCCTTCAATCGATCCGGAAATCGTAGAACTGTTCGCCGCAGGACTTCCTGATCAATTTCAGTCCATGCTTTCTCTAATTAATTTGTCAGTGACTCCAGACTGTGGTGTTGAGATGCACAAGCCTTACTCTCTAAAATACTCCAAATAGAGTAGTCCATTGGACTCAAGTCTGGGGAGTATGGTGGCCATTCTTGAGATGTTATGAACCCAGAAAAATTGTCTTTTATCCATGTTTGCGTTAATTTTGCCATGTGGGAAGGTGCAGAATCTTGCTGGAAAGTCCAGTTTTCATTTCCAAATGTATCTTGGGCCCAGGGAAGAACATGTTCATTTAAAATGCTCCGATAAACAACCTGGTCAATTTTAACACCCTCTTCAACGAATATTAGAGGGGTTCTGGCATTAGCGGAAACTCCAGCCCATACCATAACGGAAGCTGGCTTTTGAACTCGGCCAACAGTCCTATTTTTTTTACCGTGAAAATTTTTTCATCTGTAAACAAGATATTTTCAACATTTTTTAACACGGAGGAGCGTAGCAACGCCTTGCATCTTTGCAGTCGCAAATCTTTCTTTTTTTGTGTCAGATCTTGAGCTTTTCGGAGCTTGTACGGCTTAAGATTAAGCATTGATTTTGCAATTATTCACACTGTTTCACGGTTTACTCCCACTTCCTTAGCGATTTTTCTCATTGAGCGCCTTGGATTTTGCTTGATTCGTTTACGAATTTTTTCTGTTAAACCAGTAGTGGCAACTGTTGAAAATTTTCCCCGGTCTCTATCTCCAAAACCCCCAGTTTCATTATATCGAATAATAGCTCGGTCTACCGTACGACTTGACAAATTTAAAGCCTTTGCAATTTGACGGCTACTATAATTTGCCAAATGAAATTTCATAATTTCACGACGAATATTTTCCTTGTCCATTTTTATGGAAATTTCAAAATGTAATAACAAAAATTCAAATGAAATTAAAAGCAAAGCCAATGATGAATGAATTTGCTTTTTAAATTAAAGTAACGGTAAATGGCAAAGCTTGCTGCAGAGTATTAAACTTGAAAAATATTTGACATATAAAACAAAGTAAAAGTGTGATTTAAAAAATGAAATAAAAATTTTTTCATAAATTTTTACAGTTTGCCCCGTAATTTTTAATTGCCGATCTTAGAATATTTCAATAATAATTCAGTATTTTTTATTAACTCAATTTTTTCCATGTCACTTTGAATATTTTCCTTTCTGAAACTGTAATAATTAAGTTTTGGGCTGTAATATTTGCAGTTTACCCATAAATTTATATTGAGTATTCATGAAATTTCCAAATTACAGGGCGAAATAGCAATTTTTCCTAATTATTCTGCTTTTTTTTGAATATCACACGTTATTTTTCACAAATCGTTTTTTTCCGTGTACTTGTCGGCTCAACTAATATAATTTAACTGTCCAACCAATCTTTCTTACGATTTTTAAAATTCGATAACGTTATGTTGCACCTCTACCACTTTTCCACTACTTTGCTTATGAAGGTTTTCAATTTTTTTTATCAAATATGTGGGCCTCCACAGCCGAAAATGTCCCAGTGTGCATTTGGAAACATTCATTGTGCCTAAAAAATGCAATAATCAATAAACGGGCAAGAACGTGCAGATCATTTTGTACGTTTCACAATAACAATAAACCAAATTAACAAAGAAAACAAGAATTGGACCGAATCCGATCGAATGCTAAAAGTTGCAATCTACGAAACTTTAGTATATAACATTTCAAATATGTTACCACAGATGTTAACTACTACAATTCATTTCTATTAAATTAGATAAACACAGACCACAAACATTTATTTTTTAGCAATTATATACCTTCCACTTTCAATTAAAACTTTAATTCATAAAATTATTAATCAACTGATATAATATTGACAAAAACACGCACTGAGTAATTAGTCGCCAAATTCTTTCAATGCACTTGCTGTAACGTATGTTACATTTGACAGCTAACAGCGAATATTGAAAGCTAAACAAAAGTAAAAACGTTAATTTGCTCAGTGGAGTATTGGTAATCGACACAATGCAAAACATCTATCGATTTAAAAGTTTTAAATTTTGAATTAATGTACTAAAAACTGTTTGGTGGTGATGCCTAAATGTCAAGACCAACATTTTGGTATTTTTACTATAATTGTATAGAAATCTGTTAAGTAGTCCACTAGTCAGACATCGAGAATGAACTAAAAATGACCAAATCCTCAGTGACTTTTGTACTTAAAATGTGCAATTACTTCTTATCTTTGAAAAGAATGACCAGCAGTGGTAGAAAACAAGGATTTGAATTTAAAGCAAATTAAAGCAAAAAAAAGTGTTGACCTATTTGAAACGAAATTCCGATTTCAGATTTGGGATCAACGACCCAAAATTAGTCTAAAACACTTTTTGAAACACCATCTGAGTGAGAAAAGTTCATTTTTGCTGCCCAGTGCTATCAGTATTAGCGCACGTTATTCTGGCAAAATTTGCGTTCTCGTTGATCTCATTGTCTGCTAATGAGTTCTAATATTATTTAGATGTTGTGCAATAGTAACTCATTCATTACGTTGAAATTTAGATAGTTCGGAAGTTTACTGCAATCTAATGCAAATGACTATATAAGAATGTGGATCAATCTAAGAATTTTCTCCATTTCCCAATGGTGCATAAAATGTACGAAGTATGAAATTAATACAAGGCACATTGGCTAACCTTCGAATGTGGTCAAAGTTTTGAGTATGAATGTATAAACTCGTAATTGTGACTAACTTCATATCTATCATACGCGCCATTTTTTTAACATTGACAGCTATTCTATCTCGAAGAGCGCCAAAAATACTATAAGAATTGATCTGTCAAATAATTTTCATAATTTTACAAAAGTGTTTTACTATGTCGAATGAAAATGTCGAATTTCGTACCAACAAAAAAACATTTGCGGGAAGTTTTAATTTGCTTCTTCCATTTAAAGAAAAATGCAATTGAAGCACATCGTTTACTCACTGAAGCTTATCCTGACTGTGCTATAGACGTTAGAATGTGTCAGGTGTGGTATGCCCGTTTTAAAAGTGGTGATTTTGATCTTGAAGACAGGGAACGTTCAGGCGGCTCGAAAAAGTTCGACGATGAAGAATTGAAGGCATTACTCGAAGAAGATTCATGTCAAACGCAACAAGAACTTGCACAATCTTTAGGAGTTGATCAATCAACCATTTCTAAACGATTAAAAGCATTGGGAATGATTCAAAAGCAAGAAAATTGGGTGCCGTACGAATTGAAGCAGAGAGACGTCGAACGACGATTTTTCACATGTGAACTGCTGATTGAACGACAGAAAAGAAAGGGATTTCTGAATAGTATTGCGACTGGCGATGAAAAGTGGATACGTTACGATAACCCAAAGCGTAAAAAATCATGGGGACTGCCCGGACATGCATCAACATCAACGGCAAAGCCGAACATCCATGGATCCAAGCTCATGCTATGTATTTGGTGGGATATGAAAGGTGTCGTGTATTATGAGCTGTTGAAACCGAATGAAACGATCACTGGCGACCGCAATCGACTACAATTGATGCGTTTGAGCCGAGCATTAAAGGATAAGAGGCCAGAATATGAGAATAGACACGACGAAGTTATTCTTCAGCATGACAATGCTCGGCCGCATGTTGCAAGGCAAGTAAAAACATACTTGGAAACGCTGAAATGGGAAATGCTACCCCACCCGCCGTATTCTCCAGACATTGCTCCTTCTGATTACCACTTGTTCCGCTCGATGACACATGGCCTGGCTGAACAGCACATCCGTTCTTTCGAAGAACTCAAAAAATGGGTCGATTCGTGGATAGCCCCAAAAGATGAGGAGTTCTTTCGACGCGGAATCCGTATGCTACCAGAAAGATGGGAAAAGGTTGTGGCTAACGATGGACAATACTTTAAAGAATAAATGTATAATCACTTTTTCACAATAAATGTCCAAATTACGAAAAAAAATACGAATTTATACATTCATACTCCCAATAAATTGTAATTTGTATCTGTTGATAGCGGTGCCCAATAACAAATTACTAGTATCCCAATTTCATAGTCCAATACAATTTAGTTTCCGTTAGCAGAACGGTTATATCGTAAAGCGGCATAAGGATACAGGTCAAGGCGCCCTCTTTCCCCCACTGTGGGCTCTCATACTTTAAACAATGATTGTTCCCTAATGTAAAATTAACCTTAAAATTCTATAGAAATGTTGTTTGTATAGGAAAAATATGTTGCCTAGTGCATGATTTAATAATTTTGACTTACTTAGTTTAATTAATACCAAAATTAAATTGTGTTGTTCTTGTATTCATTAAAAAAGGCAACATTTGAGACTTTGTATAAGTATAGTATGTTGTAAAAACCAGTAGGAAGCCACTGAAATTTTACAGTGGGCTTTGACAGAAATTTTTAATGCATACATACATTCAATATGCCATATGTATAAATACGCAACAAATTTACGTGTCGTAAAACACACATATACAACACATGCGAAAACGTAATAAAATATTATTAAAGTTTCACTTTATTTTATTTCATCCCTAAGAGTCATCAAGCACACGAGTGTATACTCGTAATACGTAGGTCAAGTTTTTATATCCGTACAGTATATACAAGCAAACATACAAACGAGTACTTACATATACATAAATGTATGTACATACTTCAGGGCTTTGTATATATGGTACATATGTATATGAGTTGTTGTACAATCCATTAAAGAGGATTGAAAATTTTCGCAAATAATTGCATGATGGCGCCCCATTAATGGGTGCGCGCTTTCGTTTGCTCGCTTAAAATGCAATCATATTCGATTTATTTGTAAAAATCATTATAAATGCACAATAGCGCCGCAAACGTCCCACCCGTTGTCTTCGCTTCTCTTCTACTATCAATAATATAGAGCGGTCGCAAATGAGTATTAATATTTGAATTTCCATACGGTAGCTATATAGTATGTATGATAGAAAAAATACAGTAGCTCACAGTTGAAATGATGCAGTTAAGTTTTATAGTAAATAATCACAAATATTGCATAATTTACAATTTCGATAAAGATTAACTGATTTATTTAAATTGTGAACCACTGTAGATGAAGAGTAATATGGTAAAGTGAATGGAGAATTATTATTGAAAGTGTTTTATTATTATTATTTGTTTTTTTTTTTTATCGTAGTATTGAGTTCATACGCATTAAAATTGTTGTGTTGACTTTTGATTCAACTTTCAATATATATTAATAAAAATGAGGTTAAGTACATACTATATGTGTTTTTAAAAAAATTAAATTGTTTTTATGTGTTCTATATTCGATAGTTTGCTTCTTATAAATCTGAAACTTAAAAGAGATCGAATTTAATAAATTATCATTTGTGCTAAAAAAAAAAAAAACTTTTTATACCCTAGACGCAAGGATCAAGCCATAGCTGCAAAACGAAGTTGTTTTTAATAATTTAGAATTTCTGGTTAGAAGGTGAATATTTATTGGGACAGCAATTCCACGCTTCTTGATGAATATTTTTTCTAACGCTTAGGGCCGTTCACATATTACGTAACGCGCGATGGGGGAGGGGGTCCGACAATTTATTATAAAGTGTTACATGGGAGAGGGTGGGTCATCAATTGCATTACGTAATGTCGATTTTATAATATCAAATACAGATGACTTTAAAATTATACTAGTTTATAAAATGAATTTTTTCCCGCTGAATTCGAAAATCAGGGATCGTTTTGTGAGACATTGTAATTTTTTAATATTTTCAACGTTTTTATAATTTAAAAATTATATTTCGAGCTAGAAATATCCGTTTGTTCTTGATACCAAATTGTAAGGTATTGTGATGGTAACAATGGATAATCCGATTTTTGATTGGTTAACTGATTCAAAAGATATCGATAAAAATAGGTCAAATTATTTTTATAATTCTGTGGCCGTGGAAAATTAATAAAAACCGATGAAAAACATCTGATTCCTCTACGTAAAGCTGGAAATTTTACGTAAAAAATAAGATCAACCAGAAGAAAAGCGAGGGAAATATTGCAAAGTTATGAACGATTGAGTGAATAAATGCAAATCGCGCATTTTCTGAGCATATATGTTCTGAGTTTGCTTTGCTTTGCTTTACTTTTCCACAGTTTTTTTTTTTTTTTTGTGGCGTTTTCATATTATTAGAATATGTTAAAAATAGTTGTGACTCTTGTCTTGCCTTCGGTTGATTTTCGCTGTAGAAAGCTGCTAGAAAAGAGTTCTCAAAAAGGAGAATAAGTAGGGTAGAAGGGGGAGCATTCGCCACTTTTTTTTTTAAGTGTTGTCTAGGCTAAACTAATAGTTTTTTTTTTTAAATTATTTTTAAATTAGAAATTTAGATTTATTAGCTTTCATCTGTTATCTTTATGAGTTGATTTAATTTTTTAAATGATTTCTATTATTTTTTTTTGATGATTTTTCAAGTAGTCCAAAATGGTGAAAGTGCCCAGTCATGGGGTACATTCGTCAAGGGGGTGGGGTGCAACCGCCAAGGAATAAAATTCAAGGTTTTTGATAAAGTAATAGTTATTTTTTTTTTTAATTTTTGTTCTTGTATATTACTATTACATATTATCAGTCAGAATAAGTTATACTTATTTTTAATTAATTAAAATTTATTTATAACATAAAGTAACAAAAATATAAATGATTCATTTTTAAAATATTTTGTTAAAAAATATAAGTTATTTATTTAAAAAAAACATTTGTATATACATGTAAATAAAAGTGGATAGTACTGATCCAGAGGAATTTATTTAGATATGACTTAATTTAACATTATACTGTCTAAAATTCATATCATATGCCGTCGAAACCGCCCCATCCTCATTCTGGTGAATGTGCCCCAGGAGCAACCACTTTCATAAAAACATAATTTTTTTAAACTTTTTGAACATTTATAAAAAAAAACTATTGCTTATTTTTTAATTAAATAACATCGGAATAACATAGTTGAACAACTTTTTTCTCACTCAATAAATAAAAAAGTTATTACAAGATTTACTTACCATCAAATATTTTTGCAACCACCCGAAAAACACAAAAACACGTCTGCCCACGATCACTTACAAAGCTCAACTGTCAAAGTAGAAGGGATGAAAGATGATCGATAAAAGCACAAATTATAGATTGTTTCAATTATAAAACTTTCTTAAATTAGAAGATAAGGGGGGGAGGGGGTGGCAAATGTGCCCCAGTGGCGAATGATCCCCCTTCTACCCTACTTGGCCTTCCTTGTTTAAAGTCTTCGCAAAATTTTGAATGATGCCTAATTGAATGTGCGACGCTGGAAAAATTTGTTTCTTTCTTGATAAGGGGGTGTGTATTTAATATTGCTTTGCCCATTAAAAAATAATGCAATATTTTTTGAATAATTTATTTATTTTTGATTGCAATATGGAGCAAATTCAATACAAAATGAAGGGCAAATCTCTGTAAATTGGTTGTGATATAATTTTGCCAATAAAGTTGGTATACTAATTGTGTTCTCTATTTGTGTTGCACATGAAAGAGAGTGGTAGAGTGACAGAAAAGCTTTTGTATCGTCGATCAACGTAATCGGTAAACAATGAGAGAAGTCGGTGCCATACCTTCCCATACAAATGGAGTATTCAAAGAGAAATATTGAAATAAATAAGTTGGCTGACTGATAAAAAATTTGATCTATTAAAATCGGAATGTAATCGCATCACCTTGTCATACATACTAAATGTGAGATATTTACTGAAATATCAATCTGGCAACATTAAATATCTCTGCCGTCCCAAGTATTATTATTACACTTTACAACACTAGAATATAAGAATGAAATGAAATGTAAATTAGACACTGAAATAAAGTCACTTCCATTTTGGCAATTGAAGAGCGCGCATTTAATACATTACACTAAACATAGAGATATTTTTACTAGAGGATGTATGGAGTATATTATGTTCAATATTATATAACCTTTTTCTCTAATCTAGTTCCTTTTTGTTTGCTTTAAATGATTGCGTTTCAATTAATTCAACTTACATTCAATATTACTGAATATTTTTAGTGTCTCCAAAGTGACTACAAAAAAAAAAAAAACTCGCAAATCTCACAATAGAATAATTATTCACTTCTTTTGGCGCAATACAAACAACAAGAAATACAAAAAAGAAGTGACACAAAAAGCAACACACACTCTCAAAGCACACAAACACAATTTTTAATTATGCTCATTGTCAAAATAGGAAATTCAACAACATCTGCAACAGCAACAACAACAACAACAATCAGAACACAATTCCAACAATACAACAACACAATTAACAAACAAAAAGAAAACTCCATTTAAATTGCTAACAATTTGCCATATTTCTCACACCTTTCCTCAAAAAACTTGAATTCTTTCCTTTACCTTTATTATCCTTAGAGCGGATGGCGTTGAATTAGTTGCATTCATTCACTGTTAAACACAATAGAAAGCCTAGGAAAGTACTACTGCCGTTACAACGTTTTCCATTCCACGCTACATGGATGCAATTGAAAGCGAAGGCATAGCAGCAGAGGCGGAGGCGGAGGCAGGGAAAGAGGTGTGGTTGAATCTCTAAACGGGAATTGCAGGAAGTTTTTTACACTTTTCCATTTGCAAAGCGGAAAAAATTTGTATGAATGCTTTGCGCAAAAAAAAAAAAAAACAAAACAAAAAGAAAGGAAAAATATAACACTTCATACTCCTCCGACATCTGCAGCCTGCTGCTGCTGCTGCATTCTTGCAACATGCAACATGCAAAACTTTTGCTGCTCTTACTTCATTCAATGGTGTGGAACATTATTTCTTGTTCACAAGAACTTTTTTTGTTTGTTTTGCTTTACTTTATTTTTTAATGAATGCGTTGAGAAATTGTTGAAAATAATTATGCATTTTTTTTTCGTTCGTCTCATGCAAAAATTTTACATTAAAGCAATTAAAAGCAATAAAAAAAATTAAAAATAAAAATGAACGTTTTTACCTGTTGCTGCTGAAATCAATTTGTAACTCTCAAGGGCATGGAAAAAACACTTGCATTTTGAATTGTATTGTATAACTTTATATAGAAGAGTAAGTGATTTCAATTTTTCATGTCAATTGAAAAAATATTTACCTAGTCAAAGTTATGGAAAACTTTATTAGAATAAAATCTAATATTAAGGCTTCTGCTATTCAATACTAACGCTTTATGCTTTAAGTAAGCAAATATCTAGAAATCTTCTTAAATTAGCAAGAAATAATGAAAGATTATCAAGTAGTAAAAATAAAAACGAAAGGAGTGACAATCTTCCGCTTTCTTTTTATTATTACTTCTGCGTGTTACAAGCAACAAGAGTAAACTTTATGTTCTTTCTTTCGGCGTTTTTGCCTCAGGGGAGAATTCTATTTCAATTGAGAATGTATTGAATTATGCCTTAAGTAATAAAATGAACATGATTTTTCGCTCTTCTTCAAGAATGGCGTCGCAGAAAGGAAGTGAACGGGAGGAAAGCAAAGAAAAAAAATACAAGTATTTCCTTTTGCGTTTGATGTAATACAGTAGAAATTGTGATGAAGTAATGATAGCCGAAAGTGATTTCTGTGATTAAAATTAAAGTTAATAGATTTAAAATATACCAAGTTTGTAAATACCACTTAGCTTAGATTTTATATTAAAAAGATAATGTAAATTTAATAAGAACTTGTAATTCTTAAAGTAGGTTAACTCATTTTATTTAGAAGCAGTTTTGAAATTAAACACATAAATGTTAACGAATTTTTCATAAAAATTACTCATTTATAAAGAATTCTAAAAATTTACTTACTTTTTTAATACATACAATCGTTTAAATTCTTCTTTCACAAAAAGTGGTAGTCTCTCATATGATATTTTAAAAAGAATCGCTCACACCCTCAACAAAGTACAGGGTTTTTCAATTAGAGGTTTTATTTTGAATAGTTCCGTATTTTGCCACATTGACAGATGACAAGCATAAATTACTCCATTAATAAAAATGGAACTATACACGCTTTAATAACGCATTGAAATTTTTTGTGTGAATGGACTGAAATCGAACCATGATCACTGACTTTTTATGGCCGGAACTTGAAGGTATGGATATGGGCGATATTTACTTCCTAAAGCGCGGTTCACGCCAAATTGGCACGCTTTGTTGTGATCACCACGTCGCCCCTAGTCATAAGAACAACAAATTTTTTACTGGGATTTGTTTACAATACCGTTACCGTTAGTTGATAAATCTTTCATATTAATTGATCGCAAGTTGGTGATTGTGTGCACAATGGAAGCTGCAAATAGCAAATTGATTGTGAACAAATTTATTGAAAATCCGTCGTGGTCTGGTTCAAAGATTGCGAAAGTGTTAAATATCTCCAAAAGAACGGTATGTAGAGTTCTAAAACGATATAAAGAAACTCTTAGTGTTGAAAGAGCTAAAAAAGTTGTGAACAAAACGGGAACCACCAACCTAAAATTAAAGGCAAAGATCTTGAGGTCCATCAAAAGCAATCCCGGACTATCGGATAGCAATCGTGCCAAAAAATTCAATACCAGCAAAAGTACTGCTAGACGAATACGCATAAAAGCTGGGCTAAAGAGCTATCGTGCTATAAAATATCCAAATAGAACAGACAAACAGAATCTGCTGGCCAAAAAACGTGCTCGTCTTCTTTATAATAATGTTTTGACCAAATTCAATGGATGCATTATTGTGGATGACGAATCATACGTAAAATTTGATCTTAAACAGCTTCCTGGTCAAAAATTGTATATGGCAACGAATCGTGGTAATGTACCCTCAAAATTCAAGTACATAAAAATGGATAAATTTGCAAAGGAAGCAATGGCGTGGCAGGCTATTTGCAGCTGTGGTCTCAAATCCAAGGCATTTGTGACATCCTCTTCTATGACGTCTGATATTTACATCAAAGAGTGTCTTTCGAAACGACTATTGCCATTTGTTCGTCACCGCCATTCGCCAGTGAAGTTTTGGCCTGATTTAGCCAGTTGCCACTACACTAAGAAAACCATGGATTGGTATCAGACAAATAAAGTAGATGTAGTGCCCAAATATATGAATCCACCCAATTGCCCCCAGCTTCGACCGATCGAAAAATACTGGACTATTACAAAATATAAGTTGAAGAAAAGTGCAGGTATTGTCAAAAATGTGAATTCAATGTTACTAAAATGGAACCAAATAGCCGCAAAAGTATCCAGAGCGAATGTTCAAAGGTTGATGGGGTCCATTAAAAGGAATACCCGGAACTTTTTGCACAACAAAGAAATTTAAATCTTTTAATATTATAGTATTAAAACACAATATTAAACTTATCATTTAATGCATTATTTGTTATTCTGAGTGTTCTGGTTAAAAAGATACAGCAACTTTCCTGCGTGCCAATTTTGCGTGAACCGCGCTTTATACGGCGACGCTACATTCCACAAAAGTGGCCGAAATGGTGCTCTTTTGCGAGAAAAGTTTTTTTTAATTAGTCATTTCTCGGAATGGTGATCTCACTTAGCTGCCGAGATCATGTCATTTAACTCCTCTGGACTTTTTTTTAAACAACGTAAATGAGAAGGTTTATACCGATTCTTCTCAATCAATTGAAGCAAAATTCGTTCCGCTATTGATGAAATAGAGCCCTAATGTGTGAAAATGTGATAGAAAATTTCATTAATAGAGGTAGACGTATTGTTTTTTAATAGTAAATGGCGAAACCTTCATCTATCTATTAAAATAGAAGTCAAATCATGTTTCTTAAAAAACACTCGGTTTCTTGATAAATCAATATGAAACTTTTAGTTAGAAATCCCTGAACTACGAGAACAAAATGACTTTCGACCACAAAGATCTTGCGTCAACATAACAGCTCTCTGAAGATTATTAGTGAACCATTTTCAGAATGATGAAAAAATTTACGCATTTCAGGCGGCACCTAGTACCCATGGACTAAAATCATAAAAAATTCATCCAGGGGCCGCATTTGAAATGAAATGCATAGAAGTACTTACCTCTGATACCATCCGCTTGGTAACTTGTTGCGAAAACGCACCAACTGCTTGAAGCGATATACAGAAATTCGCAATTACGTATTTTATTAGTTGTAGTTTATTAGTAAGTCAATAAATCAATGGCATAATGCATTGTGGTAATGATTGAATCAATCCAACTATACATTTTTGTACATTTGAATACTGTATGGTTGTGGTATTGGCGCCAACGGAGCCATTTGTCGATCTGATCGGAATGAATATCATTCAAAGCAACTTTTTTCTAAGGCTTTGGGCTCTTGAAAGATAGTTTCGAATAGCTTTCGTACCTCAAACAATGGATTCTCCATGCATTGACCATTGGAGCATCCAATGCGTTAGTCAGAAGAGGCCATGGACGTATATTTGATAAATGATCATTGCGTTATCGGAAAGATCGACCCATTCTATCCGTTTGTTGTATGTGTACAGTGCATGTGGCATTTCGACTATTTGTTCTCTGCCAGCCTTCCGGTTCCAACGCTTAACGTGGTACATGGGCTCCATGGGCTTATGGTTTGAAGCAACGGTGAAGAGGGAATCGTCATTTAACTGTGCTTCGTTCTTTTTTTTTTATTGTCTGAATATTCATTAGCTTGGTATTGGCATTGTTTATCCAATTTTGTCCAATTCTCTTGAATGGTGCCAGTGTCGAAATATTCAAGCTGAAACAAACGACGCATCAATCGATGGGATGTAAAAAAGTTGTCAAAGGCAATGCAATATTAGTTCGGTAATAATTTCAACACTACACCTTCACCAAAACCGTACTAACTGTAATCCGGATCCGGCGTCATATTGACCCCGCCATAGGGGAAAAATGCAAGCAAATATCTATCCGATGGGCACAAGCCCCAATACTTGAATCCGAAATGGATTGGCTTACCTTTCAAAAAGATTTGCGCGAATGTCCCCCATATTATTCGATCATTTGCTCAACGATAGATAAAATAGACAAATTCCATAACTTAAGCATTCATCATTTTATTGACCGCAGACACTTTCGCAAATTTGTAATTTGCATCTAATTGGCGGTTATTACACACATGGATACAACGTTTAATTTTACGGAAACAATCCCAAGGCATTGCACTACGAATAATTTGACATCTTAAGGATGGGTTCAATGTCCAGTTATTATTTGTGTCCAGGCGATTTTGTAGTCTTCGACATTAAGGGTGAATGTTGCATCGTTTTGATCTATGGACGTGATCCAATCAAGCACCTCGTCATCAAAAAACAACTCGAACAATTCAATTGTCGTTATGTTCCCTGTAAGTGTATGAACAAATAATCTAGCTTCACTGCTTCACTGCATTTGCGTATATCAGTTCAGACTAATGGTGCAAAAATGAATCAACGATTTCGCGTTTACCTGGTGACGGCACGAAATAGTGGAATTCGTTCAGACTATTTTTAATGATTGCAGGATGCCTGCAGTACTTTTGTTCCGAATACAGTTTCATTTCGACGATTAAATTTTGTATAAAACAAAAACCTAAAAACCGCGTCGCGGCTCCCAGCTAATATTCATGTAAATGTCCGAATTCAATCAAACCAAAAATAGTGTAAGTAGATAAAGCTTCAAACTAACGTTTTTTATCTGCAAAAAACTCCAAAGTTACCGTGCGTTTTCTCAAGAAATTCCGTTGGTTTCAACTGTAGTGCACGGCTACAGATATCAAATACTGAAAACGGCAACATCACCAGCAAACATAGTTCAAATAACAAAACCAAACTCTTCTTCCTCCTCTCTTGCTTGTCAAATAAGAAATAGATTTAAAATGATGACAGCTATAATTGTGGTCGGATAAAAATATAATAGAGCAACGAGCAAAGCGAAAAATCCAATACGGTGAAGAGATGATTTTTCCATTCACTATGGTGGCTCTTCTTATTCTAGGTATTCACAGTCGAATTTGATGATATGGGAGCAATTCGGGTTTTGAATCGCGAACTTTAAAGTTGACTAATGCCGATGATGGTTCTTATGAGGAACTGCGGCTTGCAGCCATCTTCGTGCTATCCAGGTCCATCAAATATGTGATACCATATGGATCTTGCTGATCGGTGATGGTGAATGTAAGTAAGATTCTTATCAAAGCTTGTTAAGCATTTGATCCGCTTCGACTCTCTCTCTTGATTGTTCCGTCTTCTGACCATTGCCTTTGTTCGCTTTAATATTCTTTTCCCATTCCGGAATGGTACTTTTAAAGAGTTCTTCTAGATGAGTCAATCCGACGCTCAATTTTGAAGCTACCTTGATGCATTTGGAGCAGGTTTTTTTGCCACTAAGCCATTTTAGAACAGCAAAGACAAGACCTAAGAAGGTTCGCTTCATTCGTAGCTTTCGACCACTTTTGTGTGCTTCTTTATGAACTCAAGTTCTCTCTCATTACACATACTCTTGTCGTTTTGGAGCTTATCCTTTTCAAAAATCGGATGGAAAGCTATAGTTGCTACGTTACTTTTCAGCTTTGTGAGTAAAAGCATGTCTGCTGATCTCCTTGTTAGGAGCTTTTAGTGTCTCGTCGAAATTGTCCGATTCTTGCAGCATTTCCTCTTCAATATCGGAATCATATTCACTTCCGTTTATAGAATAGATTTGAGTTTCTCCAGTGTTTCCAATGGTGATGTTGCTACAATCGAATTAATAGTTGGTTGGCAGCCAACTATCGATGAGTCCGTGGAGCCTGTTCGTTGCTGCTTAACAAAGTCAATTCATTGTCCGTTGTTGTTCAGTCTTATATATTTTTCATTATTGTGGTTCTTGTTGTTTCGCATATTCAAATCATTCATTTTTATCCCACGATTTCTCAATACGTTTGCAATTTTCAATTTGAGAATCTATTAGTTAATATTTGCAAAATGTTTGCCAAAGTCGGTAAATTTCTGTGGTAAAAGTAAAAAACAGCTTAACTCGACTTAATGGAAAATATTTTATCATATATTTTTGGTTATAAATATTAAGCTGATGCGAATTTTTAAATAATTTTTAGAAGCACATATCGTTTTAAGTATGGTTTTTCATTTCAGCATAGAGTCTTTTAAAACAGCGCTATAGTTTCTTTTCTGTTTCTATTCAAAGCTATTAAATTCGGTTTTCCCACAGATTTTTTGAAAGTTATGCAGTTGAAGCTTTGAAAATTGTTCCACTTAGTAATTTAGAACTCACTGAATGAATATTTGTTAAACTTGACCAAATTCTAAAACACATTTTGTTGATACAACAAACAAAATTTGTTAAAAATTATAAAACAATTTTATTTTAAAAAATTTCCCAGTCCCACGTGAGTACACGTGCCATAGAAAAACAATCCTTCTTGTTAGAAGTTATTGCATTCAATTGACCTAAAATTGTAAATGGAATTTAGAACTTTTACTTTTCAATACTAAAATACCGCCAACGCCAACGCCAACAACAACAACTGCAGCAAAATCAAATGCATACATAAGTTTTAAAAAAAAGTTTTATGTGGCACAAGTTCATGTTAACTGAATGTGTAAATAACACAATAAATGAAGGTTTAAGGTACAACAAATGCTAAACAGTCCGGAAAACACAAACAAACAAACAAACAAAACAGTAACAATAATTCAGACAATAACAACAACATGCCAACTGTATTACGTCAAATTGCACTAAATACATACATACACAAGCACACACTCACACATAAGCCCAAACAAGCAGAAAAATCTACAAATAGTACAAATAGCGAGCGAGCGCATATTGAGAGCTTCAAGTTTCCAAACTCCAAGGACATTTGAAGTTTTCAGTTTTATGTTTTCAATTTCGCTTCAGTTTCATTTAAGTTAGTTACTCATTCGCCGCGTAAAACCACTTGAAAACAAACAACATTTCATTTTCCCTGAAAAGCAACGACGAAACGGTAACAACTAAAGGGAATCCTCGGGCAGTAGGGGGAAACAGTAGCTGCCACATAGCGTCATAGTATTTGCTGCTGCTATTTATTAAGCACTTTAAGGCACGACGCGATTGAAAAGCAACGAAATTGAGTGGGCGTAATTAAGTGAAATTTTTCGCAATTTTTTTTTTTTTACTTTCTGTTTTTGTTTGCTATTTTTTTTTTTTTTTTTTGTATTTAATAAATGCTCACACATTCGCACACGACTACCACAACAACATTCAAGGATATATGACGTAAGGATAATGCATTTGTGATGTTAGCGAACAAAGAAAGAATGAGTGGTGCAAAAAAAAAAAAAAAATATGGAAAAAGAAAAACTATGTAAGCGAAATTAGCATGTGATTTCACGCTCTTATGACACGGGGAAAATAACGGTAGCTAATTTTCGTAGGAAAGGTTCTCAAGTGTTGTTTGCTTGTTGTTGGCGCTGTTCATTCTGCCATGTGAAATGAAACTAAATTTAATTAAAAGTGTAAAAGAAACAAGTTTGAAAAAAAAAACAATTTTTGAATTTGGGTGTGAATTAGATTAATTTTGATAATTTGATACAATTAAACAGCTTAGTAAAATTATGTCGAAAATTGAGTCATTAGCATTGAAGTTTTTCAAGTTTTACAATCACTTTGAAAACATTTGAGAATACAAATATTTTCGAATTAACAAGTGGAAAAATGAAATTAATTAATTTATCCATGAAATTATATTTACTTTTTTTGTTGTCTAAGAATTTTATAAAATATTTGTTTGTATAAATAAAAGGAAAATATTTGCAAATAATCAGCAAAAACCGACCCAATGAAATAAATGTTTAACGGATTAATTTCTAATATTTTTTTCGTTAAATTTTATCAACTTTTCCGTTAATAAAATTTTGTCAACTTAGGCAGACTTTTGTTAAACAGAAAATGTTCAAAACTTAAAAGAAAATTGGACTCCAAATCAAAAAATCGAATAGTTTTTACCAAGTATTTTATAAAATTTTACGATTAACTTTTAGTGAAAAAGTCGATGACCTGACCAGACCAAACCTGCCCTAAGAAAGGAAGTATTTACATACCCATAGAGAGATGATACTGCAATAGTCAGCTAACTGATCCTTTTGAGGTGCGTCAATGCATTAGACATGATTGCATACTGTTTAGCATTCTTTTCTTAGTGGTTCCTAGAGCTCCAATGTTGGCTCAAATGAACAAAATGGAGTTAAATGCAGACCATTTTGAACTATATACCATCCTTGCTACGAAATATCAGCTTCAAACTCACCGATGTGAAGGAATCGCGTCAAGAGAATACAAAACTGCACTCGAATAAAAAATTACACGAAACCGCTGTAAAAAGAGCATTTTTAACATTAAAAACTATCACAATTAACATTATAAAATTTAAGTTGAACATTACTGAACTCAACATGAAAAATATATAATTGATGTGATAATAATGTAATTTAAATATGATATTAATGTATTTTTTATATTTTAAATGTTGAATTGATATTATTAAATGTAAATTTGATATGATCTTAAGGTAAAAATAAAATTTGGAAACCATAAAAAGATATTGTAAACACATTTGTTTGAAAACATAGTTTGGTTTGAGTAATAATTCTCTACTTACATACGAATAATATTCAAACACAAAAATTTGTTTTTTTTTCTAATTACGGAAGTCTGATCTAGTTTATATTTGCCCCTTCGTCTTTTCCTGATTTTCTTGATTAATTATATCGAAAATGTTTATGTTTTCTGCTACAAAAAACTCTTCCTTGCAAAGGAAAAGAAATTTGCTTTCCAATTTTATTCACGCTAAATGTATTTTTCTTTGAATTATCTTTTTGAATATTTAAAAAAAAAAAACTATTTCACAATTTATAAGTTACAATTTTTAAATTTCTAAGCATTAATATATATTAAATATAATAAACTAATAAAATAATTTTTAGCGTTATTTTAACATTATAAATTGATTTTACAATATAAAACGGTTTATTAACAATTTGATAGTTTTAATGTAAATTCAACATGAAAAATATCAATTTGACATTTTTACCGTAAAATTAACATTTTTGTTTCTAGATTAAAAATGATATTACAGAATATCAGTTTCATATTTCACTTCTTTTCTGAGTGTGGTTTTTAAAGAAATGAGCAAATAGAGAAAGTTTATAAATTTAACTGCTAACTACCTCCGTAATTTATTACCCGCCAATGGTGACGCTGACTAGGATATCGGCAATGGGATCAGGAAGTTTTCTGTTTTGTAAATAACATGCGATGACCCATAAAAAGCATTAACAGTATTTTCAATTAACTTGAAACTAATAAATATTTATTAAGATATCTAAAAATAATTTATAAAATATGTTATTTAATTCAATTTCTATTTTCACAGCAAAACTGTCAAACTAATGCACTCATACATGCACATACATATGTATAAGTATGCATGCACATATATAGTAATTGTACACACGTAATAGATTATAATATAAATGTTTTCCACGTAACATGTCAAAAAATACTTAAATCATAGAAGTTTCTCGCTCCGAGCGAGAAAAGCGAGAACTAACGAAAGTATGAACTGAAAATGTGAAAAAATGAATTCATTCCATGAATTTGTTGCTACGTAATTTCTATGTATGTCTGCCTCAAAAGGGCGTGGTTGGTTAGAAGAGAATGTTGATGTCTAAAAAGAACGCACAGTTCAAGGACAAAATTGCATTCAACAAAATTTTGTTGCTGCTGATGTATTGCAAACAATCATGCGAGTAGAAATCGTTGAATCGTTAGTCAGTAGTTGAGAAGAAGGAGCTGGTGGTAAGGGGAGGCTTTAATAGAAGGTAGGTAAAGAGAAGGAAAATGTAAAATAATACCAACTATGAAAATGTCAACGAAAAAACATTCGGAAGGAGAAGAGGAGTAAAAGAAGGGAGGAGACAAGAAGAACTGAATGCGAGGAAGGAAAATGTTTAAGTTTTTAAAATGGCAATTTATCATTTTAAATTGACACAAAAATGCTACTCATCATTTGCAGCGCACTGCTAGGCTACAAAACATTCCTCAACTCCTTTTGCCCCTTTTCGTCATCACTCCATTGCTACCTATAGTTTGAAATGAAATTCCTTCCTTCCATTTTTTTTTTTTTTTGGTAATGTTAATTGACTGGTGGTAGGGGAGAGGAGAACCATGGAGGGGTGTTGGATAATGCAGCAGCAGCAGGTTGGCTTAATTAATGTTCCAGTTTTGTATGTGGAATGTTGTTGTTGTCGTTGTTGTTTGTTGTTGCTGTTAACCTAATTAAGTAGATTACGTTACGATCTACTGCAAAGATTCAAAATCAACTGAGCATGATTTACGACATGTTGAATACAAGTGAATACATACATACATGCATGCATACATGCACACGCTTACATATACATATGTATATATGTATAGTATGCACAAATATAAATACATATTGTACGAGTATGTAGACGTTTATATATCAAAGAAACAAAGCGTATGGCGTTCGTATAAGAGTCGTAAAGTATTTGTAATGACTTTATGCGCCCGGTTATACTTTACTCGTCGTTGTAAGCCAAAAA
Source organism: Toxonevra muliebris (assembly GCA_963691655.1). Taxonomy (NCBI): domain Eukaryota; kingdom Metazoa; phylum Arthropoda; class Insecta; order Diptera; family Pallopteridae; genus Toxonevra; species Toxonevra muliebris. Next base: position 113,831,004 of record OY829326.1, on the reverse strand, counting down.
TTGTGGACCAACTACAAGCTTAACATAAATATTTGCACTACTTTGCTTTATGTCGTAATTGAGATCGTGTTGCCACTAGTTTTTTTTTCAGTTAGAAATATATAAATTTTGGGGAATTTAAGTTTTTGGAGACATTGCCATCTATAGAGGATCAATTTTGTTATGACACCAGGAAATGCACATTGGGCAATCAGAAATTACATTGAAAGAATCTTTAAACAGTAAAATAAAAAGAGTTTTGAATTTATACCGGGGAACCTTAGACATTAATATTTGGAGAGAGCAATTTTAGATATCATAAAGTTAAATTTTGTGAAAGGCTTGTGATTTTATTATAAGGAAAAAGGTAGAGTAGTTTTTGACTTCTCTAGGTACCTAGATCACATCCAGAATAGCCGATTTATTTGTAGAAAAGAGAACAAGAAATTTCAAACCTCTTCTAAGTAACAAAAGAATAAGATCACATGAATCGTCTAGTAATCTGGTGTTTCTCGATATTTTTGTTACACTTAATAAAAATTAAAGATACTTAATAGTTCACCAGTTAGTACTCAGCAAATCTCTTGATATAACTTCTAGATCTTCCAAAACTGGCATACTCAGTTTGGCCATTATTTACATAGCCGATTTTATATTTATAAATTATTTTCCTATAATTTTCCTCAAGGAATCTGAGTTGAAATTGGAGTACAAAGTTCCAACTCCACAGCTCCAAATTTAGATTCGACTTCTGTGAATTGCAAAATTTAAATCTTTTAATCTTTTGTTATTGTTGTGGCGCCTTTCTGAATTATCATCATCTGGGAGTGCAAATAGAAAACCGTCGTTTTTTAGTTACATATTTATTCTTCAAAATATTGTCTATCGTTAACCATAACTTTTTCCTATCTTTCTGGAAGCATACGGATTCCGTTTTGAAAAAACTACTCTTCTTATGAGGCGATCCACGAATCGACCCAATTTTTGGTCTCTCCGTTAAAACAGATATGCTGGTTAGCCTAGCTATCCAACATCGATCGAAATAGGTAATAGTCGGAAAGAACGATGTCTGGAGAATACAGTGGATGGGGTAAAATGTTTCAATTCAGTGTTTCCAGGAAGGTTTTAACGACCAGAGCAACATGTGGCCAAACTATGCCATGCTGCAAAATCATTTTGCCTTGTCTTTACTCGTATTGTGACCTTTTTTACCTTCTATGCCCGACGGAAACGCATCAGTTGCGTTCCGATGAATATTTCACACCGAGGCTGGTCCCACTAAATACACAGCATGAAGTTCTAGTCATGGATATTTGGCCTGACCATCAATGTTGATGCATGGCCGCGGTGCATCCACGATTTTTTTTACTTTGGATTATCGTTCATTTGTCATTTGTCATTACCAGCTACATTTCGATGCAAGAAACCCTCCCTTTTTTTGTTGTTGGAGCAGTTGTTCGCTGTTCGAAGGCTCTCGGCTTCAACTTGTATGTCATCCAATTTCCTTGCTTTTGGATCATTGCCAAGATTTTAAAATGATTGCAAATTGCTTGTTGAGTCACGCCCAATGAATCTGCAAGCTCTTCTTGCATTTGACACGCATCTTCATCCTGCAATTCTGTGTCTAAAAACCGTCGAAATCATCACTTCTATAGAGTTCTTTTACAAAAAGAAACCTCAAAATAAGTTTCCACAATCATTCGACGCGTCTCAGCCGCAGGTTTTTTCGAACTGAAGGCAAATGACGCTAATTTGGCTTTTACATATTCACGCACAAAAATATTTATGCCGCCGATAAAGATTCACAAATGTAATGATGAGAAGTTGTTGGCAGATGCCTAATCTAACCAGTTGTCGTTTCTGATTCAACACTTTTGACTATCATTTCTTACTGCTGGCGTCATGTACAGCATGTACAACTTTTCTTACAGCAATTTTCAATGTTGAAAGAAAGTTCGTCGTATTCACCTAATGCTGTGATGCTGTGAGGAGAAATTCGCAATTTTTTTTTTTCGGTTGTCCTTAGCCTAATGAACCTGAGACTTACGCCATGCCAGTTAAATGTTAATTAACCAACTATCCCAATGTAAAAATATTTTTTCAAGGAAGGAATAGGTAAATAAATAAAGAAAATCTGGCATCTCTCGCTTTTTATATTTTATGCAGAAAGTTTCTCCAAGCAAGCAATTCTTTTAATCTCACAATGCCGTACAAGTAGCACTTTCGCAAACGCAGCACGAATAAACCACAAATAAAGTTGCTACAGCCAACGACGAGATTATATCTGAGAAATGCCTGCATACATACAAACATCGAATGTAAGGAATACGAGTACAGGGAGTGAACTTTAAGAAATTACAACTGAACCAGTGCAGTTTTGGGAACATTTTGTGCAAGCGCAAATATTGCCAAAGTTGAAAACTGCAAGATTTTCGCCTGCAAGTTTAGTGCAGAGTGAAAACTTTTCACTTACATAAACACACACACACATACATACATGCTCACACTTATGCGCATATGTATGTGTGCATATTTAGGAGAAAGTTTCATTTCATTTAATGAAATGGATTTTATGGTTTTTGCAACAACTAGCAGAAAAAAAATGCACTAAAAATTATAAAGTTTTAGTTTCTTTCAAAACACAAAGAAAATACAATCATGAAACTATTTCCAAAAACATATGGTAACCACATATAATAAATGTTTTCCATGCATTTAGGCGTTTGAGCGGGACAAGGCCGCACTCACACTCTCACTCACATACTACGAAAATTGCGCCCTCTCGTCCTTTCGCTGAATTCAGTTGAAGATTCATTAACTGCAACAGCTTAACACTTAAATGCTTGAGTGGCACTGCATGAGAGAGAGAGAAAGAAATATGATGAGTGTGTGCTAGAGTGATGGAGGGAAGAAGGCAGCAGAGGAGAGAAAGTTCAGTGACAGCCTTTGGCTATTTTTTGACACTTTTGAATTAATGGCCGAGCAAATAAAAATGCTGCAAAACGTTTTCATTCATCTACAATTCAGTTTTGTTTTTTCTTCTTTTCTGCACACAATCTCTTCTGAGAATCCTTTGTCCTTTGAGCGGCGACGTCAGCGGCGACTGTTGCTGCTGCATTTTTTTTTTTTTTTTGTTGTTTGCGTTGTTGCTTTGCTCTTACTCTCATACATACATAGATCGATTTGCATTTTTGTATTTCATTCTGTCCCAAATGTCTTCATTATCTTCATCATATGCCGTGACAGCTTATTTGAGTTATGACAACTGCTGTCACTGCATCGTCCGTACCGCATCCAACGCGTGAGGGCTTCTTTCTCTGGTTTCTGGGTTCAGCTTCTATGCTACGATTGCAATCATTGCTCGCTCGCTCGCATCATATTTGCTGCATTTGCAAAATTGTTGCAATCAATTTGATTTGTTTGCGTTTTGCTTTCGGGGGTTATTTGAATAATCTCCTTTTGGGTTTGGGTAAGTAGTTCTGATTTCGTATGCGCAGCAATTTTCATCTAAATGTACATACACATATACAGTGTCAGCAAAATAATTTTAAAGCAATTTTGCTTAAATTGCACATACATACTTACTATATGGTACCTACTATTCCATTTTATATGGCACACAAAAAAAAAAAAAAAAGGAAATCTTGCTGAGGTCAAACCATAAGCAAAAGTGCCTTATGATTTCGGATATGTGTTATGATATTTGGCCCATTTATTCATAAAAATCAATGAAACCAAATAATAGGGAGCTTGCTGAAGTATTTTAATGTTTAAAGCTCTCAAGTAAATGCAAAAACATGGAAACTACTTATTTTTTCTATTATACTTGAATAGAAAGGTTAGCCACCACTATCCCCGCGATGAATAAAAATACCAAAACTTTATTGAATTAGTTTTCTGACAAAACATACAATACGCTTCAATATTAAACAAGGAATTTTTTTGGATTTAACTATCAGAAAATTCTGTCTCCATAATCAAATGAAAACGTCATGAGACTGTAGTAGCTAGAAACATGACAGCTACTGCCACCAGTTTTCGAAACATCGAAAACCATTCGACCACTTGGTTGAACGTACAACTAGACACTCTTCCAGTGTAACGTTCTATCGGGATAATATTGGCTGGGACACTTGCTCAGACACCTTTGTGTAGCAAGCCAGAACTTTCTCCACTCGATTTTCTGATTTGACTCCTCAATTCAATGTTATTCCAACAAACAAAACACAATGATTTCTGTCCGTAATCGGCAGAGAAAACAAACTTAGACACCGAAATCGGTCAATCGGCATCCGAATTAATATAAGAATCGGATATTTTGGAACATCAAACCTAATGATTTCGTACCATTGTGCGACTCCATCGCTTTTTTCCATAGTGACATGATACCAGATCAGGCCAAGAGGAGTTGGATACTTTATGCTGCATTACAAATGGTGGTAACCTCTTTTGCGAGCACTCAGCAATACAAATATCCATGTTACTTGACCCAGAAGTTGCATGCGGCTGGATTCTTTTACCGCAGCTGCGTATGGCCTACTCATGAGTAATTTCTTGGAGAACTTGAGTTTTTTTTGTGGGTTCTGAACTTTTCCTGCATATTTCCCCGCTGAACCGCTTCGTAAAAATGGTTGCCTGGAAGTTGCGAAAAGTCCGCCAGTATACAACATTGAAATTTTGATACAAAGTTTTCCTTCATTTTTTTGTTCCATTTCTTGCGTCAATGTTTTTCGTAGCATTCCGATCTGGGACTTTCTGAGCTTTGTGCGAATTAAAGCCATTTTCTCGTTTCACTTTTAGAGAAACTGCATTTTTGATCTACTTTTCTACCCGAAGCATTTGGATTTTTATGAAAAATGTCCGTGATTCATTTAGCTCTGTTAAGGTCAACCGATCCACATTTTCTGCCAGATACCACCTTTCGATCAATGTTTAGATTGTCATTAAAGTTTTTCAAAATCCGGCTAGCAATTTGACGTGACACTTTAACAGCACTCCTTACCTCAAGGCAAGGGTACTATGAGGTTTTGGAGGGAACACTTTTCAAAACTAGTTAATGATGATAGAGGAAGCCGCTTCTAGAAAAATCGATCATGAAACCAAAAAACAGTAATACCACGGGCCCAAACAGTTTACAGAAATAGTTATTTAAAACTGAAAGTAAAGAACTTATGAAATATATACAATGATGGAAATAATAACTGGATTTTGAGTATCTTCATTCAGTTCATCATTTGCCCTATACCACCACATAAAAGGTTCTCTCTGGCGTAGGGTAGCCAGATTTTTGAACCGAAATTAGTATATTAGACTTTGCAAATCAGTACAGTTTGTAACGCTTTTCATGCATAATTTCACTGTAATATATTGATATACTATAAACGTCTTGAAACTTTGAATATTTTCCTTTCTAAAACTGTAATAATTAAGTCTTAGGCTGTAATGTTTGCAGTTTACCCATAAATTTATATTGAGTATCTCATGAAATTTCTAAATTACAGGGCGAAATGGCAATTTCTCCTGATTATTCTGCTTTTTTTTGAATATCACACGTTATTTTTTACAAATCTTTTTTTCCGTGCACGCTTTCCCTTATTTTGGCTTTCTTATTTTATTAACATTATTTTAGCATGAACCCATAGAACATAAGCTTGAAAGAAGTAACAACTGTTTTTCAAAAAAAGTATTCTTTTTAAAAAATTAGGAAATGTGCCCAAACCATAGAACTATCCCAACCTCTCCATTTTGGGATTAACTCCAAAAATAAAAATTTCCGCTTATCCAAAATTAATCTTCTTGAATCAAGTATTTTCAAAGATTTTGACGAAAAACCACAGCCGCAAGGAAATTAAAAGCTCTTAGGGAATTATAGAGGGATTGTGGTCAACTTCGTTGAGACTATGTTGAAAAATCAATGTTAAAAAAAATTACAAAATTCTTAATTCTCAAACTCAGCCAAAAAAATTTTAGTCTGAAAGCTTATATTATTCCTTAGTAGATACGCATTCTGCATTGGTCTCAACAAAAACAGTTTGCGCATATTAGCTGGTATTCTGACTGGGCATTGCGGGCTCAGAGAACACCTTTGCAAGATAGGGGTTGAGCAAAGCTCAATTTGTAGGTTTTGTAATGAGGAAGACGAATCATCAGAACATATTTTAGCTCAATGTGGAGCACTGATCCACAAAAGAAGGAAATGTCTGGGCATGCACCAAGTACCCAGTACCGAACTGGCATCCATAGATCCGGGCGCAATACTCAAATTCTTGAGGGAGACTGGACTGGATGAGGTACTCTAGGCAGATTAGACTAGAAAGAAAAGAGGGACGTACAATAGATCTTATAGGTCGCGGTACAACGACAGGAACCTCTATAATACAATAATAATAATAATAATAATTATATTATTCCTTGGTATTTATGTATTTAAAAAAAAAAAAATTAGCAAGCAGACCGTGAAATGAAGTAAAACAACGTAATAAATGCACAAAAAAAAAATAATAATAACCAAAGAGACATCATTTATGGTTTTAAAAGTTCATGATACGGTAATAAAATAACCCGAAAGAGGACAAACTTAATATATTTACACTATATATTGTGTGCATACCATACACAATACATATATGTATATACAAACATGTTTGTGTGTGTGTGTGTATTTAAACAAAGAAGTTAATTAAATTTCACTTTAAAATAAGAGATGAGAAATTATTTCTAAACATGTATGTATCTGGATAAAACAGATAAGGATGCACACTAGCATAGCCAGAGATTTCTGAAGGGTTGATTTTAATTTTTACGTCCATTTAACAAAATTTTTTTTTTTTTTTTGACCAACTATTAGGTTAGGTTAGGTTAGGTTAAAATGGCTGCCAGCGAGCGCCAGCACACTTAGGCCAGACAGGCCCATTGCGATACCATACAAAAGGAGCGAAGTCCCTATCCCTCTAATTCAGGCCATTGAACCATTGAGTACCTTTCAGGAAGTTAAGTAGGTGTCTGATTTGGATGTTAGTCAAGTCTTTAAGGTCATCGAAGACAAAATTGTCCAGATGTTTCTTTCGTACGTGAATCAAAGCTGGGCATTCGCACAAAAGATGAGTTACAGTTTCCTGTTCTTCCTCGTTGCCACAGCTCCTGCAATGATTTCTATATGGAAGACCCAGTCTTTCTGCATGTCTTCCAATGGGGCAATGTCCAGTAATCACCCAAGTCACAGTACTGATGTAGTGCCTGTTGGTATGTATCAGGTCATTTGTCCGGCGACTATCCAGCTTAGGCCAAATGAGTCTAGTAGTTTTGCAGGTGTTTTCCAGTGACCACCTTTCGTTAGTAAGTTTTATTGCATTCGTGGCTAGCCTTAGTTTACACGTTGCCATAGGGACGCCTATATGCTCCTTGTCAGGAGTGATTTGCAACAGTGTTCCTTTTCTAGCTAACCCGTCAGCAGTTTCGTTCCCCGGTATACCTATATGCCCCGGCACCCAAATTAGGTGCAGATTGAACTGATCGGACATCTCGTTAAGAGACGCTCTACAGTTAAGAGCTATTTTAGAAGTAAGGTAGACAGATTCAAGGGATTTTATAGCTGCCTGACTATCGGTAAAAATACATATATCCCTCTTGGATATCACGTTATACCTCAGCCAGTACGTGACTTCCTTGATTGCCGTGACCTCTGCCTGAAATACACTGCAGTGATCAGGCAGCCTGAAGGATAAATTTACATCCAGCTCTTCACAAAAGATGCCAGCTCCAACTCTGCCATCCAGTTTAGAGCCGTCAGTATAGAAGTGGATAGAATCCTTTTGAAACCGCTCTCCATTCTCCCATTCCTGTCTATCAGGAATAAGAGTGTCGAACTTGTCGTTGAAGATTGGTTTCGCAAGGGTGTAATCAATTGTCTTAGGTACGAAACTAAAATTATTTAGGATCGTGGAGTGTCCTGATCTGCCTGTTGACCATTCAGAAATGGAATTTAGTCTCAGGGCAGTACTGGCTGCACAATGTTTGCCATAAATGTCAAGAGGAAGGAAGTGAAGCATGATATCCAAGGACTTGGTGGCCGTGCTTCTTAGTGCACCAGTGATACAGAGTGAAGCAGTTCTTTGTACTTTCAAAAGCATATTCATATGAATTGCCTTGTCCAAAGCCGTCCACCAGACCGCAACACCATACATCAATATGGGCCTGACTACGGAAGTATATAGCCAGTGAACCACGTGCGGCTGCATACCCCATTTGGTTCCTATTGCTCGTTTGCACGAGTAAAGCGCTGTTATTGCTTTATCTACCCGCCATCGGGTATTTTGCTTCCAGCTGAGTTTTTTGTCTAAAATGAGGCCTAAGTATTTAGCTTCTTCATTGAGAACAAGCCTAGTGCCATTGAGTGAAGGTGCAATAAAGGGTGGTACTTTGTACCTTCTAGTAAAGAGGACAAGTTCGGTTTTCTGCGGATTGACGCTCAGTCCACAATTTCCTGTCCATTTCGTGAGAATGTTAAGAGCAGATTGCATAACATCTCCTAGTGTGTTGGGGAATTTGCCTGATATAGCAATGGCTATGTCATCTGCATAGGCAATCACTTTGCAGCCTGTTTCTTCTAGGGATAGAAGCAATCCGTTGACTACAAGTGTCCAGAGAAGTGGCGAGAGTACCCCCCCCTTGGGGGGTGCCTCTGTGAGCATACCTTGTTATGGAAGAGCCCCCCAATTTCGACTTGATAACCCTCCTTGTAAGTAAGGAGTGTATAAGTTTCCTCAAAGGAGCCTCCACCTCAAGGGTCTCGAGAGCATGAATGATCGCTTCAGGAAAGACATTGTTGAAGGCCCCCTCGATGTCGAGAAAAGCCACCAAAGTGTAATCCCTGAAGTGAAGGGCCTGTTCAATAGTGAAAACTAGAGAATTCAAGGCCGTTTCAACCGATTTGGCTTTGCAGTACGCATGTTGCGACTGTGATAGTACATCTCGGTCGACCTTATGCCGAATAAAGGTGTCTATCAGCCTTTCCAGTGTTTTCAAAAGAAATGATGAAAGACTTATTGGTCTAAGGTCTTTGGGTTTGCTGTGAGAGCATTTCCCTGCCTTAGGGATAAAGGTTACATTCACTACAGTCCAGCTAGAGGGAATGTGGCATAGGTGCAGGCATGTCTTAAAAATAGTTTCTAACCAAGGAAGAACAATTTCAGAGACGGTTTGCAATTCAGCAGGTATGATGCCATCCGGTCCTGGGGACTTAAATGGCTTGAAACTGTTGATTGCCCACCGAATTTTATTCTTATCAATGATAGAATGTCCCAGGGGGCTGTTAGAAACAGTCTCAGGGATATGTGAGAGGGTGGGTGCAAGGTTATCTTTGGAGCAACCCGGAAAGTGAGTATCGAATAGGAGCTCCAAGGATTCCTCGCTGCTGGTTGTCCAGTTCCCGTCTACTTTTTGGAAAAAGCTCGGAATACTGGGACTAGTAGAAAGGATCCTCCTAAGCCTCGAAGCCTCTGAAAATTTACTTATGCTTCCGCAAAAGTTTTCCCAGGAGCTACGCTGGGCCTTACGAGTCTCTTTCCAACTATTAAAATGTATGAGATTTTCATCAAGAAGGGGAAGAGGTTTTTACCCCAAAATGTCCCCATAAGAACCGCCACTATAGGGAAACATATATGTAAGTATGTATATGAAACCTCAAAAACAATATACAAACAAACAAAGTTGAAATTAGATGGCAATAAATAGCAAAAAAAAAAAACAAAAAAGGAAGACAGAAGGAAACAAGGCTCGAAAATACAAATACTACAACAATACACCTGTGTTGTTGGTTTTGTTGTTTCTTGTTATTCTAAATGTTTATTAAATTTATGAGAAAAACAAAAAACTTGAAAAGTAAACAAGCAGCAAGCAGCCAGCATCACATTTCCATTCCATTCCCTTGCATTCTGAAACTAAATTAAATTATCCAAAAGATTTGTGCTTGGATGAAGACTGTCTGTCTGTCTGTCTGCCTGTCTCTACGACTAATATCTATGTATAGAATATGTCTGTCTCTGAATTACACTGTGTTTATGTATTCCTGTACTGTATATAAAGAAAGCTTCATAATTCTTCACCTTGAGTTGAGATAATAAATATGATGCTTGACATTTCGCACTCGGTTGCAAATGAGCGCGCAAAAGAATTTATCAAAAATTTCCGTTTCCGGCGACAGCGCGTTAACGAGAAAGCAGCGCGGGAAACTAAAAAGTGCAAGCGAGATATACATACATAGGTAGAATGAGAAAGAGTGTATTTGAATGGAGTACAATGTCTTCATGAATACGTGTGTGTGTCTGACAAAATGACGAAAGCAAAAGATGAAGAAAAATGCGAGCATTTTGTTCTTTCTAAAGCCCCCGTAGTCATGAAATCTCTTAGCAATGCGAATATTGCGGCGCGCTTTTTGTAAACAAAATTTCAGTTTCAGTTTTTTCTTTTCTTATTACATTTATCTTTTCTCCCCCCTAAGCTCCCTTTGCCCTTTATCGCTCTGCAGTTTTGAGATGGTTTGTGCCTTGCTTGTACTAACTGGTTGTTGTCGCTTTGTCTTGTTTTTTGCCACCTGCAAATATCAAGTGAAAAGAAAATATTTTAGTAAAATGTGCCATCCGGAAAAACATTTTCAAATATACTTCTCTTACATTTTTTTTACCTTTATCTCCTTACTAAAAAAAAAAATGAGGAAAAACTGACAGAAAAAAGTACCAGGCTGCAGAAACTAAACGCCAAATAATGAAAATGTTGAATGATATTTACACTTTTTACCTTTTGCCAGTCTTGCTTCCAACTGCAGGCTAAAAATGATAATATGAATTGAGTTGGTGAGACTGTAGCAAAATAGCAAGCAAGCAAGACTAAAAGTGAATTGCCGCTGCAAAATCGAAAGAATGAAAATCAAGAAGAATGAGAGTAACAGCAGCAGCAGGAGCAGCATTTGCTACCAGGTGGAAATTTAAAGGAAAAACGAAATAAGTATCATAAATAGCAAAAGTCATTGTCATTACCGCAGGCAGCACGGCCGACGCGCTGTTGCAAAAAAGTGTGGAGGTTTTGTATCGACACACAAAAACGAAACCTACGGCAAACTGCCAACAAAATGAATGAATAAATGATGATGCGACAAAAAGCAGCGCACAATTTGTACGAATCGCTTTAGGCTGAAGTGGAAACGTTTGAACTGCTGCGGTGTTTCAATAGCAGTTCATCATAAAACTCACAAATGAAATGTCATGATTCATCCCACACTTTATGCTTGTGCTGTATTGATTTTTTTTTTTTTTCTGGCAGCACTGAAATCAGTTGAAGCAAATTGAAAAAAAAAAATCAAAAGTTGAATAGCTGAATGAATTCTCTTGAAATTTAACATGTTTGTTTTCTTCCGATTTTCAATTTCCATAAAGCAGCAGTATGTTAATCTAAGGTTCCCTAGATAGTTGGTTTCTGTCTCTATCACTTGTTTCATTTGTCCCATAACTATTTGCTTCAAAAGATTTTGTTTTATTAGCAGGAACAGGTGAAATGGGTTGTTTACGGTAAAGCCAAATTCGGCGAGTTTAGGAAAGCATTTCATATAACACTAGCCGAGTATGGGGACACCGCCGAAATATATTGTCTGCTACAAAAACGATGAAATGTTTTGAACCAGGAGTCTGATTTTTATAAACTAAAGTATTTTATTTTGTAAATTATTTTTAGATTTGAAAAAAAAAAAATAAGAAACCAGGAATTATTATTTTTTTCATCCATTAATGTTTTTATGGTAGTATCTGACACCCTTACAGCTGCTGAATACCACTTTCTTTCAAAGTCTTGAAGGTCTGTGGCCACTTTTTTTCTTAACTTCTTCTTTTTTACTAAAGTCCAGTATCTCGCAATCGGCCTTAATTCTGGACTGTTTGGTGGATTGGTTTCTTTAGCCACTAAAATCACTTCTTTCCATTGGAACCACTTTAAGGCCGCTTTGTGGTAGTAACGGGAAGCGAGGTCAAGCCAAAAAAATGTGTATACTTCATGTTGGCGTAGAAATGGAAGCAACCTCTTTTGCAAGCATTCCTTCATATATATTTCGCCGTTGATTTTACCCGATGTTACGAACGAGCTGCTCCTTTTGTCATAACTGCAAATTGCCTGCCAAACACGGGAGTCTTGTCATCTTTTTGACTTTGAATTGGTCCGCGACATTTCCTCAAAAATCGACTGTATAAAATTCCTGCCCAGCAAGCTGGGAAAACTCAACCAAAATGAAGATGTCGTCTTGTTTCAGCTTTTCAGCTCGTTGTTTTGTGGTTTCATTCTTGACGGCGTTTCCATCCAAAACTTTTTACAGCTTGTACGTTTTCTGTCAAGCTTCCTTCTTAGTCCGGCGCACGAAAGTTTTTGAGCAATCAGCTTTCCTCACCTTTTCACAATTTTATTTGCCTTCTCACTATCATGTCCACTTTTCTTTTTACCAGAAGTTTTCTTTCTAGCACTATACAGTTCTTTTTTAAAGCCTTTAATAGCGCGAGAAATGATTTTCGGGTTAGCCTCTACCTCTTTGGCAAATTTTTTTAAAAGATAACTGAGGTTGCTTTTGAAAAATTATAATAACATTTGTTCGCTTGCCATTTTCTGGTATTAAATTCAGAGCTTATATGATCAAAAAATTTTAATTTCATTCTTGTGATTGCACAGTATTTGAAGAAATGTAAAGGAAAATTTTATTCGACGCAGTCCTTCGTCAGCATTATCTCAAATTCCAAAAACTGGAAAAATTTCATCAAAGCTGAGACCTGCTGGCTTGCGTGTGTAGAAAAATCAAAGATGCAAGCTTGTGAGCTTCATTTTCTTTATTCCCCTCCCTCTCTCTTCCCTCTTTCTTTCTCTTTATCCGCTCCGGAAAACCTATTTGTCTTCCTTGCTTCTTCCCGTCCCCCTCTTTCCCTCCCACCCCTCTTTCCCCTCCCACCCCTCTTTCCCTTCCCAGCTCTCTTTCCCCTCCCACTCCTCTTTCTCCTTCCTCTTCCACTCGTTTGCCTCTTTCACTTCCCTTCAATCTTTCCCCTCTTCATTTTTTTTGCACCTCTCCCTTCTGTCTTACAAAACCTTTCCTTAATCTCACCAATCTTTTCTTTCTCTTATGCACTCTATCGTCTCTTACGTCTCTTCTCTGCTCTCTCACCACTCTCTTTCAGCTCTACATTTTTCCTCTCCTTCTCTATCTCACCATTGTTTTATTCCCACTTTTCTTGTCTTTCCTTAATTTCTCTTACTCTCTTGTCTATCCCCTCTCACCAATCTCTGTTCTTTTTTCATCTCACTATCTCTTTACTTATCCTTCATTTTTTCTTCGACCTCCAGTGCCCCTTCCTTCTCCCCTTTCTCACTTTCTTTCTTCTTTTTAGGTTTTTTTCTGTCTCCTTCCTTTTCTTCCCACCCTTTTTATCCTTCTCCCCTTTTCTTAATCTCTTCGTTCTCCTCCGCTTTCTCTCTCCTCTCTTCCTGACTCCACCCTTCTCTCTGCCATCCACTGTTTTTCACCTTCACCCTTCTTTATCTCTTCCTTCTCACTTGTGATTGTTGAAATCTGTGAGATAGATTTTCCAAATCGATCCGAAGTTAAATTAATTTTAATATTTTCTTTGCAAGGACAACAAAATCATTGATCTGTTTTAGGATTTAGAGTTACAGAGAATTTAATATTTATGGCCTCTGGCAATAATTTCTGAAACGATTTTTTAATTTCTCAGTAGATTTTTTTGCAGTTATATATAAAAACACAATTTTTTTAAATCATTTCAAGACAAAATTCTTCTAGCTTATAAGCCATTTTTTTTAAATGGAGAAACTTTTCAGATATGTTATAAAATGCTTATTATTGCAGATAAGTTTTTTGTTCAAGCCAATTGTTAATTGATGATTTTATTTTGAGTGAAGTTGATTTTTTGTTTTTACTTTTAAACAACTACTCACTAAAAATTAAGTAGTTAGTAATATTTAGTTTCTGAGCAATAAAACATAAAATGTTTTCAAAGAAAATCCATGAAAATACATTAAATTAGTTAATAAAAGTTTCACATAGCAAAGCAAAATGAAAAATATGCAAATGCACATTAATTAATTCTCCAACAAGTTTCACATAAAAGAGCAGCACTTGCAAAATATATGTGTGTGCGTGTGTGTGAGTGAGTGTTTCAATATGAGACTATGAAATTTCAAATATTGCGCGCTACACCACTTACGTGTACGCACATCCTTCTCCTGCCTTTGCAGATATCCTTGTTGCACGTGTGATTTTGTTTCTCCTTCTCTACTTTACACTTTTATGTACGTTAAAAATTCATTTAATTCAACGCAATAAATTCTTTTAAATTGTTTTACATTTTGTTTCTGTTTTTTTTTTTTTTTGTCGGTTACCAATGCCTTTCGCGCCGTCATTTTGGGGCGTGGCGAGGTGTGAATGCGAGCATATACAGGTTCATTGGCCCCTTTAATTCGTCCTTTTTATGTGTGCTAGACGCGCGCTAAATTTAAACACTCACAGAATTTAATGCTGAACGTGCTATTGCATCAAATCAGTTGAATGAGCACTACAGGTGTGAATGAATATTTTTATTTGGCAATTCTGCTAATAGCATAGGGAGGAAAGGAAAAGGATGGCAACTTCGAGTTGGCAATACAATTTACATGTAGGTTTGAATGTGTATATGTATTTTTTATTTTTCACTTTATAATTGAAAGTGGATTTTAATGTAATTTATAAAATTTATTGTGTAGCAATATATAAATTTTCATTCGTACTCTTCTTTGTTGTTATAAACAACAATAACAACAATCACAACATTTTTTTTTAATTAATCGGCTTGGAAATTTTTAATACTATACCATTTTAATGCTTTTTTTATTTATTTGTTTTTGCAACATAATTAAAAAAAAAATATCTTTATCTCTTTGCAGGTTCGTATTTTATTACTAAAACTTTTTTAAAGCACCTCAATTTTATGGTAAGCACCACAATATTTTTAATTACAAATTTATCATTAATCAATAACTTTTGATAACATTAATGAATGAAAATACTTTGTAGTTTTTTCCTCTTTGTTCTGTATTTATTTAAAATTTAATTGCTGATCAATTTTTTCTTATTGCTTAAAAAATTGATTTATCCTCTAGGTCTAGTAGGAATCGATTTTGAACAGTTGCTGTGCCGCCATTTTGATTTTATTCAACAATAAACACATTTGTTCTTATATTATAATGCACTTTATTGTGATCGAATATACTTTCTAACTTTTTAGTGAAAAATTCTTGAAAATACAGTAGTTTACAGGAGACTCTTTCCTTAAGGATGTAATCTGATGTTCGAGTTTCAAAAAACCAATTTTTTTTATTATGTATTTCGAAAGTACAACATATTGAGAGTATTGTATTATATTGTATTATAGAGGTTTCTGTCGTTGTACCGCGACCTATAAGATCTATTGTACGTCCCTCTTTTCTATCTATCTAATCTGCCTAGATCACCTCATCCAGTCCAGTCTCCCTCAAGAATTTGAGTATTGCGCCCGGATCTATGGATGCCAGTTCGGTACTGGGCACTTGGTGCATGCCCATATTGAAAGTTTACTGTAGAAATTGCAGACTAAAATTTTAACGAAGTTAAAGCACATAGTTGTGAGCGCCTGTTGGTTAAACTGTATGTGTTGTTAAAACTTTAAAAGCGTTTTTCTCGAAACAAGGTTTTTTTTTATCGGCCCAGAGGCCTTAAAAAATTCTATCGAGCCAATTGGGCTGAAATTTTAAAAGGTTATTTTACACACCACTGGATCTCGCAGATAGTAGAATTGTGTATTTTTAATCATCATTTCCTATTTTTTATCCCGATTTTCAACAAAAAAAGCGCGATTTTTAAATTTTTTTTTTTAAAGTCTGTCATTTTGTTATTTTTAATAAAAATGTTTAAATCTACTACCTAACAGAATGACAAGTTTACAAAACAATATTGTATTTAAATTTTTTGTCTCAGATGACTTCAAGTGCCGTAATCCCCCGAGCCAGCCACAATCTTTTTTTTTTTTGACGTAAAAAACACTAAAAATTACGTGAAATAAATTCCAAGAATTTTTTTTTTTGTAAATTTGAAGATGTCACTAATAACATAAAAAAAATTTAAATGATTGTATTTTATTTTGTTATAATAAAAAATTCCCGAAATATAGTGGTTCGAAGAAAAAAGTTTGAAAAGTATTTTAAAGCTTATGTAGAGAGTATCTCGAAACGAAAAAAAAAATGGATGTGTGCAAGGCACGCAAGATATTTGATGTGTAAACAGTTAAGCTAACTGAATGCCATATACATAAGCTCACATATGTAGCCATATATAGGGCTTTGATGTATAATCGACATATTTAGGTAATTAATTCAAATTAAAACAATTCTTTTATAAACTTAAAAATGTATTAGATGTCATTATCTTTTATATATAATTCACTATAAATTGCAAATGGTCTTGCATCATGGCAAATGCAAATTTTTATTCCATATCGCAAAAATATTTTGCAATGCATCGGGCACGATATGTTCGCATATACGCAGCTGTAATTGCATCTTTTTTCTGCGCTTTAAGTTTTTCTTCCTGTCGATTTGAAATTTTATTCGATGTGAAAATTTTACATAACGTCGCCTGAGAATTGATTTGGCGTATAGGTGTATGAATTTGTACACACATACGCCAAATCAATTCTCAGGCGACGGTAAGTGCTTTCCGCATTTAACCTTAGAAAGGCAACTTTTTAAAAGCACCGCAAAGAGATTTGCCTTAACTGCATTTAATAAAAATAAGAAACAATGTATTTCTATTGAAGTAAATAAGTGATTTTATAATAAATAAGTTTGATTTTTTCTGTTTAACATATTTGCTATTTACATAGATGAACAAGTGTTGCCTTTCTAAGGTTAATGCACAAAGCAAAATTTTTATAATGCCGTGGTTTGCTATCATTATTACTACATTTTGTTTATATATTTATTGAAACCCAAATTCTTTATTCCTTATCATTTTATATTGTTTTTATATTTTAAAAAATATTTAATTTTAATGTAATCTAACTTACCGAATGCAAAACCTATCAAACGCCTGTGTTTGCTACGGCGACTGCTTTGCTTGTATGGTATAGTCGATCTGCATACGTTTAACACCAACAAATAATTCTGCCACGAATAAATTTACACACACATTTTGTTTTCGTATGTGCATATATGTGTGAGTAAATTGATCGAACCATAAACAAACAAACTCCGCTCGTATTTTAATTTCTCCCTCTCTTCTTCTCTTCTCTTTGTTGTTTAGAGTAGCACAGTCATGCCGCGCAGTAGTGTGAGCGAGAAGGGATCTGGACGTTACAGTTATCTTACATCTTACGATACAGTTATTCTTACATTTTACACATTTGAAATTTTGCCCATACCGTGAGCTAAAATGTTTACACAACCAAAATAATTTTTTCATCATAACTTTGGTATTTGATGTCCGATACTCATAAATAATACATGGTTGAAAACGTCTTGACAAGTGCAATATTTCCTTCTTAGATATTATTCATCTCCGAAGTCATATTTCACTAGTGAAGTCTGTTACTCAAAGTTATACCCCCCTAAATGCATTTTTATTTTCCACCAAATTAAAGCTCTTAAAAAACCATTAAATTCTTGCCCAAAAAGTGTTTAATTAAATCCATAAACAAAAAAGTTGTAGTTACTTAGATTTTTGATGCAATACTAATTTACATTAAATTAAATTTTTTTGTTGTAGCTCAAAAGAAAAAACCAATATTTAGAATTAAAAGCGCCAGATGATCAACGAAATACGTAATTGTAACTTCAGCATCGTAGGTATCGCTGCATCGTCGCATCGCATCGTATTACTCATTAGTAGCGCAAGGAATTCATGCACTAAAAAATCGAATATATGCGCATATAATATGCAATTAAAGTTTAAAAATATGCAACTGAAACTGCAAAAAATGCACTAAAAACATATAAAATGTGCAATTAAAAACAAAAAATATTTTGATTTTAATTACATATTTTCGTTAGAAAAAAACAAAAATATTGCACGTAATTTAACAAACAAAGGACTAAAACAATTCACTTTAAAATATAAAACAAATTTAAAAAATATAAAATGAACATAAAAAGTTTAACTCAAAAATCTCCTCCGCTCTTGTTCGCTTCTTTAAAAACAAAAACGCTTTTTTCCGAGAGCCTTAAGTATTAATTTTGCGAATTTTGTTACTTACTTTTGTTAACTTTTGTTAAGCCCGCTGTTGCCTATTTTCAGACACTATACATACCAGGATTAGAAAATTCGAAAGCAATATTAGGAACTTGTAACCTAAAACGCTTCAAGGAATGTACGAATTTTTCAAAGAATAGTCTTAGAATCATTAGAGGAATTCTAACAGGACACTTTAGGTTGAGGGTCACTCGTAACACTAATTAGTTTTATTTAGTATGTGTTTCGATAAATTACATCGAAACTAGAATGGTGAATCCACTATGCAAATAATGTCTGAACAAAGTTAATTTTTAATTGGGTCGATGAATAAAAATGGGCGAAAAACGTAATACTAAAACCTGTTACAATCTAAAAATAAAAGTCGTCAAATTTAAAAGAGTAGGCAAAGTGTCAGGCCTAATTTCTGTCGCATGGCAAGCCTAGTTATAGATGAAGTTCATATTAATCGATATATTGAATCTCGTAAAATTTTGTGTAGTTACGAAATTTGTCAAAACAAATTTGATTTTGAAGTCCATGTAGGTGTATATGTTTCGAAAAATTTACACCGTTCGGTACTCTAGAATTATTAATTTTCGAATACCACACCGGGGACGTGATAGAAAAACAGTGTCAAAATAGAAGTATTCATTACTGCCAGACATTTCCGGTTTTGGAACTAGGTAGGTTTTTTTTTTCTTTTTTTTTTTTTTGTTGGAACAGACAAAAGAAGTATTCAAGAATACAGCACTCAGATAAGTTTTACGTCCATTGTACTATATCCTGTGTTCCCTTTTGCTAATTCTTTAAATATACCAGATTTATTAATAAATCTTAGCTGATCCTGCGGTGTTAGTCTCCCAACACTCCAGTACCAAATATGCTTACTCTGATCTGGCAGAAAGCGGGGCAGACACTAAGAAAGTGGTCCGCCGTCTCTTCACATTCTTCCTCCAAACCACAGGAAACACAGAAGGCATATGCAAATGTTTGGCCGAAGAGAAATGACCTGTATATAATCCCACCAGCTGCCCACAACTCTTTCTGTTAAGTGATAACAGAAAGTCTGTTAGACGCTTCGAGATAACAGGTAACATGGTCTTTGTCTGTCTAAAGCCCCTCAGGTCCTCCCATTTACGATAGTGGGTCAAGTCGACCCACTCATTAATGGTGGTCTTGATGGCTGTAGACGACAAAGAAAGTACAGGTTCTGGGCCCAGGAAACCAGTTTCCGAACCCTTTCTGGCCAGAAGGTCAGCCGATTCATTTCCTGAAATTCCTCATTGTCCAGGAACCCATATCAACAGCAGGCTATTGTGTTTTCCAACACAATCAAGCCCGGATTTGCAATGCATAACTAGTTTAGACGTGGTTAGAGGATTAAGCAAGGATTTAAGCGTAGCCTGACTGTCACTAAATACACAGATACTCCTTTCTCTCCAACCAATATCAATAACATTGTCCATTGCCTTGATGATTGCAAAAATTTCTGCTTGAAAAACAGAAGCATACAACCCAAGGGAGAAGTGAAGGTGCACTCCATTATTTTCAATAAAGACCCCAGAACCCGAACCGAATTCTGTTCTGGAGCCGTCAGTGAAAATACGCTTACAATCAACTCCTGGCCCAGATCCCGGCAAAAGCCAAGTTTGGGCCTCTGGAATTTGTATTGTATAGCGCTGTTTTAAAACTGGAATTGTTGGCATTGTATCGGATGGTATTGATAGAACTGTTAGATGGTCCATATCAGTACCTTCAACAATGTCACCAATATCCCAGCAAGTGTCATACCAATACCCATTGCGTTTAAGCCTACAGATGGCTTTGACAGCCTCTCCTTTAGCAAAAGTATCAAGGGGTGGTAAGTTGAGCAATACATCCAAGGATGGGCCAGGTGTTGTAGGAAAAGCTCCCGTACAGCAAATGGCCACAGTCCTTTGAAGTCTGGCAAGAGCTTTCCTAACGCTATCAACATTAAGTCTACTCCACCAGACTATGGATGCATAGGTGATGATGGGTCGAATCATAGCCTTATAAAGCCATAAGACTTTATAAGGTGATAAGCACTATGTTTTGCCAAAAATAACCTTACATTGGCAAAAACTGTCAATGCCTTGAATACCTTTAGCTCAACATGAGAACGCCAAAGAATGGTATCAAGAATGACTCCTAGATATTTCACTTCTTGGGATAGCTGAATAGTGGTTCCTCTGAGAACTAGTAAAACAAGACCATCAATTTTCCTTCTCCTGGTGAAAAGAATAACACCAGTTTTAAGAGGGTTAACCGATAGCCCGTTTGAGCAACACCAAGAGTCAATCATATTCAGTGCAGTTTGGGCTTTCCTACAAACATACCAGACCGATTGGCCCGTGATTAAGCAGGCAACGTCATCGGCATAAGCCTGTGTGTAGATACCCGACTCATTTAGGAAAACAAGCATAGAGTTAACCAGCAGACAACACAGCAGTGGAGAGAGTACGCCCCCTTGGGGACATCCTCTATTCACACCACAAGTCACAGATTGACCACAATCAGCTTGAACCATCATAAGTCTACTAGGTTGGTACTTTCTAATTGATTTACTATAAATGAAGATTTTAAGTTCACTTCTTTTTCTAAGAAATGTAATACATTTTCAGAATTACGATTCTCAATAACATTTAATGAAACTTGAGCTTACAATTTTAAATTATCCAGAAAAATTCTATTTAGTAGGTTAGGTTAGTTACCCCAAGAAAACTTATGAAACCAATGAGTCATTTATAAAGTTCGAACTACTTAGAAAAGACGGCAATGTGTTTCTTCCTCATCAACAGCTCAATCACGTTTAGAGTTGCAAAAATTGTATATTGCCATTACACTTACAGAGAATTTGTTATTTCAAAACACGCCATTTCCTTAATATTCTAATATCCAAAATGTTTTAAGTTACTTTCGAAGTATTAAAATTTTAAATATTTATTATTTTTAATCCGAAGAAAAATTCTAGAATTACTATTTTTCTGAATTTTATGTGCACTTTTTGTTTTGAGTAATAATATTTTGCCATGTTGCATATGTAACATTTTTGCTGCTGCTGTTATATGTAGTATGTAACAGCAACAACAACTACAACAACGGCAGCAACTGCCATTGTGTTATGCCACTCTCCTGCGGTATTTTCACAATGTACAGTAATATTTCTTCTAAGGTTATTTCTATTTTTCTTTTATTTATTTTTTTTTTTTTTCATTTTTACAATTCCAACGTAAACATGTGGCAACACGTATCCATGTTGTTGCAGAGTTGCATACACATATGCAGTGTTGCAACGTATTTTATACATACACATATTCTACTACTTCACTTGTATTTCTCGTATATTTTGTTGAATTGTTACTAACACATACAAAAAAAAAAAAAATGTTTTCAAATATCTTTTTAAGTTTTTACCGCTCCAGCAAATTTCAACAGCGACGACATATTTTCTCTCCCAACATGCCTGACATGTGAGTAAATGAGTAAATATGTAGTATGTGTATATACATGTGTATGTTTTTGTAACTGTGTTTATGTTGCTTGCATGTCCTTGTTACTTATTTCCTTTTTCAGTTTTTACATTACGACTATTCGAGCGAACATTTGACATTTTTACTACTGTTGCATGGTCAATTCGCATAGTTCAGAGAGTAGTTTTAGTGTTGTATGTTATGTGCTATGTCGTTACAACGCTGGATGGAATATGTTGTATTGAAGGACAGACGGATGCAACAGAGCATCCGGAAATGCATTCCGTTTGTTGCGAATGAAATCGAAATTGGCAATTTCACTTTGAATTGAATCCATTTAACGAGAAACGTAATGTGATTTTGTTTTACAATTGAAAGTGAGATGCGAAAGAACAAATGAAGCAAAAATTTAAAAGGCATCACAATCAGCACTACCACCAAGGGGGATACAGCAAGAGCAATCAATTTAACCTCTATAAAATTTGAAGGTTACTTTCAGACACACACGCACACACAACCTGTAAGTTTTAAATTGGAAAAAATACTTTATTTTCGAAGAAAAGTTATTTGTTAGGTGATTATTTTGGCACTAATTGTTAGTGGGAAGAAAAAATTTCAAGACTTTCAAGTATTTTCTGTACTGTATTCTTACAAGTTGTATACACCGAATCCGAAAATAGCGAGATTTTTATGAAACAAACTTCAAAATTAGAGCGTATATCAAATTATTTTAATTATTATTAATTTTATGTCTCACCTAATTTCCCCGAGACTGAAAACCTTTAAACCGGAAAACGGCATTTCAGTTTTCTTCCTACTTATTTACGCTGTTGGAAGAAGTTTATATTTTAATGGAAGCAACACCTTATAATTCCCAATCTCTTCTTCATTTGCTTTTTTAATTGCTGCTTAAACATAAACAACACCATCAACAACATTTATATGCTTTTAACTTTACGACCATAGTTCATTCGACTTAAAATGAACTCTTGACTCTCCAAATAAAATATTTAATTCCTTTTACAATTTTAAAACTCCATTATATGGTATATCACTCTGGGGAAAAATGTTTATAATGATTTGTGCGCTAATTGCGAAAATACAAATGCAACTGCAAATATTGAATTAAAAAAGCAAAACAAAACAAAAATTAAAAGCTGATGGAAAGTGATTTTCAACTAAAGTTTTTTTTTAATTATTTTAAATGAGTGAATGGGGGCTTAAAATTTTAGCTCTCCAATTGCAATTAACTATTGACCATGACCACAAAACGACTGAAATTCTTGTTGCTGTTACTGAATAATGTAAATAAAACATCAACGCTGTGGTCTGTTGCAATTAGCTAAAATGTATTTGCTGCAACTCTCCTCATTATTTTAATTGATTTACTTCAAAAGTAAAGAAAATGTTTATACAATACATAGATTTCCAGAAAACCAAATCAATATATTTGTCGAATGAATTCCAATTAATAATATCTACAGTAGAGACGAGCAAATGTGGACTGTAGTGCAAAAAAGGTTTAAGCTCTATATGGTTAACGTGCTTGTAAAATGCTGTTTAGTTGTCGCTGTCTCTTTTTATCGCACATCTTTTTAAGTGAACAAGTTTTTAAAGCAGAATTACTTATTCATTTTTTCATTGGTGTGGAATGGCCGACACTAGTCTACTAGCAATACCGCTAATTTCTATGGACTCGAGCGAAAATCTTTCAAAAGGTTCAGATTTTTATGGTCACTCGAGCAACAATCGCTGTCGACGAATTTTCTATTGCCTGAGAAAAAGCAAAATGTTTCTATTCTATTTTCTCAGAAATCGTCGGTCTCTAGCTTTCAACTTTCTAATGAGAATCAACTTCAAATGCATAGGGGTGAGGCCCCCAAGGTAAGCACCCATCTTTTGAACGACTGTAGAACCCTAACGGGCTGATATTTGGTTATATAGGGTTGGAGCATACTTTGACTTTTGGTCGTAACTTTCGCTGAAAGCTGAATTTTTATTAATGCTGCATATTGTTGCAAAAACTTTAGTCACGGTTGGAGCACTGTAGAAAATCAATAAGAAATTAAGAAATATGATTGAAAATAATATGCAAATCAAAGAAAAAGGAAAATTACACTTGAAAACTGAGAAAAGAGACCTGAAATCAAATTAAAAATGCTTTTGTTTGAATTTTAAGGAAAATTTGATTTTTTTTATAAACACACGATACGATAAAATGGCACGAAAAACACGCAGGAGTGAAAAAATGTATTTCTAGAGTCAAAATGCAGCATTACAAACAAATTTTCGGTGTTCCGACCCGAACACATCATTTAGTTTCGCATCATTTACAGCATATTCGCGGGATGCAAACACAATTAAATGCTTTATATATTGCTCTTCTTAAATCTTATCGAACAATTTAAGTTAACTTACTTTGATGTTTGCATGTTTTTTTTTTTCAAATTAGTCCACTTTTTCTGGCACTACTTAAAAGTTTTTTACTCTTCTTTTAACACATATACACACTTCACGCTCTGAATTTGCAATGGCATTAAAATTTTGCTTTCGTCATGACAAACAATACTGCATATTAACTTAACGGACACTAGTGAAAAATAACGAAACTGTCCCGACGCTGACAGTGCCCCGAACATGACGAAACTCCCCTACCTTGGACATTTATACTTCCACTGGCATCAGCTTAGTTTCTATTAAATTTTTGATTGTTTGATATTATCAACGGAAATAAAATTTAAGGTGGTTTAAAAAAAAATTCGAAATTTCGACTTTCAAAAAATAGCCCTCCCAAAAATTCACTGAAACAATTTAAAAAGTAATTAAAAAAACAGAATATCAGGTACTTTTGATTAATATGCATTGTTTTTAGTTTATAAAAAACTTTTGCATTAAAAAATAATAAACAATTAATATAAAAAATCTAACAGAAAATAGAATTTCATTCTGAAACACTGGGGGCCATTCTAAAGAGCTGAAAAATTTTATCATAAAATTTTCAAAATTAATAAAACTTACATTTGCAATCATAAATGTTGATAAATATTACGTGTTCATACGTGTTCATTTTCCTAAAAAAAACCCAAGTATCAACCCTGTGGCTAAAAAGCGTCAACCTTAAGGTCATGATGCAATTTCTTAAACGTAATGTGTACGTTTTTTCTACACTCAGTGTTATCCATATTCATTTAAAATATTTTTGTACGGTAAACAGAATTATACCGATATTAACTTCTTCAGAATTGTTAATTTCGATGAATTCACCGCCTTGAGAAAAAAAAACTTTACTAAACTGTGAGAGAAGAAATTTAATAGCGTGCATGCTGTAAATAAACGGCAACGACTATCCACTTTGAGACGTAATTATAAATTTCGTCACCGCGAACGACTTAAAGCATTCAGTGTTACCAAATATTCCCTTAAATATTTTGTTGTTGCAAGTTGACTATCTTCATCGAAGGTTGAAAAATGGAAGTGGGAATAGAAGTTGGACTCTATTCGGAAACATTCAAAAGGTGGGCGTCTGTTGGATTATCTGTCGCATGCTGAGTAATTCAAGCAAAAATCCAAGCAATTGAAAAAACAATAATGGATTGTGATCTCCGTCCGTCAAATATCACAATGTTCGTGGACTGCCAGGTAGACATGAAATCAATTCAATCACGTATTGATAATACAGTGGAAGCTTAATTCAACGGCGTTTGGAGTAACACTGCTCAATCGTAGTGGTTGGAGCTGAACAAAAGCAGAACAAAGAGACTCATGAATCTTGAAAGACCATCAACCTGTATAGCGACTGGAGTGAATACGGGACACTGTGCCACGGGAACTGTGCTCCAAATGGCAACTAGAGCTCGACGAATACTGCAGTAGCTGCAGTGATATAAAGGAAGTTATATTAATCCAACATTTACTCCTTGTCCCCACGCACTGAAGGTAAAATTCCCCGGCAACTTGGCAAAAAAAATCCGTGTTCAAGATACGGGATTTGATGAAATTTATAAAAAGTACCAATTGGTTTCACTGCCCCATCCTTGGATGTGTTGCTTATCTTACCACCGCTTGATATTTTTTCTAAAGGAGAGAGAGCCTGTCAAACCCATCTTTTTGCTTTTTGCAATAGCGATTGAAGAGAAAGGAGCATTTGTGTACTAAGTGACGGTCGGACTGCGCTTAAATCCTTCCTTAATCCTTTAACTACATCTAAACTGGTTGTACATTGTAAGTCCAGGCTAGATTTTGTAGGTAAGCATAAGTGCCTGCTATTGATATGGGTTCCTAGAAACTCGGGAATCTCATGAAATAAATCCGCTGACCTTCTGGGCAGAAAGAGTTCGGAAATCGGTTTCTTGTGCTCAGAACTCGTACTCTCTTGTTAATCTACAGCCATTAAGACCACTATTAATGAGTGGGTCGATTTGACCCACAATCGTAAATGGGAGGCCTTAAGACAGACAAAGGCCTGTTATCTCGAAGCGTCTAACAGACTTTCTGTTATAACTTAACAGAAAGTGCTTAGGCAGCTGGTGGAATTTTATACAGTTCACTTCTCTTGGGCCAAACATTTGAATATGAGTGGCCTTGTAACTGCCTGTGGTTCGGTGGAAGAATGTGAAGAGACGGCAGACCACCAAAGCAGACGAACACCTGTGCTCTTAGACACCGAAAGATCAATCTATTTAGATCTAGTTGCTTTCTAATCCGGCTTTATAAGCATTTACAATCCGAGGGTCGCCGTTATCGCTAAAACAGGTTTTTCAAAATATGTTAAGGATTAAGTTGTGTAACAAAGGATATTATCAAAATCAGTTCATAATTTCATTTACTTGCAGGTAGTATATGTCTGGACTAAAGAATAAAACTGTCTTGATTCAATTCCCCAGAAAGTTAATATTTCTGCAAGGCACAACATTACAAAATTTTCATCAATCCCGTTTTCAAGTTTCGACCTTTGGCCAACAACTTTTACTTAAAGCAAAGCAAACTGTCATGGCGTTACATTTAAAATTTTATACATAACATACATGTGGTAAATTAAATTTAACTTGAATTTTGTGTGTTATGTCAAGAAACTTTGTAAAGTAATAAAATTTTCCAACTTAACAAAAACAAACTAACATAAATATCAAAAGAATTTTCCAAATAAGTAAATGCTTTGTGGTGACCTTCAAAGAGTGAATGCCTCAAGAGTTCAAATGGATTTATTTGAAAAACAAAATTTAATAAAACTAAACAAAAAATGTTGCAGATGATGATGTTAGATCAATGATGATGTCACCATCACCAGTTTCTACTGCATAACTATAGATTTATTCGTATGTGATTGTACAATCTGGAAGTTATTTAAAATTATATATCTCTTTATTCCTGTCACATGATT
Source organism: Toxonevra muliebris (assembly GCA_963691655.1). Taxonomy (NCBI): domain Eukaryota; kingdom Metazoa; phylum Arthropoda; class Insecta; order Diptera; family Pallopteridae; genus Toxonevra; species Toxonevra muliebris. The sequence goes on along the minus strand of OY829326.1, from coordinate 113,803,871 downwards.
GCAGCAAGTTTCCATTTATTTTTTTATATATTCTCTACTAAATCAATGTATTATCCTATTTGGTTATAATGATGATGAGGATGTGATGTGAATATCAAAGCAAAATATTTTTATGCTTCAGTAACTTTTTTTTTGTACTTGTATATATTACATACAAGTTGAAAATTAAAGCCAACATTTTTCCATTTGAATTCTTTTCTATTTTTGTTGTGCCACAATCTGTTACATTCATACTTAGATTGTATATACACATGGATGTATGTATTTATATTTATGTACATTTTTATACATTTTCATACATACATATGCCTATTTATTTATTATTACTTTGTGCTACAAAAGCTACTGTTACTTTTTGTTTTTGTTGCTGTTGCTTTTTCTTTATTACTACTTTATGCAGCAATGACCATATATGATGTCAGTAATTTTTTCTTTTCTTCTACATATTTTGCTGCTTTTTTCTTCTTTGAATTATGCCAAGGATACTTTTGTCTACTTATTATTTTATTTCTATTTTTCACGTTACATCTCACAATTTCTTGTCTCTTACTCGTACATACTTTGGATGGCAATGAATACTGTTGAATGTCATCACTGTTTTTGAAACTTTCTCTACTTCAATGTAAACATACGTAAAAATATGATGCCTTTCTATTTTTGTGTTTTTGTGCACTGAATGTAAGTTCATATATCTAATCAGAAATTGAAATTGTTGTTGACTTTGACTTTGAGTAATACACAAAAGTATGCAAGACTTCGGAATTAAGATGTTCAAAGTTAAACAACATTACAAGCTACTTTCCAAACAGTTTCTATTATTCTATTATACGTCATAGACCTCAACAATGCTCTGGCTAAGCAGTCACTACAACGCAAAATACGCCATACATGTTACACCAATCATTTGATCAGAAAGTTCTAGTTTAAGTTACCTCTGAATCAACTACATGAATAATGAGTACCTTGATTGCGAAAACAGCCCATATGACACATGTCAACTGTCCTCTACATTCTCCGTCTAGGCACCCACATTCCTCTGTATAGTTGGACCATTGCCACGAGGTTGACTTTGAGGATAATAAAACTGACGAGCGAAGCGCCTGAATACGAAACTTAAACACATGAAGCTGCTACAAAAACACCAACATGATCTCGAAGGTACCTCAAAATTAATATGATCAAATTGCATGAAACCGCACGAAATCTCCAAAAAAAATTCCACAAACATTTTAAGACCAAAATTCAAATGCTTCATATTCATATTTCACTAATCACTAATGAATCTTTAGATTGATCGGGGTGAACTATAATTTGTTCGATGCTTCACAGTCTTTTAGGTCAGTCGTAACGACCTCAATGGATTAGGACCCTTTAGTTCACTCAAGTACGTAAACAGAGCATAATTCATCCTAATTTTTCATATTTTCCACTCTTCAAAATCTTTCAATCTTATTTCTCTATACACAGGATTTTTTCCTTCTCAGCCCAATAATTAGTAAATTAGAGATTCAGGAACATTAAAAAAGAAAAATCCAGAAACGAGTTCTTCAGAGTGTGAATATGTAAGATACTAACTGAAGTTTTATGGCGCAACATCCCATGAAGGGCCTAGACCGCGTTTTTCGAATCCATTCATGTTGTGTGAATTTTTCTGTAATGAGAGCTAAATAAAAAGTATAACGAGGAATTATCAAGTTTGAAATTGGAAAATGTTCGCTATATACGTAGTTCGAATAAAGGGGTTTTCAATAGCTATGCCCGAACTTTAAGAGGTTATTGCTCTGACGTCTCAGGTGGCAGCACTATCTTCGACGTCTGTGTTCTGTCATAGTCACCATTTTACCATGGAGCGCTACACCATACAACAAAGAGCCGAAAATGTTAAAATTTATTATAAAAATTCATGTTCTATTCGCCCAACTTTTCGCGAGCTACGAAATATTTACAGCCGAAAATATCGTCTAACCGAGTGATTAATTGGAGGAATTTGCGTCAAACTTGAGCAAAGCGATTCGGTTGCCGATGAGCAGTCCTTGTAAGCCTCTGTAATGCGCGGTCAAACAAAAATACTACTGCTATTGCTAAAAGTGTGGATGAAAACCCAAACCTCGCGATTTTTCGTCGTGCACAAGGAGTTGGCCTTTCTGTGACTTCAACTTGGCGAATTTTGCGAAGAGACTTGAGCATGCTTCCGTATAAGATTAAATTGACACACAAACTGAAGTCCTAAGACTACAAAACTCGTCGTACGTTCGATGATTGGGCTCTGCAGCAGTTGGTATTGAATACAAATTTTTGGCGAAAAAATCGTCTTCAGTAATGAAGCGCATTTTTGATTGCATTCGGGTAGAAATTAATCAACAGCAGTATTAAGACTCTCCATTGTATCAGGATAAACTTACTGTTCGGTCAGGCTACGTCTTTGGGCCAAACAGTGATTGTCAATGAAGAATGGTATCGTGTTATGATATCTGATTTTTTATGGCCTCAATTGGATTAAATGAACCTGGCTCACATGTGGTTACAAAAAACGGCGCAAAGTGTCAAAAATTGGACCTCTCGGATGGGGTACTGTAAACAAAGCCACGGAATGCCATTATTTTTAAAACCTAAAAGTATTAAATGTACTTTAAGTGCAATAAAGTTTTCTGTCATATCTCACACACAACTCTTTTTATTCACCCTTTATGGGTGAAAATTAACTGCCGAAAGTTTCATATCCAGTTTGGCGACCTTGATAGTCTGGTGGATAGTGCACCAGACTTTCATCCGAGAGGTTCGGGTTCGATTCTCGTCTTCGTCTGGTGGTTGATTCTCATAACCGTCTTATATTCACATCAATATGAAGGGTATGAGAATTATAAGAAAATGCACAAGTACTTATCTTGGTTGGTAATGTCAAAACTACCAAGTTGATAAAAATTGCCTCTCGACAGCCTTAGGTTAGAGTGGCTGTCGAGAGGCAATTTTTATCAACTTGGTAGTTTTGAAATTACCTAACCTAACCAAACATAACCTAACCTAGCCTAACCTAACCAAACCTAACCTAGCCTAGCCTAGCTTAACCTATCCAGCTTTGGCATATAAGAAAGTAAAAAAGTAGATATACTTAAAGCGACATTTTGTGCAAATTGTAGGTCTAGTCAAGTAAAAAAGGGCATACCAGGAATTTCAAATACATCCTATGAAGAAATTTAGCACATTAACCAAAATTCTACGGCGTTCATTTGATTCTTTTTCGATAACTTGATAGACTCGCAACAAAATACCAAGAACAATATTTTTAAAAAACAGTTTTTATATAATTTGTTTCCCAATATTTTAAAATTTTTATCTAATCCGACAAGGGAACATCTTTTTACTAGTAAAAAATATATCAACATTTACCTGAATATTTTCGATTTCCGACTTGATTCGAAAAACGCAAAAACGAGTCTTGGTCGCTATAAAAATCCGTTTCAATGAAATGGTCTCTATATACACTGTTGTTGTGATGAATACATTTTTTCATTAACCTGTTTATATATAACTTCGAAATGGCATATCATCAAACAGATAAGTGTTGCAAATAGGGAATTTATTCCAATCCAATCGTCTAAGATTACACTAATATGACCTAAAAATGACCGAAGGGAAAATTAAGTAATCAAATATTTGATCAGGTCCATATTTACTAAACTACGACAGTCATTATTCAAAGATCTAAAAGAATACATAAGCCCAATCTTGTGGAATTGCTAATCCCCTAAATGACAAAATTTAGATCTGAAAAATCCAACCATAATAATCCACCCGCAATATTCATAAATCACTTTGAAATTAGTGTGCCCACAACAAAGAATTGAGTCTTTTGAACCAACTGTAAGAACTATTCAAAAATCCTATTATTGCTATTTTTCGAAACACTAAAAACAACCCCAAACTTTATATGCTCTAAAATAGTGTTTGTAAGTAGATATTACAAAAAAAAAAATGAGCACAGAACACAACAAATTAACTGAAAATTGAGACTGAGGGGAGAAAAAATTTAGAAATTTGATGCTTGCTTTTATTAGAATTTATATGTGCACTGCACAAAAATCACCCTACAATATTTAGAACACTTTAAAAAAATTACTACCACATACACATAAATATGTAGATATGTATGCAAGTATGTGTATGAGTCATACTTACATCTGATAATTTTTACACTTTATTTACTCGCATAAAGTAAGTTAAGTTCCTAAAATATGTTGGTATCTTATGATACACACTTTTATATTTGTTATCTAAGAACAAAAAAAAAAAAATCGTACAATGAAATGTGTTTCGTTTAACATGCAAATGTCGGAAATGTCAAAAAAGCACCTAGTTTATGCTATATACAATACATTCATATATATGTATAGGTGTATATTATATTGTTGTTTTTGTTATGAAATGAAAATATAAAATAAATAAAGTAAAAAAAGCACAACTTAACTAAAACAAAGAAATAACCAAAACAATAACAGTAGCAAAAAAAAAATTACCGGAATTATATATGTATATGTTCCAACACATACATACGTAAAATGTATACAATGAATGTGTGTGCAGAGAATGCCACGTGCAATAAAAAATGTGCTGCTAGGGGCAATGGGTGAAAGAAAAGCTTGTTTCAGTGTCATGCGCAACACATTGTGAAATGAAGGGAGACAGGGCGAAGGCAGACATGCGATTGTATATTGTGACTATGGACTCTTGGCGTCTTTCAAGTAATAAAATTATAAAAAAAAGCAGAAAAAAAAAATTAAAAACCACCCGCAGCGAGTGAATGAAAATGTTCATGATGATGATGATGGTGGCTTATTTCGGAAATGATTTTGTTGTTGTAATAAAAGTTTAACTATGAAATGAACATCTTCCTTATTGTGAGGGTGGCGTAAAATGTAAATAAGTTTTAAATAGTACATACACAATACAAAGTAAAATACTTTCGCAATATTAATGGCATGACAGAACATTTTAAAAAGTTTGTTGTAAACAAAACAGAAACTAAACCAAAAAATTCAAAATTCAGTGTTGGAATTCAGGAGCTTTGCATTTTTCGTATTTTATAGCAGAAAGTATTAAGAGATTTGGTAAATATTTGTGACACTTGAACACCGAAAATTATTTAAATCCATATGTTTATTTTATAAACTTTTGCTTTTTACTTGCATACATATATATTTATTTATACATTTTTTTCGTTAATATTGGTAGATATTTTTGGTAATGAAACTAGGCATTTACGATAATATCAATTATTATCATTTTAAAACTTTCACTAAAATTTATTTAATTTTCTTATCTTAACAATGATTTTTATTTTTTGGTAAGATTCCCAAGAAACAGTAGAAAATGAGAAGGATCACGAGGCCTCATTTGACAGAACATTCCAAAACGCTACTTACTAGTTAAGTGCTATTCATTTTTGATTCTTAAATTTCCTTAATCGCTTTTCTTGATTTGCACTACTTACGAATGAATTATTTTCAGACAATAATTTTTGGCTGCTTACAAAATAGTTGGGATAATTTGTCATAAGTTTTTGGCACATAATAAAATTGGCAAATTTTCAATTACTTACAACTAAACGGATTTATTGGATATTAAATGCTCTGAACAAATAAATAAAGAGCTAGAGAGTATGAATTACATATATGACAGACGGATGTATGCATTAAAATACGCTTTAAAAGGCATATACAAATTAACTGGAAAAACCTAAAGATGCAATTTAAATTTGGTTTTGATTAAATAGTTTCCTTGTATAGTTAGCACAAACGAATGAAATTTAAAAGAAATTTCCTTAATTTCAAATGAAGCTGCAACTTTCTTTGAATTAAATAAATAAACTCATTAGTTGTGAACACTAAATTTCAAAGCATTCACTTTCCATTTAATATTAAATTCTTTGAAAAAATACTGTGCATTTGAATAAAAAATTTCTTGAATTACTAAGTGATTAGTTTCATATACATATGTATATGAAAATGATTAACATTTTTCATAAAACGTAACATATCATGGTTTATAAAGATCACAATCATGTTTTACTTGTACTAATAAAAATTTTATTGGTAGTGGTGCAGTTTTTCTGAAGTGTAATTTCATGAACATTATCCTTCGCTTCCACTTTTTCGATATTTGCGGATTTGCTAAGATAGTAGTAGATGACTTATAACATTTCAGCGATATTTTTTATCGAAACTTAATCCGATTGCTTGTGATTTCTTGAGACTATTTATTAATGTGAAAAATAATGTCGCTATTACTTTATAAGTGGCTGTTCAGACGGGAATAAGCATGAAAAGCCTGGCAGAAGTGTCGTGTTCACATGAGTGCAACCATGACGGACTTTTTCTAATCAAAAAGGAACGGTGGAACTGGAATTTTGTCACTTTTTCTTGTGCTTATTAAGATAGATTCTTTTGTTCGCAAAAAATGCAAAAGAAATATAAATTATATGCCTTAAATATGTACTAAAAATTAAATAAAAAATAAAAGCAACAATCTCTTAAGAAATTAAAATAAGTTAAAAAAAAAATAGCAAGAAAATGAAGACTGTGTGTGCCCTAGATGTGCATTGTTTGTTTGCGTTCATGTTGCCTATTCAACTTCAAAAAAATCTATCAGAGAAAGTGGCAAAATCGGAACAATGTGATCATGGAATATTCATTAATGCGACGATTTTAATTTTATTTTTGGATTTTCGGTGCAACTCTGCTATCTCTTTCTCTTTACCCATTTCTTCTACCTTTCTCTTTCAGACATGGTTCATGCCTGCACTCGTCTGAACAGCCACTAATGTACAAGAGAAAAGTGAAGTAAGTTGGCTGCGGTCAGAGTTGGCAAAAATAGCTGGTAGGGTTGTATTTAAAAGCAGTAGACAGTGTTGATAACCGACTCATACAATGTTTACATTATTTTATTCAGGCTTTATTTTATTTCTTTATTTCCCAGAAATAGCTTCAATCTAAAAGAAATTTACGATCACCTCAGTACTGACACATATATAAAAATAAAAAAAAACTTATTTATTTCGTTGGGACCATGGTGGAAGTATTTAGAGGTAGAAGCATTTTTTCAAAAAGTAGCCATTTTGGATTTTTGACAAGTAAGAGGAACATTTTAGAGATGCATTTTTTGAAATCGGAACAAAAGAGTGAGTTAGTAGTAAATTATTACTTTTATTACTTAGTACTAAATTATAAATTTAATTTATAATCAAACAAAGTATAAATAATGTTATTTAAATTTGTTTTCTTTATTAGCAAATACCTTGAACATGTTAAGAGTTAAAAAATAATATAACAAGCAGCAAATAATTCTCCCTATGTACATGCAATACTATGCAAATTATTTTCTTATAAATTCTCACTTAAAAATTTCATTATGAAAATACAACTCTGTTGCAAAAAGAAGAATAGTATCAAAAGAAATGTTTTTCCAATTTTCAAAGTTTCTTTTACTTGTCAAAATGCATCTACTTTCTTAATTCTTCTGCCATGGTTGGCACTACAACCGACGACTATGCTGATATTGGCCGCTTATGTAAAGAGCTTCGTCATTCGCCTTTGCTATGTCGTCAGTTTCGTAAATAAGATCATTTTCTTTTACAAGTTTCACCACTGAGATTCCAATAGAATACCTTTCTAGCAAGAGTTTTCTCCACCATTTGGTCGGCATGGCAAGTTGGCTAGATTTTTAAAGGCTTGAAAATGTCAAAGTTGGCGTACAGATCATGGTTCTATCTTCCTCAATATATGTCGTCCAAATAGGACCATCGATTTTTCGAAATAGTATAGTTTATTATCAACATACGAGTCTCAGCGCCATCGTATCTGAACGAGAGTCCTATAGAGCGTTATTTTTGTCCATTGTTAGAGGGCTCTGCTTCTTAACCCCTTAACAGTACAGTAAAAATAAAGTATTCGTTTCAATTTCTTAAGAAACAGTTATCATATTTTATGTTTTTTAAGTTGCTGAATCCAAGTCTTTTGTTAAAATTAAAAAACTTCAAATGGCGACTTTTAAAATAGCGGCCCAAAACATTTTTAAGTTAACGAAAATGTTTACTCGGTGGTTTTTGGGATCGTTGAATCCGAATGTTTGGTCAAAATTTAAAAATTCAAAATGACGGCTTCCAAATGACGACCAAAAAAAAAGCTTAAAGTTAACCAATCTAGTTACAAATGCTTATTTGAGTTTTTGGTGTCGCTTAACATCGCTCTCAGCTAAATCTAGAGCTACGAACGAAGATATGGCGGTAACGACTCCAATTTTTCTTTAATTTTTTTTACCGATTTATATTTTTTTATAAATTTGTTTGGATTTATATTTTTTTAGTTTATACTATATATAAGAATATACTCTTTCCATAAGATGATTCGCTAAAAATTAGTATAACATAATTTTTTAATCGATGTTCTAAAGCCGCCATTTCAAATTTTGAAATTTTTAAAATTTAAATTTTCAGCCAGTTCCGTTTACTTAAAAATATTTCGGTCGTTATTTTGAGTTCTTAAATTTTGACCAAAAATACGGTTTCAACGACCACAAGAACCTTAGAATACCCATTTATGCTCATATTATATTGGCTAAATAATTTTTTTTTATATGCGCCTCTATAGAGGTCAGTCACAGTGAATTGGGGCATTTCCTATGAAGCCCATAGTATCATATGTTGATAAGAGTTATTATTTTGCGAGGTCTGTCTTAATTTTCACTACTCTGGTGACATTGGCCTATGTCTATTTGCAAGTACGTAAAGCCGGTCCAGACATTTTCATCCTTTTAAAATTATTTTTTGATTCATGACCAACAATCGAAATGTATGAGGTTTTCATGGTAAGAAGCTAACCCGGCTTTATACCAAAGACCTTACTAATGGAAGTGTACAAGTACACAATTTGGTTGATAATAGCAAAACTACCAAGCTGAGAAAAAATTGCCTCACCGTCCTTTGGTATCGGCGTTAAACTGTAGGTCCAACTATGTGGTATCACAATGGGCTATTTTGACTTAAGTATGTCTCGCGACAGCCACTCTAACCTATGGGAGGTATCTCGCCCACTTCTCCAATCCCCGTTATGAATGTTAACGTGTACTTTCGGCGTCATAACAAATACATATATTGCGTAAGTTTCAGCTTAATCGAATGGTTAGTTTAGGGCCGTCAAACGAACAGCTACTTTTATAAATAAAGATTATTTGAAAAAAACTGAATAGTGAAGTTTTTGAAGAAAACTCATAATGTCTCCAAAAATTTCTATGACGTCCAAAAATTATCAATTTATTAGGGTTGTTTGGTGAAACCATGTTCAGTTTCTGATGTTTACTCTCATATTATAGATAACATTTTAATACAAAGTAAAAAATACTTTTTTGATTATGAAATTTTTTCAAGCTTATAGAATTAAGGAAGCATCTACGAGTACATAAATAGATTTGATTACACAGTTGACTGCACAATTTGAAATAATATTTTATTATGAAAAAGTTTAAAAGCGTAAGAATTTTACAAACACGTGCGTAGCTTAATTAAAACTTTTATGCAAAAAAAGAAAATATAAATGCAATTTAATTTTAAAATATTTTGAATAATCTTTTTTCTTTTCTTTGCAGGTATGTATTGAAAGTATTTTAAGATACCTTAAATCTATTCACGGTAAGCTTATAAAGAGTTCTTAAACAAACAAATTTTGTACATTAAATACAAGTATAGAAGTAGTAGCAAATTAAGTTTTGTAATTACATAGTACAAGCACAACAGCACAACAAAATATGATCGAGTAGAACTCATATCTGTCTTTATTATGATTTTTAAGTTGAAAAGAGTTCAACGACAATCGACCTAAATTCAATTATATTGAAGCACGCTATGTTTACGCAATAATGATTGCAGCTGGCAACACTGTATCCACTGCTTGCTGCTGTCCACAAAGTAAAGGTGGGACACACATACATACACACATACATAGGTGCTGTTTACGGAATTGGGTGGCGGGAAAATGACAGTTCAGCATATTCGCATGTAACCCTTAACAATATCGCGAGCAATGCTAACATTTAAACCATGACATTATTGCTCCAACATTTTGTAAATGGTTTTTCATAAACACGCAAACACACACATAGACACGCATGCATGCACACATAAAAACATACAAACACTTACATATACATGTGTATCTATGCACATTATGGTTAACTTAGCTGTTGTTGACGTGCTGCTATGTCACAGACATTTACATATGTATTTACATGTGTACACATTATGGGCGCTAAACTATACATCCCCACCGCCCCCCCCCCCCCCCCCATCTTTGGCTCCATTCAACATTTCTACCTGCACATACAAATATTCATATGTCTGCTATGTTGTTGTTATTCTTGTTGTTGTTGGTTTAGTCCTTTCTCTGTTTTGCTTCGTCGCCGTCGCCATTCAGTGAGCTGAATTAGTTTTTTTCTTTCCTATTCATTTTCATTGGGTGCCATAGTGTCATTTCCTCGGCATGACTCCTTTAATAATTGGTTACATTCGAGTCACGTTTAAACGTGTTCTTTGTATATTTTAGCCCAATTGATTTTGAATACGAAACCAACTTCATGCTGCATAAAAAAGCTAACGCATTTCAAATGCGGTAATCGAATATTGTAAATTTTAATCTTTCACCTTAGGGAGAGATTTATTGCATTAATTTATGTGCATTATGTACATGTTCTTAATTTTATATTTCTGCTGTGAAATTTGAAGTTCAAATTTAATGAAATATTGGGTTTTGAAAAACGACTAGATGTGTCTGTAGATTAAACAGTTATATGACTATACTGTGCTCAATTCCACATGCAATTTCAGTTGGAAAGAAAATCGATAACAACATTGATGTATAATGATGTTTTATTAACTAGAATGCTCATATAATTCTGTGGCCAAAACCAATATACGCTTAAGTCGACTTAAGACTGAATTGATTTATAAATGCTATCGTGTTCTACTTATTCCAATATACATGTACGTAAAATCCCCGAAATTCTATGTTTTTTTAAAACAAAAGTTATAAAAAAAGAAGCGTATTCGCGTATTCGCGTATTCGTATTCGCACACCAACTTTAACCCTTTCTTCTCAACTTTTTTATTGGGGGGTAAAAAAAATGTTTGTTGTTTTATATTCGTAGATTCGGACTTTGTTAAGAATAAAAACCAAAAAAATTATGAAAGAAGTTTTTGGGAAAGGCTGTAGAGGTTTTGGAATTTTGTACATGATAATGACCAAAATGCATGAAAGGAGCAAAAATTTGAGAAAAAAATTTTAATTTTTTAATTTTTTTTTTATGGAAAAACCAACTAAGGTTTATTTTGCCACGTAAAATAATCTTTTAATTTAGAAAATACTTTAAAAAACACACTTGTTCACTGAGTATAAAGGTGAAGATTTGAAACATTTTTAGTTTCACTAAAGTCAAGTATACAGATTTTGGTTGTTCAGTGACCTATAGTAAAATTTTATGGGTAACATATTTCTTAAACATATTAACCCTCTATCAACCCTCGTAATGGGTCAAAAAAGAAACTTTTTCGAAAAAGGCAAAAAAGACCCATAATGGTGGGTGCCAAAGGGTTCATATGTAGGAAGAAAACATTCTACGGAAAATTCTACCATAAATTTTTGAACTTACAAACAAGCTCTGATGCAAAACTAACAAGTTATGTTATGGTTTATTCTACTTAATCTGTTAGAAATGGGCAAACTTTGGGCCTACGTAAAAAAAAATTTGACGTATACTTTTAAAACGCCGATACCCGTATAATTTTTTTCTCGAGTTCTATCAGCATCCATTTTCAGAACCTTGTTATTTTTTCGTTTGTTGAACAAAAAACAAATCAGCACTATCAAAATTTTTTTAACACCAGAAAATAATTCAAAAATCACCAACCTTTCATGTCTTTTGTACACAATAGTAATCAAATTATTTATTATACATTAGAGTTGCGTGAATTTGTACACTATAATGTACAATTTTTTTAAGTGTGTAAAAAATTTTGTTTTTTTACAACTTTTTTTTAAGTGATTAATTTTGTATTATGAAATGGAGTTTCGTTTTAAACTATTATAATTAAAAAAAGTTTATACACTTGCTCAAAATTTTAAACTTAGTACCTTCACTTCGTAAATTCACACAAATGTAATGTATGTAATGTATTTTTCAAAATGAAAAAAAAAACTGTACTCCCGTTTTTGCTCAAACTTAAATTATAAGGAGAAAAAACATGCTTGATTTTAAAAAAAAAAGATTTTATTTTTAAAATTCCCTATAAGTTTGATATGAGAAGTAGTAAAATATGAAAATTTTTTTGTACAATATATTACCCAAAAACAACGAAAGGGTTAAACTGTGTTTACTCGAAATGAGATTTTCAGACTTAAGCGCTCATTGCTTTTGACCACCGAATTATTTGTTGTATTATTTTTCTGTCTAACTGCATTACAACATCTACATAAACATCAGATCAAACAGAGGTAGTTAGGGTGTGTATTAACCAAATACATATAAATAGTGTGAAAAGTAATCGGGTGGGAGTTATAAAAAACGATCAATTTTACTGATAATTATCATAATAAAACCGACTTTTAAAATAAAGTTAACTTTTTAACGACGATTTTAATGAAAAAATGTCAAAAGTTTATACATATATATTCTTGGAATACACAGGCTTGCGAGGTTTTATATGGCTGTGGTTTTCTATGCATATTTAAGCACTGGCCCCAAAATGGGATACAGGATTTGGATAATTTTTTGCTTGTGACGCATGTTTAATCCGATTCCCAATTTTTTTTTTTGTTAATTATAATCCGAAAATGTAAGAATGACAATTTTTGGTTATTATTTACCTTTTGAACCATTCTAGGTAAGTTTATAATTCGTTCTTGAAATTCATTATAATTTTTAAAAACTCTAGCCTTAAAATGTAAAGCACCAATTTCGGCTGTATTTGAATTTATTACCCATTTCATAATAAAATGCAATGACTACGGTGGCCAACTGTTCTGTATAATACAGAACAGTACTGTATTTGAAGACTTCAATCGGTATGAATGGATTTCAAAGTCTGAGAAATGTTAAAATCAATGAAAGTTTGTTGTTAATTTATTTATTTTTTTTTTCTTAAACTTTTTGTGATTTTATTATAATTGTCACTTATTTTACCTGCATTCCAAAGTTAGAAAAGCCATGCCACTGTAATCAATGGGAAACTATATAATTTTGAAGAGCTTGAGGTTTAATATTTGAGACAAAGATATTCCACGTAAAAATTTATATAAACATTTTTTATTTGAAGTTATATATAAACAGGTTAATGAACAAATGTAGTCATCACAACAACAATGTATATAGAGACGGGCAAATCAGACGGCAGTTTCGGAATCCGCCACAATTCCTCATCAGTGATCTTAGTGATAGTTCTTAATCTTTCAATATCCTTTATAAGCTACTAATATTTGAAATCATAACCCAGAATTACGGATTTGATTCCAAATATCTTCACTGAATAGAGATATTGAAAGAAACTACCACTACCGTTCTCTGTACTTATGTTGTTGTTTTTTCCCATTGTAGCTAGTCTGCATAACAGTTCGTTATTTGAAAGTCTAGTACATGTACGAAATTGACATGAACTTAAGTCATGACTTTGAAAATTAACATCTAGATTTAATTTTCATAGTCTCCTAAAAACTATCATGAATAATTAATTATGTTCACCTTTTTGCCTGTTTAAGTTATTAAGTTTTTAAGTGTTTAAAAATCTTTTTGGGGAGGAAATTTCCCCCTGTTCCCCCCTTGTATCAGCGCCTGACTGGTATACACGGTTGCCTTTATATATTTAAGGGCTTTAAACGAAATTTATGTAGTTAAATTATAAAATTTTCGAAAAGCTCATTTATTACGCACTTAAATACTCATATGGAAGCCAATTTATATAGGTACAAATATGCGCACATACATACCTTAAGAATACACTACCATATCATTCTGGGTACGTCATGTGCAAAATTTTGCAAACTAATCGAATTATTTTTGGCTTTCATTCCAAAAGCTACTTGTAGAAAAAAAATAAAAAAAAAATCCCCAAAAGTACTAGTAGCTTTTAAATTTGACAAATTCTCTCCACAAACACTCACACACACACACACACATTTATGCAGCCACTAATTCTTCTCCGTTCAGCTCAAATAACAGCACAATACACAAACAAAACAGAGCGAACAAAAAACTAAAAATAAAAAATAAAATGAATGAAAGCGAAAAGAAAATAAAAAATAAAAAATCCGAAGGTAAACGTAAAAATTTAATTTTAAAATCGATTAAAGGAGTTGAACAAACAAAACTCATGCATACACACATACGTACGTGTGAAGGGTGCTTGAATCCATGTGCATGTTATATATGCAAGTGTATGCGTATGTGTCTGTATGCATATGTGCGCCTGTGGGTGTTTTGTAACTTTGGAAAATGCTTTTCTTACCTATACATGCTCAAACTTACTTACATTACAATTTCACACATTTAAACATCATCCTGAGGATATGCCGCTACATGTATTCATGCTGTAAGTGTATGTGTGTGCGTATTTGTATTTCAATGTCTGATCTCATGCATACTCGTTTGTGTGTAGGTATGTGCATGTATTTATTCATACCTTGATAGCTGAAACTGTAAAGGTACAATGTACAAAAGTATCTTATGGATACAAACGCTCAGTCGTTCGCTCGTCGCTCGCTCATTCATTCGTTTGTTCATCTATTTTGTACGCATTTAGGTCGCTTTAACTTTGACATCTTGTTATTATTGTTGTTGTTGTTGTTGTTGTAATTTATGCTTAACTGATTTTATTAATGGATCCTTAGAAAAGTTGACAGGTGGAAGAAGAACCTCTAATAGCACATAGTATTTATTTATTGTGTACTCATTTGTGAGTATGTTTTTATTTGTTTGGGTAACTAAATGTGTGTGTGTGTGTGTGTGTTTGTGTTTGTATGTATGAATATTGAATGCAGTATCTTGAATATGCTTATCTCTTCAACAAACGTTCATCACTGTCAGGATTTTTTTATTTTTTTTTGTTCTGTTTGTCTGTGATATTAACCTAAATTATCGAATATTTTTACTGGCTGGGCTACATTTTTCACTTGAAGCTTTGCAGCTGATGTTGTTGTTCCTTTACATATTCATATTGATTTTACGCTTGTTATTTTGTTTGCTGTTGATTCTTTCTTTTTTTTTTCTTGCTCATATAAAATTAAAAGTTTTTAAAATGGTCTCAACGAATTGAGAAAGTTGATTAATGACAAAAGTATCTCTTTCATGTCATTACATTCTGTTATCTTTCTCCTTTTCTTCTCCTCGCTATCATTCACACTGATTTTTATTTATTATTAACCCAAATTTTCACTTTTATTTTAATCTTTTGGATTTTTGCTCTTCATTTAAAAACCAAAAAGTTTTATGAACATTTTTAATTACGAATAAAAGATTCTTTATTGAAAAATAAATTTATTTCAAAAGTTTTCCAGTATTTTCAATTTAAGTTTATAAATATATGAGTGAGTAAGTTGAAAACTTTTGAGACTTTGAAAATTTGAGGCTATTCGCAAAATAAAAATTATGAATTAATACAATGTTTTTCACACCACATTTTACAGTTAAATTTTTTTATTAATAAATTTCTTTACAGCCTCTTTTCTATTGCACATTTATTACAACAAATTTTGACAGTTAGAAAATTGGAAATGAAGAAGCATCATTTACTCTTATGTCTATGGCATATTAAGGTCAGATTACTGGTTTTCATATATTTTGTATTACAATGGGAGTGTATAGTGGTGTTTTGACGCTACGTGAACATGAGTAGAAATATGTACGCGTGAGTGAATTCAATAGTGGACGTGTATGAGAGGAATGTATTGAAAGCAAGCAGTAAGACAATTTTTTTTATATACTTCGTTTTTCTAAGTAGCGTAGTTACTGTTTAATCATCGTGCGTGAATGTACGTAAGTTACCATTTTTTAATCGTGATTGATTGAAAATTTGCTAAAATGTCCATCCATTATTATCCATTCATTATTGTTTCAGAGTATATTCCAAATACATAGACACATATGTATATCAGACCCCCTTTTTTGGAGCCGATTTTGTTTTCGAAATTTTAATTCCATTCGCGAAAAACTCATGCGAAAAACTTGGTCTAGGCCCTCAATTTACTGTTGTGCCATAGAAAAAGAAAAAATAGCGTCATTCACGAGAAAATAACTTAACTTCAACAAATTTATATACAGAACATATTAAAACGTGAGCTGGTTTTTACAGGCAATACTATAGATCATCAGTGGCGGATCTAGGATTTAGTTTCACGCAGGACTGATTTTGCTAAATTAAAGCATATCACATAAATCACTAGACCAAAATTCAAATGAAAAACTAAAAATCTGATTTAATAATACTTATCTGCCCCATCGTATCAAAAATTAAACGAAAATTCGGTTTGCCAATTAAACTAAACCTCGGATCAAAATTCAGATCAAAAATTAGGCCAAAATTCAGATCACATGTAGACAAAGTTCACACTAAAATTCATAATAAAAATAAAATCAAACCCAGACCAAAACTTAAATTAATCGATTAATTAAAACACAGACAAAAGCTCAGCCCAAATTTAAATCAAATTTCCTATTCGATTTTAAGCCCAAAACTTAAAGGCTTTATAAAAAACTTTGATTATGGTAGGCAAATAGTAACATTGGGGAAACTCAAATTTTGAATCAGTCTGGCCCAACGATTTCATACACATAGGTTAGGTTAGGTTGGAGTGGCAGCCTTCTGCTTGAAAGCACACTTAAGCACATAATTAGGCTCATTGTGATACCACAGTACGGCGCGACTCCCCCATTTACGGAGTGGAGAACCATGAGGATTCCATAATGAATCTGGCTATGTCCTTAATATTTATGGATGATAGCTCAGACAGACTAGTGAAGAAAGGTGAACCCAGGAGTTTTAGTCTCCTCCTGGCCAGGGATGGGCATTCGCACATGAAATGAAGGACTGTTTCTTCCTCCTCCTCAGAGCCGCAGCCCCGACAGAAGTCATTGAATGGCAGTCCTAGTCGTGCAGCATGTTTCCCCATTATGCAGTGCCCCGTGAGCACCGAAGTCGTAATGCTGATGGAGTTTCTGCTTAGGTTGAGTAGCTGTCTAGTTCGTCTATTGTCCATAGTGGTCCATGTTAGCCTGGTAATAACACAGGTATGCTCCGCTACCCAGGATCTTTTTGCTTCCTCAAGGTAGTTTTGCTTAATGGCTAATTTAATAGACGTAAGAGGGACACCAATGGTGCAGGTAGGTGATATATCTGTAAGTTGCGAGCCCTGTTTTGCTAACTCGTCGGCATTGCAGTTACCTGAAATATCCATATGTCCAGGCACCCAATATAGGTGGACCTGAGAGTGACTCGACAAAATGTTGAGTGAAGATCGGCAGTCGAGAACAAGCTTTGATGTAGTGAAAACACCGGCAAGGGACTTGATACATAAGTGATAAATATTTTTACAATTAGTAAAACCAAAATTTTAAAAGCATAATGGAATCATTTGGAAACGTGGCATTCTTTTTTAACTTATTATCCAAGCGTCTAAAATGAAACTAGTTTTTAAATGCAAAGCCGTAGTTGTTGATAAATTCCATGATGTTCCAACTGGTCTAAGAACAAGCTGTCAGATATTTTTCATATAGTATTACCTTAACGATCGCGATAGTCTCCTGGGTAGGGAACTAGACTTTCATCCGGGAAGTTCTGGCTCGATACCCGTCTCCGTCTGTTGGATAATTCTCATAACCTTCTTATATTCAATATCAATATGAAGTGTATGAGAATTATAAGAAATTGTATAAGTACACATCTTGGTGTAATGGCAGAACCACCGAACTGGTTAAAAAATTGCCACACCGCCATTGGGAATCGACATTAAACTGTAGGTCCACAATGGACCTTTCAGACCAAAGTGTGTCTCTCGACAGCCACTCCAACCTAACCTATCCTATATAGTATTACCTTGCCCGTGAATGAAGGAATAATCGGTAATTTGGTTTCCGACAAATCGTGGTCATCGCATCGGTACGGTAATATACGATTTCGAGATAACCCCTTCTATACGATAGTGACACTGGTGTCTCAAGTTTAATTTTTGCGATTTTTTAAAAACTATCAAATCAATTTCTAAAATTCTTTGACAGAGAATTAATGGTTTTTTAATTTCAGTTAAAAAAAAATTTAGAAATATTTTTTTGGTAACGGTACGGCGGATCAAAAGTGATTTTTTCATGTTTGCTTTTTGAGTTTTTTTTTTTGTTAATTTGTAATCGCTCACAGTTTTTACAAAATTTGTCCAAACAAGCTAAATTCTTAATATCTTATTGCAAAAACTATTTACTCAAAGATAATTTCCCATATTTTTTTTAATTTTCGTCTGCTTTCTTGGAAATACATGTTTTACCAGGGCAACCGGTGAACCTAAGATCTTCAATTAAATCTTTTTAGAACTTTTTTATGAAATGGGGGTCGAAGAATGCGAATCAGAGCTCGGTTTTCCTCTAACGGTTCTAGTTTCTTTACGGTCAAAAAAGGTTAAGCGAAAATTGATACTAAATTACTTTGTCTATCTTTAAAAAAATATCTAATAAAAATGTACAGAAAAAGATCGTAAAAAAATCCCATTGAAGGACACAGGGTCACCGGTAAACCATGAAAATTTCAGCTTTCAGAGGCGCAAATCGGAATCGAAATCGGATTCGGTTTTGCGCTGTCTCTGGTTTCCTTACGGTCCCGAAAGGGCTAATAGAGTTTAAAGTTTCAAAAGTAGCGCCTTATAAATTGTCATAACTTTAGTCGTAGTGCTCCGATTTTGAGGAAACATCCTTACTTTGAAATCTATGTAGTATCTATTTTTTTTCAATTTGTTGGCCCAGCAAAAAGTGTATAACCCCTTGAGCGAATATCAAAACTATCTTTAATTGAGCCGAAGCTTCGAATATGAGATGGTATGGAGTGATTAAGAGTAACTAGGCATATAGTATATTTTCCACATCAATCATAGTTGAATTTATTCTCTAATTTTGGGTATAATGTATTGTTAATTCATACAAAAATAATTTGTAATGACACATATTACTTTACTCTTGAACTAATATCAACTGTTGCTCTCATAGTTACGTATACGAATATATTTCAATATTACCACAAAACATATGTTGCATCTAAGTTTTCACATCGCATATTAACCTAATTAATTCTGTAACTAAAACGCACACACAAACACACACATACACACATAAAATAGCATAACTTATGAAAATAATTAAAGCCAAAATATGTCGAAAGTTTCTGAGGATTCCAGAATTCCTACACGTTAATTGATTTAAGCAAATGTGAATATCTATCTGCTTTTTCTTTCTACTCTTTCTGCTCCTCGCCTACATATGTATACAAATATAACTAAGTATATAAATATATATCTAGCTTTATACAGGAAATACATTAGGGTACATGCGCTTCAACAATGGGAAACGGAAATAAAACTTAAATGAATGTGAGGATTTCTTCTTAGTGTGGTCGCAAAGTGGTTTCGCATTATTATTCTATTATTTTCCTTATTTCTTTATCTTCATTTTACTGCTTGAATACATTTGCAGAGATTTCAGTTTTTCGTATTTTTTTACTAGTTCTTTTTTTTGTTTTTTTTTTCTTTTGTTGCATGTCATTTTACATTTATGTTTTTCTTAAAGAAACCGGAAATAAGCAAAAAGTGAAGTTTAATGATTTACATTTCGTGAAGAGAATAAATTTCGATTAATATTGATTTGCTTCTTACTTTGGCGTGACACCAGTTTAGTGTAGATATACTTTTGCTTATGCGGCACCTGTTTGATGTAAAAATAAATAAATGACAAAGACTACCCTGTGTTTCCATAACTGGGGCAATAAGGTCCTTGAGGTTTCGTTTATTTATTAAGAAAAAAAAACAGGCAGGATTAACTGGGAAAAGAAAAAACTTGCATCACCGCATAACTCTCATGCCTGGTATACTAAAGGCCCTAAAACGCATGATGGTGTTGGAGCAGGGGTTTACGGGGTAAGACAAAGACGACACCTATTTACCAGTATAGGTCAAGAAAACTCAAATACATGCAATAGAGCTCCGCCTTTGAGAAAAGTTAGACAGTCATACTTTTAATAGCCACATCCTTGTTCAATATTAGAACTTAACGCTTTTAAAATTATGTCAAAATTTGTATGGGACTGTCTGCAACTACTGAATAGGCTAGCTACCTGCAACAGAGCTCATCTGATATGGGTGCCAGGTCATAGTAGTCATATGGGGAAGGAGCTGCCAACAAATTTACTGTGCCAGAACAATTCTGCGGGCTGACATGTAGTTCCACGAAGTACAATCTCAATAAATGGCTTGAAGGTAAATCACATCAATACTGATTTAAACAAAAGTTATAGGAGCAGCCAAAGCCTTCATGCCAAATATATCTAAAAAGAGAACCATAGATATTCTTGGATTAACAAGAACAGGTATTCGCATTGTTTCAGGCTTCTTAACTGGGCATTGTACATAGAATAAACACATATGTAGTGTGATGATAAATCAGATATGTTATGTAACGAAGAAGAGGAAATAGCTGAACACTTATTCTGCCACGCTATTTGTCTAATATGGACTTCGTTACATAAGAAACTGCTACCTAGAACCGTCAGAAATTCTGGACAAATTTGTCACAATAAGCGCAACTGAGGCCTTGATGACTAGGTGAACAGTTGCCGCTCTTTATTCAATCTAATCTATACCCAAATTTGGTCTACATTTCTTAAGTCTAAATTCATTATGTATTCTGTTCAATGTAAATACATGTAAATCAGAAGGAAGAGATATACGGCTAATGAAAATGTTAAGCTTCAACTAGAACTCTTTCTAAATCTAACTATTAATGATGAGATGTTAAGGAAAATTTTCGGCAATTATTATAGTTGTTTTTATAACCAGTTTTCTCCAAGAATATAAAGAATCTAAGTTAGGAAATTTATTTCAAATATTTTCATCTAGTGCTGATATGTGAAGTAAATAGGAATTATGCTTGGGTGTTTCTTCATCATTAAGAAATCTTCTTGACCATCTCTTTATAATACACGTTTGAACAGGCCAATTAAATTTTGAGTATATTCTAGAGTAATTTATTCTTATATACTCCAAATAAAATGAATATTTGGAAGCATTTCTTTCACTACTAGACTCAAGCAGAGTTTTGGGGATGAGACCCTTTCTTCGTGAATCCAATAAAAACCAAAGGAATAATAAATTGAAAAATCAATCTCTGGATCCGCTAGTGATTTTTTTACTTGTACTATGTCCCTTCCATTTATCCATAATCAACCCTACGTCTAAAGGCGGTCTATATCTATTTCATAATAACCTGATTAAATAAATCAAGTTATTATTAAAAATCCTCAACGCATTAGAAATATCTAATTTTTTATTATTGCCCTTTTACAAGTTTTTAAGCTTGTTTATTTAGCAGTTATACTTTCTCAAAGTTAAAAATTCATGTGAAAACGCGATACAATTTGAGCGTTAGAAGGTTAACCGTTAATTCTATGTAAGTAAAATAACAACAATTATGCTACAGATTGGTTGATGATGTACAAAATATGAAGCTGTTTTCTGCTTAACCTATCCGCTAGTCTTTTACCTCTCCTTCCCTCATATTCTGACACCAAGAGCATATTCAAAACTAGTTCATGATATAAAAAAAATGTTAATCGTCATTTGTAACTTCAATATTTTTCCAACTGGTTCTGGAACAGACCTAATAGTAAGGATACACGAGGGTGAATTTCAGTCAAATTTAACATTTCGTTGAAATTCGTCTGGCATGCTAAATTTTGCCATACACTATACAACAAGCGCTGTCATATAACATTCTAAATTTTAGAAGAATTTCAACGAAATTCACTTGAAATGCCGAAAGTAACTTGGCAACCCTCAAACACATGGTTGTAAAAACTGTAAAATACAAAATCTATTCCTTTTTTTTTTGGCATTTTACTAGCAATTTTGTTGTTTTCATAACAGCTGCTCTTGCTGTATTAAGAAAATAAAAAGTGAAAAGTAAAATAATTGAACCATTTTATTTATTTTTATTTTTAAAAAACTCACACGAAAATTTTCCTTTTTCTGCAAACTTTTAACCTGTTAACAACGAACTCGTACTCTCTTTGTCCTCTACAGCCATCAAAAGCACCATTAACCCAGAAATGTCATATGACACTTTCGCTGAGCCATTCCTGAGCCAGGTTCAAAAACAATTTTTTCTCAAGTTACTTTCTTGATCTATCTACTTTTATTCCCGTTCGTCCTTAAAGGGTTAATAAGCTGATCGATTTAACCCACAATCGTAAATGGTATTTGGGAGGCTTTAAACAGACAAGGGTCATGTTATCCGTCGACTATCTGTTATTACTTAATCACTTAGTCACTTCTCTGGGGCCAATTATTTGAATATGATTGGCCTGGGAGCTAGTGCCTTCTGTGCTGCCTGTGATTCGGAGGAAGAATGTGAAGAGACAGCAGACTACTTTTTTATTGTCTGTAACATATTTGACACTAGAGTGTTGAGAGACGAACACCTGAGCTCTTTGACACTGCAAGATCTGTTAGAAGATTTGGAAAAGGGAACACAGGATATGATACAATGGACGTAAAACTTGTCTGAGTGGCAGTATTCTTTTGCAGTTCCAACAAAAAAAACATCCCGGTCAATATCACATTAGACAAAGGTATTAGGCATTCCACAGCCCAGAACCCCCTTTTCCATGAAAGTGTGAAGGTACTCACAGGAAAGCACTCCCTAATAGCGTATACGAAGGCCAAAACCATAAGCAATTTCAGAGCGAATAGAATCAAGACAGCTCCGAATCACCAAAAAGTTCATCCATGTTACGACAAATGATCAAAAAGTTCGTGTTTAGTACTAAAACATACGTCCTGGCTACACTGCACATAAATGTGATTAGCATGGTGCAAACGGTAAGAACTACTTCATTCATTCAGAATCCCAAGAACAAAAGCAAAGTATAAAATGAGATTTTTCTTCAGGATACCACCTGTTGGCTGTGAAAAGCAACGTTTTTAAAGTACATAAAAGTCTGCCATGAATTCCTAACTATATAAACAGATTGATATTTATATTGACTGACGGGTTGTCATATATTTTTGCCTGGAATATGTTCAGGTTGTAATTTATACTAGAGACGTAGACTCCGCTCTCATCACAATTCTTAATCCACCGGTGATTAAAATTCTACTCATTAAATTTTATTCTTGAATCAAATGGTTTTCTTGAATGCGATATCTATCCATACATTCCTAACACTTACTAATACATAATCCTTTTTCTTAAAAAATCACAAATAAATCAAACTCAATTACAACAACAAACACAATATCAACAACAAAAGAAAACCATTTTCGATTACTCATCATTGTTTATCCTTAACGATAATATTCTGAGTCAACAAAGAAAGCGTTGAAAGTTTCTTTTAAATACTAAGTAAAATTTTCTTGAAGAATGCAAAAAGAAAATGGAAAAATAAAAAGAAAATTGCAACAATGATAGTAGAACTAAATACTAGATACACTCACTAACCACTCACTACACACTGCAAGCAACCATTAAAGACAGAAAGAAGAAGAAATTCCCTACTTCTATCTGTTGATGATAAAAGGAAAAGGAGAAAGTCGAAGACGAAACCGAAGTAGAAGAAGTAGAAACAGGTTCAATGAACGCAACGCAGCGGAAGTGCTGAGCAAATTTTATTACAAAATCCTTCTGTGCCACAGCAATTCAAGAAGAAGCAAGAATATCACGTCATCATCAAGTGGAATGGGGTTGGGTTAAATAGACGTGTAGAGGGGGAAAAAGCATTGTGCTAAGAAAGTATCTACATAAGATATAAGATATCAAGCCAAGCATGCAACAAAGGCGTCATAGTCAGAGGCGATATGAGAGGAGGCGGGGAATGACGTATTCAGTTCAATTGTGCGAATCAATAAAATATACGAAAACAGTGCACAGTGTGGAATTCTTTACACGCCAAAGTCTATCTATCCATGTATGTATAAAGTGGCGGCTTTTTCCAATCTACCACCATTGTTGCTGTTGTTTCTGTTGTTGTTTATTTTATTATTTCTTCTCTTTTGAATTTTAATGCAGATCGAATCGAATCGAATGAAATTGAAGAAATGTCCTTCGTGTGGCAAAAATAATAGGAAAAAAAGTACATTGAAGAAAACAGGAAAATCAATAAATTTTATGTGACCAACATGAAAATGAGTTTATGCAGAGTATTCATATGTGGTACCTTTTCTCATTTTCTCATTGTCACTTGTGGCCAAAAATTCTCGGCAGTATTTAAAACATACGAATGGGGAGCAGTGCGACATACTTACTCAGAAAAATAAAAAAAAAACCACAACCAAAACAACAATAAAGAATTCAGTTCACTACTACCGCTGCGCACGTCCCGCCATCCCTCGGGGGTACTTTGCATTGTTGATTCACCCTATAAATTTCGTGTTACTTAATTTTCGATTTGAATCACGTGTGCTGTTGAGAGGAGGAGAGCAGAGCGGAGTAGGAGGCGTGTCTGTTGTCTATCTACTTTGGCATTGCGAAGCGTAGAAATTCGATTTTGTTGATTTATAGCGTAAGTTTTTTTTTTCTTCTTTTTTTGCAATGGGTGTAGGTGTTAATTTTTGTGTGTGTTTAAATTATAAATGAATGTCGAGTATTTTATCTATCTTTCTGCACACATAACCAATTTAATTCCAGTCTTTTTGTTTACTGTAATTCTATAAACTTAAATAAGAGTAAAAATTAAATTTACAATTGCAAAATGTCAGTAAGTTTTAGTTAAAGCCAAATCACTTGAGGCTAACGAGCGAGCAATTTCTTTTTTAAACATAAAGATTTTAATCGCATAATTTTGGCTATTTGGGTGATGTTAAATTGTAAATGTTGGCTGTTTCCAAAATTCATTGATTTTATCCAATTGGAATTATGTTTTTTTTTTTTTTTTTTTTTTTTTTGGAGTTTCAGCCAATTTTCAAACATTAAATAAATTACTTCAAACATGTGTTAACACTAATTTGCTATAATCCTCCCACATGGCTGCGCCTGTGTTTGTCGTACATCAATATACATTTCTATATTATTGGGATGAGAGTTTACTGCAGTTTTGAAGATAACTTGAGGTTGCACTCATCGGGGTGTCTTCATGGAAAGACTTCTACAATCTATTGAAATATGCTTGCAAACGAGAATCTGAATTACAATTAAATTTGTTATGCTTCTTTGAACTAAGTACAATCGAATATGCGCTGAATAGTTATAACTAAAAGTCATCGCTGGAATTTTGTATATCATGCATGCTGTGAGAATGAGCAACTTAATTTTAGATAACACTTGTGCATATGCTAGTAACTGCCGACGCCGCCATCAAATGCCTTCCCTTTCTATATCCTGTCGTCATCGTTTACAATAATTAATGTCATCATAGCAGCAATTCCTCTTCGACATTACAAATAATGGCCACCAAGTGGAGCAGTTTATCACTTACGGTGTACACTCGCGCAAGGATTTAACTCTTTCTATTAACCATACACAATTGCACTAAAGTATACTCGACGAAAAATTGTTTGTAATATTCTCTAGATATAAGAACTTACAATCATTTCCCCAGTTTGCCCTCATATTATTTATTATATTCTGTAATTTAGCTTCGGTAATTTTCGCTGCCATAGATGGCAATAGAACTCAAAATTTCTACATAAATAACAGGTCAAAATTATAAAGAATTCCGTTTCTTTTCGTTTTATATATATTTTTTCTTTATGTTTCATGCATATAGTTTTAGATTTTCATTTGAAAAAATGTCGGTTATGTAACTGTGACTAGAGTGAACAGAGTACAAAATAGAGTCAGTTTTAACCCCTGTATCTCCCTATTGGCAATTCAGACTGACCCAAGATTTCAAATCTAGAGTCGATGTGTTTTTGGCTTCAAGAATGCATGAAAATTTTATGAAATTCTCCAAATAAATAAAACAAATCTAACTTATTTTGGCCACGCGGCCCCAATATGCGACACCCGTCTCAAAAAAAAAGTTAGTCGATAGCTGCCATGATTCCATCTGTTCTACCTATCTGAAACAAAAAATTTAAATAACCGAGTTGAGTCAAAATATTGAAAAAATTAAGTTTTTGGCAAAGTTTTCAAAATATTTTGTTTTTTATTTTTATTATATTCTATTTTCATCAGTTTTGTTTACTATTCCAACTTGTAATCAAAAACTATGACTGATATCACAATGATCCTAATTTTGACTAGAACTATAAATATAGTGCTGATACCATGAACGCAATCGGTTCATTAGTTTTGGAGATATTGTGGCTGCCATTTCGAGAAATTTAATTTTGAAACAAACGCATTTGAAAGTTCAAGTATGTATGACTGCTGTGCCAGCGCTCCTCAAGTTCTAAATCTGTAACATTCAATCGACGATGAATTTCAAAAAATCCACACATGTTCTAAAGATGTTATAGAAGCGATTTAAGAGAGCAAACCTTATATTTTTTGACTCACTCCATAAGTCAACGCTGCTATATCAACTGATATAAATTGCATGTTCCTTTGCAGTTATAATTTTCTAAAACTTGACTTTCAATGAATTCAGTTATTATCCAGGCAGTATATACGAGCCTAAAATTCAACCACTCTCATTCCTGATACCTTAATCTAGTCACTCCAAATCTTACTCAGACTTCTAAGCCTCCTTGAAGGAGGCAGAAAGGAGGAACCATCGGAACATATTTTAGCTCATTTTGGAGCTCTAATGCATAAAATAATTAAATGCCTGGGCATGTACCAAATGCCCAGAACTGAACTAGCATACATTGATCCGGACGCTGTACTCAAATTCCTGAGAGAGAATGGTCTGAATGAGGTACTCTAGGGTCAGACTAGATAGAGAAAAGAGACGTACAATAGATCTTACAGGTAGCGGTATAATTAACAATTACCTCTCTAACAATACAATACAAGCCTTCCTGAAAACTGTCTAAGCTCGAATAACTGTTGAGCAAAGCAGTGGTTAGACCAATGGTCAACGCTTCAGTCGCAGCACTGAAAGCATATTTGTGTTTCTCGGAATTGAGATGTATTTCAATGTCATGATCAATCAATCAATCAATTCGGAATGAAATGATATTTTTTAAAAAGAAAAAAGGTGTGTTGATACGGGGGATAGCCAAATCCAAATGAAAAATAGATGGTCACTCTAAGTTAGACTAATCCTTACACACGAATAAATCGTCTTGTGGCCAGGGTTTTGTAAGAACTACAGCCAAAACAAACTAGACACCATTCTAAAAGCACCTTGTGCTGAGGGAAAGAGGGTGTAGGGGAAGGGGGGGAGGAGGGGTGGAGAGTCAAAGATATCATGCCCCACTAATGCACTGAATACGCTAACAAATCTGGTACCCATATACATACCTTAAATGTACAGTAGCAAATAGCAGTATCTAGTCAAATAACATCTACAGTCACAACAACCAGTAGGCCTGCTGAAGTTACAAACCATCTAACGTCAAAAGCCTGCCTAGAAAAGTTTTGCGAGGTTTTTCCTTCCTAATGTGAAAAAAGAGAAGGGCAAATTACCGTTCAAGAAATTCAGGTATATCACAATCCTTCATATTTTCACGCAGAAGTTTAAGCAATAAAGTAAAAATATCGTTTTAACATCCTCTCTGATAGCCAAATTTAAGCTATACTGCTATCAAATCCAACCAATCTATGGTAATGCGAAGAGCAAATTACTAAACTACGAGACATACCCAATATATTGGTATCTACTTAGGTTTCCAGGGCATAGAAAGATTGAGAAAAATTAAAAAACTGGTTCACTTGCAAAGCATATCTAATATTGAATATGGAACACATTCTCATTCAGCTAGAAGAAAATATCTAAGAGCATTTTTTACATCTAGTCCAGTAGTTCGAGCCGAACGGAAGATGCCAGCTTATTGCTCAATAAGAGCTTCATGCATAGGCTTGTCAGCTTTTAAAACTCCTTCTGGAAGGCACAATATAGATTTTTGGGGTTTGCTTCATAAGAGCACGAAACTATACAAAACTGTTTTTTAGAAAAGGAAGGGTAAATAAAATTGATAAGGTTGTATATTTCAAAGCGATTGGTAGTTGTCGAATGTTCAATTTAATTTTGCCTTATGATTAAAAAGGGTTTGACATTCTTATGAGCATGTGTAATTTTTAGGAGGACTTAGTATATTTTCTGTCAAAGAGAACAATCCTTCGGAAAAGGGAGATAGGCAAACATATTCATGCATGTTAAATGGGCATTCATTTTAATGACCACTGTTGAAGCTTAAACGATAGCAGTTTGAATGAAATTATCGAATACTTTGTATATATCCAGTTCTTGGAATCAAAACAGCGCTAACTGTGCTAAATGGATCAAATATTCAATTGTGATGAATAGGAATCGGATTAAGAGGAATTCACCTGAATCCTTCGTCTAAAATATATTCGCGTTTCACGCCCCTTTGTTTCCAAATATATCAAATTAGTAGTTTGTGACTTTTTCCGGGTTGTGTACCCATTATGTGTTTTTAATCTCTTATAAATTTTTATGGGCGACGTTTTGGGAATAAAATCTTTAGCACAGATCAAAATATTTTGTTTTTCCCCGTTTGCACTGTTAAAGTATATCACGAAAATGTGTATGTCCAGCAGGACGACGTAAACCGAGAGACACATACTAAGGCGGTAAATATAAAAAAGTCGTAAGTGATAGCTCCTTTTGTTGGGACAAAAAAAAAAGAAGAAAATGAATTTTACGGCGGCCTTGCTAACGTTGAAAAAGCTCCACAACCAAAAATTCAAAAACTGCTTGGAAAAATACATAAGAAGGAAAATTCCGATGATGAAGTTCTGTTATAAATATGCTCCAAAGTTGGACAAAAACCTTTTTACATTTCTATTGATGAAACGACTGACAAAGCTGGCCGCCATGTTGCCAAGGTCAATGTTGGGATAAAAACAGAAATGAGTATATTTTGGCTGTAGAAATTTTAAGTAAGGTCAACGTATCTGCAACTTTATTTGACAACTCCCTACTTCTTTTTTTTTTTTTTTGCTTTTTGTAACTGGTGCCACATTATACAATAAAAAATATCACACTTCATTAGATTTTCTATACTCAAGGTCCATTTTCTTTGGTTTAAAAACTCAAATTTTTATGTATCCACTTTAAGATTTTATTGTTTTTTTAATAATAAAATACAAAAATTTTAAATTGTAACTATTCCTTTTTGTAATTTTATTTTACCCTTTTTTTTCTTAGTTTTTAGGTCCACCAAATTCGCTCAGTGGTGATGAACATTAATACAATTTACACGTTTCAAATAATTACTAATAACAAAAATTATATTTTAAGGTATATGATACTAGAGTATAATTGAATAGAATAGCTAAAACATTCGGCTCCATGGTCGGCAGTCCTGGTTTTTATGAACGGTTTCATAATTGAATGAAATTTCGATGAAACGTTTCATAATATTGATAGCTATATTAATTGATCATATATGAATTCATTCAGTAAACTAATGAAAATGTACATTAATCCAATTCATTCTTTAATAAATAAATTTTCCGTTGAGTGTAGAAATTTGTTATAGTATAGAAAAATTGTGTATTGTTGTTAGTTTCAAGTTTGTTTTATTTTATTTTTTTTGGTTTTTGGTTTTTGTTCGTTGCAATGCATTATAATAGTTGTTGTTGCTTTTTTTTGTGGTTATTGTTGTTGTCATTGTGCGCTAAATGTGAATATTATAGAAGCACATGCAGCGAACAAACACTGACGAATGGACAAATAGAGGGGCGAATGGAGGGGTGGATAGGCGGACGAATGGACTGACATTTGAAAAACGTTTTTATAAAATGCTTTATTTATGCGCTATTATTGCAAACAAGCACACATTCATGCATACACACATACGCTCACATCCACATAGATACATATGTAGGTACATACACATACAAATGCAGACAATGACATTTATATAACTATCGTATGAGCGCTGAATGTGCTTTTTATATATGCACGTGTGTGTGTGTGTGTGTGTAATTAAGTGAAATTAAATTTAAATATTTAAAGGATTCATTTAAACGAACATTTCGTTGATAAACCCCATAGGATATCTCTGTCTGTGCAATTTAGATGTTGACAACATGTGTTTTCTTTCTTAGTCCTCGTATGTATGTATGTATTTATGTATGTATACATACATGCATATGTATGGGAGTGAATATATAGCGAATATCCTGCGCTTGACATTATGTTGAAAATTGCAGCTTAATTATTCACCACGCCTTGTGGGATTTCTACCTCCAACCACTCTCCTTCACCTTTTCCTCCTCATCATTCGATGCTATTGGAACAGCAAGTTTTATATATTCAAAAAAAAAAAAAAACGATGAAAAAAAGGATTTCTTGAGTCTTCCACTTGAGGAAGTTATTTTTCATGAAGATTTTAATTGCTTTAAATAAGCTGAGTTGTGAAGTGTATTAAGTGCCACTCACGGATATGTTGAGTGAATATGGGCGGTTGGGTGTTGGAACAAGTGGGTGGGCGGTATATACACATACATTAATGTTGAGGGTGGTTCTGATGTTGTAAACATCATATGGGGTAAAGGGTAAACTAAAATTATTTATGAAGAAAGTATTCGTTAATTTCCAACAAAGTAGCAAAAGTGCATTTGGGGCCCATTTACTTATACAGTAAGTAATTTTGTTGTTAACAAAAAGTTTTTTCTATATTTAGATGCATAAATATTAATACTGTGTATCTAACTTTAGTCTAAAGTTGAGTATAAATTTTAAATAGAAGAACTTTAAATGAATTATACAATGTAATGAAATCATTTCATGCATAATTAATATTTATTTATATTTACTCTTGTAAACTTAAATTCTAGCATTAAGCTAGTAAATAATCTTTGAATAGATTTAAGTTGAAATGTAATTGTAGTGCTTTGAAGGCAAGAAGTATTAATGTAAAATATAGCGATTCCATATTTTTAAAGATTATGTACATAGGAGCTATAAATAAATATCTTACCGACACTTAAAAGTTTGCAGTATTATACGAAACCCTGAACAAAATATCGTGTACAAATACAACATAATCAAAACTAGTGATGGGAAAAATATTGGGTTGCAAATGGCGATTTATATTAAAAAAAATGGTGTACAATTTTCCTTAATTTATTTTCAATAAAAAAAATATTTATGTTGCAAGACTCACATGCTCGGTACATGCATTGGTCCCTGTAATAAAGCCTACCAAGATATACGAATCATTTCTTCTAAGACGAAGAAGAAAATTTGCTGTTCTCCCACTCAGTTCTTCCACAAAGCATAGTAGTTGTATTGTTGGAATGGTTTCTGAACCATCTTTCTCCATGAGAGTTGTTAATACATTTCATTACCAGGCACTCCAAAGTATACTGGAACATATAAAAGGCTCAACCTTTTTAAGTTTCACAATATTATTAATTGCAATTTTCGAAAAATTTTTTGATTTTGTACGAAGGTGAATTATTCATGCAACAATTATCTATTGACATGGTGTTAACCCTTAAATGCAAATACGCATCAAAAAACCATTTAAGGGTTAAGAGTCTGTATGGGCCAGGAAAAACTATTTTATACTTTCTAATCAGTCTTAGAAACGTAGATATATTATTTCGGCAATTGACGAATCCAATATATGTATCTGAAAACGCTGCGACTTCTGTGAGTTACCAGTGGTTGGCTTTTTACCAGAAACCAGAATGGCGCATAAACTTTCACAACAAACTGAGCCAGTTTTTTCAATGTCATCGAGGGTTGCGTGCATGACAGATAATAGCGGATGATTAGAGAGGCTGTTGTTAGCCAGCGCGATGTGCTAATAGCACCGGGCTTCATGCAAGCTAATCTCTCATCACATTCTCCGGTATGAACGGCTCAAATCGACTAAGCCGCCATGCTTGCCGTTCTATACGCAAGAGTAGCTGGAAGCATTACATTATTCAAAAGAAATAATCGGATTACCAGTTTACCACATATACCAACTCAGCGCTTTTCTCGCTAAATTAAGTGCTTTTTGAATATTAAAACGCGGAAAAAATGTGATTTAGCGCTCAGTTCAGAATACGCTGTAAGTTCAGAATACGTATTATCTTCGAAAAATCGAAGAAATTTTCATTGGCTAGAAGTAGCAAATGCGTGCGTGTATTAATTTAAAAGTTTAATGTATTGAGTTTTCTCGCACTTCTATAAGAAAAAAAATTTCGCGCGTTTTTAAAGAAAATACGCGGATTTTGAAAAATAGAAGTTGGCCACACTGGTTTTCCTTGCTAAAATCCATGTCATTTTCAAAACACCGAGTGTTTTGGTCATGTAGAACATGAATTTGCCATGGTCACCGGTCACCGGTCACCGATGAACAACGTATGGGCCACATTTTTTCTAAACTTGAGAGCCGCCAGAAATACAGCCAACTTGAATTACGTCGAAATATGATCGATTAAAATTTCCATTGTTTGATTTTACTTTTATTTTTTTAATTAATGTTGTAGACGTTGAGATATGATGGGTAAGTACTAGAAGAGATATGACGAAGAAGATAAGAATATATGACGAATTTAAAAAAGAGACCGCTACGTTCGGTAAAAAAAAATACAAAATTTGTTTAAAATACTTCTGCTGGAAATATCGAACAACTTTCTAAGCAAAAGTTTAATGATCATTTGGGAGCTTTAATTTTCTGACATTAGAGTGGTGCATTAGGGTGGTAAGAACTGAGCTCTGATGGGTAAATACTAGAACGGGGTACTTGAGGTCAATGACTTCTGAAGCAAAAAAATTGGTCTTTGAGACAAAAACATTGATATGTATATCATACTTTAAGATCCGACCGTAAATGACGAATATATAACGAAAAATTTAAAAAGGCGAAAAAAAAAAGTTTCAAAATTGCCTTGCAATTGCCTTGCCTGTAAGGTCTAATGCACACTTAATTTTTCTATCCGTATTACATGCAATCCATTTTTTTCGAAGTGATGTTACCTTTTTCATAAATCTGTAATCCTTATTTTTACCGCTCAAAGTTTCCCTTGCAAAAATCGATCCGAATTACCTACACTTTTTATTCAAAGGATTATATTCTACTTTTTAGTCTTGTGTGTGTGAAACTTTTAAATAATTTTTAAACATTTTGATGAGATGATTACAGAGACATGTGGCAAATTTCAGTATTATTTCAGTTTCTCTTACTCTCATACACAGGGTTTCGAAAAGTGAATATTGCATTGTCATCCAGTTCTGAGCTATGTTTAAAGGTTCAAACTAGCTCATCTGGAAGTTAATTTAAAATCAATTGCAAAATTTGTACCGAACAGACAAACAGATACACAAGAAAGCGGGTTAATAAAAACGTGGTAAAAACTTTCTAGGAAGGCTTCTGGCTTCGCAGTGCCCTGCGCTTTTGTCGTGCTAAACTTGTATGTATGATATGAGTCGGCACATCCTCTTGGAATATGTAAATCAAAGTGAAGAACATTTTTAGTTCAATTTTAGTGATTTCAGCTCAAAGCATTACATTCGTTTTTAACTTCCTGCCTGAATTGACCAACTTTCATGTGCCTCTTCATTGAAGCATTGTTAAAAGTAAGCAGATCTAGCGACAAACCCACTAAATTACCAATAACAAATACAAATGTTCTCCCCTCTTTGTTCTTCGTTACCAACCTTTAATATTTCTTAAAGAAAATATTTCTCATTTATTTTCTAAGTAGATTTTTGTTAATATAAGTGGCAAAATACATTTCTCATGTTTTGTATATTTCATCGGTGGATAAGAAGTTTTACTCCACCTCCTCCTAATTTGATGCAATTGCCATTCACATACTTATGTTCATTAAGATGCCTCAAGTTCCATACAAAAACAAAAAGGTTATTGCTTATTATTCCTAAAATATTTCGATTATAGCAGTAACCTGCTCGAATTTTGTATGTGATATTTTTTCGTTAGCCTACTTGTCAGGGCCGTAGCCAGAAATTTTTTTCGGGGGGGAAGGGGGGTCTGGGGCGGGGGGGGTTTTCATTCGAAGAAAATATTCATAAATAATTTTTATCAAACTGATTTTTAAATACAATAAATTAAATCAATGATACATTTGATTGGCCATATAAAATTAATATTTTAGGAAAAATTTTCCGATTTTTTTTAATCTGAACCTCAAAAAATGGCCAAAAGTGACAAAAAATTCCCAGAATAATCAAATTAAATTTTTTCAAATAAATATTATTCAATGCGCATTCTAGTGCATTTTTTTTATCGTGAGAGACATAATTTCATTAACTTATTGACTTCCCACTACTGATGATGTACCCAACCTCAAAAAAATTACCAAAAATTGTAGAGGCTCATTTTTTTCAAATGATCATCATTGGGAATTTGAGCTATTATCAATGATAAGGAACCCGGATAAGGTTAGCTTATATTCCCTAAATTCGTGAAGTCACAGCATTGAAAGAGATCTTTCTAGTCGTGGTGCTCTATTCTATTTTATTAATTTTTAAACTTTTCAAACTGATTCAGGACGAAACCTTAATTCAAAAACAGTTACTGACCTAGAAAAACTATGAATGCAGGAGTGCTCAGTATCACATTTCCTTTTTGAATCCGTAGTCAAACCTCATGTCGAAGAAAACAAATCGGACTTGATCGCATAGTGTAACTAAGATTTCAAATTTATTTTTTATATTTGACTTTTTAGAAAAAAAAAACTGATGGAAGTAAAAAATATCGTTAAATAGATTTTATTTTGACTTTTTTTCCATCCATTGGCAATTAATCTCAAAAATTAGAATAAAGTTTCCACATTTCGGGGGGGAGGTCAGAACCCCCGAAACCCCCTCTAAATACGGCCTTGCTACTTGTTACCAAATAAAAAGCCGCAAATAATTGAAACTAAAAAATGATTAGATTTTGTATTAAAATATTTGAAAAAATCTGCTCAATGATTCCAGATAATTTTTTCGTTTGTATTTCTAGTGATATTTTTTATGCAATTTCCATGACAATTAAGATAACTCCACCATCTTTTCTGATTTCCGGTCTTCCATGAAATTATTGTCGACTGCTGCTATTCATTTCAGTAACTAATTTTGTAAGGTCGACACAAAATTAATTAGTCTTACTAAAATTTCGTCAATTACTAAAATTTCCAAATCTTTTAAAGCAAAATCTAATATTTTTTAAATTTCCATTATATGTGATTTTTTATTTTATGTTAAAAAGGTAATAAAAAAATTCTCATACAAAATAAGATTTTTAGAGGTTTTTTCAAAATAATTCAGCTCATAACAGCTTAAAGCTTGAACCGAAATATTATGTGAATCCTCATAAAATACACCAAGCATCATTTTGAAGAGGGATAAGACCAACTTTTTTTTCATGAGGCACCTTAATGTTCATGTATAGAAACATTCCAAAGTTATTGATTGCCAAAGTTATTAACTTACCGTGTAAAATGAATGTGAATGTTGTTAGTTTGTTGTCATATTTCATTTTTGTGAATGTGAAGATGTGTGTATGTCTTTCCAAGTGTGTTTGCGTATGTGTATGTTTGTCTGTGTATACAAAACTGTATGTCAAATAATATGAAACTTGTAAATTTGTTATTGTTATTTATGAGAAATTGCACCCTGCGAGCTTCCAAGCAAAAAAAAAAAAAAAGATTGGAAGCTGTAATAAATGAGTGAAATATCAACAATGATGAATTTGTTTAAATATTTATTTCACAATGTCTGTCTGCCTGTTTAAGCTAAGAAGCCTCTAAAATCACATATGTAGATATATGTACACATACATACATCTATCTTCAAATGTTATTCATATTTCAAATCATACAATTGTATACATACAATAAAATTTTCTGCTGAAATCTTTTCTAAAGTCGGAAGATAAAAAATGAAAATGCACAACATGACAACACGAAATCCTTTAAATTGTAAAGTAACAAAAGTTTATTCTTTTTTTAAGGGGAGCAATGTTTGCAAAATTTTTTTTGAAGACGGAATCTATGTGTCACACATTCGCACATTTCACACAACGGTGACAGATAGACAGACAGATTTTTCTTTTTGGGAATCAACATTCGTTCATACAATATAATACTTACATTCGTACATGGTTTTATATGTGCATGTGTTAGTGACATCAACAGGAATACATAATACCTTTGGCTTTGTTATAAGGATATTAAAGCTTATCGGTGCGCGGTAAAGTAGTCAATCATTTTCTTCTACATATGAACATACATATGTGCATATAAGAAAGCGAAAGTAAAAGCTCAAACATATACGCATATACGTTCATGTATAACTTTGCTTTCGCCGTTTTCTTTCTGGAATTAAAAGCTTTATTGTCAAAAAGTACTTACAGATGTATTATTCAAAGTATTGCCCATCGCTAGCGACAACTTTCGCCTATCTCTTCGGTAATTTTCGGGTCCCATCTCGAAAAAAGGAGGCGTCTTTCGATGCGATCCATGATTGAATCCATTTTTCAATTTCCTCATACAAACGAAAATGCTGATTCGCTAGGCCGTACGCTATCGAACGCAACAGATGGTAGTCGAAAGGAGCGACGTCTCCTGAGTATGTCTGGCCCACTTTTGCGACGCGTGGCCTAACATTGTTATATTGGACTATAACTTTGTCGTGTCTCTCTTAGTACTGTGGCGGTTTTTCCTTCAATGCTCAACTCAAATGCATCAACTGCGTTCGGTGCCGATTTCCTGCGATGGTTTCATTTAGTTTCAGTAGCTCACAGTAGTATATCACACCGAGCTGGTACAGCAAACGACGAAAAATTGGCTTGAAAACAGACATTTTGAATCGATAATAATCGAAAAATGCAAGCAAATTTCACTAATGCAGCGATCTCGATACGTTAATAGATGTCCAAACTCATTTTATGGCAATTTTGATCTACGTATTTCGACCAGCCCTCACCGATGCAGCCATCTTTCGGAAAAAACGGGAGCAAAGTTGTACACCTAATAATCCGGACATCACGGTTTTTTAATTAATTTATAAATGTCTCGCAGGAAAAACAAATTTCCCGAGTCTTATGGAATTTAAGTTTTTGCCACTCATAAAGCGAGTATAATTTTATTGTCACTTACTTTTTAATGGCAATTCCTATTAAGTATTGTAATGAAGAATCTAATACAAGAAAAGAAAAGGAGTAGAACGAACAAAAAATTAAACGCTTGTTTCGATTTTCTGTAAATTAAATATTTTTTAAAATTTAATTTATACCAACTTGATCAAAAAGTTCCCGGAATTTATTCAGAAAATTAAAAATACAAGTTTATTCATCTAAATCTATATTGTCCCCTTCAAAGTAATCCTCATCGACTGCAACACACTTATGCCAGCACTTGATCCAATCCTCGAAACATTTTTTATATTCGGTTTTCGGTATGTCCATCAGCGCTTCCTGCGATTTTACCATTACTTCCTCTTGGCTGCTGAAACGCGTTCCCCGTAATGGTTTTTTAACTCGATTGAACAGAAAGAATTCACAGGGAGCCAAATCAGGTGAATTCGGTGGCTGTTGGATGGTATTTGTTGCATTTTTCGTCAAAAAATTACGATTAATTATTGCACTGTGTGGCGGTGCGTTATCATGGTGCAAAATCCACGAGTTTTCTGTCCACAATTCTGGTCTCATTCGACGAATTGCTTCACGCAAACGTCTCATAACGTCCAAATAATTTTCTTTGTTTGCTGTCTGGCCTTCTGGCAAAAATTCATGGTGCACTACACCGTTGTAATCCATGAAAACCGTGATTATTGCCTTATTTTTTGACTGAAAACGACGTTGGTTTTTTGGTATCGGCTCATTTAGTGAACGCCATTCATTTGCCTGATGTCTGGATTGCGAGTCGTACTCATAAACCCACGTCTCGTCTCCAGTAATGATCCTTATGATGAATTTGGGATCGGATTCAGCCTCGGTCTCTTTTTTGCATGAAATTGAGGTCTTTTGGCACCAACTTTGCTGCTACATGATGGCGATGGAAACCCAAATCATTAACCAAAATGTCTTGGACGGATCCATAGGCAATGTTCAAGTCCTCCGCTATTGATCAAAATTTCTTTTACTTTATCAATGTTTTCGTCGGTTTTCGATTTCGATGGTCTCCCACTGCGTCCATCATCTTCGATTGACTCACGACCACTTTTGAACCGCTCGTGCCACTGGTAAACGACCGTTTTCTTTAGAGAATCGTTGCCGAAACACTTTTCCAACATTTCGAACGTTCGCGCACCATTAAACTCGTTTTTTACACAAAATTTAATACAAGTTCGTTGTTGCAAATTTAAATCCATTTCTAAAATTGTAATAAATCGCCAACACATACGGAGATATATGTATGTACTCTTGGCTACGTAACTTTTGCAAATGTCAAGCTATGACGCTAAGATTTAGAGGGAATATCAACAACAGATGCACCAACTTAGCAAAAAAACAGAACTCAAATCGGAATGATGGGAGCGCCACATTGTGGTTATTCCGGGAACTTTTTTATCAAGGTGGTAAACTATACACATAAAATGTGTCTATTTTGAGTCCCGGGTAAAAGATGCAAACCCCGTATATTTTTTTTAATTTTGACTTTTATTCACTTTGTATTTTCAGCATAACCTCCTTTGGCTTTGATAATGATGCTGAATCTTTCAATGAGCAAGTTGCATGTTGCACGAATGGGGTTAATTTTCCGTAGTTGTCTTCTCTAATGAAAAAAGTTATTTTATCGAGCGGCATGTAGCTAATCAGAGTGATCAGGTTTATCTTAAGGAAAGGTAAAAATAAATTTGAAACTTATTTTGGCCACTTGAACTCAGGCACCGTGTCACGTCACAGTTTAATATTTTAAGACCTGGCATTAAAAGCAACGACAGCTAAATATGTCACTGGCAAACCTTTCTCTTAAGACTCACCACCGAATAAAAAGGCGAAAAAAGCAATGATATATTTTTCCTCCAATTTCCAATTTACTAGATGCCAATCCTCTAGACTTTTCAATTTTGGGCATTTCAGTCTGGATGGTCCACACTGAAAATTGGAAAGTGTGAATGCTCTACAGAAAGCACTTCATGAAAAAAGACAGTCAACTCCATAAAACCTGATTCTTGCATCAGGCAACTCGTTCATTGAAAGATTGATTGCCATAATCTAAGCCAGAAAAAGAGAAAATTTTAAAAATCAAATTATTTTATGACACATTTCCCCCCTTTTGTCTAAATTGAAATGAGAGCCCAATGGTGTTTGTAAATACGATTCTGTGCGCCAGTTTGACCTCCAAATATTATAACCATTGCTGGTAATGAAACATTTTTGCATTTTCGCTTAATTGCTTTTGAAAGGAAGTATGAATTGTTTGTCATCTTTGGTTTTTGAAAAAGTGAGATTAAAAGTGGGCATTAAAATTAATGAAAGCACTAACGGATCCAGGTTCAACGAACATAATGCCTGAGTTATTTATCAGGAAGAAGAGGTTTTAACCTCAAACTTCCTGCTCAATCCATTTTTGTATCCACTACAAGTGAATAAAGCCTGATTCTTCTGAGTTGAAATGAAATGAAGCCATGTAAACGAATAGTTTAGTGCGGACTAACTCATCTATCAACAGCCCTCACTTGACCAGTTGATGAGACTATAAGTTCAAAAATTTCGAAAGAACTTTGGGCGTTTTCACTAAATTCTTCTATAATTTTCGAAATCCCCCGAATAGTTTCTGCTATCCTTGGAACTGTAGAGGTAGGTAGAGAGGGAAGTTTTTGATTAGGAGCCAATTCCATCTTTTTCCCCAAAAAAATTACTTTATTATGATTAGTTATAATTTTAAGAATACATATTTATCTATGTTATAAATCAAACATAACTCCGATATAAAATCATTTTTCTTCTTACCTCAACTTACTTTTATTTTGGCTTAAATTTCTTTTTACCCGCTCCTGCTGCACAATTTTTTTTTGATTATGCGTAAATTTCACTTGTAGCACACCATAGAAGCCAAACCACAAACTGACAATTAACAATATTTAATGACAATTTCTCTCTTTCTCTTCCTCATTCTCCCTCGACATAGTTGATTGGCAACAATAATGGTCAGCACAACATTGACAACAATTGCTGCTGTACAACCAACGAGTAGCTCAAATCACCATCATCATCAGTCATCGGCAACACCAACCGCAACTACAACCGCAAACAATTCCAATTACCAGAGATCAACGACAGCACAGCAACATCACTCCTCGCAACAGCAATACCAACAGCAGCAACAGTATCATCCATCATCGTCAACGTCCTCGACGGTGCGAAACAGTTACAGCTACTACAACTCATTAACGTTAAATGGTGTTGGTAACGTTGGTAGCGACACATCTACAATAACAGCGACAGCTGCAGTAGTAGCAACAGCAGCACAAATCGAAAACGTTCTAGGCAGTAGCATTGGCAGTGGCAGTGGAGGTGCATCAACCGAAAACAACCACAATTTGCACCACTACCAACGACCTTCAACGCTGTACAACGGCAAGGGCGTCAACAGCAGCAACTCTAACAATAGAAGCGGTAGCAGCGCCAGCGTTACGCCAACAACACCCACCACATCAGCAGCAACAGCTGAAACCGCAAATGTGCAGCAGAATCAACAGCAGCAGCAGCAACGCTATGAGACAGCAACTAAACCGATTGTAAATCTACCACAAGCATTACTCTCAGCCTCGCCACCACTGAACGATCAAATATCATTGCTATTTCCCAAGTGTCGCCCAAAACACGCGTCAGCAAATAAATACAACAACAGCAATACCTACATTAGTAACGTCAACGGTAACGGCAATGGCGAGACAACACCAGATGTAAGCCTCAACATACAGCAGCTTGAAGTTGAATCGACAAAATCAAATTCACTGTGCGATTCTGAGCAAAGAATCACATCACCGACGTATGCAACAATAGAATCAAAAACAGTATCACCAACAGCAGCATCAGCGGTAGCAGTAGCTAAATCGATTCCAACAAATTACTATAAGAGTGTTAATATAATCACACAATCGCCACCACCGCCCTCAACATCTTCGGTATCATCGGAGTCATTGTCTTCAGTGACGCCAAGAATCTCAACAAATCCATTTCTGTGCCCCACGCTCGCAAACGGAGACGGTGACACCATCGAC
This sequence comes from Toxonevra muliebris, assembly GCA_963691655.1. Lineage (NCBI taxonomy): Eukaryota > Metazoa > Arthropoda > Insecta > Diptera > Pallopteridae > Toxonevra > Toxonevra muliebris. The sequence goes on along the minus strand of OY829326.1, from coordinate 113,762,347 downwards.
GCTGACGCACACAAGCTTAACGAAGTAGACGAGCACGATATTGGCAGTGTTGCGGAAGACGACGAAGAATTGCCAGTGCCAACGTATCCAACATTTTACTATCATACTTCAAGCCTAACAGACAGCAACAACACAGAAACACGGAGTCCACGAGACGAGAAACGAACTTACGAAATGCCACGAAAACGCTCAAACTACAATGGCAGCAATAGTTACCATCATCTGTCACATGTACAGGAGCAGCAGCAACAGCGACACCAACAACAAACATCTTCGCAGTATCAATATGCACACTTAACACAAGCCCAACAATTGGTAGCAAGTGTCAATCAACAGCAACACCAACAGCAGCAGCAACAACAACAACAACAACAACAACAACAGCAGCAGCAGCAACAACAACAGCATAATGGCATTGCCGCTGTTGCCAATCCAAGTCAATCCAATCCCTTCATCAAGGATAATTACTGGGAAACACGTCAGCAAACCAGCACTCCATCCAGCACTGTGCTCAATTCGCCCGACTACAGTGGCCCTGAAATGGATTTACCCGCTGTGCCTGCACCACCATCCTCTAGGCGTGCATATCATCAGCAATCATATAGCAGCAACTACATGTCACGACAGCAGCACCATATTCGTGTTGGACGCAGTCCAATAAATCACAATGAACAGCAACAGCTTTGTGAAACGACAAAACGCACTTATCATCAGCAGCAGCAGCAACAACATTCACAAAATCCTTGCTCGGAAGGTCTTACACCACTCGCCAGTCATTATCTTTACGGCAGTAAAACATCACTGGAGCAACAACATCCACTCCAACAACAACAGCAGCAGCAGCAGCAGCAACAGCAACATGCCAAACCCAATGATTGGGAGAAACGCGATAGGGCAGAGCGTGAACGTGAAAGTCGTGAACGTGACAGGGAACAACGTGAACAACGTAAAGTATTTACTAGCGAAAGAGAACGAGAGCGAGACCGGGAACGTGGCAACAGAGAACAACAACAACATAATGACATGCGTGACATACGTGAAATTGTTGGACAGCAGCAGCATCACCAGCCACATTCACAGCATCAGAAACAACAGCATCAATTGCAACAACGTAGCTTAACAGCTGCAGATGCTAGTCGTTTGTCAATGGTTTCCAACGGTGAGATTGTTGTCTTTGATGATATCGCTGAAAGTTGGCAAAGTGAGTTTAATTGATTTCGTGGTAATAGAATTTAAACTTGCACCCTTTTTTAAGGTATAGCAGCCATTTAACACAAATATCATTGGTTGTGTGTGTGATATCAATACCTACTTATTATCTATCCTTTACTGGTTACTATGAGCAATTGACAATTATAAAACAGAATTTACGGTGATAGTTTACTGAGATTAAGTTATTATTTAGTGAAATACATAACCCATTGCATCTTGAAAGATTTCACAAAGCACTTTTCTTTCGAAAGGCACTTCGCAGTTCACCAGCGTCGCCATACTAAAAATCGGCAGGTTGCTAAAATAAGTAAATTAAGTTCAAGAAATTTGAGAAGAATGCAAATGATTTTAAGGATTTCGAGAGCCACATTAATCATATTGAATCTATCTGCTAACAAAAAGCTTTGCTGTTCTGCGAACTACGCAAATCCAAACATTCAAATTTAAATACTGCATTAATTTGTGTAAATATTTCGCAAATCATCGATTTACATCTCTTCAAATATCAGAGACAAATCTCAACAGCTAACTTAATATCGAAAAAGCTAAATTTATGTACCCCACCCATTTTAATTGCCAGTCATCAATCTAAAAATTGTGATTCGTTGTCGACGTCCGTTGTATGTATTTTTGCGATGTCAAATGATTTCGTCGTATTTCTTGCCAAAAAGTTGAAATACCCAATTACAACAAAAAAGCTCTTAAAATTTTTAGATTTTACAATATCTGCCAACGTTCATAATGTAAATTCAAATTAATGCTGGTGATTTAAGTAATGTAAAACGATTGTGAATTGTTGTTAATAGACAGATAAACATAAATATATGATATGCAATACTGAATTGTAGTAAGCTCATCCTCTCATCCCTTTTTCGAATGTATGGATTACATTAATACAGTGTGGATTCCTAAGTGAATAGAAAAATTGGCAAACTCTATAAAATAAATTCTTCAAGTTCAGATTACCCATGACGATTCCTCAATTGCCATGTTAATGTATTTTAAGTGAAATGATGCGATATGGCCACTGTATTTTTTTCTTGTGATGGTACTTGTTGAATCAACAAGCAAGCAATTTCAGCCTGTACATTTGGAAGTTACCATGAATACCATGAATCGACATAGTAGGTATATATCGCTTAGGAATAAGTGTTTTATGACGTTTTATTTTGGTTAGTATCATTGTAATTGACTATGCGAGGAGATTGTAGGTCACGAAAAACTTCATTACCCTGATTAATCTATTTTATCTCCCGCTTATTTCTTAATTTCGGAATGATTATTAATTTCGTAATAACTATGCGATTTTTATATTTTGACACTAGAGAAAACCTATTACTATTTCAATTTGTGTGGTTAAGAAAGGTTTGGCAGTTCTGAACGTGTTTTTTCTATATTTTCCCTAATTTAACCCATTAGTGCATAGTCGAAACTGTAAAAGACAGAAGAAAATAAAAATCTTTTCTGGTTTCAGAAAAATTATTTACCCATTTTTTCAGACCAAAAGTAGCATTTGTGTCAAGAAAAAGCTATATACGGAAGAACTAAGAAAAGTTCGCTTAATTAGCTGCAAGGAAAAAGCCAGAAACATTTTTTATTTCATAATTTTAGTCTTAAAGTCGTTCTTAATTTTTCGACTTAATTGCCTTTAGTTCCTATACATCTTCGAAATCGTATTCTCTTAGGTTTGCAACTTCGACATTAACTGTATTAATTATTACCGAATACCTTTCCTCTCAATTCGTCCGGCATTATATTTTCATATTTTTGGAAACAACCAGAAATCACACGACGTTTCTGGTTGTTTCCAAAAATATGAAAATATGATGATCACCTTTATTGAAGGTGCTGGACTCTTCATTTTTAAATGTTTGAAAAATTATTGGGTAATACGCACACGCGCAAGAAACGTTTGAGCATCATTTAAAATTTGAGATACTCATCGTGCTGATTCCTTCGTGTATCCAAGATGATTCCTAAATATTTGCTGTACAACCTTGAAATTTAAGCCCAGTTCCTCAGCAATCATTTCCTGGGTCAATTTTAGATCTTCGTCAATTTTGAACTTCACCTTCACAAAAATATGTCTGGTCTGGAATCTCTGAAACCAGTTCGAGACGATCACAATCGATGGTACGTTCTCTCTAGACTGGGGGGGTAGTTAACTAGTTAACTACTTTTTTTTTCAACTATCACTTAGTTGTAGTTGAAATAATTTCAACTACATTTCAACTAGTTTAGTTGTGGTTGAAATTTTTCAACTACAACTAAATTAGTTAGTTATTTGGCACAGGTTTGAGGTTACGCCGAAATCCGTAAAGAATGGCAAACTGAATCTTTTGCTGTGATGGCGGTGGAATTTCTACCGACACTTTCTCAGTAGCTTGGCACTTTCTTGTCTTCATGTTAACTGTTTGCAGTGAAACTTAAGATATGACAAAACATCTGGCATATTTTGATTTGTTAAAAATGTATTCAGTGTTGCCAACTAAGTGATCTCAAAATTATTTAAACCATTTTTTCAATATCATTTGATATGTTTGGAAATTTTGGAACGATTTTGTTACGAGGGAGTAAATTTTTCCGAATTCGCTTTCAATCGTGGTTATCTGTGGAAAATTCTTTTGCGGGACGAATACCATCACTCAGTATCTAATAACAGGACTGCATGCCATGACGTTCACGTGCTTCTTAGTATCCATGCCACCAAGTATGGTTGTAAGAAGAAGTATCCTGAATGGTAAACAACCTTAGAACAAATTGGGTAGAGACTAAAATGTAGCTTTGCGCCTCTCGGTTATATTGGGCGGGAGAAGGGTTCGTTGGGATTCGTTGTTAATATGTTTTGATCAAGATCAATATTGATATCCATATGTACGTCGATGTAGTAGCTACTGTTTTGTTACCGCACACTGAGTGCTATATGCCCCTTAAAAAGATATTCCACCAGGATATCTATTCTCAAAATATAAGTAAATTGTCAAAAACTCATACTCTCATAACAAAATGGATGTCGTAAAGTAACCTGTTTAATCTACAAATCTTAGCTTGGTAAAGTAATATGGGATAGTATTGAAATTAGTCTGGCGACGCCTGTCACGAATCAAATCGGATCTGAAAGGCATTGATGGCTTGTTCAAATTGCACCATCGTAGTCAAGTAGTCCACCTTCTCCACTTGTTCTTTGTTGTTGAGAGATAGAGTTGAAGAATTTAGTTTTTCGTGTTGCATCCCATAAGAATTTTCCACAAAATCAATCTGCTCATCATCCGATCGAACCTCAATCCGGTATCAGTGTTATCCCAACATTGAAGTAAGCTAGGTGGTCGGCAGTTAGTTTCGCAACTGTGCTTTAAAGTTTCCATTTTATGTGGTTTTTGTATTAGAACGGCAATGGGCAGCTGACCATCATTCATTATTAACGTATCACTGTTGTTAAGATACCGAAATTTCTTTGTGAGTGCCCAAACTTCTCGAAAACCCTGAACTTTTATCACTATTAATGGTAAAGTGCTTTGTTATTCAATTTGATTCCATTATTTGAAGTTATATATAAACAGATTAATGAACAAATGTAGTCATCACAACAACAGTGTATATAGAGACGGGCAAATCAGACGGCCGTTTCGGAATCCGCCATAATTCCTCATCAGTGATCTTAGTGATAGTTCTTAATCTTTCAATATCCTATATAAGCTACTAATATTTGAAATCATAATCCAGAATTACAGATTTGATTCCAAATATCTTCACTGAATAGAGATATTGAAAGAAACTATCACTAAGATCACTGATGAGGAATTATGGCGGATTCCGAAACGGCCGTCTGATTTGCCCGCCTCTATATACACTGTTGTTGTGATGACTACATTTGTTCATTAACCTGTTTTATATATAACTTCAAATAACGAAATTGACATGAACTTAAGTCATGACTTTGAAAATTAACCTCTAGATTTAATTTTCATAGTCTCCTAAAAAACTATCGATTCCATTATATTCAATTCTATTGAAGAATACCCTAGTCAATGACCTAGCTCTCAAAAAGTATACTATTGCCCCTCTAAAAAATATCTGTCTGTTTTACCAATATGCTGTAATGGGTAATTGAATTGCAAATCTCGCGTAATGAAGTGTAACGCATACAGCATCAACATTATCAACCGTAGGTAACAACAGCAACAGTAATAATAATAATAATAATAAAAACCATAACAACAACAGCATCGTGTTCTACATAAATGAGGAAGAATTTAATTGATTGAAATTAATTGAAATCAAGTCACAATCTGTGCACAACACAATTGTACAACAAGAATTGATGTTTATTTTGTTTAATTTGAAATTGCAAGCTCACAAACACTAAAGTGGCACAGCACAGCAACCAACAGAAACTTAAGCAGAAAACATACACAGAGACATACACACACAATATTTCAATAAGGTGTTGTTCTTGTCCCTTGTATATTTGTATTGTATTTGTCTTCTTGCTCACAATGAAAAAAAAAAAGGATACCTACATTATGTACTGTACATATAGTATATAAGTTTATCCCTTAAGGATGAGATGATAAAAAATAAACTAAGGTGCCAGGCTGAAAACATTTTATTCCACTCCGTTTAGATTTGAGAGTAACAACCGACCCAAGTGCCACTAGAACTACTTCAATAACAGCATCAGGAGCAGCAGCGGCAGTAGCATCGGAAGGACCAGCACAAGCAGCAACTATAGTATCGACGCCTACACAACAACAGAAACAGCAGCAGCACGGAGGACCCTTGACACTGGTTGCTGACATTAAAGATGAAAAAGCTGAAGTTAACAATTGTGTGGAGAATGAAACCACCACAGTAATACCGACAGCAGCAACAACAACAATGTACAAAGATCATCATAAAAGATATATGGAGAAAAACAACTATGCTGCAATAACAGTGGAAACACGTCATGGTATTATTGGTAAGAAGCAATGGATTTCTAAGTTAAAAGGCATTTAAGAAGCCTGAAAGTTTCAATTAATGTATTGCATATGTATGTTATATTTTAGAATACGATGGTTCTCCCCGTCGTATTGGGCATACAGGAGCAGGCAGTATTAATATGTCAGGTGATGATGAACTACCAATACACCAACTCACTGACACTCAATCGGAACAAATGGCGAAAACATCAGCACAACCACATCATGTTTCTACAAGCTCACCACAACAACAACAATATTCTGCGGCACCGCGACCAGGTTTTCCACAGGTGAGTGTCTTGATAAAAAAAAACCACATAACTATATTTAAAAAATTGAGATTACATACAATGTGTAAATGATTGAAAAAGCGGTTATTTCTATTCTATTATCTTTCAATCTCAGTAAAATATTAGAAACTTGATTAGAAATTGAGTCTTACAAGCGACTCCAACCCCAGCAGAATTTGGAAAAGTTGAATTCAACATAACCTAAATAACTCAAGCTTCAAGTTAAAAAATTTTTATGCAAGTGATATTGAAATACTTGAAAACAATCCTCGCCCGACCAAAAAGTCCGGCGTTTACTCTTTTTTGTTTTTTTTTTTCGAATAAATTACCTTTCTGACCTATTACCAGGGTTGATAGAGGGTTAATAAGTTCTAAAAATAAGTTACTCAAATTTTAGTTTAGCCCACTGAATAATAAAAATCTGTTAACTTGGTTTTAATAAAAGTAAACCCAAATTTAAAAAATTATTCAAATTTCCATCTTTAATACGCAATGAACAATGTGTCTTAAAAAGTATTTTCTAAACTAAACATATATTTTACATAACAAAATAAACATTGTAAAATTAAATAAATTAAGGACTTATATCTTCAATGGTGTATTAACCCTTTAGCTTCTTCCTTATGGAACTTTTTGCTTTTTAAACATAAATTGCTCTTTCTGTCTAGTACTGGAATGCTAGCTTTGGATAGAAAATTTTAGTTGCTCGAAAGCCAAACATTATGGGGAAAACACTGAGTCGCAGAAGTACATCGAACTTTCTGACACTGATTTTTTCAACACAAATTTTTACTTTGACCTCGCCTCCAGATATCTGATCAAGTTAGTTTGTTTAATTTTGAAATTAGTGTAGTTTAGGAAATACAACATTTTTAACAAGTTTTTTTTAATTTTGCTATACCATACGTACTCTATAAATTGTTTCTATTCTATTCTTCTTTCACTTAACACTTTACAGCGTATAATATCGCCACCTCGTGAGAGTACTCCACCAATAATGCTGCTCCATAACCATAACAATACGAACAAGCACCACCAGCAGCAGCAGCAATCGTCTTACCTGCAACAGCATCAACAACAGCAACTTTCACAAATAGCATTGCCACAACAATCGCCAACAAATGATAACAATGCCGAAGATACTAGCAATGATGTTTCTGAAATTGGTACCATATCGGATCTAACTACACCTGAAGCTATATCCGCTACAGCAGCAGCCGCAGCTATCGTTGCAGCCATACCATCCACAGATTCGTTAACAACTATAAATACGACAACAGCATCAGCGGCAGCAGCATTAGGAACACTGGCAACCACGACAATGTCAACTATGGGCACGTATACCACCAATACCACGAATAATACAACAACGGGTGCCTTGAGCATACCTACAAAGTCATCAACCTTTGATTACCTTTACGAGTTCTCCGAGACACGAAAAGTACTAGAAGAGTTCTTCAAGTGTCCATCCAATGATGACAAACCCATTGAAAATGGTAGCGATGTCGATAGTATTGTAAGTAACTAACACCTCCCGCAGCACAAGCATCAATCAGGCAGCAACAATTGCACTTGAAATCATGCACATTGTTGGTGTTTGCTCGTTCGATTTTTTTTCTTTTCTGTTTTGTTCTAGATTACAAATAATTTTATACGCAATTTACTTTATGTGCATTCACAGGATATACAATATGAATTCCATAGTAATCTCGACCGTGACGATGATTGTGAGGATGATGTCGACGTTGATGTTGACGTGGAAGATGATGACGAAGAAGAAGAGGAAGTTGATGAGGAAGAAGATGACGATGAAGCGGTGGAGGTTGATGATAATGACGATTTGCAACAGCATTTGCGACAACAGCAAACGCAAACACAATTACAGACACAACAACAACAGCATAATAATCATATAACACAACAACAGCAAAATCAACATCAACAGCAGCAGCATTTGCAATCACAATCGCAATCACATCCTCAATATCAACAGCAGCAACTACAACAACAACAGAATCATCAGCCACAACAACATCATAACAATTACAATATGAGCAATCATCATCGACGTCATTTCACGGGCAGTCCACTGATGCGTGATTTTGATTTCTTTTTGGATTCAGCAAGTCGCAGTAGTGGAGAACAAATTGACCAACAAGATGGCATCAATCATAATCAAATGGATGCCAGGCATAATTATCGTTATTCGCCCGAAACAACAGATTATGATTCGAATTGTGGTGATTTAGATAGTAAGTGAAAGTTCAGGCACACATTGATACTTACGTTCACTTTTCAGCAGTGTGTGTGAAAGGATGGGGGGAGGGGAGCTTTATGAATATTATTTGGTGACGGGTGTTCCTGTGCAATGAAGTGTAGTTTATGAATGTAATGATTTTTAATGACTTCCATATCATGAATTACATATGCCAGAAATATTTCTTGCTTGTACACAATGAACAATATGAAATCTGTAATATTTCGTTCACTTCTATTCCCCGCCACCGTCCTCCTATATAGAGACTGACTATCCTAACTCAGTGACTGATTTGGGAACCATCCGATTCGACTATCATATTTGTCTTCTGCTTCGAGGTTCCCCACTGGGCTCATAGTAGTACCTGTTATACATATATATTGATGATGGGTATTAGATTAACATACCAAAAGTTTTGCCAACCTCTAAGATAAATGTAATCATTAACTTACGTGTTGTCTAAGAAGCCTCGATCTTTGGTTTGAGTTCATTGGCAAGCATGACGATAAGCGCGTCAAGCACGATAGTACAAACATCGGTACAGATATTTGCAGCTCGTGTTTTTATCACCATCTAGATTTTAGAAACCGTCTCCAATTCATTAATATAATATCAAATAAGTTAGGTCGCTTTTATATAAAATCATTTTGATACCAAAATTGTACCTAATCTTATATTAAAGTATACATAAATGCCTGCACACATTTTATTTAAAAGGTCTCTCAGGTGAACTGAACGGCGTTTCGACATCATGCTCGAACTATGCCAAGTATTATGCTTCTAGCATGCCCGTGCTTGAAGATGGTCTTTCATCGGGTCACACTTCCGATACCGAGAACAATAATCAGAATAACATGATTAATACCTTACAACAACAGCAGCAGCAGAATTCAGCTATACATCATACTCCAATCGGTGGAGGCATATCGATGCTGATGGATATGAAACGAATCTCGACAAACAATAGTATTAACAGCATGAATAATGTAACTTCATCGACAGGAACAGACGGAGGTGCTGGTGTCGTTGGCGGCATTGTTGAGAAACATAATTCCATCTCACCAAATATATTGCATGAATCATACGCGCGTAAGATCGATAGTCCCATTAATGGGATTTTAGAGGATTCGGGGCGTGATTCAGTGCGTTCAAAGCTTGAGTGCCGCGATCCGCGTGAACGTGAGTTACTCGGACAGAGTCCAAGCAATAACAGTAATAGTAAAGTATTCAAAAATATCGATCCCGATTTGGATTCCTTATATTCCATAAGTAAAATGAAAACTTTTTTCGTTGTTAGAAATAATTCTTGAGAATCCTAATCTTTTCTTACAGGTGTATTTCAACGTTCCGATATGGTGCAAATGACACCACCACCTCCAGCTCCTGCACCACACCGCAAACCGAACATACTCACTCCAGAAGTGGAAATTCTTCAGCCAACTCCATACAAAGACTTACATTCCAGTGGTACTACAACAACAACTTCTCCCACTACGACTACAACGGCACCCGCATCAGTAGCTTCTGCCATCAGCTCAACGCTGAATCGCCCGAAGGCCTCGCAAAGCCACAATAATACACAGCAACCACAACAACCACAGCAATCGGCTTTGAGCACAAATCGTTCAGGTCAATCGCAGTCACAGACATCACAACAGCCACCGCCCATACCGGAGCGTAACATACAACAACGTTCGCCATCGCCTGTGATGAACTCGCCAGTTTGGCTGCCTCGCCATTTGGATACAAGTGCTAGCAAAAGTCTGCTCGAATCCTCATCGGACAATCACTCAAAGAATCTCAGTGCCGATGAGGATGATGTTGATACTGATTTAGAGACTGATCGTCTACTTGGACATCAGCGTCTCGACGATCAAGGTTACTACGATGAGAATAAATCGTGGGAACGCAAACCACGTGCGTCGCTACTCTCGAAAATCTCACCAAAACAGCAACATGCAAGCACAAAAACACGCAACGGTTATAATGCATTGCTATCATCAACACCAGAAATCCCACCGCCAATACCACCGAAAAACTCCACTAATAAGCTGCTCGACATTGGTGGTTCAATTTCATCGTCTGAACATAGCGAGAAATCACCAATTAAATCAATCGATGTACAGGATTGTATTGTTACGATGGGTAGCCCGGGGGGTTCTGATGGTTCTGGTTGCATTAGTGGCAGTTTGAAGAAGGATATCGATGTAGTTGGTGGTGGTGGCAGCGTAGGCGGTGGCGTCAATACGGCAAATATTGTTGGTCAAAATGGTGGTGGTGGTGTTGGAAATATTGTTGGTGGAGGGGGAGGTCATGGTAGCAGTGTTGGTTCAAATAGCACAAGTGGCGAAAAAAAAGTTAAAAAGAGTAAGAACAAAGAAGGTAAATTTGTTGGGTTTATCTTCTGGCAAGTAGTGTCGTTTCGCCAAAATTTTAGTCAAACGTTGTTGTTGTTATATTATTAGAATAGCATTAGTGTAAATGGGAATTAATAGACGAACATATATACAAACACATACATACATATATTGAAAAAGAATACATAATTAATTTAATAAGTAAATGAAATGATAAATGAAACTATCCAAAATTATAAATCTCAGAATTTCTGAGTCAGGAATTAATTGGAATAAATTAAGTCGGAAATAAACATTAGAAGATTTCTTATTTCCTTTCTTAAACTGAACTTGTTGTCGCACTCAAATTAGTCACACAAACCCATACTAAATTAATTATATAAATATTCTGAAAGCTAAACACATTATTTTTCAGTCTTTGGCTGGTTGCTGGTAGTTATCTTAAAGTTGTTCACTTATAAAAAAGTTCTAAGCTTAGAATAGAAAGTTTGTGAACATTTCTAGCGTTTTATTCTGAATAGAATATTCTGTTAATCCACATATAGGTATAAATTATTTTCACTGATTTAATAGTTTCAATCAAAAACCTAGACCACGATCTCTTCTATAAAAAACTGTAACGGAAGCAGGAGTTCTTACCTTCTTCTTATCCTTAATTTGTCGTTTCTAAATATGTACTTGCTACTTGTGTCTAGCTATGGATTAAATAAATTGAATATTTTGAAATATTTCTTTTAATTTTCAATTCAAGCCCCATTAAGCGGAAATATTCACATATTTTTATTTATATTACATGCTTAAATATTTACATATACTACATACTCGTACACACATATATAGATTAAATTCCCATTTACAATTGTTATTTATAATTTTTGTACAACATCTCCGATTCTACTTATGTATTTTAATTAACTACTATATTTTGCTAATATAATTCTTATTTTTGCATGCGTTCCGTTTCGTTTCATTTTAACGAACAAAATTTTGTAATAACTGCTTTCAAAACGCCGTCTATACTTTGTAAGATAATAATATTTCTTTATGTTTTATATTTAACACAAAAAAAAAAAAAAAAAAAAAATTTATAAAATTAGAATTTGTTGCATTCAAAATAATCTTTTAAATATTTTTTAACTAATCAATTATCTTTACAACTACTTCTTCTCGTCCTAAACTTTCCTCCTGATATTACACTATAAATCTATGTACTAAAGGCGGTGCAGTGCTAATTGAAGGTGTACTCTTTCGTGCAAAGTATTTAGGATCTACACAACTAGTATGCGAAGGTCAACCAACCAAATCGACACGCATGATGCAAGCTGAAGAAGCTGTATCCAGAATTAAGGTGAGCATTTGAAAATCTCTAAAACTTTCAATAAAATTATCAACATTTATTTTGATTTGTAGTTGTACAATTGGCTAATACCTGCAATCATTATTTTCAATAATTCATTTCAGTTTTAGAAAAAAATGCTTCATAAAATTAAATTTTTCTTATAAAAGATACAAAAAAAAATTTATTTTGTATATGTAGATACCTTAAATAATCTTTTTGGTAACATAAATTGGTGATTTAAAACTCTAAAAGGATCGGTTGTTACCAAACTTAATTATTACAAAGGCCTCTTTGGGATCTCGTACAATTTGCTAAGAGATGACACGGGCTGGATATTCTTATTATATGATTAGAAGTTAGCGCTTTGGGGAAATTCAATATTGTCCTACCTGGCTTGATGAAATGTCTTAACTTCGGTCCACTCGCTCCTAATTGCTATTCAAGAACAAATTCAGGTTCATGTACTGGCGTCTTTGCACCAACACTATCATTTTAATACCATTGGGTACTTGGCCCAGAGTTTTCCAAGGCGAAATAAACGCGATTGAGGCATATGCCAATAACGTGTTATTTTTAGAGACAACAGTGGCGGATCTAAGATTTAGAATATGCTAACTTGTAGGATAATTATGAAAAATTCAATTAAAAATCAAATCAAATCTTGACCCAAAACCAGTTAAAAAATCTGATCAAATTTAACATTAAATTCAGCCCAGAAGTAGGCCACTTCTGCTGCCTAGTGTATGAGAACTAGACTCAAGAACCTGCCACCTCAGGTTCGATTCCCATAAAGGGAGAACCTATTATAATAAATATGCATTTATCCATAAAATCCATAAAAAAATATTATTATATATTTTTACCAAATTTAACCAAAATTCAAGCCAAAATTCAGATAATCAAAACCAAACTGAAATTTTGATCAAAAATCAAACCACAAGGAGACAAAATTTAGATAAAAATGAAACTGAAAACTTTACCTAAAAATAATTAAAAAAATATGGCAATAACATTATCAACTTTCCAAAAGTAAGGCATCTATAAACTGACCTTAAAATTACCTTATTATGTACATAATTCAGGTGTATACAATAAAAAGTTGAGCTTTACAAAGAAATTTAAAAGCCATCCTCCGCCTCTACCACTGACTCTCAAGGCATTTTTGTAATTTTGAAAATTGGTAAGAAATTGTTTTCATAGTCTCCAGCCCTTTTCTCCAGATCGCAAATTAATCATTGAGGAGTGGAACTTGTTTCAGGTCTTATATACATATATGTCAAAACTAATAAACTTATCACTTATAACCGGATCATTGTTTGTAGCAAATTAGACTTTTCACTGTCAGTAGACTATAAATATATCTTGACATTATGTGCTCAGATATCACCAAAATAAATTAGACTTGTCTAACTAGACATGTGAATGGAATATTACGGGTCGACAAAGAGGAATATTGAATAAGTTGTTCCTTTGGACAATTCAATCAGATTTTCCTCTACAAAACAAATTTTTAGACTTCGTTAGTATAGCAGAGCGGCTTTTTCTTTCTCAATGGGGTTGAGCACGGAATACCTTTTGGCCATACTGCTTGGCTATTGGGTCTTCCCCACAAAATGTAAAATGTGCCGACATTGGACTCCCTAAGTTGCGCATAAGTCATAAGAGAAATATAATCCAAGCAAAGTTGAACTTAAGACACAATATCCAGTAAAATAATCTTAAATGAAGCAGTACTTAATAATTTCTCAGGGCATATTCTGGAAACAGAAAACTTTTATCTTATTAAGATATTCCCTGAGTAAGCAATACTCAAACAATATTCACTGTTCTAAACTTTTATGGTTAGATTTACCTTAAGACATATTTAATAGCGGGCCCAAGGATGTCTAATATGTCATTATGATCGTTGAGTTAAATAATGTTTTTCCACAATATCTGGGTCCGCCAGTCTTCCTTATAAAAATTAGATATCTGACACGTTATATTTTTATATAAATTTTTAAGCCCCTTGAACATTATTATTACGAACTGAGATAAGAGTATCATTGACCCACTATCACTTATTATTTGTTTAAAAAGGATATAAACGGATTGCGGAAAATTCAAATTTATTAATAACATGTACTTTATATTTCCATGATATTTGCTTCTTATACGGAATTCACGACACTTGCATACCCAAAAGGCATTGGTAAGTAAAATTTACAGACAAATCGTCAAATAATGATTTCCTTAACACATAACGCATTAACGCTTATAAAATTTTACGTTTCACCCAAAAAATATTTCAAATTATATTTTGGTTTCTCTTGTACCCTTAATAAATTCCTAATAAGTATTTACAAAAACGTTTAATAATTTATTCAAACCTTGCTAGGCACCCGATAGTGATGTACAGCCCAGCACCGAAGTGGATCTCTTCATATCAACCGAAAAAATCATGGTACTCAATACTGATCTCAAAGAAATAATGATGGATCATGCATTACGTACCATATCCTACATTGCCGATATAGGTGACTTAGTGGTGCTAATGGCGCGTCGACGTTTCGTTCCCCAGGATATTGATGATGCGCCCAAACCAAATAGAACACCCAAAATGATATGCCACGTCTTCGAAAGCGATGAAGCCCAATTTATAGCACAATCGATCGGACAAGCGTTTCAGGTGGCATACATGGAATTTCTCAAAGCAAACGGAATTGAAGATCATAGTTTTGTCAAAGAGATGGACTATCAGGAAGTGCTCAACAGTCAAGAGATATTCGGGGACGAATTGGAGATATTCGCTAAGAAAGAACTGCAAAAAGAGGTGGTAGTGCCGAAGGCGAAGGGAGAAATTCTCGGTGTTGTCATTGTGGAAAGTGGTTGGGGTTCAATGTTGCCGACAGTGGTTATTGCAAATTTGATGTCGTCCGGTGCGGCTGCACGTTGCGGCCAATTGAATATAGGCGATCAGCTTATAGCCATCAATGGCTTGAGTTTGGTTGGCCTGCCACTATCGACCTGTCAAACTTACATTAAGAATACAAAAAATCAAACTGTAGTGAAATTCACCGTGGTGCCATGTGCGCCCGTTGTAGAAGTGAAAATCAAGCGACCGAATACAAAATATCAATTGGGATTCAGTGTTCAAAATGGCGTGGTAAGTGAAAAATTTGTAATACGAGTACGAGTAATGATTTTGATATCGAATTTGGCTTTTTCAGATTTGCAGTTTATTACGTGGAGGCATTGCAGAGCGTGGTGGAGTACGTGTAGGTCATCGAATTATCGAGATCAATAATCAAAGTGTTGTGGCAGTGCCACATGAAAAAATCGTCAATCTTTTGGCGACATCTGTGGGAGAGGTAAACGTTCTGCCCATTTTAAGTAAAATATAATATGCATTCATTGTTTACTTATTTGACAGATTTTAATGAAAACTATGCCGACATCAATGTTCCGTTTATTAACCGGCCAGGAAAATCCAATTTATATATAAGGTATTTAATCAAAAACAAAACAACCCAAAAGATTTATAACTATATGAAATAGCTTAGTTAAAAAATAAAACAAGTTAGTAAAACAGAGAGAAAACAGTTAATAATATTGTAAAACATAAATTGTTAACTATTTAATGAAAACCCAAAAGCAAACAAGAAACCAAAGTACTTTAACAGAAAATAATTAAAAAATTATATCTAAATAACAAGCAAAAAAACAATAGCAAAAGCAAAGAAGAATGTTAGAATTAGCTTTCTAAATATATATATATATATATATATATATATATATGATGTAAAGAAAGAAATTAGTCAACTTTTTAAAAAAAAGTAAACCAAAGCAAAAAAAAAATAAAAAAATTAGGACTTAAAATACTATATATAATAAATATATATAAAAATATATAAAGAAAAAAATAAAGAAACTTTTTTATGTTTATAGTTACCCAAAATATAGAAATTTTCTCAGACACCGCTATTTATTGCTCCACACAAACACACACACACTGATGCAAACAATGCATACTCCAAACACACAAAAAATGTATTAATAAATAACAAATAGAAAACTGCAAACAAAATCAACTGAAAATGATGACCTTTTTCAAAATTCGTCCTTAAAATTTAGCTTAGCTGCTTCATAGACTAATAAAACATTATAAACAATAAAATATTAACAAAAATTAATGAAACGTAAATAGGTATATATATATTTAAAATCAAGTATCTTTTCAAGTATCCTGTAGTCGCTCCCTGACACATTTTCTTTCCCGCCTCCGCCACCATTTATATATATACATACATATATATTTATATATGTACATATGCATGTGTTGTATATGTATTGCAATGTTATATTTGAATTATATAAAACAAAAAGTTTACATAGAATATTACAAAAAAAACTGCTAATTCAATATTTGCTAGAGTAAAAACATTTAAAATCGCATATACATATATAAATTATATATACAAGTACATAAACACATATAGTTTTGATATAAATATGATGACGTGTTAGCAAAAATTATAAATATTATTATATACTTACATACAAAGCATATAAGACATATATACATTTATATGTGTCCTATATGTATTTTGTTTGAATGTTGTAAATTTCTTTTTGCATAAAAATAAAGATACACTATAAATATATAAGTACATTCATACATACATACATATATAAATAAAAATCATACTAAAAATAACTAATTACTATCTACTATTGTATGTATACTGTACACTATTTTTATTTTTAAATGCTTTTATTCTAATTACAGTTTCGTTCGATGATACAAAATCAATAATCAATATTTTGAATTACGCATTTCTTGCATTTCAAAGGTTATAGAAGTTACATCCCCATTAGATTCATGCTTGTAAATTGGAAATTTTATAAAATTTAAGAGAAATGTTTCTTCTTATCCTAGGATAGATTTTTTGGCTATGTCTTTTCCTTCACGACGATTCAAAGCTACTGATGAAGCTCAGAGAGAAGTCTACAAAAATTTGCTAGACTATCAAAAATGTATTGACCATTTGAGTATTCCTAAATCTAATAATTTTGTCTAAAAAGAGTAGATCTTGAACTTTGGTCCGATTTCTAATGTCATGTTCTTCAGGTAATCATTTTTGACCAATGTTTACTAATTCGAAGAACAACGTATTCATCAATAGTTTACAGATTATGGCAAACTAATGCTGACGTTTTCTTTTTTTCTTTTCTCAATAGAAGAGGATTGGTTATACCATTTCTTGTAAGGTCATCAGCTTTGCAGTTATCTGAAGCACCTTCGTGACCGGGAGCCCAATAAAAATGGATGTAAAACTAATGGGCTATCTCGTCGAAAGATTTTTGAACAATTTCTAGAGCAATATTAAAAATAAACATTGATAATTCACTTGCAATGCAACAATTTATTCTTTCCTGTATGGATTGGATATTTTAAAGTACTTTTCAAAGAAGTAAGTTGCCGTTTGTAATCTGCCGATTCTTGGATGCAACTGAAATGCTTGAGTGTCTTATCTTTATATATAAAAATGAGTTGTACGTTTGACGACGATAAACTGAAAAACTAACCATCCGATTGAGCTGAAACTTACACAATGTATTTTTTATGAGGCCTGAAGTACACGCCAATAAGGATTGGCGAAGTGAGCGTGGTAGCTCCCATACAACCCTGCATTGTCATCTCAAGAAATGTTTGTAGTACAGTACTTCTCATACAAATCATATGCTTATTTGAGTATATCTCTAGAGCCACATACAATTTGGTACTGAAATTTCGTACAACGACGTTGTTTGACAATGCAATATAAGATTTGAGTATGATTGGAAAGGGGGGTGTGGCACCTCCCATATGACCTTAATATTCATTATGAGATATCTTATGAAGCATTTGTAGTATGGTACTAAGATTTGGTATGATAGTATTATTATTTATCAATACCAAGGCTATAGTAGAGTACGAGTTCTTAATGTCAAGTGGCCGTGACACCTCCTATACAACCTGAATATTTATGATGAGATATCTCAGTAACCATTTGTAGTACGGTATATCTCTGGAACCATATATGTGACCTTTTTAATACTTTTTTTACTATCTTTTTTACTTTCTTTTTTATTATTTTTTTTTTTTTTCACTACTTTTTTTATTACTACTACTACTACTACTTTTTTACCACTTTTCTTTTTTACTGCTATTTTCCATTTATTCGTTCGTTAGACATTTATATACCATACATGTTTATTGTTAAATGTAATCAGTTTTGTTTGTACTTTCCTATATAAGTTTTCAAGAGAGTTTTTTATATTTTTTCAATCGACTTTCAATTTTCAATAAAGAGGACATTCATACTTGCCATACGTGCTCATCAATTCCATACCTATATCAATTTCGTTTTTGAACGTGTTTGCACATATTATGACCGTTGTTGTTGTTGTCCCAACAATTATCTCTAACCATGCAATGTTAGCTCATTAGGGAAAACTTTCGATTTTCGCCGAATGAACTCAGTAGATAGTTATTATTATTTTCAACCTTTCCACCTACAGATTTAAATGATCTTTTGCACTCAGTATATTTATAAACCACATTGAATAAGAAAAGTACAAGGCTTAGAAATTTGTTTTATTGTTACAACATTTCATTATAGAATTTCTTTAAAAACAACTACTCTCAATTGCGCTTGATTCTATATTTTATTTACTTTTAAAATGATTAAACCAAAAACAATATAATTTTCCTCTACTTCGCTTTTTCATATACTATAAACAAAAAATATAAAAAGTTTTTAAGCATAAAAATTTAAAAAAAAAAAACTGGTCTTTGCCTTCTACTAGTGTGTCTTAAAAACATACATATTTAAGTCCAAGAAAAAATAAAAATTTCTATATTTAAATTTATTATTTGCAAAATTAACTAAAAGGAAAAATTAAAAAAAAATGCATTAAAAATTCAACAACTCCACGCAAAGACAAAATAAACAGATACACAAAAATGCAAAAAAAAAAAAACAAAAAAACAAAAATACATAATTATAAATACATTACTTAAATTGAATTAAAATCAAATGTAATTGCATTGTTACTGTAATTGTATTATAAATTTTGATGAAATGAAAATTATACTATTTATAATTAAATGTTTCTCTTTTCAATTACGATAAATTCCGTATATTAATTAATAAAATTTATATTGTAATTGTACCTATACATATACAAATTTCTGCATTTCTATGTAGTTAAAAAGGAAATTAAAAACACTCTACGCGAAATGTAAACCAAAGTTTAAATTGCTGCAAAAAACAACAACAACAAAAACAAGAATCGTGTTAATAAAAAAAAAAAAAAAAATTATATAAAATTAATAATCATTGATATTGCTTAGAGTCTATTAAAATTAACAAAGAACAGCAGCGAAACCAACAAAAATTAAAAACTCATAAAGCGAAAAAAAGTAATAATAAAAACACAAAATATAATCACATAAATACAATACATATATAAAAATAAAAATAATGTAAATTATGTTGTTTTATTGTTATTATTAATATCATGGAAGATGCAGAAGGCCTTGTGCAGACACACGAGAATGAATTTCAGGCAAATTTATCATTTCGTGGAAATGTGGAATTTCTCCATCCCATAATTTAGTCACGTATTATGCATATAGTATTTACACGCCAGATAAACCCTGCAAACCATAATAGGCACGGATAGTAGCAATATCACCTGATGACCAACGATCTTTGTATTCGCGACTTCCATATAAATTTGTCATTTGGACTATTGTATTTTCGATTGGCGCCATGAACAATAAAAAGGGCGGCAAGACAAAACAAACACAATTGAACTCAAATACAATAATAATAAGAAGATGCATTTACTAGGTGTTTCGCGTTGAGCTAATGAAACACGAGATCTATTTGTGATGGCGGCTCGAAATAATAGGCGCAGTGCTGTCGCTGTCACTTCGATTGAAGTTTTTCACTTCACTATCAAGCCTGGCACTTCGTCACTTCCTCTTTCATAAAAACACTTAGGTTTCCCAGTTTCTATGAAAGACTAAAATCGATAAAAAAAAAATCTAAACATGCTCATCTCTGTACTGTAGCCAGATCGGTGTGTTTGAATTTATATCCTCTAAAAAGTAAAAAGATACCATTTAGCATACATCCTTTAGTATATTCTGAGATTTTTTGTGTTTATTTAAATACCTATGTAGCAATACTGATTACGCACTGTCATATAATTTATTAGAATTTGGTTGAAAATGAAGAGGTAGACGATTTAGAGGGCGAGTGGAGGATTTTATTTCTAAATGATTTTATGCAAAAACGCGACAGTTTCGAAGAATTCTGCCATTTTGTTTTTGACTTGAAAAATTCCCTAAAACAAATTATGTATCCTCATTCAAAAAGTTTTGTTGGAGCCTTATTGTGTCTGCCACACGGTAGCGCTCCACCAAAAGTTTTTTTTCGCAAACTAAGCACATAAAACCAGATAAATTGTGAAAATATGTCAATTTCTTAAAACGCTTTACTTTTTTAAAAATCACTTCGATTTTTTAAGAATTTCACTTTACAAAAAAATTTCGAAACAACAGCCTTGAATAGGCATTTTTCTTTATTAGCTCTGAGCAGAGCACGAGTTGTCAAAAAACGTAATCGTGTTTCTTTTTAGCTCTGAGCACGCAGAGCAAACGTAATTGTCAGTGTGGCCAACTTTTGTTTTTCAAAATCCGCTAAAATAAGGAATAAAACGCGTATTTTCTTAAAAAAAACTCAATATATTTAAACTTTTTCACTGATACAGGCACACAACTGATACTTCTATTTAATGAAAATTTCTTCGATTTTTCGAAGATATTTTAAATTGAAAAAATGTGCTGAGCGCTAAATCACTTTTTTCCGCGTTTTAATTTTCAAAAAGCTCTAAAATCAGCGGGAAAAGCGCTGAGTTGGCCACACTGGTAATTGTGTTTGTTTTTGTAATCAGAGCGCGCTCAGAGCGTGCTGTACGTGCTCAGAATAAATTGCCTGAGCAGACTGAGCAAGATTGAAAAAATGTTTTGACAGTGTTGCAGCTATTTGAAATGGCGAACAAGGGCTCAGAATAATTAATTTATCCATTTTACACAAAAAAAATTGTGACGATTAAAAAAAAACTTTGTTGAAAAAAAAACTTAATTATCTGTTATCTGACGGTTCGTACTCTATGCGTTTTAAAATGAAATCAGAGTTGTCAGAGCATGCTCGGTGTGCTCGTGTTCTACTCCACTCCGTGCTCTGAGTTAAAAAAGAAAAACGCCTAATAATGAAATTTTACATGTTTCCAAAGGACAAAATAATTTTGCTCTTGCTGCGTTTCGTTACCTTCTTCGAAATCATCGTAGACTGTCGCCTTCACACGGTTCTGATAAATATTCTTCGTCCTTACTGCTAGTTTGAAATGATTCGAAATTACTTTCTTCGTCATCAGGAAAATTCAAATCGAATATATTCGATATTTCAACAATAAAAACCCGAAAAAAAAATTTACGTAGCAATTTTCCGTGAAATCAGTTGCATGCAACTCGAGTTCCTCGATGAGAAGGGTGCGAGGCTTGCATGGTAGACGAAGTTGCACGGTCGCTGGTTCCTCTTTAGTATTTTTGCGAGTTTGCCTTACATTCTTAAGGTATACAGAATTGCGGCGTATCGTCGAATTTACATAAAAACGTAAAGTCGACGTAAAATCGAGGCATAAAATCGTCGACAGCTGCAATTCTGCTCCATCGCATAGGGCTATGAGCGTTTTAAATGTGACAGCGTTTTTACACAGTGTAAATTCGTCGATACGCCGCAATTCTGATTATGCTTTTATTCCCATTTTGAGAGCGTCACACAGATTTATGTACACAAAATTAATTCGTCAGAGTTTCGATTCTTTCTTTGCGGATTATGAAAATTTAAGACTTGTGTGCCAAAATTTATTAAGAACTGTTTGAAAGTTATATAAAAAGTAATAAACAATTAAATATTGTCCTACATTAAATGTATGTGTGTTCTTCAACAGAAATAGTATAAAACAAAACCACGAATTAAATTGAAGGGCTGGAAGTCTAAAGGATCTAAGCGCCAAACATTTTTTTTTTTTTTTTTGAAAAGATAAATTTGTTCGCACATATTTATCAGGCTTAATATGATTGTAATGAGTTTTATGTCTTATCTATTAAAAAAAAATAACCGAAATACGAGAATGTTTGCTTGGGGTCTAAATTCATTCATATTTTTGTTATATTCCCGGTCAAAAGTATTGCAACTCAGTTTCTAATGTATTACGGAGGAACTTCAAAAGAGAATAGCCAATAGCTATAACTCAAATATTGCTGCGTTGAATAGGGGTCATATACATGCCAGCTGCGTCATTAACGTTTGATGCACAAGGAACTTTAGTGTAATTTTTGTTGTTGTGACGATTGAGCGATAGTTAGAAAACATTTAAATATATTTTCTAATAGAATTCATAAAAATATTACTTGAACCAAAAAATCTGGCAGAAATATGGATATTTCTAAGGCCGGTATTCCATTGGCAACAGTTGTGTGTGTGAATTAGTGATGCATCGATTACGATTACCATTAATTGTAACCCCAGGTTAATAGCCATTTTGCTATTAATCGTAACCGGCTATTATTATGGTATATTTATTTTATTGAACGCATTCGTTTGTACTACTACAAAGACCTGAGCTTTCTTTTGAGAACAAAACACGTTGCTTTATGAAAAAGAAGTCAAAACTATTTTGGATTTAAAAACAAAAAGGTCAAATTTTTGATTTTGTTAATTTTATTTTTCTTATTTCAAAAGAGTAAACAAAAATCTGCCGAAAACGCCTTGGTGATTAGTTACATGGATTCGAAACAGGGGCTGATTAACCAAAATGTCAAAATGGCGAGTTTTTGGCCGATCTCGTTCAAATTTAGTGTGGTAACTACTACCCAATAGGAATAAACTTTGTGCATCGATTTTTCAAGTGGGTTCCTTGCAGTGTATTGTTTTCACACTTGAAATTACTCTCAAATGTTTTTAATTGGCTCCAGAAACAGTGCCCTCAGAAATGAAAATACATATATAGTACATATACATGTTAGAAAAGATTTCTACTACTTTTTCTTTCCTTCTCATGAGGAACGTAACGAATATCGATTATTGGATTTATAGTGTAAACTCGGTCTTATAATTTAACTCACGCAAAATTGAAATTCGCTCTTAAAAACGAATAGGTCATTTTCTTTTCCACTTTCCTCTTTTTATCTTCAATTAACAAAATTTTTTAATAGAGTATTTTTGAATAAAATATAGCAAATACATTCGTAACCGCCGGTTATTAAAAATGATAATCGTAATCGTAAACGCCGTAAACGACTTCATACAAAGTGAGGAAAAAAATATAACGAATCATCTCAGCATAACGATTTTTGGCATGAGCCACTCTTAAGTCGTGGAAACAAAAAATTATGAAAATGGGCGTGCCACGCCCAATTCCCATACAACAGTAAAACTGAAAAAGCTCTAAAAATCCGTTACAGTCAAGATACTGAGATAAATATCATAAAAAATGGTTTGAACTGTTTCAACATTTAATTTTAGTTCATATTTTTTTATTTTTAACAAACAAATTTTTATCTCTTAAAACAGTTTTACCCGATATTCATTTATTATTTTGTTAATAAAAATGGGATCCGTAGCTACCCGCAGCCAATTTTTTTTTTTTTTTTTGTTATTTAGCTAAGAAATTATATTTTACATTTTTATATATTAAAATATTTCGCTGAGCTTCATCAACTTCGACAGCTTACCCACAATTATTTAATGAACTAATCCCACCAATTTTTTTTTAATATGCTAATGAAATATTTATGAATAGAAATTAAGAAGAAAATTTCTAATATCGACGCGTCAAAAATATTATTTTTTTCCGCAGTCAAACCACTGTGCGCCGTGTCGGCGCATCACTAGTTAGAATTTCTGTTTCCCAGTCCTAATTTGAAGTTTTTCCGCTTATACATAGAACAATCATTACTAGTTCGATAACATTTTATTTGATTAGTTTTCGAGTAGATATTAAACTCTATTCAGTCGCCATTAAATTTTCATGCTATATAGAAGTAGCTAAACCAAAAGATGAAAATCTTCAAATAAAAATTGGGTCTCCACCAAGGATGCCAACTCATTTTTTCTCTCTCCCCGATAACCCTCAAGAAATTCTTCGATTTTCAATCGAATGCCCCGCACTGGTATAATTTTATTTAATATAATTATAACAGCGTTACACGCATTTTCCATATAAACATTTTACAAAAACGAAATTGACCTCAGTGAGTGTTATTTTAAGGCGACCCTGAACTTTCTCGGTCCAAAACTTAACAAATTTTTATAGGACTGGTAGATTAATAGAAACATACTTTCTGACTCCGGAATAGGCATTGCTAAGCCTTTCTGAACGGCCGAAAGAGAAGTCGTAGAGCCGCGCGACTGTTTTGGCCTGACTGACACTCGCCGCTATAATCGTCTATATCTATGAAAGCACTCATTCCCCGCATCAAGTGAAATTCCCCGCAAATCGGGGAATTCCCAGTAAGTTGGCATCGCTGGTCTCCACCCTCTCAGCCGTACTTATGTACTTGTCTCAATCTACCCTCTCATCTTGTTATGTATTTATGATTAAAACAGAGTCACCCTTTTTATAAAAAAGAAATATGTTTCATGTGGATTTATCTAATCAAACTTTCTCATAATGAACGGAATGCTAATATTAACGTTGCATGTGCAGCCTTGGTAGAAAAAAAATCAATACCTAATCACAACATATACAAATAAAAAATCCAACAAGTAGGTACACAAAGTAAAAAATCAATAAAGACTGCACTTTTTGTATATTTATTAAAGTTCATCTGTAAAATTCACAGTTTAGTTTTACGCATTGTTTTCGGCATTTCAACTGCATTGCCAAATATAATTTATATCTAAAATATTCCAAGTTGATGTACTTCTTTTGCATTTCTAATAACTCCATCTTTGTTTTTTTTTTTTTTTTTGACATACATTTTGCTATTGTGAATTACACTCATTGGCAATTGTAATAGATTTAAAAGCTTTCTTGTTGGGAAATCGGAAGTAAAATTAACGGTACACATTTCTAGATCAATCTCCTAATTTTATATACATTTTGTGTTAATATTATAATAGATTTTTAAATTTTTTGCCGTAATACACCTGCAGTTGTTATGGGGCTAGTAAAAATTAGAGTAAAATTACAAAAATATTATGAGATTGAGGGTAATTTATAATTAAGATTATATACAAAATCATACACACTTTGCACCTTATTCTTCTTCTAGGGGCAATGATCAAATTGTGGCTTCAAATTGTTCTCTTGGTATTACTGAATCAGGTTTTATGTATGTATGTATAAAAAAAATATTTATTGTGTATATAGAAAAGGTGGCAATGCTATATTTGTGTATTGAAGCAGAACCCCAAGCCGATAAAAAGCCGTTACCGACTAATAAACTTCACCCTGTGACTAAAAAGCTTGAAGCCCCAAATAGAACGATGTGACTGCAGCTGGCATTTACATTTTAGGAATAGTCTGATAGGTATGCAATATAGCGGCCACTATAGTGAGAATTCAATTCAACAGCCCTGACAGTTTCTCTCACTTTATAATCAAAATAAGGTCTTTTCAGTAAGTAGAAGAATAAAATGATAAATATTCTTTTAGACAGCATGCCATTTTAAATATGTGGGCTGTGTTACGTCATGTAAACAAGTTAAAAAATAACTTCTGTAAAAACATGCAGCTTTAGAAACGTTTCTATTTTCATCTGTTTTACAACATGGGAAATCAGCTCTTTGAACAAGCACAAATTAATTCTAAGTACAACAAGATTTAATTTAGCTTTATTTTGACAAACAAGCGGTTTCATTTACAAAACAAGTATCAAGTCAGCTAACAAAAACATTAAGTGTTAAACAAATGTATGCAGAATAGTCTATAGCAGGGATTATCAAACTATTATATGCGTACCACCAGTGGTTCACAAGGCCTCCAAAGGTGGTACGCTAGCACATAAAAGACGGCAAATGAAATAAGCCATGGCTGAATTTGCACACATTTTTTAAATTTTCCAATCTGTTGCATATTTATCGGTATTTATTATTACGTTACAGTTTTGGTGGACATAAAGTACACAAGCACATTTTTTTTTCGTTCTGTGGTACGCGTTTGATCTACATTGCATATTGATGGTACGCGAAAAAAATGATTAAGTACCGCTGCTCTATAGTGTGATTTGGGAAAAACTACTTTTATTTTACTTTTTAAAAGTATTAAGAAATTTCTTTAATCGCGTAACCATGGTCGCAGAAATAAATTCCCTTCACAATCTGTTTTTCATCGGCTAACTTGTTACCTGTCACCTCAGCCGATTTTAGCGCCGACATCTCAATTATTCGAAAAAAAACTATCGGCTGAAACTGAGTGTGTCCGCCGCTGGCTCAAATTAACCATAAGCTTGGTAGTCTTCGGGTTCGAAATTTGCAACACAAAAGTTGTGTCAGAATTTTTTTTAGTGAATTTATAAAAATTAATTTGTGTTTTTTTTAGTAAATTTATTGTAAAAAAATAATAAACAAAAGTCAGATAAGCGTACAGTGGTGAATGTGAGTAATTTCCTATAGTGCAAAATGTGTAAAACTACATTGAAAATTTGCCAGGAATCAAAAAGCGAATGTTCGAAAAAAAAAAATATTTTGAGCAGGAGAATTTTTCTATATATGCTGTGTGTGAGAGTGCGCTGCGAATAACGGATGGACAAAAAACGGACTGAAGAACGGATAAGAAAAATTAAAAAATAGACCAAGAATCTTGGTTGAACAAAAACATACATAATTCTATATTTATTTGATTACAAGTGACAGAAAACACAAATAGGGGGTAGAAAAGTAAATTTCGCCCAAGGCACTTGAAAGGGCATTAATACATTTAGAAGGGAATTTGTTTTTTTTTTTTAATTTTTTGCCTTGCCTCATTCATTTGCCAGTTGCAGATTTCGACACTGACTTTTTGTACGAGTTCCCTTGCTCTTAGCCTCTTGCTCTCTCTTTCGCTCTCTTCATCACCCACCACCGTTCTCTTCACATACTTGTGCAGAATTTTAATTACAAATTTATTATGTTCGCAATTGTGAGGAGCAGTAAAAACGACCGACCAAATATGCGAAATAATTGAAAAAAAAGCTAAACTAAACTGAAAAAACAAAAGAAACTACTTGTGTGAAATTTGAATAAAACATTAAACACAAAAAAAAAAAAAAAATTACTGTGTGCGCTACTCTAAAAATAGCTAAAAAAGATTCACTAAAATCACAACGTAGCAGTCAGTGGTGGTCACGGCGGCGCTGGTTTTGTTATTATTTTAAAAATAAGTAGTGGATTGTTCTCCCAAACGAATAGGGGAGCAAACGGTGCATGTAGTGAAAGAAGGCACAGAGACGTTCGGACATTCCACTGGCACGACAATTGCTGCTGCCAAGAGTTAGAAATTTTTAGTCAACCTGTCTGCTGCAATATAAAAAAGAAGCGGTGCTGATGCTGAGAGAGCATCGATTCACTGATCTGGAAAAAACAGCAGTACAGTGGAACAGCAACAGGAGCGCTTTTGATTTCTACAATTTCACGAGGTCTCAGTAGCTGAGCTCATACGAGCAAGGGGAGGGTGACGCAGCATAAGGAAGTCAAAGGGAAATGTGGTGCAATTGGTATATGAAATTTCTGCACAAATATTTGATTGCAGATACACATACTCGTACATAAATACATATGGCAAAAAAACGAAGATAGGGGCTGTTGGGATAAGATACCATATTCATAAACAGATTTGCAGACCGTTTAAAAGGGAAAAATATTCTTGAACGTATGAATTTGAATGATGATCACATTTACAGAAAAATGCAATTTTGGTTTTCTTTTCAGTTTTTTTTTATTTCATTATCGAGTTGACCACAGATTTACTTTTTCTATTAGAAAAAATCAGTTTAATTTGTTATTTATATCAAAGATAATAATATCTCATTTCAACGTTTATTATTTGTATTACTGTACAAAAATGTGAAAACCCTGTTTATTTTGATCATATAATATCACATTATTTTAATACAACATGAAAAAATTAATACATTTAATAGTAATTAGAAGAAATAACATTAAATGTTGTTAGTTTTAAATACCATTAATTAATATATGTACGTGAAGTTCACGTAAATAAAATTTTGTTTTTAGTACAACAGAATCATAAAAATGTCTTAACTTGCCAGGTACTTGCATGCTCTATACTCTTTACAGTGGTGACGGACCGCGGACGGACGGACTGGTGACACTATTTACATTTAAGGGCTGCATATAATAGCACTCACTGTTAAACAAATATACAGCCTATCAATCAAACTAAAAGCAATTCTAAATTTAATGGTTGACATTTATCCCATACAAAATAATGTCAAATTTTGACTTAAAGTCGTCTATTAAATTTAAAATCACTTTTAATTTTTTAGTAAGGATCATGTATTTTCTAAAGAATTTTTTATATTACTCCTTTAGAATTGCAGGGACACTTACTGTAGTTCGAAGCAATCTTGGACTATATTCAATCTTATAAAACAAGTGAGAACTACTAAAAAATCAATTATCAGTCTCGAACTATTGACTAATTTTTATTAGCCATTTAGTCATGCCTCGTTGACTAATGACTAACAATGTCAGTTGTAATCACAGCTAAAAGGATGATTACAATTTGATTTTTTTTTTTTTCAATACGAAGTACCGTGAAAATAATTGATAAAATTTGTTTCCGATTTAGTACTTATTCATGGAATATAAAAAAAAACAAAATACAGATTAATATGCATTAGATTTCATTAAAATGCATTAGATTTCATAGATAGTTTGTAAGTTTTTGGCTGATTGGCCATGATGTCAAAGGTGTTTAGATGATGACATAGGTGTGTTGTATTTTATAGAAACCTTTCTTATGAATGGATGGCGCTGTAATATATTGATTGATTATAAAGGGTTCTGTTTAATACGATTTTGAAAGGTCTTTTGTACCCCCTATAGTAAGCTGGTTGCAGGCGGTTAGGCAAGCCAATCTTCCTGAGGAATCTCAGTAACTGATGTGGCTTTATGGCTATGATATCAGCACTTCTTGGGCTGTAGTGCCCTAAGTACCTCTTTCTTCTGCGAGTGAGTGCCTCACAGTACAGTAGGATGTGTTCTGATGTTTGCTTGCCATCTTTGCAGAATCTACAACAACTGTCCTGACTTATACCTAGGTTTTTCATATGCTTCCCCAGTTTACAATGCTCTGAAAGGAAGCCCATTATTAGCCTCAGTTGACTTTTGTTTAGCTTGAGTCGAACCTTCCCAATTAGTAGATTTGATTTGTTTAGTTTAGGGAGGAGTGCCAGTAGGATGATCTGGTGCTTTGTTCCTCTTCTTTTAAAGTTTTTTTTAGAGTTTTGAATTCCTATACCCATCAACGGTTCTGGGTCAATGTAAGTCTTGACTGCTGCGTTCCTTGCTAGATGGTCGGGTACTTCATTGCCATGAATACCTGTATGTCCGCGTAGCCAGAATTGAGTAACTTTACTACTAGGATTGAGTGGCCTTATTAGTGGTTCCCAAGTGATGGGACGCGCTCCCCTGGGAAGGCGAAGTCAGATTTGAAGAGAGGTGGGGAGACATTTCAATAAACAAATATTTGCATACTCTGAAATGTATTGTAATCATAATATTTAGTATTTCTCTTTTCTTTCATATTATGTATTTTTATGCACTTTTTAGTTTCCATTTCTGACTTTCACCGCGAAAATACAATTTGTTAAAAACCATTTATTGGAAAAATAAATTCGAATGTGAAATACCATTTTTTGTGTGTTAAAATATTGACTATTTGTATATTTTTGTGATAAAATATTAATACGAGTGTGTATTTAAAAATTGAAATGTTGAAGTTCATAACGTTAAATTAATAAATTTTAAATACGCACACCCGCGTGGGAGATAATGCAAATTTATTTAAAAACATCTTTATTCACTCAAAATAATTTTATATAGAAAAATATCTGCATTTTGGTGGGTTTCTTGTCTACCTTTTATATAAATTTAACATTAAGAATCACTTCAGAGAATGCACGATTTATTTAATTTATAAATATTATAAATACCAAAATAGGAAAGGCGCAGACTTGGCACGAACAGTTGAGAATCGCTGCTCTAGGCTTTCCCATACTAATTTTGAAGAGATCTCAACGGAATCTAATGATCTGATAGCTTTCTTAGCTTAGTTATCAGAGTATATTACTATGTTTTTGTTTTTCGTATCCACGTTCGAGGTTGAACTATGCACAGAACCGTATGGCAAGAATCTCCGCTTGGAAGATATACTGTAGCATACTGTAAAAATTTGATAATTGACAATGCATTAAATTGCTTCCAGTGATTTTGGACGCGCTGCTGCGTTTC
Source organism: Toxonevra muliebris (assembly GCA_963691655.1). NCBI lineage: Eukaryota > Metazoa > Arthropoda > Insecta > Diptera > Pallopteridae > Toxonevra > Toxonevra muliebris. The sequence goes on along the minus strand of OY829326.1, from coordinate 113,731,374 downwards.
ATATATGTTGCCACAATTTTCGATACATCCAAGTCAAAACGAGCATATACATATATGCATTACACAGCACTTCGACGATTCTATCATAAGTGTGAGCACCCATAAGTCGTTGAAAAGCTAATGCAAGACGATTGCCTTTCAAACTTGTATATTAACACCAAGGAAGCTCCTCTTTTCAGACCAAATGTTTGCAGTCGTGTACACGTATTTTATGATCGCCAAGTTCACTTTTATTTCGGAAATTTATTTAGAATATTTTACCTGTAATTTTCCTATTAAGAGCCATGCGCAATCTACAACATCATTAGTGCTTGCAGAGTGTTTCAAATTACTGGAGACTGCAATCTGCAGAACGTGGATTAATTATAACTGAGACTGAAAGTCAGCAACCAAAGCTTTCATTTTTTGAAAAAAGCAGAATTTCGGTCGTAATAGGTTGCATCGACGGGACGCACGATCGAATAGTAGCTCCCAGGAAGGGTTTGCAGTATTTATATTAGAAGAGAAAAGGATTATTTTGTATAAATGTTATGATTTTAAGTATCTGATATAAAACTGTTGCTGACGACTTTGGACCTTTGACCTTACAAATTAAATAAAATACGTTTTCAACTGTCGACAGTTGATTTATCAAATCGACATTCACAATACGCCAAATCAATTCTCAGGCGACGAATAGACAAGTCAAAATCAGTCGATCTTTGATCGACTGCAGACGATCAAGATACGCAATAGGGCCTTAAGAGAACGTAGACTTGAAAGTTTAACTTCATAACCAGATATATTTATATTATTAACCACACGTATGAAAAGCGGATCTTCTATCGCTTGTAAAGGTATTAAATATATAATGTAATTTACAATATCACCATCAAAGCTTTCTTAACAAAATCTACTTTTTCGGTTAAAAATGCTTCTAGTATTTTTCGATAGCTTCAGGTTAATGTTTCCTCTTGAAATGACTCACAAAATTTAAACTGCTATTATTATGGGCTTTAAACATTTCAGGTTTTGGCGTTCGTTTCCGCTAAACTGACATCCGTTACATGACATGGCACTGTTCTTCAAATTATCATCAAAACAATCTACTTTCCATATTGTTGCCATTGGCTCACATTTGTGTATTGAACCAGAATCAGTCATCTCGCTGTCGCAATTGGCATATGCACCACACTCTGCACACATAATATTGGTTCGGAGATATTTTTGTATTAATTTACATTGTGCCGAGTGTATGCCAAAATTTTCAAATGTGCTAAAATTTTAAAAAAATTACAGTTCATCAGAATCAGGAAAGCGAAGTTCCATTTTTTGTTTTTGTAGTCGCAAATGTTTCTTATCGCGAAATTCTCGAATTAAGTAGGTATTTATGGAGAATTGTGAGTTCTATGAAAACATCGCCTTTGTACATTTGTAATTTTAATGTATACCCAACGATAAATACAACTGCTTAATAAGCACTACTTAACATAAAATTACACTGTGCAACAATTTTAGGGTCATATAATCTAACGGAGAAGCGATCCACACAGGTCGGTAGTACTGGTCCAGAGCAACAAAGCCATAAGAGGGTTTTAAAAAGTTTGCTCGTTTTTAATTGTTACAAAGTTGAGGTGTTTTTGAGTGTTTTTCAATTCTATTTTCTGTTTATAATAAAAACAAAAATTTGAAAACCCAAACATTATTAAATTCTACACGCTTTTGTTAATAGTATTATTGCTTATTTTTTGCAAAAGTTCTGTAATGGATAGTTTAAACTTCTTAATATGGAAAACTCGATAGTGTTAAAATTGTTTTTGTTCTTATTTCGCTGAAGAAAGTAGTAAAAAAAAGAGCACTTCATTTTTAAAAAATAAGCTGCAAGAGGTAAACTTTGAATGCCTATATCTTTTAAAAGCGAGCAAACTTTTCCAAACCCTTTTTAGGGTTTTGTTACTCTAGACCAGTACTATCGACCTGTCTTGGCCGATTCCCCGTTAGAAAAATGTGTTGCACAGTGTTATTCATAACACCCGTCGATATGACTAAAACTATTGATTGAATTAGTTGATCACGTCCTGCTTTGATTGTGGGAGATTGACTTAAAATAAAACTACTTGAACAGTAATCTTTATGCTGTCATTTTGAAATTTAGCTCATCGAGCTGACAATTTCCCTCTTCGAAAATATTTTTTTATAGCTCATTCCACGCGGTCCAACTGGTGGGCATGCAGCTAGTTGAAATTGTATTTTCTGCTGGCCGCATAAAAATGTAAACACCATAAACAAAAAGTGCATAAAATGTAAAAACGGAAAAATTTAAAACTGGGTTAAACATAATACCTAAATATGTTTGCCTAAAATAGTTTTCGACTCATTTTACAAACTGTGCGACTCTTTTGTATGCTGTATCGTTGCCGTACCCATTGGAATACATATCTATGTACAAGTACATATATACATACATGTACATTGTGAACACACACACTGCACCGCATACGATACATACCTACGAAAAATTTAAGTTTTTGACATACAATTAGCCAAAAATGTGGAAAAAATTTTAAAATATGCGCATACGTTAAATATTGATATTTATGTTATTTGTGAAAAGAATTTCTTGAATAAGTAAATAATATATAAAGTAAATAGGTTTAGACGACGTTGGACGATGCCCGATGCATAAATTTATTTTACTGCCGTGTTGTGTTTTTATTTGTATTGCTATTATAATGTGCCGTGAAAACAACACATCGATGCAGCGCACAAAATTAAGAAATCTACTTTACAAAATTATTTTAATTAAAGGCCAGAGTAGTGTATCAAGAATTAATTTCACCTCAACCGTTCATTCGTGTAGTTTAGTTATAGTTAATGTGCCTCAGTTAATGTTACGTATACGCAACGTTCTACTCGTGTGCAAATTAAAAACAGCGGAAAGAAATAAATAAAATATTCCATTCCATTGTTTAATTTTCATTGAACAAGTGTTTTTCTTTTTTTCATATTGTTCATATTGTACCAATACAATATTTATGTACATTTACCTCTGCTCCCTCTCTCTCACACACACACCTTTGTTGTCTATCTCTCTTACGCGTTTGCGCTATTTTGGCCCCAACTATTTTTATAGTTTAATGTCCCCAATAGAGTCGTGTAGAATAGAAAAGGTAGAAAAGAAATATATCGTTGACTTCCAAAGTAATCGCAACAAAAAATTTTCAAGTAAAACAAATTTATACGCAATCGAATTAAGATCAAAATCGCAATCTTAATCAGAATCACAAACGAAATTAAAATCATCACATAATATTTTATTTTCGTTTTTTTTTTTTTTTCGTTGGTAAATTTAATTTTTAATTCTTATTTTTTTAATTGTATATTTGCTTTGTGTGTGTACATTAAGTTTATTTGCTAGTAGTATCTAATTTTTAATTGTGCGCCAACATTTCTTTCAAGTTTGTATCTCTATTGTATATTTGCAGACAGCGACACAGACACCTGCAATTTTAAGAAAATATTTTGAATAGTGTAAAAAAAAAAAAAAATAAAAAAAAAGAAGTATTATAATGAAAATTTAAAAGAAATATATACTACAATAAATACCGTATATGCATTGCAATGCGAAATGACCGGATCAAGTAAAAACAACTGCGTTATTATAAACATAAAAACTACAAAATACAATATTGAATACTACACAAATAGTTGAATGGTTGATATTTACACAGTGCAACAAAAATTTTATGCGCGAGATTTTTCAACGGTTTTATAGTAATTTAGGGTCGCTAATCACGACTGCGTCCTCAGATTTCTCCATCTAGTTCTCCCATAAAATGGACCTGAAGTCGAAAAAATGGGGTCTTCAGGGGCTATTAAGAATTTTTTTTATTTCAACAGATACGAATTTGATGTCTGAAGCAAAATTATTAAGCACAAAAAGATAAACAATTCTTGAGTATGCATTTTTCTTCCTCCTTCTATCCTTCCTCTTTTTCGATAAATAGCCGATAAAACAAAAACCGTTGAGAAAACTATTATACTGTCTGTGGAGAAAATGGTTCTTGTTAAAAATTATAGCGGACCCCAAAACATCGGAATAACCTACGAGGTACACTTTTTCCAGAAACATTTTTTGTTGGCTCCCTTGGGATTGAACAACGAGTTAAACATTTTTTTTTTTTAATATCAGTTAATTATTTTTTTTTTAAATTGTTTTTGGTTTCACATGGAAGCCCAATTACAACAACAAACGATTCCATGATTTACTTACGTAGTGTGAGTGGGTCGATTGTAATGCAAAAAATTCGGTTTTTTATATTATTCTGGAAAAAGTCTACCTCGTAGGTTATTCCAATGCTCTGGGATATAATTTTTAACAAGAAACATTTTTTCCGAAAACAGTATAATAGTTTTCTCAACGGTTTCTGTTTTATCGGCCATTTATTGAAAAAGGGGGCTTAAAACTCCATTTTCAAGAGTAAGGGTAAGAGATGGAGGAAAAGTATATACATAGAAAAATAGTTTATCTCTTTGTGCTTAACAATTTTGCTTCAGACATCAAATTCGTATCTGTTGAAATAAAAAAAATTCAGCCCCTGAAGACCCCATTTTTCCTACTTCAGGTCTATATTGTGGGAGAACTAGATGTAATGCAGAAAAACTGAGGACGCAGTCGTGATTAGTGACTCTAAAATCGTTGGAAAATCTCGCGCATAAGACAAAAGTTGAAAATTTGTTGCACTGTGTTATCGAAGAAACTACGTGTTCGGAAAATGTAAAATTTTTCGTAGTTGCACTATGGTGTTTTCCAATAATTTCAGTATTTCAGTTAGACTAATATGCATATTGGTATAACTTAATATCTGCAAAAAGTTGTGCTGGTCATGTAATCTTAATTGAATATGGTATTTAAAAATGTGAATCAATGCTGCGGAACGAGGAGAACATCAGCTCATAATCGTGCCACTATAACCAAAACGAATAAAATAAACTTAACGTTCTTCATATTCACAACCTAACAATCTTTTTAATACCCAAATATCATTCTTTTTGGGAAATTATTGATTCTTTTTATGAAATAAAGTGCCATAAAGAACATGGTGTACACCCAACTTTAATTTCAAAGAGTTTCTATGTGATGCGCATATACGCTCAAAAAATTTAATTTTTGCATCATGCCACATATTGAACCAAAATTGATTTAAACCAATTGTTCAAGGCATTTTCAAACGAGAAATTAATTTTTGCAAAAGACAAGGAGTTCAAACTTCAATTATTTCACGTTCTGATCACAACTTTTATCTCGAAACGATATTGATAACTACTTCAACTCTAATGTTAATTTTTTGAATTATTATCACTTCTTTTCTTTTTTTTTTTTTTTTGCGTTTCCTTCTTTTTTTTACTGTTTTAAGTCGGTTGGTTTGTTTGAGTGTTAATCCGTTCCCTGTATTTATCACACGTTTTCTAATTGGGCAATAAAGAAAATAACTGGTGTAAAGCTAAAGTTATTTTGATATCACAGAAAACTTCGTAGAAGATAGAAATTTGGGTTAGATCAAGTCGATCGAGTTGGGTGGGGTTATACTAACACTTCAAGAGCCCTTGGTTCAATTCCTGGCGATAGTAGCAACGCTATCCTTTCATTTGATTTATTGGTACTAAGCGTAAGTTTTAGTCAAATTAATCACATAAAAATCTCGTTCCATAAATGTGTTTTTGAATAAGCAGGGTTGCATATTATTATCGATAGTAAAAAAGAGTGTGTTTACTAATATAGGCCCTTATTATGAGCTGCGTTCGATTCTCGACAGAAGTCGATTGACCTGATCGAACGAATTTGCATTTGGTATTATGACGTGCTTTCGACAGAGAATATCACAATGGTGAATTTCGCTAATTTTGGCTTGTTCGCAATAGTATATTTCTATCAGCTGATCGTCATTTTGAAAAATAAATACGATTTTTTTTTGAAAATTAAGTTGAAAAAAAAAAATTGCAAAACAGCAAAATAGTTATGGCTACAACGGAATTATGTTTCGACTATTCATCAGAAGAGGATGACAGCTTGATGGAATTGGCCAGCAGTAGAAAACGATTGAGGGACGCTTTCAATCTTTTGGAAATGAATTCTACCACATAAGTGCAGCCTTTCGAAGAAGCTTTGGTATCTATAAAATTTGGTTACAGATTTCTACAGAACTTCTGACAGTCCAAGGAGGCGCTTGTGTACTTGATGACCACTACTGAATTTAGCTAACCTCAATCCACTTTGCTGTTGTCTTAACTGGTGGTCCTAAACAATTTCGTTTCAAGGAGAATTCTTCCCATTTCTTCGTCATCAGAACCATCAATGACAAAAATTTCTAGAATTTATTGTTGCTCACCACTTTAGACCTGCATAAAATTTACTAAAACCGTTTAAAATTAGTTTTTAGTCCTTAAAACACAAAAAAATAGCAAAAACAAAATTATTACTCAGCATGCACCGTATCGAAAGCAAAATTGTGTTCGAAAGAAAATTCGATGCGCAACGAAAGTTTTTGCACTGCTCGTAATAAGAATTTTACATTCGATCTTCGATAACTAGCAAAGATCGAACGTCGAAAGCAGCTCATAATAAGGGTCATAGTTAGGTATATAAATCACTTAAAGGGTTTTTCCCAGAAATAAATAAACAAGTTGGTAAATAAGTTCAAATAAAAATGCAGCTAGAGATGATTTAGAAAAAAAAACGCCCAAAAGCGTCCAACCAATAAAGCGCATTTCGCTTTTTTTTAATCTCACGCACAAAACTAAAAAAATCGCTCAATTGACGATAAACCAGGTTGGTCACTCTGATCGCGAGTACAAATTACGTGGTGCCGTCATCGAAATGAGCTTATAGAGTTTATCATTGCAAAATTGTTCTAGTGACAAATATTAATCGAGTAACAAGCTATCAGCGCTCTTTGACTCAAAGTTTTAAAGAACGCATTCTGTGAACGATTTGTATCAAAGTACAAGAATGAATTCAATTCACGACATAATATGTCTTCCTTTTTTATGGCATAACAAACCATGGAGGACCTAGAATGAGCTATTCGCATTCATTTATATTGTGCGAGTATAAAAACGGTACACCGCGCGAAGTGAAAAGCTTCTCTTACACAGTTTTTGCTTTTGCAGATTTGCCATTGCCGTCTAAAAAACTTTGTATGTTCTATTTTTTATCAGGTAATAACGATTTGGTTTGAACAAGAGGACATTAAATTAGATTTCGAATAGTACGATACATTCGGGTTCAATAGATTTAGCTGGGTTTTAGTAACTCTTACGGAAAAATCAGTCTACGTCGCTATTTGCAAGTTTATTAGCAGGTAGAGATTGAAATGTTAATCATATGAGCTTACTTAAAAGACCATACAATCAAACCATGCCAATCATGCCACACCACTATTTGTAAATAACATTAATAATAATGTTAGTATATTTGCTTATTACTGACAAGATATTTTCCTATCTATTTTGAGACTTTGCCGACCTTTAAAAATATATATGTAGAAACAATTTCACGAAAGATCTGGCGATCGCATGTTCCTCTTAAATTTAAATATTAAAAATATACAATTATAAGAAAAATTAATTTAATTAAAACAATTAATTAAAAAACACATAAATCTTTTTCTTTTTAATTTTAGGCTAGTATTGCATCGTTATTGCTAGCGACGGCCAAAAGTAGCCGCAAAGCAGATACGATTTGAATAACGTTATTCATTCCCACAAACCCGTAGACCGCTGAACAACTAGAACAAAATCAGCAGCAACAGTAAGAGCAATAACTAAAATGTCTTCGGTAACACAGCATACGACGAGCCAAAATCAAGGAAACCAACCGACAGCCCAACAAAATGCAAAACAGCAGCAGGCAACAGGTGTAGCCGGTGCCACCAACAATACACACGAGAAAGCAGCAACGGGTGGTGGTGGTGGCGATGGTGGTGGTACGGGTGCCAATTCGAATTCGCAGCAAAGTCCGACGAAAAAGATAACATTATCTACAAAGGAACGTGTCGTAGACAGTGTACCCTTTCCTCCCAGCCGTAAGTTAACAATTACTGATATATTCGATGCACGCACCGGAAAGCCACAACACGATGTACTTAAACAGCACTTCATACTCGAGGGTCGCATTGAGGAGTCAGCCGCCTTGCGCATCATTCAAGAGGGCGCCACATTACTCCGCCAAGAGAAGACAATGATTGACATTGAAGCGCCAGTAACTGTATGCGGTGACATACATGGTCAGTTTTTCGATCTAATGAAACTCTTCGAGATTGGCGGCTCGCCCGCCACCACCAAGTATCTCTTCCTGGGCGATTATGTGGATCGAGGTTATTTTAGCATTGAATGTGTTCTGTATCTGTGGTCGCTGAAAATCACATACCCAACTACGCTGTTCTTGTTGCGTGGCAATCATGAATGTCGCCATCTCACGGAGTACTTTACCTTCAAGCAGGAGTGTAAGATCAAGTATTCGGAGCGTGTATACGATGCTTGCATGGACGCGTTCGACTGTTTGCCGCTGGCGGCACTGATGAACCAACAGTTCCTGTGTGTGCACGGTGGCTTATCGCCTGAAATTCACGAGCTCGAGGACATAAGACGTTTGGATCGCTTCAAAGAACCACCAGCCTTTGGGCCCATGTGCGATCTTTTGTGGTCTGATCCTCTGGAGGATTTTGGCAATGAAAAGAATTCTGATTTTTACACGCACAATTCTGTGCGCGGCTGCTCGTACTTCTACAGTTATGCGGCTTGTTGCGATTTTCTACAAAACAACAATCTGCTCTCGATTATACGTGCGCACGAGGCGCAGGACGCCGGGTATCGCATGTACCGCAAAAGCCAGACCACCGGCTTTCCATCGCTGATCACCATATTCTCAGCACCCAACTACCTGGACGTGTACAACAACAAAGCGGCAGTGCTCAAATATGAGAACAATGTGATGAACATACGACAATTCAATTGCTCGCCACATCCATACTGGCTTCCCAATTTCATGGATGTTTTTACGTGGTCGTTGCCTTTCGTTGGTGAAAAGGTTACCGAAATGTTGGTGAATGTGCTTAACATATGCTCCGATGATGAGCTCATGACCGAGGAGAGCGAAGAGCCATTGTCCGATGATGAGGCTGCGCTACGCAAAGAGGTCATTCGTAATAAGATACGGGCCATTGGCAAAATGGCACGTGTCTTCTCGGTATTGCGTGAGGAATCCGAATCGGTACTGCAGCTCAAAGGCCTAACACCGACGGGCGCACTGCCCTTGGGTGCGCTCTCCGGTGGCAAACAATCATTGAAGAATGCCATGCAAGGCTTCTCGCCCAATCACAAGATCACTTCGTTCGCCGAGGCCAAAGGTCTGGATGCGGTCAATGAGCGTATGCCGCCACGCCGCGATGCATCACCCTCGCCAGCCGATGAGGGCCATAAAACGATTTCGGCTGCAGCAGCTGCAGCGGCCAACGCCAATGCGAATTCAATCAATGGATAATTCTAAGTCAGAACTTGGGCATGTCCACTCAATGTTGTTTCATTTCATAACGCATGCTTATCAATTTGCGCGCCTGCTTGTGATTTTGAAACTGACATAAAAAACAAACAAAACAAAACAAGTCTTAAGCTAAAGAAAGAAAATATCAAAATTTAAATTGAATGAATGGAATTTTACTACAAATGCAACATTGTATCTCGTCGTCTCATCTCGTCCTTCTTTCGTTGTGCGATTGTGATTGGTGAGCAACTGAGCAAGCTCTGTGGGAAGAAGACTAGACATTTTCCTTCCGCTGAGCATGCGCTGTCGTTAGCCTGCGCAATCGCATGCACTCATCTGGTGATCGTGTATGTGGTCTTATACGTGCCATCTTCGTTGTAGTCATAGCTGAAGCCGTTATGTATTTTCTTGATTCATATTATTATAATTATTACCTATCCTTGCTGAGATATTAGAATAAAATCGAATCGTGTCAAATCAAATCGAAACGTAAACGATGCGATTTGCAATTAAATTGAATTATTATCGTCATCGCCAACACTATCGTTATAGTGCAATCTCAGAGAATCTCATAACAGCGTCAGCCGCAGCATGCCGAAGAAGAATGTATTCCTTTATACTTATTCGAATCCTAGTTTTTATTTTTGGTCAATTTTTGTAATTGCAAATATATTTATATAATTATTATACTATTTATGCAAATATGAATATGGATAGTAATTATTATCGTTATTACTTAATTATTATTATTGATTATTATTAAACTATTATTGTTTCCTTCTTTTTTCTATAAGAATTAAGAATCTATCTATAATGAATTTATTAAATTTTTCTTAAATAATATACTTTTAAAAACACAAAAAAAAAAAAAAAAATTAATAATATGAAAATAAAATTATGTGAATTTACAATTAAGATTAAAGCTAAAACAAAAAATATTTACAAATATAAAACCAACAAAAATATGATGTTTGAAAGCAGCAGCAAACAAACATGAAAACTGAATGAATTGAATATGGAAAATTTTTTTCATTAATATATAAATTAAACTTATAGCAATTTCAAGTACTTTAAAAATTACAAACAAGAAAAGGAAAATTACAAGAACAAAGCAAGAAAAAAGAAGAAAATCAACTCGAATTACAAATTTCACAGCCATAAAACAAATTTCTCTCAGTTGATATAAATACATATAACAATTAAAAAATATATAGCATTAATTAAAAGAAACACATATAACATAACATCATATAATTACCTACACAGTGACTCGGTAAGGAATTCGAACACTTGAATTAAAAATAAATAAAAAGAAAAAGCATAAACACAAACAATTGGCAAGAGCTCTACAAAATGAAAGGCAAAGAAAACGCTATAAAAGGAATAGCACCTACAACTTGACAGAGTACAGTTCTACTTACTGGATTATAACAAAAGTGACTCACATCAAAAACTCAAAGGTTTCTTATGATGAGCCCCGACCGTTGAAGAGCAGTCGTCACATCAATAAGTTCCCTAAAACGCATACTGTGCCATTAGATCAAGAAGTAAATCGGATTAATACAAACAATTGGCCTAAGTGACTATAATTGTAGAGTACTTCCTTAAAATAATTCTTGCTCAATATCTACTATTAGCTCAGACCCACGCAAAATATGTTAAAAATCAAAACTAATTTTAATGACTCCATTGAGATTTTAACCACATATAACTCCAAACATGTAGCTCTACAATGACTAAATCGTTTATAGATAAATGATCAATGATTGATTCACTTCCTCTAGGTCGATAAATGGGAATCCGTTTTATATTCTAGTCTCCTCGCCTAAAATAGAACTATTCAAAACAAAAGAATCTAGAAGTTTGACTACAACAAAAATTTGAGCTGCATATATTGGTAAATACGGTCAGTGTTAATGCATGGAAATATAAATAAGTACAAGCGAAGAACAAAATATATTGCATGATTTTTATGATCACAAATTTGCGAACTGCTTAATTTCTTCCTACATGATTTTAACTTTTAAGCGTTCGATTTCTCCATTGCGTCACTGCTCATATAGTACATACATAAAATATATTCCACAAGTGTTAAGCAAATGACAAATTTAATTAAATTAAAACCTCTTCAAAATGAAAAACCCTCAAAATGCTAGCATTTTAATTAAACCAATATTATCAAATTTAATAAGAACCAAAAACAAAAAAGAAAAAATGTTATGGAACTCCTTCTCACACACCAAGCAAAAAATAAAAGCAAATTAAAAAAATATAAAAAACATTGCAGTTAAATATTATTAAAAATATAATAACATTTCAATTGAATTTAATGCAAGTTTCAACAAATATTTCATTGAATTTATAATATTGCAGTGTTAACAAAAAATATATAATATTAGACATCATACTACCACAACTGTCAAATGCAAACCAAACAAACAAAACAAAAATTCATTTATATAAATGCAAAAGAAAAGCAAAAACAAAACATCTCTAGATAAATCTCTTAATAAATTTTCAATTTTACTGTAAAATTTAATTACAAATTTAATATTAAACAAATAAAAAATTTAATTAAAAAGGCAAACAATAAGAAAAAATGAAATGCAAAAACAAAAAATCAACAAACATTAACCTTTCAATGGTATAAAACTTAATGCAATCCCTTATAAAACATTTTTAAACAAATTTAAGTAAAACAAAAATTATCAATGTTATTAACATAATTAAGAAAAACAAAAAACATAAAAAATACAAGTACCTATCCTCAAAATAAAATGCGCACATTTATTTATTTCCTCTCAAATACAATTTTGTGTTTTGTGTCGGCTCTATTTTCTTCTATACATTAATGCAGCGATTCATATCTGAGACAGTGGATAATGTACTAGCAGATTGAACTTCCAAAAAAGCGAAATGTGTTGTGTATCATATAATTGATTTCTGGGTTGTGTTACAGTCAAACTATTAAACGAATTAAGTTAGGCGATGGTGAACATCTATAAAGAAAATAATGGATTAATTTCACTTAACCACATAGCTGCAGTTTTAAAAGTATATTCCAATGAAATCGGTGCTTCTATTACTTCAGTTTAAATTTAGATCATGGATTTGTTAAAGGAGAAATATTTTTTTTTGCACATGTTTTACTCCAGTCATAGTGTTCAAGGTGTAGTGCAATTACTTTCTTGTTTCAAGGAATTGATAGTGTGAAAAGAAGTAGTTAAAGGCGATTGAACAGTAAATTTGTCAAGCATCTTAACCCAAAAAAATATGAATAAAAGAAGAACCCCTTTCAATTTTGTCCCATCGTTGTGTGGGATCAAATCACAGCAGCGTAACCGTCAATTGCGGTGGAGCAATTATTTTCGTACTAAAATCTAGCTGTGTTTGATATATTAAGGTTATCTGGAACCATAAACTCATATAAATATTCTTGGACAAAATTTTAGTTTTTTTCTCTTCCTTACTTCTTCGTATTCACCCGCCTTCAGTTCCACGGATTGCAATGCAGTTAAGCAAAACATTTCGTTCAATCTCATAAAGATGCCGAAAAATAATTTCTGGCATGATCAAGTCGAATAAACAAATAAATTAAATAGCTTTAAGATAAGCCCAATGTAAATAATTATGAATGTTTTTTGATTGTCAATAAATAAAAAAAATGCAAATACTTACCTAATTAGAAATGATAACACCGGTCAACAGTAAACCTTTTTTAAATGATATTCAGAAATGTTCTTAATTTCACTTTCGAGTGAAATTGAAATCGAAACAGTACAATCCATTTTGCTGCAATTTCAATTTCACTCGAAAGTGAAATTCAGAACATGGCTGATTAATTAAATTTTGAGGATTATTTACGGTGGCATTCTCTGTTTTATTATTTAATTCTCAAGTTCAATATAAATAAATTTGCATTAACCTCTCAAATGTGATGATGTACCTGTAATTTTTTTTTATTGAAATGCTGTAACTAAGCTCAGCCCTATGAATTTTACATTATCTCTATATATCGCTACCTTAATTTGCTAAAGTCCTATCATTAAATTTATCAAAATCGAGTTTTTGATGGATTATGATATGGCTTTAATCTGACCGAAAATTTTTGAGACATACTATTCTTATAGTTTAAACTACAAATTCTAGAAACAGTACTCTAAATATCAAAATTTTGTTGCCTCCCCTATAAAATTTGGGAAATGCGTGTTAGATCAAGGTTAGGTTGGGGTGGCTGTCCAGAGACACATAGCCCTGAACGGCCTATTGTGATACCATATAGTTGGACCTACAGTCTAACGCCGATTCCGAACGGCGGTGTGGCAATTTTTTATCAGCTCGGTGGTTTTGCCATTACCAACCAAGGTGTGTACTTGAACACTTTCTTATAAATGTATATAAATACATATCTTATAAATAATGGCTAATTTTATTTAAACAAAATTATCACTCGGGCTCAAGCATGAAAGCTTTATAAATGAAATAAAAAAACCGAATTCGATAGAAAATAAGACAGAAATAAAACAATAATATGAGACGATTAATTAACTGTTTCTTGCTACTACTTCAATTTGCAAAATGTTTATTGATCAAAATATTCCAAAAACTTAAAAGAAAATTTTAATATTTTTATATGTAAAATCTTAACTACATATTATACTAACTTTACCAAGTAAATAGTACATCATACTTCAGTATTACTTATCCGACTCTTGCAAAGTTCTGAAATACCGAGTATTCTGTATTTTTTCAAAACGCATTTAATTTTTAAGGTTTCTTAAGGGGTTATATACGTTTTCATGAGTCAAAAAATCTAAAAATTTTTATGACTTATTTCAATACGGAGTACTTGAACGATCATTTTTTTCACTTGACTACTAATTTTTTTTAAATACATTATTGAGACCCAAAAAATCAACTTTTTTTGCATCATGGTTTCCGTATGAGAAAAAAATTTTTTTTTCTCAAAATTTTTCGTTCAAGTACTCGGAGCTGTAGTACACAACTGTAAATTTTTTGTCTTTTTGATTACAGTTGAGTTGTTGGTATTCAATCGTGGTCACCGCCAGACTCTGCAGAAAAAACGCGCATCAGGACAAGAGCTACAACTTCTACAATTTTCAATATTTTTTCATATTCGACCACTCTTTTTTTTCGTAAGAATATGTACTATGTATACCTGTTAAGCTAGTTTCAAATAAATTATTTCAAATAGTCGAAAAAATCACAAATATGCCTTAAGTTTCCCGTACCAAAACGTATATAACCCTTGAAGATCTTGAGAACTTATTATCTAAAATAGGATTGTTTAAGAAAGTATTCGTGCTTCATTTTCCCAAAACAAAGATAAGGTGGCAACACGTTTTCACGTGTAATATGGCCGCGATCAAAAAATTTACTTAGACCGCGCGCTCTAAAGTCATACGACTAAATGAATTTAGATCGCGATCGGAAAATGAAATTAGGCCGCGCTGGCTAAATTCATTTCGGTATTGCGGTCTTAATTCATTTGAAAATTAATTTAAACCGCCATATAAAATGTGTCGTAGCCTAATGTCCATCCACCTATTTAACCCTCCGATAACCAACCGCTTTTTAAACGATCAAACCCCGAAAAGGTTCTAAGGAACCTTTTTAATTAATATAGCGTGTGATGCGAATAATTTTTTTTTAAGCCAATATGTTTGGTGTAGTGTTGCATAATTTGTGTGTATTTATATTTAAGGAGATAAAATGGGAAAGTTTAGTGCACATTTTTTAATTTTGTTTTTTATATTTTTCTGTTACAGACAGGCACAGAGAAAAAAATAATAAAAATATTGTATTTAGTTTCTTTATTCTGCTTAGGCGGCCCTGCCACCGTTGTGCTTTAAGTATCAAATTTTTCAGAGTTGTGAAGTGTTTAACACACACATGGGGTTCTAAGTACAAATACGAACAAATTACATGAAAGTACATGGCAGGCCAAAAAACCAAAACAAAGTGCACGGAAGTTCATACAAAGCCCCTGCGGACCATGTCTGTCAACAACGCCCTAAATGACGTCAACCGGTCGATTATGATGAGATTGCACAGAATCGTGTCGAAGCTGATTCGCTTCTAAACATCGCATTTAAAGTAGTCACGTAGGCTGAGGCTGTTCGGTCTAACAGTATTGAAATACCGCTTCTCTGAAAATGTTATAGTTCCTTAGGGACCTTATCGGTTATCGGAGGGTTAACAAGTGACAGGGTACTTTGAAAGTGTGGGGCCTAGGTTCATACTTCGAAACAATATGGCGTCTCCAGGCTATT
Source organism: Toxonevra muliebris (assembly GCA_963691655.1). Taxonomy (NCBI): domain Eukaryota; kingdom Metazoa; phylum Arthropoda; class Insecta; order Diptera; family Pallopteridae; genus Toxonevra; species Toxonevra muliebris. The sequence goes on along the minus strand of OY829326.1, from coordinate 113,715,561 downwards.
CTAGTATCTCTCAGTTGTCTTCAGTATTTTTACAAGGTTCAGGGTCATCGCAAAGGGAAATATAAGAATCTTAATTTCTTCTATTTTCTCTTACCATGGCCCCGTCTTTCCAAAAAATGTTATTGTTTTAAAACTTTTGTGGTCTTAATTCTATAAAAATAAAAGATTGGAGGAACAACTATATTTGAGCCAATGTTACATTATGGAAGGATGCAATGGTAAGAATAAAATACACGGGGAAAATAAGTTTTTGAGTCACTTTCAATTACTACTGCTACTTTTGCTCTTTTAGAATTTGGGAACACAAATTATATATCGGTACGTTTACCAAAGATTCGGAGATTGATCCACTTAGAAACTTAAATTTTTCAAAAAAAATAGTATGAAAAGTTTATTGTAAGTATATGTGACTCCAGTTGTAAAATCTTAATTTGAATATATTATTTAAAAAATATATATACTTCTAGTCTTTCCATTAATATCTGCACCTTGTTGAAAAATCTCTTGATTCATTAACCATATACAGATTTTATTTAAAACGCAATAAGAAATATTTATTTTTATTGGATCGTAAATCCCCTTGTAACCTACTAAAAATTATCTTAAGGGACAACTACTAGATAAAAATAGGATAGAAAATCATTGATAATTGCGTATAAAACAATTTCAACAATAGTTCATCTCCACATTAAATTTATTAAATATATTTGATGTAAAAATATTTAAGTATTGCCGATCACAATAGATTCACTAATTAATTTCCTACTGTTCCCTTTTTCTGAGAACAGAGCTGTTAATATATCAGACGTGGCAACTCTGTTATGATTTGCGCTGAAACGTCAACCATTCTGAATGTGACATTAAACCAATAAAGTTTTTTTTTATAAAGAATTATTATTTTATCTTTCATTAGAGATAAAAGAAATTACATTTAATTAGAAAATTAGGCAATTTTAAATAAAAGTAAATAAAATGGATGTTCCGGCGTTGCATGCCCCAGTGGACTTCAATAAGGTATTTACATTGCATTCACTCACTTGAAAATTTTCTAATATTTTTTAAACTGTTTTCCAAAATTGAAGTCCCTCGATGAGATGACGCCGGAAGAACGCATGAGGTAAATGAAAATTTGAAATATATGGGTCAGGTTATAATTCGTAAAATTCCTTCAACTATTCCAGGGCGGAACATCAGCTAATGCATGAGAAACACAAGGGGCATGAAGCTATGCATTCGGAGATGGTGCTCATCTTATTCATAACGCTAATTGTGGCGCAAGTGATATTGGTCGAGTGGAAAAAGCGGCATTACAGATCTTATTCAGTAAGGAGCATGAATACAATAGCTATATAAGCAGTACATGAAACGTTTATTAATGTGAATTAAGGGAGGGGGGAAATATCATAGCATTTCCAGAAGCCTTATAGTGTAATTCTGATGCACATCATAGTAAATTTATAAATTGCTCTAGATATAACTTTGCCAAACGTTTCATATACATACTTAATTAACAGTTGATGTTTTGCGGATATAATCAAATATCTTAATTTTAGGTTATAACATTGTTGGCTATGTGGATAATTCCATTAGTGATATCATTCTTTTATGGCTGGATACGTTTCATTATAGTTTGGACGATATTTTCATCTATTACAGCACTCGTAATTAGAAGAGCCGTCAGTAAGCCAATTCAGGGAACAACACCGAGGTTTTGCTAAAACTTGTTTCTTATAATCTTACTCTATTTACATATGCATATTTTCAGATTGGTGTACAAATGGTTTTACTTTATTTATAAATTAAGTTACGCTTTGGGTATTATTGGATATTTAATTATGATGGCCACCTTTCTGGGGTTCAATTTCATTTTCAATCAACCGCCGAATGTCTGGATGGATGTCGGTCTGTTGTGTGTATTTTATGGACTTTATGTTGGTGTATTAGGACGAGATATATCAGAAATTTGCTCAGAAAAAATGGCAGCACTGATAGGCGTAAGCAAAAAAATAGAATCGTCGTGCGAAATACTTATAACTTTTTGTCTTTCTTTTTTTAACCTAGTATTATACTCCCCAAGGCATTCCTACGCGCCATTTAGAGAGTAACGTTTGCGCTGTTTGTGGTAATCAATTACTTGTTAGCGAAAAGGAAGAGGGTATTATAGAAAATACATATAAATTATCATGCAATCATGTCTTTCACGAATTCTGCATTCGTGGTTGGTGTATTGTGGGTAAAAAGCAAACTTGCCCATATTGCAAAGAGAAAGTAGATCTGAAAAAAATGTTCTGCAATCCGTAAGTGTTTATTCACATTGTTATGTATTACATGTGTATGTACGTTTTATTTTTCACTTTAGTTGGGAACGTCCTCATGTTCTTTATGGCCGTCTTTTGGACTGGATTAGATGGCTAGTAGCATGGCAGCCGCTTATTTTCTTCATTGTACAAGGCATCAATTGGATGCTGGGCCTTGAATAATTATTATTATTTAAACTCTAGTCATTTCATTTTGTTCATATTTCTTGACCAACGAATTAAACTGTCAGTGTGTATGGTTTTTATTGTGTCTATTTTTATGCACCTTGAAAAAAAAAAAAAAAAATTTAATTATGTAAATTTTTATATTTTTTATTGTTTTTGAGGAAAACAAGTGCTCTCGGTAAATCAAATAAAAATAATAAATAGTTTTCTTATCTCTCGAGTGGGTACTGAGATATCAATAGAAGTTATAAAAACAGTAATTTTTCTAATATGTTGGGATGAAAGAAAAACAATGCCTTCTTACAACTAGTTTCTTTAACATATATAGTCTGGTGCTTTAAGCAAGGTTCGGCGCTTTTATATATTACATAAAGAAAAAGAATCCAATAATTTCATGTAGGAAAATGTGCTACTGTTTACTTATTCTCAAATTTGTATTTTGGTATTGGGCTATGATTATAGCAACTTGTATTCTAAATTTGAGAGAAAGGGTTTTTAAACGAACAGAATGTGGTGAATCATGCGTGCCTAATGCGATTTTGTGCAGTATTCTTTTATTACTACATGGAACATATGTATGAACTCTTACGATAGACCTATAATCATTTTTAAAGAAAACAAATGCATTTATTTTTTCTAAAATAAAGTAAAAAACTTTGTAAGTATTTTCTTTTTTATTCATACAGTATTGTCGTTACTTCACACATTGCTTTCTGTTAAGCATTTAATCATCGAATTTCACTTTTTTTTTTTTTTTGAATTCAATAAATTGCATAATTTTTTTTGTTTAGCTATGCTTTTGTTTACAATTGATATTCTATTGCGAATATATGCCAAAGTCTTAAATAATTTAATTTAAAAAAAATTTTCAATTTTTTTAAAGTTTAAACATGTTGGATGACAAAAATATTTTGCACCTATGTATTGTATATAATAAAATAATTTGTCCACGCAACAATTTAAACACAATCTAAAAGAATTTTCACTTAATTCATAGTTACGTGTCGGTATGAATGGAAATTATGCATAATAAAAATGTGATAAATTCATCAATTACTTCAATTCTCAGTGATGTGCTTTTTAATTGAGAATCACGCCATTCATTTATGGCATTTATTAAGTTTCTATATACCTATATGTATGTATATGTACATATGTATGTATATGTGTGTGTGACATTTTAGTAACTTGAAGCACCGATCATAGTACGTATTTGCTCGAATGATAACCAAAATGTTAAGGACCATGGCGCCATTCGTATCCAGCATGGTAAAAACCCCTTATATAAAGCAACGAAACCTTCCTTGCCCACAGTTTGCCGGAGACAGTCAATGGAACCTTTGTAGAGTAGACCTCTGTAATGTAGAAAAGAGCAAAGTTATACAATTATTCAGATGTTTTTTTTTTTTGTTTTAGATTAATAAACATGCATAAAGAGGGCCTCTTAAAATTGTATGAAAAGTTTGAATTATGATCGAAACTTCTAAGCTTTGAGCAACTTACTGAACCAATAATCATTATCCGATTTAGAAAATTCTTTTTGCGTAATGTTTGCATTTGTAAATGCTAATAATAGAGCTCCAAAAAAATTTAAAAAACATAATTTATGGTCAAAATTTCGGGACTACCAAGGACGGTTTTGAACCTGAATGTGGAAAACATAAAATTTGACCAATAAATTTTTCCAGTTTTGAAAAAATGTTTTCTTTTGAAGCGTTCTTTACATGAAAAATTTCAAACCAAAACTCTTCCAGTTTCAAATCTAATAAATATATAAACTCATTACTAATTTGTTGATATTTGTTAAATATGCAAGCTTACTTTTACGAGGTTTACGAGGTGCCGTTTCTAAGACGCAGACACTGATTACTGATTTTTGATTAATCACTTCGAAATCAGGTTTTCTGATTTGCACCCCGGAAAGGCACCCCTTAACACAAAGACAATCGATTTGAAGAGAAAAGCGTGTGAGAAAATGTGAAACAAATTTAACGCATATTTGTTATATAATTACAGTTCAAAGTATTTTGGAAAATGAATTGCCTAAACATAATTTGCCCACTTCATAATGCATACTTTCTATAATACATTTTCTATAATATCACTAAAATTTCATTCAGTCAGGTTAATTTTTTCAGCATTAAAAAATATGAAGTTTGGTTGATTTTAATGCATAAAACTCGTAAATGAAGTCGAAAATCAAACAATTCAACAAACAACTATAAATATTTTTATAATTAAAATTATCGCAAACTATTTTAATATTACCCAATATATATTTTTTTTAGTTAATTACTCGAAATCTGACCTTCAACTGACGTTAGAATCAAAACGACACAACGCACAGAAAACTGAAGCTACGGAACGTGTAGCTACAGTATTCATTTATCGACTTAGCGGCATGAATACACATGAAAATATGTAAAACATTACAATTCAGCAAAAAACGATAGAAAAGAATTCTCTCAAGATATTGGGTGGTATTAATAAAATTGAGTGACGTGAGTGGAATGCGTTGAGAGTGCTATAATGAGTGCGGTAACCGACGGAGCAGAGGACGAAAAGTCATATGAAATTAACTCTAAGCGCAATAATTAGATAATCTGAGTGAACACGCACTTCTCAGCAGAGTTGGGTAGTAATGATTCCTTTAGGAATTAAATTCCATCTCCATTCTAATTACAAGGAATTGTAATTGGTACTTTAATGTTTTCAATTCCTTAGTAATGGAATTGATAAGACTTTCAACTACATTACAAAGAATTGTAATAGGCAATTGAAATTTTTAAATTCCTAGTTAATGGAATTGAAAAAATGTTTGATTCCATTACAAGGTATTGTATTTTGTAATTAAAAATATATCAATTCCTTAAAGGAATTGAAAATGTAATTAAATAGAAAGGAATTTAATACTTATCTGTACTCAATTACTTTCTTGGAATTAAATTCCAATTTAGTTTGAGTGATTCCTAAAAAGTAATTGATTCTCTTTTAGTTCAATTCCACAAAAGCAAAAAAAAAAAAATTTTTCGGAAAATATTGAAAATATAAGAGACTAAGAAAATAAAAAAATTGGAGCAAAAGCGTCATCCAGTTGTTGTCTACAGCTTCATAGCTTAATTTTTTAACCTTTAATAAAGGACAAACCAAACAATCTAGAAGCATGAAATTTGGTGTCATGCTTGTGGAAGACCTAAGTAACTACTTATAATTTCAAAACAAATGGTTTCTATTAAGCCCAATTAAAATTAGGGTGTCAAAGGGTTAATACCACCATTACGTGCCCATAGTTTGTTTTTTTTTTTTTGTAAAAAACGCGACTTTATGATGAAACTTTTTGTTTTTTTTTTAACACACCATTTACTATCTTCAGTAATTATGCACGCTTCAGTTAACACTGATAACATAGTCCTATGGAATTTCACATTATTCAAAATAAGCAGTGATTTTCTGTGTATATTTGTGCATGGCATTCTGGCATGTAGAATTTTTCTATTAAATCAGGATTTCAGGAAATCTTAAATCAAAACTGCGGAAAACATGTTTTGTATAATTTTTACAGTTTTTAAAATCTAAAAACCATTTTTTACAAAATTAATTTATTTGTTTCGTTTTGCATTTGATCATATTTTCTGCTATTTGCTATTAGTTACGTGCCGTGCCGGTTTTATGTAAGCTTTTGATATATCATTATAGTTATAAAAAATGTAAAATGACGATTTTGGTATTATTTGGATTTATAAACCTATATTCTAGCAGATTTCGTAATAAAGTACTATCACTCACCTTTCGAATATGGAAAATTTAATTTTTGGATTAGAGTCTTTCAAAGTTTTGATGCTTTTAAGGATTATATCAAAAAGAAAGGGAAATATTACCAGTTTCTGTAGAAACTAGTAAAAAAAACTCTAAAAAACTGTTCCTAGATTTTATCGAAAATTGGCCATTTTCGCACTTTTGGGCTAAAATTTGTTGGTGTCCTAACGCAAAAAAAAAAATACGCATTTCGTTTTAGATTCAGAGCACAAATCTATTTGCTTTTTTTGTTCAATTAAAAAAAAGTTAATATCGCAGGACTCTGTAATTTGTTGTTATCTGAATGCTTTCAGCGCTAAAATGCTAAAAAGATACAAAAACAGCAATGTAATGTGCAATGAACAAATGAGCACTGCACTTGTGGAATTGTTTTTGCTCTTACAACTAAACCGTTCTAAAACCAAGAGAAATATTTGTTTTTTTTTTTTTAATAGGAATTTAGACGTAAAGCCATGTGAAACTCGTCTTATTAAATAAATGGAAAAATTTCAGCGTTGAATTCATACTCAAACATTACAATCCTGCTAATATTTCTTAATTATTATTAATTTGAGATAAGCCGATTGGGTTTGTGAAATTAAATCAACCATACACACTGTTGCTTCATATAAGCGTGGATTTGAGCGCTCAAATTTGGAAATAAACAAAATTTACGTTTGTTTACTTGTTCATTTTGTTAATAAATAGAAGAAAAAACAGCATGTTGTACTTGCATATGCCCGATAATGCATTATCTTATCGAATTATTAAATCATCAGCTGATATGAGATTAATAAAAAAAATATATATGGTTTTTGTTTGTTTTATAACCTTCACTTTGTTTTATATATATTGACGTGTATTTACCTCCCCTTGTTATCGGTGGGTTGGTTCATGATTCTCGTTTTTACTACATCGGCGGGCGTTCCCATGATGGCAGCAACAAAACCAGCACAAACAGACGCCAATATATGTACTGTATGACAATCAGGCATATGAAGCTTATCCATTATCATATGTTTGATTGTATCGTAAGTTGTTAAATCGCCTGTAAATACCACAAGTTGAAAATTAATTTTTACTTTCTCTTTTCTAAATGCTTAATTTCAATTAAATGATCTTCACCTAAATTAACCAACGCAGCACGTTGTACATTCGGTATGCTGCCCTTCCATAACCCTTTTATACCACCACGCCTTACAATCTCTTTGAATGCATGCGCTGCGCCATGTACACGTGGTGCATCACCCATAAGTCTACGTTTGCCCTCCATTTGAATTTGTACCTTCACCAAATCGGCAGGCGATGCTAACCACTGTGCTAAACCGCCTGCAGTAACGCCACATATTGCTGATTTCCATATGGGAAAAGCGGTATCTTTGGATCCGCCAATTTCTTTACGCAAAAATTCATAGCTACAAATTCTAACACCACTGTAAAAATAATAGAAAAAGTTGAATTAGCAAAAAAAAAAAGGTAATAGTAATCATGTCTATCTAATAAAACCTACCTATACACAACATGTCTATATAGTGCAGGTGTTACTCCTTGCCAGAGTCTTAAGGCACCTTCTTCTTTCACAATTCCAGCGGCAGTAGCCATCATACCACGATATTGCATCTATTGTTTGTATGTATGTTTATTAAGAGTAAAGAGGACGAGTATGTAAGTGTAGCGCCACACTGCGGCAGCATATTTGAGAGTAAACGAATATTATAATTTGTAAGATTTATATTTGATTCGTTTGTGTTTTTTGTTAATCGAAGTTATGATTTTATTCGCCTTTAAGCTAAGCCTCAAACTCAGTCATAGGTTCCCAATAGAAAAATTAATATTTATTCTTTGTAAAAATTCAGCCCTGATACTAATTTTTGAGACTAAATTATTCGAAATCTTTCGAAAACTAAAACATATACCATTTTTATATCATTTTAACTTTTTAATAAATCCTACGCAATTTATAATTCGATCTTGGGGAGCTGAAAAAAACTATAAATGCAAAAAACAAAGTGTTCCTTATTTAAGGAGAATATATTCATTGAAATGCAGCTTAGTACTCTTTATGTAGTATTGAAAAATTATTATATATTACTTCTCTGAAGAGTAATCAAAACTTATACTGGGAGTATTTGGTAGGCGCTAAAGTAATGCATTTAGGGTATACATAAAAGTTTTTATATATTTTCAAAATAACTTTTACGTAATTGTCACTTGCTTCTCTAATTTGTTGTCAATACATTTTGTGCTTAAAAATAACTGAAAAGCAAACAAAATTATGTATGTACAATGTTTTTAAATATACGAGTACCTAAAATATGCGACGCAGCTAAAGAACTAACGAATTTTTAAAAATTACCTTTGGTTTAACTGCAGTTCCACCAACTTGAGCTGTAGATGCTTGTGCTGCAGCAGCAATAGTAGCTGCTTCACCCTGTATTTGAAGTCGAGTTTTAGTTAAATCTAATGGATATGTAACCAATTCTGCTATTGAAGCTGCCACAACGGAGACCGCATAGGTGCAGGCAAACGAATCAGCATAATGAAATTTAACGGGACGCAGTTGATTTCGTGTAGATGGTATCGACGTTGATGTTAGAGAGGATTCTGTAGTTGCAGCTGTAGCTGTTGCGCCTGCAGGAGCACCGCTTGAAGGTTGCTTTTGACTTTGCATTTTGTTTTTGTGTGTTTGTGTGGTTAATAAAATGATAAATAGTATTAATAGCTTTTGTTTATTCAAATCTGAAAGCGAAAAAGAAGGCATTCAATTAAATTGGTGAAATAGTTTAAAACTGCTTATGTACCCTGTATTTTAGAACAATTAGAAAGAAAATCATATAATAAGAGGCAAACATCTTATATATATCTAGTTTATTTAACGTTTTCGCACAAGTGCGTCATTTGGCCCAACAAATATTAGCAAAAGATTTTATTTGAATATTTGTATAGGTCATTAACACTGTTCATATGTGATGTTTTTCACTTTAATTGATCTTTGAGTATTTTGTGTTATCAGAGCAATCGTTATCGTCATTTATTGATGCCATTAAGTTAAATCTAACTAATAAGAAGAATTATACATTATATTCTTGTTTATTAAAAATTTCCTTAATAAAAATTATTAAATATATATTTATTTAAGTGTTTTTAGCTTCAAATCTAAGTACAGACCAAAATACACCACTATTAATAAACTCACCAACTCAAAACAACATAGAAATGTGCTACTATTTAATGTGCAATTTTAAGTATGTAGATAAGTTGCGTGTTGCGATGCATTTATCAATTGTATAAATATAAATCACTTTCACTTTTTATTACTGCAAATTGTGTCTTCTTTCCTGCACCACTCTTTACATAAGAGCCTTAAACTTTTTTCTAACTGGTTCTATTATCACTTCAAAAGCGTTGTGCACTTAGTATTTCCTTCTAATAACTGCTGAGGAAACAAAAAATTTCACTCATTTGTTGTTTAGCAGTTGTCGGTTTCTTGTTTAGTGTTGTCTTATCAGTTTTAGATGAACTTTAACAAATAAATACGACTTTCACATCATATCAATTTGATTGCAAAAAAATACTGAGAGAATGAAACACTCATTCTCGTTTCTATTGCACCAGTCAGCTGCTTGTCCCAGTGTAGCCAACTACCTTAGTTACACTCAAAAATATTATGGTCAAATTTGCTTACAAAGATAATAGGAGTTCGGGATTAGAGAGCGGAATGTTACTTACTAATTTTCAAGCATACCAACCTAAGTCCCCATTTCCACACGGCAAGTTTTCTTGTCGGCAAATTTCTAATTCTTTCTTTTGAACTTGCTTTTCCACACAGCAAGAATTCTTGGGGAATTCTGTTTTTACTTTGTCTGTCATTCGAGTTGTGAAAAACTTTTTAACATATTATTAAAAAAAATAATAATCGAAATATAGATTAATAGAAAAAAGTGAAATTTCGAATGAAAATATTTAATGCTCATCCAACTTAAAATGAATAATAAGAAATAAAGAAATATCAAAGAACGAACAGCACAAAAGAAAACTTACCGGAACGAGCAAGTCTTTACTAGTCTCCTCTCGTCATCCCTCTTTTGCTCTCAATATTATTCTCTTCTATTTGTTGAGACACAGCCGATTGGCTCATAAATTCTTGTACCACATACGGAATGTCAACATGGAAAAATTGATGATTAATCCATTTAAATAGTGGGGGAAAAATTAATAGAAAGAAGAAGAAAAGGTTCAGGTGAATATATCAAGATAGCCTTCACAATTAATCGATCTGCATCCCATTTAGTATTTATGGGTAGTCTTTGATAGAGACAAATTGTGTAATAAATTCAGTTTTCTGAAATTTCCGACTCAGTTTTATACCAATGTATTTCCATATTATCTAGCCAAATTAATCAGCCTTAAAATATGTAGACAACAAATTTGAATCTGCTTGAGAGTTAAAGTCTTTCTGGTTTTATTGGAATACATGCTTATTAGTACTTGTGCAAAATACTTAAACCATCATAGTGTCCATTCTACTACAATGGGAAATGGGACCCTGTTCAAATTCCTTGAACACACCTTTTATTAAATTATTAATTGCATATACTTCCCATATAAATATTTCATAAAAACGAAAAATACGGCGAGTGTTATTTTAAAGGGCCATGCACTTTCCCGATCTAAAATTTTAATAATTTTTATAGGACTGATAGATTAATAAAAATGTTCTTTCTGGCTCAAGTACAAGAAAAAATTGTATAATAATTAAAAAAAAAATGTACAGGGGTTTTTTGCAGATTCATGGAAGACAATTTTAAAATCATCGTCAACTGGCATGCAAGATTGCGGCTCACTGGAACCTTTAAAAAAACCCTTGGAAAAATGATGGCTGTTTTCTCAGGACAGACTACGATTATTTTTTTTTTACCAACAATTCGTAAAATGACGGATAATGGCAAAAACCTTGTTTAGTGAAAAACGGGTTCAAAGTTTTGACTATCGGTTTTTAACATATAAAATATACTTCTCCTTTATATGGCTGACCGTAACTTGTAAATTTATAGATTAAAGTCAGCAAGGAAGGGTTGGAGGAAGGCATAGCTAAGCCTTTCTGAACTGCTGAAAGGGAAGCCGAAGAGCCGTGCGACCGTTTTGGCCTGTCTGTACTCTGAGTTTCTCTCTGAAATTTTTAGAAAATATTTTTTTTAAGGTTTTAAGACCAAAAATATTGCATAAGCTAAACTGTTTAACATTGGATAAAAAATAAGAAACGGAAATGTGCTGTCTTGGTTTTATACATTACTACTACTATTATGGCACAACAGCCCATGGAAGGCCTAGGCCGAGCTTTTGCATCCATCCATGTTGTGTGAGCTTTATTTATACACGAATGGAAGGGACCTAGAGTTATATGTCGAATCCGAACGACAATTTTTACTCTTGGAGGTTTGCCATTGTCTGCCGTGTAGAAAAATTTTTAGGGTACCTTTGCGTAGCAGCCCAACACATTATCAACTACACTATGACGATCAGTTTCTGCATTCCAGTTATCAAATCTACTTATATGAAAAGTCCAGTGCTAATTTACTTGCTATGGAAGTATTTGTTGAGAAAATTATAATTTTGGTTTTGTTTTGAATTCAAATATTCGCTTTTTAACGTTTGTTAAATAAAGTAAATACCAAACTCAAACCGTGCTGCCAGAATTGTATATCGGAACATAAAATTTGACAAAAAAAAATACTATAGACTTTTTAAGTGGCTTTTATTAATTAATAAAAGCTGGACGATTTCAAATTCTCCGCAAAAAATAGCTCATTCCACGATTCCCCGCACAAAGTAAAATTCCCCGAAAGTTGGCATTGCTGTGCTCAATGTCATATTGCCCATCACTTGTGCTTTTTTGTGCATACATAAATTTTCCATGTGGTTAATGTCTGGGCTAAACGTCAAAATTCAATAAGAAAATCATTTCACACATTTCGTTGTCTTTTCTCTACTTTCATTTGCACAAAAAGCTAAAAAAAAGTGCTTGGTGGCGAAATTATTTTGTTACCACAGTGGAAAAAACTTATCTACATTGCAAAACTGTTTACTTGCAATAAATACATACATTATCTGCCGTTTACAAAATAAAAATCAAAGAACTCGTTCTAGTTTGAAAACTTAGTAAAAATTAAAAGATTAGCAAACACAAAAAGCAAACGAAGAATTGCAACCAGCTGCATTTTGTTGATTTTCAACTGAAAAAGAATAAAAAGTAGAAGAGAAAGCCAAGAAAAAAAAAAAGACAGGCCACCGAACAAAAAAAAAAAAAAAAAAAAAGGGAAAAATAAGACATTTTTGGTTAAGATTAACTTAAACAACAAATACAATGGGAGTCCCAAAGTTTTTTCGGTACATCAGCGAACGGTATCCCTGCTTGAGTGAATTGGCGCGGGAGCAAAGTGTAAGTGTAAAGATGGAATTAGAAATATGTCAGCTGCGTATGAAATGTATGTGCTACTGAACTGTTTATTTATATATAGATTCCCGATTTTGATAACCTTTACCTTGATATGAATGGCATTATTCATAACTGTTCACATCCGGATGATGCAAACATACATTTTAACATTACGGAAGAGAATATGTTTAAGGACATTTTCAATTACATCGATAAGCTGTTCTTCCTGATAAAGCCACAAAAACTTTTCTTTATGGCGGTGGATGGCGTAGCACCGCGTGCCAAAATGAATCAACAAAGAAGTCGTAGGTATGTCAACAAAACTAATGACGTACACTTATAAATATGTATATCTATAGATACAGAGAAAAATAAATAGTTAATCAACTTGCATTTCTCTTCATAGGTTTCGTTCAGCCAAAGAAGCTGAACAACTCGAGGAAAAAGCAAAAAGTCGTGGTGAGGTGCTCGAACATGAGCGTTTCGATAGCAATTGTATTACTCCGGGTACAGAGTTCATGTCCCGCTTACAAGAGGGCTTGCGGTATTTCATAAAAAGTAAAATAAGCACAGATCCAATGTGGCAAAAATGTCGCGTAATATTAAGTGGACATGATGTAAGTTGGTAGATTTGTTTTCGAATTAGCATCATTCTGATGTTTTTCGATGTTTTTCAGTCGCCTGGAGAAGGTGAGCACAAGATCATGGACTATATACGTTATTTGAAATCACAGCCAAACTACAATCCTGATACACGCCATTGCTTGTATGGGTTGGACGCTGATTTAATCATATTGGGACTATGCACGCATGAGTTACATTTTGTAGTGTTGCGAGAAGAGGTGAAATTCGGACGCAAAACTAAAAATGCTTCTGTGGAGGAAACGCGTTTTTTCCTATTGCATTTAGGCTTACTACGTGAATATTTAGAGCTCGAATTTGACGAATTACGCCAAGGTGACAAATCGTTTGATATTGCTAAATTAATTGACGATTGGATACTCATGGGCTTTTTGGTGGGTAATGATTTTATACCACATCTGCCATGTATGCATATAACATCGAATGCTTTGCCGCTTTTGTATAAAACATATATGAAAGTGTATCCTACTCTAGGAGGTAAGGATGAAACATTTTAAATAAATTAATATTAATTCGATGAATAGAAAAATCTTTATATATTTATCATTCATTTTATTTATTTGGGATAACCATTACTTGCAAACACATTTTATATTCAGCATACAAAGTTTGCCCCAAAAGAGTTTTTATTTCTACTGCACATAATAAGAGTATTTTATTCTAAATAATTGAAAAACAACGATTTATAGGTCTGTTTGCGAACTTTACTAGTTAAATTTTGCTAGTAAAAAAATTTAAGAGCGTAAGAATGCTATCTTAAAAACCGAATAATCTGAAAAAGTGCGCGACGGAAAACGGAAAACTAGTAAAATTTGTAAGTAAGTTAACTGATATGTTAAAAAAGGTACAAATTTTTAATTATTTAAAACAGCGGTTCCCAAATATTTCGGATCGAGAAACACAAAGCAAAATTAATAATTCCAGAGGAACACTTGTTTTTTTTATATATGTAAGTTACAAGAAAATATTCATATATATAAGTCTCAATTATACATACAAGTCTCAGCTCACTTTTGGACCTCAAAGTTTTCAAAGGAAAACACCTGAGCTATCTTTTGAAAAAAATGTCAAAACTATTTTTGATTTATATTATTTTTAAAAAAATTTTCAAATATATTTGACAAGGCCGAAAAAGTACTTTAATAGTTAGGTAATCAAACAAACAGCTGTTTTCTTTACTTGCTATTTTAACTAGTAGAAATTTATCCAGTAAAAGTTTGGTAAAAACTATCACTGAGAGAAGACAATTTACTCTCCCGTTCGTTCTCTTTTACTATTTTTTTGCGTTATGCGAAAGAATTTCCAGTATCATTTCCACAATCATATTATCATACAATAATTATTACTAGTTTTACTGTTTTTACTGAAAATCCGTTGTAATGAAAATGAAAAATTTTATATTTTTTTAACAGCTGTTTTGACATATCAGTTAGCTTCTTACAAATTTTACTAGGTTTCCGTTGGCGTACTTTTTCGTTTTATTCTGTTTTTAAGAGAAAATTTTCCTTGCGCTCTTAAATGTTGTTACCAGTAAAGCACTCGAATAGATCTTATGATTAGTTAATTACAATCATAAAAGATATTTGCCCTCTTTGCGTTTTGGTATATCTGATCTCTTTGAAACGAACTATATTTAGGTGTAACTTTTCTAAATCACATAAATATTTTCAGGTAACATTAACGTAAATGGTAAACTTAATTTAGAACGTTTGGAAAAGTATTTTGCTGCATTATCTGACGTTGAATATGAAATATTCCAAGAAAATTATGCTGATTTAAAGTACTTTGAAGCAAAACAATCAAAGGTTAAAAATACTATAGTATTAGCGATCTTGTTTTAATTTTTTGAATTTACTATAGAATGGCGTTGACGAAGCTTTCGATTTTGATGTTAGCGAAATTACCAATGAAAATACTGACAATGATTTGGCGGAGTTAATCGAAAGTAGTAGACAGGTAGCATATTGTTTTTAATTTGATTTTGAAAGTGTAATTTATCATATTCTTATATGTGATACATTGTATTTGCAGTTTTTGGCAGATGATGATGAAGATTTGTCAGATCATGAACAACACATCGCCGATGAATTTGAAGCATATAAGCGCAACTATTATAGTAATAAGTTAAATAAAAATGAAATGAACAGGTAAGAAAATTTATTATTTTGAATATCAGCTAGCAACGTTGTTCAAATTCATACGCTGGAATTATATCATTATTAACGCAAGAATACGTTTTTTATTCGGATTTTAATTAAAATGTATGTATGAATTCACAGCGTTTACTACGGTTGCTGAAATAGAGTTGCAAATAAAACTCAATAAAATTTTTGTTGCTCCGTTAAAATGTCACTTTTGTTATAATGCTTTGAAGCTACAAGTTTCAGTCTTTTTAATTCTTCGCTTCTCTTGCTATATCAGATAACATTGTTTTTTTCAGTGCACTTAAACGTGAACAGTCTATTTGCTACATTACTGCACTACAATGGATTCTAGATTATTATTATCGCGGTGTACAATCGTGGGATTGGTATTATCCTCACCATTACGCTCCTTTTATTAGTGACCTGAAAAACTTTAAAGATTATAAAATTCAACTCAATATGGGATCACCATTTCTTCCATTCGAACAGGTAATATTTAAATGTGAAAAGAGAGGCTGTAAATTTTCTTTGACAATTTTCCAAAATGTTTGCTCAATGACTCAACTTATTAACTAATATAATAATATAAATAAATAATATAAATAAGTATTTAATACTTACTGATAAAATCATTCATATTTTTGTGTTATTAATACCAGTTACTTGCTGTTCTGCCAGCTGCCAGCAAACACTTATTACCTGCGGCATATCGTGATTTAATGACCAGCCCGGATAGTGATCTTATACATTTTTATCCTAACGATTTTGAAACTGATCTTAATGGTAAAAAACAAGAATGGGAGGCTGTGGTGTTAATACCATTCATTGATGAGGTAATTAAAAAATAGTTGTTTAAATTTTTGTTTGCATAAATATAATTTTATTTTTAGAAACTATTATTGGATGCAATGAAAAAATGTGAATCTAACCTAACAGCGAGTGAGGTTCAACGTAATACTCATGGCCCCATGCTGCAATACGATTACAATGAGGATCCACAAGGTAGTGCACCTGGTATTTATTCGCAAAAAGCACTGCATAATGTCTTTTGCACGGAGAAATCATTTTGGGCTAAGGAGATTACAATTCCTGCAGATAAATCTGTTTGCGTTGAATTGCCAAATGCTGCACGTACAGTTTTCTTTCCTGGTTTTCCAACAATGAAGCATTTAAAATTTGATGTATGTTAAATTTTAATTTGATCTAGATTGGCATTAATAATTTGCATGTTTACTATCCTTATCGTTTTTTCGTTAGTTTGAATTAAAAATGGCACGCGTTAAAGTTTTCGATCGTGCTGGACGTAACGAAAATTTAATTTTGAAACCTTTGGATCGTTCTGAGATCAACGATGTTTTTACTGTAGCCGAGAAGTTTTTGAATCAAATTGTTTACATTGGTTGGCCACATTTGATTAAATGTAAAATTGTGGCAATTTCCAGTGCGGAAAAATACATTACTACCGATGGTATAAAAGATGGTGAACCGAAAATATTTCAGGCACATGTCCGAACAGTACAAGAACAGTTGAGTATTTATTATTTCGGATAGTTTAATTTCAAGAAGTAATATTTCACTCTACTGTCACAAAACGCAGCTTAACAACACGTATGGGCATTGAATTTGCCAGCTACGATGTACTTGTACATGCGCGTATACACCTTGGCACCACATACGTTTGCAATAGTCAAGGTAAAATCTCTGTAAATGATACATGGAGAACAACAGATACTGTATATCCAGCTCAGGGCGTAGTTTCCAAGATAGCAGTACATAACGCGTTAACCGAACAACATAAAAAAATCGAACATTTGTTCCCAACAAATAGCACTGTATTTTTCATAGGCAATCCTTATTTCGGGAGTGAAGGTGTTGTGCTCAATCCAATGCTAGTCTATGAATGTGGACGCTTAAAAGGTAAAAATTAGATTGAAACATAATGAATTCATTTTCATTTCGTCTTCCTTTTTAACAGTTAATATTACTGTGCTTCCTGAACCTGATTTCGCTGACGCCAAAATTATTCAAAGTCTTTTAGAGAAAGATTATATTAATTCATATCAAGCTGCTGCTACCATTGGTATTCATATGAAGTGTTTAGGACGTGTAACTGGAACTGTACTTGTTATATCTGGTGGCAGAAGATCAGAAATTGCAGATAATACATCGAAGGTTAATATTGGTTTGCAGTTTAAATTCCCTAAACAGGTTAGTATAAATAAGATTGCACAAATATGTTTTCCAACGAGCAATTTTTCGACAAACCAGAAAATGATTTTGTACAGCGATTGTTGGCTTCTAGTTTACAGAAGAAGCAGCTATTATTATTAATCATGACAGAAATTACAGTAATTTTAGTCAGAGTGATTTGAAAATAACAATTACAGTCAACATTATGAAGGGTGTTTTATGTACTGCGACCGACTAATACGGGCTATTCTATATCTGTCATTATAAGCTTTTTTCTCTTTTCTAGAAGGGTCATTAACTAGATCTAGTCATTTTAGAAAAAAATGTCTTACCCTACGTTTGGGGTTGGACTATGCAAGGATCTCAGTTTGCAAGATGTTTGTTGCTTATTCCATAGGCCCTGAGTGACTGGTCTTTGAACCGTAAACAACTGCGCTGGTTCCTTCTTATCGATCCGTTTGTATAGGATTCAAACATGTCTTAATTTCAATCCTTCCTTTACAAAGTACAACTTTTAAGTGCTTTTCAATTATATTTCTTAATCATATCATCTCTGGAAAGTTATCTAGCAGTATTATAGCAGATATGACTTCTCACGTCTTGCTGCTAATAATTTTACCCTGGCCAGTCTCTCGATTAAATTTATTAATGTCCTTGAAATAGTAACTGATAAGCATCACTCTTGACCATCAATCGGAAATTAATAATGGAATTCAATATTTTTCTAACGTACTACATCTTTGCAATAAAAATTTACACTTATTTTCATATTACAGCTAGAGGAACGCTCTGGTTATGCACGCCGCCTGAACAATCAGTGGTTTTATTCATCAAAAGCCCTTCAACTAATACAACAATATTATGAAAAGTACCCAATGGTTTTTCATTATTTGACCAGATCATCAGAACGTAATGAATTCTGTTTTGAATCAGATCTTTTTCCGGAGAGTTGTGGTGAAGGACGTATAGAAGAAATAATAACATGGCTGAAAGCACAAGATCACATGAAAGCAGAAAAAATTGCGTGCGGCTCGAAAACAATGGAAAAAGAAACTGTTGAGAAAATCCTCGAGTCTATTGAACAACTAAAGGTAAAACATTAATACTTCTAAATAAATTGTATTGCAATTATTTTACGTCAACCTTCTGCAGAGCTTACCAGTGAAGACTGTTAAATTACAAGTAAAGCCGTACTTATTGCTGAAACCGAATGTTACACTGCCGGAAATGTATAAGTCAAAAAGACCAATAAGACTCTTTGATAGAGTGGTAGTTGTAAGAAATACATATATGGTAAGTTGAGATGGCAATGATGCGAATTTTTCATTACATTTGTAAATTTCATTCTTTAGGTTCCACTGGGTGCTAAAGGCACTGTTGTTGGCGTATATCCGGTAAGCGATCCGAATCCCG
Organism: Toxonevra muliebris; assembly: GCA_963691655.1. Classification (NCBI taxonomy): domain Eukaryota; kingdom Metazoa; phylum Arthropoda; class Insecta; order Diptera; family Pallopteridae; genus Toxonevra; species Toxonevra muliebris. The sequence continues at coordinate 113,696,458 of OY829326.1, read as the reverse complement.
TGCGTTTGGAATGCGTCCGTGCAATCGACAACTTTTTTGAAGTTCTATTTGATAAGCATTTACCAAATGGTAATGATATTCACGATATTGCACATGAACGTGTTTATAAAGTTCCCGAATCATCGGTGCTTTTAATTTTCACTCAAGGTATTAAAAAAAAAATATATATATATACATATTTTTTATACAATTTCAAAATATTCTAAACATTTCTGTAATTCCTTACAGATAAACAGACTGACATGCAAGATTCTAAATTAAATCAATTTATTAATGATGGCGGATTGGTAAACTCCAATTCATCATCATCGTCAATAAACAACATGAGTTTAATTTCTGATGCTCACGATATGCGAAGAAACTTTTTTGAACCGAGCACTTCAAAACCACGGCCTCAGCAAATGCAATTACAACATAAACCACCGCAACTGCAACAACCAAAGCAGAACAATGTAAATATGATGCCCCCAATACCGTCAATGCCACCAATGCCTATTATGAAAAAGGGTAGTGACGATTTTTGGATGCCATCACAAGACAAATTAGTTAAACATTCTGATATGCCGCGTTTTCCGTCTAGCACCACAAATGCAAATTGCGGCAGCAGCCAGCAAAACAATCTGAGCAAACATAATTCCAACCAAAATTTCAAATCGAATATGCCCATATCCGTTGCTGCTTTCATGCAGCTAGCACCAGCATCGAAACCATCACCACAACCAATGCCACAAAAGTCATCGAATCCACTACCTCCGAATGAGTGTCAAGCGGAAACACAAGTCCTAAAAAATTTACTTGGTTTATCGCAAAATAGTAGTGTAAATAATGCCGTTGCTGCAGCTCAAATGGATAAGCTTAAGGTAAATTATTAATGATGATATAAGATTACAATTTTTAACTAGAAATTATCGGACAATCTTGGTAGTAGCAATTTTATCACAACAGCTATACAAGATAACAGTCATAGGTTGCTACCAAATACATTTAGTAACAGTGACTGATTTCAGAGTGAAAAGGCAACAAGGCATTTATAATTAGAAATGATCTGATATTTTGGTATCACTGGTATTTAAAAACAAAAGTTTCAGAATGCACCCGCCAAGCCAAAGTAATCACTGCTAAATTGCTGATAAACATAACTACATACTTACATATGATTAAGAATTAAATTTTACACTTTCTGCACCTTAACAATAATATTGTATATTATGAAATGCACACAGCAATTACCTCAGCCACCGCAACCTCCTTCAGGTTGGAGAAGCGATGCTCAGAATGCCAATAGTGTAATGATGCAACAACAACAATCACAATATTCACAACAACAGCCACTGCAAGCACAACATAACCGTAATTATTCAAATATGCCAAGCATGACCACAGCACCTGTTGCTTTAATTGCCGGAGGTAATATGGCACCATTACAAGTACCTGCAGTTCCTCCATATGTACCAACTGCAATATTTCAGGTATAAATATCACATAAATTAAAATAATTCTACGGTTGGACCTAGAAACTATACAGGATTGTGCTGGAAACAACTTTCTATTGAAATTAATAAATAACTAATTAAATTGCCGCTTCAATTCCAATTTCGGTCGAAAGTTGATTTCAGAATGTGAATCTTATAATATATAATTTTTATTGTACTTGTAGATGCCACAGACATCACCTCAAAAATTCTTTACTCCTGAAAGTTTAAATCAAAAAGGCGCATTTATACCATTACAGGCATTGCGTAATAATCAACAGCCCTCAGCTGAGGCAGTTAGTGTTGAAAATATGCAGCAAAATGTAAATAAACACATTGACAAGAAATTTAGGCTATAAGTTTACTATTTGTACATTTTCTTTTTATAGTTTAGCAACATTTCATTAAATGCTGCATCCACTCAAAATAATAACGCAAATCATCACGTAAACGCAAGAACATCCTCAAATACAAAAGAGCATGCGGCTACATCAAGGGTAAGTTACCCATTTTAACTTTTCAAACCAGGTTATTCAACTTAAACCTGGAGCTATCATTAAATCTGCAACTGGTCATGCTGAATAGCAGTGTTTTCTCAACTTACAGTGAAGGGCAAAAGTCACATACACCGCACCGGATTTTCAGTTTCTGTAAAACTAAAAAAACTTGCAGTTTTATAAACAGTGACTATTCATAATTAAAATTTGCTTCAATAACAACGGTAAATTCAAAAACATAGAAAAAAATTAACATGACGAAAGTCTTCATCCAGTACCAATCTATCTAAGTGAAGGTATTTAATGGGCCTGCTCACATTACACTGCTTGGTCGGACTAGAATCGGTTACATTTTTGTATACATGAACGGCATTTGATTGGTTAGCGCATTTTGCTATTTGATTTATTTATATGTGTGTGTCCCAGTCCACTGTCAAACCGCGCTTCAGCCCGACCGAGCAGTCTAGTCTGTGGAGGCTCAATAGTTTTTAAGGATAAGAAAAATGAGCTCCATTGAAATATGGATGGATGAATTATTGGACAAATAAGTCCAAGTCGAAATTATGAGAATCTGATCGATCAAATCGACATTCACAATAGACAAACTAAAATTAGTCGCTCGTTGATCGACAGCAGCCGACAGTTAATTGATATAAGCAATAGGGCTCTTTAATCCACTTTGAATATTTAGTGGGTTCTCCTTGGGCATCAAAGCTGCTGAAGAAACTGGAAGTCCAGTGGTGTATGTAGACTTTTGTTCTTCACTGTATCTAGTTAAAATGCTATTTAACAACAATGTATTTTGTATTTTTAAAATAAAAATTTATTCACATTGTTTTTTAATTTCAGTCGGCCGGTGGACGTGGAAGACCCCGCATTCCAAAAATCGGTGCTAAATTCGATAATGCTCGTTAAGTTTTTCACACACATATAAATAATATTATTATATACATTCAATAATTGTATACAATTACTACTTGAGCAGATGTGCTGGATTTTTAAATGAAATTACTTAATGTAAGCTGAACCATTCTGAATATATCATGTGCACATTATTTTTTATTTAGCTTAACATTTAAGAGTTGAAAAGCGATGAAAAATTTTACCATATGAAACAATTAAAAATAACAATGCATCACAAAATGTTTTTTTTTTCTTTTGTTTAAACTAAACTTATTTATTACAATATTTCTTATGTTTTAATATATCGATTTGTGTTAAGATTAATTCTTTTTTACAAGCTTTACAATAATACTGTATGCCGCCTTTAATGGATCTAGAAGATGATGATGGTGTTGGTTTGTTGGCTTCATTAACTTTTACATCACTCTCTTCAACTTTCTTCTGTTTTACACATGCTGTTGTATAAAAATAAAATAAAAAGAAAACAATTATAGAGGATCTACTGTTTTACTCGTGCTCTTAATTAAGATGAAATGAAAAGAAAAAATATGGTGGATCGATAACAGGTAAAAACGAAATAATAAGAAATAATTATTTAGTTGGAAAATGTTGCAACTTCAGTGAAAAGCTCGACGCAGACCCTCAAGTGGCTTCTATGCCATTATATACATATTATATTAAAACATTAAAAAAAACTATTCTTCATTGTGAAATCTCTTACTCACTTTTTTTGTGTATCAATTTTGCTATGGTATCTAGTTCCATTTCTAAATTACAATATTTACACGTCCATGTATGTTCTCTCAAGCAAGCATCCATAGCAATTGTCCATTGTACTTCTTGCAAGCTATACAAATTAAATATTTTATTATGCTGCGATAAAAGTTTTAATAAATTATCTTTACCATCCATAGACGACATTTTCAGCTACATTAATACCACCCTTTTCTTCATTCTTTTGAATGCTAAAATCTTCAGCGAATGGGTTCACAGTGAACCCCTCGTAGTTTGCTATATTGCTATGTGTGTACAGAAATTTTAAATCTGCCGGAAGTAAACGTTTAATGGTATAGCTAACATTAACGCTCATAAAATCAATCAATGATTCCCATAATTCTGTTTCTGCGTAATTTTTATGTTTCTTCGCACTTTGGCTTTCAACGTTATTAACTAAATCTGAATGTTTATGTATAAAAAATAAAGGGGTATTTTTATTACTGGGTAAACCATATAGCAAATATACGAATTTTTGTTTACCTGTTAATTTTTCTGATAATAATTTGTTCCACAATCTGCGCAACTTAATTGCACGTGTTAGTAGTTCACATCCTGTCTCTGGTGTTGGAAAATCCAAACATAGCCACGAATCGCACACAACACGTGTCACTGAAGCGTTCGTATCAATAGAGTATGAGAATAAAAGAAGCGTTTGAGCGGCAGGCATACGAATACAATTCATCAAATATGGTTTAGCAGTCTCTAGCAAATTTCTATAAATACAATGAACATTTTTCACATTATATATAACATCTAGAACAATTTGTAAATCTCTTTTCACTTACTGATAACATAAAACTTGATGTTTGGTGCTTAATTCTTGTTTCGGTGTATAATAGCTTGGCTTTTCCAATATATCGCTATCATTCAATTTCAAAACATCAAAATATTTTGCAAAGTATGCATTTGGATGGATCGAAATGAAAGGTTTGAGAAATGTATGAAAAAATTGTTGACCGCCCCCTTTGCAATAATTAAAATCATCTGCAATGGCAATTTGTGGATAAAAGCCGCTAACTATTATGAGTTTCAACAGTAAAACATCATGGTGTTTTTCAGCTTTGGAAGAACTTAATAAAATCTATTTTAAAAGCAACGGAAAATAAGCTAATAATTTTTATCTATACGAAAGTTTGCACTATAATCATCAATGACTCACCTCCATTTTAGCTGAATCGTGATTCAAACGAAAGTCTACATCTCGTATATCATCACCACCAGCTCCATCATTGTCAAAATCCTCTTCCTCACCATAATTACTACGTTTGAGAATTTTACGCTTACGTGGTTCTTGGTATTTTTGCTTACGTTTAATAGCCTTCAGCATGCGTATCTCTCCATGGCGTCGTGCTCTATCAGCACCAGAGAATGAGCTCTCATCCTTTTTTGTTACAGCCATATTACAATTTTCAAGTATGTTTTGAAATTGATTGCGTAGTTTTGTAATTTCATAAAATCTTAAAGAACAGAACAAACAATTTTTCATGGTACGGGTATCATATTACATTTTTTACGATTGATTTTCTCTCAATGCTACTTTACCTTTGTTCTTCTATGCCCAATTTGTAACACCATTTTCTTGTATTTTCTTTGTTCCATTTAAGTAGAATCCATTCGCGATATGAGCGTAAAAGTGTAAAAATATCACCTTGATCAGATTGTAAGCTTTCACGTTCTTGCTGGCAAAAGAAATAAGTAAATATTACCGACATTCTGATTAATAGATTTGTTAAGATTCGGATTGATCAGAGTCCATTAAAGTTATAAGATTACTTATGATGCGGAATATTCAAAAAGCTAAGTTTATTTCTTACCTCACATTTCTGATCGGTATAGGCACGATTTGTGAAAGGATTCTGTACGCTCATAGTCGCCGCCAGTGTTAATATCTTTTCGATATCGGGAAATACACATCCCATGAGCAACATTTTCCCAATTGTTATTTCCACTGGTAAATTCGATAGTGATTTACCCAAGGGCGTGATTTTTTCATCAGGTGTTAAAGCATTCTAAAAAAAACAGTTATTTTTAAAAAATTCTTGTTTGGAGGCTAGAGTATAATAAAAACTTTAACTATTTACATGTTGTTTCAAAGACAAAATGGTTTGTTCAATACTTTCTTCTGCCGGTGATTCAATGAAAGGGAATACGCGCACATTTGGCAAGCCCATAGCGACCATTTGCAGCAATATAGTATCAAGTGGCACACGAAATATTTCCGGTGTAGGATAAGCGTCGAAAGAATTGTATTGTTTTTCCGAAAAAAGACGAAAGCAAGTCTAAAAGGAAATAAATTGGAGCATGTATTAACACCCACTCGTAGAGATCATTAATATGTTAAAGCATTACTCCTGGTCCTGTACGACCAGCGCGACCTTTTCGCTGTTCTGCTGATGACTTTGAAACCCAAAATTCTTTTAATCGTTGCCCCTTGCACGAAGCATCATAACTCATTTCTTTGACTTTGCCAGAATCAACAACGAAACGTATGCCATCCACAGTAAGTGAAGTTTCAGCTATATTCGTTGAGACAATACATTTACGCATGCCCTCAGGAGCATAATCAAAAACCTAAAAACCAAATAAAACTAATTTTTTACTGCTGAAGATGATTGTATGTTGTTTCTATTGCAACTTACTTTATCCTGCTCTGCCAATGCTAAACCACTATGGAGCGGTAAAATAATCCAATGTGAATTTTGTTCAGCATACTCTTTGGTAGCATCACAAACTGTAGTAATTTCATTTACTCCACTAACAAAAATCAAAACATCACCACGTTCAGTAGCTTAAAACAATATCAATAAATCATTTATTTCTCATGTAGGAAGAAAGTGTACACTTCTACTTACTTGCATACTTTTGATCGATTAAGTTTAAAACTTGTATAAATGGTGCAGGATCTAAGCGTCCTGAGTTGCTTGTTCGATTTTTGTTGCCACCTTTACCCAACTCCAGTGCAGCTGGCGGCATGAAAGTCATTTTAATTGGATACAATCGTCCTGGTACTTCAATTAATTTGGCACCTTCATCCTTGAAGTAATTATGGAATAGCTCTACATTGATGGTAGCTGACATAAGTATCAGTTTCAAATCTGGTTTAGCACGCAGCAAACATTTCGTTACACCCAACAAAAAGTCACCGAAGAGATTTCGTTCATGTATTTCATCGAGAATGAGCACATCATATTGTTCCAAATTCGTTTCAACGGCCAACTATTTGTAGAGACAATATATTTTTCTGGCTTTATACTTTATATTAAGGGCCTTCATCAAAACGTGTAAAGTCGGCATTTTACAGGAAGACACTATGTGACCAACATTAAACCATCGTGTAAAGCCGATTTACACAGTTCAATTAGGGTTTAATTTTTGTTTGAGTGATTATGCAGTATGCAGTAGCAAATGTGAGAGTGTATTAGTGAAAAAGTGTGAATGTATTGAGTCACTCACACATTTGCTACTAGTAAGTAATTTTCGATATTATCGAACATAATACGTATTCTCTGCTTACAACAATTTACTTGCACGTGCGGACGCAGGGTAATACACTCTTCTATTTGAAAGCTGCTGGCAACAAAAATGAGAAACAGTAAATTTTCGCACTTGCTGCCAGTGATTTTCGAACTTTTCGAACATAATACGTATTCTCTACTTGCAGCAGTTTACTTGCACGTGTGGATGCAGTGCAATAGGCTGCCATTTTGTGTTTACAAGAAAATTAAATAAAAAGTGAAATTTTTTTTGCTTGTGAGTACGTGCGAGTAAATTGTTAAAAGAAAAGAAAAGAACACCAGAATTGGCAGACTAGTGCGAATAATAAAAGATTTAGAAATTTATAAGATATGCACTGAGACAAGCTAAATATGCAACTCTGTATCTTCGCTCCGAGGGAGAAATTTTAAAATAAATTAATGTTGAAGACGGTAAGAAACCCGCCCGACGCAATTTTGTGCCATTTCATGCGATTCAGTATGTTTTAATTTTGGCAGCGGGTATCGTCGGATTGTTTTCCATCATCCGACGCAATTTCGTTCAAGGCATAACGTGATTTAAAAAGGGTTTTTTCGTTTTAATGAAGGCCTTTAATATATTTATATCACGCAACTCAGCTCTTTTGATACAAAGAATAGTCATCGAAAATCCCAGAAAAGAAACTTCTATCTATGTATGTATCACCTAGTACTGAACCACTTCTGGAAAAAGTTGTTCCGTGGTGACAACTCGACCTATATATTAAATATTGAATAATTCAGTGGCTGCACGAAGCAAAAAATAATTATTTGTTGGTCAAGCGAAAATAACATTTAAACGAAAAAATTGGATGTTTCTCTATAAGAAAATAAACCAATTTATCAAAAAAGTTCATTCCTTCTAGCAATAGTTTTACTAATGTAGAAAATTTACAAACAATTTCAAGTACATAGATGTAATAGTATTCGATATATATAATCACTGATTCTGGAAATTCCTTTTTGCGGGCCAGCGCAAAAAACACAACACATTTTTGTCGGGGCAACTTAATATACATGATGGCACCCAAAAATGTATAAAAATAATTAGTTCTTCCCCTTAACCTTTTCGGTGTCCAAGGTTACATATTTTTTACAGGTTTTTGCGTATTTTGGGATTTATTTTAGTTACTTTTCTGAAATTTTAATGGATTTAGGAGAAAATATTATTTTATTTAGTTCCCTTATTTTACTAAAACTCGAGAAAAATAATCACAATAAATTAAAAAGATTAAATAATACGCAAAAACGTAAGTACACATATGTCTACTTTTTCATAAGAAGTTAAAGGGAACCAGACATACCAACGATATAGAAAAACCACGACATTTTTATGAAAAATCATCGAAATTCTGCCGGAAGGGAGAATAACAGGAAAAATGTTGTTTTGATTTTATTGCAATTTTGGATTTATAGTTGTTGGCCTCAACTTCACAGTGCGTCTGAAAACACACAAATTTTCTATTTTGACGCACAATGTTCAAATTTGTTCATAAGTCGCTTATTAAAGATGCAAACAAATGAAACAAATTAAAGTTTCTTAATGCTCGAGTTTTCTTTGTATCTAAATATGTCAAATATAAAATTTCCATCAAATCAGTCTTCGTAGTCCATAAAAAATTGAATATATCTTTAATGAACAAATGTAGTCATCACAACAACAATGTGTACAGAGACGGGCAAATCAGACGGCCGTTTCGGAATCCGCCACAATTCCTCATCAGTGATCTTAGTGGTAGTTCTTAATCTTTCAATATCCTATATAAGCTACTAATATTTGAAATCATAACCCAGAATTATGGATTTGATTCCAAATATCTTCACTGAATAGAGATATTGAAAGAAACTACCACTACCGTTCTATACACTTATGTTGTTGTTTTTTTCCCATCGTAGCTAGTCTGCATAACAGTTCGTTATTTGAAATATGTTTATATATAACTTCAAATAACGAAATTTACATGAACTTAAGTCATGACTTTGAAAATTAACCTCTAGATTTAATTTTCATAGTCTCCTAAAAAACTATCATGAACTGATCGAATGGGGACCGTTCAGAAAAAATGACACCTAGAATCATTTTCTCACACACACACACACTCTCCCATGTACTAGACTTTCAAATAACGAACTGTTATGCAGACTAGGCTACGATGGGAAAAAAACAACAACATAAGTGTATAGAACGGTAGTGGTAGTTTCTTTCAATATCTCTATTCAGTGAAGATATTTGGAATCAAATCCATAATTCTGGGTTATGATTTCAATATTAGTAGCTTATATAGGATATTGAAAGATTAAGAACTACCACTAAGATCACTGATGAGGAATTGTGGCGGATTCCGAAACGGCCGTCTGATTTGCCCGTCTCTGTACACATTGTTGTTGTGATGACTACATTTGTTCATTAACCTGTTTATATATAACTTCAAATAACGAAATTTACATGAACTTAAGTCATGACTTTGAAAATTAACCTCTAGATTTAATTTTCATAGTCTCCTAAAAAACTATCATGAATATATCTTTGTTGAAAAAATATTGTTCACTTTTTAAACGCCATTATTGGAAAAACCCAGAAACATAAAACATTTATATTTCAAATACTGCCATCTAATCGTAAGCTTTTCAAAAATAAAGAAAAAACAACACATGTTTTCACAAAATACAGGCACACTTCTACAATGATTTGGAAAGGTAATAAAAAAAAGGTTTTTTTATGTGTGTCGTTTAAGAACGCAACTTATATGGTCAGTCTTTTTTTCTAAAGAGTGGTTTATGTATTGCGACATCAGTTTCAATTAAGACAGCTACGAGGAAGGAACCGTCTATAGTTACACGCATTGAGCAAATAAAATTTGGATTCTACAGAAACACAGACTACACACACACACGTATTACACATTATATTACAAAAAGGACATCGTACCAGAAAAAAATAAAATAAATTTCAAAAAATCATCTGCATCTTAAACATAAATCGGGTCTTGACATGGATCAGAAAAAAAATTGTGCATTGCAATGTGATAATGTTAAATTGAAAATTTACGGCACACATGTTCATCAAAAATTAAATTTGGGAGAAACGGCAACACAGATACACACACACGATTTATTCTGCGACAGTAATGAAGCTTGCATAAAAGGTCCATTAGAAGATGTTGAACGGGCGCGCACATTAATACATTTGGCTAGGCCATTTTGCATTCAATTTAAATTGTCTATGCTGAATATATCAAATAACCTTGTTTTCGCAATGATTGGAAAACATTTCAATGTCGAAATTGATTTTATAACTCAATTGGAGACAGTGGTGCGAATAAAAGGTTGTGAAAAAGAAGCAACTCAAGTGATGGACGCTACAACGTTCTTGATAAACTATTTGTACGAATATGGAATTATTAAAAAAGACAGAATTGTGGCATTGCAAATGGAGGTAGAAATACCGACTAAACACCGTGATTTCGTCAAAGATGTTATGGATGAAAGCGAAGCATGGATAGTTTTTCCAAAAATGTTCGATCCATCATCAAATAAAGTTAATGTTCATATAATTGGCACTAACACCAACGAAGTCTACGAAGCTAGAAAACAATTACTTGGCAAATTGCCGATTACATTGTGTTTTAATTTTCCAGATGATAAATTCGGCGATATTAATGAAATTGTAACGGCCGTCGGCATTAAATACAAGTATATTAAAATATTTGTTGACAAGAAACAGACGGAACAAAATGTCGTCGCTTTGTCTATTTGGGGTATTGAAGAAGACATCGATGAAATCTACAATTCATACCAAGAAATATTGAATCTGAAGACATATACTCAAATTCATCCACGTGATAGAGAGTGCCAACAATTTTTAGCAAATAAAATTTTGTAATATTATTTTTTTTTAATAAATTTTAAGTTCTTGCAAAGTGTGTAAATGAAATATTTTATAGTGTTCATAGAATATTGTATTTAAATATAAATAAAAGCAGAAAAAAAGAAGAAAATTTAAAATATTTAAATTTGTTATTTATTAATCAAACCATTTCATGTGAACTGTTTGCTATTATTTTTATATTTCAGTTTTTAACATTTCGTATAAACTCTTCGCATAACTAAATTTACTGTGGGTTAGTGTCTGATATTATCATTTTTAAATACTGTGTTAGGAATCAACACAGCACTAATCTACGAAATATTAAAAAATATTTTCAGGGGTAGCTATGACCTTTGAGAAGAGGTTGTGAAAAGAGTAATTCAGAAAATTCAGGCTAAAAATTTAAGCCTAAAAATTTTCTAAAATTTGAACAAAATTAAAATCATATCTAACTCTTCAAATTTTAAAACTTACTTGACGTAACAAAAGTCCTTCTGTAATGAAAACAATATTCGTATTCGAAGTTTTGCTTTTTTCGAAACGTATCTGAAACCCAACTTTTGTACCATAATCCTCAAGCATTTCATGTGCTACACGTTTAGATAAGGAGACACAAGCCAAACGTCTGGGTTGAGTGCAGGCTGTAAAAATAACAATTTCAGACAATTTATAAGCAAAATATAAAGTTTTTTTTAACGCAAGTATACTTGCCAATACTTTTATATCCAAACTCATACAGATATTGTGGTACTTGTGTAGATTTGCCACAACCGGTGTCACCAGCAATTATCAGCACTCGTGATTGTTCCAGTTCCTGGCGCATCTTCTCCTTAAAACGTGCAATCGGTAGTGCTCGCTGCGCACGTCTTAATTTTTTAACTTTTGCAAATTTTTCTTTTTGTTTGAAATCCAAATAAATCAAAATAATTTCTTGAAACTGTTTTGCTTTTAATGCGCTAAAGCTTGGGTCGCTGCGTGCAATTGCTGGTACTCCCCATTCGTTATCGATGTACAGTGACAGGGAAATGTTTTTACGTTTGTGGTAAGGTTGAAGATGTTCCAATTCAGCGTCCGACAATGGACAATTGAGCAATGGCTGTCCAGCGCTGCGCAACATACTTTCATATTTGTTAAGAAATTTCCAAAAATCTGACTTATCTTCCACAATCAATGTTTGTCTATCTTTTCCCAACAAAAGATGCTCAAAGGTTGATTTATGATCACAAAAGGAAAAACTTATTAAATTTGTGGTTTCACTGGGCGGCTGCACTGATTTAGAAGATGTTGATTTTTTATGCGACTTCGACATCGTTTAATAAACAATTATTTGTTTGAATACAAGCAAAAATTGCTTTCATTTGGAGTTCTTTTAGTGTTCGGGGTAGTCTTCTTCTTTAAATAATGTTATTCACAACCGAATAATGATAGGGCATGCAAATAGTTTCAGAGTTTACATAATTTTGGAAGTATGGTTGATTTGAGTTCTGGAATAGTCCTCAAAGTCCACAAGATTGTTTATTATTTTTATTTTTTTAAATACATTTCTTTACCAAGAAGTATAAATTGTAAGCATGGTAGAAGTATTTAGAGGTAGACGCATTTTTTCAAAAAGTAGCCATTTTAACATTTATGTTTACCCATTGTGATTGAGTTTCAGGAAAAGAGGAAGAATTTCAATCAGCTGTTTTGATTTTGAGCTCGTTTTTTTCACTGCCACCGGTCGTCATGTTTTTATATCCAAGCAACTTGTTTATTTATTTTTCTAGTATTTTCTGAATAATGTTTCATCGATAATATTTGACTGAATCATAAATTGTGCTTCATTAAAATAAAATCAGGAAAATGAATATTAATAACGAAGAGATTTGCGAGAAATTGCAATCAAATGAACGACGTCTGAAGATTTTTGTGCTTGAAGAATTGCAACGACATTGTGGAGATTCAAAAACGTCAATCACTGAAATAAATTGCATTTTTGACGAATGCTATCTGCATCTGCTGAAATGCTATTCAGATCGCTATGAAAGTGTCCGAGATCAAGCTGTCCAGACAGTAACGCTATTCTTGCGGCGTTTGCCACCCAATGATTTCCACTTGCTTAATGTCCTTTCAACGCTGACCGAACGTATGGGACAACAAGAGACTGTGGAAGAAAGTGAAGAAATTCGTTTGCTTTATATCATTCAATTACATGCATTGGTGCAACAATATGTCTGTACTGGGAATTGTCGCACGCTTCAGGAATGTTATGCCGATATTGTGAAAGTTTTGGCAAAAGCTATACGTGATGCATATCCTACAGTACAGCGTGAAGCATGCGCCTGTGTTGTGGTATTGGCACAGGCTGCCGATACTTTCGGCTTTCAACCATGGTGCGAACAGCTAGCGAAACCGCTGTATGAAATGCTAAATCATAAACATTCAATGGCACGTATATCTGCTGTGCAAGCGTTGGCACGCATAGCACTACATAGTGATGCTAGCAGTGATGGTGGATTTTCACGTTTGCTAATGGAAGTTTCACCATTATTAATGGATTCAATGCCTTTGGTAAGACGGGAATGTGGCCAGCTTGGTGTTTTGATGCTAATGGAACTAAGAGATCGCTATTCATATTTTGAACGCATAATTCCGCTGGTATTATGCTGGTTAGTTTGAATAGTTGAAATATTTTATAATTTTGGGTTGTACTAAAAAAATTTGCTTTTTTAATTTTTGGCAGCCTTAAAGATGATTCACCCGAAGTTGTTGACTATATCCGCCCATTATGGGTAAAATGTGGGAAGCAATATTTTGATGAAAATGAAACGGAATTAAGTAAGCAAGAAATCGGCGATTTTCCAACAGCAAATTATCCAAAAGGAGTACAGCGCCCAACCATCGGCTGTCGTGGTATGGTGCAACGTTCACTGCGTTTGCTGAAATTGATTACACGTGAATCTTCAGATTGGAAGGAAAATGTTCGTCTGCATTCACTTAAACTACTCTATCAGTTCGTTCTTCATGCTGAAGCGGCGATGACAGCTAAATTCTTTGAAGTATATCCTGATGTTGCGCGTGCTTGTTGTGATTCTGAGTATGCAGTGGCCAGTGAGGCCAAGAAGGCGGCTGATCTAATGGGTCGTCTGTTTTGTTATGCTGACTGGCGGGATCATGGTTTTGATGGTTTGGCTAGGAATGCCAAAGAGGGTTATTTAAAATGTTTCTACTACATGTTTACTGCTTCTCTTGAACCAGACATCACCGATATGTTAAGAGTTTCACGAATGCTTATTACTTCCGAATTTTCTCAGACTTTGAAGCCAGATTTTCAAATGTATGTTATTAAATTGGTTGGAACTTTACTCAACAAATGCGAGCAATTCGAACAAAAGCCTCAAAGCTCTAAGGAGCTATCATTAGAGCAGCTAAATTTGGAGAACGAATCGCACGAAGAACTCGATAAGAACATGTATATCAGTACAATAAAAGTAATGGCATTGACTTTCGAAGCTGATCAAACGAACGTTGAAGAGTTACAGGAAATGGGCAATAGATTCATTAAAAGAATAGCGGACCGACAGCATTTAACAGTAGCTAAATTGCACGAAAAATATTTTGGGTTTGCGCTTGATTACGTTCAAAATCTTGATGCACCACTAGATGGACTTAGCGAACCCATTTTATTAATGCATGGGCTATTGAACATTTCTAAATTTCGCGCCTCCTATCTGCAACAACTGCAGGTAAAGTTCAAGGAGGTGTGGGAAAATTGTATGGACGAAGCTAAAGTAAAAATATTTAGTGGCATTTCAATTGCAATGCTTCAGTGGCATGAGACAATGAATAAGGATGTGGAAGAAGGTGCCCAGCTTTTACGAGAATTTTTGATGGCTGTAGTGGAGCCACATTTGCAGTGGCGTGCTGGTGCCAATGCGCAAGCTATGCGTTCTCTAGCAACAGCTACACTTTGCGCTGTGTCGCAAGGAGCTGTGGATGAGGCTAGACTAGTGCTGCCTGCTTTCGCCAAGTATATGCCTAGTTTAATTGAAGACCATGCAATAACTACACGTAATTATGCAGTGAAATGTATATATAATTTTGGAGAACTAAGTGTGGATGAGCTTAAACCGATTGCTTATGGTATACTGAAATATTTTCTTTTTAGAATCTTAAAATTGTATTTCCATATTTTACACGATTAATAGCAACTTTACAACGTTTGGATGACCCTTCGTCGAGTATACGTGAATTGGCAGCATTGGCCATACCGAATTTATGCCCTAAATTTGAGAAAAGCGAGGATTTTGGAAAAAACGGAAATGATGAGAAGAGTGAAGCTGATGAAAAGAGTGACAGAGATTGTGAGAAGAGTGAGATCGATTATGATCGCGGCACTTGGGAGGTATTTATAAAAAAGGCTGTAGACATGTTATTTTTGCATTACGAAGGACCCGAATTGCGTCTACAAAAAGCTATCAAAGGTAGGTTATAATACCTAATTAAAATCAGTATAGGGTTTAAGACTCGTAGATACATATACAGTGGGTTGCCAAATTATTAGGGACAGTGTAAAAAAAATGGGTTTTTCATAACTAAAAGAAAGAAAAAGTAATAAGTAATGGCCAATAACTTTTTTCATATTATTCGTTGAAGTGTTTTGGTAAGAATAAAAAAAATTTATGTAAAAATTATATTTAATTTGCTTAAAAACAATAAAAAGTAACAATACATTGAAATTCCTAATATGTATTTGTTTTGGCAATGCACTAATTCGAAATTTGGCAAATACTTGTTTCATTCTCCATAACTTAAAGTAACAAATTCGCGTGGAAGGTGTAGAATGAGCAAAAGGTCCCATTACCAAATACATAGTAGGAATTTCGATGCATTGTTACTATGCAACAAATAAATAATTGATTGAACTTCTTATTTCTTTTCCTTCTCTTTTTTTCCCTTTAATTATGAAAAATGTACTTTTTACACTGTCCCTAATGATTTGACAACTCACTGTACATAATGAACATATCTGCGACCTTTTGGGGGAAAAAATCCTTTCTGCTTTAATGTTTTCTTTTGAATTTGACGAGATATTTGTTAACTATTTGTTTTTAAAATTTGTTAATTGGTCCTTTTGTTGTGCTATAAAAGATTTATATGTATGTTATTGCACTAATGTTCTCTCTCTTAAATAAATATTGCAGTGCGTTTCTCCAAATTTCTAGTATTTCTAGTTTAAATTACAGTTATTGAACTAAAAAATTTAAATTTGGAGATAAGAGCACCAATAGCGTGTCAAATTTAAAAAAACGAAATGTCATATGCAGAAAGAGCTTGTTTGGTGAAAAGGCTACATGTACGTAGTTACAGCTTAATTTGTATTTCTAGGTTCAATTGGTCAGCTGGCGGATAAGTATACAGATATCTGTAAGAGCAGCTACAACCGTACAATTGTGATGAGCTATAATAACAAGCAACTCTCGGAATTACAGAATGATCTGCCAA
This sequence comes from Toxonevra muliebris, assembly GCA_963691655.1. Lineage (NCBI taxonomy): Eukaryota > Metazoa > Arthropoda > Insecta > Diptera > Pallopteridae > Toxonevra > Toxonevra muliebris. Next base: position 113,679,945 of record OY829326.1, on the reverse strand, counting down.
TTTTGGTTTAACACGAATAATTGTATTTTTTTATTTATTTTAATAAATTGTAAATAAAACCACAGTAATGTAGCACATGATTTTACCAGATGGCCCGTTGCACACCCGATAGTTTGTTGTAATCTGCTAAATGTCTCCAAACAATTCGACTCAAACGATATTTGTGGACAACACCGCGCGGACGTGACGTAAGCGCACATCGCTCGCGTACACGTACTAGCGAAGAATCTCGAGGGAAGGCGGCAATTTCAACATCGGCAACTTCGCGCAACTCCGCAGGTAGAATATCATTTTTACGTAGTGAATTCACGCGCAAACGTTCCTTAGCATTTTCCACAACACATTTGCGACGTTTTACATCACGTATCATTTTCCAATCGGCATATTTGGTGCGCACCTGCTGCAGCTGTAAATGAAAGTAGATTTGAATAAATGAATTTTTGTATGAAACTTTTGTGTATAAGGTATATCTTGCTTACGCCACATCCAGCTATTTGCACGCGTTGACATATAAAACCACCTACTCTGCTAGCCAAGGTATTCATATTTGTCCACTTCTCCTCTAGCAATGAAAATAAATATATGTAATATCAAGCCTCGAACAGCTGATGTCTAAGTACTGTTCGTTTTGAATGTTTATTTTTAACACCTCTGTTTGCATGTTACACTTCAGTGGAAATAGCACAAATTTGTCAAATTTGACAGTCCTCAAAGTTCTCGTGTGCGTCTGCATTTGTGTTGGTGTATATAATTTTCACCGATTTGGTTTAACGCCAGTGTATGCGTGTGTGTGTCGTACATCTTGTTCTTCTTTCTTTAGAGCAGGAAACCTTGGATTTGCTCGTGGTCAGGTTTCCACGGGAAAAATTGCGATATTTTCACAGTATAGCAGCATAAATTCCAAGTGAAATTATTGCAAACTTGCAGTGTGGAAAGATTGTGTGCGAAAGTTAATTTATTAGTGTTGATAAGAGTATCGCGCATTTGTCGTTTGCAACCCGGTGTAAAATATGCCATCCAGCGATCCACTGCCGCCTAAGGAGAGTGCGCTCTTCAGGAAGCTGCTGGTAGGTACTGCAAATGCCGCTGGCTGCTCAAATTGTTGCTGATTACAGCAGAATTTGGGGCTTACGGTCACCAGCATAAAGCTAAGAATATTTAAGTTTGTGAAAGATTTGTTGGGGCGGCGAGCTAAAAAAAAAGTTATGCCGAAATTGAAACCGCCTATTGTGGCTTATAGCTGAACCCTTTTGGAATAGACGTGTCTAGGCCATAGTTAAGTTAAGCGGGCTTGGTAAATCTTACGTTTCTAATATTTTTCAAAGTCGAGTTGAAGCTTTTAATTCATTTTTAAGCCAATTATTTTCTCTGCAAAAGGGGAAAAAACTTTTTTTAACATAACCTCAAAGTTCCGGGAGCTTCACACACAAATCTAAAAATCATTGCGATAACACACCAACAAGAATAGGGGATTAATTTTATTTTTTTTGTTTCTGACATCAAGTTAAACTTAAGTTTGGTTTTGAGTGAAAAATATATATATACTTCTTTTATGTTCTAGAAATGCTACGAAATGAAACAATACAAGAATGGCCTCAAGCTGGCCAAGCAGATTCTCTCTAATTCCAAATACACGGAGCATGGAGAAACGCTGGCAATGAAGGGCCTGACGCTTAATGGACTGGGGCGTCGTGAGGAGGCATATAAATATGTGCGTCTGGGATTGCGCAATGATCTGCGTTCGCATGTTTGTTGGCACGTTTACGGTCTTTTGCAGCGGAGTGACAAGAAATACGATGAGGCGATCAAATGTTATCGCAATGCGCTCAAGTGGGAAAAGGATAATTTACAAATTCTAAAAGATCTTTCATTGCTGCAGATACAAATGCGAGATCTGGAGGGTTACAAAGAGACACGCCATCATTTGTTTACTTTGCGTCCGTCGCAACATGCCAGCTGGATTGGGTTTGCAATGAGCTATCATCTGATAGGCGATCTAGAAATGGCCAATAGCATTCTCGAAACTTTTAGTCAATCGCAAGCATCAATTGTAAGTAGTGAAACTTTCATTTTCAACTGTCGAATTTGTATCCCATTCAACTAATTTGTATATGCATTTGTAGGAAACTCACGATTATCGTCATTCAGAGCTCCTGTTGTATCAAAATCAAATTCTCGTCGAGGCTGGCAATTTGCCACGTGCACTCGATCATCTACTCAAGTACGAGAGTCAAATTGTTGACAAACTGGCTGTGCAGGAATCTATGGGTGATTTGTACATTAAGTTGGGCAAACCTTCTGCTGCGGTGTCTATATTTGAAGAACTCATACGTCGCAATCCGGAAAACACTCTTTACTACTCTCAATATTTCGCTGCATGTGAGCTAAAAACCGTTGAGGAGAAACTTGCCGCCTATAAACAGTTCCAGGAGACATACCCGCGTGCCATGTGCCCCAAACGCTTGCCGTTAGATGTGGCTAATGGTGATGCTTTCCATTCGGTGCTGGACGATTATCTTCGCCGTGGTCTGCGTAAGGGTGTGCCACCACTGTTTGTCAATGTACGTTCACTGCATCGTATACCCGAGAAAGCGACAATTATTGAGAAACTTGTGCTGCAGTATTATGAAAACCTCACACGTTCGGGGCATTTTTCACGTGAAGATGCTGATAAGAATTTACCAGCTGAGCCGGCGTCCGCCTTAGTGTGGACGACATTGTTCCTGGCGCAGCATTACGATTATATGCGGGAAACCGACAAAGCATTGGAATTCGTGAATGCCGCCATCGAGCATACACCAACACTCATTGAACTCTTTATGACCAAGGGACGAATTTATAAGCATGCCGGCGATCCGGTGGAGGCGTACATTTGGTTAGACGAAGCCCAAAGCATGGACACAGCTGATAGGTGGGTAGTAATTGTTTATGTTAATGCATAGAATCCATATCCATAGAAAGTAATACCAAAAACTCAGAGTTGCAAAGGAGTAGCGCTCACGTGAACAATTTTAGGGATTGCTCAGTGCTAGTGGCTGCTAATGGTTGATTTTAGGCTAGAAGAATCAATATTGTTTCGAGAATATCTACAAAGATAAAACGATACATTAAAATCTTTATTATTTTTTTTTTACCATAGGTACATCAACTCCAAATGTGCCAAATATATGTTGCGTGCCAATTTAGTCAAAGAAGCCGAAGAGGTTTGTGCGAAATTTACACGTGAAGGCGTTTCTGCAATGGAAAATCTCAATGAGATGCAATGCATGTGGTTCCAAACAGAATGTGCCCTAGCATTTCAACGCATGGAACGTTGGGGCGATTCACTCAAGAAATGCCACGAGGTAGATCGCCATTTCTCGGAAATCATTGAAGATCAATTTGATTTTCATACGTACTGCATGCGAAAAATGACGCTGCGTGCCTATGTAGGTTTGTTGCGTTTGGAGGATGTGCTCAGGCGTCATCCATTCTATTATAAGGCAGCAAGATGTGCCATTGAAGTGTACATACGCTTGTATGACAAACCACTCAAATCCGAAGAAACTATCGAAGAGATTGATACCGGTATGTTACATATATAGATAAATATACAACTTAATTTCATTTGTTATTACTTTTACAATCGCAGAAAATCTGCCACCATCTGAACTCAAAAAACTGCGCAGCAAACAACGTAAAGCCAAGAAGAAAGCCGAGCTAGAGAGCGCACAAGCGGCACAGGCTCAAGTCAAACGTGAGCAACATCAAAAATCAAAACAACAAGCAAATCAAGATGCCGATCCTGAAGCACCTCAACTTGACGAACTTATACCCGAAAAACTAGAAAGACCCGAAGATCCATTGGAGAAAGCTATTGATTTCCTAAAACCGTTGCAACAATTAGCCAAAGAACGCATTGAGACGCATTTACTGGCATTCGAAATTTACTTCCGCAAATCGAAAGTTTTACTTATGATCCAATCGATTAAACGTGCCCTCCTCATTGATGCCAAACATCCGGAGGTGCATAGTTGCATCATGCGGTTGTCGTCGGTGTTGCCGAAGTTGTTGGAGGACCTGAATGAGAGCGTGAAAACGGTTGTAGATAAAGCTGCCAAAGAACTGATAGGTGCAAAGAGTGCGCAGCAGCTAAATGATGAATTCATTGCGATAAATAGCGCTTCCATAATGCATTTATACGAAGGCGCTAAATGTATGTACGTGCTAGAGCCGAGCAAAAAGGATGCAGCGATTAAATTGGTTACCTCATTTGACATTAATAAAATAAGGCTGGAGGTATGTATGAAATAAAAAATAGAGATATTTGAATGTGGATACAAGATATGCGTATTCATATCGATTCAGTGATGGACATACTAACACTACTACATGTTGTGTATGTATTAGTACTTTGCACTAAGAGAAATGTGAAATATAAATTTCAGTCGATGATTTGGCTTCATGTTTCATGATTTTTTTGCACAAACATAGTTTCTAAGCCTTTAATTGAGAGTAAGACAGAATTTCAGCTTCTATAAACTTCTATAAATAAGAGTATTAGGAGTAGTATAATTCAATTTTCGCTTATACCGACTTAAGCGACTCTGTCTAATTGCAACAGATATAATATCTATCTGGGTAAGACTAACTAGCGTGTGCGAATGTGGGTTGACATAGTAAGCATTGTTGTTTGACAAAAAAAAAAAGCTTCAATGTAACGAAAACGAATAGCGCATGAGCAACCTACTCACACGAAATGTTTAAATCGATTGAATGCTTTTGTGTTCATAAACTAAGTAAATAAATAAATAAATATCAAGACATCTGATCTGCATGCGTCCAAGACGCTGGGTTAAATGAATTTAGCTTTTTTCACATGTAGTCTACCCAGACTATCGTGACAACGAGTTCACAACTAAGTATGTGATAACATATGAGCTAAAATATGCACTTAAAAGTAAACGAAATTATAAAAAAAAAGTGAAACTTTGTTGTTTATTTGAAAATTATTAGAAAACATTCTGTTGAAGTTTTTGCAGTCTTCTTCTCTCTACTTTGTAATTGGTTTTCCTCTGTTGATACTCTCTAAACTTATCGGCGCAAACACGACTTAGTACACTTATACAACACATGAAAGGAAAGTTCAGTTATATGCAATCAAAAAAAAAAAAAACGCGATTTTTGTGACAGTTGTTGTTGCACTCTTCCTCTTTTTATTTTCTAAAGCTTCTTTCCTGTTGATACATTTTACATTTATCGACACAAACACAATGAAAGTAAAATCCAACTATATGGAATCAAGCTCTCTCACTAAAGCAGATGTGGTAAAATATGCAAGAATTCGACTCTCTGCATGATTGTATGCAGCCAATCCCCATTTGACTTCGTTCGCTAAACACTAACAACAATATAACTTCGTTTTCTTATTAGTTTCATATGAGTATAACAACAACGCGGCTTCCGTTGTAAAATTTTTGATTTACCCTCGCTAAAGAAGTTTCACTTCAAAAAAGTTATGTGTCTCACAGTAGAACTAAAACTTTGTTGTTTATTTGAAAATTATTAGAAAACATTTATAACAAATTCTGTTGAAGTTTTTGCAGTCGTCTTCTCTCTATTTTGTGGTTACTTTTTTTCTGTTGGTACTCTCTACACTTATCGGCATAAACACGACGTAGTACACGTATATAACACATGAGAGGAAAATTTAGGTATATACAATCAAGCAGAGACATCCAGGTCGGCTCTCTCACTAAAGCACATGAGAGAAAACTACGAGAAGTCGAGTCTCTGCTTGATTGTATGTAGCCGAATAAAAACTGCATAACTTCCTTTCTTGTTGGTTTCGTATGAGTGCAACAAAAACGCGATTTTTCAAGTGATCGTTGTTGTTGTTGTAGCTTTTGCACTCATCTTTCTATTCTCTGAAGCTTTTTTTCTGTTAATACTTTCTACACTTATCGTCACGAATACGACGTAGTACACGTATATATCACATGAGAGGAAAGCAGCTATATGCAATCAAGCTCTCTCATTTAAGCACATGAGATAAAACTGTGAGAAGTCGACTCCCTGCTTGATTGTATAAAGCCGATTTCCATATGATCTCGTTCGCTAAACACTAACAACAGCATAACTTCGATTTCTTATTAGTTTCGTATGAGTGCAACAACATTGCGGTTTCCGTCGCAAAATTTTCGATTTACCCACGCTAAAGAAGTTTCACTTCAAAAGAAGTTTCTAGGTGCCCTCCAGCATGAAAGCCAAAACAATTTGTATCTCAACCCTCTCATTGTAATATTCTGGTTTCAAGACAACTAGTAGTTAATTGATAACTAACTTTATTTTAAATTTAAGGCCTTACTAAGGACTTTTGTTGTTGCCAGTAGGTGATTTTTGTACCCTGGCAGTGATAGATACTAATAATATCAATTATCGTGTATGTTACTATAGTATGAGCATACGTAATTAATGATATCTAGTCGGTGAGACGGTAATCAGGGCTATTTTTATTGCGGAAAAAACAAACAAACAAAATAAGTAGAACCAAGTAGGTGTTGGTAAATTTGTCGTCTTTATGAAAAAACCAAATATCAGAAGAGAACCAAACTAGTCTTTGGTGTTTGTTTTGTATTTGTGTATGCAGATAATTCATTAGATAATGCTGACATAAGCAATGATTTTCACATCGATAAATGAATGCAATGCTTTGTTCAATAAGCAAATTGCAAAAACTTCCTTTTAGAATTGGCTTAACCGATTTTAAATCTAATTTTTGGCTAACCTACTCGTCAAATTGATATATGATAGTGTAGCATTTCTGGACCTTCTGAAATAAGGATGTAGTTACACTAATAAATGTAGATAATAATTATAATTATAATATAAGAATCCGCATAATTTACTTTTTACCAATTACCTTTACCATAACATTTTGTGAATAAAATTGTTTCGTAAACCATTTATATTTTATATTTCTTTTTTTAGGACGCTTCCAAAATATACGAATCCTTGCGCGATGGTGATTTTGGCAGTTGTGAAACTGATGTTACAAGCTACAAGGAACAATGTCAAAAACGTTTTAAATATGCGCATCTATTCAAAGATGCTGTTGCCGAGGAAGAGGAAATTCCACCTAATGAGAATCACGTCGACGATACTAATAAAATGAAAACTATTGATGATGAATCTGAGAAGACTGCTGCGGATTTGTAATACAAACAAATTGTTTGTAGTAACTACAACCACCAATATCATCAACAATAACAAAAACAATAATAATAATAAATTAAAAAAGCAGCGTCAGCGTTAGTAAGCGGCGGTGGCGGCGGCATTAGACTACAACAACAACAGCAACAACAACAACTCAAAATATATTACTTAGCTAGCTAGAGAGAGAGTGTTATAAATAAAATCGAAGAAGAAAAAAGAAAACAATTACTACTTTATATCAGCACTTCATTGAAGGCATTCGAAGAAAACAAAAAGAAATCAACAACAACAAAAATAAATAAATCGCAGATGATCGATCCAGTTAGATCCTTTAAGATAATGAATGAGTATATTATATACTTGATATATGAAAAGAAAAAACAAAAACAAATTTGCATACTACTACTAATACCTAAAAGAAAAATACCTAAACAAAATAAATACATACAAACATTATTATTATGTAATAATTAGGTGACAGTTTTTAACTTTCACTCGCAAGCAAAAAAAAAAAAAAAAAAAAAAAACAAGAAAAACGATGATAAATTCCTTTCTTATCTACAAAATTTTTTTTAATATATTGTATTTTATATATAAATTAAAACTAAAAACAAAAACAAATTTATATATAAATATAAAAGAGAAAACAAATTAGTAGTAATATTAAACAAAAGGAAAAAGAAAAACAAAGAATAATGTGGTTTTACATACATGCATATGCACATGTGTATGTGTCGGTCATATACATGCTTGTTGAAGATGTACATATGTATGTGTGTGTGCGTTGCGCGCAATTCAAATAATACTAAAACTAAAATTATAATAAATAATTATTGTATAATCATATTTAGTGCATAATTCAGAGCATGTTGGAGGAATATTTTAGCATTTGAGCTATGCGAGATTTTGTTGTAGTAAAAAAAAAAAAACACACACACATGCAGACACATGTCAGTGAGAAAGTCCACAGAGTAGTGAAGCAGTGAAAGCGAAGAATCTAATGTAGAATTGAACGGGGGAAATTGGAAAAGCAAATTGTGAATATGTGTGAAAAAAAAGAGCAAAGAAATTAGAAAGAACTAGCAGATTTAAAAGTAATGCAATTACCATTTTACACATACACTTACACACAAAACACACACAGATTTATTATTATTTACACATTGAAAAATAAAATTTTACCTATTATCCAAACAAAGAAAAATAACAAAATATCATACATTTACATACATACATATGCATATATACGTAGGTACACGTTCATTTTTTTTCTTTCTGTTTTTTTGTAATACTTATATTTTTTATTTATTTGCAGCGCGTGAAGTAAATAAATGAAAAAAAAAACGAAAAACTTATACGTATAGTCTTTGTTTTTTATTAATATTAATAAGAAATATTTTGCAAAAATGCTTTGTTGTTTTTGTAAAATATTCGACGAAATTGCAAAACAAAAATATTTCGTTTCTAACCAATAAAAAATAAAAAAAAAACAAAAAACCAAATCCCAAGCGCAAGATTTTGTGTGGTTGATGTCATTTGAGAAATCATGCATCAATGAACGGTTTTTTACAAGGAGCTGGGATGAAAATGAAAAAAATTTATAATGCAATCTTATAGCTCGAAAATAAAACTCTAAAATTTAGCTAGACTTTGATTTAACTATAACTTTTTTTTAAAATTAAACGATTTTAGTTTTTAATATTATTATTTGGGCCTCGAATTTTCTTCCATTAAGTACTAAATATGATATCCATTGTTTATGCCAATTTGAGCCCTTTTTATGACATCTTCCGTTATGTTTGTTTATGTTTAATGCTGTCTTTCAGGACGGCGAGACTTTGTGAGAAGCTTAGAATGGTCGGATCACATAATATTGCAAACTAATTCGTTTATTCCAAATATTCTGCTTTCTTGGAAGTAAAGTGATCCATAGTTTTTCTACATGCATCCTGTTTCAAAAATGTCAGAGACGATGACATATGACGCCATTTGCAAAAATGTGAGCATCTTCCGATAGGATGATGACTTTTCCCTCATCTCGTATCACTAAGAGCAACTCGATTGTTGGAGGGAGCATTTTAACGAAATTCTGAGTCTAGTAGGAGTAACTAACTTAGCTCAGCTATTGTGCAAGGTCGTAACGAAACAAGCTAGATTGTTGCGTATGGAGCAACATTGTTACATATCGAGCAAGGTCGTAGCGTATTGAGCAAACGTCCATGCCATCAAGTAGTTGGAGAAGAGTTACGAGTCAAGCGTAAAAAAATACTCCCATAAATTGAAAATGTTTTTTCTCGATGTGTGTCGAAAAAAAAGTACAGATTTTTTTTTCATACTTTTCAGTTTAAACTTTTCTAATCAAAAAGCACCCTTAAATTTAAGAAACAAAATTTGTATTTATATAGACAGAGCGCTTAAAACTCATCTATTATAAGTTGAATATGATGTCATAAATTTAGCTGGCTTTTCAGATGTCCTACCAACGAATTGGAAAAGAATTGATGAACAAAATTTTCTCTTGACTCAAAGATAAAATACGAAATGAATATCACTGTGACAAAAAAACAAAAATTGTAATGCTAAGAAAACTGGTATGGGGTAAATTTCCCATACACCTCCAAAATCTCATTTTATGGTCAAAAAACCATTTTTGGGTAGGTTCATGTAAACAATCGCTCATAACTTCTCTAATTTTTATCTGATTTACAACTTTTGTTTTCAAATTGAAAGAGGGAAAACAGTTCTTTCCGACCATGTATTGTTCATTTCCTATTTTCTGGTGGAGTCGTTCACCTTATAACGGTGCTCCATTATTCAAAGTTTCCGGGTTCAGTTTAAAATTATGAGAAAAAAATGTGTGAGCCTCAGATTAGGAAATTTATGCGAGATGAGGCAACGCGAGCAAGTTGAATGCAGTGGAAAGACGAGCACGGGAGGGTTTATATGAATATACACTTCCTGCACTCAGATGAGTGACGAACAAGTGCCAGATCACTGTCACACTGTGTATTATATAAACGAATATCGAAAATTCCGGAATTTTTTCTTTTCAATGCCGGGATTATTTGGATCTATTTTAAAGCAAATTCTGAAATTAACGTAGCTAGTCTGAATTCATCCAATTGCCCTATCAAAACCCAATTTTTTTCTCTCTGTTTCTCAGTTATGGTTCATGTTATATGTCAGAATTTTACGACATATAATCGTATATAGCCTCTTCGCTGAAAAACCCATTTTTGCATATAATATAATTTTTTTAATTTATTGTGATTATTTTTCTCGAGCTCTAGTAAAATGTGGAAACTAGATAAGAATTATGTTTTCTCTTAATTTCATTAGAATTTAAGAAATGTAACTAAAATAAATTCAAAAATTAGAAAAAAAAAACGCTAAAAAAATATGTTACCTTGCAACGATCGCAAAATCAGAAAAAATTGTCATTCACACAGATTTGGCTCTATATATCTCAATCAGAACGTGACTGGCATACACGAGTAAAGTTTTTATAATCTACTGCCTAAGGCTGATTCTTAAAATCTGATGGTCAAATACAATAAATACATGAGAAATCAGTTTCGAGTCCTCAACAAGATTAAGCTGCATAATTGGCGTGAATGGGGCTGGATCTCTCAAGTTGAAAATCTCGCAACCTAGCAGAAAGCTAAAATATGCCAAAAACTAAATAGCGCTTTCACAGAAATGAAGTATTCAACTGAAAGTAATCTTGGATGACACCATTTTCAACGGAAAAATCTGTCCATTCAACATGAAGTGACGAATATTCTGGTGCCTGAAAAAGATAAGTGAATTCAACCAATAATTGTAGAAACAAATATGAAACTAGGATAGAGTGCTGCGTGCGGGATGCCATCCCGTTTGTATATGCCATTGCTTAAATTTAATATTGTTTTTGAAGAAAAGTTTTAAGTTTATTAAAAATAAATTTAAGTGATGTGTCTTTTAGGTCAAAATAATGGGAGAAATGGTGAGGGTAGAAAGAAAAAAGGGGGGAAAAATAGCTGTAAACAAGAACAACTTGATGGGAATAACATTCAAAAAGGAAATGCGGGAAAAACACAAGTTTGCCTTGCGAAAGTGGAATCAATAGAAATAAAGCATTTGTGACTCGCTTTGAGTAATCGACTTATAGGTAAAAACTAATAATATATTGAATTTTTTATATTCAAAAATCATAGAATTCGTAACACCCTCTCCCACCTACATTGCTAAGCTTCGTGTTTTATTGAATTTCTGAATTGATTCCTTAACGTGTGATGTACTTCAGTGAGCCTTAAAAATACCCTAACAAATGTCAGTAACTACTACTTCCCATGGTATTGTATGCAACAGTAAAAGAACAACAACAAAAGCATCTGCTTTTACAAATAGAAAAATTAAACTTTGAGCGCTTTAAAAAGGAAAATCATTTAAGACTGAAAATTTTTACATCCATATATATATAAAAGACTCCCAGTAAGCTTTCAAAAATTTCTACTTTTGTATATTTTCTTGTTGATTCCTTGCGAGTGGAAGACAAAAGAATGTCCGAAAAAAGTAACATCCTTTGGATTGTTGTCATTTGCAAAGAGAGAAGCAATAAAAAAAAGTATCTAATGGATAAGTAAGAAAAAAAAGAAAGAAATATTTCGCAACAATAGTAAAAACCGAGAAATTTCTCGATTTTGTTTGTCCGTCTAGACAATGTTTTTCATCTCTTAAACATTTGATTTTTTTCTTCTTTTAAGCCTTGGTGTTGAATTTCCTGGCTGTTTTATGTTCTTTGCCTACACGGAAATTGTTTTTCATCTCTTTAATGTTAAAAATATACAAGCCCATTTTTTGTGTTTTGCTCCCATCATCATCATCATCAACATCAAAACACTTTTATTTGCAAATTTGAAAATGCCTTGCCGTCCATTGTCTCAGTTACAATCATAGGTTTATAAGTACATTCCATTTTTGTATTTGGCCATAATCAGCAGAATGCGAGTAAGTATATCCTGAAATATCCTTTTGTCCAACACATCACATTACAGCAGCTGTAGAGCTGTACAGCTGAACATTTTCACAAAGCATTTAGATATGCGATTATGCAATAATCGAACAAATAAAAAACCCCATAAAAAGAAAATGGCACAAATACTGTGGGCTAGATGCTGGGCACAAAATTGCAAAATAATGGGCTTAAATTGATGCTGCGTAATTTTTGCTGTTAACGCAAACGAACGACAATAAGAATATGATAGTGTGCTCGGGCATTCCTTGAATCCTCACAACACATCAAAGAGCATAAATGCTCATTAGTTTTCAGAATATTTAAGTTACATATTGTCATAACATGCAGTAGTTAGGTGGTCGTTATGATATGAGTAAATAAGAAGTTTTAAAATAGAATTATAATCTTAATATCTATATAAAATAATAAAATCATTTTATTCTCCATTATTTTGAAAACGTTTTATTTATTTAAAATGTGTGGTATTAAAAGTGCTTCATTTTTGATTACGTTCTCTCTCACTCTCTTCCCTTCTCTTATTACATTAGCATTTTTATTAGTTTACCTTTTAGGCTTGTTGAGGTGCAGCTGTGCGGCTGAAAGAAAAAATGTTGGAAATTAAAGAATTAATAAAAAAACAAAATATCAACGAAATGAAAAGTTCAATGTATTGTGTAGATGTTCTGTTTGAAATATTATTCAGAACGCGAGTTAAATTCTTGCTTTAGGATTCATGATTCTTTCCAAAATTTTCAAATTATACATCAATGGCTCCATGATTCAGAGGTTGGTATACACTGGCGGTCACAAAAACCGCACCACTTGCAATACTGCTGCAATTTCGGTAATATTTCCTAACTTTGCCCAAATTTCCCTTCCTTTGTAAAGGAGATTCCCTTGCTTATGTTTTAAGAATGTATTTAAGCGGAATGTACCATTTTTTATTGCGCTTGTTTGGCGAAAAGAAGAATTTTTGAAAAAGTGCCGAAAACAACTGCAAAGTATAAACGATTGTCGCACCACCAAAACGTCGAAATTTTTGTTCTTAGGTATCAAGGAGTGTTATAAAGTTAAGTATCTGATGCCTACATTTGACGGCTGTTGGAATGATCCCGAAAAAAGGTAATTTGTACCCGCTTGAAAGGACCAAAGAGACTATGGAAGACAAATACCAGAGAAAATGGCATAACCTGAAAGAGAACCATAAATTATCGATTCAAAAGTGTAGTCACAATAACGACTGAGCTAAAGAGCTATTACAACGTGAAAACTTACGCAGAAAGAAACGAAAGTTCGGTCTGTATGGGAGACGATCAGCCAAAAAACCGTTGTTGACGAAATGGATGGAAACAAATCGCCTGGCATGGACTAAAAACAACAGCAATTGAACTCCGGCAGACTCGAAAAAAGTTATATGATCGGGCAAATTAAACTCAGTTTTTATGCGCATTTAATCGTCGGTACTTGCGTTGCTCAGACATAGAAGGTTAACTGTGTAGTGAAAATAGTCAAATTCCCACAAAGTCAGATAGTTCGGATGGGTCCCTTATACTATATTGAAGGGACTGTCAACGCCAAAAAAATAAGGCTAAAATTTTATGGAGCAATTGCTGTAAGTCAATTGTAGTACGCGTTCGCTCATTAATGACGTTATTTTTCCGGACGACTTCTGCGGCATATTATCACGCCAAATTGGCAAGGTTTAGTTAGTAATTAATGCCTGATGTTTGATAACTTTAGAAGTAGTAAAAAGTTAGATTAATGATCCTTATTTGTTTGCAGATTCAAAATATTTTCGATGGTGTTAGAATTTACTGGCGGGAATGAACAGGTAGCTCGCGCGGTTTAAGGCCGATAAGGCATCTCTGACATATAATGAAACGGAATGTTGCTCAAAACATGTCAAAGAATAAAAAAATCCTTGTTGGAGTACGAAAAAAATGACGAATGATATCCTTAAAGTCCTTGTCGACTCTATGCCATTCAAGATAACTGCCATAAGAAAGGCTAAGAGACGGGAACCATCAAACTAAAAAATTTTGCTTATGACTCTATTAGGAAACAAATTAATCTTAGTTTACACCTTCAAAAAATAACAAATATTTGTATTTTTACATACTTTTAATCAATATCCTCAAAAACATAAAATTTCTTTCATTTTTTGTTTTAATTAAAAAGCAATAAAATTTTGTGTGTATGTATGATGTTTCTTTTGCAATTTTGTTCATTTTGTTCCCGAAAATAAAAAAAAATGACATTCACTAAAACAAAATCAGGTTTAAGTCCCATTTTAAAAGATTTTTTTGAAATTGGTGGGTGGTGCGGTTTTTGTGACCGCCAGTGTATATAAGATAATCTGTTGTCGTATCGTATCCAGCAACAAAACTTGTAAGTATTATGTATTGCCCTATCTTAGTCTGTCAAAAGAAGGAATCGTGCTAATTCACTTTGATAACTCTGTGTTGCTGTACCTGGATGATTTCCAAATATTTTTTTTTTTTTCAATCAATGAGCAAGTGATAATTGAAGAGATAAAGTCAGATAAGATGCAAAATACGTTAAGAAACGATTAAAGACGAGAGAGGGAAAAGATTTTTTGTCAATTAACAAAAACAAAAGTCGTAGTATTTTACCACATATTTTTGAATATAAAAGCCTGAAAGCGTGGATATAATCCCCAAAATTTTGAAAATATATTTATTTTTGTATGTGGGTGTAAAAATTTGCAATTCAGCCATTCCAAGAAAATGAAAATTTCAAAATTAATAACTAAACCCATGAAATCTCACCTTCAAACTTCATCATACTAAAAAATCTTTTCGAAATCCGAATTTAATACAGGCTCGAAGAACCAATGTTAAGGTGGTGTCGGGCTTTTTAAGGTAGTTCAATTTAATAGTAAAAACACTGTCATTCAGTAGTGGCATTTGCATAAATGTTTTCAAAATGATGACAATTTTGTTGACAAATGAAATTGTTAAAATTAGAATCGCAGGATAAGCACAAAACTTACGACTTATGATTTGGAAATTATCACAATTTGGCCCAGTTCCGAGAGGAAATTGTATTCTGGAATTAAATGCAAATTAAAAAATTTTATGATATTTATTTAAACTTTAACTGTTAATAATACATTTCATTCCCTTGGCAACATAACTTTCAACACACGTTGGTTATGTCTCAGTTATTATGCTGTAAAATACAGCAGATTTAGGGAATGTGTGTTGATGTCTGTGACCAGCAGATGGAATGCTACCGAAACTTGATTAAAAGTATGAATTGAATCCTTGAGTTTATGTATTTATCTCGTTTTTAACACTTGGTTTGAATACAAACAATATTGGAAACTGAATAACGTGCTGAAAAAACAGGTTTATGATTTACTGAAGTCCAAATTAGAGGTTTTAAGTTCAAAAATAAAAGAAAAACATTGATGATAGTTGGACATAAGATGGAGATGAAGAAGGACAACAATATGTAGATCTCACAGTGAAAATATACTTCCTAGTCGAAAAATTGGTTGTGAGAGCCAAATACGAATAAGTTGCAAAAAATACAATGGGCTGCTCAAGGCGAAATCGTTTCAGACTTTTTCACAATGCATCTTTTTTAATTTAATATCTTTTAACTTTTATGTATTTTTTTACTTAAGTTTTTTTTCAGCCAACATTTTTTCAAATTTCACAACTTTGTTTTCTGTTTCCTTACAAAATAACATAATACAAAAAGATTTTTTTAAATCATATACTGTTTATTGGTCCCGTAAGATGTGCAAAGTTTAGAAGTTTCGACCATAACACTGTGCGATAAATTCAGGAGGTCTAAAAGTGATCGGCATCAGAGTATGCTGGTTAGATACTGAGAGTGATTCAACATTTTTTACATGGTCCTAAACCTTGACCATTTCGGAACATGTTGCTATTTTTGCATCTGGAAATGTTTATGTGTTCAGTAATAGTAAAATCTTACGTAAAATATATTTTTGGAATGTGTCAACCCATTATCTTTATATCTTATGGATATTTTTTACCCTTTTCTGGGGAAATTACCTTTTTACCCCATTAAGAGTATTCACAGAGGGCTAGGTTAGGTTAGGTTGGAGTGGCTGTCGAGAGACACACTTAGGCCTGAACGACCCATTGTGATACCACATAGTTGGACCTACAGTTTAACGCCGATTCCGAACGGCGGTGTGGCAATTTTTTATCGGCTTGGTGGTTTTGCCATTACCAACCAATGTGTGTACTTGTACACTATCTTATAATTCTCATACACTTCATATTGATAGTGAATATAAGAAAGTAATGAAAATTAACCACCAGACGAAGACGGGAATCGAACCCGAACCTCCCAGATGAAAGTCTAGTGCACTACCCACTAGACTATCGAGGTCGTCCACAGAGGGCTAATACGTTCTAGAAAAATGTTGCTTATAAAATTTTACTATAGGCTTCTAAAAAAAAAAGAAAAGTTCAAATTTGGTTTTCTAATTAACACGAGCAAATATTAACAACAACAATTTATAGCATTTTTTTTAAAAGATTTTGCTGTAAGCTGCTGAAACAAATAAACGTTCTCAGATACAAAAATAACAAAGATGTCTTTAGTTTTATGATACTTTTCACACAATTTTTTCTGATATATATAGTAAAAATCTGCCATAAGACAAAAAAAAATTGTTGGCTGAAAAATTAAAAAAAAAATCGGAATTTTCGATCTAAATTTCGAAACTTTCGGGACCATTTTAGAATCTGAAGATATTATCTGATTTCCCTTGTATTCATCTAATTGAGTAGAAACTTTGCTTCCCTGTTACTTTTCGATTTGATGCCACTCTTACCTATTTGTCCCAAAAATATTCCGTTATGTAAACATTTTTTTGAGTCACTGCATATACTTTTCTCAATAACCCAGATGACGTTGCTTGGAAAGCTTATAAATTTGTAATTTTCACATTGTTATTGACTAATATTTCAAATTTTATCGATATCTATAGCGGTTTAAAGGGTCGGTAAGGGAAAAGGTTATATCATAAAACTGATTAAGTAGAAATTCCGATATTTAAAGGGTTATTTCCGATATTATTCGGCACACTAAGCCTGCTACCATTAATATTTATTATATTAATGTATAGAAATTAAATTTATTTTCTGCTTTTTTGATTTTATAAATTCACCTTCTCTTTATAGTTATATTTTCTTGGAAGAAGAAGAGACTTAATATGAATTTTCTTTATGAGATCTATGAAAACATCTTGTAATTATAAATATTATATTTTGATGTATGTACTTATATATACATTGAAATTGCTATTTAATTGGTAGTTTGTGGTTTTCCAAAAGTACTTATTATTAAAAAAAAATCTTAATTTGGATTTAGAATAATTGGATGCGTTTTCTTCAATTATTTGCTTAATTAGTTGTAAATTTAAAATTCGTGTAGTTTAAAAATAATATCGATTAAAATTTATGATAGAAAAGTAATATTCGTATATGTAACACTGACAATTTACATAAATAAATGTCACGCAACTATATACAGTGTCGGGCAAAACTAAAGCACGAACTCTTCCTTGTCAATATTTAATTCAAAAAAATTTAAAAATATGCAAGTATGCACATATTTTTTTTCGTTTTATAAATTTAGTATATTTATGCACTTGTTGAAATAAAATTACATTCAAAACTGGAACAATTTTTATTTTTTTTTTTACTAACATTTCGCAATATGCCTAAACCTGGCGCGACAAAACCAAAGCACATAATCTTTTTCGCTTTCAATTACAATCAATTGTTTAAAATAAACAACAACAACCATCTTTAAACTAGAAACCCGTTATTTTGGAAAACAAAAAGCAGGTTTTAAAAAAAATTGGAAGCGTATATAAGTTGTTAGTTATCATTTAAAAATTTCGCTTCCCAAAATGGCTCGAAATAAGTATTCTGCACAATTTAGAGAAAATATTCTAAGTGGATTTAATAAAGCTGAATCAGTGACACGCATTGTAAAAAAATTTTGTATTCGCCATTACGTTAATTCCCGAGCAATTAGTAATTTTCGCGCGGCACAACCAAACGTGAGGATCAGGCCATTTTTCGGGTTATAAAAAATATTTTGTTACGTCTTGGAAATAAATTGCGTTTAAACATTTCATACAGGTTTATCCAACGACGAGCTGTGGAGGGTGGCTTAGCAACATACCAAAGCGTAAAAAAGCCATTTATTTCTCGAAAGAATCAACTCGAATTTGAAGCCGCGCACTTTAGCTGGGTTAATGCCAAATGAAACACCGTGCTTCTTTCTGACGAATCTACATTTAACACGAAAGGTTGCGAAGGATTAAAGCTAGTGTGCTGACCAAAAGGGGAACGATGAAATTCGCGTTATTTGAAAAGCACCGTATAAAACGGGGGAGGCAACGTAGTGCTCTGGTGATTTTTTTCAGCCATGAAATCGGCTCAATTCATAAAATAGGAGGTATAACGAACCGTCTGATGTGCAAAGATATTCCTCAGAATGTTATGTTACCTTATACTGCGGAAGATCTGCTGTTAATGCAAGTCTACCAGCACAATGACGATCCCAGCACGGTGTGGAAAAGAGTGGTTTGTTGTCATAAAGATCAGTATTTTATAATGACCCACTCATTCACTCAATATCAATCCCAAAAAATGTGTAGAAAATTATAGATCGTAAAATTCAGCATAAAGGATAAAAACAACGATTCCATTTTCTACCAATCGGAGATTGTATGGAATAACATTTCTGTGGACGTTTTGAGGAATTTTATTGAGTCCATGCCACGTAAATGTGCAACAGCTCTGAAAAATAATGGATATGTTACAAAATAGTGGAGAAATCGAACTTTTCTATTAATATATTCCATATGTGCTTTATTTTATGTGATATATAATATTATATTTCTTATATTTTATTATAACGAGTGTATATTCTTACTACAATCATAAAAAAATTTTCAGTCCAAGCATGTTTTACAAGGTGCTTTAGTTTTGTCCGACACTATATATATTACTTACAGAGTGACTGACTGCATACTTACATACCAAGTTCAAGCAGACAGAATGTGAGATACATACATATGAAGTAAAATGACACTTAAAGGATAGATATCAATTGCATACTTAGATGAATGATGCATAAGTACAGGAAGTCAATGTATAGTTATCAATGGAGATTATATTGAATTCAAATCAACTGGCAATTGTTGTGCATAATATGTAGATAAATATGAATGCGTTTACGTTCCAATTTAATGTTGCAGTTCACAGCCTTCCTGATTAACCTTTCTTCCTTGGTGCATATAAACAATTGCATAAATTGTAAATGCGATGATATTAAGTTTAGTGAGTGAATAAATAAATTTAAATTTTATATACCTCCTCTGTAGGATATGTTTGGTTCATATGTAAGTATAAATTGTGGATGATTGGTTTTGGAGTTTAATTTCACTTGCTTCGCAAATTTACAGAGTAATGTAAAAGCTTAAAATTATGGTGAAAATAATTTATTTTTCATAAAAACTTAATTTTTGTTAGTTTTGAAAATATCATTGATAGAAATTATATCAAATATAGAAGCGCTAGTTTTTCATTTATTTAGTTTAGAAGTTTAGTTTAATTTTTAAGAAAGATACTTAAGGGGTTATATACACTTTTTGTTGGAAAAAAGGGTATTTAAATTTTTTTTTTTTTGCCAATTCATTACAATTTTATCAAAATAAGTCTCCGTATGTCTAGTTGTTGATGTTGCAAGGTATTTCATGAATTTTTTAACAAAAAATTTTGGCAACTGGGAACGATACGGCAGTTGTACCAAAGCACCTTTTTTCGTCACCCCTCGGGGTGAAAACAATAAATAAAGAACGGTTTGTCTGAAATGGGAAAAAAACTGAACATGTTTTAGTTTTCATCGTCATGCTTTTAGTGAACGAAAGATTTGGTTAAATTTATATTTTTACAAAAATGTGTTTTTTTTTAAATTCTTGATTTTCAAAGGTCTGGAAATTTTATTTTGGTAGTGTAAAGAAGCTCCAGCCTGGATATCACTCGCCGAGTCCAGGGTTCGAGGCTACAGAAATTTATTTGTTACAGGGACCGGGGCGAACTACCTTCAATTTACGGACACTACACAACACTCACTTGGGGATCTTGCCCTTCTATTTTTTTTTTAATTTCACTTTTTATTTTACCTCAAGGCGTGGCCTTGTGGTTCCTCCTAGTGCGTGGCACTAGGGAGCACCTACTTACAATCTATCGTATGGTGCGTTGCACCTTAAATTCCGCTGGACGATGGCGTGGCCTATCCCTCGAATCTCCCCTAGTGCGTGGCACAGAGGAGCGTCGATCTGAAACCGGCAAATGGACCCTTTAGTACGTAGCACTAAAAGGTGATGAACAAAAAAAAAGAACACACACTCACTTCGTTTTCAATTTTATCTTTTGTTTATTTTTTATTTTTGAAAATATTACTTTTTTTATTTTATTTAACTTTAATTTATGTATTTGTCTTTTATAAACACTGTGGGGTGGACGGCGTGGCCTATCCCGATGATCCTCCTGGTGCGTGGCACCAAGGAGCGTCTATGTGTAAAAAAATGGCTTCCCCAGTCACTTTCCTTCATTGTTCCGTCGCGAGACACTCACCTGAATATACGTCTGCTTGCTGCCGCTGTTGATCGCCCAAAGAGAGAGTTTTCCTCGTTCGCCGCCATCTGCTTGTGGTTTCGTTGTTTTTTTCGTTGAGTTTGAAAACATGGCGTCATTCAGCTGGATGAGTGTGTTTACCACTCGACTATTAATAGATGCAATTGAAGGGTTGCATTTTCGTTTTAATGTACAATTCTTAGATTTAGCAATTTTTAGATTATTTAATAAAACAAACTGTCCCTTCATGGGCAAATAATAAAAAAACTTAACAATTAAAGAATAACCAAAAATAAACAATTCATGATATGAAAAATATATAATAAAATAAACAATTAATGGTAATAAAAAGAAAATAATAAAGTAAAATAAACAATTATTGAATATATAAAAATAAAATATAAATATAACTCCACTGGTGAGACGCAAACGAGGGGGTGGACCGACTTGCGTCCTCACAGTAGCTAGAAAAAACTTTCGAGATAATAGTGCTTCAACTTTTCGCACCATCTTCAGGTAGTCGGAGGTAGTTCGCTGTAAGTTCGGCTCTTGTGTTCAGATCTCTATGAAATTTGGAATATATATTTCGATTTTTTCGCACAACCCAAGTGTATATAACCCCTTATTCAATGGTGTTCTAATATCAAAATTAAAATATTTAAGTTAAATGAAGATTTCGAATCAGCTGTTTCTTGGAAGAAATATCCAGGGTAATGCATCGGAAATTGTTATCTTTCTTCAATTAACCAAATGTAATGTCGATGTTTTTGAAATATCTAAATAAGATAAATTATGCCAGTATTCAGGTGGTTCAAGGGGTATCGAGCATCAAACCTGTAAAATGTATGCTAAAGAGGATACTGGACTAAAGGAGTTACTCAAGCCAACTGCTCATGTTAAGCAAAACCTAAAAGTTTGGATATGAGAATTATTTCTTCTTCTTTTGGTTTTTGGAGAGCATAGGTGCCAAACAAAGCATTCCCATCAATTATGGTCTTTTAAAATGACTTTAAATTCTTTTTATGTAGATTTATTCTAGCCTTTCTTATTTTCTGTTGCCTTAAGGGTTCTATTTTAGAGCGATTCATATGGTGATGATCCAATCAAATTCATTTCTTCCTTTGCATTTCTTAATTTTTTGGCATTTTTTTGCTTTGCATATCGTCCACAGATCTGCTTTGTTGACAGTTTTTGTAGAGGAGTGTCGTCAGGGTTGGATCATGTTTTGACTTTTGCTCATAACTTTCGTTGAATATCGAATTTTTATATATGTTGCATATCGTTGAAAAGATTTCACAAAATGCAATGTTTTTTAGCTGAACATTAAAATATAATTGTATTAATATTTATTTCAGGAATTATGGACACTTACAAAAAACAAATGTTGTAGTCAGGGTCGGAGCACTGTAGAAAATCAATAAGAATTGAAGGAATATGATTGAAAATAGCATGAAAATCAAAGAAGAAAAAGGAAAAATTACACTTGAAAACTGTGAAAAAAGACCTGAAATCAAAATAAAAATCCCTCTGTGTGAATTTTAAGGGAAATTTTAATTTTTTATACACACACGATAGGATACGATAAAAAAAAACACGCACAGGTGAAAAAATGTATTTACGAAGTCAAAACGCATCATTAAAACAAAATTTTCGGTGTTCCGACCCTGACAACACAAACCATTAAGCATCGCATCATTTACAATATATTCAAGTGATGCAAACACCATGAAATGTTACATATTTCCACTTCATAAACATTATCGAACAATTTAAATGCACTTACTTTGATGCTTGCATGTTATTTTTTAAAGGGCATAGTCGGGTTTCCATGCCCTCAAACCGAATCAAGTTTCGCATGGACCCTTTTGACAGACAATTATCTGCAATTTTTAATGAGTAATGCCGGATTTTGTAAATTTCATTTCTTGCGTTTTTCAGCCTAATACGTCATAGGAAAATATTTGGAATTTTTCGCGAATTTTCTAATGCGAAATTCGCGATTTTTTCATGCTAAAAATAGGTTTACTACTCTGTTTTTTCTTATGTAAATAAGTCGCTTCCGAGTACTTATACTCCAATTTTATATGAAATGCCATAAGGCCATGAAAAAATCAATTACAGCTATTAACTATTAACTATCTGCTATTTTCGCAGAATTTTTTGGAAAATTTTTTTTTGCACTCATGAAAACTCAAAATTTTTTTTTTACCACCATAGTTGAGTTATGGTATGTCGCATTCATTACGTGTGCAACAAATTTTCAACTTTCGTCTTATGATTTTTCAACGGTCTGAAAATTTAGCCAAATCATTCTTAAATCAAGTGCTTCAAAAGGGTCTATGCGAAATTTGATTCGGTTTGGGGGCATTTCTGACATGGAAACCCGGCTGTGCCCTTTATTCATATTTTCTGGAACTGTTAAAAAGTTTTTTACTCTTCTTATATACACTTCACGCTCTTAACTCGAAATGACATGAAAAGTTTGCTTTTGTCATGGTAAACAATACTGTATATTAACTTAAAGCACGGCAGTGAGTTATAACGAAGAAAAGTCCCTGTCCCGACCCTGACAGTGCTCCGACCATGACGATACTCCCCTACATCAGATTTTAAAAAGTTTCGCAAACATTTATTGATTAGTATCTTGAATTTATTTTTAGGCAGATTTTTCAACAAAAAGGAAGAAATGCGGATCATTAATTGGACATTGATAGGAAAAACCAATACAAAATTATAAATCTAATCCATTGTCTGAAAATTCAAAACTGAGGGTCCTAAATCGTGAGGGCCACGAAATCGCCGTTCATTTCTGTGAAGCTCTGACTATTGGAGCTTAGATAAAGCATCGCCAAAGTAGCCTCAGGGATTCTAACTAAACTATGCAGAGTTAAAGTGTTTTTTTTATGTAGTAATACATATATTAATATTGTGATACAAACTTTCTTTGTGAAACTAGACACAGCGTTCAGCAGCGATATAGTCTAAATGAAATATTTATGAACAATTTCTATAAAAAATTTAAGTAATGAATAAGATGAAACGTTAAATATGAGACTATAGTGAACCCAGTTGAAATTGGTTGGTGCGTAGCTACAATTGCAGAATCGTACTAATGTACGCCAATTAGAAAGAATACGAAATTAATCCGCCTACTTTTTTTTTTAATTATCTAGCATATATTTTCCATAAATTATCTTTTTATTATGTTAGCAATCGTAATCAGCAAAGTTTACTCTTTTACATCTTTTTTATTTATTTTTTTTTATTCAAATTTTTAACTTCTCTGGCCACTGTGCGCTATACATGTCTTTTGCAGTTGGTTGTTTTTATATGACGTTCGCAATTATCGTTATAAAAAGTAACTGGCCATCAATAAACACTCCCACACACGCGTTATACACGCATACATAAATTCATACTACAATGTGCATATGTATGTATATGCATTTGTGTGTATATACGTGTGTATGTGTGCGTCAGCAATATGCCATTTTAAATTAATGTAATTGTCAGGTTCAGTTGTATCTGTTGATGACTGAATAATTTAATAATTTAATTTGAATATGATATGAGGTGTATGAAAAGGGGAGTGGCATCAGTGGATACTACGAAATGGTGCATAAATGAATCGTAACTATCAGTTTAAAAATTATAAAAAATATCTAATATTTAAAATAGGAAATTTGATTAAAACGTGAGTTGAACATTTGCATAAACATAAATAAATAGTTACAATACAAGCAAATGTTCATACAAATAGGTAAAAATAAAATTATTTATATATCTACATACATACGTAAATACAATATTTCCATATATATGCATTTATGAATAATTCATGTCAAATGTCACTATGGAGTTTTTTTTAATACAATAGCACATCCACATTTTATCTATAGAAAAATGAATAATTCAAAATTAAATTATGACACAAATTATCACACAAAATCAAAATACAAACAAAAAAAACTTAAGCAAATTGCATTTAATTTGGATTATTGCATTTTAGGAACTTTAAACTGGATGATTTATGAAAAATTAAGTAGCAATCATAAGCGTATATTATTTTACCACGTTTATATCAACTCGCTTTCAATGGTGTCTGTCTGTCTGTCAGTCTGTTCGGTACAAATTTTGCAATCGATTTTAAACTAACTTCCCGATGAGCTAGAGACGTGAAATTTTAAATATAGTTCAGAACTGGAAAACAATGCAATATGAAGTATCTAAAATATATATAAATATAATAATATTTAAAATATTAGCATCGGAAGTTTTTCCATTTTTTTCATAGATCAAAGCATTGAATTCATCGATGTTAAAATCATTGCTTTAGCGGGAGTAGAATATATGTATATGTGTATACATACACAAATTCAAAGACAAATGAGAGAGAGAACAAAAACAAATAATAACGAACTTTTCTTTTTCGTTTTGTTCCGCTTACAAAAAGTATAGATTGTAAAGAGATCGCAATTTGCTCTTGCTGGAATCGAAACAAAAAATCGTAGAAACAGCAGCGAATGGATGAGTTTGACGTGTTTGATGAAATAAATATTTAACATTTCTTTTAGCAAATAACTTTCAACATTTACAGTATTTATATATTCTTTATATACAAATATGTAAACGTTTTGTTTTGATTGTATAAATTTTATATAAGAACTTTTAAATCTTTTTCTACTGATTTCATGAAATCAAAATGCGAAGAAATATTATCACTATTTTCAACATTGTACCTAAATATATGTATGTAAATAAGTATATTTAGCTAAAATGTTTTCATATTTTATATTTTAATATATAAATAAATTATTCTTCTTGTACATTTTTAAATCCATAACAACAAATCTTCTTCTTACTATGTATTTGGCAAATGCCTTTATTTCATTTCTGTTTCAAAATGTAGAATCACAACGAGGTGCAATGTAAAAACAGTATTTATTGAGTACCCATTTATGTGAGAAGATATAATTTGAATTCTGTTATATTTAATGAATAGGGCTATTCGCAACCTGGGGAAAATGATCTTGTACGAGTCCAATAATTAATTGTGACATTGCTTAGACAATTGGTTTTGATTCAATGTGTCAACAATTTCAAATTCCAATTGAGTTCAAGTGTCTTCAAAACCTCAATTGTCACTCCAATTTAGTGCAAATTGTCGGTTATTAACCATGACTTCAATTAAATTGAATGCATCCTTTTACAGCTCTGGTCTTTACTTAAAATCGATTGCAAAATTTCACACACACAAGACTAAAAAGTAAAAAATAATAATTTAAATAAAAAATATTTTTAATATACCACGTTTTTAAAATGGACTAAAAAGTATAAAATAATTTCTCCTAACCCCATACAGATTCACAACCACATATAGATTCCTTATTCCATACAGATTGTCTTGAAAATTTGTAACTGTGAGTTTTAGTAGGACGAAAATACTTGTATGATTTAAAACGAAAAACGTGGGACGCATATGGATAGAGATAAAACTGCTAGCCATTTCGGTGAACTATTCATCCATCAATTTCCTATTGCATGCGAACCACGTTTGTTGTTTTAAATCATACAAGTATTTTCGTCCTACTAAAATTCACAGTTACAGATTTTCAAGACAATCTGTATGGGATAAGGAATCTATATGTGGTTGTGAAACTACTACTACTACTAAACAACAAAGAGAAGAAGAGAGGGAGAAATTAAAATACGAGCGGAGTTTGTTTGTTTATGTTTCGATCAATTTACTCACACATATATGCGCATACGAAAACAAAATGTGTGTGTTGATTTATTCGTGGCAGAATTATTTGTTGGTGTTAAACGTGTGGAGATCGACTATACCATACAAGCAGAGAAGTCGCCGTAGCGAACACAGGCGTTTGATAGGTTTTGCATTCGGTTAGTTAGATTGCATTAAAATTAAATATTTTTTAAAATATAATAACAATACAAAATGATAAGTAATAAGGAATCTAGGTTTCAATAAATGTATAAACAAAATGTAGTGATAATGATAGCAAATCACGGCACTATAAAAATTTTGCTTTGTACATTAACATTAGAAAGGCAACACTTTTTTATCTATGTAAATAGCAAAAATGTTAAACAGAAAAAATCAAACTTATTTATTATAAAATCACTTATTTACTTAAAAAAAAATACATTATTTTTTATTAAATTTATTAAATGCAGTTAAGACAAATCTCTTTGCGGTGCTTTTAAAAAGTAGTGGGGTGACTAGTCATCCCTGTTCTAATGTTAAATGCGGAAAGCACTTATCGTCGCCTGAGAATTGATTTGACGTATGTGTGTACAAATTCATATACCTATACGCCAAATCAATTCTCAGGCGACGTTATGTAAATTTTCACATCTAATAAAATTTCAAATCGACAGGAAGAAAAACTTAAAGCGCGAAAAAAGGATGCAATTGCAGCTGCGTATATGCGAGCATATAGATCCCGATGCATTGAGTAAACAAAAAATAATGCAACTACAACATATCAGCCCTATTCACGATTTGGTGCAATTGCAAAATATTTATGTTATCACAACAACAAATATATGTGATGTGGAATAAAAATTTACATTTGCAATGATGCAAGACCATTTGCAATTTATGGTGAATTGGGCTATTATATATAAAAGATAATGATATCTAATAAGTTTTTAAGTTTATAAAAGAATTGTTTTAATTTGAATTAATTACCTAAGCATATAGATTGTACATTAAATCCCTATATATGGCTATACATATGTGAGCTTATGTATATGACATTCAGTTGGCTTAACTGTTTACACATCAAATATCTTGCGTGCCTTGCACACATTCATTGTTTTTTTTTTTTTTTGTTGCAAGAAAATAACCCAGACCGCGGTCTGTGAGATATCCCCCTTTGACCACCATCATCCCCTCCTGATAGTTCACCGAATAATTTAAAGGCAATCCTATCCTTTAAAATATTGCAAAATTATCTGAAATTCACACAGAGTACCTCAAGCCTCATACTGAGAGTGTGTTTTGAAAGATATTCAAAAGATTTTTCGTTATGAAAAGTTGTTAAAAGTCTGCCTTAACCTTTAGCCCTTCAAATATTGGTGTTTTCAAAGAATTAAAAAAAACTATGGTAATTATCAACTAAAGATAAAGAAATTTGATTTGCCTGAAATAAAATACATAGAATTTATAAAAAGAAAAATATTAGTGTCAGGACTTTTTTTTACATATCATTTAAATGTTGATAGGTATAATAAGATATTAAACTTGATTTGAAATATATATTTAAGTTGTACAAAAATGCTAAGCACTGATTCATAAGTAATAAATAAATACAGACAGCATGCCCTAAGGTCGAAATGCTTCAAAATCCTTTCACATACATATGCATATATGAGTCACATACACATGTATGTGCAAACATATCTATGCATACTCCAGAGTCTAGACTTAAGAATATTAAAGTAAGATCTATATATATATAAATGCACATCAACAGTGACGTATTCAGAGGAGGGGAGGTGGGGCTAGAGGTTTGCGTCCCTCCAAAAAAATATTAGTGATTATAATCTTTTAAATCTTTCTTTAGAACCATTGCTTATTATATACACTTGCACTACAATAAATCTGAAATTTAATTATCAATTTATTGATGGTCTACTATTATCAAAGTTTTTACCTATTTTTAAGGCTGGTTTTTGGTCTGATGTTGCTAGATTTTTTATCTAAATTTTAGTTGGAGCTAAAATTCAAGACTTTGCTCTGAACGTGGTCTGAATTTTTATTTAAGATTTCTCCTAATTTTAATCTGCTTCTGGTCTAAATTTTAGCCACTATCAGCATTATCACTTCTACCACTACCAAATATGTTACAATTCATAATAATAAATTATGTTACAATTCATTCGACAACGACAATAGACGCCATCATGCAATCACCAATAAACGCCAATATTACCGACTGCTAGTTCCACCAAACTGCTTGAGTCAAAAAATTTAAAGCAAAAAGTTTTATGATCTTTTTATAGACCTTGGTTATATGAAACTTGGTTGTGTTTTTTTTTAACCTGGTTTTTGGTTTGAAATTCGGTCAGAACTTCAACCTGATTTTTATTTAAATTTTTGGTCTGCTTTTGTTCTGAATTTTTATTTGAATTTTAATTTAAATTTGGGCTTGAGTTTAGGTCAAATTTTTTTATTGATTGGGTTCTAGTTTTGGGTTGAGTATTAGTTTCTAACCTGCTCTCGTTTGCTTCGGAATCATCATAGATATTGTTAACCAATAAAGCTTATTCTAAATTCCCATTTTTGTATTCGGAATCATCATAGAAATTGTTAACCAATAAAGCTTATTCTAAATTCTCATTTTTGTTGTCACTGCTCTGAGAACTAATGCAGGCTTCTGATATTAGCTATTATACCCATAACGTAGATAAAAGTTTTTTACTTCGAAAACATTGAAAAAAACATTTAAGATCCGTCATAAAAGAAATTCGACTTAATGGGTTAGCTTTTCTATTGTTTTTCCGAATTTCTATGTTCCAAAATATCTTGTATGTTAAATCCTTTCCTATAATTTAGTAAAATCAACCCCCCGAACCCAAATCCTAGAGCCATCACTGTACATAGCCACATACATATGCACATAAGTGCTAATCAGCTTCACCTCTTGGATTATTATGCAATAACAATATCCGTCTGGTCGAAATTCGAACGCGTTCGCCTATTGGGATTCATGTGGCAAATGCCAATATTTGGTTTGTATCATTCGTACGGTGCGATTTGTACGTAAATATACGTTACTTTTGCCAATGAAGCTTGAATTCTTTAGTAGTTTAATATTTTTACTTTCACTTTTATTACATTTTTAGCCCATTTTTTATGAAATTAACACTTAGAGTGTATATCTTCAGAGTATCAATAACGTGACATGCCTAGTCAGCCAATGTTGGCCAATAATTCATTCATGAACAACACATGCCACTTGAGACACATCATCCGGGCAAGGAATGTGTTGCTCACAAAATATATACTTACATACGTGTATACAAATATACACGTATACATATATAGATATGTGTGGTATACAGTGTTGCCACTTCAGCTTGATTGCTAGATAAACAAGTTTCCGCTCAGCTCAAAGTTGCCTCATTGTTTCGCTTGAATGCATCAAATGGATTTGTTTCTTTGTTTGTTCATATATATGTGTGTGTGTGTGTGTTAGAGGATGTGCGTGCATGTGTATGTGTTTATTTAATACACACAGATGTTTACACATACATTCATCTATATAAGTATATATACATGTAAACACATACTCTCACATATATAAATAATGCACAAGCAAGTGTAAAGAAGATATTTTCTTAGCGTATACATATATTTTTATCTATTGATTCCACCGGAATGATTTATACTTGCCATTATTTCCATCATTCGCAATAAGTTAGGTTAAGTGGCGGCAAAACAAAATTCCATATAAAATTTACACATACATACGTATACACTTAGGTTTGTATACGTGCATGTGACTACTAACATTTTATGTTCCATATACGATGCTTAACACCTTGTTCTGCATGCTCTTGTGCGCAATTATTTTGGGTAAATATTTTAAAAATATAAATACTACTAACTCAACATTTAAATTTTACATTTACTATGCAAATAAAGATAAGTAGTGCATGGAAATGTTTTAAGTTTTAGCTATTTACACAATTACTTTTTTAATTTTTAAAATGTTTACGAATTTTCTTATTGAATGTTCTGTATACTGGTAATTTTTTGGTTAATATACCCCAAAGTAACACTGTTAGTTATGGTCACTGTGAAGATGAAGTGTCTTAGTTTCTTGAGCGACATAAAATAAATCTTTCCACTACAACTTAATGTATGTAATTACAAGATATTAGAAATATGTAGCCTAGAGTGCCATTAATTTTCGAAAGTCAGAAAATTTTTTGCGACACCCTCTCGATCGGTTCGTTTTACTCAAAAAATAATCTGTGTAAAATTTCAGGTCAATTGGATAAGTGGTGCCCCAAGAGCTCCAAAATTTGGAAAAAACGGTTTTTGTGGATAAAATTCATATTTGATTCTTTATATCTCAGACATTTTTGATTTTATATAAAGTCTGCCTTTAAAAAATTTATGGATCTATCAAAGAGGAATAATTCACTCATATAAATTTTTTCGGTATTCCTAGTAACTATTAAATAAAAAAAAAAACTGAAATTACCCGATTAAATCTAGCAAGTTTTACAAATGTACAAATGTCCGCACAACTGCTTTTTTTACCTATACGTAAAAAAAAAAAACATAGTAACACCTGCATAGTCGTTTATTGGAATATGAAACCAATTTTTCTGTTCAAAAGTGGGCTGGGACTTGTTTATCCATCAAAATGAACGTCGAGTAACTCGAAACAGGCTTGATTGGGTTGGAAAACACAATAGCCTGCTGTTGATATGGGTTCCTGGACACTCAGGAATTTTAGGAAATGAATCGGCTGACCTTCTGGCCAGAAAAGGTTTGGAAACTGGTTTCCTGGACCCAGAACCTGTACTCTCTTTGTCGTCTACAGCCATCAAGACCACCATTAATGAGTGGGTCGACTTGACTCACAATCGTGAATGGGAGGACCTGAGGGGCTTTAGGCAGACAAAGACCATGTTACCTGTTATCTCGAAGCGTCTAACAGACTTTCTGTTATCACTTAACAGAAAGAGTTGTAGGCAGCTGGTGGGATTATATACAGGTCATTTCTCTTGGGCCAAACATTTGCATATGATTGACCTAGGAGCTAGTGCCTTCTGTTCTTCCTGTGGTTTGGAGGAAGAATGTGAAGAGACGGCGGATCACTTTCTTAGTATCTGCCCTGCTTTCTGCCAGATCAGAGGAAGCATATTTGGTACTGGAGTGTTGGGAGACGAACACCTGAGCTCTCTAACACCGCAGGATCTGCTAAGATTTATTAATAAATCTGGTAGATTTAAAGAATAGCAAAAGGGAACACAGGATAGAGTAAAATGGACGTAAAACTTGTCTGAGTGCTGTATTCTTAAATACTTCTTTTGTCTGTTCCAAAAAAAAAAAAAAAAAACACTCGAAACACTCGCTTGTAGTGGCCCTGTTCTCATGATTCTCACTCCAAATAATGGTATTTTTGTATTAATAAAAAAAAAATGTAGTTACAAACGAGGTTCCAGTAATTGTGCCTGTCTCAGTCACTGTAATTGGTAAAAATTTTGTTAATAATGTTTTTTGGTATACTTTTTTGGGTCTTTTCGTTTCTTATAGCTAACACGGACTGAAATTATAAAATTTAAATTCGAAAACCAATGTTTACTAAGTTATGTCTGCAATTGTGAAAATTAATACGAATACCAAACGCTAAAAGATTATGCTTAATGGAAAACGACGACTTAGAATTAAAGAATAGCATTTTATGATTGTCTCGCAAAATGTTTGAGTTGATCCGATAGGTTATATAGATTCTTGTTTCTCAAAACTTTAAACGTATATTTTTCTAAATGTTGCTTTCTTAAGAACTTTTCAACCTATCAAGCTGAAATTGCTACACATATTATTCTGATGACTAAAACATATTATTCTGATGCAAAAAATTCCCAATTTTTTCGAACCAATTTTTTGTAAACGCTCTTCCAAGTTAAGAACTCTCAATTTGAAATGTTTGTCCTAGTACCACTAGGTTAAAGAAGTTAAAACATTAATATGAAATAGAAAGAGTAGTCGAGTCTTTGTAAATGCAGTAAAAATAGTTCTAGTTTTTTGGCAATGCTATTTCGAATTTTTCCAGCACCAGATGATGCGACGCGTTAGATTTACAACCAGAGGTGGATAGGTGAAACAGGGTTCATGCATTTTTCATTCCTATTTTTAAAATTAAATTTAAAATCGAAAGGAAATGCTTATCAAAACTACATTTTGCTGTGTTATTGATAATATTATTTAGATTTTTTCTATTTCCCAACTTCGTCAGTATTTCCCTATTTACTCTTTTTGCCAATTTAATAGCTTTTAGCTAGCCATCTTCACTACTAGTTAATAGATAGTCAAACAGCCATAAAATCACTTGATATTTATTTACTACCTCTAAGGTGGTCGCTAACTGCCGACTATCTCCTAAAGAGATATCGGAACGGGCCAAGGTACACCGTTTTTTGAGTAAAACGAACCGAACGAGGGGGTGCCATCAATAGATTTTTCGAAAAAAAAATTCTCCATATAGCTTAATGGCACTCTAATGTAGCCCTAACTTTTAAACTTTCACTTAAATTTAAAAAAAAAATTTAAATAAACTATTTTTCGGGCTTTTGCATTAACATAAATTTAACTCGTTACAAAAAAAAGTTGAAATTAGAAAATATAAACATTATCTTTAAATTACCATGGTTTCATCTGACATGTATTGCAAGTGGCATATACCTACGATGGTATGGTAAAAGCATCAATTTTGTAATACTTTCTTTGTGTTGGAACTTTGATAATTTGTTTATGCCTATGCGAGTAGTATCAACTTACACTTGTATGTATGTATATTGTAGCATACAATATGTGGATACATAAGTCAAATGCGATACGAGGATGGTAGCAAATATCAGACAATTTAAATCAATCAACGTTCTGATTAATCACGTATGATATGTATTGGCTATTAAGTATCAATCGCAAGATTATGAATCAAAAGTTGGGATTATTCACTCAAATACGAAATAGTATAACTGAGTGCTTACATTGGTTTTGTACAAGTGCTATACAAACACATGCCCAAACGGGACGGACACCTCTTTCGTAGGAAACTGAATGTGGTTGAAATTTAAAAAATAAAAAAATAAAAATAAAAGTGGTCTAAACCACTTTTGTACTCATCCGTTCAATTAATGAAAGTAAACTCCTGAGACATCAACATATCTTTTTTTTTTCGACGAATGCCACGCCCACCTCCCGCCCAGTCGACCGAAGGGCGCTCCCAACTACGAATGGGTTACCGTAGTAGAGTGACCCGGATCACACAACAGAAGCGCGTACGGTAGCAAAAACGCGAGGGGAGAGAGCTCTACTAAGCAAAAAAGGGCTGGATAGTAAAGAGAATTAATTGTTAATTTCAGAAAGAATTTTATGTTTAATCGAAATTAGCGAGTCCGAAAAATTTAGGCATTATTAAAAGACTAAAATTGTAAGTAATTACTATTATAAGTTTTCAAACATAATAAAGTATAGTTCCTTATAGAGTGCGTAGGTATATTGATATTTAACCTGCTTAAAAGATAAGTGCTATTTAAATTGCCCTGAAAAAGTTTAAGTATGAATGTTGAATTTAACATAATCGCTGGGATTTTAAAGACGGTAATGCAATTAGTTTCAAACGATTTTCATACGATGGAAGGTTTTAATTCGGGTTACAAGGTAAACCACGTAAGCAGAAAAATAAAAATTGTTTTTGGACCGATTCAAAGGCATCTTTATGGCACTTATAATATGGACACCAAGCTTTTGAGGCATACTCTAATATTGGGCGTACTAACGAAACAAATAATAACAGGTTAATGAACAAATGTAGTCATCACAACAACAATGTATATAGAGACGTGATCAGTGATCTTAGTGATAGTTCTAAATCTTTCAATATCCTATATAAGCTATTAATATTTGAAATCATAACCCAGAATTACGGATTTGATTCCAAATATCTTCACTGAATAGAGATATTGAAAGAAACTGCCACTACCGTTCTATACACTTATGTTGTTGTTTTTTTCCCATTGTAGCTAGTCTGTATAACAGTTCGTTATTTGAAAGTCTAGTACATGGGAGAGTGTGTGTGTTTGGGAGAAAATGATTCTAGGTGTCATTTTTTCTGAACGGTGCCTATTCGATCAGTTCATGATAGTTTTAATTCTGGGACACAAATTTGTCCACACGGCAATATATTTAATACACAAAATTCGAAAATAAAAACACCTTTTTTTCAGTTAGTTGTTTAAAATTTTTGCAAAACATACTTTTCGAGCTAAAAATAACTGTAACTGTACGACAGTTGTCATTTTTCCATTCTTCGATTCTTCCATTCGTATCTATAAAGAAAACTTTAGACAGTAAGATCAGATGTTTATTTTAAATGGCGGCACGGGTAGCCTCGGAAGTGGTTAGCCACTGCAGTGACCAGTGGGTATTTAAGGGTTAACATCATCAGAGTACATTAAAATTGTACAGTGCTCTGAAAAATATTAGGTAAATCGTTAATGAAGAGTAAGAAAAGAAAAAAGGACCAAGGTGGCTCCCCTGAGGGACGCCCGAAGTAACAGGAAAGCTATTAGATTTACAACCTTTGGGCAAAACACTCTGTGTTCGATTCGCAAGGTAAGAAGAAATCCATTTAAGTAACAGTGGCGGGAAACCAATATTACGTGATTTCAGCAAAAGCAAATTATGATTTACTACGTCAAAAGCCTTACTAAAGTCGGTGTATACAACATCAGTTTGTAATCCATTGGCAATGCCTTCAATCACTTTTGAAGTGAATTCAACAAGGTTAGTTGTTGCCGGGTAAAAACGCATGTTGAAAAGGTGAAATAGATTTATAAAGATTGAAAGTGATTTGCGAGCAAATAATTTGTTCAAAAAGTTTGGGAATGGCACTGAGTTTTGCTATGCCACGGTAGTTATTAATTAAAGATTTACTTCCAGACTTGTGTAGCGGAATAATGTAAGAGATCTTCCAAGCGTCGGGGAAATGGCCAATTTTAAAGAATGGTTAAATAGAAGAGAGATGGGTTCCATAAATTCTTGGCAACATTATTTCAGAATATATTCTGTAATGTTATCAGGGTCGGAGTTTACACATGTTTTAAGATTTCTCATTTCCATAGTCCAAAACAACGCGGCAAACTCCAATTTTCAGCACGTTAAAGAACATTTGAGACAATTTTTTTAAACTTGCGTATGAGTAATGAAAAGAAAAAAACGTGAGAATTAAAAAATGATTGGGTTTAATTCAATGGGCTTCCAAATTTCTTTTTATTTTGCCCTTTTATTTTTGTTATTTCGATAAATATTTCTACTATTTTATATATTCTAGTGGAACACTAAAATTTGGGCAATAAATATGATACAAACTGAAAACTTAAAGTCACCAAAAGTATATTTTTTATTCTTTTATTCTTTGAAAAGAGTTCAAATTATACTTATGCAGTATTTTTACATTTGGGAAAGTTTCAGTCAGTTTCAGTGCATTGTTGTTGTTGTTGCGATATTGTTTCACACCAACTTCAGTTTCATTTAATGCTCGCTCGTTCCAGATTTTCAAGCATCATTGGAATAAGAACCTCAAACAGGTTAAGTGGCACACTGAAATCAAAACTTAACGCTGTGTTTCCTTTGAAATTTAAAATCTTTTTTTCCAACAAATTTTTGCTGTTTTTGTTGCGTTTCTTTATAACACAACAACAACAATAACGAGAAATAACCTAAAGCAAAAAAGTGGGCTTAACAATTTGGCTTCGCCTCAAAACATTTTCTCATTTTGCTATACTACACAGTAAAAAGAGTTTAAAGAATGAAGAGTAAATATCATGGGCAGTTTTCTTCTTTTTCTGTTTTCTTTTTTTTTTTGTGTTTGTGTGTGTGCGTGTTGGCTGCTTTTGAATTTGCAGATACAAAACTTGGGTTTCCGCTTTTCCACTTGAACTGTGAAGTGTTTACAGTGCCAAGAAAATAAACTGTAGAAAAAGCAACAAAACCAAAAAGTATCTCAAAAAAATGTGACTAGCTGTGAAATTGCTGCGTTAGAAACGAAAAAGGAAAATGTGAAAACTGAAAGTAAAAAGTAGAAAGAGAATTGAATTCTTAAAGTCTTCCAGCGAATGCACTAAAGTACGTAGCTCGTTTAAGGACGACGAGAGCGCCACCATTATTCTTCGTCATGTTCGAATAGTCCAATTAAGCCATTAAGTTTTTGTGTGTTAATTCGCACATTTGTTCAGATCTTCAATTGCCATCGTCTTCATCGTATTTTTCTTCTCCATCGTTCCTTCACTTTTTCTATTTTACAACGCTCGAGCTGTAAATGCAATTCACACCATTAGCCTCAATTTGTCTTCCATTTGGTTTAGTTTTCTCTGACGCGCGGTACTTGTTGTCTCACCATCATCATCACTAACGCCTCCAGCCTCCACGTTCTTAAATGTGCGAATGAGGGAACGAACGAATGAGCTCAGCAATTTCAAAATCATCTTCAGTTTGGACAATTAGTGAGCCATGACAGTCATTTTTGGTGTAATCGTTGCACAGTAGCACAGTAGCACACAATCAAACATTCACACATACATTCACAGGCCAACGCGGTTGCGCCTGCTAGCCATGGGGGAAAAAGTAAACCGTTTTGGCGAAACGAACATGGACATGGCCAACAGATGCTGCTAATTGCTTTGTAATTCTCAGTTTCAGTTTATTTATTCCGTTCTTCTTAGTTCGTTCGCCTTTTCTTTTTTCTTCCTTTTTCTTCCTTTGTTCTTTATTTTTACATTGCCAATAGACATGTTGACATAATTTTTGTAGCTGTTGCTCGTTTAGCTAAAAATTGGCTAATTTTTTATTTGTGTGTTGTTTGGTATTTAAACGCCTTCAATTACATATAATGCATCAATGATTGCCATACTTAGAAATGTATGGGAAATGTGTTTTTCTCAATATATATGCACGAAAAACCATTTGAAATGAAATAAAATCAATCAAGTTCTAAATTATATATAGTGATTAGACTAGATAGATATGGTAAGTCCTCAATAAATTGAAATAATGAAGGTGTACATTCAACAACCAAATAATCTCGTTTGCCTCAGAGCTCAGTTTGGTTGGAATCACAAATTAGAGGGTTTCTCGTAAACCTTTCCTCAAATGATTCAAAATGCCTAGTGTCGTGTATTGTAACATATAACATTCTAAGATGTATGCAACAAGTTGAAACCTACATTATGCATTCATTTTTAAGCATGTTTGCCATGTGTTAGTTTATTTTGGTGTATTTCCCGCTGTGTAGTGAACAAAACTTCCGTCCTCTCGATTGTATGTAAAATGAGCTTGCCAGACTTCAAAGAGCTGACTCTATTATGGACCAGGAGTTTAAAACTCAGTGTTGGTTTGAAACTCAGTTTCTATTTTGGAACATTGCAAGTTTATATGTAGACGTGATTAGAGGAATTTATTCCTGAGAATTGAGAAAGGTTTACATCAAATGTTGCTACTTCGTTTTGATATTTTCACAGAATATTTGTTGAATCAAATGGAATTGGAGTGGCGCTTAGAAAAATTATGAACAGTACAGCATTTTCTTTACATATTTTTATAAGTTCAATGAAATTTAATAATTTTGGAACTTATTTTCCATAAATTTTTTAAGAATTGTTTCCAGTGAAAATTTGCATCCTATTTGCCAAGTAGGTAATAATGAGGAAGTCTTAAATGCAACTTCCTGATAAATAGTTAACAAATAATTACCAGAAAAAGTTCTCGGAAAGAAAACTTTGGCGAACTTCTTTGCAAAACAATCAAAGCAAATAGTATTTCTACTAGTAATTTATGCCTTATTTCATCCTCATTCATACAGTAGGTAAATGATGTCTTGAAACTGAAAATAAAAAGAAGAAATAGTGAAAGGCTAGTACTATAATTTCACTTTGGTTAAACCATAAGCTTCTCGAAAACAGTTAAATACTTGGTCGTTGCTCTTGATTCAAAACTCACCTAGAATGCTCATCTTGTCCAAATCATAGACAAAGCAATGGCCTATTTATGGATGAGTAGAAGCTCGAATCCAAAAAAGGCAATGGCTGCACTGGTCTGGTAGAATAAAGTGTTGAAAAAAAAACGAGAAAAAACAAGCTGCATCGAATGGTGGGGGTGTTATAAGGCCATATGCATTAACGCCATAATGGCTTTATTGCACATTTGACGATATAATGGCGTTATTGCACATTTTAAAAGAAAACTGCAAAATGATGCGTAAATAATTTATCTTCATTTTTCTATTATGGCACAATACCCCGAAATAAAACTGTAGTTTCTTATACATGTAAATTTGGTTTACTATTAAAATTTTAATGAAAGAATCACAAAAACGGTCATAACGCTCACTGGGTGTCATGATCTTTTCGGGGCAGCCATAGCGCCCAAAATGTTTTTAGGTGTAATGGCCATTCCTAGGGCGGTCATAACGCCCACATTTTTTTGGCTTTGCCCCCAGAACGTTGCACATTGTCAATTCCCTTCTCGACTACTGGTGTAGATTTTGCAGACCCCTTCCAAATTAAAGCGTCCCAGCTTAGAACGGCAACCTTTCTCAAAGGTTATATGGCTGTGTTCGTCTGCTTCTCAACAAAGGCCGTACATTTAGAGTTGTGCTCCAATCTCACAACATAGGCATTCACAAGATTTGTTGGTCGGAGAGGGTTGCCTCGCAAAATCATGTCAGACAATGGAACAACTTTATCGGAGCCCAAAGATCCATCAGTAGAGGGTTTCTCAAATTCTCGAAAGAAGAAGTCCAAGGAGTTGACTGGGTCTTCATTCCTCCTAGTGCCCATAACATAGGAGGTCTCTTTGGGAATCTGCAGTCAAAAGGTTTAAAACTCATCTTAAAAAGTCTGCCGGCAATCATAAATTCAATTTCGAAGAGTTTTCCACAACTCTCTCTCACATTGAATCGGTTCTAAATTCCCGACCTTTATCCCCACTCTCTCAGGATCCTAATGATATTTTAGCTCTCACTCTAGGCCACTTACTGAGAGACGCTCCACACATGGCGGTTCCTGGACCAGACTCGGCTAACATCTCCTTAATAAACCGTTGAGAGAAACTAAAAACTCTTCACCATCAGTTCAGCAGGAGATGGAAGGACGAATACCTAAAGGAGCTTCAGAAACGCTATAAATGGCAACATTCCCAAAAAGAGCAAGAAAAGGGTGAATTGGTAGTGCTCAAGGACGAGCAGCTGGCTTCAAACGAATGGTGACTGGCCCTCATAATCACGCTACATCGCGGACCAGATGGACATGCACGAGTCGCTGATGTCCGCACGCGATCCGGCAGATTCACGCGCCCTATCGTGAAGTTGCGTTTTGTATTTTTTTTATTTATAAGGCTTCTCTGCCTACCCATGGTTTTCTAGTAGTAAAGTCCTCTATCTTTACAGGTACAATGTTTCAAGACCTACATAAGTGCCAGCTATGCCATCGCCCACACGCTTTGAGTTATTGTAAGGGGTTCAGAGCCATGAATCCGGAGCAGAGAGATGACGTCGTCACCGCTCACAGATATGACCGAATGCCTAGCCCGCGCCCACTCGACTGGATTCTGTAACTCACCAAACTGTTGCAAGCGGTGCCAGCTTGAGCACCACACGATGCTGCACCCCACAGAACCACAAGTACGTGGAAGGCGTTCAGTTGTTCCACCAAGACGGAGGGACAGAAAGCATCGCATCCGAAAGAGCCATCCATCCCGGCAAAATTTTTTTTAGGCGTTATGGCCGTGGGCGTTATGTTCGGGAACCTGCTCAAATATAAAAGCACATTTTCTTGCTTTTTTTTAAATTATTTTTCTTGATTTTAGCAGCAGAGAGAATTTTTACACCGGTATTGCGTTATTTCCACTACGTTTGCTAAAAATTATGGCACTTTTGATTTGGAAATAACGCCATATCGCAAATATTTCCCAATCCAAATGCTGTCACAACTTCAAATTTCATTCTCAAGTGTACAAAACTGGGAACAGGAACCACCAAAGGAAATTATCAAGTGTGGTATATAGATGGCTTCAAGACAAATTATTGGAAGAGAGAGTATTTAGATTTAAACTAAAAAAAAATACATATATTCTAGCATGAGCTAAGGAAAGTCAGTATTTCAAGCCGAAGTGCATGCAGCAGTAATACTTGCTGCAAGAATAGCCAAAATAGTATCGTGTCTAATACTTTTATTGGACCTGAACAATGGAATTACCATATTTCAAACAGAATATTTAACGGTGGCTGGAAGGAAATCACCAACATTACAGGAGAAAACCGAAGGTAACGGACAGGCTAGATACTTCCTACGGGAAATGTCGTACCAAAAGACAAAATTCTGCTGCTATCACATCAGCACGGTCACGGGCTTCCTGACTGCCCATTGAATAACCAGGATACAGGTTTCACTAGAAAACCACTTGTAAGAAATGAGTTGAAAAAGAACAGACGGAGAACACATGTTGTACCACTATGATCGTCTAGCTGGAGCAAGGCTAAAACACTACGCATATTTATCATCCAAAGAGATAGGCTACTTTTGTGGTAGAGCCCAGTGTGACTTCAGTATCTAGTGACTAATTCCCTTCTCTACAATAAGATACTTTAATCTAAGGAGCTTTGAGAAATTAGTTTGAGAATAGAGAATAGAAGTGTCTTAACTTCCAAAACATAGTTTTGAGATAATGGTATTTCAATATTTGTAACAGTGTGATGTTTCATGAGATGGATTATTATTATTTGAAGGAAGGAAGACTTGAAAGTCAGGAACGTTGACCTATAAGATCTATTGTACCAAAGCCCCAAGAAAGAAAGAAAGGCAGAGAGAAAGAAAGATAGATAAGAAACATACCCAAGCCGAGAATCGAACTCGGGTCTCCACACTGCCACTAGACCACAGTGGCGATGGTAGGACCTACAGTTTAACGCCGACTCCGAACGGCTATGTGGCAATTTTTTATCAGCTCGGTGGTTTTGCCATTACCAACCAACCAACATTATAATTCTCATCCACTTCATATCGATAGTGAATATAAGAATTTTACGAGAATTAACCACCAGACCAAAACGGTACTCGAACTCTCAACCTTCTGGATGAAAGTCCAGTTTACTATCAGTGGATAGTCTATAGATAGACTATCGAGGTCGTTTTTCATGAGGTGGAAAACTTTTGACTAAATAGCGTTTAACCCGGTCCGGTTTAGTCTGCTATTCCGATTTTTGTAAAAGTTAATA
Source organism: Toxonevra muliebris (assembly GCA_963691655.1). Lineage (NCBI taxonomy): Eukaryota > Metazoa > Arthropoda > Insecta > Diptera > Pallopteridae > Toxonevra > Toxonevra muliebris. The sequence continues at coordinate 113,638,054 of OY829326.1, read as the reverse complement.
AGTATTCGGGGCATTCGATAAACAGTCAACATTTTTGGATGCATCACAATAGGCCCTACCAAACCTTGCTGCCAAAGGAAATTAGAACATTTGTAGTTGAACTTTTTATGGAATAATGCGTTTGGAATTGGAGACTTATTTGATTATTAAAAAAAATACTAAAACTAAGGAATTACAATGAATTTTTTTAGATCCTGCTAATATACTAAGACGAACAATTGAAATAAAACTAGGCTATGGTTCAAGAAAATTGTTAAAATCACTATTGAATATCAGGAGTTATTTAAAAACTGTTGTGGAGAAATTAGAACTATTTATTTTTCAAAGACTGTCGGGTTGTTCTGGAAATCGAGATTCATGTGTCAAAAAGTACCGTTTTTTGGGTTAAAGTCCCTATTATCGATCCACCAGTAGCTGAAGTGCTATACTTTACAGGGACCAGAGGAAGATTAAGGCAGTGAAAAAATGTTTTCAAATCAAACCTAAAGCTTGTAAGATCTTTAATTCTAAACCATGTATAAAATTTCATTAAATTATTTCATTCCTCAAAGTGACAATCTCTATATAAACTGTTTCAAAACTTTAGATTAAATTGCTAAATGAAAATTAATCTTTATTAAATTACTAAATTTCATTAGGCATAACATAAATCCCAATTAAAGTTGTTATTTTTCTAGCAGCTTTTCAAACTTTATCCAAGATATGTTATATTTTATATCCTTTTCAAAATATTTTATATCTTTATCTAGTTACATATGTTTGCAATATTTTATTTATACATTTTTCCACATATTACATGGCATAAAACATTGTATATGTAAGTGGATGTGTGTGTCTATATATATATATATATATATGTATGTATGTCATATGACAATGTCACTACTTTGATGCTATCACATTTATCCATATCATAAAAACTCATGAAAAGAAAAGGAAGTAAAAAAATAAAAACTTAAAAGATTTTTATAACTTTTCATTGCTCCTTCTTTCTTTGTTGTGAAGATGCAGCAGCATAACAAAAGATCTAGCAACTTTATATTGTAGCAATTTTAGAGTTTCTTTTTTTCCCATAGCATTGACACAAACAACAATAAAATCGAAATAATTTCACAATGAAAATAAAGAATTGAAGAAGAGTTTTTCTTTGTTTTCTGCAAAGTTTTGCAAATTTTTTTTTTTTTTTTTTTACATGACGTAAAAATCGGTATACTGAAAACTGGGAGCACCAAAAAATGCAAAATCATGCGCATTTATATTGACTGTTTAAAAAACCAACGACAAAAATTGAATTCTCAAATCTAATAATAATAATCAAAATTTATGGAAAATATTAGATTGTTGTAATGCGGAAAATAGAAATTTTCTGCAAGAAAAACGAAATTATGAATATTTAACTATTTGTAGAGAAATGACAATATATATGTATACAAACAATCCTCATTAATGCTTAAATGCAGTAACTGTCTAGAATATAGTATGTGTATTTCTATATATATTCCTCGTTTATATATTACCTACATTCAAAATATTATTCGAAGAAACCAAAAGAATCTAATACTATTGTCTTTTTTTACTTTTTTATTCTTTTTGCTTTTATGTTAAACCTAAATAAGTGTGATTTTATGTGCTTTTTTACACTAAACTAAATCCTAGCATAAATTTCAGCTCTGACACTTTGACATATTATACTAGTACGCTATGACACGTATATAGTACGACGACGGTTTTTGGACTCCCTTTGCAATCGACTATAATGGCAGCCATCATCATAAAGTTCTATCTTTCTTTCTGCGTGTTTTATTTGTACCCTACACTCATCGGAGTGCATATAACTAAACTATGTATATAATGCTCTTTATTAGAAATTGTTAAGAATAAGTTATAATATAATTGAATTAAGTTATATTGTGTGATTAGGTCCATGTATTGAACATACATTCATAAATCTCAATTAGGTGCGAAACTTTGATAAAGCTGGTATTTCGCATCTTAAAGATAAGCAAAGGGAATGTTAGATTTCAATTTGAAAGTAGATATACAAATATTTCCTGTTTTTGTTTTGACTTTTACTGAAATTGAGAAATATTTTTACCTACAATCCTTAAATATTAACCTTATTTTATCATTAGCTTCCTGATTATGGTCCATGGGAAATTTAGAATTTGGGTTTAAGAGCTAATATTGCAAAATACAAAATACAAAATTGGTCTAGGGCCCCTATGGGATGTTGTGCCCATTAAAGAAGGAAAAGAAAAAATAGATTAATAGATAAACTAACTTTATCGAATTGAATGACTCATTCTGCTTTAGCCATCGTTATGGGCATTAAAACTAATATCCCGAACAATTGCTCGGAACAATGACAACGAAAATTAAAATTTAGAGAATGTAGTGGATAAGCAAAAAATTTCAAATGTTGTGTTATCCCAGAGCAGGCTATACCAGACTAGTTATCAAATCGGAAACCAAATTATAAAAAAGTCAAATACCAGGCTAAGTAATAACTATGTATATAAAAATCTAGACCAAATTCAGATCAATATTCGAATTTAAAATCTGGCTGGATGATTTAAACTGCTCAATGTTAATTAAGATCATCCAAAATTTTAATTGTAATTTTTCTACTTTTTCTGCTGTGAGTTATGAGATTAGACTAGCGAGACTGTGTCTGTTGAAAGATCAAATCTGTTCATTCTCTATCAAAAACTTAAAAGTTTCAGACCATTTTAATAGGTTATCAGTATTAAAATTTTTGGGAGTTGCTGCAGCTTCCATAGCCCCATTTGTATCTGCTATTGCTCATGATTAGTTTTCTATTTTATTAATTTCAATTGATAATTTTCCCGTACTTGAAACAATTTTTTTATATTTGTAAGGATATGTCTGTGTCGACTATACCATTAATTCACAAAACTCTTAGTTTTTGTTTTACTATTTACAATGTCAATATTATTGATCCCATTTTTTATGTATTGTTACACTGAAGAAAATAATGTTCAAATAGTGATGTGTTTTTTAACTGCAGTATGTTCAATAGAAATATGTTTACTGGTTTTGATATAAAATACTGCGCTTTTATATATACATAAATTATAAAGAAGTGGGCGTAATAAACCAGATCTAGTTTATCTGTTTTTTAGGACTGAAACTAAGCATATTGATGCGCTTGTTTGGCTTTCAGTATATATAGTGTCAGATAGCTTTTTTTCATTAATTAAAGATTCAACATCCCTGGATCTATGTAGTAGGTCTTGAAAGGTTCGAATGCTTTCTCTAGATACCTTTTCACGAATTTGAAGACATAGCCGTCAAACTTTCGGATAGTTGTGCAAAAAGTTTACGTTTTCTACAAATAAAATTGTTTGTTGATTCAAATGGTTTTTGGTTTCCTTGAAAAATTTCAGAAAAGATTCTCCAATCTGGTTTTGGTGGAGCAAAAGCTTTCCTCAACAAATCTACGGCCTCATTAAAATTATTTGCCTCGTGCTTTACTCTTTGATACCAAGAAGCTGCATATCCTTCTAGAAGTAATGGAAAACTAGATAAAGCGTGATGATCAGAGATACACTCCGCTTCTTTGTAGACAAGTATCGTAGCAATAAAATCCTCAACTTTTACTTTATTACGTCCGCCATTAAAACGTGCATTGCAAGTACTAAAAGTTGAGTGGGAATTTTGAGAAACACTTAGAGTGGATAGTAGTTGATTAAATTGGCTCTCAGAAAGACTAATGCTAACTGGGCCATTATGATCGCTATTAAATGATTGTGATGCGCTGTCATTTTGTACGCGCTGACGTTTTGCCGACGAATCACCTGGACTTCTATGCATTTTAATATAATTATAAACAACGAACAGATCCCAAATATAGCACAACAACAACTAAAATCGTAAGCAGCAAACAGAAATTCAAAAACGTATGTCTTTTTTTGCTTCGATGTCGTTGAAAATGTTGAGTACGGTAATCTTGAGATTTTTTGCAAAATTAAAATTTTCGTTGGGCGCCAAATTAAACAGGGGAACAATGCCTGGCAAGTCCTGGTAAGGTCAGTGCTTGGCTTTTGTTCCGATGTTCCCGGTATAATTTTAAAGATTTGACAAAAAAAAAAATATTTTTTTTTTTTTTATGATATTTTATTGCCTGACAATCTTTTTCAAATATTTTTCCCGAATGAATATAAAATTAAGATTTTTTTTAAACAATAAAAATTATGAAAAAATGATTCAATTTAATTTTAACAAACAACAGTAAAATGAATAAAAGTGTTTCCGCTACATCTAGTAATATTTTCGTATATGTCATAGTTTTCGAGATATTCAATATTTAAGAAATTGCAAATTTTATACTTTGGACTCTGCAACCCAAGAACTGATTTTTGTGGTTTTTCCATCTATCATACACCCACTAACAATTACTGAAGAAAAATTTCAGATAAGAATTATCATGTTGAAAATCCTGATAATAACTGGACTATTAGACAACCGAGTTGGCTTAGTTTATTTTTTACTACTCAGTTACTTATTTAGTTGGCACTGCAACCTATAATTGGCTTTGACCAGTTGGTTAAACCAATTGCAGTCATGTCTCCCTGTATCTGATCTTACCAATAGAGATTCGGTCATCCTCTTCTACGCGTTCCACCACTGTGCCTCCTAGTTTCTTTTATTCGCTCAACTGAACTCGTAGTAACAACTGTTAATCAAGAGTTAATCTAATCTTATGTTGATGCTGCATCCTAAATAGGGGAAATCCTTGAAGACTTCTAAAGTAAAATTGCCAATTGTTGACATAAGATATTTCGTCTTGTCCTCGTTCGCCACTAGATCCACTCTATTATACTCCATTTCCAAGTGCCAATGATATCAATATCATCAGCAGGATACTCTTGTAGCAGATAGTGCCAGAGATTTCGATATTCGCAGCTCGAATTATTTTCTCCTGCATAAGGTTGAAGAAGTCGGGCAATAGAGAATTACCTTGTCTGAAACTTCTTCTGGTATCAAATGGCGGGGAGAGGTCTGCTCCAAATTTTACTGCGCTGATGTCGGCGCTACCAGTGTCATTTTGCAAAGACGAATGAGCTTTGCAGGTATACCAAAACCAGCCATTAATCGTGTTGCCGCTTTATAATCGACGAATAGATCATGGGTGTCACGTTTTTATTCTTGGGTCCTTTCGAGGATTTATCGTAGGTAAATTTACCAGACCTGAAGCCACATTAATAAAGTACAATCATCTGGTTGGCGATGGGTTTTAGTCTTTCAAACAGTACGCGTTATAGAATCTTATAGGCAATATGGAGAAGGTTTATCCCACGGTGGTTGGCGCAGATAGCGGAATCCCTTTTTTTACGTGCATGCGTCTTGTGAGCTTTTTGCGTCCAGTCTTAAAAACTCAGCAGGCATCTGTACCCACAGTCTTAACCCTTTTGTCAGGCAAGATCATGAATTTTTAAAATTAGTAGCTAGATCGATTCATATTAAGAAATAAACAAACACATATTCTTTGTTTTTGCAAATTTTTTCATAAAAAGATTTTATTAAAAAAAATTTGGTTATGTCACTTATTCAAAACCACGATTTTTGTTGTTGTTTGTGAATTTATCAATTAATATCGATTATTTGAAAATTTAGCTATCACATTTTTAGTAAAAACCGTAGTAAAATATATAAATATTTGAGTAAATTATGCTTTTTTAAAGTTATTACTTTTTCATTTGTAATCGCTTCCAGTTTCTACTTAATCAGTTAGGATACATAACAAAATAAAATAATATGCCTGTAGAATTTCGTAAGAAAAATTTTAGTATGTTACAGATCTGCAACACGGCGTGATAAATGGTTAATGTTTTTAACCCGACTGATGGGTGTTAAGACCTCGCCAAAGTCGGCCAACGGTACTTCAGTGCCGTCAGTGATTGGGGTTTCCGGAACCCCTTCCGTATGGCGGGATAGAACGTGTTCTTTCCATAACCTCATAATACCCTGGACATCTGTCACCAGATTTACAGGAAGAGGCGCCGGTTTTCAAAACGTTAGTCAGGCGTTTTAATTTTTCGAAGAATTTTTTATCCAAACTTGGGACAGTTTATTTTTCATCTCATCTAATTTATGAGATATTTGATCTGATATGAATATGTGGCAATAGAATGGAAAATGTTATATAGTGTTAAAGTTTTGACTACATAGAAAGTAGATCTTAAAAACTCTAATGCAAGTAAGAAAGCTTTTAAAAGGGATGGCGCTATTGGGCTAGTAAAATTAGTTTCCGAGCAAGATATCATTCAGTCATCTGGTGCCAATGACATGTAATAGTCTTCGAATCGGTAGAATAATTTTTGTTTCGTTTTGTATTTGACTTTCGTTAAGCTTTTCAACTGCAGCCGGAGATCAACCTCCCAAGGAATCAATACTATTGCTGTAACCTTTTCATTTGGTGCTTCCAACAAAGTCTTCAGTAGTTCCCTTTTGAGAGCTTTCTACTACGAGTGCAGAACATAAATACGTGCGGAATATGAATAGTTTTAGAAATCAATGAAAAATAAAATTTTTTCGCGTTTCAGTGTTGGCGTTACAACTAGCATCTATGCTTGCGTATAAGTGGGAGGGAGGGGGGTTAACTTTAGTAATAATCACTATTCTTCGGATAGAAGAATACTGGGTATTTTGGTCTCATTGTTAGTGCTGTGATGTTATATAGTATTTATGTTTATATTATATTTGTAAATAGATAAATAAAACAAATTTTTAAAAGAAAGAACCCATTCAAACCCTCTCCAACTCCCTTATGTGGATGCATAATGAAAATAATTAGAACAGTTCATAAAAACGGGCCAACATTGTTTTTTAATATTTTCATAATTAAAATTAAATAAAATTACTCATACGCCATGATTATCCAATTTAATCGTTTCTTGTTCCTTTGATCTGTTTGCCGAAACATTAAAATATCTATTTGCAAACAAATATACAGGATATTGTCACATGCTTATTTTTCAAGTACAGTAATCTCTGGTTAATTGATCTTTGATTAATTGCATGCTCTGTTTAATTAATTCACAAAACTTAATTATCAAATACATTAGAATTTCCCGTTTAGTTCAGCCATTATTTATACATTTGGAGTATACTGGAAATTACTGCATATATATTCATTGATATTTTATTTAAACTCACCAACATTGTATTAATTTGAACAGAGTGTATTGCATTAGTATACGGAAAATTATAGTAAGCTGTGTATTTGTCTTTAATTTTATTTTCTTGAAGTGTATTTATTATGTTACTTAATATGCGCTGCCTTCAATTTTATAGCTTTATGTGTGTTGGCTTTTTATGTTGCCATTGAAGTGTATCTTCTATTGACGTATGTGACAATTGCTAAAATACAGTAAAGTACATGTGTAATCTGTTTAAGTATGACTCTGACTGAGTATTTTTCGTAAATGCCTGCCTCAAAATTGCAATATGAAAACGTGTTATTTGGTTTTTCACAAAAAAATGCTACACTATAACAACAATACAAGCTACAAGTAAGTAACTATACATACACATATATTGGTTGGAGAGCAAAAACATGTATTATATTAAATAACTAGTATGTGTATACGGTTCGCAAAAGGCTTTTAGATTCAATTAATGTTTATATTTGGATAAAAATGTAATATATTGATGTATAGCAAATCGAAAAAAAATACTTAATAAAAGCTATGAAATTAATACAAGGTAAATACGTTCTCGAAAATTAAAAAAATATGTTAAATACAAATTTTATAATAAAATTAAATACAAAGAAATCGCGGTAAAATAAATTAATTTATTACTTCACAGTTCGAATAGAGAATTACTGAGAGAAAAGAGAATTAAGTGTAGTTTTTGTATTCTAAAAAAATTTTAGACTAAAAGTGTGATTTTTAATCTTTAAAAAAATCACAATTTTAGTGGTGCCAATTGTCAATTAATGGGTTATAAAAAAAAAAATTAAAAAAAAAAAATGTAGCGGCATTGTAGCGTAAGTATTCAATTATCATACCATTATTAACAGACGCATACGCAGAGGGGGGTTTTGGCGGGTTCAAAAAATTAAAATTGATGAAAAATTATTATTTTAGTTTTTACTTAGTTCACACATAATACAAAATAACACAAACAAATTGACAGAGTGTTTCTGATTTCAAAGTTTAAAAGTTGAAAAGGAAAGATCACTTACTACCAGTTATGTGCTTATTGATAATTTTTTTTTTAATTTTTAATAATCTATTGATGATTGAAAAATAAAGTGGTAGGGGGCATAAAATGGACAGGATATATGTCCAGATTTTAAGCGAATAATATTTGGGTTTCGTAACCCAAACTATCAGCAGATATTACTATAAATATTTAGCAGAAGTTGTGTCGTTGGTTTGGCTTCAATTTGCATTTCGAATTTCAAATTGCATTTTGATCTTTTTAAGACTATCTGACAGGATTTTCTTATACTTCCTTTCTTTTTCTGTCTACTTCCAACTAAGATTAACATAATAACATAATCAAGTCTGAAAAAGTGATTTAAGTGTTTAGTAGATAAACCTATATAATGGGTCATATAAAAAGTATTTTCGGTTTTTGTTACAAGATGGTGTTAATGGCCATACATCTGGCACCACGATTTCTGTCAAACAAACGCGATTATGTCAAACAAACGCGAGTTTGAAAGTTTTGTAGTTCGTCATTCGTGTAAAAAGTTATATTGATTTGAAAATGAGTGAAATTTTTCAAGAAATACGCTACGCGATGCTTTTTTACTATAAAAAAAAGGTAAAAACGCTGCAAGAACATTCCGAGGATATTAAGCGAAAAAAATCATGGTCGAAGGAAGATGACCCTCCACAAACGACTTCAAAGCCTGAATTGATGGCAAACAAGGTTATGTTGAGTGTTTGGTGAGATTGGAAGGGAATTGCCTATTATGAGCTGCTACAACCTGACCAAACGGCCAATTGTGATCTATACTGCTCACAACTTGACCATTTGAACGAAGTAATTAAGAAAGAGCGACCAGAATTGGCCAACAGAAAAGTTGTTGTGTTCCATCATGATGATACCAGGCCACACACATCTTTGATGACCCTCCAAAAATTGACTGCGATTGACTGGAAAATTTTGATGCACCCACCGAATAGCCCGGACATTTCACCGTCTGACTATCATTTGTTTCAGTCTCTGCAAAACTCTCTTGATGGAAAACAATTGGCCAACAGAAGAGCCGCCGAAATTACTTGGTCAAGTTTTTCGCCGATAAACTACAGAAGTTTTACCCCAATGCAATTATGAAGCTACCGGAAAAATATAAACAAATTATAGATAATAATAGCCAATATGTACTTGATTAAATTGATTTTTAATAAAGACAATTTTTGTTCAAACATTGACAAAAAAACCGAAAATAATTTTTATATGACACAATACTAACTTTTTAGAAAATCAGCCAACACCTTGCTCCGACTACCCCTTATGAGCAACCCTGATGCAATGTGTTAACCGAATATTTTTCTGGTTTTAATTTCAGTAATTTTGCGAAATAACTTGACACAAACAATTTTTTTTTTTTTGCTAGTAGGAAAAACATATATCATCAAAAACGAAATTTTAATATAAAAAAAAAAATATTTCTGAAACCCCCCAGAAACTTTTTTCTGCATGCGCGCCTTTTTATTAGTATTACTCATACGCCCTGAAGTCCCAATCGAATTCATCCTTCTCTATTAACAGAGCTGATTTAAAACAATTTGGGAGTGTAAGTATTATTGTTTTGTAACTGATAGAGCTGAAATATAATTTTAAGGCTCTTCGTACCGCACAGCTGAAATATATTAAGGGGACATGTCCATTGCTCGAATAAAAAAAAAACGAAAACTTCGAAGAAATTGTATAAAAAAATAATATTGATAGAGGCTTGAAACATTTTTTATTTAATAAAACAGCTATAAAACATATAAAACAAGACAGCTGTTCTATCTCGAAGAGCGCCAAAAATACTATAAGAATTGATCTGTCAAATAATTTTCATAATTTTATAAATGTGTTTTACTATAGCTGAAATTGTCGAATTTCGTGACAACAAAACAACATTTGGGGGAAGTTTTAATTTGCTTCTTCCATTTAAAGAAAACGCAACTGAAGCACATCGTTTACTCACTGAAGCTTATCCTGACTGTGCTATAGACGTTAGAATGTGTCAGGTGTGGTATGCCCGTTTCAAAAGTGGTGATTTTGATGTTGAAGACAGGGAACGTTCAGGCGGTCCGAAAAAGTTCGAAGATGAAGAATTGAAGGCATTACTCGAAGAAGATTCATGTCAAACGCAACAAGAACTTGCAGAATCTTTAGGAGTTGATCAATCAACCATTTCTAAACGATTAAAAGCATTGGGAATGATTCAAAAGCAAGGAAATTGGGTGCCGTACGAATTGAAGCCGAGAGACGTCGAACGACGATTTTTCAAATGTGAACTGCTGATTGAACGACAGAAAAGAAAGGATTTTCTGCATCGTATTGTGACTGGCGATGAAAAGTGGATACGTTACGATAACCCAAAGCGTAAAAAATCTTGGGGAGCGCCCGGACATGCATCAACATCACAGCAAAGCCGAACGTCTTTGGATCCAAGCTCATGCTGTGTATTTGGTGGGATATGAAAAGTGTCGTGTATTATGAGCTGTTGAAACAGAATGAAACGATCACTGGCGACCGCTACCGACTACAATTGATGAGTTTGAGCCGAGCATTAAAGCATAAGAGGCCAGAATATGAGAATAGACACGATGAAGTTATTCTTCAGCACGACAATGCTCGGCCGCATGTTGCAAGGCAAGTAAAAACATACTTGGAAACGCTGAAATGGGAAGTGCTACCCCACCCGCCGTATTCTCCAGACATTGCTCCTTCTAATTACCACTTGTTCTGGTTGATGACACATGGCCTGGCTGAACAGCACTTCCGTTCTTTCGAAGAACTCAAAAAATGAGTCGATTCGCGGATAGCCTCAAAAGATGAAGAGTTCTTTCAACGCGGAATCCGTATGCTACCAGAAAGATGGGAAAAGGTTGTGGCTAACGATGGACAATACTTTAAAGAATAAATTTATACTCACTTTTTCACAATAAATGTCCAAATTACGAAAAAATACGCGTTTATACATTTATACTCCCAATATTTTTAAATTATTTCTTTTTTTCAATTTGGTTCAATAGTTTTCCTATAGATGGCGTCCAAAAAAATCTCCCTTTTAGTCGGCGGGTGTTATAGAATTCCTTCGAGTGCTCTAAAACAAAAAAAAAACAATAAAAATCAGTCCAGGTTGAATAAAATCTATCAAATATTTCAAAGTTTAGAACACCCGCCAAATTAAAGAATGAAATTCTTATAATACTCATAATATACAAAAACATTTTTTTTTTTTCTATAAAATTTTAGATGTGTATTCTAGACACTATAAGGAACCTTTTTATGAAAAAAAGTTGAGTTTTTGGACCAGAGAAATGGACATGTCTCTTAAATCCCAATATCTTATGCTCTCTTTTGTTGATTTCTAAGATTTTTCTTAAGCTTTTTCAGTAGCTTACGTAGATATTTCTGAAAAAATATCAACTCCCTGAGTCATTTTATTTCATAATGATATTGTGCATCATTCTGCGGACAGATTTAAAAAACTTTAACTACATATAAAACACAAAAAGTATTATGCCATATTGAAATCTTTTACACCTACCTTTCCCTAATGTATAGAAAGATTTAATTTACGTATACAAATTAATTTCCCACCCAAAGAATTTAATCATTTAAGATAAACCCTTTAGAGTAAAAGTATACATAATTTAAATATTTACGCGGCACAAAAAAGTAAGAAGCTTTTCAAAACACTGGCAGCTGAATTTCCTTTGAATTAACCTCTATGCAAAACTTTTTCATGCAATAAACCTTTCAAAGGGCTACAAAAAACACTTAACAACAAGAAAAAAAGAAAACCCACCATTTTTCTGCACTTTTCATTTCGCTTCTGCTCGCAAATAAGATAAGACATTAATCCGCGTTGCTCATGTAGCTCTTGCATTCTAGAAATGAGCTCACACGTACATACATAGAAGAAAAATAAATAAAGAAATAAACAACAAAAATTTCCAGTGGTTTTATATACCTACTTACATACAGACATACAGTGAAGTAAATATTTGTATGTAACTATGTATTGCACAAATGAAAAACGCAAGCACATAAAAGGTACTTAAAACCTACACACATACAGAAGTACGAAGGACGCGAACGAGGACGCAGTGTAAGTAAATAGTAGGCACAAAAGGTGAAGGAATGCACTCAAGTGGGTACTTCTTTGAGGTGTTTTAAGCGCTTTGTGATTGAAACCTATTTTAACCTTAAGCAAAGTTAAGTAAAGTAAAGTATTTAACATTTTTACGCCTATGCGAGCGAGGTTGGCAGCTCGCTCATTTGCAACGTATGTAAATGGCAACGATATCTTCTTCTACTTTTTATTCATAAATTGACGATGATGGCAAGTTTGATGAGTGGCACCTGAATGTTGCAAAAAAATTACTCTTGCTACTGCATTTAATACAATTTTAAAACAGTGATCCTCTGTTAATGCTGCAGTTTTATGCCCAAATATCTAAGGAATTGAGGAGCGCATATTAAAATCAGAGTGCTAAATTTTTTCAATAATTAAACAGGGATAACAATCAAGTAGGAGTCAATTAACCAGAGACTTCTGTATATTATATTCGCTGCATGCTATGTAGCTGAACCCATTATGCTAATTTTGTCTACATATTTGTATTTTTAATACCATATATGTAAGTATGTATGCACCTGATAATGTAGTTTGGTTAATTTTTGTTGCTGTTATTGATGTGTTTACTTTGCATGTCAATTTTATTTTTCATTTTATTTTTAATGGCAAATGTTTTTATTGCATTATAAAATACAAAAAAGAAAAAAGGAAATCCTTTTAAACTGAATTTGAGAATTGCATGTTTAATGAATGCAACATAAAATTGACTTCGTGCCGTTTTAATTGACATACATATCAAAAAATGAAAATGTTGATAAAAACAACTTAAATTTTCTTCTATCTTATTTGCATTTTACATTTGAAATTGATATAATATTTTAACATTTTACATTTGACAATAAATAGGAGAAATTATTCACTTTTTATATGACATTGTCCTACTTTCAAGTGTGTACCCCGTATGTCAATGAGGGCTAGGTTTGAATGCATTATTCTGTTGCAATTCTTAGCAAGATTTTCTTACTGAAATTAATTTAATATAATTTGAAAGTCGAAAGATCAAATCTCTAGTGATTGAATTTTTAAGCCTTGACCTTAAGTTTACAAGCAAATATAATAGAATCTTCATTACATTTTACTAAATTTTAATCGAATTTTCAAAATATGCTTTTGGGTGGATATTGTGGTGAAATAATCTGAGAGTTTTTGTTTCCCTAATGGGTTACCATGTTGCAAATAGTAAAAATTATCAATTAAGGAACAAAAGAAAATGAAAAAGGGACGGATTTCTAATTGTTTTGACATTTTGGAGTGAAACGGAAACATAAACCTTTACTATTTTGTGTTAACTATACAAAAGGAAACATTTTGTTTTTATTATTAGTAATTTTATTCCAAAATATTTTCTTTTTTTTAGAAAATATATTCCTCAAAAAACAGCCTAAAGCTATCACCTTCAGTTGAAAAATATTAAGATTGAGTCTCAGTTGCCTCAGGTTCGATTCCCACACAAGAAATAATTGCTATAATAAACATCCTTTTATCCGTTCAAATATAACAAACAACATCGGTGACCTAGTGGTTTAGTGCTTGACTGGAGTTGCTATGGGTTAAATTTGCTAGCAGAGAAAAAAAATCATTCACAATAGAATGAGTACATAGCTCAGCCTCGGTCTTCAATGCGCTGATATGCTATAATAGTAGTATCTTGCACCTACTACTAGTATCCTTGATATTATGCTGGAACGAAGAAAACCACTTTTTTTGGTCTTATGTGGAACTTAGTTTACTAAGTTAGTCTACTAAGGAACGATTGAAAACTCTTAAAGTTTAGATTAAAACTTTTGCCTTTGATGCTGACAATTTCTTCAATTAGAAATCATTATAATTTTTATTTTGATTCTTCCACCCTCTATAAGTCAATTTCGTACGATGGAGTCATGAAAAATAACTCCTGCGTAAGCTAAGTCTTGCTCAAGTTCTTCACTTATTTTCCAAGAGTTTAATTTACTTTCCCTTATTAAAAAAGCTTCATCCCTTGCTTTTGTTTTTCTTTTTATTCCTCATTTTCCATTTCTGTTCACCTCAATCGTTCCAGTGTCCCTTTTTTGCTTCAAAATGTTGTTTACAGCTCCTAAACTAACACCACATGTCTTGGCAATATCTCCTTGAGTCAATTATGTGTGTTCACTCAAACTCAAAATAAATTAAAAATAAGAACCAAATAAAGCCATAGTTCTGCTTACTTCAGCAAAAACGCAATAAAAGCAAAGCGTCTGTAGTTTGGTGTGTCTCATTATTCACTGATTGTTAAAACAGTAAAACGAAATGGCCGCTGCTTTGAAATAAACGTGTTGCCAACTGTGAAAAAAGTAAAATTGTGATAGTTATGGTGTGTTCACATTAATTCGCACAGTACTGTACATATTAAGGCTCTATAATATAGAACCCGTTGTGTACGTGAGAGCGAAGTAGACAACTGACAGCTAATATTAGTTGGAGTGGCTCCCGAGAGACACACTTAGGCCTAAACGGCCCATTGTGATACCATATAGTTGGACCTAGAGTTTAACGCCGATTTCGAACGGCCGTGTGGCAATTTTTTTATCGGCGCACAGTGGTCTGCAATCCCAAAAAGCTGGTCATTAGTCGAAAAATAAAGTTTTTTTGGGATGGTTCTGACATTTCAAATAGTTGCAGTGGTAACCCTAGCAGCGTTTTAGAGCAACGCTTAAGTTTAAAATAAATCAACTTTTCCCAAAATGTGAGATTAACTCTGAACGGAATCAATTGTACTCTTTATTTTTCCTATTGTACGGAGAGAAGAACGGGAATATTTTCATTGCGTATTCTGTAGTTCATTGTGAAAGACGTGCGTGATTTATATTAACTTTTAATTCCTGTCAAATTTGGTGTGAATAATTGTAAATTTTTTGTAACTCTATAATATGGACGATGTGTACTATACAGTGGTTACATTGAATTCTGAAGTTAATATATTCTGCACAAGAATCAAATATTTTTAAATGTAATACATGTACATCTGTAATATGTGTCTATAAATATTTATTATATTTTATAATGATAAAAAACTAATAAAAACATAAAACCGAACTTTGTTTTCAATTTTGGTTCGAACTCTTTTAAGGGTTAGGACAATATTCCAGTCTGAGTTAGACCAACTCTTTTCAATGTTGCCTCAAGAATTTTACGTAGTTTATTGTACTCTTGTGAATGTTGAGGTAACATTTTGCGGAACTGATTCAACTCCTAGTCGGACTTCAACTAACTCCTTTTACATTTAGTTCAAGAATTTCAAGTAGTTAATTAAACTCTTTTGAGGGTTGAATTAACATTTTACGGAGTTGGTATAACTTTTTTTATTATCAGCTACTTTAAGAATTTATATTCTTAATATAACTCCTTACCGCAGTTAATATGACTCCTCAGGAGTATAACTCACTCTTTGGAGTTGAATATACTCCGTCGGGGTAAGGATTACTCTTTTCTGGTTTGGCTAAAAACCATTAATGAAAAGAGTTAATATTACCACAAAAATTATGGTATTTACTCCGCACTTTTTTGAGTATACTCAATAGTTTTTAAGATTTATAGGTATTAAAATGTTGGCAGTTACTTAGTGCAAACCTGACAAAAGAGTGGAAATGCACATCATGATTTGAAGAAATCTTGATTGCAAAACTGCCATTTTCTACCGTCTATAAATGTTGAAATATTTTTTAACAAGTTTTTTTTTTTAATAGTTTCGTTAGTAACGTAATATTCTTCTTTCGATCTTTTGTTGTTCAGTTTTTCATCTGATTCTTAAAAACATTGCAATTTTGAGAAATTCTAACCTACAAATTTGAAACTACCAAATTTTGCTAATTTTTTACCAAAAACAAATATTTACAGTTGTAAGTACAAAAACACGATATTTGAAAGTCTTTTGCAGATAGGATTAGAACTAGACTATACTCAACTTTAGTCCATGGTATGGAGGCCAAATCCCTCCCGCTCCCCCCACCCCCCCCCCCCAAAAACCAAATTCAGCAACAAAAGTGGTGATGCCGATTTGCTAAGTGATATACAAAAAATTCGTTACCACAAGTTTTTTAAAAGTTGTTGGGAAACCAAAAAAAATTAGAACTGCGTCGACATTTTTTACAATAATGTGCTCGCAGGTATTAAAGAAATTCCACCAGCATCATATTCTCCGAATCTACTGCAGTGTGATTGCTGGTTATTTAAAAAACAAATTGCTTTTAAGCATTTTCCGAAGCAATACGAAGATAATTAATACAGTTAATATCGGAATTGAGAAGCTACAAAGAGGCGATTTTCAAGAATAATTTGACATTAAGTTAATGTTTTTTTATTTGCCAACAAACTTAGCAAATTTCTGTTAGTTGGTTCGCATAAAATATGCATTAAGCTGGTTATTTCAACTAACAGAAAAAAAAAGTAATTTAAGAGTTATATTAAGAGAGTTGCTAAATTATTAAGGGCAGTGTAAAAAAATGGATTTTTTATAATTAAAGGAAAGAAGTGAGTAGTGACCAGCAAAATTGTTGGCTATTACTTATTTTTTCTTCTTTCCATTAATTAAGAAAAATTAATTTTTTGCACTGTCCTTTATAATTTTGCAATCCACTGTACCACAAAAAGATGCTATATACTCTCAATATTTTTGTGCAAATACTTTATGCAACTAACTGTAGCAATTATACGCTCAAATATAATTGAATGCACTTTATGTTGATGAAAGTTTAATACTACACATTATTATTTACATAATGAAATGATTTTTTGACTTATTTTTAAATTAAAGAAATTTTGAATGCATAGTTTAAAAAATTTGTAATTCAAATCACCATGAAAATAAATTTATTATTTCAATTAATTTGTAAAATAATTAATTTTTAAGTTTAATAGAGCAAAGTTTTATTTAATTAACCAATTAATTTGAATAAATAATATGGAGAATCCACAACAAATAAACTATAAAAAAAAGAAAAAAATTTATTTTTATGAAAATTGCACGCTCATGCCACGATGTAATTTGTATGATGATGAGGCATAAATATGTACATAAACTATTTACAGTGAGTCACTAAACTGTGTTCACAAGATACAAAATTTTTTTGGGTCACGATCGGTGCTGTCGTTTTGAAAATTTTATGGGGAGGAACTTTTCCTTTCAAGCGGAGGATTTTGCTTTAAAAGGGAGGAATTTTTCAAAATGTAATAAAAGTTTTTAACAAAGTATAATTGCTAAAAGTTCCACTAATGGATATAAATTTGTTTGTTAAAAATTTAGTCATACTTAAAGCTTTTAAGTTATGAAAAATAAACCAATTCATATAAAAACAAAATATTTCATCTTTGGAAACAAACGGTGCAATATTAATATTAGTAAATAATAATAATAAAAAAACAATGAAAATTAAAAAATTAAAACAAACATTTCTTCGTTCTTTTCAAAACCGGGTATAAAAAAATAAGATGTTATTTGTGGTATTTTTGAACTAGCTCAATCGAAGGGATACTGTCGGAGTCAGGGCCGTAGCCCCCGGGGGGGAGGGGGGGGAGGGGGGCGTTTCATTCGAAGAAAATATTCATAAATATATTTGATGGACCCTATCAGACTAAGGACAAAAGTAGATAAATATCTTAAAACTTTAGGAAAAATTTTCCAATTTTTTTTAATCTTAACCTCAAAAAATGGCCATGAATGACAAAAAATTCACAAAATGATCAAATTAAATTTTTTCAAATAAATATTTTTCAATGTGCATTGTAATGCATTTTTTATCGTGAAGGAAATAATCTCGTTAACTCAGTGACTTCCCCCTACTGATGTACCCAACCTCAAAAAAATTACCAAAAATAGTTGAGGCTCATTTGTTCCAAATGATCATCATTGGGAGTTCGGACCATGGTCAATGATAAGGAACCCGGATGAGGTTGGATTATATTCCCTAAATTCGTGAAGTCACAGCAATGAAAGAGATCTTTCTAGTCGTGGTTCTCTGAGCAATAATGGGTTAAAAATTAATTACATTTTAAGATTGTCTCCTAAAACTGCATGGGTTTTGCTAATAAGATGGTTCCTAGTTTTCGCGAAAGAATTTTTCGCTTTGAACACGAATCTGAGGTCAAAAACTCCCCATAACGTCATGTTTTAGGAAAAAATGGAGTTCAAGCAAGTCTAATTTTACAAGGATCCGATAATTTTTTCTATTTTTTTATTAATTTTTAAACTTTTTAAACTGATTCAGGACGGAACTTTAAATCAAAAACAGTTACTGACCTAGAAAAACTATGAATGCAGGAGTGCTCAGTATCACCTTCTCTTTTTGAATCCGTAGTCAAACCTCATGTCGAAGAAAACAAATCGGATTTGATCGCATAGTGTAACTAAGATTTCAAATTTATTTTTTTTATATATAACTTTTTTTAAAAAAAAAAACCGATGGAAGTAAAAAACATCGTTAAATAGATTTTATTTTGACTTTTTTTCCATCCATTGGCAATTAATCTCTAAAATTAGAATCAAGTTTCCACATTTCGGGGGAGGGGAGGAGGGGGGAGGGGTCAGAACCCCCAAAACCTCCCCCCTAAATACGGCCTTGGTCGGAGTCATCATTTTTTATCATTTCCTGACCAACCATTACTGCATTAACAGTTGCAGTCAGCAAGCAATTTATTGATATTTATTAAATATGCAAATTTCATTTTATGCAGTTTTTCTGCTATTGATTTAAGTTGTCAAATATTACAAACATTAAGTCAAGCAACAAATTTCGGAAATGGAACGCGTAGTTTTGAAACTGAGGAGATTTTTCTGAAATTTTGACAAGATGGTGCTCTACAGCTGATTACAAAACATCGTTGTTATCTTTCTTTTTCTTATGGGAAGTATAATTAGAAGTAGTTTTGTAAGAGCAAGACAATAATATTATCTGTGGGGTATAATCTTGTCAAAATTACTGAAAAATCCTCTCAGTTTCTTCTCATTTGCTCATTTCTTTTGAATTTCGGCAGTAACCCAGCGACAAATAAAACAGAGCTAGTCATAGTAACAAATATTTCACAGACAGAAACTAAAATAGCCCATCAGAAAGCATTTAGTTTGATTTTCGGTTTTTTTTTTATACAACCCAAAAATTCATGAATATGAAATAGGAGGATTTTTTCCTTTTGGGGAGGACAGGAGGATTTAGATTTGAGCGGGATACCAAGACTCCGATCGGAGTACCTTCGATAGCACTGACCACGATTGCTTACCATAAATGTTGGAAAATCAACAAATAATAACGTAAAAATATTGCTGTTCTTGCAAATGGATATAAGGCGTGGGATTCGTCGAATCACACAAAACTCTGGAAAATACCAATAAATTTGACTATAAATGACAAATTTTATTTAATTTTGTAACTATAAATTGTCATATTTTATAATACAAATAAAATGCAAAATCCGTTTTTAAAGTAGGATAAAGTTAATTACTGCCGCAAGAAGGTCCAAGTGTTTTTAGAAATCATAGGGAATTTGTAAATTTTTCTCAGAACTTCTAGTTTCTAAATCTCAGGCGGCAATAATTTTTAATAACATTTGTTTAATTTAGACTTTATTGATTTGAAGATTTCAAACCAATTTCAAATAATTGTCTTTTCCTGTATAACTAGATAACTAGCAACTTTTCAGCTCTATTATTTTTGGGATCATGACCTGAAAAATATTGTACATATTGTGAATAGTTTTATCACTCACTGTATGTATACGTGCCCATAAGTGTATTTAAGGTCTGATATTTACCATGTTTTGTTTTAATCATTGTTAAAACATTTTAATTGAATCAGTTTAATAAAAATTTCAGATCAATAAAATATTTTAGTAACATTTCACCATAAAAATGCAGCAAGTTCCGGTTTGATTGGGCTCAGCCAAGCAAGTTTGTGTGTGTCTGAGCAGCACACCTCAACACGTCGCATTCACACACACACACACAAGCACATATAAAAAACGTTAACGCGTTCATTTGTAGCATGGAGAAATCATTTCGGTGAAGAGGAAATAACAGCAACAAAAATACAATTTCACACAGTTGGATGTCATGTCCTTAAATCGTAAAAACATTTTATGACATTACCGAGATATTTTTATTGATTGCCATTTTTCCACTATTTTTCATTGTTTTTTTCATTTTTTTTTCTTTTTGTGTATGTAGGTATGTAATTCTATTTTTACTGTTTAAATAATAATAGTATATGTATGTTAACAATTTGGTTTAAAATTAAAATTGTTAATTGAATTAAATTGTATATATATTAATTTTTTTTTATTATAATAAAAAGTTATAATAAAAATGTATTGTATGCACGAATAAAACGGCATTGGGTGGAAAAAAATCATTTTTCCCATGGGTTGTTGTTTTTTTTTTTTATTTTTATGCAAATAGATATCTAACTAATATTTTTATATATAAAATAATATATGGTAATTATAAATTTTTTTAACTTAAATGAAATTTCATTTATTGATAAAAAAAAAAATAAATGCTGTTGTTTTTTATTAATAATTGAAAAATAGTCATTTTGAAGGGCTCATTTAGCCACTTTGGTTAAGTATATCTTTTGATCAGTGCCGATATTTTTTTGAGTCGCCGATTGGTTATTCATTTCGAAAAGTCTTTTTTTGAGTCAAAGGAGAATTATGACAGCTTTAAAGTCACTTGGAGGCACTTGAAGTCCTTTGGAGTCACTTAAATATCCTTGAACTCAAATGCAGTCATTTGGAGTCAATTGCAATTTGAAGTCAATCAGTTGAGTAATTTGGAGTCAATTGGGGATTTGAAGGTAATTGGAGTTAATTGGGGCTTTAAAGTCGATTGGTGTCACTTGGAATCATGCAATTGCAGTCAATTGGAGTCAATTGAAATCAATTGGGATTTGAAGTCAATTGGAGTCAATTGAAATCAATTGGAATGTGAAGTTAATTTTAATATACAGTAGGTAGAAAAAATAAGTTATCAAAATGAAAACAAAATTTTGGCACCAAATATCTTTGCAACAATAGAAAGCTTTAAATTTATTTTTACATCATTAAAAAACTACATGAAATGTGGTTGAAATAGCAATAATATTATAAGGAATGAAATTTAGTTTTGATTTTCTTTTAAAGTTTATTTGGTAGAAAAAAAATAAATATAATTACAATTTCATTTAAGGAAAATTAAATTTTTAATAAAAAACCATTTCCTATGCCACACTAATGCCATTCTATTAAAGAAAAAAGTGTGGATGAATGCTTTCATTGTTTTTTTTTTTTCTTTTTTGGTTTTACCACATCTTTTATAAGAGAACGCATGATTCCAAATACTCGCCCTGCGATATGATACAGTTAAGATCTAATGATTGTTGTGGCCATTTCAAAATATAACTTTATCGTTTTCTTTAAATTTCATGTGTCTTTTGGTGTTTCCCATGATAGTGTTGCACTATCATTGTATCCACACTGAAAACATATTAACCAAACTATCAAGGTAAAATGTCTTTATTATGTCTATATTCAGATTCTAAAATGCATCCAATCTCACAAGGTTTTCCAACTTTTTTAAGCAAAAATAGCACCGCAACAAAAATTTTTTTTCTTAGAATTACATGGCTGAGATAACTTTGTCGTCTTTATTGTGGAATTTTTTCTTTTTGCCCAATAGGCCCAATAGTACTAAAAACATTAATTTTGGATTCGTCTACTCTGATGGACTTAAAATCGTGTAAAAAAATCGAATTGAGTATTAAAAGGGGGCAAAAGTTATATTACGAACGAAATTTAGTAGAAAATCGAATGTTTGTATAAAAAAAGTTGGAAAAACTTTCAAAATTGAATGAGATTTGGAAGTAAATCTGAACATAGACATAATAAAGACATACAACCCTGAATAACTTGATTTGTTATGACTACTTCACGTGCCCACTAGTTTTGATACATCATTTTAAAGGGAAAAATATAAGCTTTCTTCTAGTGTTAAGTAAAAAATATCAAAATTGTCGCATTGCGAGAAAAATTGGAAATTTTTTTTAAATTTCAGTTTTTTGGTAAAAAAAAAAAAATTACATTACTTAAAATATTTTTATTGAAAAGATCCGAGAAAACCCTATTAGAAACATTTAAGAACTTTTGTAATAGTTTAATTTGATCTCACATATGAATTTTTGAAAATTGAAAATCAATCGAGAAAAAACAATGGATGCGTGCAAGGCACGCAAGATATTTTATATGTAAACAGTTAAGCCAACTGAATGCCATATACATAAGCTCACATATTTATAGCCATATATAGGGATTTGATGTATAATCTACTTATATGCTTAGGTAAATAATTCAAATTAAAACAATTCTTTTATAAACTTAAAAATTTATTAGATATCATTATCTTTTATATATAATAGCCCAATTCACCATAAATTGCAAATGCAAATTTTTATCCCATATCGCATATATTTGTTGTGATAGCAGAAATATTTTACAATTGCATCAAATCGTGAATTGGCCTGATATGTTGTAGTTGCATTATTTTGCTTTTACTCAATGCATCAGGCACGATATGCTCGCATATACGCAGCTGCATTTGCATCCTTTTTTTCCGTGCTTTAAGTTTTACTTCCTGTCGATTTGAAATTTTATTAGACGTGAAAATTTTACATAACGTCGCTTGAGAATTGATTTGGCGTATAGGTATATAAATTTGTACACACATACGCCAAATCAATCCTCAGGCGACGATAAGTGCTTTCCGCATTTAATCTTAGAAAGGCAACAGGTGTGACCAGTCATCCCACTACTTCTTAAAAGCGCCGCGCAGAGAGTTGCCTTAACTGCATTTAATAAAAATAAGAAACAATGTATTTTTATTGAAGTAAATAAGTGATTTTATAATAAATAAGTTTGATTTTTTCTATTTAACATATTTGCTATTTACATAGATAAAAAAGTGTTGCCTTTCTAAGGTTAATGTACAAAGCAAAATTTTTATAATGCCGTGGTTTGCTATCATTATCACTACATTTTGTTTATACATTTATTGAAACATTGATTCCTTATTACTTATCATTTTGTATTATTTTTATATTTTAAAAAAAAATTTAATTTT
The DNA here is from genome assembly GCA_963691655.1 of Toxonevra muliebris. NCBI lineage: Eukaryota > Metazoa > Arthropoda > Insecta > Diptera > Pallopteridae > Toxonevra > Toxonevra muliebris. The sequence continues at coordinate 113,614,610 of OY829326.1, read as the reverse complement.
AATCCAATCTAACTAACCGAATGCAAAACCTATCAAACTCCAGTGTTTGCTACGGCGACTTCTCTGCTTGTATGGTATAGTCGATCTCCATACGTTTAACACCAACAAATAATTCTGCCACGAATAAATGTACACACACATTTTGTTTTCGTATGCACATATATGTGTGAGTAAATTGATCGAAACATAAACAAACAAACTCCGCTCGTATTTTAGTTTCCCCCTCTCTTCTTCTCTTTTCTCTTCTCTTTGTTGTTTAGAGTCATGTCGTGCTGTAGTGTGAGCGAGACGGGAACTGGACGTTACAGTTATCTTACATCTTACTTAATAGTTATTCTTACATTTTACACATTTGAAAGTTTGCCCATATCGTGAGCTAAAATGTTTACACATCAAAAAGTCCAAACTTTATGCCACTGTATCTTGGCAATCCGCTGATATTACTTACCCTCCTTTCGCATAAAAAAGTACAACAAGTATACCAAGTTTCAACAAAATCGGAGTGATTTTTTTTCCGGTGGTGATTTGACGCGATTTGCCCCAGATATTCAAGGTTATTCAAGTTTTTATAATTTCGCTTTTTAATGGCGAAAATACTATGTCTTATGAACACATTTCTAACTACATACATACCACGCTTTTGGAAAACAAGACGCAAAATTTTTTTACAAAATTGTTCCAAAAATTATTTTTCAAATGATTTAAAAACCAATTTTGCATATTCTTTATGCACATTTATTGCTTTTTTGTAGTCCCTTCCAAAAGTGGTGAAAAACTACATACGAGGGGTCAACGTATGACCATCGATATTAAAATTAACTTTCCATTCTATTTGATTCCAATTAACTTCAAGTGAATCCAATTGACTTCAAATCCCGAGTGACTTCAATTGACTCCAAGTGACTCCAATTGACTTCAAATCCCCAATTGACTCCAAATGACTTCAACTGACTCAAATTGACTACAAAATCCCAACTGACTCCAAAAGACTTCAAGTGACTCCAATTGATTTCAAATTGCAATTGACTCCAAATGACTGCATTTGAGTTCAAGGTTATTTAAGTGAATCCAAGTGACTTCAAAGCAGTCATGATTTTGGAGTTATAAGATTTGCAGTCTCATGATTTCAAAAAAAGATTGCATTCTATTGACTCTAAAAAAGACTTTTCAAAATGAATAACTAATCGGCGACTCAAAAAAAGACTTCCAACTGCATTTTTTATTCTGGAGTCAAATATGTTATTCAATAACTGCAATCAAAAAGAATTATTCATTTGTGATTTATATCCTCAATTGATTGCATTCTTTTACAGCTCTGCTAAACAGTAACAAATACATATTTTGGTTAAACCAATCGTTTTTTGTACATTTTTGGCTACATTATTAATTTAACAGGTTTCTCTTGTTTAGAAACCAATTGTAGAATTTTATGGTAAATATTTTTTTTGGAACGTATTAACCCTCTATCTACCTTAATTATGGGTATTTTTTACTCAATGAGTCAAAAAATATTTACCATACAATTCGGTCTGTCTGGTCCTCTAGAGCCGAAGCCAGTGTTTTTTCTGATATTTTTTTTTCGTATAAAAAAACTGCATAGATAATCAATCTTCTAGATATATTTTAGCGTATGGTCAATCCGAATAGAGATAAAACGAGTTAAAGAAATTCAATTATTTTTTAATTTTATTAATATATATTTACTTAAAATTTACAAACAAGTTTCAATTCCATTACGGTTTGATTTTCGGACTTTTTTGGCATTTCCTTTCCTGACTTTTGAATTTCAGTTGTATCGATGGTTTTCAAGTGTTTTTAATTTTTTATTTAAGCAATATAATTTTTTGGCCATTCCTTTTTTTTTTAGATTAGCCCAAAAAATTTCTATTGAACTCATTTCTGGAGCATTTGACGGGTTAAAGTTCTTCTTTAATCACAAAGCATTGGAAGTTGTGTTGGCGTAATTGGAAGGCGCCAAGTCTGGCAAAAAAGTTATTTTCTCCCATCTCCCATTGCATCAAGCACCGGCAGGTACCATTCCCTGTAAATCCTCGAATTCACCATCAAACCATCTTTTAAAAATACTGGTTCGCTGATTCCATGCTCGCTAATGACCAAGCACTACAAAACTTTTTCTGGGAACTTGGTCTTATAGATATATTTGTTCTTGTCTAGTGCTTTGTCATTGGCAGACAAGTAATACCATATGAAAATAAAAAATTGGAGAAAATGGGTTATCCAGTGGTTGTTTACAGATCCTTAGCTATGTAATTTTTTTAACCTTTAATAAAGGGCAAACAAATCAATATAGATGAAATGGAATTTGGTGTGATAAATGTGAAAATCCTACTACTACTATTATGGCACAACAGCCCATGGAGGGCCAAGGCCGAGCTTTTCGCATCCATTCATGTTGTGTGAGTTATATTTATACACGAATGGAAGGGACCTACAGTTTTATGCCGAATCCGAACGGCAAAGTGAAAAGCTTTTCACAGGAATTTTTTTACTCTTGGAGGTTTGCCATTGCCAGCCAAGAGGTGGTGCCATGTAGAAAAATTTTTATTTTCTATTTTTTGATTTTTGAGCGTGCCGAGATATGAACCCGGGCACCTCTGCGTAGCAGTCCAACACACTAACCCCTAGGCTACAACGACCACTGTGAAAATCCTAAGTAAGCATAATTTAAGCACAAAAGATTTCTATCAGGCCCAATCAAAATTTGGTGGCATGAAAGGGTTAATGTTCGGTTTTCATTAGGTTTTTTGGTTCATATAGAAAAAAAAAAAATTGACAAAATAAAAGTTATTTCTGTCTCAGTTGAGAATTCTGGGCGCTATCGTGTACGCAATCCTGCTATGTGACATTTTTTTCGACTCTAGAGGCATCCTCTTCGATCGGTTAGTGTTTCATAATAATTTGGGATTCGTTAAGCTTGAATCGGAAAACTGAGATCAAATTTTCGAGATAACTATACATGAAATCAGAAAAACGGGGTTAGTAAGACTGTAGTCTACAATTTTAGTTTGAGGGTTATCGTTTTTGGTGTCTTGGTATAAAGAACAGTTTGTGTGAAAACAAGAATCCTCCCATATCTCTTTTTTTTAAGTATAGCTTAGAATAATATTGCCAAAGGACAGAACGAATGAAAGAAATATTATATTTAGTTATGTTTTTTCCCTTATCAAAAAGTATGGAGGGTTCCAGAACATCAAAAATCAAAACAAATTATTTTCGTGTTGACTCTTATGTATGCTACACATAACATTATAATATTATGAAAAATATGAAAATGTTCATTCAGCAAAGCAAGGCTTAAGCAAAAAAAAAAAAACAAAGCAATTAGGCAATTTACCGTGGACTTATGCCCTATAAAAATTTGAAAAATTATTTTAAATAAGTTATTTGCCCAAGTACTTAGGTGAATCACACAAATTTTTCTACAATTTGCCCAACTCAAACAAAGTTTTACCTGAGTTTTCTTTGGCAAATTATCAAAAAACTTTAATATGTATTCTTGAAAGAAGCTAAACACTTTATCTTGCATTACTTAAATACAAACAAACTAAGATAGCTCAATTTGAAATCATTATCTATGCAAAGTATAGTATTGCATGTATAACTCAATTCCTTTTTCCTGCGCAACAACTTCTCATGTTTATTGTTTTGAATTTAAATCGAAAACAGTCGGAATCGGATTCGGGATCACATAGCGAGAGCGCACAAGTTACATACAGACACACATACACACTCACATAGAACGTTGAAAAATGAATTCCTTCCGTTACCGGCTAGAACGACTATGACAACAATGATGAGGACTATCAGGACAATAGGGAACAGGATGAGAAATAGCAGCGCCTTAGAATGCGTTCTAATTATATGAAAATGGTTGCTACGCTGATGGCATTGTTTGCATGGTGCATTTGTATGTACAACTGTAGATGTATTTACATATATATATATATATATATATATATGTGTGTGTGTACATTTATTTGTATGTTAAAAGTTGAAAAGAAGGAATGAATGAATGAAGTTTCTGTTGCTGTCAGCAATACAGAACGAAGCAGCAACCCTGCACAGGATATCAAAGACAAAAGGCGCTTCGTCGCAAACAACTATTATAGTTATAAAAGTAAATAGTTGGAAGAGGGAGTGGGCATAAATGAACGAAGATAACAAACATATACATATATACAAATATGTATGTACATATGCCTATAGACAGCTACGAATCCCATAAAACGCGTTTATGAAGAAACTTTAACGATGCGTCGCAATATAAATAGTTGCAAATGAACAGCGGTATTGAATACATACGTAGATACAAAATACATCTACATATAAGTTTATGTATGCGTATATGTGTGTGTGCATGTTAATTTTTATATACATATGTATTTCACTATTTGTATATGTATAGCCACAAACTCATAAAGTTACATAATGAAACACATTTACGTAATTTCGTCCCTTAAAATAATCACCAAAAATAACAAAAATTGCAATAAACTAGCGCAGCGAACTGTGACTATCATCAATATTGCTACTGCTATCGCTTTTAATATGTATATGCTGTCATAATAATAATAATGATAATAACGATTCTATATGATAATAACAATGAAAGCAACAACAAAACTTTAATTTAACTGCAGTTTAACATATACATAAGTATATATCTGAGTATGTTTGTATGCTTAGTAATCGACCCATAACATGTCTAAAATTACTTTGTCTGCCATGAAGAAGTTTTTTGATACAGAGTTTGTATTTTATGTTTCTTCGAAACAAATTTGAGGTTAAGTAGTTTGATGTATGTAAATGTTTTACCTTTGCTCAGAATTTTGAAGCACTTAAATCATTTCCACGTATTGTAATGAACTTTAATTACAAATTTGTTAACTAATATTTATGGATAATGTTTCTGTGCATTAGTTTAGTTAAGTACCTATAAATGTAGTTAGTCATTTTCATGTACATGGATAATTACATATATATCCGACAATTAACCTCAACTAAATGCCAACGTCAACAATTTATTTTATGCGCATAATTATGAGCTATTTTAATCATTAATATGTATATTTATTTGTACATATGTATTCGTGTATGTAATAGTACAACATGTGTATGTGTGCATGTGTTTATTTTATTATGTGCGTATTAAATTTATGTTGAACTAAGAAAATTTATTAAATCAAGAGGAATTAATTTGTGGGGCGGAGAAATTTGTATAAAAATGGTTGCTACGAAGTTTAACATACACACAATACGAAATTGTGAAGGCGTTACTGGTATATCTGGAGTCTGAACAGAATAATGAGCAAGTTGGCTTTAGACTTTAGCGCTTTTATAGTTTTAAAAACCTGTGGGTTATAGTCGCAATGAATGACGATCTTGTTTTCATCGACTTCCAGAAAACTTTCGGCACACATCTCCATCACGTTATTCACAGTGCTTCAAGTTGCAAAGGCGTTTCGCGAAAACTGATCCCACACTTTGAGTCTTTATATTCCAATCCCAAATGCCACATACTACACATGCTGTACCGGTGAGTGAACTATTCATTCTAGTTCGGTGCTAGTAAGGATACATTGTAAAGTAAACGGTTTTAGATACAGAGTTTTATCCAATAGCAAATTCTTTGAACTGTTCGAGTTCAAATCAAGTGCGCATCTAGGTTAACTTTGTCACCAATATTGTTCTTGATGTTTTAAACGAGATCCTTTGTCTACCAGACCAAATGTAGAGTTCAATGGAATTCAAACGGAAACTTTGAAACCTTTGACCACGCTGAAGAAATTTGTCTGCTCCCTACCAAGCATTCTGACATACAATCCAAACTCATCAACCTAAGCACTAAGTCGGTAGTTTTTGTTTTCAAAATAAACCTAATGACATGAACAGCGAAACATCGCCAGCAGGCAGTTACAAGGGGGATGTCCAAACAAGGATCAACAAGGTAAATGCTACATTTTTTCAACAACTTAAAATAAGGTAATATTCGTTTTTGTCAGCATTGAATATTGAAGACAATTGATTCTAAATAAAATCAGCCTGGCTGCGAAACCTGGCTAACCAATGACACCTAAATGCATGGCCTACAAGTATTTATAAACAACAGCTTTTGGCACATTTTAAAAATAAGGTGGGCAAAAACCGTCTTCAGTGCTGACTTCTTAGCTCTATAATAACATTAACCAAGAGGCTGTCAAAGCCATCTCTAGGATTAAACGCAATGGGTATTGGTATGACACTTGCTGGGATATTGGTGACATTGTGGAAGGTACTGATATGGACCTAACAGTTCTATCAATGCCATCCGATACAATGCCAACAATTCCAGTTTTAAAACAGCGCTATACAATACAAATTCCAGAGGTCCAAACTTGGCTTTTGCCGGGAGTTGATTGTAAGCGTATTTTCACTGCTGGCTCCAGAACAGAATTCGGTTCGGGTTCTGGAGTCTTCTTCGAAAATGATGCAGTGCAACTGCACTTCTCCCTTAGGTTGTATGCTTTTGTTTTTCAAGCAGAAATTTTTGCAATCATCAAGGCAATGGACCATGTTATTGATAATGGTTTGAGAGAGTATCTGTGTATTTAGTGACAGTCAGGCACTTAAATCCTTGCTTAATCCTCTAACCACGTCTAAACTGGTTATGCATTGTAAATCCAGGCTTGATTGTGTTGGAAAGCACAATAGTCTGCTGTTGATATGGGTTCCTGGACACTCAGGAATTTTAGGAAATGAATCTGCTGACCTTCTGGCCAGAAAGGGTTCGGAAACTGGTTTATTGGGCCCAGAACCTGTACTCTCTTTGTCGTCTACAGCCATCAAGACCACCATTAATGAGTGGGTCGACCTGACCCACAATCGTAAATGGGAGGACCTGAGGGGCTTTAGACAGACAAAGACCATGTTACCTGTTATCTTGAAGCGTCTAACAGACTTTCTGTTATCGCTTAACAGAAAGAGTTGTGGACAGCTGGTGGGATTATATACAGGGCATTTCTCTTGGGCCAAACATTTGCATATGATTGGCCTAGGAGCTAGTGCCTTCTGTGCTTCCTGTGGTTTGGAGGAAAAATGTGAAGAGACTGCGGATCACTTTCTTAGTATCTGCCCCGCTTTCTGCCAGATCAGAGTAAGCATATTTGGTACTGGAGTGTTGGGAGATGAACACCTGAGCTCTCTAACACCGCAGGATCTGCTAAGATTTATTAATAAATCTGGTAGATTTAAAGAATAGCAAAAGGGAACACAGGATATAGTACAATGGACGTAAAGCTTGTCTGAGTGCTGTATTCTTGAATACTTCTTTTGTCTGTTCCAACAAAAAAAAAAAAAAACAAAAAATACCAATCGCCGTCCAGATCAAACGATGTAAGTGGAAATGAATCGGACACTCCTTGCGAAGGCTTACACTAAATTTCTGCCAAGCACTAGCATCTAGCAAAGAAGCAAGAATTCCACGACAACCTGGAAGCATTCGGTGAACCTTGAAGTTCGCGAATAGATAAAATGTTAGTTAGTGAGAACTGAAAACGATGGGCAATAACCACAATGGCCCAAGAAGACAGAGAGGCGGGAGGGGTATGGAGGGGTATGTCAGAAATGTGTGCTTTTCGTTTTTTTTTTTTCTGTTCAATGCCATTTCAAATATTGTTATAAAGAGAGTAACTCTTGAGAAGAGAACATAACTTTGGGTCCACATGGGTGTCTAGCCGAGCTGTAAAAGAATGTAATCAATTGAAGATATGAGTCACAACTGAATAATAACTTTTGATTCCAGTTAATGAATAACATATTTGATTCTAGAATAAAAGGCTCAATTAGAAGTTTTTTTGGGATCACCGATTGGTTATTCAAATCTTATGATTTGAAAATCATAACTTCACAGTCATTTGAAGACACTTGGAGTAATTTAAAGACTTTTGGAGTCAATTGAAGCAAATTGGAGTCACTTGAAGTCAACTGGAGTCACTTGAAATCACTTAAAGTTACTTAAAGCCACTTGGAATCACTCCAGTCAGCCACTTGGAGCCAATTGGACTAATTTAAAGCCACTTGGAGTCAATTCTTATTTGAAGTCAATTAGAACCATTTGAAGTAAATTGAAATCACTTAGAGTCGATTGCGATTTGAAGTCAATTGGAGTCACTTAAAGTCAAATGAAATATGAAGTCACTTTTTCGGCTTATATTATCCATTTTTTAACAAATTAATACCTACATTATTAATTGCATAAGAAGTCATTACTTCGCCCAAAATTATAAATTACTGAGCTACATGTCAACTATAGTTCTTAATCTCAATGCTGACGTCAAGTGACTTCAATTGACTTCAAATCGCAATTGAACCCAAATGATCTCAAGTAACTTCAATTGACTGCATATGATTTCAAGTGATTCCTAGTGATATCAAAGTTAACATACTCGCCAAATTGCATTTGGTTCAGTGTAGGTATTATACTTAAACGAGAACATTGACAGATACGGAAAAGAAATGAGAATGAATTGACTACGTTTTCCGCACGATCCTATCGCCAAAGCCACAATCAAATCGGAAAAAAACTGAGAATACTTGGAAAAATCGTGTAGAGAGCAAAGCAAAAACTTCAAACAAAATATATTCGGTGTTTAAGGTCACATATCTTTACAAGTTTTTGCGAATTTTTTTAATTTTTAAATATATTTTAGTTACTTTTCTTAAATTCCAATGGAATTAAGAGAAAATTTAATTCTTATTTAGTTTTCTTATTTTACTACTATAGAACTCGAGAGAAATAATCATAGTAAATTAGAAAAATTAAATATATGCATTTTTTCAACGAAGAGGTTAAAGTAAGCAACTTACATTGGACAGAAAATTAGTAGTGGCACTTTGCTTCCCCCTTGAGAACATTGAAGAAATTCAATGGTATCAACTCCATGAATAAAACACTGAGTGGTAAAGATAACACGATAGTGTAGGGTAACTAGCTCTATTAACTCCTTGGAACATTTGGCGAATCATTACTTCCGTTCGTTCTTTCAACAGAGCTAGTCGAATCGCAAACAATATTCACGCATTTCATGTGAACGCAGAGAAAGTTCTTGGACTAACTTCCTTGCAAATGTATTTCTTGGCATTTATAAGCTTCCTCCTTCCTCTTAATAATCTTCTAATCAACACAAAGCTTTCTTTTAATAGTAATTTCATTGATTGTGTGTTGACTGCCTATAAAAAAAAATGAAGGTTACCGCATACCTTGTCCGTTAGAGTGTATTTCGTTGCCCATCAGGTATTGAAGCAAATTCGTATCTATCGATCGCTTGTATCGATCGTGGGAAGGAACCATATCCAGTTTAAACGTCTTACGTGACTATTTATCCTACGGAAAAAATCTCTTAAAAGCTCCATACTTTATCTCATGAATTTATTAAATTACTCGAACTATTGAGTATGGTTTTGTCTAGTGTGCGTATCTTCTAAAACGAAAATAATATAGTCGGATGATTACTTTCATAATTTTAATTTCTGTTTTTTAGAAATCAAAGAAAAGTCGTAAATGATGTGGAAAGAAAATTAATTTTCACTTTGATGAAAGTTAAATGTGAAATCAATACTTAAAAGCAAAACGAAAAAACTATAAACCTACAAATACTTAAGGGGGTATTCTACCCGAGATGGTGTAAAATATCGATGTTTTCAAATCGTTATAAATGAAAAGCTTTTTAATATTTTTATTCAAGGTTTTTTGCAGGTTTTTCTACAGGTTTTGAATAATAATTTTCGTTTTTAATGTTAAAAATATCTTTGTTAATAATGGTTCATTCGACGCCTCGAACTTGAGCCTGCCGAAAATAGTTGCTCCATGGTGGACATGATATCTCCGGTTTAAATATTCTGAAACACAAAATGTAATCCATTTTGTAATCGTGAGACTTCCCGCTATCGCCTCATCTAGGGAATAAGAAAAAAAAATTTCTTCAATTTAAATCAGACGTTTGAAAAAAATGACGATTTTTTGCCCTGTTTTTGTTTATATTTTGCATAAAAAACATTAGTTATCAAATGCTTTCGCCATAATCCTAGATAAGGCCATACCTATACATTTGTTTAGTAGCGTTGTAAAATTTCAAGTCAATTGGACAAGTGGTTTTTTGTGAATCGTGTCCACCGTCCCTAAAAAAATGATTTCGAGAAAAACGAGTTTAAAGATTTACAAACATGGTACTTACAAATGATGTAACTTACGGTTAATCAGTGATTCCAGGACCATACATTGCCCCCTCTTCTTTCTAAATATCAAAACTATTAAATAAAAAAAAAATCGATTTTTCGGACCATCTCGGGTAGAATACCCCCTTAACTTCAATAAACTTTTAGCCCGCATACATTCATACACACATAAAACTAATAAATATTAGTGAAGAAATGTCAAAAACTAATGTTAATGCCGCCTATTTGCGCAGAACGCGTCATGACATATTTTAAAACTTACAAGAATCGTGACAGCAATATTAATATTGTGTGCGCCCGCCACTACAGTGGCAGACACACATACATTCGTCTCGGCATAAGAAATACTATTTAAGCACCACCTTCTGTTTTTTTTTTATTTTTTATTTGAAATGTAATCTTGAAATTTTTGCGACATAGTGCACAATTCACATACACACACATACATCATGGACGGCATGATGGAGCAGCTACACACATACATGCAGTCGCAAATACACACACATAAGTAACATTTGTTTGAATTTCTTTCTTTTCATGTGTTACCAATACTCCGCACACACAATCGTCATTTAGTTAAAGTTCTGTGGTTATACTATTTTCCTTGCTAGCTAAGATTTTTTCATATAAACTGCAAGTCGAAAGCAGAAATAGAAAAAAAAGTAGAATTGAAGACAAAAAATAAGAAGGAATGTCACTTATATTTACTAACATGGTGTAAATGGATATATATAGTTGACAGGTGACTCTTGACCATTTAAAATGATTTATAACAAATAAGTTTAGCACTTTCTTTTTCTTACTTGCCTCTTGTTGCCACGTCATGCGTTACTTGCTACTCAGCTTTTGTAACTTTATTGCTGTTTGTAAGAGATGTAGTGCAAGTGCGGATTTATCAGTTTTAATGATGTCCAATTATATTGTTATTTGACAAATACTTGTCGTCGTACTTGTGCTTCTTGTTAGTGTTACCTATTTACTTCTCTCTCTGCTTATTTGTTTGTTTTTTCTTACTTTTTAAGTTCTTGTTAACGTTTGCCTTACTCTAGTTGATTGCAACAACAGGGAAAAAACAATTATTTTGAAATTGTAACATGCCAAAACTTTTTTAATTAAATGTAGAACTCAAAATTATTTAATTAAGAAGAAACAACATTTTTTTTTTATTAAAACTAGTTAATGAGCGTTGTTGCTATGTGTTTGATATCTCATCTGCTATGTGCTCAGACTTACTTCAAGCACTTTACTATGGGACAATGTGATTTTATAGAAAATTGTAAGCATAAGCTCAATCTGAAAGTGTATGTTAGGTGCAGTGGCTGTTTTCATTTACAATATGCAAACATATGCAGCTCCTAAGAGTTTCAATACCATATTGTCGTTACGAAGTGGGATGTTATTTATTATTGTTTATTATTACGTTTATTCGACGCCTTAATTCGGTTGAGTTAAATCAGTTAGATAAACGCTTTTATATTCTATTTAAATAATAAATTGCTGTTATCTAGAACTCCATTTTAATTCGGTATAAAAATCTTCGATACGCATAAATCCTTATGGCCTTACGTGCACTCAGAGGTGAGGAAAAATAAATATTTTCAAGAACTTTTTTAGAACTTTTGTATACTGTTGTTTATTTTATACATGATATCAAGCTCTTATATTATAACTTTGTCGAAAATTTAACCCTTTCGGCATCGTAGAAAAACCAGAGTTGATAGCGCAAAACCAAATCCGGATTCATATTGTCTGACCCCCATTTATTGTTACAATTTTTGATTGAAGCAGCCATTTTGTGCCTTTATATGTTTGAACTTTCATGGGTCACCGGTGACTCAGTGGCCCTCAATGGGTCAGATATTTTTTTAAAGATAGACAGAGTAATTTAGTCCTCATTTTTCACTTAACCTTTTCTTAACCGTAAGGAAACTAGAACCGATAGAGCGAAACCAATTCCAGATGCGCATTCTTCGACCCCCATTTTATTGTAAAAGGTTCTCAAAATGTCTCCATTGAAGATTTTAGAGTCACCGGTGACCCATAAAAATTAAAAAATATGGGAAATTATGTTTGAGTAAATAGTTTTTTTTTACAACATATTAAAAATTTGGGCATATTTTGTAAAAATTGTGAGCGATTGAAAATTAACAACAAAAAAACACAATTGTTTCACTATGATCCGCAGTACCGTTACCAAATAATTTATATTAAAGAACCATCAATTCTCTTTCCATAAACCTTAAATTTAAAAAATTGATTGAATAGTTTTTAAAAATTTCAAAAATTAATTTTATGGCACCGGTGCCACCATGGTACCGAAAGGGTTAAAAAAAATATTACATAATTCAAAAAATATTACCTAAAACACGACTCACTAATCCACTAACATTTTTGCTCAGTCGGAACCTGCGACCATGTTCGTACGTATTAACGGCTCAATATCCAATATTGAGTCTAAATACAGTTGCTGTGGTCTTTATTTTAACTTAGCATATATAAAAACAAGTTCAAGGTGTCCATTGAACACAAACGTAGGGTTCAATAAAGGGTGAGGGTAAAAATAGCTTCATTTTCGTTATGAAAAGGGAGGAGCAGGATGAACTCGTTATATATAAGATATCTATATCATTCATGGATGCAGAAAAATAATTTTTTCCTTGAACTCACTATATCCAACAATGCTATTGAAAACTCTTTCCTCGCAAATTTTGAAGTTGTACCCTGTTTCAGTTATAGCAAACTTTTATACTACCAAAACTATATGAAGTGGATTTAAAAACTCATCCGAATAACAAATTTTCAAGGTCACTTTTATTTGTGCCCACTAGTTGAATCCTAGCCAAAAGCGAACTTTATAATCGAACTACCCACAACTCAAAGATTTGCAAAATAAACAGATTTTTTGTTAATTTAAAATGATAAACTTTCCCATTTTACTATATTTTTATGACTTAAACTTGTTAAGTAAAAAACTATAAACTCCAAACTGTAAAAAAGTTGCTTATTCGAAAAATCTAACTAAAAAGTTAAATTTCAAAATTAAATCCGCCAGCATTTGCCAAAATGAAAATGAGAATAATATTTAATACTTTTGTGTCAAGGAAACATTTAGTCTGAAATGACACACCCACCTTTTTTTGGGGCTGTGCTTTTGTGCTGCACTGTGGAAAACGTAATTGGCAACGCGATGACATTTTATGTTGTACGTAAAATGAATTACGATTTTGTGACACGTTTCCGCTAAAGTTTATAATCTTAGCAAAAAGAATCAAAGAAAAAAAAAAAACAAAGCTGCAGTGGCGACGACGTCGATGGCAGTCGCCATATTGTTTACACACACACACACATACATACAAACGCAAACACTCAAATAATTTACTATATAGTGTTTGTGGATTTTGTGTGGTATACCATTATTCAGTAGTGGTAGTATGAAGTCGAATATACTAAAATTCCGGTAATAGTTTTATGTCACGTGGTGTGCATTTTTAAGGTTGCTGTTTGTTGTGTGATTTTAAGGTAAGCAGGAGCAGAAAGGGAAAACCTCAAAAAAAAAAGTAAAGCTTATGAAATTCTGAGAAGACAGCGAAATTTACCTTAATGCTGAAAAGTAAAGTTAGTGATAAATATTTGAGGTTTTCTTTTGTATATGTATTTACATCTCGTTTTTCATTATTTTTAATTTCGAAAATATTTCTTAGCTTTCGTTGTATTTGACATTTTGTTGGAGGAGGGTGCTTTAATTTTCTACTGCTATTGTCTTTTGTTTTTTCTTATTTTTCGTTTCACTATATAATTCTCAGATACGCACAAACACACACACACACATACGTTGAGAAAATGTTGATTTATGACACTAAAATATTTCCTTCATCCTTACGGAATTATTTGCTCGTTTTGTTATTTAGCTTTGTTCCATTTTTAAGTGGACATGACAGTTTTGTTTGTTATCTGCTTGTATAGTTGCATTATTCTCTTAGTCGCAGTTGTTTTTGTTGCTATAGTTGTTATGTTGTTGAGTATAGGGCAACGACATTGCAGCTTGCATTCACATACATTTCCCCTTTGCTATACATCGCTCATTTACTAAAAGACTGTCATAAGTCAAAAAAATACGAATTTTGAGTTAATGATACAGAATGATTCATTATATCACGCTTCATATTGTGTAAAAATTTCATATTAATATCTTGTATACTCTGCGCGTGAGAATTAAAAGATTTCTTCTTTTTTCTGCAAAGTGGGAGTCAATTGAAAACTTTAAACGCGTTTTCTGCAAAATCGCATTTTTTGAGTTATGACAGTCTTTTAGTAAATGAGCGACATGTTGGCGCATATGGTAGATGTATGAAACATACATTTTTTATACATTTCATAAGTTTCACATAGTACAAACATAAGTGAATTCTTTTTAGACTTATGTGAAAGAAAACATCAGAATATATTAATCATCTTTCACTGTTTGTTGTCGGGATCTGTTACTTTTTTTATTACAACAGTCGCCCATGGTACACATGGAGTTGTAAAATTTAATAACACACACACTTCAGCTGTTTTAAGTATAAAAATTCTTAACAATATGTTTTTGTTCAGAAACTGTTAATTCGTTGTTAGCGAATATACGTAAGTATTATTTTAAATAAAAAGTTTTTTTTTTTAAAGAAATTCAGTTTTCAATAAATTTCCACGAACACAGAACATCTGATTGTTTGATACTTTTAATGTTTTTACTCAAAAAAAATCGACTACAAATCACAAAAATTATCCAATACGTAAGTGGCTGTTCAGACGGGAGCAAGCATGAAAAGCCTGGGCAGGCGTGTCGTGTTCACATGAGGACTTTTTCTAATCAAAAAGGAACGGTGGAATTGGAATTTTGAAAGAGATAGAAACTCGCCTGTTTTTTTCCAACTACCCGTTTTTTTACCCCACTCTTTCAGATGGGCATTCATGCTTGCGCCCCACAGTGCTTCAAGAGTGGACAAAATTAAAAAAAAATTATGTTTCCGATCATTCAAATTTTAATGCCATTTTAAAGGTAATAGAATATGTATAACGAACCCAAAATATTTTTTACAGCGGTTGTGTTTTGAAGGAGTTAGGGCTTGACAAAGTCGATCAATTTAAGAAGCAAATAGTGAAATAAGAAATTGAAATTTTTATGACTCTTACAAAAAAATTGCTTAAAAATCAAGTATCATTGACAACGCTTTTATTTTTTTTTATTATAAGAGGAATAATATTATTTACTTCACAACGTGTAATTTTTTTTTCAACAGAAAGTTTTTTTTTTAAATTAAAATTATTTCAGAGAAAAACTTAAATAATTGTCAACTTCAGTAAAGAATATATATCATTAGGCTGCAAAAGGCTGTAGTGTCGTGCCTTTTTTTGTTAATAATAATCCTTATTTAAACTAGTGGTGGAAAAAATTGGCCAGCTTCGTCCAACCTTAGGAGAAAATCAATATTTACTAATACTCTTAAATAAAAAAAAAAAAAAAAATTAATGAAATTTATTAAATTATTTCAAGTCCTCAAAGCAATTTTTTTGTTCAATAATTTTCATGGCGTGGTCACCAAAACGTTCTAAAACATCAATTTTAACCTATAACTGACAAACCTCAAGTAAATATGTTGACAATACATTGAATTCGAGTTTTAGGAGTCCCCTAATATTGAAAAATGACCATATTTGGTATACAAATTACATATGTATTCGTACTATTGGTGTACAAAATATTTGAATCAGTTTTTTTTTTCTCGTAAATATAAAAATGTGTTCCAAAAAAGTAGTTCTTGAAATTAAAAGAAAAGTACAGAAGTTTTAGAAGGAAGGGGCGTGACTAGCTTAGCAAAACAATATAATGTCGTCAAGTTTATATTTAGGCTTAAATGGTTTTTTGGAATCTCTATTCATATGAACACCCTTAGCAGGGCCGTAGTCAGAATTTTTTTTCGGGGGGGTTTGCATTCGACGAAAATATTCATATAAAATTTTTATGAAATAAATACGATGATGCATTTGATGGACCCTATTAGACTAGAGAGAAAAGTGGATAAATGTCTTAAAGCTTAAGGAAAAATTTAATAATAATTTAAGAAATAATCTTAACCTAAGAATAATGGCCGAAAATGACAAAAAAAATTCACAAAATACTCAAATTAAATTTTTTCAAATAAATATTATTCAATGTGGATTCCAATACATTTTTTATCGTGAAAGACATAATTTCGATAACTCATTGACTTGCCATTACTGATAATGAATCTAACCTCAAAAAAAAGATCAAAAATGCCAAAAATAGTTAGAGACTCATTTTTTTCAAATGATTATCAGTGGGAATTTGGGCCATTATCAATGATGAGGAGCCCGGATGAGGTTGGCACATATTCCCTAAATTCGTGCAGTCACAGCATTGAAAGAGAACTTCCGAGTCGGGGTGCTCTGAGCAATAATGGGTTAAAGGATTAATTATATTTTAAGATTAAGACCTTTGAAGCTGATTCAATAACACTGCCCTGCATGGGTTTGGTGAACAATATAGTTCCTAGTGTTTGCGAATGAATTTGAACACGAATCTAAGGTCAAAAACTTCCCATCACGTCACGTATTAGAAAAATGGGGTTGAAACCCCTGAAAATATCGTTTTTGGCCATGTAGCATAACTTTATACGATTTCAATTCAAATTTATTTTTTAAATTTTTTCTTTTATTTGACTTTTTGGAAAGAAACCGATTAAAAAATATTTAAAAATCATTCAATAGATTTTATTTTGCCTTTTTTTCCATCCACTGGCAATCAATATCAAAAATTAAGAAAAAGTTTTCACATTTCGGGGGGGGGGGGTCAGAACCCCCAAAACCTCCGCCCTAAATACGGCCTTGACCCTTAGTTTTAGTTTGTTCACATTATCGAGAACCCACTGCATTTTTGAAACAGTTACTTTTGGCTGTAATGTCAATATTTCATAAAAACATACTTAATTAGAAAATATATTTTATTATATATATCTATGATAAAAGTAAGCATATTTTAAGAAGGTGAGGTAGCGTTGTATGAAATGATGGAGCATAGGTTTTTAATTGGCAATATTTAAAAGATAATTGCGCTGATATTTTAATTTGATTTGCTTTAGCGTCTGCAAAAAAACTTATCTGAAAACCGAAACCGGTACCAAAAAACCGCCATACTATAAACCTTTAGCAAATGGTATTTTTAATTAGGAGCGTCCACAAAATTCAAGCAAATAATTTATATATTATCTTAAAAGGTACAAATTATCGGATAAGAACCGGTTTTTTTTACAAAAGGGTAACCGGTACCAAATCGATTTCATTTTTGAAATCATCACACCGTAATCCTTTAGAAAATTAAGTTTTATCAAATTCAAACAACTCCTCCTTCTATTTTTGTCCAACTTTTATATGGGGACAAAGCACTGTGCGCCCGTGTGAACCGTCAGAAAAAGATACTGATAATATGTTATAAGTATTACAAAAATATTATAAACATTAAATAAATTTTCTGACTACTCTACATAATTTTCCAACACAACAAATTATTGAAAATCAAAAGATATAGGTCACCGACATACACACAATTTTAGCTTCTCTATTACAGCAAAGAAAAAGTTCTTTGTTATTTAACTTTTTCTGTTATTAAATTTCATAGCTGCAAAGTTTTGAAATTTGTGCACTTAAATATTTAAATAACAGCAAGGTTGAAGATTATATGTGAAAGTTTTTAAATTTTGAGCAAATATTTTAATTGAATTAATTTTTACTTGGTTTGAAAATAAGCAAATTTACTTACATACATAAAGGTGAAGCTCTTTCGAATAGCAGGGAGCAATAGTAACAAAGGAAGCCTCATCGTGGAATTGCTATGGTATAAGGACTTGAGAGTTGAAGTCTAGCTTGGTCTTCGTTTGCGCTTATTTTACTTAAATTTATTTTTAGTTTTTTTTGTAAAAGTGATCAAAATCAAAAATGTACATTCATTCAAACGGATATGTTAACTTGAATTAATTTTCTACAACAAGCCAGCACAAAATTATTCATAATGAAATTTAATGATGTGCCCCACTCAGAAACATAAAAATCATATAAATCATTCTGAGATTACGGTCACTGTGATTTTGCAAATTAAATATCACTCAAAAAATCACTACATCCTTGAAGCTGTCAGTTAGTATACAAATATATGTATTCATTTACGTATTTATAAAGAAGAAATTATAATAAATTATGTCAAAAAAAAAAAAAAAATTTATGGTCATTAAGTAAGGGATGAGGTAAGAATGCCGCATTCATCTTTACCAGCTAAAATGAAAGAAAACCTACTGTAGCGAATTAATTTCCCAAAAATATCAACCGGGGTCTGAAGGTATCCCAAAAAGGCTGGAACAAGCCTCTTTTATTTGTTGTGATTTGATGAGTTAAACTTAGCTCAGCTGTTCAAATTCTATATTATTCAAACCTCATACTGAGTTCCACTCTCTCTGAAAAGTGGTACTAAAAGATTTTGTGTGTTTAATTAAAAGTTGACAATGCAGTGATTGCCAAATAACTCCATCAAATTAAATATAAATATACCCTGATGATGGAAAGAAACCTATTATTTTTTATAGCTTAAGAGTATTTATTTTATACTAAAACATTTACAGTGCACCACAGTGCAGTATATTGAATTAATTATAAGTGTTTTCTACACACATACACAAACATGTATACACTTAAATACATACGTAGCCTGTGCACTTTCATGTATGTTCAAGTTTCTGGACATTTTGATAAGTGGCCAGTAGGAATTTCATTATGTTGCAAATTACATACTCATACAATAGTTAAAATATTTGAATTTGTCTTCATTTCATAGCAGACATGTGTGGTTAGTTGCATTGCAAATATATTCTATAACACTTCAAAGAGTATGAAGGAAGAATGTTGCTATAAGGAAGTGTGGAAATGTTATAGAAAAATTATATATTGCTTTTATTTGATTTATATATGTGTGAGTTTTTGTAAGCATCTGTGTGTGTGTGTGTTTTAAAAGTTATTTAAATATTTGTGTTGTATGTTTATAAATTTATATAGACTATAAAATGTATTTAAACTAATTTGAATTTTTTTTTTTTTTTTTTTCAGAATTCTCTTTGTTAAATTTAAGTGCACATAAATTTAAACATACTAATAAAGTTTTCAATATTTCTTATCTCATTGCATATTTATTAAATATTAAGGATATACTCTTATGAAATATTTTCATTTTCTGTTTTGTTTTTCATTTAATACGAAATATTTTGATACTAGTTAAATATGTAAAGAAAACAATAAATTTGATTGCACTCTAGTTGAGCATTGAAAAGCAGCACAATTTTTGTAGTGCCAACAAAAGACCTATTTACATATTATGATATTGAATTGAATATCTACCTTCTTCCTGCTAACTTAACTATTCTTCTCCTTGCTTTTACTTTTTTGTGCATGTATGTAGTGTGTATGTGTTAAACAGAAAGAAAGTGCACAAAAATTTATGTAAGTATGTACAAAAAATATATGTGTCTATAATACCATGATGTGTTATGAATAACTATTGTAAGTACACTACAGTTCTCTAAAATAGCGCCACTTACTTGACTAATGAAAACAATTTCTTACAAATAGATTTAGTGTTGACTACCACTTAACTCTTTCCCTTGTGATTAGCTTGGAAGTAAATTGTCTTTAAAATAATGGAAGCAGCAAAATTCCCGTCGCCAGTTTCACCCACAATAAAGCAGGATAGTTCAAAAAATCATCCCTGCAAAAACATCCCACAACTGCAATGGAATGGATTTATTGCCAGGGATTTGAACTCGGCATTGTCATTTCTATTGCAGACATGAAAACTATAATAAAAATATTCCATTGCCTGTAATGGTTATGGTAAGAGCAATCATCATCAATGTAATTCATTGTATTACATATTTACAAAGATGCCGAGAGATACAGAGATGTACGAGTTAGCGCCATATTTTTTTCGTAATCAAAACGCGTCGAGTTTTGATTTTTTTTCTTGTTTTATCAAAAGAACCATCGTTACAGTCAACAAAGGATTAATTTGAACCATGCATTCGTCGAAAAACGACCATAATGGACTATAAGACTCGGAATAGTGATTTTACAGAACGACAACGCCACATCACACTCAGTGAAAGCGGTCAGAGACACAATTTCCGCACTTGGCTGGGAACTCTTGCCCCAGCCGCCGTACTCCCCAGACTTGGCGTCCTTAACATCAAATCTTTCGTGCCCACTTTCATCTGTGTCGAACATTTTGGTGACATATACCCAAAATTCATAATCTGTTCGTTAAGTTTAAATTACAAAAAACAGTAGCCCAAATATCAAAATGTTTTTGCTTTTCCTGTAAAATTTGAAGAATGGTGTTTGAGGCTTTAGCAAATTAAGATAGCGAAAATTTGGCTGCTCCAAAGTCCTTTAGTTTCAAGCAAGATAACATGAGTGAATACTGGTGATCGGCTGGAAGCTCTTTCAGTTATTTTCCCACATGGCTGAGGCTGATTGACAAGAGTTGTGACTCCAGTTCGGGTTCTCTCACCATTACCCACGTCAAAATGCTCGAACGGCCGGCCGAAGTATTGAAAGATTCCTCGCTACCATCGGCGTTCATCGGTACGTTAAATCATCTGCCAGCATTGGTATTGCATTGATGCTTTCTAATCTTATCTAACCAACTTTTCTTTTTCAGCCTTTTACTGGTTATGGATTCTTGTAATTGTTTCTAACTGCTTGTGGCCATTTCGAATAAGATCCATGCCAAAGGCAATAAAATCAGCTTAAAGATTTCCGTTTGTGGAAGGATTTTGTCTGTCTCTGACTACATTTGTGTTCTTCTGGCTTCTTCCAACTATCTTTGATGTTTTGAACTTTACTTCTTGCTCTTACATCCTCTACCTCCTCTAAGCCTCTTTTGATTTCTGTCTACCGCTGATTACCAGTGCATTTCTTTGGGTTTTTCTGACTTTGACGTTCTCTAGCTTGACCTCACGGACTTTTACGTTCACTTTTCTACCTTAGGGTCTAGTTCCATGCGATTGCCTCTGATCACTTTTTATTGCGTACTCTATTTTGGTCAAAGCCCTGATGGCAATGATACTTAGTGAAATGATATATATTTGTTCCTCTTTGTGTTGGCTATTTCAAACTGGTTTCATCTCTGAATTCCACGAATTTTTACTTCTTCTCGTCAGTGAAGCAGCTATTTTCTGTTTTTGGTTTCCTGTTTTTGAATAAGTCTGACAGTCTCTCCCAGTTTCCGAATATTTTTGGTCATCTGCACTTAGAAAGCATTTTTAACTTGTATAAAGAATAGTAATGACTACCAGTAATGATACTTTTTAATTGTTAATAGTTACACTGTTTGTTAATTTAAATCTATAGTAAAAAAGTTATTTAACATAGGAAGTTTTTGTATTTAGCTCAATAGCAAAAGAATCATATTTTTGTACGTTAAAAGTGACATTATTTAAATGAACTAAGGTGTATGGCATGGTACAAGTACGTAGAGTTTGGCAGCCAATGCACAACTGGGAATATTTAAAATGTATATATTTGAACTACATACATATGTATGATATCCATATATCTATGTACATACATATATATGTGCTTCATGAGTTTTTCTTTTAAAAAAAAAAAAAAAAAACAAAAATGAAAAATGGCCTAAGAAGCGTCGATAAAATTTTCATACGTTTCACCCCTTGCCTGGCGATGGTGTTTTTTATTTTCCCATCGAAAAATATAAAATTTTATATTCTATTTGAAAATTGTACTAAGTATGCAAAAATAATACCTCAAGTAGGTGAATTCTTTTGGGGGCAGGAAGAGGAGATTGTTGAAAAATGAAATTATGTGTCGATTGATTTTGCTTTTTTCTTATTTTACATTTATATGCATATACGAGTATATATATGTATATTTCTTTCTTCAAATAGAGAAGATTGATTCTCATACGCCCATTTATGGGCGTTTA
Organism: Toxonevra muliebris; assembly: GCA_963691655.1. Taxonomy (NCBI): domain Eukaryota; kingdom Metazoa; phylum Arthropoda; class Insecta; order Diptera; family Pallopteridae; genus Toxonevra; species Toxonevra muliebris. Next base: position 113,592,337 of record OY829326.1, on the reverse strand, counting down.
CTGGCATATGAACCTACATACAATCCATGAATGCACATTTAGCACTTAAAGCGATTGAAATTTTTCATACTTCCGTTGCATATTTTTCGTTTCATACATACTTCCTTTTCCTGCATACTTATACGGGTACATTCACGTAAGCATCTCGGAAATGCATCCGTTGTTTGTGCGCATTGCAAGATACAATACCCGTACTTAAAGTCGTTTGCGTGTGTGTGTGTGTGTGTGCGCGCAAACTGCAACGTTTGCATTTTTCAATCTTCTTCTTGTTTTTTTTTTTTTGTATTTCCATTCGAATGTGATTGATTTCCATTTTGATTGAAAACAATAAAAACGAAAATTTCTTAAGATGAAAATGCAAAACTTTCAATATGCGCAATTTTCCTTTTATTTTAATTTTGCTTTTTGCTTTTACTTTGTATTACAATTAATTATATGCAGTGTTGCCACATCGTTTTATATTTTAATTAAGTTCGATTGCTCTTAAAATGAAATGTAAATAATTGTGAGTATAAAGTTAAGTGCTTACTTAATTAAATTTACCGCACAAATTAATATTGCTGGTAGTAATAAAAACTCAGTAACTTGATTGTAAAAGTAAAAACTAATAAAACTGATACATGATGCTGCCTAAAGTTATAATTCATGTTGCTACAATAAACGCAACACTTTCGAAATATTGGTACCTTGAAACCTTGATTCCTTTACAGAACACTAGGAAAAATGAAATAACACTGTGCAACAATATATGGGTTCATGTTTAATAGACGTATGAAGGACACTGATGGCGCAGGAAAGTGATACATCGGTTAGCAGCGAGCCCTGTTTTGCCAACTGTGATATCCATGACTGAATTATTACAAATAAACCACTTAGACTATTGATATATAGCCATTACTTCCGCCTGAAAGACGCTGCAATGGTCTGGAAGTCGGAAAGAGAGTCTGAGATCCAGAGTAGTAGAAAAGATGCCACAGCCGACTCTTTCCTCCAACTTGGACCCATCTGCATAGATGTCAATTGAATTGTCAGTGTCGCCATTAACTCATTCCCCTCTACTGGGGATATGGGTGAAGAACGTGTGGTTTAAATTAGGGGTAGAGCAGGTATAGTCTACGTTAGTAAGTATGGACGTATTATGGATTAGCATCTTTGCATGGTCCAGTATGACAGTAGAGCACTTAGCTTATTGCTTAACCAGAAGTGAAGTTAGCAACCAATGAGGAATTTGCAAAGATAAATTTCGTAGAGGTAATCTGGAGAACACCAGTAATCAATATGGCTGCCGTTCTTCTAAACTTATCCAATGGTGTAAGGTTGACCGCCTTTGCAGTAGCTGGCTACTAAAAAACAGATCTATAAAAACGATTAGGCTCGAAGAAAGTGACTCGAAGTTGATAACCCTTGTCTTGTTTCTAATCCCTCTTGCAGCAGTAGAGAGCGCTAGAGGCTCACCGTGCTCTCCCAGCTATGTTAACTTTCCATTAAAGTTTAGGAACAAGAAAAAGTCTTAAATATTTGACGCGCTTGCTAAGCCAAAGCGAGGTGCCATTAATTTTCAGTATTTTAAACTTCCTATTGGAAAGCATAACCTCTGGTTTGGCAGGATTGACATTAAGACCGAATTCACGGCACAAGTAAAACAGAATGCTAAGTGAGTGATTTAGCCGTTCTGAAAGAGTAGAAACGTATTTGCCTGACACTGCCATTAGCAATGTCATTCACATAATCTATTGTTTTGCAGCCGGTTTGATCTAATCCAGATTCCAAATATGTAAGTGAAGATTGTATGTCTCCTTGTGGTGTGCCTCTATTAACAACCTTTTTAAAGTGATCATTTCCAATAGGAGCTGCTGATACGTGTTTTTAGTAGTTCTCCTATAAATCTAACCAGATTACCATCAAGATTAAGATTAATTAAAGCATTAACGACATTGTTGAAAGCCTCCTCGATATCGAGAAACACTGCATGCGTGTGTTCTTTGTTTTGTATTTCTCAACTTCCGCAATGAGTATATGTAGTGCTGTTTTCACAGACTTCCGTTTAGTATAGGCATGCAGATATGAACATCAAAAACCCTTTCTAATGTTTTTAAGAGAAAGCAGACTAATTAGTCTGAAGTCTTTCGGTTTGGTTTGGGATTCATTCCCTGCTTTGGGTTTAAAGACTACACGAGCCTCTCCCCAGCTTTTGGGAATATACGAGAATTTCAAGCATGCATTATAAATTTGCAATAGCCAAGAAGTGACGTGTTCAACTCATTACTGAATGTCCGCGGGAATGATGCCATCTGAGCCGGAAGATTTATAGGGATTTGATGGACCATTTTAGTTTAGTGTCGATCAATTGGAACGGGGAAAAGTTACTTAAGGAAGAATCAGTCACAGAAAAACTATGATCAACGGAAATTTCACTCCGCAGGAATTGGATATTTAGGAGGATTCCTAAGGCTTCGATCCCAGAATCAGTCCAGTGACCAACAGCTTTCTGGATACAATGAGCGGATGAGCTTTCTATGCTACAACAGAAATCCCTCCAAGCTCCAAGGCGCCCTTTTAGCTTTTCTTGCAGCGTACTTAAGTTCAATCTGCTTGGACTTAAAGGGAAACCAGTCATTGGAAGCCTTAGCTCTATTAAAGAGTCTTTCACATAAAACAGAATGTGCATAAACGGTCATACATTTTTGAAGCGCTTTGAGAATCAGTTGTTTTAATGTAATGCCATATTGATCTTTTTTTTTTTCGTTCGTTGGAAGGTGGAAATCTTCATAGATACCGCAAAACTCCTGTTCTATGGTTATGCCGGATTCCTACCGACTAAAACCACCTCCTTGGTCTCCTCCCACTCTCCCCGCGGGACTACCCGTAGGTATTACTTCGCGAGGGTGGATCTAGCAGTTCAGTTTTCGATCTGTTCCTGCTGTTCTGTTCTTCTTCTCTCTTTTTCAATGGTGCGTAGCTTGATCATAATCCGCGCGGCCACTATGCATGTCTGCTTCCATTTTTCCACCGATTCGCACATCTGTGTGGTAAAATTTTCTAGTGTTGGTGTCCTGCCAAAGGCTTGCTTCAGCTCCTCCCTCTCGTTTTCGAAGCGTGCGCAATGAAATACTACATGCCTCGGGTTTTCATTTTCATTCGGACATGCCATATTGATCTGTGTTGCTAATTATGAAGTAGTGTATTTATGCTGAAATTTTAATGTTTCAACCATAATTTAGTTTTAAATTTTAATTTGAAAGTACAAATATATTTATTGTACCATGAATAAAAGGGGTAAAAGAAGCGTTTAGTTTGTATTGCCACATAACAAAGGGATATTGCCATTAGAGGTTGTATAGGGAATTTTAGTTTCAGTCAGGTCTACACTTAATTTTTTGCATAGTTGTCACTTTTCTAATATTTACATATACCTATATAAATATTTGTAATTTTGAAACTAACATTTATCTACGCATTTAAATCTCAAAATTCTTTGCAAATAGGTCAAGGAATAGGTTTTGTTTCATTTTTATCTAGGTAGAATATATCTTAATCACTTGCAACCAAACTCAAAACCACAATCATAATTTATGCATGTACAATTGCAAGTATGTATATAAAAATATAAAAAGTTTTTGTTCATGACCTGAATTTAACAAGAAGAATTTAGTCTCTCGATTTGCATAGCATCACACAATACAATGAAAATGAAGAAAAAATGCGTATGCAAAACTATGTGTATGTGGTTTTAATTTTGATCTATTTCTAACATATTTTTGGCTTCAACAATACCTTATATGTGGCCGCAATGGCGGCATAGCTCTTTGGGTGGCTGATTCAAGTACCGGTCAAGGTAACACCAAAAAAAAAAGAAGCAATTGCAGGATTTATGCTTCTATATCACACCATCTCTTCACCATCTTACTATCAAAACAAAAACATAACAAAGACTCTAACCTTTTCTATCTTTTAATAACTACCTTTGGCGAGAATATTGAAACTCTGTTCTCCTTTACGAAGTTTAATCTGCTAAAGAACCATTGAAGGATATTTAATTTAAGTATTCCTTACATCAATGAATTTAACAAATCTTTTGGTTTCAATACTAAGCACTTTATTTTCAATTAATGGCCATTGATGTCGTTTATGACGAATTTTAATTAACAAGGAAATCATAAATGAAACATAGAAGGAGAAGAAGACGTTGAAAAAACATAAATACCTACTTTTGATATTATCGTTTTAATGACCTTGTTCTGACGCTACATTTCACAGTCAGCTCCTTCTGCTTCCTCCCTCGCTGGTTGGTTCTTTGAAGGCAAAGTGTAAACAACACGCAAACAGATGAAAGGGATTTCCTTCCGCTTTAGAAATGTTCGCAACATAAGTCGCGGCACGCAGCTGCTACTCGCTCTGCAAGAGACGACCGCCATGCTAATTTCGTTTAATTTACAAAATGAGCTTTTTGTAAATTTGTATAAAAAATCTGCTGCTATTTTAGTTGAGTCCGTCTGCTTAGCTGTCTGTCTGTCTGTCGGTAAGAAGGTGCCCGTACATAAACCAAATATTCTGAATATTTTCATAACGCACAAAGCGAAATACATAAATACAAATTAAAAGAAAATGAAAGGAAAGAATGAATACATATTTAGGATTTATGTATTTACGAGTATTTTGTGTCGTCATGATGGGCAGGCGGTAGCATTTGAACATTTGAAGAATAGAGAACACGTGAAGGAACCCTTTTTTCGTCTATTAAGGATAATGAGATCATTAGTTTAAATTTCGGGCATGAATTATACGCTCTTTTCTGTGAACGGCAGCAATAAAAATAAATTTTTATTCGTTTACTTTTAATGTTTTCCTCTTGATTTTATTTTTTTGTTTTTCATGGGAAACACGCCATATTTGGAAAATGGCTGCTTCTTTATTTAATATCCGCTATTAGTAAAGTAAAAAAAAACAAAAGCATTTCGGTTATTGTAATTGCATTATGAACAAAAAATAAAGCTAAGGGAAATGCATACGAATTTCGAAATTGCTTGAGTTAGCAATACTTTATTTGGGTTTATTTTTTTTTTTAATTTCATTTTTAATGTGGATCCAAGTGTAGGCATTAGAATTTTGTTTGCTACTAACCTCTTTCTGGCAGTTTTTTGCATTGACCAGCATTTTTTTACCGAAAGAAATAAGAGTGTTAACCAAAAGTTTAAACAATTTTCTAACCTCCAGATCCTGATGATGTTTTTGCGATTATCCTTAAAGAAAGCAAGGTTGCTCTGGAAATGGCAATCCATGCATGCAAACCTCCCTTAGATCCGCCAGTGACTTTAAGATTTAAAATTTCAAAATAACATTTTGAGATCGGCTAAGGTACTAACACTAGCGGGTTGTTCATGAAATTAAAAAATTTTAAACTTACTTTGCTGAGTTCATACTTAACCCTTTCGGGACCGTATGGAAACAAGAGAAAATAGCGCAAAACCGATTTTGGATTCGTATTGTCTGCTCCCAATTTCTTGTTACAATTTTTGATCAAAACATACATTATATACCTTTAGGGCTTGAACTTTCATGGGTCATAAGAGGGCCTGTGGCTCTCAATGGGATTCTTTAATGAACTCTTTCAGTACCTTTTTATTAGATATTTGTTTGAAGATAGACAAAGTAACTAAGTATTAACTTTTCACTTAACACTTTCATGACCGTAAGGAAACTGAAACCGATAGAGCAAAACCGAGCTCGGATTCTTGGACGATATTGTCATAAAATAATTCTTAAAAAGATTTTGTTCAAAATTGCTTACTTTTTGACAGGGGGAACAAGAATTGAAAGAGGGCACAACAAAATGGACTACTGGCATTCTCGTTTTTCTCATCTGCGTGCACACGTCAAATAATTTTTTATTCTTTGTTTTTAATCACCTAAATTAAACTCATCTGATCTTTTGTTGCGCGATCAATATTTGATACTCATTTCAGCCCTCACCTTTTGTATTACTTATTTGTTCAATTGTGTTTATTAAAACTTTATTAATAAATCTTACTGAAAGAAAATCTAGTGTAACTTAAACTTGAGTCCTGGAAGTGATTCCCTCACCTGGAATCTATCATGACTTAAACAAAAATTTCAAAATATGGAAAATCATGTTTGAGTAAATAGTTTTTCCCACAATACATTTAAAATTTGATGTATTTTAACAAATTTTGTAAAAATTGTGAGAGATTCAAAATTAACTAAAAAAAAGTACAATTTTTTTAACTTTGATCTGCTACAGTACCGTTACCGAAAAAATATTTGTACATTTTTTTAATAGGAACTATCAATTCTCTTTCCAAAAAAATTAAATTTTTAAAAATTTAAGGTTCTTGGAAAGAGAATCACCATGGTACCCGGTGTCACCAGGGTTAACCCAGTTGGCAGCTTAAATATTGTACTAATAATGTAATTATTAAAATTATTAGGCTTTGAATGAACAATGATGCCAGAAGAATATCAAAAAGTTCAAAGAACTAGCGGATCAGACGATCGTTTCGGAACCAGCTACGGTTCCTCATCAGTGATCTTTGTGATAGTTCCCTAATTTCAACAATCTATATAAGTGAAAATACTGTAAAGTAAATGAAAAGACAGTTATTTTTACTGAATAGTACTAAGGAACTACCGTTCTATGTACTTTTTGCCATTCTTCTTTGACACTTGCATTACATATTGGTCAGATTTTCTGACATCTAATATGAACCGTGTCTGTTTATCGTATGAATAAGTTTTTGAAAATTTTTTCGTATACTTAGAAGCAAGCCTTCTTCTTTTTTAATTTTTTTAATCTGGAAAAAATGTTTGCCAAATTTCTTCCAAATTTGGCAGTACTAATTATATTTTCTCTGGGCCATCCATCGATATGGAATAGTTTCAAACCTGGTTCAAATCTCATAGTAGAAATACCTTCTGGAGCTATCAAGCCTTTCGATTTTTTCAGCAAAAGATTTAGTTGAAAATGAAAGGGTTTGAGAGGCTCTAGTCTGACAAAACTTTATTTAAACAGAGGTTTAGATGTTGTGGACATAATTTTTGAATTATTTTTAGAAATAAAAATCATTTTATCTATACTTTCTGACTTTAATTATAATGTAATACTAGTCCATAAGCCTCCGATAATTGGGGATATCTCTTTTGTGAAACTTATCTTAGATATTTTTAACAACTCTGTGCGACATATGTTCAATTCGTTTTATTTTTTTTTAGCTTTTTTTTCAAAATAAGTACGGACTTTTTCATATCTTTCATTCATTTTGTGTGAGTTTTATTTGTACACGAATAAAATTGACCAACAGTTTTATGCCGAATTCGAAAGACGAGCAAAGCCTTTTCTTAAGCAATTTTTACTCTTGGTTATTGCTGGCTAAGGAAGAGAAATGTGTTGAACATTTTTCTGAAACAAAGGAAAGAAATACATATTCTCCCTCTTTTTTCATTTATGATCTACTCCCATTAACCAATTTGGAATTTTGTGCAGACAAACTCTCTTTAAACTTATCCAAAAAAAAGGTCCAAAAAGGCTGTTTTTCGAATCTTACGCTTACCAAAATCATCATAAAACGACGGGAAAAGCTTATTTTTGTGTAGTTTCAGCTGATGAACATGAATCTAATATTATTTTCTATGGAAAATGTTACATGTCCTCCCTAACCTAAAAAAAAAAATGAAAAATCCCAAAAAACTTTTTTTCGCGACTCACGTGTCACAAACCATCAGAAAACTTCCCAAAAAATTTATTCTTCATTATTAGTTTTGTTTTCACTCTAATAAACTACCGCAAAGTAAACAAAGACCTACTAAGTTCGTGTCGTCATTTCTGGATAACGCTAAAAGTATGTTACAGCCAAGTTAAGAAATGAAAAATGAAGAATAAGTTTTTGGAAAGCTTTCTGATGACTTGGGACACGTGAGACACGAAAAACTGTTTTTTGAGATTTTTCATTTTTTGAGGTTAGGGACGACACATAACATTTCATGTTCATCAACTGAAATTACACAATGTTGACTTGGGTAAGCGTAAGACCCGAAAACATCATTTTTGGACCTTTTTTGAGGTGAAAAATAATATTAGATTCATACTCAGCGAAAAAAAAAAATGCGAAAAAAGGCTTTATCTGCTTTTTTATGATGACTTGGGTAAACGTACGCTTGATAAAACTATTATTTTAAGGTGAGGTGGTAGACTTGCAGCCGCCATATTGGTCCGCCATCATGCGAAATCAAAAAAGGCCTTGTTGCATTCCAAACTAGAGAGCTTTCATTTGAGCCCAAACATGCCTTAAAATACCTTAACCAATTTTGGACAGGGGGGGGGGGGGGTCTCCCATTGACAAAGAATGTCTCATATTTTAAATTATTTTATTGTGAAATCAAAGCATGCAAGTTTTAAATTAAATAAATGTAACTATTGAATTTTTTCTTTTTTTGAATATCTAAAATCAAAGTCTATTAACAAAGTCAGAAATTTTGAAATTAGTTAATACTTTCTGGCTTTTTATTTTTATTTTTGCCATCCTCCTCATTACTTAAAATTATATTTAAGATTTAAGTTTAATTTTCAGAGAAAAAAAGATTTATTATCCCATTAGTGTTGAATCATACAAAATAAATTAAAATAAAAAATTCAATATCAGTATCTAATAAAAAGCATTGTGTTTGTGGTTATCTTTAAATGTTATTTAAAATAAAAAGAAAAGGTAGAAATGCCAAGGATTCGTAGTATTTTCAAGTACCCGCTACTGAAGATTTACGAAGCCGGAAGAAGCGTGCAATGTGAGCTTGGTAAAATCATCAAGGATATGTGCTAAGCACTTTAGAATTGAAGATATAAAACAAAGAAATTTGTAAAAAAAATTTCCAAATTTTTCATTCGTTTCATTCGACGAAAATATTCACATAAAATTTTTATGAAACTGATTTTTAAATAAAATAAATTAAATATGATTATGCATTTGATGGACCCTATCAGACTATGGAGACAAGTGGATAAATGTTTTGAAGCTTTAGGAAGAATTTTTGTTCCCGAATTTTCTTAATCTTAACCTAAAAAAATGCCCGAAAATGACAAAAAAATTCACAGAATAATCAATTTAAATTTTTTCAAATAAATATTATTCAATGTGGATTCCAATACATTTTTTATCGTGAAAGACATAATAAACGGTGGTGGATCGATGGTTGAAAGAGAAATGAGATGAGTGAAAGGTGAAGGGGGGGGGGGGGGGGCAAAAGGTTAATAGGCCAATTAAGGGCGCTACAAAAAGGATAACGAGGTAATGATAATGTAGCGAAGGTTGGGAGGGCGAATAAGGAAGTAGGAGCGGAACTGCAGGATAGAGAGGAAAACAATTTATTGAGTTGTATGAGTGTGACCTGTGCCGCAGACACACTTATTGTTATCCCCTCGACCTGGTGTGGCGGGTTAAGAAACCCCCACCCGAAAACTCTGAGCTAGCTGGAAGGCCACATCAGGTACGATGACAAGGGGTAATACCAATATGGCCAAAATATAGTCAGAGACTAATTTTTTCCAAATGATTATCAGTGGGAATTTGGGCCATTGTCAATGATGAGGAGCCCGGATGAGGTTGGCATGTATTCCCTAAATTCGTGCAGTCACAGCATTGAAATCTTCCAAGTCGGGTGCTCTGAGCAATAATGGGTTAAAGGATTAATTATATTTTAAGATTAAGAACTTTGAATCTTATTCAATAACACTGTCCTGCATGGGTTTAGGGAATTGTTCCTAGTGTTTGCGAATAAATTTTTCATGCTGAACACGATTCATGCTGTCAACAACTTCCCATTACCCCAGTCCCAGTTGTTTCTTTCAATATCTCTATTCAGTGAAGATATTTGGAATCAAATCCATAATTCTGGGTTATGATTTCAAATATTAGTAGCTTATATAGGATATTGAAAGATTAAGAACTACCACTAAGATCACTGATGAGGAATTGTGGCGGATTCCGAAACGGCCGTCTGATTTGCCCGTCTCTGTACACATTGTTGTTGTGATGACTACATTTGTTCATTAACCTGTTTATATATAACTTCAAATAACGAAATTTACATGAACTTAAGTCATGACTTTGAAAATTAACCTCTAGATTTAATTTTCATAGTCTCCTAAAAAACTTCCCATTACGTCACGTTTTAGAAAAATGGGGTTGAAACCCCTGAAAATACCGTTTTTATCCATGTAGCACAACTTCGTACGATTTCAATTCAAATTTATTTTTAAAATTTTTTCTTTTATTTGACTTTTTAGAAAGAAACCGATTGAAAAATATTTAAAAACCATTCAATTTATTTTTATTTTGACTTTTTTTCCATCCACTGGCAATCAATATCAAAAATTAGGAAAAAGTTTTCACATTTCGGGGGGGGGGGGGTCAGAACCCCCAAAACCTCCGCCCTAAATACGGCCTTGCTATTCAGTGAGAACTAATGCCTTTTAACTCTCATTTTCTTTACAATGTTTTCACTTATATAGATTGAAGGAATGAGGAATCTATCATAAAGATCACTGATGAGGAACCGTAGCGGGTTCCCAAAGCAATCACTTGATTTGCTATGAACTTTTTGGTTTTCTTCTGGCATCATTGTTCATTCAAAGCCTATTAATTTTAAATAAAACATAACTTATTTTTGGCACTATTTACACCAATTGCAGCTTCTAACAATTAGTAAATTTTTAGGGTTTCTAATAATAAAATTTCCTTTTATCTTCTCAATTTATCTGATTGTGTAAAACTGCAAGGCACGAGTGTTTTCAATTTGTGTGCTTTTATCGAACATATTAATTTTATTCAAAAGATTTGTGCAGTGTTAACCAATGATATTTATAAAAAAAAAAATAAATAAATTCATTATAAAGGATGCGGGTGGTATGAGCAATTTTAATGCAATATTTATTTGCATTTTAAACGAGTTTATCTAGAAAACTGGGAAACACCGGTATATTATTTTAGTCTAACTTTCAGAATATATTGCATTTTCTCATGTGTGCAGACGAAAATTGTATATTGTCAGATGGTGTATTATGATATTATAAATAACTTCTTTAAATACCTTTATTTTTTCATTTTTAAATTTGTGTAAAATTTTAATTTAAAATTAGTATGAATCTGTAAATCAATTTAATTTACTTCCTCTTCGATTTGCTGTGTTTCTTTAATATTTCATGCGTCACCACCACAGCAATGAATGATATACATTGATAGCATTTTCCTTTTGAGAAATTATCGTTTTGATTTTTTGTTGATTTATACCAAAAATTCCCATCGTTTTTTATTATCTTGTTGTTTTTTTTTTTCTTTTGCCTCATTTTCTTTTGAAATGAAATGCACATATCGAATCCCATCCATATGCTAATCGCATTAATGCTAAAGCACATACAAATTCCAAATTCCAGGAGAAAAGAAAAAAAAAAATTCTTCACAAAGCATAATCATTTTATCGACTGTATGTGCATACGTATGTATGTGTGTATGCATAAGGGTATGGGTGCATGTGTAAATATGTACTTCTCTTTATACCTACAGTCAGTCATCATACAAAAATATTGTGCAAAAGCAATTTTTCTTATTGATTTCACATCAATTTGCATAATGTAGTCATGATGTGATGTGATGCGATACGATGACTTGCTACAGATGCTCTTGCCGCTTCCACAGTTTCAGCTGGTGCTGTTGAGTTACATAGTAGAAGAATATAATGCAGTAAGTCCACCGTACATGTATGGGTATCTTTGTATAGTATGTATGCCAGTTATAGTTTGTATATAAAATTTTTCTACTTAACTAGTTTTGTGTTGTGCATAATTGAGGAGTAAACAAAAAATTCTCTTTCATTCTTATTACGCTTCATCAGAAATTCAATTAAAGATACTCAGATATTTTCTTCCATTTATTTAATGCATTAGGTTAATTTTTGCAATTGTATTTCTTTCTATTTTTTTGGGCTTTCATTTATAGTTTTTTTTTAATAGATAACAAATACATAAGATTGAAATGAAGGCGAAATTGATTTTATTAGAAATATAAGAAGAAATCAAAGTTGACTATAACAATTATTTTTTTCGGTCTCATTAGAAGCTTCAGCGAGGCTTCCGTTTACGAAAAATCTTGTGTAGAAAAAAATAGTTAGTTAGTTTAATATTTTGCTAGTTTATCAGTGCTTTAAACTAAGTTTAAACTCACAATTCGAGATTTTACTATTAGTTTAGATTGGGTCTATTAAAAAAATATTTAACCCAATTTAAATCATCACCGTTTTAGCCACTGGATTTATTGATTATATATGTGATTTAAATGATGATATCCGAAACCGGAAACAGATTTCAATTTAGCAGATTTTAAATATTGCTGCTATGTATTACAAAAACCATTGTTCATTTAAAGCCTATTAATTTTAAATAAAAACAATTTTATTTAAGTATTTTCACCTTAAAAACGTTTTACAATAACAATTAACAATATCATAATTTCTCAACTTTAAAAACTTTCCATACAAAAAACACATTAAACTATGATTTCAAAACGTTAGTTGAAATTAGGGACGAGTCAAGTCGATATTTTTTTTATACCCCCTTCGGCAAATTTTATCAGTATTAAATAAGGAGTGAGATCGAAAAAATCTTAACATATATAAAATGCAATAATTTTTAAACAGTTGATCTTAGAGTTTTGACTTTTTTTTATTTAATTGATAACATTTTACAAATTACAGAAAAATATAACTTTTATAGTTCAAACCACTACTTATGAACTCTGACACCTTTTTGGAACAGTTTGCCCATCTCCTTTTAAAATATTCGATAATTTGGGACACTTTTTTTGAGCTCTTTAAGTCTCTTTTCACAAGAGCTCAATATCTCTCCACTGGTCTTAGCTCCGGACAATTTGGAGGATTGGCCTCTCTTGCTGCAAAAACTATGTTATTACTTTGGTACCACTCCAGAGCTTTCTTGCCGTAGTGACATGATGCCAAATCGGGCCAAAAATATGTGGACACATTGTGCTCTCTTATGAAAGGATGAAGTCTTTTTTCAAACATTCTTTGATGTATATTTCGGTATTTATAGAGCCCACTGTAACAAATGACTTGCTTCTTTTGCCGCAACTGCATATAGCTTGCCATACCAGGAATTTTTTAGGAAATTTTGTCTGCTTTTGGATTCTAAATTGTTCTTCGACATTTCCTCGAGTATCAGCAACATACAAATTTTGACCCGGAAGCTGCGTAAAATCTGCCAGTACATATGTTTCGTCGTCCATTACACAGCATGAATATTTTTGTATGAAATTCGAGCACTACTTTTTTGCAGCATTCCTGTCTGGAACTTTTTGGGCTTTGTATGTTTTCAAACTTGCATTGGCTTTGACTTTTCGCACCAAATAGTCAGAGCACTGGGCTAACCGGGCAGCTTTTCTACCAGATGTGTTTGGAGATCTTTTCAATATGCTTTCTATTTTCCCAATATCATGTGGTCCTTGTTTTCTTCCCTGTCGATGATCAAATTCTCCTGAAACTGTTTAATAACATTGGAAACAGTTTAACGGCAGGCCTTCAATTCTTTGGCCAATTTTTTGTAGGACCAATTTGGATTTTTTTGAAAATTTTTAATAATTTTAAGAAGTACTTCTTTTTCTTCACTCATTTTGATCAAACTCACAATAAATTAACATGTTTGTCATTAAAAATAACAACTGACATATTTTTCAAAGATAACTAGATCAAAGAAATTTTTAAATTTTACACCCAAAAAAATTATTAGGTAAAACGTGTGTTAAGATTTTTTCCATCTCACTCCTTATACTATCTTTCTAGGGGGTAGCCGATGCCTCCAAAATTTATGCATGAAAAATTCGATCGCCCCTAATGATCTATACTATTAATAATTTAGTAAAGTTTGGATGTATTATTGGGGTAATCTCATGAACTACTGACCCGATTTTAAAATTTTTTGCAGTATTGTGATCGTGGGGTTCCCCGTTTGAACATAGGCTATATTTTATTTCAATAAAACAATTGGGTGTGGCACCTCCCATACAAAATAAATGCTTGAAGTGGTATAACTTAGGAAGTATAAAAGATACATTAAAATGATGTATGAAAGGATTGTAGACCTCATTGTTTGCCACATAAAAGTCAGCGGCGGCTTATTTCTAAAATTAATACTTTGTCTGCAAAATGCATTTTTATAGTAAAAATTTCATTTCCCTTGCATTTGTTTTTGCACAAACACAAAAAAGAACAGAATGCGTGAGAGTTTGAGAGCTTTGTGTTTTATTTTTTTTTTCATTTGCATGAATGTAACTACATATTAATATATTGATCACTTTATTTCATGTTCATGTGTGGATCAGTTGGTAAGAGGGGTAGTTAAAGATATGAATGTGGGAAGGAGTTTTGTGGGGCATGGGTTCGAATCCCACCAAATAAATTTTTTTTTTTTATACAAATTATTTTTTTTTTATCGACAAAAAGTAAATACAAAACTAAATATACAACATGCAAATACACAAAGGGTATAAATAACATAAAAACATTTCATGTTCAAACGATTTTTAAACAAAATAAAAATTATTCGAATTTGAATATGCATTCAAAAATATTTACACAAAAAGTTTCATTATTTTTGCTGTGGAGATGTCATATCCCATCGAATTTTTACAAGAGCACGCGGAACTGGTAACACTCAGGTTGCATATGTATAGCTAAATTTTCTTGAGAGGATTGTTATGCAAAGGTTCTACAAACGAAAATTATAAGAGTTTGACCGATACAGAAATTATTTCAGTAAATATAGGCTCTGGGGATTGTCATACCCTATCGCACTGATGTCGGTTTAACGTTAATAAATGCAATGCTAAAAACCAAAACAAAAAATGAATGTGTCGGCCATAAACTGTTGTTAAAATGGAAATCAGGCATAAAATGCAATATTATATTTTGATGATTCAGACGCATTACATGTATACAAAAATATTCTGTTTATTAATTTTTTCATTGTAAATTCGTTTATATTAATATTTATGAATTATGTATAGCCAAATAAATTAAGAAAAAAAATAAATTCTGGGATTCTTGGAGTTCATGCGTGTGTGATAACGTCCACTATAAATTTTTGTATCTTCTTAAGATTTCAAGAAGGAGATTGGGCAAAACAGGTTCTTAAAAAGAAAAACATTTAGCATGTCTACAGTATTATTATTATTAGTATTAGAGGAGCCCAACCAGGCAGGCACTGCGACCTAAAAGATCTTTTGTGCCAGTAAATGTATTCAAAATTTTCATCCTTTTTTTTATTAACTACAATTTAAGTCCATATGAAATGTAAAGTTTTAAATGCGTATAGTTTAGTTAAAATACAATTTGTGTTTAACTATGAAAAAAGGTTGCCTTATTATGTGGGTGTTTTAATTTAAGAAAAAAAATGTGTGTTAAAAAATTGTAAAAAAAAGTTTTCTCTTGGCTAACATTTAATTAAAACATCAAACTTGCACATTAGCCATCTCGGCCATTGCGCTGTTTAAAAATCTGACGTCAAATGCATGTTTTATACATATCCAAGCATAAAATGAAATTTCAGTGACAATAAAACTTCATTTTAATGTGAAAATCTTACGAACTCCATTCTATTTGTAAATGCTAACGAGATGAATATCAAATAAACAATCAGTAGAATAGTTTGAATGACATTTGTACATTTGTCAATCAAACCGGTTTCGTTTTTTCTTTATGTGTATATATGCATATATGAATTTTCGTATATAAATGTTTGTAGTTTTTCAATGTTTATTTACATCTGGCAATGCTGTTTGGCTGCTGGGAAATGAAAACAGCTGATTACCTTATTTTGTTTCGTGAATAATTAATGTGTTGCTGAATTTAATTGAAAAAATTTATAAATAGTATTCCGATTTATAAGTAACATTGCGATTTTATTGGGTCATAAAAGAAACCTTAAATAGGAAGGTATTTGCGTTGTAAGTAGGCTCATACCAAATCATAGTGTTTTTGTAAACAAATGTTGAAATAATTTATTTGTTTATTTCGTTGTTGTAGTTGAGATTATACTCTCAAGTATATGTATGCATATTTGTCAATCGTACACCCAACGAATTAATTTCCTATAACGAAAAATGCCAAAGAGAAAATCAGAACTTTCTAGAAATACATCGACGTCAAGAGTATATAGAGTACGTTGTATTCGAGAGTCTAGCCCGGAGCATTCACAGCGTTTTGAAAATTTTAGACAATATTCATCTCGAATTCGCGCGAAAGAATCTGGCCCTGAACGCTTACAAAGACTTAAAAATAATCGAATTCGTAAATTGCAAATTCACACTAAGGAATCCAGTTTTGAACGTGAGCAGAGGCTTGCTACGCAGAGACAAATAACATCTATATCTAGAGCGCAAAGTCGAAATTCTGTCATTGGTAATAGATCGGCTTTTAGATATAACCCAAATTTTGATTATTCTCAGCAAAAAAATGTACAAATTGGGGGCATGAATAAGACGTGCTCTAGATGCTTAGCAAAAAAATGGTTTGATGAATCTAATGGTATGTGCTGTGCTGCTGGCAAAGTAATTCTCCCTCAAATTCAAGAGCCACCAGAAACAATAAAAAACCTATTGACAGGGGCACATCTGTTATCTTCGCACTTTCAAAAAAATATTAGAAAGTATAACACCTTATTTCAAATGACGTCATTCGGCGCCAAAGGAATACGCCAGGGTACTTTCATGTCTACTTATCATAAAAAATATAAAAACATTATTTATCATTTACATAGTGTTGAAAGTGTAACTAATGAATTATTTAATTATTTTTTATCTATTTAGTTTTATTTCTTTATTTGCTAATATATATTTTTTTTATTAGACAAAAACTATCAAAAGAGCAATATAAAAAAAATTTATTTTTGTCAAATGTTAATCCTACCGAACAAATTTAAACTAAAAAAAATTTATAATAAAATATACCTATTAAAAATATAATTTCGGTGTCTAAAAAAAATCTCTAATCAAAGCAAAAGATATTCAAAAAGTTAAATAATTAGATTAGGTTGGGGCTGCCACGCACCCTATTTTTCCAGACCCGGACAGCGTAGCTGGGCAGAGCCCAGCCAGTTATTTATTATTTTTAGGAAGACCACGTTTGATTGTGTCAATGATTGGCCTTTAAACAAAATAAAAGTTGTTACTTCATATATCGTTCCTGGGAGTAGATTTCTAAAGCAAAATATTTTTCATACTGGATAAAAAATTTACTTGTAAGGCTATAACGAAGTTTTCTGATAAGGAATGTATCGTAAATTATGAATACAAGTTTGACATCATATAAAATAGCCTGTATTATAACCATGGCTTAGCAACAGCACTTTTCAGAATTCGCAAATATTTATATTTTCATGCTTCCTAACCATCTCTGCATCGCAAGATATTTTCTTTGTTTAAAAAAATAAGGAACGAGTGCAACAATGGTTCAACGTGCTAAGAAGGGGAACCAATTGGGAACGTACAGAAAGCAAAGGCAACCAAAACGGTGCACGAAGCAAAGTCGACAAGTGAAAACCAGGGCCCGAAAATTGTACGAGCATATTTCAAAGCAAAAATTTGAACACATTTTAATGGTCGACGAAACGTATGTCAAATTGGACTACAAAACATTACCAGGACCACAATTTTACACAGTTCCGAAAAGTAGTGAAATTTTGAAGGCAGAAAAGTAAATTTTTTCTTCAAAATTTGGCAGAAAAATTCTGGTTTGGCACGCAATTTGCTCATGTGGGAAAATGTCAACTCAATTCTTCAGGGACTAGTCACCTAACAGCGAAATTTATCTTAAGGAGTACCTCCAAAAAAAAGATTGCTTCCGCTCCTGAAAAACATACGGGGAAAACTCTGCTTTGGGCTGATTTGGATTCATGTCACTACACCAGTACTAAAATGGCATAAAGAGAAAAAAGTGCGATTTGTCAAAAAAGATATGAATCCTCCAGATTGTCCGGAAATACGCCCTATCGAAAAATTTGGGGATTTTATGAAGAGAGATCATAAAAAATATCAAAACGCGGTGATTCCACAGAAAAATTTAAAAAAGATTGGAAAAATGTTGCCAAAAAACTGTGTCCAAAATCTTATGAAAGACATACAGAAAAAGGTTCAAAATGTTGATCAGGCCCAAGTGCAATTTTTTTTGTTTCATTTTTAAGCAAACGACAACTTAAGTACCATTTATGAAAAAAATAAAATTACATATTTTACCACGTTTATATCAACTCGCTTTCAATGGTGTCTGTCTGTCTGTCAGTCTGTTCGGTACAAATTTTGCAATCGATTTTAAACTAACTTCCCGATGAGCTAGAGACGTGAAAATTTATATATAGTTCAGAACTGGAAGACAATGCAATATGAAGTATCTAAAATATATATAAATATAATAATATTTAAAATATTAGCATCGGAAGTTTTTCCATTTTTTTCATAGATCAAAGCATTGAATTCATCGATGTTAAAATCATTGCTTTAGCGGGAGTAGAATATATGTATATGTGTATACATACACAAATTCAAAGACAAATGAGAGAGTGAACAAAAACAAACAATAACGAACTTTTCTTTTCGTTTTCTTCCGCTTACAAAGAGTATAGATTGTAAAGAGATCGCAATTTGCTCTTGCTGGAATCGAAACAAAAAATCGTAGAAACAGCAGCGAGGTTGTCAACACATCCAGCAGACAAAAATGTTTGAATGGATGAGTTTGACGTGTTTGATGAAATAAATATTTAACATTTCTTTTAGCAAATAACTTTCAACATTTACAGTATTTATATATTCTTTATATACAAATATGTAAACGTTTTGTTTTGATTTTATGAATTTTATATAAGAACTTTTAAATCTTTTTCTACTGATTTCATGAAATCAGAATGCGATGACTTCCATTAAATTGAATGCATTCTTTTACAGATCTGGTCTTTACTTAAAATCGATTGCAAAATTTCACACACACAAGACTAAAAAGTAAAAAATAATAATTTAAATAAAAAATATTTTTAATATACCACGTTTTTAAAATGGACTAAAAAGTAAAAAATAATTTCTCCTAAGCCCATACAGATTCACAACCACATATAGATTCCTTATCCCATACAGATTGTCTTGAAAGTCTGTAACTGGGAATTTTAGTAGGACGAAAATATTTGTATGATTTAAAACGAAAAACGTGGGACGCATATGGATAGAGATAAAACTGCTAGCCATTTCGGTGAACTATTCATCCATCAATTTCCTATTGAATGCGATCCACGTTTGTTGTTTTAAATCATACAAGTATTTTCGTCCTACTAAAATTCACAGTTACAGACTTTCAAGACAATCTGTATGGGATAAGGAATCTATATGTGGTTGTGAATCTGTATGGGGTTAGGAGAAATTATTTTATACTTTTTAGTCCATTTTAAAAACGTGGTATATTAAAAATATTTTTTTTTTAAATTTTTTATAAATAGACGAGGCGTTTTTCTGGGTATTTATAATTTTCGATACAGCCCTTATTACTAAATCGAATTTATTACAACGATTGGTTCCCAAAGATCGGGTGCTGACACGGTGCAAATTATTACTACTACTTTTATGGCAGAGCCGCCCTAAGGCCTAAGCCGTACATTTTGCAGTTATATTTGTACACGATTGAATAGCTGAACCCAAACGAAGTAAAACCATTTAAATTTTTGTTGTGGTTTGGTTTAATTTTTTGGATTGCATTTGTTCTGAATTTGTGTGGTTTTCAACAGACCGAAACCCACTTTTTCGGCCGAAACCGAAACCAAATTTCGGCCATTTTTCTAATATTCGTCCAAAACCGAAACTTTTTAATATATATGTTAAAAACAAAATTCAAATCATTTTAATTTTTTAATTAAAACTCAAAACAAAACAATTCATGTACATACTTATATATGTATATAATATAACACTTACACACATAAAATAACAAAAATACATTTACGTATTTTAACAATAAAAAAAATACATATTAAAGGCACTAAAACAATTACATTTTGTAGTATAGGTACTAATGAAATTCACATTTTTACTTTAATATTCAAAATTGAATAACTTTATGTTATATACTAAAAATAATTTCACAGCCCCTTGGGCACTGAAATGCAATTTACAGTAAAATTTATAAAGTTTCGGTTTCGGCCAAATATTCGGTCATATTTTTTGCCAAAACTTAGCCGAAACCGTATTTTCGGCCGAAACCGGTCGGGCACTAGTTTTTAGTCTGGGCCTGGATTCTGGACTGAATATTGATTTAATTTTTGTTTTTCATCTTATTAGAGGTCCGATTTTTCGTCTGATTTTTAGCCTAATTTAGTTTGATTATTTTTGGTGTTTGATTTGATTTTTGGGTTACTTTTGTTCGGAATTTTGGATCAATTTTTAGGATCTTATTTTGAGTTCTGGTTTAGTTTTCGGTTTGAATTTCTTTTTCTTTTGATTTATAGTCTGAATTTTGTTTGAACTTCGTTTTGAATTTCGGTGCGATTTTTGTCTGTATTTGGTTTGATTTTTTGTAGGATTTTGGAGCGAATCTAATCTGAATATTAGTGTGAATTTTGACCTGATTTTTGGATTAATTGGTCTGGATTTTCAAACTGATTTTTTATCTCAGTTTTATTGTAGATATTGGTCTGATAATTTTCCAATAACTTAGCAGCTCAGACCTCCCCAAAGTTCAGTCGTAAGTCTCTGACTTCCAATACGTAATTAGTTTCAAGGATATTGCGTTCGATTATATAAAATTGAATGATAGTAGCCCAATATTGCTTCAAATTATTATATTTTAGCGAGAAATCGACATTTCTTGGAGTAGATTTATTTATTTTTTCAACAATTCTCTCTATTTTTTTTTATAGGTTTAAGAAAGTAAAAATTACACTATGTGACAGTGAAAATATACTTCCCTCTAGACATACATATGTAGCTCAAATTGTAGGTCTAGTCAATCAGAAAAAAACTGCTATCTCAGAATTTTGAGTTGACCCTTAAAATTTGGACATAGGACCGAAAATCAAATTTTTGATTGGTTGAAGGAAATACTTGCCCTTAACTTTATTTTTATTTATCCGATGAGCAAGTTTTTATATGTCAAAAATTAGTGATATATCTTAAGCGCCACCAGAGTTTGAGGGCAAAGTATGGAAAAATTTAAATTTTTTAAAATTTTTTAATTTTGAATGGGTATATTTTATTTGATATATACTAAATCCATTTTTTGATCACAGCAAGTGCTAAGCAGTTTTTAATAAAGAATGATGGAATTTGAAAATTGATGATAGAATTATTGGGAAGAAACACAGACTTCAGATGGTGCTCAAATTTTACTTCTTTATCACTATCGCTGCTTGCACAGCTATCATCAGCTTGACGAATGCGTTGCGTTAAAATATGGCGTTTTAAATTGTTGGTGGCACACCACAACGACTGGTTGGACGATTTTGTTGGGAACAGATTGAAAAGATAATTATGAAGGGCACTTCTTTGTCGAGATTTAAAGCTTTTTGGTGCTCTTTAGATTCATAGAGCTAAAATTTTCATTACTAGATAAAAATTAGCAGGAAGGGCTGAATAGAGATGACCAACATCACTCGATAAAAGGTTCAAATACAGTATTTTAAATAGCTATGAGAGTTATGGACGTCTGTCAGTGTTATATTTAAGACAACTCTTGAAATAAATGGCTTTATGCAATTTGTATTTGTAGGTTCCTGAACAAAAATCCAATCTCAGGTAAAAAATTTCGCAAGTTATTTTGTATTAAATAACCACATATTCCAATATATCATCGATATTTTCACCTTTAAAATCCCATTGCAGGTTTAGGATAAGGATAATGCAATCACTTTATACTTAATGCCCTTAATGCCTTTATTTTTAACTTTCAAAGCATTGCCATATTGCATAACCAACGTAATCAAATTTATTAAAGCTTTGGCAACCATTTTTACTGTATATTCAATTTCAAATTATAATTATTAATAAATTAATCACTTAATACTTTGTTTGTACATATATCTATTAATTATTTATGTTTGCATGTGCTTATAATTGCGTGAAAAAAACAAAGAACATAAAATTCATTGTTCAGCAAATCTCATAAAGGGCGCAAGAACCAACAAAATATTGATTACTTATCACGTGTCTTTAGTAATCACCTATAGATGTTGATATAACAACATTGCTGACCTACACCATTCTGCTGAAATTCTGAGTGGATATGTACATACTATGTATGTATAATCGAATGGCTTACCGGTACAAACATATAGCTATACATATATACTGCATTAAAATGAAGACAAGTCATAAATTTGGTTTCAATATAACAAAAGCAGCGACAACGACAATGACAACGGCAACAAATGAGAAGTTCAACACGTGCGACAATTAATTTATTATGAGTTTCGATGTGTGGGATTATGTCTTTGTGTGTGCATATGTAGTTGTGCCGGGATCATTGCAGCATATTGCAGCAATATAAGTACGCGTGTTTTGAATATTCGTAATCATATTAGTAAAAGGATTTTGTAATGACATATGTCTTAAGTATGAGAATTACATATGTATGTAGGTTAGATAGACAACCCTGCATTGAAACGTCAAACACGCAATTTTGTTTTTTTGTAAATTTCTTTTAATTTTTGTAATTTTTAGTCAAAATTCAACTTAGTTTTAAACTTATATTGCCAAATCGTCATTATGATACGGCAATAATTGTACATAAAGAATATGTAAAATTTGTTTTTAAATAAAAATATTTTAAACAAATTTTTATAATATAAATGTGAAATAGTTCCTTGTTAATGTCTACTCATGCTAGGTGCTGGCTAAGCCTATGCCTTGCCTAGACATATTGGGTTCGTGAGACAAAAGGTTACACTACCAACCAGAGACTCACGAGTTTCTAAAATTTTTCCTCAACAGGTCCTTATCAGTGACTCGATAAGCCTAGCTAGGGTTTCGTCAGAAACTAGACAATTTTTCCAGGTGGGTCCATTATGAAAACAATTGGCTTGATTTCATCTCTTCCTAAAAACTTTGGTGACATTAATTTTACAGCTTCTTTTTTGACCAATCCCTTCAATAGTTTGCCCGACATTGCTATTTGTTTTTGTTCTAGATTTTTGTTTAAAATTTCCATATCAATTTTAATTTCCTTTTTTTTTTCTTTGTCTTTTGTAATACAAAATACTATATGTTTATTAAAATTTGTTTTAACTAAAAATCCTTTCTTAATCGTTAAGAAGAGGAAAAATGTGTTTTTGCTAATTTTTTTTATTTTCTATAAATCACTTTTTAAGAGTAAGGACGATTCATATTTGAGTCCCTTTTTAATTGGACAAGGTGTCGAAAGAGATACTATAAAATGATTTTCAATCTAATATGAAAATTCTTTCGTATTTCCATATTATATAATAAGGAAAGGAATTTTGTTGTTGTGAAATGGCTCATAAGCAAAAATTATTTTTATTCATTTGCTGAAAAGCTTCACATCATTTTTTAGAAAGGACTGTAGACTGGAACCACGTTGTTTTTCGATAAATATATTCGATAGCAAATAAAATTATCGAGAGGCTCATATTCTTCTTTTTTTGTGACACGAAAGCCCATGGAGGGCATAGACCAGACTTTTGGCATCCATTCATGTTGTGTGAGTTGTAGTTGTACAGGAATGGAAGAGACCTACAGCATTATTCCGAGCTCGTTTTCAAAAAAGTGAAAGGGACGAGATAAAAACGTAATAAAATTGAAGAGATTAAAAAAAGATTAAAATTATATAATAATAATGAAGATCAGCTTTAGAATTATATGAAAGATACACGTGGCAGTACATCAAGCCCGCCCAATTCCTCACAAAGTGT
Organism: Toxonevra muliebris; assembly: GCA_963691655.1. Lineage (NCBI taxonomy): Eukaryota > Metazoa > Arthropoda > Insecta > Diptera > Pallopteridae > Toxonevra > Toxonevra muliebris. The sequence goes on along the minus strand of OY829326.1, from coordinate 113,568,369 downwards.
CTTCATAATACTCAAATACGTGAGCGAGTTTCTAGTACTCAAGATGAACTCTTCGAAAATTTTGAAATAAAGTAGTAGATGATAGGAAATCGTTTTATGTATTTAACTATTTAAAAATTAAAAAAATTTAAAATCTGAATATTGTTAAATCACCGGAAGGTTCATTAATCTGCGAATTTCAAAATAATTTTCTTTACACTACCCTAATACAAATATCTATATACATACATATGTAAAAGGATATACATATACTCATAAGCATACCTAAGTATATAAGATATGCATGGTATAATGTGTGTTTGTGAGTTGATTTTAAATTCCAAAAGCATAATGTCTGATATCAAAATAAATACATACATAAAGTAAAAACAAAAATAAGAAGAGCATTTTTTATTACTTTCGTTTAATGCTACAAATCCAACGTGACATTTCACTTGTATAATTTCAGTCGCTTTGCAAATACAAACAGAGACACAAAATACAAATCTCTTTTCTTCAAATAAGATTTTCAAGTTTGCTTGCATGTCAAATAAATACACACACACACACACACGTATATGAAATAAGATTTGTTCGTTCGACCTGTATGTATAAGAACATACACATATGTAACCACTAGCGGATCCAAGGGGGAGCTTTTGTACATAAATCACCCTCTATCTTCTTTCATACATTATTAACGTTGCTATTGAATCGAGAGATGTTTTAAAGAGAAGAAAATATTACAATCCCTCTCTTCCACAATCTCCGGATATGCTAGTTTAAGCGCCTATGTTTGTTGTTGCTGCTTCTTCGTCTGGATCTTTTCATCATCATCATCATCATTCACATTTAGATATGCATACGTTTGTGATACACTCTTTCTCTCTATCTGTGCCTCCGTGATGTGTACTCATCCGTTCTTCTTCGATGATATCATGTGACAAATTTTTCGGATTTTCCCTTTACTCAATTTTTTAAGTTGTTTTCTTCTTCGTTTGGCATTTCCTTTTTTCTCGTTTTGATATTTTTCCTTGATGGTGACACACTGTCGCACTGTCACCACAAATACCACAGTAAAATAACAACAACAACAACAACAACATCTTTGCCTGACATGAAAATGGAAATGCTGTCTATGTATGTATGACTGCGTCAGCAGGATATGACGCCCTTTCAAATGCTTTCAACTATATGTTTCCATATATAAATTACATACTTACTTATACATACATGCAAGTGAAAAAACGTATGTGTGTTTATATGTGTAGTGGCATGTGTGCGTGTTTTCTTATACGTGTGTGTATGTGTGTACTTGTTACATCAGACGGAAATTGTCTTGATATGGAATTAGTAAGATAAAACTTGAAAAAACGGAAGCCAAAACAAAAACAACTTGTTCAAAGAAAAAAAATCAAATATAAAATGAAATCACAAAACTTGGCATAAATTATGTAAAATACTAACGTTTTTTCTTCTCCCTTTATTTACCATTAATGCAGTTTTCTTTGCTTTTCTTTATTTTTTTTGTTTTTTCGTTTTTAATTTTATGAATGAAATTTTTTCTTCTTTTTTGCTCTTGTTTTTTTTGGAATGATTCATGCGTGACGATGTGTAATGAAACATGCCCACAATTTTATTTGAGTTTGCATGCAATCTTAGTTTTATATTTTTTGTGTTTACATATACACATACAAATCCTATTCATATGTTTGTGTGTCGAAAGTAATTGTATGCCGAAACTGGTCTACATGTCGCATACGTAATTAAAAGGTCATATCACCATTTCTTACATAACTACTATGCATACATTTACGCAGAAGAGTATAAAATTTTGTGACACAATTTTCTTAAGTAACATTTCATGGGTTGTTGTTTTGAAGTAGACTCAAAGTTATAAGTTTTTTAATTTAGTAATTGCTTGAGCAAGATTTTTATTTAATGAGAATTAAAGTTTATACATATCTTTTTGAATACGAACTTGATATTCAAATTTGTTTTATACTCAAGAAAACACTAAACATCATCCAAATCAACCTGGTCAATAACTCATGCCCAAATCAAAAGCAAAAAAGTTTTATAAAGGAAAATATATGGCTGTAATAGTGGTTGCAAGAAAAAGGAGGGGCTTGAGGATGAACCATAAACTAGAAAAATGTTTAAAGTAGCCAAAAAATTAAAGGCCACATTTTGCTATTTCTTTTTTCTCTAATGTATGCCTGAGTGACGTGGACATTTGTTCAAGCAGCTAATTTCTGTTGAAACCGGGGCTAATATAATTGCCTGAATTGTATTGAATAAAACTAGAGTCCGCAGAAAGCAATAAATCCTTAGAAGCAAAAGCCCATTGTACTCCGTCCTGAAGAAAGACACTAACTTGGCTTCAAGTTCGTCCATCATTATCATCATCGTCAGTTCCATTTTACACCACGTTGTGCATATAGACTCTACAAAGTATTTCCAGTGTATCCTATTGTTAGCTAGTGCCTTCACTTAACTCCATGTTTTCCCTATTTGCTCTATGTTATTTAGTAGACTGCATTTCCACGTGACCTTTGGGCGTCAGTCTTGGCGGAAAGTCTCGTAATGCTCTTTACACAGTGTGTGGCAAACCCTTTTCTATTTTCTGAGTTTTATTTTAATGAAAATTGACGGAATTGTTCCGTAAAAATTTGTTTTGTTGATCACAGTCGGCATAGGCAGCAGTTGACAAAATTTTATATGTTATAAGTTAGGACTTCGGTGGTAGGCCAAGTTTCTTATCCGTATAGCAGCACAGATATGACAATGCATTTGAAGATTTTACTTTTTGTATTGGTGGATACTAAGTGTGAGCTTCAAATAGTACGCAGCTGTGAAAATGCACCGTTCGCTTTTCCAATTCTCACTTTGCACTGTCTTCGGCTGAAATGATGGTCCCCAAGTATGTGAAGCGTTCTGCGGATTCGAACTTTGATGGTTCCACTAATTTTTGGCATTGATTTTTAATCAAACTTTTGTTGATTCGAAGGATAAATCATCTTGCTCAGACTCCATATACGAATATTTTACGAACAGGAAGTAGCTGTTGTAATCGAGATCTCGTAGCTGTTCTGTGAAGTTCCAGGGGATGCCTTGTTTTTTTTCCTCGTACTGTGTGTTATTAAAATCTGATTAAGGATCACAAGAAAAAGAATAAGCGATATTAAAAAACCTTGCCGGACTCTGGATTCTGGGCTGAAAGGTTCTGGCAAAACTACCATTGTGCAATACCCTGTATTAAAACGCGTCGTATTGCGCTTTAATAAGAGAAGTTCGTCCATAGCCTTAAATTCACACAAAATCTTTGTAAATTTACATAGCATAGATAGATCAAGGTTGCCTAGTAATGAGCCTAACAACGAATCTTGCTGTCAAACGACAAAAATAAAAATTTTAAATTCAAATTTTGGAATTATGAGCAACTACACAATCTCTACTATTACCAAACATCTCAACGGTAAATTTTTTTTTAGCCTCTAACGGTACTTCTTAAATATAAGCATCAGAAGTGCAAGTATCAATTGAAGTTATTTTTGTATTGGAAAAAGTGTGAAAGTGTACTAAATTTTTGACAATAAAAATCTAAAAGAAAAATGATTCAATTTCAATTAAACACAATGGAAGTTGGAAAAACAGAGGTATTAATTTTATTTTCAAGTGGTAAAATTCTTATAAATTATGGTGTGGCTTTTGTAAAATAATAGTTTTTACCTAGTACTTTTTTCTGTATTTTTTGTAGTTTAATTTTAATTTCACTTGGATTTTTAGTAACTTTCCCCCCCGAATGCCCCCGTCATTTTTTTCTAAATAACAGTCCACATTCTAAGTTTAAACAAATGTTCGCGGTAGCTGCCAAGATTTGCCAGGGTATGTGTAATCTGCTATAGACCAACGCTTACTCGTTGTTTTTAATACTATCTTCTAAATGAACAAGAAAATACAATAATAAATTTTTTTTTTATTTTTTATATTGTTGGTTGTTTTATCAATGCATGTTTTCATACATGCACAATTTTGTAATCTGGTGGTAAAAAAATGGATAAAATTTCACGCCGATTTTTAAAGAAAATAAAATTTTTGAAGTTTGAAAAAAATCACAACATTTATATAGCAATTGTCAGTAATTTTGAAGTTTTTTATAACAAAAGTGGACCCTAGAGGACACTGACCATGCCCATTTTTATACAATACTCTATTTACCTTACCGAAAACTTATTCACAAAATTTCAGATCGATATCTCTATTCTAATTATTTTGTCGCTCTCTCCCATACATATGCAACCACTGTGCAATGGCCGTTGTGCGTAATCTGCGTATCTATGTAAAAATCATTGTAGATTCTTTTCTTTATCTTCATTTAAAACAATGAAAAAAAAAAATTTTTCAGCTCAGGTTTCTAAACTTCTTTACTTTTAATACTGGTTTTCTCAAAACGATTATTAAAAAAATTGTGGGCTTCCTCTAGATTACTAATTTCATCATCAAAGTCAAAACTAAACTATGTAGCCAGAACTAGAGCAGGTGAAAAATTTACTATGATATAGAATATGGAAGAAGAAACTAAGGAAGGTCTCTGGCGCAGATATTATGGATTCTAGTTTCCAATTCTAATTTGAATCATTGGTTTTATCGAATCTCGATTCAATTGCAAATTTTAAATGATAACACCTGCAAATTTGAGCACCTGTAAATGAATGAATTTTTTGTGCTGAATCCTAATTCCCATCACGTCACGTTTTCGTGACCTGCTTTAAAGGCAATTTGCCTTAGGGTTCATGAAAAGGCATGGTTCAGTCTATTATTTCTGATATTAGCGAAGTTTAAAGTATATTAGGGTTTATATATACAATTTTGGCAAATAAGCTATTTTAGGGATTTCAACCCCTTTTTTCGAAAGCATGACGTGGTGGGAAGTTTTAGGCTCTAGGAAACACTAGGAGCCATCTTATTCACAAAACCCATGCAGGCAGTATAATTAAAGTTTTATATGAATTAATTGATAGCAGTTCTATGCTCAAGTTTAAATTAAAACAATGTAAGAATCTCAACCAATTTGGTCATTGAGCAAGGCCGTTTCCCCAATGCAACAGCGATTGGACCCAATGCCTTTGAAAATCCCTGCGATTGTTTGAGAAGGATTAGCTTTGCTTTCAGTGGAAGTGTTTATAAAATTAATTTTTTTTTCAAGAAAATGAAAAGTTACTGCATATATTTTGGAATTGTAAACAATTTTACCCACAGGATGAATTCAGATATTCAGATATTTTTATGAGATAATTTTGGCCAAGAGTATAAAAAAAAGAAAAAATTTCTAGAAATGTAATAGTACACTAAGTCTAGTAGAGAGTGCACAAGACTCTCACCCACAAAGTTGCGAGTTCGAATCCCGTCCTAGTCTGGTAGTTAATTCTTATAAACTCCTTATATTCCCTATTGATATGAAGTGAATGAGAATATAAGTAAGTGTACAAATACACACCTTGGTTGGTAATGGCAAAACCACCGAGCTGATAAAAAATTGCCACATAGCCGTTCCCAATCGGCGTTAAACTGTAGGTCCAACCAATGCCACTGTGGTCTAATGTCAGAGTGCAAGACTCTTGTCTCTCTCTGGAGATCCCAGTTCGATTCTCGGCTTGGGTATGTTTCTTATCTATCTTTCTTTCTCTATTCCTTTCTTTTTTTCATAATTAGCGGTTTTGGTAAAATATATCTTATAGGTCGCAGTACCTGACTTTCGAGTCGTCCTTCCTTCAAATAATAATGCGCTATACATCATCATGACTATGCAGATAGGAGAAGGGGAGATGAAATGGATGAACTAGTATTGCCGACTAGTTAAGAGCTGAAACTTTATAGGGGTTTCCATTAATTTTGTATACACTTTTTCAAACTTTTTAAGTCTTACTAAATTACTAACATACTTACATCACTTGCACTCCTCTGTTATGCATGCTTTTTAAATTAAGATTGAAAATTTCATTTAGAAAGCAGTGACATTTTAACCTTTTTGATGTTGTACTTTCAAAATTTATTGCCTCACATTTACGAGCCCATTATGATCACTCTATTTATATTAAAACAATTTACAATGAATCGCTTTAAATAATGCTAAAATATAATGATCGCATAAACCATGAAAAGAAATATTACTCATACGCACTGTTTGCCCCATTTCCACCTAATGATATGCATCATACATACGCAATAGCCACGTGTGTTATTAGAATATTAAAATTTTCATAAATTTATCATCATCTATCAGTATATAACGCTGAGCTGCACAGAATGAAGGTAATCAATTTACCCTTTGATATTTTTATCTCTCAAACAACAAAATTTATTCAAAATATTCAAATGTCAATAGCAAACAAGAAGCACAAAAGTGCCAACGACCGTCACACCTGATCACTTTGCGCTACACTCAATTGATATGAGATTTTTGTTGTTGCAGTTGCTGCTGCTGTTGTTACTTGCTCCAATTGTTACTGTTGCTGTCATCTCTATATTCATCACTTGTTTTGTGTTGGCGATGGTGTTGGGGATTTCATTATAAAATATAGGTTCATATAGATAGACAGTAGCAGCAGCCGCATCATATTGACACACATACATAGTCAAATTGAGGATGACAAGGTTACCTACTCTTTGCTGTCAATTTTTCGATTGTGTAGGTTCAAAAGTGTATATGTATGTGTGTGTGTCTGTGTATTATGATGATACACATACATGATTTTGAGTTTATATTACCAGCTATCGCATCGGTAATTTTTGATAAATCCCACCGCAAAATGTCAGCAGATGTTATTTTCACATGTACAATATACAAGAATGTATGTATGTGTATGTGGCATTAACATATAAGGGCAAGGTATACAAAAAATTCCTGTCAATAATGCGAGGCAGGCTGACAGGCTGACAGGCAGTCAGGCAGGTTGCAACAGGAGTAGCTAACGCGCGAACGACAATGTGTCGAAAGTATTGAGTTGAAAATGTTTTTATTATGCAATCATGGTTTTTGGCGGCGTAAATCCATATTGAAATGTAATTTGACCTCTTTTTTAATTTTTCATATTGTGATTCAACACAAATACATGCATACATACATATATTTATACATACATATACACACATCATGGATTTATCGCAAATATTTTGCAATGTGTGTGTGTGTATGTGTATGTGTGTTTGGGCAACGCAACAGCCAACACAAAAATATGTGTATGCAAAGAAATTAATTTGTCCTGCGGTTTTTTGTATCCTTTGGCAGCTCTACTGAAAACAAAAAGAGTCAAGGGTTCTCGTCAGTTATATTTTGTCGTTGTTGCTGTTTTGTTATTTCTTACTCGCGCTCGCACAGTTTGATGTTGTTTCGCTCAAAATGTTGCTATTTTATTGGTTGACGGGGAAAATTGGCCTTCAAAATCATTGAAGCATTATGGCCTGCCAATGCTTTTATGTTGACATTTTGCGGCATGTTGTTGCTTTTTCATTTTGTCAGCGTTGACGTAACTGGCGTATGTTGTTCACTTTACACTTACTTTCAAATAGGTAATAATGAACTGTGTACTATACTCTTTAAAAATTGGCACTTGTAGCTATAAAAGGCAGCAACGTTTGTTTGGAAAATATTTATCAAGCGATCATTGTGTGCACTTAATAACTGCGCTCATAGAGAAGCAGAACAATTTTGAAACTATTTTTTTTAATCAGAAGTTATTCAATGAGCTTTGTGATGGCGAGTTTTTGTTTTTAGTTGATACAGTAGTTTAGTATTTTGGAATGTTTTGGGATCCCATTACTTAGTAATAGTTAGTATTGTAATTTTGAATACATTTTTGAGCTTAACTGCAATGCTTAAACCCATAGAGTTTTTTCCGTGAAATTAAGGTAAATGAGTAAATATTGATGGAAGAAAATTGCATATTGATCAGAAATTATATGAAATATTTATATAACCTAAGCAAAATTTAATCCAAAAATGATGCTATAATTGATGTTATTTTCTCCAAGTTATGGATTTTTTATAAATTTATGTGAAGATTATATGAACAAAAAAGAGGTTCTTTGTATGTGCGCCTCCATGTTTTCCGCCGTTTTTTTTAAATTTCTCAATTATGTAGTGCTTTTTATTTCAATTCGCTTATTTATGTTTAATTTCGTACAATTTCCAAAGCATATATGTACTAAAGAGTAAACAGCTACTGGCATCGCTACTTAAAAGATAATACAACCAATACTTTGACGGCTGCTGGTCTTTGTGCTCCTCTAAACTGTACTTCGCAATGTGGAGCTGTCCTACAGTACAAATATGAAGATGTTTGAATCAGAAGACAAAAGTGGATCTGGATAAGCAATACTGATCGCAAGTTGGTGATTGTGTGCACAATGGAAGCTACAAATAGAAAATTGATTGTGAACAAATTTATTGAAAATCCGTCGTGGTCTGGTTCAAAGATTGCGAAAGTGTTAAATATCTCCAAAAGAACGATATGTAGAGTTATAAAACGATATAAAGAAACTCTTAGTGTTGAAAGAGCTAAAAAGTTGTGAACAAAACGGGAACCACCAACCTAAAATTAAAGGCAAAGATCTTGAGGTCCATCAAAAGCAATCCCGGACTATCGGATAGTGATCGTGCAAAAAAATTCAATACCAGCTGGGCTAAAGTGCTATCGTTCTATAAAATATCCAAATAGAACAGACAAACAGAATTTGCTGGCCAAAAAACGTGTTCGTCTTCTTTATAATAATGTTTTGACCAAATTCAATGGATGCATTATTGTGGATGACGAATCATACGTAAAATTTGATCTTAAACAGCTTCTAGGTCAAAAATTTTATATGGCAACGAATCGTGGTAATGTACCCTCAAAATTCAAGTACATAAAAATGGATAAATTTACAAAGAAAGCAATGGTGTGGCAGGCTATTTGCAGCTGTGGTCTCAAATCCAGGGCATTTGTGACATTCTCTTCTATGGCGTCTGATATTTACATCAAAGAGTGCCTTTCACCACCATTCGCCAGTGAAGTTTTGGCCTGATTTAGCCTGTTGCCACTACTCTAAGAAAACCATGGATTGGTATCAGACAAATAAAGTAGATGTAGTGCCCAAATATATGAATCCACCCAATTGCCCCCAGCTTTGACCGATCGAAAAATACTGCGCTATTACAAAATATAATTTGAAGAAAAATGCAGGTATTGTCAAAAATGTGAATTCAATGTTACTAAAATGGAACCAAATAGTCGCAAAAGTATCCAGAGCGGATGTTCAAAGGTTGATGGGGTCCATTAAAAGGAATACCCGGAACTTTTTGCACAACAAAGAAATTTAAATCTTTTAATATTATAGTATTAAAACACAATATTAAACTTATCATTTAATGAATTATTTGTTATTCTGAGTGTTCTGGTTAAAAAGATACAGCAATTTTCCTGCGTGCCAATTTTGCGTGAACCGCTCTTTATGGGCTCAATTACGTCTACTTCGGCATTTGCTATCGTCTGTAATTACTAACCCTAAATGCTTAAAGATGTTCATATTTTTCCCTTATAACAGCTAATTATGTCGTGCACGCATAAAAAGTTCCAGAGATGTAACTGCAGGATGTTTGCAAAATATGTAAACCAATACAAGGCTGAATAAAAGAAGACTTAGTCTAGATTCTTAATGGGCACATACACCGATATTGAAAGGACAAATTATGGCCGTTAGGTTGGTTAGGTTGAAGTGGCTGTCGAGAGACACACTTAGGCCTGAATGGACCATTGTGATACCACATAGTTGGACCTACAGTTTAACGCCGATTCCGAATGGCGGTGTGGCAATTTTTTATCGGCTTGGTGGTTTTGCCATTACCAACCAATGTGTGTACTTGTACACTATCTTATAATTCTCATGCACTTCATATTGATAGTGAATATAAGAAAGTAATGAAAATTAACCATCAGACGAAGACAGGAATTGAGCCCGAACCTCCCAGATGAAAGTCTAGTGTAGGGATGTGCACTTCAGTTGCCCTCTGCCGACGTCGTGTGTGATTTTATTGTGTGTACACATACACATTATTGTTGTTGTTTTGCCAAAAGCACACTTAAATGTGCATGTATATGTGCAAAAAAATAATATAAGGAAGAGAGTACACCAGTGGCGGATACAAAAAAAATTTTCTGGGGGATCATAAATATTAAAAATTTTCCATATACATATTTAGAATTTTTCTATCAGATATTAATATTTTATGTATTTGAAAATGTTTCTGGGGAGGGGCGGGGGGAGTGGGAAATAGCCCCTTGCAACTGCCACTGGCCTAACCAATTGTGAAGCAGAGTGACCAGGTTATATTAAAATAACCCGTATTCTTCTTTTAAGTTTAGCGACCAAAATATGTCCGATTTACATATTTATATTACTATTACCAAAAGTAAATCAGCTTTCAATTTATAAAACATATCTTGTGAGATAGAAAAAAACAATTAAAAAAACAAAAATAGCTCGAATAACTATAAATTGTTAACTTGGCCACACTAATGTGGAAAGTGAGTGAATGTAACTGAGAGCGCCTTGGCTACTGCCAGAACGCCGAAGAAATGTGAGCAATGGCAGTAGGAATGCCAACTTATAAGGAATACCTCGAATTGTTGGGAATCGACTTCAATTTTAGTTAGTTGTAGGGAGTTGGGGAGTGAGATCGTTTTAGTGGGCGACTGAAAATTTTAATTTTTTGTCAATTTGTTATGAAAAAAAAAGTATATATTTTTTGTGTAAAACCTTTTATTAATTTTTTATTTTTATTATTCTTTAATTTTTGTTAAAAGTATTTGCATACATTACATACATGCATAAAAGTTGTAATCGTAAACAAAAATATTATTTACTTTTTGTGTTAATTATTAATTTGATCTAAAATATAGAGTTGGTATCCCTGATCAGCACGCAACAGTGCGTTTGCTGCTTCTTTTTTTTCGATCTTTCAAAGTAACAACCAAGCAGGAAAATTACATATGCATTCAATAATGTAATTAAAGAGTTCCACAATACAAAGGGAAATGAAAAAATCTTTCTTTTCCTGGTAAAGCAATTTCTAGGTTTATGAAATCAATCCAAAAAGCATGAGTAAAGTATAGCTAAGTACGAAGTTTTCTTATGCATTCACGTCCACACTCTCTACAGGGACGAAATCAATAAATTCATATACATATACATACACAAAAGAAATCACATTTGTTCTCTCATACTAGTTACTCTTCCCCTTAGCACAGCGTTACCCCTCGTCTAGCCCTGATGAGTATAGCATCAGCTCATATGTGTTTATTTCCCATAGGTGTCGAAGTGCACATCGCTAGTCTAGTGCACTATCCACTAGGCTATCGAGGTCGTCGATTATGGCCGTTAGTTATTTCAAAATGGTTTAACTTTTTCATAATTTTTACCAATTTTACCAAACTAATAAAAAGTTTTAGCACTCCCTTGACTCAGAAGGTTTTTTTTTTTATTGTGGAGAAAAGGATTGAAAGTCTTCAGTCCTTTTATAACTTTCATCCAATACAACACCCTGCCGTCTTTGTTTGTACCCCTTCCAAGATCTTCGCAGTTGCTAAGTCAGGAGGCGTGCGTTTCTTCACTTTATCAGTCTAAGTCACATTTGTCCTTGCATGTTGTTCTTCCACGAACGTTATATCTAATTGGTTGCGATCAGCCTGCAGCTATGGCACACTCTCGCTCGTTGCTCTTTCTCAATGCGAAATGCCTTTATATTTCAAACAGCTATACTATCTTCTTCTCAGAGCCGTACAGCATCTGTGGCAGCAGATTTGCGGTTGTTGTTGGTAAAATAATATTTGAAATTGCTGCTTCGATTGGGTCCTGCCTTTCGGAACTGCATGTTCCATTTTTCTATACGATATACATCCCTAAATCTTTTACATTATATTCTTTTAAAAGAAAATATACAAGAAAAAAACTTGCCATTAAATTTTATTAAGGATCTTAATAAAGACAGTAAATTTCCTGCTGAAACTTTACAAATTAGCTTGAATTTATGTACCATATGTATGGGTCGAGTATTTATGTGTTCAAGTTACTTCAAAAACAACAATTTCCTTTTTATTTATACACACTTAGTTTGTAATTAGTTACAGTATTCGATATATGAGTTACATACGTACATATGTATATGTAGGATGTTGGAAAATTGTGGAGTCACTATAAATTGTAAATGTATACGGATAAGTGTGTGTGTGTATGTGTAATAAGAATGACACATTAATGTATATTTTTTGCAAACTGAAAAGCCAAAAGCAGAACATTGAAGTACAATGACATGGCGACACCATCCATTGGCCAAAAGCAATTATCGTAATGATGCAGTGGCAAGAGAACTAGCGCGAAACAGTAACAACAACAACAACAACAACAACAGCACCAGCAGCAGAAGCAGCAGGACTTATTGTAGTGTTTTCATTTCATTTAAAAAATAAAAATAAAAATAAAAGTTTTTGTAATGAGTTTTAATATTTTTTAAAGTTATTTACGTGGCAAAATGCCAACCAGCCAAAAAAAAAAAAGAATAATTATAGCAGTACAAATAAATTAAAAGAGGAAAAACGAATAAAATAAATAAAGAAAGAATATCTGCATGATGTGCCGTGATTCATCACACTTACTGAAGCACACACTTATATTTTTATATTTGTATATGTGTTTGTGTGTGTGTGTGTGTACACATAGCCAGTGGCAAAGGAATCGTGCCCTTGCTGCTACAGCTGTGTCTACATACATATGTATATTGACAAAGGCGCCTTCTCGCTGGCGTCCTTCTTCATTTCCCTTCATTTATTCATTCATTTGTCATAGAGTTGTGAAGAGTAGAGTAGAGTATATATGAGTGTGCATGTGTTTGTGTGTACAATAGTAAAAAGGTGTTTGAGTACGCGTTGTTTAACCGTTGTATGTATATGTGTATGTAACTGTCTGTATTCACAACTGGAAATGGGTTAATGATGTTACCGCATCCGCTGCTGCTGTTTCAGCTGTTCAGCTGCTGCGTTTTACCTTCTTTTTTATATACATACAATGAAGCGAGCACGTCGTGTCTTGTCCTTACGATTGAATCGAATCCTTTGTACCTGTGTATGCATTTTCAATTTTAATTACATTCATTCGCTCTATTATTCTTAATATTATTATATTATTATTTTTTAGTATTCCTATCAAAGTGAAACAAAGACAGACACTTTAAAACCTGAGCTTGTTCATTTTAAATATTTTAAATAAATACAAAAAAAAAAAAAAAACCTTGAACCAATAGTTTTGTTATTTTGTTATATTAATTTTAAAAGCACTAAAATTCATCTATTTAAAATGTCTTGCACTTTTCAGTAGTAGTTTCTCTAATAATAACTCCTCCATACTTTATATGCTTCTCTACGTATATTTTTCAAGTTGCGTGCCCATTTTGTTGCAAGTTTATCCTTTCAGTTTCGTTTGTTTCGGTTTTTATATGTCAATATACCGCGCTACTGCCATCGTTTATACTTAAAGCTCAGCTCTACTCATTTCTGTTCAGTTCTTTTCAGTTTGTTTCAGCTCCGTTGAGACTTTCATTCAAAAGTTTTTACTCGCATAATAAATTTTCGCATGCCATGCGTTAAATTTTGTGGTTTTTGGCATGACACCGTAATTGCTTTTGTTGTTATTGCTGTTGTTGTTTTTGTTGTATCGTTTTTTGTTCTTAATCGCGAAAGTACTTCATAAGAATAACTCATCCCAGTAAACACTTTCAATGTCTTTTTACCCAGCGTAAAAGATTCGAAGCGCTACCCAGGAATACACGCGATGGCGCGATACGACTGTAAGAGCAATTAAAAAGCAATGATAAATTTTTTTCACTTCTTGTCGATTGAAACTAATAACCTTATTAGATCTAGATTTAAGATATGTTTAACCTGTAAAAGTAAATCAAACCAATCATTCAAATATTTCATTTATTTTCATTCTATATACATCCGCATTCTTGGTAATGAATGACTTTGTCATTTCGAATCGTGGCATGGCGTCACCTTCTGGTCTAGATTTTTCAAAAAATTGATTTTTTTTTTGTATTTCAAAAGTATAGGCTTTTAAAAATATACTGTATATATACTTCGTATCAATATTTCCAGTATTTCGATTTCCACAGCCTATTTAGCAGATGAGCGCAGAAGCAGGTAAAAGGCCCGACTGAAGTTCAAACTCATTTATCTCGAAACTATATTTTTCTGCACGTTGGGACACAAAAAACAAAAACTACTCGACCGATTCGTCTCAAGCTTTACTATATTATTCAGAAAAACTTATCGCAGGAACTAAAAAAAACTTTCTACGTTGAATACTTCTTACTTTTTACATACAAAAAGTAGTGAAAAAACGGTCTGTTTTCGTTAAGTAAATTTCAACAACACTCCATTTTGTCACATTTTTTTTTTTTCATTTTAGTTCTTGCGATAACTACGTTCATACCAATTGTAACCTCTTTCTTTTTTTTGTTTTAGATCAGTGGAAAATCCAAAACCTGTCCCACCAGCAAGATCCGTTTTTTTGAAGAGGACAACTGTAAAACCAATTTTAGTTTACTTAAAATTTAAATTTTTTTTTTATTATTATTTTTGTATATTGTTTAAGTAATAAAATATATCTACAAAGTTTAAATACAATTGCTTATTATTTCATTTAAAAAAAAAAATCTCGTCAAAATCAAGGGCGCTAGGCCAGAAGGTTCCCTTAAGCTAAGTCTTTAGTGAACTTTGGGATAATTGAAGTTCGGCACATTTAAAATATTGACACACCGGGACTGAAAATACAGAAGTTGGAGTGAGCATTTATAAAATTTTTGGATGCAATTATTATATGGGTATGATTTTTGGAAGCTGTTTCGGGAATGCAATTTGAGAAAGAAACCGCCAGATCAGTGAAACCATATCTCTTAAAATCACAAATATTTATCTAGTATGTATTTCGACTAATCTGAGAATAATGTATTGTACAGTAAATGCTTTGAAAAAAATCACTGATCTGAGTGAAGCAAAAATATTGTCGATTCGAATTTTTGAGAAAATTTTTATCAGGTTCCATATTTTTATCCCAAACTTTTATTCATAAATTTGCTTTCTAATCTCAATGAAACAAAAAAATGCGATGCAAAAAAAATTCGGGCAAGTAAAGCACCATTTCTAAACCGTAACTGCATAGGAACCATAACCCTGTTATTACTTTCATCGCGTCAAGATTCTGATGTACTCAAGAAAATTCCACTATAATTCCCTTATCAGAGAATTTGGCCTTAAGTTCTGGATACAGATAAGGAATCTGGGTAATTGTATTCAAATTAAGTTGTTTTTATGTATTTTAGATCACCGCAAGGTTAAAAGATATTCAAAAGAAAATATTCGTACTTAGAAACGGGGCTGTGATATTAGGATGTGTGCCTAAGAAAATATTCAGCACTGTACAAGATTGATGATTGTTGATTTTTGTAACACTGTGTAATTTAATTTTTATTAAAAAAAAAAACATTACAATGGGGATATAGGTTTTTAGAGGTATAAGTATGGTAGCCAGATTTTTGAACCGCAAAAGCAGTACATTAGAAGTAAATACAAAAATCAGTTCATTTTCGTATTTATTTCGAGATTTAAAAAAATCAGTATTTAAGATAAATAATCAGGACATGTACTGATTAAATCAGTACGTCTGAGTACTCTAGGCATAAGAGTGAAAATTATGGTTTTAAGAATTTCAGGAATTAACTTATGTTAGGTCGAGTGGTTGTTTCGCCTCCAGCACGGCAGAAAACAAATAACGCAATATTGCCTATTTTGATATCACTATTTCGGTTGTAATGTAAAACAGAAAGAATTAACCCATTATAGACGAATCATCGAAATCGTTGAGATAACTTCATGATTTTTTATGTAGCGACTATTGAGATCCCACTGATCACTTTTAGCCAATTGAGAAAATTTTAGAACGTCTAGGTTATCAAGGGCAGCCTGTTGCAAAAAAGCAACGACCGGTACATCTGGAATATTTCAAACGGTAAAATCAATCAGTTAGTCTTTAGTGTTGCATTTTAGTAACACGAATATAATTGTTAAAAAAAAAATAAAAAAATATTTTAATAACTCTACGAGCCATTTAAAAAAATTTTTTAGACCCTTTTTAACATACAAATATTAAGGTAAAAGCGCAAGTGTAAAATTATAAAAAAAAAAAATTACAAGAAAAATTGTGAAGCCAAGAGTTTAAGTTATCATTTAAATAAATACTTAAATGGGATACGCATAGTTTTATCTATACTTGAAGTCGGTGTTGCAAAAACGCAACGGCAGAAAGTGGGTTAAAGGAAAAATAAAACAAAGCTTCACTGCTGTTCCGGTATATCAGACCTCAAACACCATTAAGCCAGATCGGAAAACTTTAGCACCGAAAATAAGTTTGAAAATGTTTGTTAAAGGTTTTGAGCCGGTCAGCCGCACAGGAAGTATTTCAGAGCTTCTACCCCTCCGATATCATGCCAACTGCAGTTTCTATTATATGAACCGTTGAGGGCAAAAGTAGTTAAAGAAATAAAATTAGATTTTGGGTAATACATTGGTTTTGTAGATGTGTAAAAGTGTAGAAGTAAAAAATTGAGTATTTTTGAGGTTTATTTTCTTACCGCACAAACAGCTTTATAAGAAACAGTCAAAATGAATGATGTTATAGTGATTGCTTGGTGTTGAGAATCCAAATTATAAATAAATTGCATTACTTTTGCTCCCAATGGCTCTAATAATGCTGTTATTTTTGCGACTTCTACCCTGAAAAAAGATAAGAGCAGTTTAGATTTGGAGAGATTGTATTAGGGCCACATCACTCTTGATGTGGCCCTTAACATAGCTCAGCCTCTCCATTTGATGTTGGAGTGCGAGAAAATAGCACCCTAAGTCAGATTTCGAGGACCCAGAACTTGTACTTGGGCAATAATTTCAACGAAGGCGCCTGTGTGCTAAGTAAAAGCCAGAAGTTTAAAGTAGACGTATTGATTTTAATTGTCTAAATTGAACAACGATGGTTTGTGAAGTACCTTTAGCGTTGTCCGGAAGGTCTCACTCAGACAAAACTTCTACGATATACGCTGTCAAAAAGAAAGTCAGTAACTATTGCAGTAAAATTATGTTGGAATCTGTTTTGTGATTTGAAGGCAAATTTATTCACTGATAAATAGTTACTACTTGATGAAGTAATCTTATATTCCGGGCTATTGTACCATACAAAAAATAAGAAAATAAGCCTAGAAATTATAATTGCATGCTACAAATGATTTCCGAGATCGTCAACTCCGACTCCTTAGCCTCTGGGTATGTAATCAAAAATGTAGTATACTTACACAGGAATGAATGTTTACAGAGCTGTTTGCACATTAGAGATGTCGATCCCAAAATATTTTTCGGTATGCGGGATTCAAATTTTGATTCCCAGATCATGGGATTAACCCCGGGGTTAATAGTTTTATCAAATATGAAATAAAAATTGGAAAGTTAATTAATGTTTATTTTATTGAAATGGCGCGCTCACTTTTGCAATCGTAGTATGGAAACCATGCTTTGTTTCTTTTGAGCCGAAATAAAATATTTTTCAAATAATTCATTATTCAATCACTTAGAGCCCAGTTAACTTGTCACAGCGTATTTTGTGAAAAATTATTTTCTTTTTTTTTCTTGAAATTTTGACAGAAGTTTCCAGAAATTTAAATAAATATCGTATTCTTCTTTTATACAATAAATTTCAATTGAATTTCATTAATTGAAACGGGTTTACCTACAGAGCGCTTAAAACTCATCTACTTTAAGTTGAAAATGATTCCCATTTAAATTTTTGAAAATTTCGTAGAATAAAGAAAATAATACAGTATATCACAAAATACACTATCATAAACTTGGTTGACTGTTAAAGGAATTAGAAAAAATTTTGAATATTCTACAAAAAATAAAAATTAAAATTTGAATTCACATGAGTTTGTGTTGATACATTCGAATCCTGAAAATTCAGGGACTTTTCGTTTTTAATCCAAAGTTTTTTGAATCCATTTTTAAACTGAAATCCAGGATTTCGAGATCTCGGTATTGACATCCCTAGTGCACACATAAAAGCATATTTATGTATGTATGTACATGTGCATGTGCATCTGTTTAACGTGGAACAACGTTGATTTAATGGAATTATGTCAATGGCAATGTTGATGGAAACCACTTTGATGTGTTGCTTTTAAAGTACTTTAAGCGTCTCCCTCATTCGTCGTTTCTTGAAGTTCATTTGAGTTTTTTTGTTGTTTTATTTTTGGGAATCCATTGAACGCGAAAATGTTTTTCATCAACTCTGAGGTGCACTTGAAGGTAGGTTACCTATGTATACTGTGTAATACAGTTGCTGTTCTGTATATGTGTATATATAAATGAATACTGTTATTGGCAGTTTATATTGACTTCATCAATGACATTTTAGAAACAAATTTTTTTTATAGTTTTTCAATTTTGTTATTCAAAACTGATCTAGCGAAAGAGCACAACTAATATGCTTCGCTGGTCTCCAACGTAAAGACTTCAATATGTCTGAACTGAAAAAATAGTTCATGTACAAAGTAAGCGATAGCTATGTGGGTCTAAGCCACAGCTAGATAAATGTGTGAAATTTTGGGGAATTTAAGAAGAAGATGTGAACAAACTGCTTGATGAAACTATTGAATTAGTCTCCAAAATGGGTGATTACGAAATGAAGTTTTTAGAGAAAAAAGGCAACGAATTAGTGCAATATTGATGGGGCGACAATCAGTGCTGGTTGATTATCGCAAATATCACTTTATGATAGCTTGAAAGCCTTAAACCAGAAAGCGACTATGGAACACTTCCTGTAAGTGTTTCATTCTAGCCATGACTAAGTTTGTGTAATTGGGAAAGTTTCTCTTTGAATAATTATAAAATAAATATAAAGGATGCTTTGTTTTCTTAACCTAATAAAGAGATTTCAATTACATACCATAACATCTAGGAAGCGCTCATTTAATAAATCTGAATTTCCGATGTTTTTCAGGTTGAGGATTTGGAATCTTCCGCACAGGTATTTTGTTTATATTATATTAGACCTGCAACGCAAGATTTTTTGTGACTTCTAGAATGTAGTTCCAAGTGTTAGTTTCACTCACAGGGTGACCACCATTCAAGTAATTTTTTTAAAAGACATAAATCTCGGAAGCTCTGATAAAAACGAGAAGGTGAGTGTGGGGAAGGTTCTTGAATTACACATTGTACCAAAAATACTGACCCGATACTAACCTCATTTATTCTCTCTTTTTCAACCTCAATTAGTTTTTTAATAATCTTTTTATAGCAAGTAGATATGAACTTCAATAGTTGGAAACCAATTGGTTGGGTTTGGCTTTTCGAAAATATATTATGCATTGATTACCATACCATGACTCTACGGAGAACGTTCTGTTGAGTTATATCCAGGCCAGGCAAAGCAAACTTCTTCTTTCTTTAACAGTAAAGCGCTTAAAAAAAATCTGGATATGTGGTTCGTAGACACAAATTAAATGGCCTTCAAAGATGAACCATTTTTGTATAGTGACGGTATGTGATAAAATTTACCTCATTAGATTTTTAGATTAAACTATAGAACATTGCCCTTCCGAAACATTCATTCCAATAGACCATATCACTTTGCTTAGATAAGGGAAACACATTTTTAAAGAGAAAAAGAAATTAGAAGGCAAAAAAGGAAAATCAATTTTACGATATCTTCTCATTTTCTTTAAAGAACCTTTGAAGTTCATGTTCTTGGAAAGGCTAAACATTAAAAGACATAGTTCTCTATAAAGCATTATGTGTCAATTTCCGCCTCAAGGCAGAATACCGGATCTTACGTTGGTTTTTTTCTCCGTCAGGAGGGAAATTAATGTTTGTGGTTCTCCTTTGACTCTGGATCAGATTTTCTCGAAAACTGGATGTGCTGTGAAAAATATATGGCCGGATTTGTTTACAGAGCCGAAAAGTATGTAACAAAACGAAATGCTCATTCCAACCTTATGAAACACTTTGTAGCCGCGATTTTTTTGGCTTACAGATAGTTAGGAATTAAATGACGGCGAAAGTCCGATGAGTCTGAAATGTTTCAGTTTTTACATAAATATCATAAGCCTTTTTCCCCGGTACATGCGTTTTTGAAAGTTAAAAATTGTTTTTTTCGATCAACCTTGGTATATTTTTTATTGTTCTTGGAGGTTTACTATTAACATTAAAAAATTGTTGCTATGTAAAACCTTTAACCATTAGGGAATATGTTCCCTGTCGGATGGTAAAAATTGTCCAATGAAATTTCAGATAAAATACAAACTAATTTGATTTATTCAAAGTATTTATGCGCTTCCCTGAAACACCCCGTATACAAAATATAATTTCTTTAAAAAATTTCTATACTTTCCTTTTTTTAAACAATTTTAAAATAGATAATTTAACAGAATTAAGGAAAACTTCAAAATCGAACAAGTTTGGTCATAAACTCATAAAGATTCCATTAAAATTCAATAAATTCCATGTGGTGAAATGCAATTACGTCCCTTTCTCTGAATATTTGCCGTGTAGACATTGCATAAGGTAGTAAGTTGTTGTACTACTTAATGTAGGTATTATATTATTTTACAGGTAAATGCCCAAATACTTGCCCGTATACATTGGTAAAGTAAAGTACAAACAAGTAATAGTATTATTATGTAAATTCAAATTCAATGTATCGAAACACGAACAGGTGCTGCTATTTGCATTGTATTCAATGTAGGTAAATTCACCGTCAGGTTTACTACTACCAAATTCTCAATCAAGATACAAACAACAACAAACAACAACCAATGATGAAGTAATTTTCTGTTAGCATGTTCCAAATTAATTAAATCCATTTACTTTTTCTTAGCTTTTTGGTAGAATATTTTTGGTACGTACTAAAGTAAAGGTGCCAGTTTTAAAAGTATAAAATGGCTAATAGTTTAAAAATGGTGGCAGTTTTGAAAAAAATGTATTAAAACAATTTTTCCTTTTACAGAAATTTAAATTTAAGTTGATGTAAAGCAAATGAGATGTAATAAATGTGTGTGGTGAAACTTTAGTTCTTTATCCAAATCTGTTTATATTAATTTTAAAATATTTCAAAATTGTTGATATAATTACCCTCAAAATATATCTCAAGCAAAAGAGTTGTCGTTACCTCGGACAATTGCAACTCTGTGTCAATGTTGTTTACCAATCCATGATGAAGAGTTGCTAAATGCAAGAAACGCGGGAAAACAACCTGCACGTCCAATTATGTGCATACAAAGAAGCTGTTGCACTTACATATACTCTTTACTCTCTGATAAAATTGTTTGTTGAATATCTTTCGTTCAGAAACTTGAGCAGCTACATTTTATTCTCAATTTTTTGACAAAATTGTGATATGCGCTTTTCTTTTCAGCTTCAAAAACAACTTCTTTTCAAATTCTTTACAATATTTACATTGTACTCAATGGTATTTGTGTTGTCTGGATGTTGTTACTGTTGTTGCCTTTTACAATTACTGAATAAAATGCAGATTTATGTATATACAAATTTTATACTAGCAACATACAAAATACTGTGAAAATAGCAAATTGGCGTGTATTTACGTACAAAGTCAAAGCATCTGTTTACTTTTTGCTGGGACAAATTTTAAACATTTTATTAGATTATTTTGCTGCAATAATATTAAATTGTTGAGAAAATTCTCAAGGAATTTAAAGAGAATCTCAGCGGAGAATTTTGTTTAACAGCAACCACAAAAGTGCTGACAAGAACATCGCAGTCAAAAAGTAAACCACAAAAATGAAATCTAATTATTGAAACAATTTTACAGTTAATTAACCCATTATCTCCAACTGATGAGTTTGGCAGAAATTTTAAAAGAAATATATCGAAACAAAAATGTATTTACTTTAACAACACTGGATTGAAACCAGAGGAAAAAAATGAAAAAAAAAAAAAAACAAAACTTGTATAAACAACCTGCTTCACCAGAGCGACAAAATGGGTTAATGAATTTTTCAATTTCATCTTCAAAAAATGCAAAAAGAAAAGGATTAAAAAGGATTAAGCATTTCTCTAATTAAATAAATGGTGAAATAAGAGCGCTAAATAATAAATGGTATACCACCTTGATCAA
The DNA here is from genome assembly GCA_963691655.1 of Toxonevra muliebris. Taxonomy (NCBI): domain Eukaryota; kingdom Metazoa; phylum Arthropoda; class Insecta; order Diptera; family Pallopteridae; genus Toxonevra; species Toxonevra muliebris. The sequence goes on along the minus strand of OY829326.1, from coordinate 113,546,121 downwards.
AAAGTTCCCGGAATTTATTCAGAAACTTCAAAATACAAGTTTATTCATATAAATCTAAATTGTCCCCTTCAAAGTAATCTCCATCGACTGCAACACACTTTAGCCAGCGCTTGATCCAATCCATTTTTATATTCGGTTTTCGGTATGTCCATCAGTGCTTCCTGCGATTTTTCCATTACTTCCTCTCGGCTGCTGAAACGCGTTCCCCGTAATGGTTTTTTAACTCGATTGAACAGAAAGAACTCACAGGGAGCCTAATCAGGTGAATTCGGTGGCTGTTGGATGGTATTTGTTGCATTTTTCGTCAAAAAATTACGAATAATGATGGCACTGTGCGACGGTGCGTTAACATGGTGCAAAATCTACGAGTTTTCTGTCCACAATTCTGGTCTTTTTCGGCGAATTGCTTCACGAAAACGCCTCATAACGCCCAAATAAAACTCTTTGATGGTTAATTTGCGGCTATTGACCAAAATTTCTTTTACATTATCAACGTTTTCGTCGGTCGTTTTCGATGTCGATGGTCTCACGATCACTTTTGAACCGCTCGTGCCACTGGTAAACGACCGCTTTCTTTAGAGAATCGTTGCCGAAACACTTTTCCAACATTTCCAACGTTCGCGCATCATTAAATCCGTTTTTTACGCAAAATTTAATACAATACAATTTAATAAAATTGGAAAAAGTCGCCAACACACACAGAAAGAGATGTACTCTTGGCTACGTAACTTTTGCAAATGTCATGCTATGACGCTAAGATTTAGAGGGAATATCAACAACAGATGTACCAACTTAAGAAAAAAAAACAGAACTCAAATCGGAACTATGGAAGCGCCACACGGTGGTTATTCTGGGAACTTTTTGATCAAGGTGGTATACTCACAAGTGTCAGCAAATACAAATAGATAACTATTAGAGCGAATTTTCTATCCCGAGATGTGTCGATGTTTCTGTCCGGCAAATCGGAACATGGTAATGTAAAATTGCGCCATATTTTTGTTGTAATGTAGCGGTGACTATAATGGGCTATTTTCATATAAATTTCTTCGAAACTACAACTTTGTTTTGGGAATTACCCGATTAAGTCAGAAAGCAGAATTTTCACGAATTTCCTAAAATATTTATTAAAAATAACATTTTCTGAAAATATTATTTCTCTTTCTCACTTCTTAGTTATGATTTTCATATTTAAAAAGTGAAAAGTACTGAAAGCGTTTTTTATCTCAGTATCAGGTGGAAAGTTCATTGAATATGCAAAACTAAATAAGTAGTGAGTGGTACACACGGTTGCCACTTTGGTACAATTCTACCAAAACTTGTAAATCTTTTTCCATTTTTCTGCGTTTGGTACATTGGTACATGTTTTCAAAATTTGGTATATTCTGTAGGCAAAGTTAGCTTTTATAATAATTAAGAATTGTAAACTTACAGCCCAACCTAAATAAGCGCGTAATGTGTAAAATTTCTGTCAAAATGGCTCATTCCCATACATTTTGTATGAAGCTGACTGAAATACGCAGCGCACTTACCCAAACCTATTTCTATTTTCTATTTTGACATTGGGTAAAGAAAGAAATTTGAGAGGGGAGAGTTTTTTTTCATAAAACACAGCAAATAATATAGATGAGTAACTTCCAATTTCAATATGTTTGAAACCTAGAAACTGACAGTACGCTGCGCTCTATTTCAGTCAGGTAATGCCTATGAGTGCGCTGAGTAATTTTTCGAATACGTATTACGCACTTATTTAGGTTGGGCTGTTATGTACAAAAATACAAAAACGCTTTTTAAGTTTTAACAACAGATAAAGTTTTCACAACAGGCGCTCTCGGCTATGAGCTATAACTTCGTTAACATTTTGAGTTTTAGTCTGAAATTTTTACAATATACTTTCAATATATTTTACTTTCGAAATACATTTGAAAAATAATCGATTTTTTGAGACTCGAACACCAGACTACATCCTTAATAAATAACATTTAATGTGGTGGTACATATCATTCTAACCAAGAGAGCAAAGTTGATAGAGGGACCGTGTGTGTAAACTTACCAACTTTGTGTCTTTTTATTCCAACACAAACAAAAAAGTAGAGTTCTGAATGAAGATTCTGGTAGAGCTCAAAATCAAAAATTATACGTGTACGCCGTTTTAAAAGTTTTTACTCTTTATAAGAATATTTAACGATGATTTTAACTTCTTTTCGCTGGCAGACATTTCGAATCTTTTTCTTTTTTTTTGTTTTTTGCCATCATTGCAAATGCAAATTTTTATTCCATATCGCATATATTTGTTGTTGTGACAGCAAAAATATTTTGCAATTGCACCAAATTTCACACCAAAATTCTTCCAGTTCCAAATCTAATATATATATATATATAAATTCATTACTAATTTATTGATATTTATTAAATATGCAAACTTAATTTTACGCGGTTTTTCTACTATTTATTTCAATTGTCAAAAATTACAAGCATTAACACAAAGACAAGCAAAAACTTCTGGAAATGGAACACGAAGTTTTGAATTTTGACAATAATCCAGCCATAAATAAAGTAGAGCTAGTCATAGTAATAAAATATTTCACAGACAGAAACTAAAATAACCCAACAGAAAATATTTAGTTTGATTTACGTTTACAACCAAAAATTCAAGAATATGAAATAGGAGGATTTTTTCCGATTGGGGAGGATAGGGGGATTGAGATTTGAGCGGAGTACCTTCGGCAGCACTGGTTTGGAGTAGCACAGTAATGCCGCGCAGTCAGTGTGGCCAACTCAGCGCTTTTCCTGCTGATTTTAGTGCTTTTTGAAAATTAAGACGCGGAAAAAAGTGATTTTGCGCTCAGCTCGTTTTTTTCAATTTAAAATATCTTCGAAAAATCAAAGAAATTTTCATTGACTAGAAGTACCAGATGTTTGCCTGTATTAGTGAAAAAGTTTAAATGTATTGAGTTTTCTCGCACTTTTATAAGGGAAAAAATTTAACGCTATTTTTAAGAAAATACGCGTTTTATTCTTCATTTTAGCGGATGATTTTGAAAAATAACAGTTGGACACACTGCGCGCAATAGTGCGAGCGAGAGGGGAACTGGACGTTACAGTTATTCTTACATTTTACACATTTAAAATTTTGCCCATACCGTGAGCTAAAATGTTTACACATCAAAAAATCCATTAGGCAAGCTGATAAAGGGTTAATAACTTTGAAAATTTTGGTTCAAGTTGCTGAACATTTAAATCATCTCAGACTTAAACTATAGGCTACATTTTACTAAAATAGCTAAGAAATGGCAAACTTTAACATTGTCTAAATTTTACTGTGCAACAATTTCAGGAGACATCTTGTGGAACATGAAATGGCCCTCATTGGATTCAAGTGTAAATATAGTATAGCCAAACGCCTGGATAGTTTTTAGATTTGCTTGAAAATTTTTTAGTTCGATTTTTAAAAGAGTAGAGGGAATGATTAGTATGTTAGGTTGGTATGACCAAATCTCTAGGTTCAAAATTCATATTGCATTAGAAACAAATTCATATTGCAATTATAGATTATTAACTTTCAACGTTGAGACTCGATGTAAAGCAGTTTGATGAACTTTAATTTTTTGGACTAATCGGAACAAACAGGTTTTTTTTTTCTTTTCTATTTTTGGGTTTCAGAGATTAAATACTTTTGCACGTACTACTTACGCCACGACACTTGCTCCATAAACTACAGCTCATAACTAAATTGTAAACTGTAATATTACATTTTTATAATTCGTATTTCTAGTTTATATAATTTTAAATCTAAATTATTTTTTACTACAAAGATTTTTGAAATATTCGTAATTTAAAATTCGTTAATTTCTATGCGTACTATGGATTATTAGTCACTTCATATCAACATTTTAAACAAATGAAGCATGAACCACATTCGGACATGTATAGAAAGCACAAAAACTCACAGAAACACACACATACACGCAAAAATACTGAATACATAAATTTGCATATTTATACGAGTATGTGATTTTTCATGCAATAAACTGAAGTATATAGCAGGCAGGCAGCACTTTCGCCATCTAGCGGCAACAATAGAGCAGAGGAGCAATGCAACGTTAGAACAAGATGGAGGCAGAATTTTATGTCGAACAAAAATGAAGAAAAAAAATTCAAAAAATTGCATTTTGCATTTTTAATCACATGTTGGGGAAATGTTGAGAAAGAAAATTTGCATTAAAATATAAAAAATAGTAATCAGAGAGCACAAACCACAATCTGAATCAAGAAATCAAAGTAAAGAAATGAGAAATGAAATAAAGATATAAAGAAATCTACCGCCATCAATTGCCCCCACTCACCCCTCTTGCTTATTCACTCTAAATTTAACAACGCTACTGCCAGCAACAGAAACTCTGATAACTTCAAGTTGCATGTACTATGAAAGAGTGTTGTGCACTGTATGCTCCATTTTAATTAATGCAACTGTAAATTATGCAGTTTTTGCGAATTTGAAGAATTGTATTTACAACACTACTACGAAACAGCAACAACAATAGCACACCACATCCCTCAATGACGCCCGCCACGTCATGTTACACTTTGATTTGCATATTCTCCTACATACTACTATTTCCCTTTCCTACTTTTCAAAATGCATAAATGGCGCTCAGAAACATTAATGCGGCGCAATATAAAAGTGTAGATATGTATGTGTGTATGAATGCGGCCCATTATGAAGTAGTTTGAGCGGCGAGAGGAAGCGTGTGGGGTATTGAATGCGTGTTCTTGGCATTTTAATAAAATCCGATTATACGACAAACATGTAAATTGCAGCATGTTGTTTGTCGCTGCCGTAGCTGCTGCAAGTGCGGCTGCCACTGCAGTTTGTTTGTTCGTTTGTTGTTTTGTTGGTTGTCTGTTTTTGTTGTTTTAGGTTCGTACTACATTTTTTCGCTATTGTAAAATTCATTAGAAATTAAAATTGTTCGCTCGTTCGCTTATCATAGCAAACAAATTCTTTTCGCATTATTTCTAATGGATTTTCTTATGCAATAAGTAAAAAGGAAAACTGTAAGTACACTGAAAAAACGTGTTGCCAAAACTTTTATTACTTTTTCAATTTTTATAATATTTTTGAAGGACGCTATTGTATATGGTATGTCACTAAGATCATGGCTACTTCTATACTTTGACCAGTAAATGAACATGGAGTAATAATGGATATACTAAAATTGGTGATCGCAGAAGACAGGAGAAGGCATGTAGCTTCTCCTCTAGATGTAATGTTACTTTGCTCCCCAGTGTTGCTAACATCGCTACTTTTTACTTTAAAAATTTTAAAGAAAATATTAAAAGAAATGTTTCGACGCTGATAAACGTTAAGCAGAACCAACTCTCACAATCTCTGTCACAGCGAAACAATGAAGAGAAAAATTAAGGAAACACGTTATCTTTAACCAGAGCCAGACACGTCAAATCAGATAAATCCTTCATTGAAGACTTGAAACACAGGGTAGTTTTATTCCCAAACCTCACAAATGAACCTGGTAGTATCACGAAAGTGTTATAGCCTTTAATTGACCTTCCCCAGTATAGATTCAAGTATTTCGTAGTATTCTTCTAGCTATATTACTTAAATAATAACACAATAACGAACATGGATATGGAAGTTTGCCATATTGGATTATTTAATTGCGAATTCCAAAATATTCTGTAGTTTTTCACAATTGCCTGGGCCGATCTGTATTCGATATCTCAGTATCGATCTGTATTCGATCAATATTCCCAATTAAATGCGCTAGCAACAAAACTTTTGGTTTTTTATTTTTGTTGTTGTACAAATGAAGAAGTAGGCAATCAGGGATGCCAACTCATTTTTTCTTTCTCCCCGGTAACTCTCGCGAAATTCCCCGATTTTCGATCGAACTCCCTGCACCGGTATAATTTCATAATATAACAGTACGATACGCACTTTTCATATAAACATTTAATGCAAACGAAAAATACCCTTTACATAGGCTTAGAGATACTCTCGGTCAGAGTTATTTTAAGGGGCCCTGAACTTTCTTGGTTAAAATTTCTTTATCAATTTTTTTTTGGATTGATAAATTGATAAAAAAAAAATTTCTGCCATCTATTTAAAGACTTCAAGGACATAAAAAATTGTGTAGCAATTAATAAAAAATTATATGAAGGTTTTTTTTGCAGCTTCATGGAAGACGTTTTGAAAATCGTCAAACGCAATGGCGTGCGTGATTACGGCTCACTGGAACATCTAAAAAAATACCATTAGAAATATTATAACTGTACTCTCAGGACATTATAAGATTATTTTGTTTGACCAACAATTCACAAAATGGCAGACCGCAAAAATTAGTTTTCTCAAAAATTGTACTTTTTTCGTAAAAACAAAGTTCCAAATTGGGGCCATTGTTGTGTAGAAGAACATATTTAAATTTCAGTTATCGTGCACGCCAATGGCAAAAACCTGGTTTTGAGAAAAACTGGTTTAAAGTTTTGACTATAGGTTTTAAACAAATAAAATATACTTATTCTTCTTCTTTATAATAGCTGACCATAATTTGCAAGTTTATAGGTTACAGTCACCAAGAACTAACAGTTATTAATTAGAAGGTGCTGAACAAAGGCACAGCTAAGGCTTTCTGGATGGCTGAAAGAAAAGCCGAAGCACTGCGCGATCGCGTTGGACTGTGATTACTAAACGTAAACAGTGTTGTATAAAGCAATGTTCTTATGGTATTGGTTGCGAAATCGCAAATCGGAGAATTCCCCTCAAGTTGGCATCGCTGTAGGCAACACTAATTTGCTCTCTTACTCAAAGTAACAGAGTAACAAATATTTTACTCAAGGGTCAAACGAGAGTAAAAGTGTAAAGTAAGGGTAAACGCAAATTCCGTTTATTTTGTTATTGTAGAGTAATTTTGTATTACACTTTTACCCTATTACTCCGTTAACCAGCACTTTATCTAAAGCGTGAACAGGGCTTATATTTATTGAATTTTTGTGGTTATTTTTTATTTAAAAACATTTAATACATTTTGGGGAACATACAATTTTTTCTTTACAAAATATTTAATTCCTAATCTTTTTAATATCATAAGAAAAATAAACATTAAGTTTTGTCCGCTTCAAATAGACGTCTTCTTCATGGCGTGAATGATCCAGCTTACTATCGCTTCTTCTATACCTCTGCGCCTTAGTACGACTAGAGCAAGTTGGTTTTTTATTATCTCTTTCAAAAGGTCTCGATTCGAATTGGCTGTTTTCATATCCCAATGGCGAATCCCATTTACGATAGAAGGCCTTCAGAAGGAAGGAATTGATGTAACGCCTTTTCCCAGAAATCATTCTGTTACATTTACTTTTAAATTTTATGTGCCAAACATAAAGAATATAACAACAACAAAAAATATAAAGTATATGAGAATTATTATTCAACAATATGCAGTTTTGCGAAAAAAATACAATAAATAAAAATTAATACAAAAAAAAAAAAAAAAAAAAAAATAAGTAGAAGCAAAGGAAAAAAAAGAACAACATCGAAGAACATCGCACAGTGGAACGATCCCATATAAATCGCGGCCAAAAATAGAAAGCGTTGTTTAATATTAATAATATTTGGTAGTCGAGATAGTCTAATTAAATTAAAGTCGTATGCCATAAATTATACCGATTGGCCTACTGCCACGCCCACCTCCCATACAAATCAAACACTTAAATTGCATTAACTTTTCAAATATCTGTTGCACAACGACACGAATTTGGTGTGTAGATGTATAAAAGCTTTCTTGTTCAATGAAGAAAAAATGGGAGTGCAGCCACGCCTACTTAAGAAAATTGCTAAAATCAGTTTCCTATCCTTCAATATAATAAAGCTGCCACATGCCACTTAAAAAACTCCCAAAATTCTAAACAAATTTTCTATAGAAACTAAAAACAATAAAACAGAAATTAATAATGTCCTGGTACAGTATTAATAAATCGATTTTCATGATTTCATGTACCGTTATATCAAAAACCTGACGTGACGGAGCAAAATAGTCTTTAGATTCGAGCTCAGCGGCTCAGCTCAGCAAATTACTCTAGACTACCTGTCAAATTAACAGTTTTATGGAAAAAACTAAACTTTGTGGCACAGTGTTATTAACAAAGTGCAAGACATTTTTTCGCTTAGTCGCTATCATCAATATTATTCGATATTCAATAATTGATACTGCTCTCCAGCCATATTTTCATCTAAAAGGTGCTCTGGTAACATGAGAGGAGAAACCATCAGATCACGATTTGATGCTTCAGGGGAATTTTTCTTGTAAAATTTAATCAAAATGTTCTTATATCTTTGTGGCGCGATTCTAATGCTTCCTCAGATAGGGCTCCAATTGGCAAACTGAAGTGCTCGAATATGTCGGTGTCATGAACAAGGACATTGGACTGTTATTATTGGTTTCAGGGAAAAATGTAAAAAACTTGAAGAATCGCAGCTCTCCGCAGATAATCTTTCTTGAATTAGTGAAAGCATACTTGTGACGTTATTATATGTTAAAATTGGAAATAAATTTTGATATATATTTTTTTAAATCTCTTTTAAAGTCATCGAAATCAGTATGTTTGATGTGAAAAAATACTTTTTTTTCAAATAACGGTAAAAATCACATGGTTAAACATAGAACCACAAAAATTGTGTTACCACATTGTGCAGAATTTATATTTTTCCCATATATGCATTTTGCCTACATTTATTTGTTAATAAGTGAAATATGGAATATTAAATTAGTAATAAAATATATGACCTTTTCCACGCATAGTAAACGTTTTCATAAAAGTTCGGCTTTGTGGTTGCCGTGTGCCTGAACCCATAGGTTTAACGGAAAGAAAATTTAGTTACTTTTTGTTTAAAATATTATCTCTTACATATCATTAAAATTTTTAAAAATCTTCAACATGATTTTTTCTTATTTTTGGCCGCCTCATTACACTGTGCATCGCCGCCTGAGAATTAATTTGGCGTGTAGGTATACGAATACGTACACACATACTCAACGTACGATCACAAATGAATTCTCAGACAACGAAATTTGATCAATACGTAATGCAGGTTACAACGGGTTGTATAGTGTGTAGTATGGCTGTACGATCGATTTTCAAGTTGGTCCAATGGTTGGATGAAAACCAAAATATTTTAATTTTTGGTGGGCACAGTTAACGATTGTACAACGAGTTGTATCGTTTGTACCGAAGTTGTACAACTTCAATCGTTCTCGTTTCATTGTTTAATTCATTTTTATTGTTTTGAACAAATGAGTGACAAAATGTCATTAATGGAAAATATTGAAACAACGCAGAAGAGATAATTATGAAAGCAATAGAAAAAGTAGTGCTGGGCAGTAATTGTCTTGTGATTCTCATCTACTTTATAATATTTGCATTTACGTGGATAGTTGCAATAAAGGAGCTATCACAGAGATCACGGATGAGAAACCGTAACGAGATCTAAAACTTTTCATCTCATCTGCTTGTTCTATGACTTTTTGGCAGTGTGGCCAACTTTTGCTTTTCAAAATCCGCTAAAATTAAGAATAAAACGCGTATTTTCTTAAAAAAAAGCGTTGAATTTTTTTCCTTATATAAGTGCGAGAAAACTCAATACATTTAAACTTTTTCACTAACACAGGCACATATCTGATACTTCTAGTCAATAAAAATTTATTCGATTTTTGGAAGATATTTTAAATTTATATGACACTGTGTGGCAACAAAAAAAAACTGCAGGCTCTTTTATGGAGACCTACATAGTAAAAGTTATAGGCCCAGTAATGCTAAGAAAAATTGTATGGGAGAGATTTCCCATACACTCTCAAAATTTCATTTTATGGTCAAAAAACCGTTTTTGGGTGGATTCATGTGAACAATCGCTCATAACTTCGCAAATTTTTATCTGATTTACAACTTTTGTTTTTAGTTTGAAAGAAATGAAAACTAACGAGACTGCAGTTGAAAGTATTTGCGATTTTTAATTTTTTTAAAATTTTTTTCAACCTGGACGATATTTATATATTTTTACGATATTATTCAATCTTGGAGATCTTTTGGCACTCAAAGTAATTTAATGCCGCTCGTTCGCATCATGACGGTATTCCCGACACGCTCCATCATTTCAAGTTTCAGTACTTAATTTAAATTTGCGAGGAAGAAATGTGTGAGACTTAGATTCGGAAACTTCTGCGAAATGAGATATGCGAGAGCAAGTTGAATGCAGTGGAAAGACTAGCAAGTTTCATGTTATTGTGTGAGAAGTTCCTTGGAAATAACAAGAACCCTGTGATCATGTTGAAGTCGTACCCGAATCTTGTATGTACTCAAGAAAATGGATTGCAACTTGCCGATAAAAATCCATTTCCTGCACTCACATTCGAATTTCTTTCCGTGTAATCTGGGCAGTCTAAAAGAGCACTTCCCAGTCATTGACTTTCTATCCAGTACTGTTTTGTATTGCGTTTTCCTCGAAGTTTTTGCTTCATTAAAAACCAAATATTTTCTACAAAGTTTGCACCACATTTTCTTACTTTCATGTCGTACAGAGGCGGCTGCGACGTTTTGAATCATTGTTATCTTGCAATGTCCAATCATCATTTTCGGGTCTATACAATAACTTAACAGACTTCAGCAAACCACATTTGTGTAATTTGACCATGCATTCAGTATTAAGGTTTTGAGTAAAGGCAATAATTTTTCCGAAACCTCGCTCTGAACAGCATCGACACACATTGGCTGCATTCACGATACTCATCAATTCCTAAACAGTTGTAAAATTGTGAATGGCACCATTTTTAGTAAGCAAGCGCCATTTTTGGTAGCAAAAAATTTGTATGATACTTTTCCACGGTACATTTTTGTACAGCGGCTTATGCTTATCTATTTTTTCTATATATATTCATTTGTTTATTATGACTGTCATATTTGACAAAACATATTCATATTAACGGCATCGTCAAACATCCTTTGCAAAGACATTAAATTATTTATATATATTATTTAAATTTTTGGTTTTGTTAAAGAGGAAATATAGCAAAAACTATTCACAATAGAATAGTAAACGCTAAAAGTAGCAGCATGTTCACGACACGAAAATTAATGAGCTGCAACTGTTTAGCAATTGATGAGTGTCATGAATGCAGCCATTGTCTTTTACAGGTTGCTTAACTGTCCGCTGAATCAATCGTTCACTATTTTTAGTCCAAGCTCTTCGTAAAACTATTAAACAATACAAATGAAGACTAGTAATTAAAGATGACGTTGCTTCAATCTCGATTCCAATTCTTATGATGGGAAATTATAACTAAAATAGTAGCTAGCTTAAAAAGAAATCATATTTAATAAATAATCTTCGAAAGTTTCTCTCAAAGTGTAAATCAATTCACTCTCCACTTGTACTATCTTTACATAACCTTATGCTTTCAAAAAGTTACTATAAACTATAATATATCGTTTTTTTTTTTTTTTTTTTTGTTAGCTTAACGATTTTATAGCAAACTTTTTAAAGGTACTAACAAACAAAAACAACAAATTTACTAAGTAGCATCATCATAAAAATATTTTCTTTGTAACTTTACTAAAAATTTTTAACACAAGAAAATCATAGAAAAACTTACTAAATTTTCATAAGATTTGTGCATTTGTGATTTATTTCTTTAACAAACAAAGTAATCGACTTGAAAATATGCATTACGGATACATAGTAAAATCCCCCGCTGACATATAGAGCGCGATTGCCGCAATGCTACTGCAGCCAGCATCCTGCATGCATTATGGCAACTCTAGTATGTGTGTGGGAAAAATGAAAAATTTTCTTTCGTACTTGATGTTTCCCTGCCCTTCTTTGCTATTTTCTAAGTTATATTTGCGCATCGTCTAGAAAATGTAGGAGAAGATTTATTATATAATATTAATTTTTGCAGAATTGCAACATTATGTTATTTTGCATACATCATGATATGGTGGTAATACAAATATGGTGGTAATACAATTGCAACTTTCAGAAAGTTAATCCAAATTTTTTTTTTAGTTTATCATGAAAGAAAGAAAATTCAAATTTTTATCTTAAAAACTGCATAAGAATGTTATGCACCTACCCTCTACCATTGAAGCCAACACATATTTGTATAACCCTAAATAATATCCGTCGGTCAACACACATGCCGTCGAATGTTTTTGACTTGAGGGAATAACTTTAACAACATATTTCTGTTAGTCTGTTGCCTGGTTTTTTGTATGTTTTTTGTTTGTTGTTTTGGGTGCCTGTCAAACGGAAGTAACAAACAGAAAAGTAAATTTCCCAACGGAGATTATAGCCTCGTTTGTATAAAATCTCATGTCATCATCGTCATTATGATCATCATCATCATTATCACCATCATGGTTATTTTCTAAATAAAGGCCCATACATAGATATGTACATGAGTTTCGATTTTGGCCATTGAAATTGCATGAAGACATTTCACATCGACAACATTTTTCCCTTCGATGTCAAATTGACCCAATTTACATCCAGACACCCAGTAAGAAACAAACTTAATTTGATTTTTAGAAAGAAAAGCTTCTAAGCTATGTAGCCAAGAGGCAGAAACTTCTTGCCTCCTATAACATTGTCATGCTAATATAATCATACGTGGTCAACCTAACTTTTTCGCGATCACTAACCGTTGAAAGTAAGTTTCTAGCTGCCTGTATTGCCTGAAATAAATTTTAATACCTACTGATTTGAGCGTTGCAGTTGCTTAGTGGTTAGTGTGTTAAAATGATGAGCCATTACATAATATTTTTTTCGTGAGAGCTAATGTCTGTCTATACTGAAGCCAAATTGTTGTTGAAGCATTAAAATTATTAATTTTTCAAAGACTGCAGGTTTTAGTTTTTGTAAATATTGAAACCCCACCTTAGATCCGCCAGTGAATACAATGATAAATTTTATGGATCCTACCAAACAGCAGAAGATTATTATGCTTTATGGAGAGCAAAGACTGAGAAATTAAAAATAAAAAGTTATAATAATTAATGAATAACATTTTAAGATAGTCTCCTAAGATCAAACTGAAATTTGCTGACATATTAAATAAAATGAAGGATGAAATAAATTTCCGATGACTTCATTTATTGTAAATAAACAATTTAATTCCAATTTATTTGTCAAAAACTTAATTTTTAAGTTTCAACACCCGACATTTGATAAAAAATAATTTTTTCAAAATCATTTAATTTACCCTTATTCTAAAAAAGAAAGTTCTGCTGAGCTTCTGACAGTTTTTTGAACAGTTTTTCTCCTTTAGTAAATTTGAGAACTTTTTATTTGAAATTTTAGTCTTAGTTAAGTCCTAGGACTAAGTTAAAAAAGTTTAAAAATTAATAAAAACAATTAGATTCATTGTAATTTTATACTTATTTAAAAAGAAAAAAGCGCTAAATTTTTTAGCAATATTATTATGTTATAAATACTATTTAAAATTTTTCTAGTACCAGGTAGTATGACAAGCTAATTTTACGAACAGTAAATAAAGAGATAGTGATAGAAAGGTGAAACATGGGCCTTGAAATTTTCCATTATTATTTTTAAAATTTAATTTAAAAGACTCAATTATGCAGTGGTATTAATAATAATAAGAAGATTTTTAAGAAAATCACATGCTACTCTATTTCCGCACTCCATCATAATTTCCACTTTTCTTCTTTCATAAATTTAATCGCTTCTAACGAGCCATCTGCTGGTGGAAAAACTTCAAATAATAAAAATAATTCAAATAATGTATAATCTACATTTTGCTACCTGTCAAATAAGTCCAAATTTACATGGACCCAATAATTCATAGTATTTTTGTTAATTTTAAAGCTTTTCAAACTCAGTTCCAGGACAAAAACTTTAGATCAAAAACAGTTACTAACTTAGAAAAATTATGTTTGCAGAATTGCTCACTTTCATCTTCTTTTTATATATCCGAAGCTAAATCCCATGCCAAAAACAAGAAATCGAATTTGGTCGCATCGTGTATTATTATTATTATTAATTAAACAGGCTATAGTCCACTGCGATCATTGTTGATCTTTTATGCAGCCCCCGGCTTTAACACAATTCTAAATTAAGACTACAAACGAATCTAAGAATTGCGTTACGGCAATTTGCACTCTTGGCCCATAGATTCTAGCCCCAGTGCTGCCATCTTCCAATTTATACCCATCAGTGTACCAAACCTGTGCCTCTGGTCTGATTGTGAAGTTCTAGTTTTTCCATTTTTGACGGTCACTTATAACCACTTCCAATTTTTTTCATAGAGCCAGTTAGTTTCAAGCCAGCGCTGCCCTGAAATATGTTTAAAATAGATACGTATCCTGTGAGGTCTCCACATTTGTAAATGTTTACATAAGGCAGCCGTAGGATACTTTAACTGGCTTCCATTTTAACTGTTAAGTGTAATGGAGGAAGTCCTGTTATTATCCCAAGTGCTGGCGTGGGGTACGTCTTCATTCACCCTGCGATACCCAGACAAGCTAGACGATGAAGATTATTTAACTCAGATTGTGCCTTTGCTTGCAGTGTTTTTGGCCACCAAGCAATTGCTGTATAGGTGACCATGCGTTTGATGGCCGTTTGATATGACCAGTACGTAATTTTTGATCTTAGGCTCCATGTTTTTCCGTAAAAGCGTTGAGAAGCATGGAATGCCCTTATGGCCTTTTTAACAGTATCTATTATAAGGGTGTGAGTTCTAGGTGAGCTATTTATCATCCTTGAGGGCATCCCTTGGTTCTTTTCCAGTTTCCAACTACTCAAGTATTATATTTTTATATTTCTGACTTTTAAGAAAGAAAACAATAGAAGTAAAAAATATTAAAAAACCGTTCAATAGATTATAAAGTTTATTTCGTCTTTTTCTCTTAATAATTGCCAGAATTAATATTATAAATTAGAAAAAAAGTTTTGACATTTTTTGAGGCTTCCTAAAACTCCCAAAAGTAGAAAATAAAAGTTCAACACTGCTCCACCTCTATGGTCCTCTATGCGCAATAAAAATAAATAAAAATGAGGGTCTAAATTATATATTAAATTTTAGCCATTGATCCTGAAAAATATCACAGATGCTCTAGGAAAATGGATACAAAAAGTTAAAATGCTTTAGAAAATTAGACTTCTAAAATTTTTCAAACATTAAAACGTTCTCGAACTAAGAAAAGTATCTCTACGGGTCACCCAGCGGGACAGTTCTTTTGAATTCATATTTTTGAGACAATTTCTAGCAAATTAGCCAAATTTTTCCTCATCTCAAAAACTTCAGGTTCTATTTAATATTTAACTTATAATGACACATTGCCAATTCTGCTTTGAATTCTTAATCTTTTTGAAGACCTGGCAGAAACAAATTTCGTTGCCTTCACATAAGTACATAGAATTTTTTATCAATTCTACCTAAAATAAGATTGAAAACGTTTTATTTAGATGAATATGTAAAAATTGGCACCACAAGCCCCCTTAGCTTTTTGGTTCGGTGTATGGTGATGGTCTTACATTTGTATACGAATAGGAGAGGCTTATAGTTTTATGGGAACTCGGAACTGTAAAAGAGAAAAACTTGTTTGATAAACAAATTTTTAATTAGCACTCATTTGTTTTGCTGGGTTTTTACGTATTAGTAGCAATGGCACCTACTACCTTCATACCTCATACAAATATATAACTAAGTATTATGGTCCCGATTGACAAAGTTTAATTCTTTGCGTTTAAGCCTACAACACAACAATAAAAACGAACCCGCAATTTTGGTTGTGTGGTAGTTTAGAAAGTTATATTCTGGTTGTTGTTTTATGTCAGAATATATTGTTAAATTATGTCCAATTTTGTTTTTTTTTTTTTTTTGTGGGGAGGAGAAGAGATTAGGTTCAGGTTATTGGTAAGGTTCATAAACATTTTGCAGCAATCAAAAATGAGTTGCAAAGTGCAACCAAAGTGTTTTGCATATGAATTTTTTGAATGGTAGTCACATTCTGGTTAACTATCGTAAATTTTATCATGAAATATTGTTGAAAAGTTATAGTCCAGTGTTGGTATTAAGAAAATTTTCCGAAAAAAAAAAATAAATATGCTGCTTAAAATTCCTTTTTCCGCACCTTTTTTAATCATTAAAATATTGCTTTAAGTGTTTTAAATATGTGGCAAAAAATTGTTTAAAATCACAAATATATTTCCATATTCTTATATGTGTCGGTTTGTTTGTATATATTCTTTTAAACTTAAACTAGGGATTCCCTGCATGAGGCTTTCTTCCCTATCATTTGTTCATTCCATATTCTTGTATATATGTCTGAATGTATGTGTTTGTCTTGTGATTTATTATAGCGGAAGTCTACGCCAAAAGTTTTCACTTCCTCCATTTGTTTTTCGTATTTATTTGTCTATGTTGTTTTTCTATCTGTCTGTCTGTCGGTCTGTGCTTTTTCATAGCTTTTGCCCACAGTATTTTATTAGGTGTAAAGGACATATTGTAATTCTATTTTATCCGTCTGTTTTTAAGTCATTCTTGGTTGTTTGTTGTTGTTTTATTTATAGCTTAAAGGTGTAACAAATAACTACGATGTAAATTCATGCTTACAAATACAGTACATGAACGAATGGTCCATACAAAGGGAAATATGTGTGTATATTTGGTTTTTATTGAAATCGCTGTACTGTTTTTGTAGAAATGTAAAACCAGAACAAGCTTTTTTTAAATTTTTTTTGTATCTAGAATATCAAGATCAACAGAAAAAATTAAATATTTTGCAAATGACATAACAAAAAAACTTTATACCGAAAATTATATTATAGTAGGAGGAGTGTTATAAGGCCATATGTGTTATTACCAGTATGGCGTTAAAAGTCAGTCACTTGATTTTCTTCAAAAACATGGAAAAAATTATATATCTTTATCCAGGAAATTGTAAAGCAGGGATGACCACCAAAAATATTTTCGTACCCAAAAAACGAAGGCATCATCACTTATATACGCTTACCATTTCTCCAAAAACACCATAAAATAGGGTAATTCCGGGAGAGATTTAACCATTTTTTTAGGTTATCACAAATTTTAACGAAATTGCAAAAATAATTTATGTATGTAATATACCAAACTTTAGTTCAAATCGTTTTGTATAAAAACGCCGAGCGGTTTCGGTATTTTTAATAATAATAATTTCATTATATTTATACGAATTAAGAAAAGGTTGACGATTTGGGGAGAGATGGAATCTTGCTGCTCAGATGGAACTCCTTTTTTCTTCACAAAATGAGAGAAATATGCGCGGAAACTGATATTTAAGAACTAAATACTGCAAATCAGATAATTTATTTTAACCCTTTGTCGACCGCCGATACTTAAAAGTACCATTATTGGCTCATAAAATCAAAAATAAAATCTTTTAGAAAAATATTTGTATGATTTTTGGCCGTAGTTTTCGCTAATCCCTGACCTAAAGGTATTTAAGGATACTAATTATAGCTAATATCCTTGCAGATCCTTGAACATTTTTCACCTTAATATTTTTTTACAAAAAGACATAATAACAGTGATTTCATCGAAAAAAAATTGAATGTTTCATCGCCTTCGGGTGTTGATTCACGAGCGTTCAATCAAAAAAACAATAAAAAGAATTTTTGAGGACATTGGGGAGGAAATTGTAATCTGAATAATTATTTTGAAAGAATCTTTATCCTTTTTAATACCTTTTCCTGGTAGAATTATAATCATAGATGAATAAATTTCGAGTCAGAGTTTGAGTAATTTTGCATTCGAATCTTACGACTTTAATTTTTATGTTGAAATGAATCTTAAAAATCAAAGTTTAAATTAGTTTTGTCCTGTGCACCCTCATATATCCAAAAATTCCAGCTAACTAAATTATTGTTTATATAAAAATTAAATAAATTTAAAGAGTGAGATCGAAAAAATCTTTACATATATAAATTTCAATAATTTTTAAACGGTTGATAATATTTTACAAATTACAGAAAAATATAACTTTTATAGTTCTAACCACTATTTATGAACTCGAGGACCTTTTTTGGTAAGCCTTCCATTAGAGATTTGATAGTTGTTTCAGACATCTTTTTGGAACAGTTTGCCCATCTCCTTTTAAAATCTTCGTTATTTTGGGACATCTTTTTTGTGTTCTTTAAGTTTCTTTTCACAAGAGCCCAATATCTCTCCACTGGACTTAGCTCTGGACAATTTTGAGGATTGGCCTCTCTTGGTACAAAAACTATGTTATTACTTTGGTACCACTCCAGAGCTTTCTTGCCGTAGTGACATGATGCCAAATCGGGCCAAAAATATGTGGACACACTGTGCTCTCTTATGAAAGGAAGAAGTCTTTTTTTCAAACATTCTTTGATGTATATTTCGGTATTTATAGAGCCTACTGCAACAAATGACGTGCTTCTTTTGCCGCAACTGCATATAGCTTCTTTTCTCTACCGTACCGCGCTTATGTGGAATAAGCTCCCTGCAACCGTTTTTCCTAACTTTTACGACCTTTCCAAATTTAAAACAAAAGTTCACATTTTTTTCTCCCTTTTCCCTCCTACCACTAATTTATCTTTTTTCCTCAATCAACGCAATGCTTTGCATTAATAGGGCTAACCCCTGAGTGTTGATTGCTAAAAAAAAATAAAAAAAAACATGAAATTTTTGTATGAAATTTGATTTTAATTTCCGAGCCCTACTTTTGGCGTTTAAATTTCTTGCAGCATTCCTGTCTAGAACTTTTTGGGCTTTGTATGTTTTCAAACTTGCATTGGTTTTAACTTTTCGCACCAAATAATCAGAGTACTGGACTAACCGGGCAGCTTTTCTACCAGATGTGTTTGGAGATCTTTTCAATATGCTTTCTATTTTCCCAATATCATGTGGTCCTTGTTTTCTTCCCTGTCGATGGTCAAATTCTCCTGAAACTGTTTAATAACATTGGATACAGTTTGACGGCAGACCTTCAATTCTTTGGCCAATTTTTTGTAGGACCAATTTGGATTTTTTTGAAAATTTTTAATAATTTTAAGACGTATTTCATTTTCTTCACTCATTTTGATCAAACTCACAATAAATCAACATGTTTGTCATTAAAAATAACAACTGACATATTTTTCAAAGATAACTAGAGCAAAGAAATTTTTAAATTTTAAACCCAAAAACAAAAATTATTAGGTAAAACGTGTGTTAAGATTTTTTCAATCTCACTCCTTATTTTAATTGAATAAATTTGCGTGCAATCATAAGTGTCAAAAATTATCGCATTCAGTGTGGTTTACCATATGCCAACATATAAATCTATACAAAGTTTATATCGTTAACCGCTAAAACCACGAATGTGCTAGAATCGCACAAAATCTATCTCAAAGATAGAACTTTTGAAAAATTCAATATAAGTTGCTATTTTCAAATGAAGTTAATATAAAAATACAGAACCAAAAAATGCAATGTCATAGTGGCTGTTCACACATGTTGTCTGAAAAAGAGAGGTAAAAAAGGTAGTTAGAAAAATACAGGCGAGTTTTTTCTCTTTCTTATTACCTATTTTTTCTACCTCTCTTTTTCAGACAGGCGTTCATGCTTGCGCTCGTGGACAAATACAAATTCAAAAACATTACGGCATTTCTAACTCATAATTAGTAAAAAAAAAAAAACACACATTCGTGGTTCTGCTGACGATAAAAGTGAGTTACATATATTTGATCACATGTTCATGTAATTTTTGTATTTATAATAAAAAGAATTTTCAAAGTAGCGCAAAAAGTTTAACCATAGTTTTAGTGCATTTTCGTGACGATAAAAATTTTTCTTTCAACTTCCTTTTTCAAATAGTTTTTGCTTTTATTTTCATGTAACTCTGCGCATAAACAACTAAACGAAATTTTTCATTTTGCCCACCACAATTTGACTGACTCTGAGTCTGACTTTTTTGGGCGAGTAAATGTTTGATGTTGAACTTGCATGTAAGTTGGTAATATATTAACTTAACGCCATTTATTTGTGCCTTTTATATGCAATTTTGTTACAATATATTCTAGTATAATTCATTTAAGTTAATTCATTCTTTCGCACACAAACACATACATACAACTTTATGTATGTATATTACACATACAAATTTACACTCAAGTTCACAAAATTGCGAAATAATATTATGAATTGTATTGTTTTCTTGGTTTGTTATGAAAATTTTGTATATTTTGCGAGCACGATTCAATTTATGTATTTACTATGACATTTATTCATAAAGTGCAAGAATAATAAACAAACTTACTGTGTCAACAAAAATGTTGTAGCGTTTTCTTTTGCTACCTTTTTATGAAAATGAATTTTCAAAATTTATTTGGAAATGAGTTTATATATTTCTGGAATTTAGTATTTTTTAAAATTTAATTTATGTTTAATATAGTCGGAATTTGAAAACTTCTTTGGTAAATAAAAAATTCAGGAAAAATGCATGCAATAAATTTCTATTTGGAAATGAGCATTCATTTTCTGAGTTAACAAGAACTTTAATTTTAGTTTAGTTGTAGAGTCTGTCAATGAAAGCGTGTCACTTTTTAACGTGTGGTGGTGTTATACGCCTTGCTCTGAAGGAAGGACGAGTTTTTGGCTGCCGTGGTCGAGAATGATGTAGCATGGTGTGGTGCGCCAGATCACAGCGATAATAGCTACTGTTGGATGTAAACGCCCCTGCACACTGGGCCAGCGGACCTACTATTTTGGCCAAAAGTCAGAAAGCCTTTTTATTTGCTTCAAATTTATTACTCGGGGGTTTTTGGGGTCGCTGAATTCAAATCTGTGGTCTAAATTTCGAAAATCAATATGGCGGATCCAATATGGAGGACAAATTTTTTGATTTGGTTGGGATTTTTATGAAAGTTTGTATGCAGTTGTATTTGGATCGGTAAATTTTAATCTGTGGTCTAAATTTCGAAAATCAATATGGCGGATCCAATATGGCCGACAAATTTTTTGATTTGGTTGGGATTTTCATGAAAGTTTGTATGTAGTCGTATTGGGGATCGTTAAATTCAAATCTGTGGTCTAAATTTTAAAAATCAAAATGGCGGATTTACTATGGTAGATAATACTATATAGGCTGAAATACTCCACTTTTAACTTTTTTGTTCGGTCTTTTTACCATTTTGATATTTTTTATAATTGAAAGCGCTTAAGCTTCCCGGAAACTCTTTAAAGTATATGAAAGAGCGCTTTCAAGGAAGGGTAGGGGAAACACTCAAACGGATAGAAAAAAATGTGAATGATTTTTGTACTTTGTAATTCTCATATGGTTAATATGAAAGTAAATATAAGTTAATTTGGTATTGGTACATTTTCGTGGTTCACTAAATACCAGTGCTTGGTAATCCATAAATTTGGATTTTTGTTGTTGTTATATTTGCTTATATGTATGCAAATATATTAAATAAAAATAATAAATACCTGTATGTAGTTAATAAAAGAAAAGGAAAGAGCCTAGAAGATTATTCTTTCTAAACCGCTCCCTAGGAGCGCTCTTTCAACGCTTCGTTTCCCATTGGGTACCTACACTATACTCAATAATTTCAATGTACAACAGACTTTTTACTGCATGAATGAAAACAGGTGCGCGTGAAAGAGGGCCATAATGGCCAACTCTTCCCCACTAGAGTCATATTCTAGAGAGTCTACACATTTTTTTAAATTCGAGGAGCTACCTTGGCCAGGAGAACAGTTTAAAACATCATAACTTATGATTGTTGGAAAGGTCTAGATGTGTTACTTGTCGAAAATGCACTCAAACATCCAAATCAGATGTTCCATTCTAAAATTATGATTGCGTAAAGGAATCATACTTGTTCATTTTATACTTTCAATTCAATATACAAAAATACACAATAAATTACGCATGGTAGTCAACATTTTCATAAGCAGCGAAATAAATGAAAAGTAGAAAAAAGTAGCACACCTTTGCTCAAGTGCACATCCTAAAAAGTGAATTAAAAAGTGAATTGGCTTCTTGAAAATTCCACATTTTGGTAAATGATATAAACAGAATTAGGAGGTTCGGAACCGATTTCTTAACATAAAAATCGGATTTCATGAACGTCAGTGGAACTAGGGGATTTTAATAAGACTTTCTATTTTGTGCCTGTATCACCGAAACAATAATTGATTAAAACAACGGATAATTGTCGTCAATAATACTTCAATTATATCTGAATTTAGTGGTCTATTTCATTTTTCCTAATTCCCGAATCGACTTTTGGTCACTGAATTGTGTCTGCTGGGCCATAGTGCCCTGTGATGTGGAAGGTCGCCAAGTTGTTTATGCAATATTTGTTGGCTCATGTTGCTTCATAGCGTTGATCAGTGCTCATATCTTGAAAGACAGAGCTGTACCGCAGAGGGTTTGAAAGAATGCACAGTCGGCATTGCGCAAAATCAGCTGACCGCTGCTGCTTTGTTCTGTGAAAATAGACAATTATTACGCTCGCCTCCCAGAGTCCCCCATGTGCGAAGTGTGTGGAGGAATGAATTCCCTACTAACACCTTGGGGAGCCTAATTTTTCGAAATGTCGGAGGGGATTTCTTTGAGGAATAGAGGAAATTCTTTGTGCAGTGCCTTTTGGACGTCCGCAAACGTTTTTCCGTTATCAGACATGATTTTGTTCATCAAGCCATGACGGCCTATGAAACGGACGAACGCTGCACGGAATGCCTCGGTAGTGAGGTCCGAACAAACCTCCAAATGGATAGCTTTGGTGAGGAAGCACCCAGTTTTTTTTCATGTTCATTTAGTTTACTTCGCTGTCCTACGGTTTCCATCTAAAAACTTATATATTTAAATATGCTGCTACGGCCAAAATAATAGTAGTGACATAAATATCATGCCATTAATATTATCAAGTGATATATACATTTAAATAATGTTTAGATAACAGTTTCAAGTTTTGAGCATCCATACTAAAACAAACAGTGAGCAGTTTGTGTTCCTCAGAAGGATATTCTGCCAGGATAACGATTCTCAAATTACAAGTAAATTGGTAAATTTATTCTCTCATAACAAAATCGACTATATTCACGCATGTTTTAAAAACATAGAAAATGCGGTTTTCATGATTATATCAATAGTTTTGGAAGATCTGTGAGTAACAGTGAGGACGACGACCTCGATTGTCTGGACTTTCATTCAGAAGATTGCGGGTTCGATTCCCGTCTTGGTCTGGTGGTTAATTCTCATAAACTTCTTATATTCACTATCGATATGAAGTGGATGAGAATTATAAGAATGTGTGCAAGTACGCACCATGGTTGGTAATGGTAAAACCACCGAGCTGATAAAAAATTGCCACACAGCCGTTCGGAATCGGCGTTAAACTGTAGGTCCTACCATTGCCACTGTGATCTAGTGGCAGAGGGCCAGACTCTTATCTCTGGAGACCTGAGTTCGATTCTCGGCTTGGGTATGTTTCTTACCTATCTTTCTTTCTCTCTGCTTTTCTTTCTTTCTTTCTTGGGGCTTTGGTACAATAGATCTTTTAGGTCGCAGTGCCTGACTTTCGAGCCGTCCTCTTTCAAATAATAGTGATGACGGAATGTTAGACGATGTTTCGATGATTTATCGTCATACCAATATTATTATTTTGACCGTTGCTGTATGCACGTTGAAGGGTCTGCTATAACTATGAAGAGCTTTCTAACTTACGGAATTATAAAAATTTTATATATACTTTAAACTTTAATATTAATTAGGTGCTTGTGGTAGTACCAAAACACTATACAAACATATCGTTCATTATAAAGTTTACAATGTTTGCTGTTAACAAGATGTACTAGGTAGCTACTTAAAACTTACATGATGAGCTCTATACGCAGACACTTATAATTTTAAAGAATTATTTTTCTTATTTTAATGAAAACATAATGTAACTAGGTACATTTTCGTAAGGTACTTGTGGGCGGTATTTTAAGCTAACAAGAGAAAGAGAGAGAGAGAGAGAGAGCGAACAAAAAAGAAACGCGATGTCTCGACAACTCTAATTTTGCTACTTGTCAAATTAAAAGAAAATTCATACAAGTTTTAGTTGCTTTATGCATGTAAGTATACGCTACACGCTTATAAAACTTGAAAAGTTTCAGTTCTAAAATAACAAAAAATAAAAAACTGCATACAAAAGAAAGAAAAACTTCTCAAGTTAGCCAAAAAAAACCTAAAAACCCCTCAGAAAAAGTTTTAAAAAAAACAAATTTTCTTGCGGTTGCATTTTATTACAATTTTTTTTTTCATTTTTTTTTTATTTTTTTTTTTATCTTTTTAGTAATTTAAATTTGAAGCATAAATTTATCTCAAACTCACATTTGCCAAAAACTTTTTAGGTTTTACAGACACAAACAACAATAACAATGTGAAGTGAAAAAAAGAAAAATTTTCAATTAGGCCAAAAGTGCAGAAAAGAAAACCTCAACATTTGTTCTCGGTTGCTCGGTTGGCAAATCCGCAAGGATTACTCACATACACATTCCATATCCATATACTCCATACTTCGGAGTACTTGCTCTATTCTTTCCATATTCCTTCACACACATTGTCATGAGGTTTTTGCATTTGAGGTTGAGCGTGCAGCAAGCAGAGTAATTCTTTTATTTTCTTTCAAAGTGTTTTTTTTGCTTGCAATGCGATTTTCCCTAGGTTTTTCTTTTCCATGTGAATTATACTGCTACTGCATTTGGTTACTATGTGCGTGTGTATGTGTGCGTGAGTGCCAACATGTGTGTGGTAGTGTTGATGAGGTTTCTTATATTCCTCAACACTGGTTAACGCTGCTTTACAAGCATCATGCGGCCGTATGCAGCTTAGTTCGCGCATTTTATTTCTCATGCGCCTTTGTGCACTTTAGCGCGTTGTGACGTCATAACATCAAACCACTTCATCCCCGCACATGCGGCCCGTCACCATACATTGCATTGAATGTCTCATCGGTGGATCTTTTTGCACTCTCGTCCCTCAGCCATTGCGTGACACGTTTCAAATGACGTTTCCGATTGTAAATTTCATGTCTACCGTTTTGTCTCTGCCTATGGATTGTGGCTTTTAGTTGTGCTCGTCGGTAATCCATGTGAGTTGAACGTGATTGCATTTCTTGTAGCCGTCGTAGGCTGCATTCCTGCAGAAATACCCAGAGACTACGTACAATTGTTTGTGCATAATCGGCATACACGGACATATCGCCATCGGGCACTCCATGCCTGCCCGGCTTAAAACGTAACCGTAAATTATTCATTTTGTTCTCAGAAGGTGATTCCTTTACAGCTGGAAAACGCATTCAGTATTTTGTTTCCTTAGTTTGCTTGGCAATTAAAAAAAGTTCTTTTGCTAATTTTTCGGTTTAGTTGTTTTGCTGCATTCTTCACTTCACCGTACTCAAATGTTGTCTTGTGTAATGCAATGATTGATACAAAGATTGATGAGTTTTATAAGAATCTAAAAATTTGTTGAATTTAGAATTTCCAAAAAAAAAAAATTGTTTCTTAAATTTAGTGTGTTTTTCGAAAGGTAAATCAAAATCTATTGAGTTTTTTTCTATTTGAGAAATCATATCAGATATTGTGAGGTTTTGTGAAGATAAATTTGAGTATGTGGCGTTGGTCTATACAAATAATGGTGTATAGTCTGACAGCTATCAAGGAACTGACTAGATAGCATGACTGAGAAATCAAAAGAATTTTAAATTATTTGCAGATTTGTATGAAAAATTGCAAAATTCAAGATTTCACACTCTGAAGTTTTTTCGGTTATAGCAATATTATGTGAAGCAACAATTGAAGAACTGGTCTGAAAAGGAGCAGTTCATGAATGGAGCTGTGGTTTATCTTGTAAGCAGGGTAATTAGCAGCTTAAAGCCTGAACTCGAATTGGGATCCACCAGGCAGCAATCCCTTCGAATTAATGAACGCATATTAGAGCTTTCGCTTTTGAGGGTTTTCGGTCATACACGTGTTCACAGCCAATCAAATCCCGTGCAATTTTCTTTTAAAAACACGAACTTGAAATACACGTGTATTTTAAATACGTGTAGTTAAGTTTACAATTGCTATACATGTATTTACATGTTTGAGTATCTGCACGAACTTTAATATTAAGTAGAAAAAACTATCAAATTCATTTTCAGGGCCAAATAACAAAACCACCAACGACCAAAAATATTTTTTTAACACAAAAAATTTGTACAAAGCTTTTTTATGATTAAGTCTTATGATTTCTTAATCATGACTGCTTTAAAGTGACTTGAAGTCATTATTAGGGGAAGTGCGTGTAAGTTGGACCTGCGTGTAAATAGGGCCACAGACTTTTTGGTATGTTAATGAATACCTAGGATCGCCGTTCTTTCTTGGTGTTTATAAAAATAATTTTCGATAAATCATGGTACCGTAGGTAAGTTTTCAAATCTTTTTTGGTTGCATTTTTTTGTTGTAATTGCATGAACTGATGGTATTTCTTTTATTTGTCATGTTTGCCCGGGCGATTTGTATTACACTCGGTTCTTGCAAATACTCGATACTTGCGACATAAACATTATTTTTATTACTTACTCAGTACTTGTGACATTCCAAAATTTTTATTTCGATACTTGCGACATTTTTTGTCTTGCCATTGAATACTACTCTTTTTTAATTTGAATTAGACTGAATAAAGTTCGGGGAAGTATAGTCGATTTCATACTGCTGACGAAATGTATTGAATTGGTTTAGTTTTGAGTTTTAAATGAAAAATGCTGTACCGGCGATGACGAAACTCTTGATAACAACGTGGTGCTCAATACAAAAAAAAAAAAAAAAAATCACCGAAGGAGGCTATATCAGCATTCAATATTTACTTGGAATGGGCGGAGCAAATCAATGCTTCCTTAGACGATGTTATGATGCTCGAAAGGCTTAGAAGCAGTGTGATACTGAACAAGGGAGTCTGCACAAAACAAATCTAAATTGAAAATTTTAAACTTATTATAAAAGTTTATTGAATTAAAATATTAAACATAATAAACTTAGATTCTAAACAGACGTTTGTTAGCCCCTTTTAATATGTATAGAAAACTCGGTACTAGCGACAACCTCGAAAATTGTACCGAGCCTGATTTTCATTACGTGCAAGAATCGAGTTTCTACTGTATTTTTTGTTTGGTGCGTGTAATTTGGGTCACATAAGAAAAAGCTGAAAATGTGTTGATTAGTCACTTTGAAGTTGGGAAATTATGTGAAAATCATTTTCGTTTCAGAATTTTAAAGTATATTGGCGTAAAAAGAAACCCGAAAGAGGTAATATTGATGTGGATGCATTACTCAATGCCGTCAAAAGTATGTTATATTACAAAGTAAACGCTAACGTTAATAAAATTCAGAAGAAGACTTTTCAATATTATTATGAGACGTTTTTGAAATAACTTGGCGTTTAAGATGACACTATAATCGATTAACTTAATTTGGTTCATTGCAATTGCTTTCATCATTGCAATTTTTTATTCCTTCTGTTTTTATAATTCTTCACAACGCTCAATTGAATAAACCATTTATGTTAAGAGAAAAAACGGTAAGCTTTTGATTTAGTGGACCTTACTGGTTTTTTCATTTTGTTCAAATCTAATTTGTCAACTTTCATCCCAAGAATCAATCGATAAATTGATAGCCTTAGTGGGAAAAAATTAATTTTTTTGATATCAGACATAACTATAGCCAACTTGCACGCACTTCCCTTATTAATATTTGGGGAATAAATACGTAAAACTATCAAAAATGTTTTTAAAATCATATTTTCATCGCTTTTACATTATTCAGTGTGTGAATTTAAGCAATAAATTCTTTTCAAGTAATGTACATGAAAAATTTTCTGTGTAAGTTTTGTTGATTTGCGCCTTGCAAAAGTGAATGAGGTAGAAAAAGAATAATTTCTCGAAGCGAAATTTTTCTTAGGCAATTTTTACTCTTTAAGGTGTATCATTAACAGCCAAGGGGTGGTGCTGTGTAGAACCGTGCTGAGCATCGAGCCCAGGCAACCCCTGCGGAGGAGTCTACCACTTTATATATGTAAATCAGTAAAATAAAAAAAAAAACAAAAAAGAATTTTTATGTAAATAATTTTTGTCAAAGAAAATTGTTTGCCCCCCCCCCCAAAAGTTGATAGTCAATAACCACGATAGGAAAAGGAATCCCGTAGCTACTGTCTTATCTAAACTTTCATCTATGTAACACTTCACTGTTCTAAAATAGATTCGAAAGTTTTCCAAAGCGAGTTAGCTATTTACAAAATTAAGTATTCCGACCCTGTACTCAGATTTTCTCTATCACGTCTGGGATCCCCGCTATAGAGGCCAAAACCCATAATTTTGGTATACGCGGCATCAATGAGAAAAAGTTGTTTATCATGGGAAGGGAGAAAAAAATGAGAAAAGTTTATCTTGGAATGGAGAAAAAAATTACTTGAGCAGCAAGGGTTAGTAAACCCGCCTTACCCACCCTTTTGAGTGTTATTTAAAGCCACTATTCGATATATGACTATACCGAGCAGGGCCGTAGCCAGGATTTTTATTTTGGGGGGGGGGGGGGGGTCTTGATTTCATTCGAAAAAAATATTCATATAAAATTTTTATGAAACTGATGTTTAAATACAATAAATTAAATGCGATGATGCATTTGATGGACCCTATCGGACTAGGGAGAAAAGTGGATCAATGTCTTAAAGCTTTAGGAAAAATTTTTGTTTCCGAGTTTTCTTAATGTTAACCTAAAAAAAATGGCCGAAAATGACAAAAAAAAATTCACGGAATAATAACTTTAAATTTTTTCAAATAAACAATATTCAATGTGGATGGATTCCAATGCATTTTTTATCATGCAAAACATAATTTTGATAACTCATTGACTTGCCATTACTAAAAATATATCTGTGGCAATAAGGAATAACAGCTAAACTCAAAAGTCGTGTAAAAACCTGCTGCGTATTTTTTGAAAAACTTTCAACATTTTTGGATTCATAATAAAAAATACGCAGCAGGTTTTTATTCGACTTTTGAGTTTAGCTATTATTCCTTATTGCCACAGATATAATAATAACCTCAAAAACATGATAAAAAATGCCAAATATAGTCAGAGACTAATTTTTTGCAAATGATTATCAGTGAGAATTTGGGCCATTATCAATGATGAGGAGCCCGGATGAGGTTGGCACATATTCCCTAAATTCGTGCAGTCACAGCATTGAAAGAGATCTTCCAAATCGGGGTGCTCTGAGCAATAATGGGTAAAAAGATTAATTATATTTTAAGATTAAGACCTTTGAAGCTGAT
Organism: Toxonevra muliebris; assembly: GCA_963691655.1. Taxonomy (NCBI): domain Eukaryota; kingdom Metazoa; phylum Arthropoda; class Insecta; order Diptera; family Pallopteridae; genus Toxonevra; species Toxonevra muliebris. The sequence continues at coordinate 113,516,750 of OY829326.1, read as the reverse complement.
TCAATAACGCTGCCCTGCATGGGTTTGGTGAACAATATAGTTCCTAGTGTTTGCGAATGAATTTTTTATGTTGAACACGAATCTAAGGCCAAAAACTTCCCATCACGTCACGTTCTAAAAAAAAATGGGATTGAAACCCATGAAAATACCGTTTTTGGCCATGACGTGCTACAAACTTCGTACGATTTCAGTTCAAATTTATTTTTCAAATTTCTTTTTAAATTTGATTTTTTAGAAAGAAACCGATTGAAGTAAAAAATATTTAAAAATCGTTCAATAGATTTTATTTTTACATTTTTTTCCATCCACTGGCAATCAATATCAAAAATTAAAAAAAATTTTTCACATTTCGGACGGGGGGGGGGGGAAGGCCAGAACCTCCAACACCTCTTCCCTAAATACGACCTTGATACCGAGTAAAAGATCCCGAAACATCATAGAGTTCTGGTGAAAATTGTTCGCCATCGAAAAGCACTTAATTTCGGTCAACAATGGTCAAAATTATCTAGGCCAAACATTTTAAAAAAATTAACCAACCAAAAATTTTTTTTATCATAATCCCTTTAATTGATCCAGTATTATTGTTGGAAAACATAATAGACATTCCTCGGAAAAAATATTCTTCATTAAAAAAGTCAAACTTTTTCCCAGAAATTAATTTTTGAAAAACTTTACCGTTATACTGGATTTACCGTTGAAAAAAAAAAACAAACAATTTTTGAGGAAAACATTTTCAATCAAAAAGTGTTTGGAGTCACAGAGGATCAAAATTACGTAAGTCCAACTTTTCTTAACAAATTAATTCCTGAAATCAAAAAATTTAGTTTTCTTTTTTTGTTAATAATCATTAGAAAAAATAATAAACAATCTTTGGAGAAAATATTCTCCTTACTGTTGCACTGTGTTATTACTCTCTAGATAAAAGAAGTCGACTAACGATGTTTTGAGCACAACCTTGACAAAATATTTTGGTTGAAAACATATTTTTTTTATGTGCTCGTAATACAACAGATTGACTTTCGAACATTACTACGAAAAGACCCAAGATTTGAATACTTTAAGCTTTTTATATGTTTGTATTACATTGAAATTTCTACGTATATTGAAAAACATTGTAAAAAATTCAACGTGCACTTTACATTTGCCATTGAGTGGACTGCATTTCAGTTGCTATACACTTCATGTCATACCTCATTTTCTCACTCCTTGCCACTTTCCATTTTTTGCTTGCAAATGTTACAAAGCCATTGACACAATTTCTACTACTACGACTGCTGCAGTTCTACATGGTATACGATAAAACAACAAAAGTATAACAGCTGCGCGTCGACAAGCCAAACACGCTCAAGTGGATGTGGATGCAAAGTATTTTCACTGTTTCGGTTTCAGCGTTTGAATGAAAAAAAAACACAAAAATTCCCGAATGAGGGAGTTTTAAAATAGAAAAGTATAGAGAGTAAGAGCTTATAGCGGAGGGAACCCAGCAGCATGTGAATTAGAAAAGTTTTTCGCGAATACTTTCCCTCACGCCATCGAAAGTCATGACGCCCAGTCATTTATTGCCCATTGAAATATTACCAATTTTTTTTTTTCAAATATGAAAAAAAAACAAAAATTCACGCGCGTGCCTTTGAGTTCGAGTTTCGCTTGTTTTTGTTTCTTTTTTTTGTTGTATTTATAAAAATGAAAAGTTTTATTTTCAAATAATATGAAAAAAGAACGCATTCCCATGGTTGCACTATTTTCCCTATTTAAGCCTTTTCATTGCGCAAGCTTTCACAAAAACGCACACGCATACAAATATTGAAGTCGTACTTAATGCAATTCGATGGTGCACCACTTCCGTTTCCTTTGTAGCGGAAGTAACAATAAAATTAAAAACTTTTTTCACCGAATTTTTTTTTTTTTCATTTATTATAAGTGCCTGTTTCATGTATGTGCATGTATAAGTGAGCGTGCGTTTGTATATGTTAAAGTGCAATAAAATGCTCTTTAATCTGCAAACGTGTTCAATTTATTTTTAAATTAACCATTTTTTTTGTTTTTTTTGTTTTTCTTATTTCAAATCAATATCTATGAATAAGAACCTATACTTTTTCTTATTCCTTACCTTCCTCTACCGCTGTCTACTTCCCCTATTTCTTCCTACTCCTCCACTTCTCCCCTACTTTCGCTACTTCAACGTCGTCTTCTACTGCATGCTTATCAAGTTATCACCACATTATTGTATATTAGCAATACAATTTGCAAAACTTTTTATTGCTTTCTACTCCACGCGCACATACACAAATACAAACACACCCACACATTCACATACTTCGGAATGAGTCCCAAGAACATTGACAATGATTTAAATTCTGTTTATGTCTTCCCTCTACTTCCTGAAGCTCTCTCCACTTCTCCTGTTACCCTAATATTCATTTTCATTTATGCAGAACAGAATTTCCCAGACGTTTTATTCAACAAAAAGAAAAAAAGAAAAAAAAAGGGAAAAAAAAGGAAAAAAAGTTTTGTTATTTTGAGTTGATGCTGCTACTAGCTGCTTCTAAAAAAAAGGGGTTCAATCGTCTCGTCGTATCACCTAAAGCTAAAAATATTTGAGAAGAGAAAATATTACAAAAATGTTGTGATTTCCCTGTGGCATGGCGATTTTGTTTATGCAAATTTGCAATCAAAACTTTCTATGGAAAAATCAAAAATCATCATGTAAACACGCATTAGCGGTTAAAAAGTTTGAAAGCATGAAAATAAAAATTTAATAGCAAGTACTTAAACTTAAATATGTATTGTCTATGAGGGCATGGGCATGAAACGAAAGAGTGGTCTGAACTATCAGAAGGACCTCGAACATTAATGAAGTTTTTAATTTCAAATCATATATAATTATAATAAATGTAGCTATAGTTAGATATAATTTCTATTCTTTCGTTTTACATACATATATGGTACAATTTATATTACAAATTCAATTTCGTGTAGCGTAAAGTACATGCAAGTTTTATAACACGTTCATAGTTCATGGATAGAAAATAAAACTAAAATGTTTTTCACATCCACAATCAATTAAACTGTTAATTTTATAGTCGTCTTGTGATGGTGTATTGTACTTGGTAGCAACAACAACAAACAGAAAAACATGAAAATATTTTAACTAATGCATTTTTCAATTAAACGACCTTCAAGCCCAACTTACACACACACACACACACACCTACATTTTACCGCCCATGTGCATATATGCACGTACGAGAACATAACATTTTCTGAGTATATTTTAAAAACGATTTCATTGTTTTATATGTAGTAACGATGAAAATGAATATTCAACAAAATGTACGAGTTGTAGAACTTGTTCTACAACTAATACTACTAGAACTAGTAGTAGTATGTAATAGTAGGTGCTGGTAATGTAACAAAAACATTGTAACAGCAACAACATATCAACAAAAATTTTTTTTTTTCTGGGACATTTTTTTTTACTCACAAATTTTTTAGTTTTGAGTGCAATTTATGTATAAAAATATTTATGTAGCAGTTGCAGTATTTTATTATTATTTGTGCTTCTTCTTGTGTCAAGGTAGTTTCACTTTTATTGTTGTTATTGTTGTAGTATACTGCAAAGTTCTTGCTATTGTATTGTTTGTTGCTTTCTTTTAGTACCTAACTACTAACTGCACTACTACTACTATTTGTTTCAAAAACTACAAAAGTACAAAAGGATAAATAAAGTAAGTAGTTGTAGTTGTCCTACAGTCGAAGTAGAAAAATATGAAAGGAGAAAAGTGTTGAAAATCGAATAAAACATGACGAATGTGAATTTGATGAGTTCTGTTGGTGTTGGGATATATTGCTGCCACTGCTGCCAACACAAAGATGCCGTCTAATAACAGTAAAAATGTGTTGTAATATAAAAGAAGGAAAACGTTGTAAAAAATTTTGTTGACAAAATCGTAAAATTGATTTTAGTTTAGGTTTTTTTTTTTTTACAAATGACGAAGTGACGAAAGAAAATTTTGTGCTACATGGCAAAAATTTTACACTTTTTTTTTGTCACTATCTCTCTAGTTTTTTTTTATTTTTGTTGTAATTTCCTTCTTTTTGTAACATTTAATTTCATTTGCCTTTCCATTTAGTTTTTGTTTTTTTTTTCTTCTTTTTTTGGTATTTTACTTCGTTTTTCGTTACTCTCTACTTCAAGGACATTTCACAATTTCCGTTTTACGTGAGGAAACATTGAAAGCTGTAACATTTCGCTATGCCATAGTAGTGCAGCATGTTTGGTTTCTGTAGAATTCAATAAATAAAATTAGACATAGTAGATGGAGAGCTGAAGTTATTCAGGCCTGAGAATGTCACAGAGTTGGTAAATTTGGATAATGAGAGATCCGATAATCAGTGTTGCCCTTTACCGTTAAATTTTTGTCATCGAATTCTAATCTCTTTGCAGAATATTTATTTTGAGATATTCTAATCTAAATTCACAAAATCCACAAAATCGTGATAGAATCATGATTTTACAAACAAATGAAACAATGGGAAAAAAACAACAACATAAGTGTATAGAACGGTAGTGGTAGTTTCTTTCAATATCTCTATTCAGTGAAGATATTTGGAATCAAATCCGTAATTCTGGGTTATGATTTCAAATATTAGTAGCTTATATAGGATATTGAAAGATTAAGAACTATCACTAAGATCACTGATGAGGAATTGTGGCGGATTCCGAAACGGCCGTCTGATTTGCCCGTCTCTATATACATTGTTGTTGTGATGACTACATTTGTTCATTAACCTGTTTATATATAACTTCAAATAACGAAATTGACATGAACTTAAGTCATGACTTTGAAAATTAACCTCTAGATTTAATTTTCATAGTCTCCTAAAAAACTATCATGAACTGATCGAATGGGGACCGTTCAGAAAAAATGACACCTAGAATCATTTTCTCACAAACACACACACTCTCCCGTGTACTAGACTTTGAAATAACGAACTGTTATGCAGACTAGCTACAATGGGAAAAAAACAACAACATAAGTGTATAGAACGGTAGTGGTAGTTTCTTTCAATATCTCTATTCAGTGAAGATATTTGGAATCAAATCCGTAATTCTGGGTTATGATTTCAAATATTAGTAGCTTATATAGGATATTGAAAGATTAAGAACTATCACTAAGATCACTGATGAGGAATTGTGGCGGATTCCGAAACGGCCGTCTGATTTGCCCGTCTCTATATACATTGTTGTTGTGATGACTACATTTGTTCATTAACCTGTTTATATATAACTTCAAATAACGAAATTGACATGAACTTAAGTCATGACTTTGAAAATTAACCTCTAGATTTAATTCTCATAGTCTCCTAAAAAACTATAATGATTAAAAGCCTTTGGGCAGACTATTGACACTTGGAGAAGGCCACTGTGACCACTGGGTCAACAAATTTTTTTTATTTTAAATTAAAGTTTATATATTCGAAATATGTGTCAAGTCAAAATTCCAAAAATTGCCTGAGTTACAGCAACTTTAGTGATAGTAAGTAGACGGAAAACTTAATGGACTCAAAACTTTAAACACGTTTTTCTCGAAACGACTTTTTTCGAACTGGATTTTCGATTCAATTTCATTTTCATTCGTTTTGTTCGTCTTTGCAGTGGCTATCGTTAAGCGTAGCCGATTTTCAAATTCTTGATTTTCACTATTTTTTAAGCTCTTTTGAAACAAAAAAAAAAAAAGTGTCGAAAACATGAAAATTTGTTTCAATCAGTCGCCATTTTGTTGAAAAAAAAAAACGCTACGTGCGACGAGAGTTATGCTCATATAAATTATTAAAAACAAAAAATTTTTTTTTTTTTTTTTCGGAAAATCCGTTTTTAAAAAATCGACGCGACCATGGAGGGGGAAATTTTTTTCGAGTTCCACGGCAACTCCCATATCTTCCAAACTATTCAATATTTTTTAATAAAAATTTGTGGAAATATTGTTGGAAGCGCAATTAGCAAAATGAATATAAAACGATCCCACACTTTCCTTTATTTGACAGATCAAAAAAGATTCAAGAACTAATTATGAGGTTGATGTAATCAGGGCATGAAAAAGTTAATTTGACATCTGACATCTTCATTCTTTTCTAGGAAATTTTTATAGGAAGCCTGAGTAGATTCTGCGGTGTGAAAGAATATATTTCTATTAACCGCCCGCCTGAAAAAAATAATAAATTTCAATGAATTGAAAACTTAATCCCTCCTCTCCCTTCAATAATTACTTGACCCCTTAGAATTTTAAAGTGCGTAGTAAAGTGAAAGTGGCTTTGATGGACTTCTAATCCCCACAAGTTGCTGACAGGTCCGAGTTGATGAAATTGGAACACTATTTTGAGATAGCAAGTATGTACATATATGTTTTGTTCATTTGCTATTGCTTAAAAGCTTTCAATGCGGTTACTAACCTTGGTTTCTGCAAAGAAAATCACACAAAAGAAAAATTATTTGTTGTATTTATTCCTGAGTAGATTGGATTGATTGGTTAATGAGTAATTCATTTAGTGGTGATTATGGCTAATTATTTAATCATAACTAAATTTAGTCATGGTTCTTTAATTATGATTAAAATTGTAGTTGACTAACTAGTTGATTGAAAAAATTAGTTGATTACGCTCTACTCTGATTATAACAAACGACGTTCTAATTTACATTAATAATAGTACAGGAGCCTGTTTACATGGTATGATACTAGATGGAATATTGATGGCATTTTTGAACATACTTGTAGGGTCCTAACGGCTCTAGAAACTCCATCGATTCCAGTATTAAAACAGTGATAAACAATTCAATTTTTAAAAGCATATATCTGGCTCTGGACTTGGAGTGAATTTTTTTTTGGATCCAGAAATCTTTATTTCTTTAACGACTGCAGCAACCAAGACCACTATTAATGAATAAAATAGTTTGACTTCCAATCGAAAATGAGAAGAATTTTGGGCTTGTACAAACAAACACAGAACTCAGTACAAAGAACGTAAATACAGGTTGGGTGAGTGATGATGAATTCCAACATACTGATTTTGCTGTCCCAAAAAAAATAAAAGGCATTAAATAGGTCTTTTTTGCTCTTATATAATAGCTTGATCCCACGAGAGTGAGCAGAAGCTGAAGGAACTAGTGCGGGAATTTTTGTGAAACGTGACAAATCCGATGATCATATAGACTACCGGATTACTGTAGCGTATTCGTGGAACACATAAGAAACACCTTCGCTAAGGAAGCTATAATCTGTGTGGATATCCAAGATGCCTTGAAAGCTATTGGATCTACAGTCATAAAATCAAAGACAGTGCAAGATTTTCGTAAAGCATACGACACTGTAGGGCACCTCCTGTAAACCTGTAAACTTACAAAATACGGTCAGCCATCGTAAAAAAGATGATGTATACTTTATATGTTAAAAACCGATAGTCAAAACTTTGAACCCGTTTTTCTCAAAACAAAGTTTTCGGCATTTTTTATTTGAGTCAAAAGAAAGCCCGTGTTTTTTCCTTTGAGAGCTTTGATGTCCAAAAGTGAAATATAAAATAATATTTACATCGAGAAAGTGCTGGGTCGCTTTCAAATAACACTTACCGAGATCAATTTTAAGCGAACGTAAAGGTATTTTTCGTTTTTATAAAATGTTTATATCGAAAGTACGTGACTCGCTGTTGTAATATAAAATTATGCAGGTGCGGGGAATTTGACCGATAATCGGGGAATTTCTCGAGGATTAACGGGGGTCAGGAAAAAACGAGTTGACATCTCCGATCTACTACAAAAATATGATATTTTTTGAAAAATTGAATTTGGGAACAAATTTTTGTAGACTTTTCCCTTAAAGCATTTAGTTAATATATCGAGATGGGACTTGGGTAAATACCCAATATGTAAATAGCGGTAAATTAGGGGAAATTGGGTAATTGATGGTAAAAGATGGGGAATTTACCCAAATCGTGGGTATAAACTCTGCTGGACAACATTTCATTTTTTCAAGAATAAGGGTGTGGAGGATTTTTTTATGTTCTAGGACCCCCCATTTTTTTTGATAAGCAAACTTTTTTCCAAATATACTATATTATTTTTATCATTAATTTAGCCCGTTGGCAATATTGTTCCAAGCTGTACTTTAAAAAACTTCTAAAATTTTAGGTATAAAGCTTAGACGGAGGATTCTTCTGTGCGCAAAAAATGTTCTTCTTTCTCTACCAAACAACTTTTCTATAGACACCAACAATGATAAAACTTATATTAAACAGTCTTAACCCTTTAATGCATGATTTTTTCTTTCTAAGAAAAAAAAATATTTTTGGATATATTTTATAGCCCTGATCACGAAAATGATAAGAATTTTGGAAATTATTTACCTGTTTGCTACCTTGCATCTATAATTTTTTAGCTTTTTAAATTCATTTAATTTTTGAAAATTATAACAAAAGCACTGTTCAATGTAGTAAAAATATGAAGAAAACCTAAAGGTATTCACTTATAAAAATTAATTATTCACAGCTGAAAAATTAAGTATTAATTGTTTGGCTTATAATCCATGAAATTGTGAAAAATAGCTCCTGTTTTTGTTAAAAAAAAGTGTAGTATAACATTTGCACATTTAAAGAACCTTCCACATCCATGAAGTTTATGAGGTTTTGCTGGAAGATTCTGCTTAAAATTGTCGTTGAAATATAAAAACTGAGGGATTTCCGTGAGTTTCATTACATACTGTTTGACTCCAATACCTTCTTGCATTTAGAATTTGGGCAACGGACATGTATTTCCGTAACTCAGCAGCGGATAAATAGAAAGTGCTCGATTTATCACACTATCGAGCACATAATTTACTTTCTGCTAGAATTGAGTTATAATATCCGGTTGGAAAAATAAGTTAAAAATTACACATTGTGTGTAAAGGTTCATTAGATCATCATTTAATAACTGTGTACAGCCCATAAAGTCAGCAGCTTTGTTTTTCGAAGTTTCTCTTGATAGTTTTTAGAAGACAATGAAAATTAAATCTAGATAGTAATTTTCAAAGTCATAACTTAAGTTCATGTCAATTTCGTTATTTGAAGTTATATATAAACAGGTTAATCAACAAATGTAGTCATCACAACAACAGTGTATATAGAGACGGGCAAATCAGACGGCCGTTTCGGAATCCGCCATAATTCCTCATCAGTGATCTTAGTGATAGTTCTTAATCTTTCAATATCCCATATAAGTTACTAATATTTTAAATTATAACCCAGAATTACGGATTTGATTCCAAATATCTTCACTGAATAGAAGAAACTACCACTACCGTTCTATATACTGATGCTTCTTTTCTCCCATGGTAGCTAGTCTGTATAACAGTTGGTTATATGAAAGTCAAGTACATGAGAGAGTGTGCGTGTTTATGAGAAAATGATTCTAGGTGTCATTTTTTCTGAACGGGCCCCATTCAATCAGTTCATGATAGTTTTTAGGAGACTATGAAAATTAAATCTAGATGTTAATTTCCAAAGTCATGACTTAAGTTCATGTCAAAATCAGGTTAATGAACAAATGTAGTCATCACAACAACAATGTATATTTAGAACTGGGAACAGTATTTTTATACTATAAGTATAACAAAAAAGGTACGTTTACCTACGTAACATAACTTACGCTTTTGTACTTTCGAATATGATATTATGAAACAAACTGCATGCTTTAATGTCGTCCAAGAGGTACAGTTTTGCACATTTTTTAAAGTGCTTTTTACACAATTTTTTCAGCATGCTTACGGATTTTTATTTCATACGAAAAACGTTCCATTTCCAGTTCGTCTTCAGATGCAAACAAATGTGTGCGTACACGTCTATACGGGAAGTGGGCAAGAAAATTCCCTCGGTAAGGTATGCCTGACGTAAGAGGCGACTGAAAAACCCCACAGAGAGAGAGGGCGTGACCAAACTGTCACAAAGCCCTATACCATCACGATGAATGACGCCACTTCAGTCTGCAATGAGACCACGCCCGTCTCACCAGACTAAAGCAACAAGGCGCAGCCCAAAATAAAATAAACGCCAAGGAGACGCAGACGTCTCCCGTGCTTATTACAAAACAGTGATCCCGACTGCAATGAGACCACGCCCGTCTCACCAGATCGGTTAAAACAAAAAGGCGCAGCCAACAATAAACGCCCAGGAGACCTAGACGCCTCCAGCGTTTACGTGAAACGATACCTCGTGATATAATGCGTGGAACGAAGAAGCCAGGGTGTCAGCGACCCTGCCCCACCGACAAAAATTAAAACAGACGAGTGAGCAGTAATGCTCTAGACGACCTCCCGACGAAATACTTAACTGTGGTTCCGGGAGGAGCTTTCCGTCGGACGAGAGGAGATGTTTAGAGGGTGGAAGTCTCGCACTGACTTGGCTTTCAATGCTTTTACTCCTCGTTAAATGAAAAATAAAAAAATAAAAAAAAGCGTCTATACGGTACTAAAATGTGCCATTTTCGGACCGAATGATTTGTTGGGATATGGCAAACGTCAAAAAGTAAAAAAAAAATATGAGTTATGGAGCAATGCTCAAAATGCGATACTTTTTTGATTGAACTCCGCTTCTTCAAGGCAATAAAAAATAAAGACATTTCTCATGGTATCACCGCGTTTCTAATTCACGTTCCTTAAGAAAAATGATGAAAAGAGTTAAAATTTTATGTTTTAAGCATTGGTTTGAATGTGGACTGAGATTATCAATTCGACGAATGTGAAATTAAATCGTTTTCTCAAAAACAAAAGAAAATGTGAAAATTGTAAAATAACTTTCTTCAAACCACTCATTGCATTCCAAACTTTTAAATTTGGCAAACCTTCTTGTTTTTCATGTTTATATCTTTAAAACCCTTTAAGTGAAGGATAGGTTAACTTCGATAGAATCGTCTGTCAGCATAACCGATTATAGTTTTCTTTTATTTGCTTTCAACACTGTACGATTTTTTTTTTTTTTTTGATTGGTGTCCAACATGAATTTTATTGTAGTACTTTTTCTCTCGATAACAAAAATGCTACATTTCAGTGGGTAATAAAATATGTAAGAGCACTAAATAAGTATGTACTATAGTACTATACTACATAAATATCATGTTGGAAATGTTTTCTTTACTACAATCATTTTTATTTGACAATTTTTATTTGGTACATCTCTAACCTGAAATTTGTTTTTTATCTATGCATATTTTAAGTTGATGGAAATTAAATTTAACTACATATCAATATTCTGTTTATTATAGCATTTAATAATTTTATAAGTATAGAGTTTGGTTTCTGTTTTCTATAGTATGTCGTTAAAAACTCATTTGTGATATTTTTGAAATTTTTTTCGGAAGTATACTTTGAAAAGCTTGGCATCATTGCTTCTTTTTACTGAATAATGAGCACCAATTTGGCAACAAACGTTTTTTTTGATCACACTACTTTTTAAGTGACCATTGGCCAGAAGAAGACAAGGTTTTTTAAAGAATATTTTGTATGTGTTTCGCTTTTTTAAACTAGAATTTGGGAGCTGTAACTCTATGACATTTGAGTTCGGTCGGCTCTTTTGCAAAGGATCTGAAGTGTAATCCTCAGATCAAGGAAATATCGACCATTTGTAGAACTTTAATCAAGAATATTTATTAAAAATAATTTTTTTTTTTTTTTTAAAACAGATATCCGGAAGTCATGCTCTCAAAAACGTGAACATATCTACTTATATGCAAATTATAATTTGAATCCATTAAAAATCGATTTAAATCACCATCACAACATATTATGATTGTTATGAGTATGTGCCAGGATATAGAAAAATTAAATTGAGCGAACAGCCACGTACCACAAGAATTTATGCGCTATAAATTATATATAAATTAAATCTTGAAAATGGTTTACATTTAAATTAAATTTCATTATGGCGTAGAGTGTTTAAAATTCTGCTGATTTCGCGGGCGATAATAATAATAATAACAGCAACAACAACAACAATAGCAGCAAAACAGTAAATAATAATGATGGCAACTTATGAGAAAACCGTGGATGAAACCTTTTAAGCATCAGCCAGAAACAACAGCCAGCAACAGTAGCTGGCAAAAACCACCAGCTATATCAGCAACAGCAGCAGCAGCTTTACAGTAAACCAACATTAATAAATTTAAGTGCTATTATCTCGTTGATTTTTAATGCTGCCATTTTACTTTGTTTTCTTCTTTTTTTTTTCAAAAATTAAGTTGTTACATTAAAACTGAATTCCTCACTTTCTCCTACGTATTTATGTATGTATCTCATAATATTTCCTTGTTTTGGTTATGGTATGATAATTATAAATCTGTCAGTTGCCATTCATTGGTAACATTTAAGCATAAAAATGTTTCAAAACTGGCATATTTTGTTTTGGTTTTCCACAGCCACCCATCGAACCATTGAAGTAACCAAGCAACCAATTTCATATGAACGGATATTGAAATGTGCACGGGCATATTCAAAAATAAATGAATTTATGATAATGATGATGAAGAGTGCGATTATGGTGATGATTATATTTAATAATAGTAATAGCGTTGATGACGATAATGATGCCGTTGGTGTGCCGTTGGTGATGGTGCCAACGATGTAACGACGTAATCAATTGAAAGTCAAAAAGGAAACCATTACAAACTCCACACAGAAACAAACACATATACTTATATATATTTAAGTTTATGCAGAATTTTCGTTTAGGTTTGATTACAATAAAATATCCTTCATTAAAAAAGTACAATTATTATACCAACAAACAGGAAAAATTTAATGTTTATTTATGTAGGTAACGAAGGGCTTAAGTGTCCTTTATTTAGCATTTAGGAGTGTAGACTTTTTTGCTGCTCAACAGCTATTTTTTTTTTTCATTTTCTGTAACGGAAACGGTACGCTTTGTTTGTTGGGATGTTTTTAATTATTTAAAAAAAAAAATATTAATTCCATTGAAAATTAATCGTTTTTAGTACAACGCAAGAGCGAATCCAAGATTCCCCATAGAAAGAGAGGGGAGGAATAAGAAACAATGTATTTTTATTGAAGTAAATAAGTGATTTTATAATAAATAAGTTTGATTTTTTCTGTTTTACATATTTGCTATTTACATAGATAAAAAAGTGTTGCCTTTTTAACGTTAATGCACAAAGCAAAGTTTTTATAATGCCGTGGTTTGCTATCATTATCATAACGAAAATCGGAGCAACTTTAATTTTTTAACCAACTTAATGCATACCTTTTCTAAACATTCCAATTTTCATGAGACATCCTTCTTGGCTAAATTTCGGTAAACGATTTAATAACCTCATTGATGTCTATAATTTTTTATTTGTGAATGTTCGATTCGGAAGCTAAAACAGGAACTTCGCCTATGTAAAACATGAAATCAAATCTAACCTCACTTATTTTCAGTCGGCCATAAAATATAAATGCTTTTGAGTTCAAGTAGTAATTATAATTTTTGGAGGACTTTTTCCTCTTTAAAATTGAATTATGTAGTTTGTAGGGGGACCTCCACATTTTGAGGAAATGAGGTTTTTAGCTAATATGTGGTCACACAACTTTTCCATGTCATTGTTTAAAAATTTCACCACATTTTAGTCCACAAGAAATCATATTACTCATATGTTTTGATTTAATAATGAATTTCGATTCTGTTGAAACATCGATAAGAAAATTTTCGTTTTTTACTTAACCTTTCTTATTTTATCCATAATTATAATTTACAATTCTAATCGTGTTATTTCGATTATAATCGAATTTGTGTATGCCAACAAAAAAAAAATTAACTGTGTAAACAAAAAAGACAAAAACTTAATTATTTGTATTAATATGCTAATGTGCATTTATTACATACTTATCTTTTTTATACTTACCCTGTATATTTTCTTTCATTCATACTGTCTTGTTTAACACAATTTATCTCTTAAATTCACCTAGGTTACCTAGGTGAATTTAGGCCTGAATTGCCCATTGTGATACCACATGGTTGAACTTACAGTTCAAATCCGGTTCAGTGTGGTAAATTTTTTATCACATGCTGGTTTTGCCATTGCCTGCCAAGATGTATACTTGTACACTTTCTCATAATTTTTATACACTTCATATCGATAGAATTGATAGTGAATATAAGAAGGTTATGAGGATTATGGTTAAGATAAACACTGAAATTAAGAGTAAGTTTTCCTTAAGGCTTGGCGAAAGATTGAATCTGATGTGTTAGTGAGTTCGCTTAAAGTTCCTTACATCTTTAAAATAATTGCAGATTTTTAGAGACCTAATTATGTACTTGATATTACAATAGTCATTAAATCTTTTATTTATTTAAAAACATTTTCAGATTGATACAAAATAAATATTGCAATGAAGTGCAATGATTTTCGGAAAACTAATTCAACTTTAGTAGGTACTCGTGGTACAAAAATGTTTTTCTAAATTCTTTATTTTTTATTTTGCCAAATGAGAGCTGCAAAAGTTTTACTTTTTATTACTTCTTGAAAAGTACTTCCTTACAACTTCAATTCAGTAATAAAAACTAGAACTTTTTTGTTAAAAACAACCCAGTCGGAAATTATAGTATTATTAACCAGTTTTTTTTTTTCATCTATGGATAAAGATTTAGTTCTTATTGAATACGTATAACAAAAACAACAATTTAACTGAAGTGGGAACTAGTTAATTTATTGGATTATATTCAAAAAGTTACGCTGTTTTTCAATAGAGGCCGCTGCTCTTCAAATGTAGTTGCAAAACTTGGCAGCTCTTTCAATTTATTCACCATTTCACAATATTTTTTTTTTAAATAATAATATTTCCTTTTTTTGCTTCACAATAAAATAATTTAAAATGTAAAAAATAAATCTACTGTATTAATGCTACTGTTCAACCAAATGTGTTTGTGTCATGTTGATTTTAATTTGCTCAATTGAAGTATGAAAAAACACAGCTATTTAATTCATATTAAGCAGAGTTGTATAATTAGCGGTAATTGTTATTTGAAAACTATTTTTTATAGTTTACTGTACTCTTCTACATGCTGCGTCATACAGAGCAGTCCGAAATGTGTGTGTTTCGATGTTTCAGGTACCGATCTGGTAAGTGGATCCGTTTGAATTCGTCGAAAGCTCGGTGAAAATCGGCCTAGCACTGAAATTTACTTCTGTAACCTTACATTTTAAATCATAGGTTGAATGGAAAATTCTTCGTAAATCCCGATTCCGAATGTGCTATTACGATTATATGAGAGGCTAAGAGGAAAAGTGCTATAACTTCTACGTTCATTTATCATTCGAAAGTGATATAAAACCGAATCGTCCTCATTTGAGAGGCTGAGAGGAAAAGTGGTATAACTTCTACGTTCAGAAAAAAGTGGAATAATTTAACTTAAGAGCAAAAGCAAAACGAAATATATTCAGAGCAAAAGTGAAACGAAATATGTTTAGAGCGAAAACGGAATAAAAAACTATGCTGCTACTTACTCTGAAAGAATTGTAATACCATTTTTGTTCTTACTTTTATGGCATTTCATTTTCACTCTAAACCGTATTACTTATGCCATTCTTGCACTGACACTAAATTATTTCACTTTTGCTCTTATATAAATTTTAGCCCGCTTTTCCTCTCAGTCTGTCATTTATCATTCGAAAGTGATATAAAACCGAATCGTCCTCATTTGAGAGGCTGAGAGGAAAAGTGGTATAACTTCTACGTTCAGAAAAAAATGTAATAATTTTACTTAAGAGCAAAAGCAAAACGAAATATGCTCAGAGCAAAAGTGAAACGAAATATGTTCAGAGCGAAAACGGAATAAAAAACCATGCTGTTCTTGCACTAACACTCTAAGTTATTTCACTTTTGCTCTTATATAAATTTTAGCCCGATTTTCCTCTCAGCCTGTCATATAATCCTAAAATGGTCAGGAAGTGAGGAAAATTCAAATAATCCAATTTTCTAATAAACACCATTTCGGCATTTTTGCATTGTGTCAGTGTTTGAGATCATGAATAGCACCCAGGATCAAGGAATTGTCATCTTCGAAAAATGTTCGATCGAATTTTTTACTTGCATTACGATTTACTACTATTTGAACTCTTAGATTTCAAAAATTTGAAGAAAGCAATTAAAGTATTTTTTCGTTTTTCATGAATATTAAATTAAAAATCAGTAAAACACAAGATAAGAAATCATATAACAGATTAAAAAATTTAATTAATTTTAGATTTAGTTTCCGGTTTTTTAAATCTTTTAATAACGATTTTATGATCCTAAACGAACAGATAGTTAAAAAACGCAATAAACCTGATTTTCCAAAAATTACCTTTTTGGTGTTTGATTATTTTTTATGTATCATCATAATCTACAGTAAATTTCCCATCGATGTTGTCTTTTCAAATTTTAGTTTTCACCAGTTTTAAGCTTTATATTTACGAAATAAATATAAATCAGTTTTCTTGGAAAATTCCGATGCAGCGTGGAAAACTTTTACCTCCACCATGTCTATTTGATATATTTACGTCACAACGAATCGTTTTAATAAATCGAGAAATACACAAATCTTGTCCTAGAGTGAGAGCTTTTTGTGGAGTTTCTCATATACCTATATGTATATATATTTTTGCTGTTGACCGCGTATAAACTCGAACGAAGAACAAAATGGACGTGAAACTGTAAAACCAGCCTTAATGAGAGCTTTCTGTATTTCGTTCCTGTTCGTTTAGGTAACATGCAAAACAAAAAAAAAAAAAAAAAAATTTACGAATTTTGTTTCTGTTTTATATATAAACTAAACAAACAACAAAAGTAAGAGAAAGTGGTAGTAAGTACACTTTAACGTATGTAAATTCATGTGCGCGCCGCTCCAAGCCAGACGACTTTAGTAGTAGTTGTTTTGTTGTTATTTGAATATCTCGAAAACTATATCTCATCCCACTCTGAAATTTTTACACAATTTTCCTAACACATTAATAAATATTTGCAGATCAAACAAAATTAAAAACAAAATTTCCAAGTTTGGAAAAATTTAATTTGTCTATAAAATTTCCAGAAATCATATATTGAATAACAAAAACAATTTTTTGTTTATATTTTTTCGATAAGTTTGTGTGATATACGAACTTTTATTAGTTGGAAATTTTTTTCTACAACGGCTAGTTTTTGAGTAATTAGGGATTGAAAAACGTTCCATTTTTACAACTCCAAGACTTTAAAATATCGTAACTTGAAAATAAAAACATCACATTAAAATAAAAAAATACGTGTCGATTAATTTCTTCTCAAGAATGCAAGAAAAATTTTTGGTTGAAATTAAAATTTTAATTGTAAATCTGACATGGAATGACCCATATATATATATATATATATATATATATATATATATGGGTCATTCCATATAAATAGGATCAGATACGATTTCAGGGTTTGAAAATTGATAATTCTGAAGGAATTTGGAACAATTCTACGTAATATTTGGCTGGGATCATTTTGATCATACTTGCCGGCGCTTCAAGACCGTTGTGTGCAGTGGTAGTAAGTTGTCAAGGTAAGGCACAAACAATCTCTTAATTTAATGAGGCGTAATCTGTAGATATTGCTTCTGTCTAACCTTTCCTATACTGAATAGGAAAGGTTTACCAAAGGTTATGAGTCTATATCAGGCTAAAGCCGGGCAGCCACACTGGAAGTGTTCGAGACTTTCGATCTCTTTGATATTATGACAAGTACGCCAGAAATCATTATGAGGGGCATATATTTTCGCTGCATGCGAGCCCCTGGAAATAGGTAAGAGTTCTTTAGTTTTGGAAAGCTTATATTGAGGCCACATCGTGCTTGATGTGGTGTAAGTTGTTAAGCCTCTCCATCTAAAGTCGGATTGTTGAAAGAACAACGTGGAAATGTCTCCCTTATCGAAATTTAAGGGAGATAGAACCTATTCCGACTGAGAAATGTTCAGCGAAGAACCATGTCTACTCAGAGTAACCTGCCAAAATCTCGCGTTGGCACCTACATCATGTTTGAAAAAGTACACCCCTATGATCTCTTCAGCATATAAACCTCAACAAACCGTTCATCTTTGCCGGTGCAATGAAGTCTCTAAGATCTCCTGCGGATTTTCTTCGCTCTACATATAGAAGTTTTTTTTAGTTACTTACCCGTTTAGCCAAAAATGCGCCTTTTCGTTGAAGATGATTTTGAGGTAAAACAGAGGGTCGGCTTCGAGGTAATTTAGAGCCCAATCGGAAAACGCACGTCGTCTCGGACGATCACTCAGCTCGTGTTTTTGAATTACAGCCACAGTTTCGGGTGTTTGCACAGTACGAGCTCGTTCTGGATGAATATTATTCAAAAGAGGACATAAATTGATCCATAGTTTTGCTTGTAAACTGTTCAGATGGACGATTTTGGAAATAAATTTCCACGATTTTTGAACGTTGTTCGAGTGTGATTCTTTGGACGATAATTTCCCAAAGGATATTAAAAAAAAAATGCCAAAGAAAGATGGGGAGTTTGATTGCATCTATAATATTTGCTATTTTGATAGAGTAGGAATTCGTTGTCATGAATTTTGAGTATATTTTCAGAAAACGTATGATTTTCAATACAAAAAATTGTGTTAAAGAGATTGGTAGTAAGGACAAGTATTAATTTATGGACCAGAATATTTGCCTGAGAGTCAGAAAGCATTAGAATTATTTTCGGTAAAGTATAAAATATACCTAATAATTTAAAGTTGGACAAAATTAAGTTTTGTTCTCATACACGGGCATAAATTTCAACCCATTTCAAAAAAAAAAAAAAAAAAAAAAAAACAAGGGACAGATATGTTCATCTTGTCTTGGTCTTGTTTCTTCTTGGGGTGTATAAAAGGATCGAAATTTCTTCTAAACTTGATTTTCGTCTTTTGAGACTCTGTAATGATATGACACCACGTGAAGTTCCACCTTAAAAGTTCTATGCTACATTTCAGCTGAAGTATCGGATCTGCGACTACCCTGAGTGTTCTACCGCAGACCAACTCAATTGCTCAGCGATATAGTGAGAAACTTTCATTGTTACAAATATTTCCTACATAGCATTTTCACACACATATTTACAAGTCTAAAATAACAATTTCAAAGTATTCTTTTGCTGTGTATCTTTTTAACACACTCTCTATGGGTATATACGTGTATGTATGTGTATGAGTATGTGTATATGCAGTTTTATTTTTCATAAATAGCAATCTTGTAAAGTAAAGTTAGTTTCAACCAAAAACAAAAATAAAGAAGCAAAGTAGTGTAACAAAAATAGCAAGCAACCAAAGTAAAAAACAAAAAACAAAAAAAAAGTTGCTATCACTTTTGTAGAGCGATGCTTTTTGTCACTACTCTAACAAGTATATTAGCTGTGAGCTGTAATACTGTTAGACGACGGCAACGATGACGATAACGTCGGCGACGATGACGACGCTAAAAATTAAAGGAAAAAATGCACTCGTTCGCTTGGTTGCTCGCTTGCTATGTGCACCATAGAAAAAACACATAGCAAACATTTTATATGCGAATCTTTTGGTTTGTTTTTATGTTTGACACTTTTTGAAACTATGCCAGAAATGAGGAGAAACTGCTCAAAGAAAAAACAAAAGAAGAAAATAAAATGAAGTGGGAGAAGAAGGAGCAGAATGAAGTTTTTTTAGTGTAAAAAGCTAAAAAACTGAAAGTAAAAAGTTTGCTTTTTTGGTAAAAGAAAAAAAATAAAGTTTTCAGACTCAAACTGTATGTATGTATGTATGTATGAAAGTGTTTGTAAGTATGAGTGTGTATGTGTGGCTTTTTAGCGGCTCAAATAAATTGCTCTACAGTGTACTTCACAACTTTTGTTTGCTACTTTTGCGAAAGTTTGTTCCTTTTTTATTGCTGCACTTTTGTTTTTTTCGAAAATTTTGCGGAAACTTATTTTTTTGGGACAACATTGCGTATACGCAACATTAATTTCAACATCTAATTGCTGCGCTACATGTGAGAGCAACACATTTTTCCTTAGTTATTGTTGTTGTAGGTCTTACTTTTTTCTATTATTCATCACTACATACATACACAAGTATAAACATATATATTTCTATTGTGTGTTAGTTAAATGTATTGAGTAAAAACATGCAATTTGAAAATTAACTGCAAAATTTGTAATTAGTCTAAATAAATTGCAAAATTGCTTTGATTAAAAAAGTTTCTCATTTTTTGCGCTCTTTTTTTTTTCTTATATTAACCATTGAGGAGTTTCCTTTCAATTTAACATTTTTATGTGCGAATGTGTGAGTTTGCTCTAATTTATTTACACCAATTTTTTGTATGAAAATTAATTCTACTTTATTCCACTGCAGACAACAAATACTTACATATTACAACTACAACAACAACATTAGCAGCTACATTTACAGGAACAACAACTAATAAAGTGCAAACGAAACAAGAAGAAAATAAGGAAGCGAGACAAGAAACTTAGCAAAGAACTTAAGTGTTTTTTTTTTTTTTTTTTTTGGTTTTTCCTTGTTTTTTTCTCTCTTTTTTAATACATTTTAAGCACGGAAGTAAAATGAGCGGAAAAAACGCTTTAAAGAAAGAAAAAAATGGCGTCAAACTGAAAGTTTTTGACGCGCAGAGCGCACTGTGGTAAAATCGAAATTTACCATGATTGAATTTTACGTTAACATGTTTTATTATAGGGAAACCAAGTTGTAGATTCTGGTGATTAGCCATGTGAACCTACAAAAGAAACGAGTCTTTCCTTGCTAAAAAAAAGAATACTCATCTAACAGGGCAACTACTGTGGCATTAGTTTTATTAATGAAATTGTAAGACAATCATGCACCATACCATGGAGAAGCCCTGCAAAGTTAGCCCACGGTATGCTCACATACAAAAAAAATATATTTCGAACCATACGCCAGCCTCAACCGCGCTTTATTCATCCAAAAGAGTCATTGGAAGTAGATGAGGTTTGCAACCGAAAGTAGTTGTCTGGCGGTACAGTGCTGTAGTCAGACCTCTACTGCTTTATGGTGTAATAGTTTGGTGGATGTCTCGTGAAAAAGATGCCCACCGCAAGCGTTTGGCTAAGGTGCAGAGAATGGCGTGTCTAGTAGAAACACGGGCACTCAGGACTACAACTTTAAGAGTCCTAGAGACCATGCTCCACTTGCTTTCCATGGCAATTGCGGATAAATATACTGCTAGAACTGCGGTTGAAAACATAGTCTCGCCATGAACACGCTCTAACTACGGGCATTCTAGTATACTACTACTAGATACACTCTAGCAAAACCCTCTTTTGATAACAAGTTTATCACGTATAATCCTACCAGACAGGAATGTGCAGAAAGGGCAGTTCAGTCTGGAGAATCCATTAAGATATGACTCCAAACTGAACGACAGAGTGGGAGAGGTTATCTTTGAAAATAGTCCTAACATTCAAATACTTTTTTGTCTTCTGGACCACTGCAACGTGTTTCAGGCAGAGGTATCTGCGATTAAAGATGAAGCAGTGCAGTGAATTATCACCATGATAGCGAAGCAGCCATTGGATCACTTAATAGAGTAATCGCTATCTTCAAAGTAGTCTCTAACTGCCGCCTATCTTTAAATGGGACATTTGAGCATTTCAAGATACACCTCCATTGCATACCAGGTCATTCTTACTACTACCACTATTGTGGCACACAGCCCATGTGAGGCTTAGACCGAATTTTTCTCATCTATTCATGTAGTGTGTGTTATATTTAAACATGAATATAAGAGACCATAGTTTTATGTCGAATCCGAACGGCAAAGTGAAAAGCTTTTCATAGGCAATTTTTATTCTTTCAGGTTTGCCATTGCCAGCCACTGCACCACCGTGCATACAAATTTATATTTTCAGTTTTTGGTTTTTTAAGCACGCCGAGATTTGAGACCAAGCGCCTCTGCGTAGTAGTCCAACACACTAACCACAAGGCTACGTCGGCCATAGTAGCATCCCGGGGAATTGCAAAGCCGATGATTTAGCAAGGCTAGGCACAACATTCCCTACTCATCCCGAAGACCCAGATATGCCTATATAACTAACAAAATGTGCTCTCACACAAAACTAATCTAGGCATACCACAACCCGAGAAGTTCAGACTATCTTGCTTTTCTAAATAGACTACACGCAAACGACTTCTGCTGCCTTGATGCTTCTGTAGTTATCCGGCCCTTGCCACACGTAGACTAGCATCCTTAGATTACTGACATGCATATATACATTCAGTTATCTAAATGGCGAACGTTGTCGCCATATAAGTCGCTAACTACCGAAGGAAATTCGGAGTGCTTTCTCCAATCTTTCAATTTGCACCCCTCGACCAGCATTTTCTTGCCATCCAGTTACTTGTAGCATAGAGATCATAAGCAAAGTCGTTGTAGAGTTAAAAATTTTGGTATAGGAGTTGCTTATGTCAATACAATGTCAGGGTACAAAAACCAAATGAATCCGCCCATGACCACGGCCATCTCCCATACAACATTATTGTGAAAAAATGAAAATTTCTCTTTTTATCGCTAAGAATCACTATAAATTTTATATGAATGTATTGTGAAACTGCTTTTCTCTCTCCTGCATATTAACTATTTATTTACATCTTCATATTAACATCTGGAAATACTGAGAATATTTCAATTTCCTTTTAAGGGAAGATATAGAAATGATCAAACATGGAAAAAACAAAATTTTCGTACCTGCCTAGGTATAGGCATAGTGGTGCGAAAATGCACAACTCTCAGTTAACGAGTTCCCTTTTGGTGAAAATTTAAAAGTTTGTGTTTTTATTGTGAGACTGAAAAAGTTATTAAATTTGTAATTGCAATTGTTTTAACATGTATTTTAATTCATGGTATAAAAAAAATAATTTTCAATTTATTTTTGACAAAAAAGTAAAAAAAAAAAAGTTATAAAAATTGAGTGATATCAAAACTATTGGGAGTATGAATGTAAAATTTCGTATTTTTTTCGTAATTTGGACATTTATTGTGAAAAAGTGATTATAAGTTTATTCTTTAAAGTATTGTCCATCGTTAGCCACAGCCTTTTCCCATCTTTCTGGTAGCATACGGATTCCGCGTCGAAAGAACTCCTCATCTTTTGAGGCTATCCACGAATCGACCCATTTTTTGAGTTCTTCGAAAGAACGGAAGTGCTGTTCAGCCAGGACATGTGTCATCGATCGGAACAAGTGGTAATCAGAAGGAGTAATGTCTGGAGAATACGGCGGGGGGGGTAGCACTTCCCATTTCAGCGTTTCCAAGTATGTTTTTACTTGCCTTGCAACATGCGGCCGAGCATTGTCGTACTGAAGAATAACTTTGTCGTGTCTATTCTCATATTCTGGCCTCTTATCCTTTAATACTACGCTCAAACGCATCAATTGTAGTCGGTAGCGGTCGCCAGTGATCGTTTCATTCGGTTTCAACAGCTCATAATACACGACACCTTTCATATCCCACCAAATACACAGCATGAGCTTGGATCCATGGATGTTCGGCTTTGCCGTTGATGTTGATGCATGTCCGGCCGGTCCCCATGATTTTTTAAGCTTTGGGTTATCGTAACGTATCCACTTTTCATCGCCAGTCACAATACGATGCAGAAAACCCTTTCTTTTCTGTCGTTCAATCAGCAGTTCGGATGTGAAAAATCGTCGTTCGACGTCTCTTGGCTTCAATTCGTACAGCACCCAATTTCCTTGCTTTTGAATGATTCCCAATGCTTTTAATCGTTTAGAAATGGTTGATTGATCAACTCCTAAAGATTCTGCAAGTTCTTGTTGCGTTTGACATGAATCTTCTTCGAGTAATGCCTTCAATTCTTCATCTTCGAACTTTTTCGGGCCGCCTGAACGTTCCCTGTCTTCAACATCAAAATCACCACTTTTGAAACGGGCATACCACACCTGACACATTCTAACGTCTATAGCACAGTCAGGATGAGATTCAGTTGCGTTTTTCTTTAAATGGAAGAAGCAAATTAAAACTTCCCGCAAATGTTGTTTTGTTGGCACGAAATTCGACATTTTCAGCTATAGTAAAACACTTTTGTAAAATTATGAAAATTATTTGACAGATCAATTCTTATAGTATTTTTGGCGCTCTTCGAGATAGAATAGCTGTCGGTGTCAAAAAAAATGGCGCGTATGACAAATCTGAAGTTAGTCACGATTACGAGTTTATACATTCATACTCCCAATATTATTTGGAGTGGGTATCTTGGAAGCATTTTAAAGAGAATGATACATTGCATTTTGCGCATATGAATGTTGTATGATTGTGGCAGTATTTGCATCCCCTACGGGAACCATCTGGTCCCGTAGCAGCACAGTAAATTCAGTAACTGAAACTCGAAAATCAAATTTATGCATTTAATTATCCAAGAGGGATTTTGATTTATAGTATTTTTGACATTTTGGTCTCCAAGTTGGACCAAAACAAACAACTTCGGGAAACAAGCAATATGCCAATGAATTTCCAGATTCGATTAACACTAAAAGTCGTGCGGATTGCATATGTCATGCGGGAAATGTAAAGAATTCAATTAAAACAAGAAATAGAATAAACAAAAAACAAATCTTTGCATTTACATTCCTTGCAATAAAAATAACTACATATATTTTATTGTAATAAAAAAAGGTTTTCGGTCATACGGCTAAATATGTGCTAAAATATAATTAAAAGCTTATATTATTTTCCTTTAAATGCACCTATGAAGTGACTTCTTTAACAAAATAAATCATTCTTTTCTGATATTGTCATTACAATGGCAAAAGCTTAAAGCATTGAAGTTACCCTAAAAATGAACTCGTCATTTGACAATGGTGCGTTTTCGCACCACACAGTTTCATGGAAACAATACGGTTGAACAACCGAACCGATCTTCACACTTTCATTTCCCGGTTGAAATATAAATAATCGAGCTAACTATTTGCAAGGTTTCACAATTAAAAAAAAAATATTTAGTATTATTTTTTTATCTTTAAAATTGGCAAAAATTGAAAACAAGTCCAAGTGCTGATATAACCTATGGGCTAAAAAAAAAAATCGGCAATACTTCTCAAAGGCGGTTAGAACTAACTTAATAATTTCATCATTTACCGTTCTTCGGATAAAAATTTATAAAAACCACACATTTAGTGGTGCGTTTTCGTATCATTGTCAATTAATGGGTTAATAAATTAAAAATATTTTTACACCACCGATTCTTCTATATGGCGCATAATTTTTTAAACTAACAAAATTGAAAAACAATACATAATCTTCTAACCTATGAGCGTATATTGTTGTGGTTGTAGCACCTTCAGTCCAAATCAATATCAACAAATGTCACCAATGGTATTGATTGTCACTATGTAAATCGTTCTAAATTGGCCGCCTACGGAGGAAAAGTTATCAGTAGCATTAAAGCAGGATATCGAGCAAGACGATGTACTGAGAATTTAAAGCCGGTAGTCCAGATTATACACCCCACCAATAACTAAGGGACAATTTGGGAATGAAAATTGGAACAATGGGCCTTTTGCCCGTTTGATTTAACTCTACCTGCGAAAACCAATGAAGAACCAGCTTTCATAGACAAAAGACTTGATGTTTACGTCGTACTAGTATAATTTTTGATTGGTGTCTGCCATGGACGCAATGATGTACGGTAAATTCATTATGCTATTGATCAACAGTACTTTCAGTTCAGAGAGGGACATGCCTTCATGTAGTTTCACTTCACGGCCAGTAAGTGGTTTACAAAAGCTTAATCGAAAATATCAGTAAAATTCTAATTTGTGACTGTAATATTCGAAAAATGGGGTGTTTTCATAAGTGCCAAAAATCGCTGAGTGCCTTTCCGTGCATATCCTTGAAGCTTACAGTAAGCAAAAACTGATTTAACTCAAGACCGATGTAAGTCCCGAATATAACCGCCATATCTATTTGTTCCAAAGCCTTTGTGACGCCGACCATTTCAGATAGGTAAAAATTTTAATGGCAAACTGGAACTCAGAGCACAAAAATCCGCTGGAAATTTTAATTCAGTTAATGTGGACAAAAAATTTTTTTTTTGTTGTTCCGTGTTTTTAATGCCACTTATTTCATGTGGGTGATTAGTTTAGACTCCAGAACAAGCATATTAGCATATGATCCTGGCAACTTACATGGGAAAGCTTGAATGGAAATGCTTAATCTGAGCCTAAGGAAACTTCAAAAAAAGTAACGAGTTTTCCTGACACATTTAAAAAAAAAAAAAAACATGATCAAGTATTTGGAGTGGTATAGAATTCCCCACCAAGCAAAGGATGCATATGCTATTGGGAGTATGAATGTATAAACTCGTAATTGTGACTAACTTCATATCTATCATACGCGCCATTTTTTGACATTTACAGCTATTCTATCTCAAAGAGCGCCAAAAATACTATAAGAATTGACCTGTCAAATAATTTTCATAATTTTACAAAAGTGTTTTACTATAGTTGAAAATAAAAAAATTTGCGGGAAGTTTTAATTTGCTTCTTCCATTTAAAGAAAAACGCAACTGAAGCACATCGTTTACTCACTGAAGCTTATCCTGACTGTGCTATAGACGTTAGAATGTGTCAGGTGTGGTATGCCCGTTTCAAAAGTGGTGATTTTGATGTTGAAGACAGGGAACACGTTCAGGCGGCCCGAAAAAGTTCGAAGATGAAGAATTGAAGACAATACTCGAAGAAGATTCATGTCAAACGCAACGAGAACTTGCAGAATCTTTAGGAGTTGATCAATCAACCATTTCTAAACGATTAAAAGCATTGGGAATGATTCAAAAGCAAGGAAATTGGGTGCCGTACGAATTGAAGCCGAGAGACGTCGAACGACGATTTTTCACATGTGAACTGCTGATTGAACGACAGAAAAGAAAAGGTTTTCTGCATCGTATTGTGACTGGCGATGAAAAGTGGATACGTTACGATAACCCAAAACGTAAAAAATCATGGGGACCGCTCGGACATGCATCAACATCAACGGCAAAACCGAACATTCATGGATCCAAGCTCATGCTGTGTATTTGGTGGGATATGAAAGGTGTCGTGTATTATGAGCTGTTGAAACCGAATGAAACGATCACTGGCCACCGCTACCGACTACAATTGATGCGTTTGAGCCGAGCATTAAAGGATAAGAGGCCAGAATATGAGAATAGACACGATGAAGTTATTCTTCAGCACGGCAATGCTCGGCCGCATGTTGCAAGGCAAGTAAAAAATACTTGGAAACGTTGAAATGGGAAGGGCTACCCCACCCGCCGTATTCTCCAGACATTGCTCCTTCTGATTACCACTTGTTCCGATCGATGACACATGGCCTGGCTGAACAGCACTTCCGTTCTTTCCAAGAACTCAAAAAATGGGTTGATTCGTGTATAGCCCCAAAAGATGAGGAGTTCTTTCGACGCGGATGCTACCAGAAAGATGGGAAAAGGTTGTGGCTAACGATGGACAATACTTTAAAGAATAAAATTATAATTACTTTTTCGCAATAAATGTCCAAATTACGAAAAAAAATACGAGTTTATACATTCATACTCCCAATATAAAAGACTTTGAAAGCCGGGTAGAAAATATAGAAGAATTTTTAAAAGTTGCCGTAGGGGTACCTCTCATAAATTTTGGCCACTGTTATGCTACAAGTTTATTATATGAATTTGAATGAATATCCAAGCTAGCGCACACACTAAATTAGTATTTTATGCTGCGACAATAATTGACAAAAAATTATTCACTTTTTTTCTTTTTAATTTAAAAATTATGGCTTAACAAAATGTTGATGAAGCCCATTGTTCACTCGCATTATCGCGATGTTGAAAGAAGGAAGAAAAACCAGCAATAGCAAAATGGTAAGGAAAGTAGCAACAGAGCAATCTGCACTCGCTCATAAAAATACTAACGAATTTCGTTCATCGCATCCGGTACAGAAACGTACATGCAAACATACACATTCAAACATATACTCGTACATATACAAACATGTATGTATACACAGGCACATTTTAGACTTCATAAACATTTACTTTCATGTTTTGTGATTTCTTATCTGACACAAAAAATACGTTTAACAAAATGCATTTTCATGTTAAAAACTTGCAAAGCAAAATAATAAAAAAAAATACGAAAAGAAAAAAACTACAGCAACAACAAAGATATGCATAAATATAAAACAAAAAAAATTCTTAGTCAGAATGTGCCCAGTGGAAAGAGAAGTGCCACAAGAGCTATTCTAGAGTGCTGTAATAGCAAAAGAAACTATTTCAGCGATAGCGATGAGGTGTTTCTGTGTCAGCGAAGAGCGATACCGAGTCATTAGAAAACGTTTAGATTCCACAAGTATCTTACATTCTTTTCGGATTTGTATGGCAGGTCTCGACATAGAAAATATACGTTCTGCGAGGCCTTACAGATCGCTTTCGTATCAAAAAAGTGCATTTTCCTATATAGGATCCTTATTATTTAAACGATGAGAAGACACTCCTTTTATTTTCTCGATTCTTTAAAGCAGAGGTTAGCCAGGGGAGTGAAAATCCTACGCTTTCTGTGCGCTTCTTTAATTTTTCCTACTGGGTAAATGCTTCTGGTATAGTAGATATGTACCTATAAAAAAAAACCTATGTATGTGTGAGGTGTATCTGTGTATAATCATAATACACACAACAACAACAGCAACATTCAAAATTTTAGTATATTTATGAAATGCATTTTTTTAGCATTTTTATTGTTGTTTGCTTTAAAAAGTAACTAAGCAAGAATGAAAACGAAAAAAGTATTGAAAAAACCTAACAACAAAATAAAGTTACAAAAAAGAAATAGTTGCAACAGCAAAAGCAGAAGGATTCACTTAGTCTTTATACTATATACATAAGTATATACATATGTATGTAAATTTCTGTGTAGATATGTATGCAAATATTTAGTATTTGCTCACAATTTCCAACAAAAACTGACAGAGACTCGAGACTTTTGCTTTCGAAAATGCTCTACAGTATGCTACGTTACGTTACGTTACGCTATCGTTAAAGTAGAAGAAATATTAGTAAATGTTTACTAAATGTTACCTCTGTTTATAATACACTTGAAGCTACTTACGTAGTACCGTGCCGCTCCACTGCTGCGTTGCTTTTTTCTTTTTCTATTTATGTTCATTTGTGTTAATTTTAACCGACATTCTGCAGTGAATTTTGAAAGTTTTTTGCATTTTGGTATTTATTTTTAGTTTTTAGTTTTAAAGGTAAATTAAAATTAGCAAAAAACTTTTGGTAGCAAAAATGTGTCAGAAGAAATAAATGTGAAATTACTCTACTAATTTCTAGGTTAAGAAATTGGGACATTTTTTACACTCGTGTTCTGTGTAGATTATTTATGTTCTAGAGAACATGGTGATTTTGAGCAGAAGGAAATGTGTATAAAATTGACTAGTAATATAAAATATATATTTAATATCTGACATGTCAAATATTGAACACGTTGTACTTTCAGTCATTAAGACATAGTTGGTAGTTCTTTTTATGGAAAAATATTTATATACTTCATAAAAATGGGTTTCTTTGGGATCTAATTGGATGTAAACAATATTCCAAAAGAATCTCAGAACCAAAAGTTAAAAAATAAAGTAAATGTTGTATTTTTTCTTTTATGGAAGGAAGCATCCTATACGCTTTACTGTGTTGTATTTTCAGTTTTGTCAGATAATAGTTCAGCCTGCATTAACATACTACAAGTTGTCACTTGATAGATTTATACACTCATTAAAACCTTTTAGTTTATGTTCTGGTAAAAACGTTTTTGATTGATCCATACCAGGTACGTAGCCCCGGTATGGTGTACTTTTTCTGCTTTTAACAGCATGTTTGGGGAACCTTTAGCTAATCAGCAGAAAGATCCTGGTCAAACAAAGGGAGTTTTGGCTTCTTTGCTTGCCAGCTCATCTGCTTTCTCATTGCCTTCCTATATCAACATAGGCTGGAGTCCAAAGAATACAGACCTTATTGTGAAAACCAAGTTTCTCGAGGCGCTCCCTGCTTAAAGTTTACCTAATATAATTTGAGTATCATTTGTTTGTTTGTTTGAATTGTTCTGTTCCGATTCTGGTATTTGACCATGAGGTTAAAGTACGCGCATTTTTCAATGGCCTAGATTTCCGCCAGAAAGATTCTAGTATAGTTACCCATGGGCACAGAGTATTTCGTCGTTGGCTCACTTCCATTAGAGACCTATCTGCATACTTGGTTTTAATTTTTTGGTTTATGTTATACCTTTCCAACACCGTTTATTACCCTCTTCAATTATAAATTTTTTAGTATGGATCTGCTATAACACATAATAAAATCAATATGGTTTGAATAACTTAGTTTTTTTTTTATTAAAGGGGATGAAATGAGTGAACACTCTTGTTGTTTCAGGATCAATCACGCCGCCTCTTTACCTAAGTGTGTCCTGATGCACAACCATCTAACCTAACAGAGCAGCCTAGGCCTTAGTCTCCAATGAATAATAGAATTTGCCACTGTTTATCACAGTGGCGCCTGACCAAAAAAAAAACTGATCTCAAAATATATTTTACACTTAGCTTACTTCAAGAAAATACTTATGGATTCACTTTTTTAACTACATAAATTAACTTGAAATATTTTTAAATTTTTTGTTTCAAATGTTTAAAGGTGATAATATTTACGTAGTGTCAGAATATGGCATCAAGATCTAAAAGTTATAAGCGACAGATTCCAATTAGAATGTACAAATTTCAAACATTAAACTTTGAATGTTTCTCCTGAGAAGTATGAACTAAGAATGTCCTTGCTTGGAATCTACGGCTTTAAATATTTCCTTGGTCTTCTGATTTTATATAATCGGTTAATTACTAAAACTTTTCACATTGCCGATCGGGTATTAAAGGTATAGAAACTTTGGTTTATTACTTGGCTACGTTACGTGTTTTTAGTACACAGTAGTGTCCGACCGATTATTCGACTTCGGCTTCGGCTATTCGGCCTAAAATTGCACCTTCGGTTTCGGCTTCGGCAAAAAATGGCCGAAGTATTTTGCCGAATCCGAAGATTATAAGCATTTTATTTTATAATAATTTTTACTATAGATTGGCAGTAAAAATTTATACAAATAAATAAATGTGAAGTGGTTATACAAAGTATTTACATTACAATTTCTGTTTTATATTTTCTCAGTTTGCTTGTTCCGTTTTTACTTTTGAAGTAACCCACAGATTTACAACAGTACAAACAGTAATCAGTGATTTTTTTAACGAGCAACCTGCTGGAGCTAGCACAATTATAGGCAGCAGAAGCAAGCCAAAATTTTTTACTTTATAAGGAAGACTTGAATCGTATTGAAAAGAAGAAGCTTTTTTTTTTTTGTTTTCAAGTAGGTTAAAAAAATTGAAAATTGTTTTGGCTAAAATCGCTCTAGAATATATGTGTAAAGGGTGACAATCGTAAAGTGACGCACACATTTCAGCAGTTATTTTCAAAAGGACGTACTTCCATTAAGTACAATTAAGTGTTAACATTGCTGAATATATAAGCATTCATTTGAACCCCACCTCATTCAATATAACCTCCTTTAGCCTGCACACATGCCTTCAATCGATCCGGAAATCGTAGGACTGTTTGCCGCAGGACTTCCTGATCAATTTCAGTCCAGGCTTTCTCTAATGAATTTGTCAGCGACTCCAGACTGTGGTGTTGAGATGCACAAGCCTTACTCTCTAAAATACTCCAAATAGAGTAGTTCATTGGATTCAAGTCTGGGGAGTATGGTGGCCATTCTTGAGATGCTATGAATCCAGAAAAATTGTCTTTTATCCATGTTTGCGTTAATTT
The DNA here is from genome assembly GCA_963691655.1 of Toxonevra muliebris. Classification (NCBI taxonomy): domain Eukaryota; kingdom Metazoa; phylum Arthropoda; class Insecta; order Diptera; family Pallopteridae; genus Toxonevra; species Toxonevra muliebris. The sequence continues at coordinate 113,484,819 of OY829326.1, read as the reverse complement.
TGCCATGTGGGAAGGTGCAGAATCTTGCTGGAAAGTCCAGTTTTCATTTCCAAATGTATCTTGGGCCCAGGGAAGAACATGTTCATTTAAAATGCTCCGATAAACAACCTGGTCAATTTTAACACCCTCTTCAACGAATATTAGAGGGGTTCTGGCATTACCGGAAACTCTAGCCCATACCATAACGGAAGCTGGCTTTTGAACTCGGCCAACAGTCCTATTTTGTTGCGATGATGATGTTAGCCACATTCGGTCATTTTGCGCATTGAAATGTTGTTCAACCGTGAAAATTTTTTCATCTGTAAACAAGATATTTTCAACATTTTTTAACACGGAGGAGCGTAGCAACGCCTTGCATCTTTGCAGTCGCAAATCTTTCTTTTTTTGTGTCAGATCTTGAGCTTTTCGGAGCTTGTACGGCTTAAGATTAAGCTTTGATTTTGCAATGATTCGCACTGTTTCACGGTTTACTCCCACTTCCTTAGCGATTTTTCTCATTGAGCGCCTTGGATTTCGCTTGATTCGTTTACGAATTTTTTCTGTTAAACCAGTAGTGGCAACTGTTGAAAGTTTTCCCCGGTCTCTATCTCCGAAACCTCCAGTTTCATTATATCGAATAATAGCTCGGTCTACCGTACGACTTGACAAATTTAAAGCCTTTGCAATTTGACGGCTACTATAATTTGCCAAATGAAATTTCATAATTTCACGACGAATATTTTCCTTGTCCATTTTTATGGAAATTTCAAAATGTAATAACAAAAATTCAAATGAAATTAAAAGCAAAGCCAGTGATGAATGAATTTGCTTTTTAAATTAAAGTAACGGTAAATGGCAAAGCTTGCTGCAGAGTATTAAACTTGCGTCACTTTACAATTATCACCCTGTAAAGGGATTCTTTGAAATTCACAGCCGATTAAAAGTTACAGATGTTTATTTGCAGGCCCTGATACAGCAGTCATGCATGTTTGAACTTTAAAATTAGTTTTTCTCCAAACAGCATTTTTCGAAATGGCTGCCATGATATCTCCAAAACTAAATAACTGATTGCGCTTAAATTTTCATCGTATCTTCAGTGCATCTGTAGTTCTACTCGGTCCGAACCAGGATCATTGTGATATCTCTCAATGTTTTTTATTTAAATTGAAATAGTTAAAAAAAATTGACAAAAATCAAATACTTATTTTCAAAACTAGACAGATGAAAATACCAACTTTTAATGACTTAACTAAAAGAACATAAGTACAATAAACTATCTCAAAAATTGAATTTTCAATTTATTTACCAGCTTAATAGTTTTTTGTTACTACATTTTATCACATCGTTGATGGAATTTCCCCAGCTTTTAAAAAAAATGCATTAGTTATGTGTTATTATGGTGTTAGCGACAGTTAAAGTCAAAATTTGTCAAAAAAAGCAAAATTAATTATTTTGTTTGAATTTGAGATAAAAATAAAAAAAATAAAAAATATAAATAAAATACTTCCTTTCATACTTGCCAGATAAAAAAACTAGCTGTGAGTAGCTAGGAATTTAAATTTTTTATACAAAATATTTAGTTATTTAAAAAAAATTGATAAAAAGGTTTATTCAACAACAAATACTTTTAGGGATTCAACTTTTTCGGCTTCATAAAACCACGCCCATTAAATTTTTGAGGGTTTTGAGATCAGATTTATGCTTTTTTTTTTTTTTTAATTTATCAATCCCAAATTTTTTTTAAATCAATCAAAAATTTGGGAACTAGAGAGTTCATTCTGGTTCCGGTTACAGGCCTACCGATTGATACGCTGATTCAATCTTTGATTTTAGATAAGCAGAATCATGGCAGCCATCGGCCAACTTTTTTTTTGACACAGGTTTCGTTGAACGACAGTCGTTCTGCAGATATATAGTCGATGCAACTGTATATTTTGACGTAAACAAATTTTTAAATGATTCTTGAAATAAATAATATTTGTCAGCTCCTTCGACAGTGAACAGTTATTTAGTGTTACTGGTCAGCTTTTTATTTTGAGTATCTACTATTTATATTTTTCTGTATATATTTGAAAATACATAGGTAGAAAAAATTTACTTTCAGATTTTTATTTTTTATATTTTAAAAATCCTTCGGTCTTCGGCTTCGGCCGAAGGTTAGATGAATGGCCGAAGTTTGGCTTCGTCTTCGGCCAAACAATCACCTTCGGTCGGACACTAGTACACTAGTGACATGTTCATATTTCATCTAGAAACCAATTTAAAAACAACTAAAGTAGTAAGTATTCTCGTTTTTTTTTAGATATCTTTTTGTTTTTTTTAATGGAGGAAAAAATCATTGATTGAATTAATAGTCCATGGGGGCAGTTATGAGCATTATTGTTCGAATCATTCGTTATTATGTAAGTGTAGTGACCGCTGCATTTGAGTGTATCGCTGCATGGCTTTTTGTTCAACTGTCACTGCTCACCGCACTCTCGATTGATGCCCTTTTTAAATGTGAAGTGCCTTAATTGTTGGTACACTGCACATCTTTGCGTCAAAATTTTCAAACTGATCTGGCATTTTTTGTAGCAGATTCGTCGTCCGTCGCATAGATGAGTAAATAATCAAAACTCGAATTCACAAATTTCACGAAAATCGTCAACAACTGCACTTTTTAGAAAGTTAAGAAATCGGTTAATTTAACAAAAGTAAACAAAATCTTTATCGGTTTTTTTGTATGCATTTACTCGAATGTGTGTCGTCTAGAATAATCTAGAAAACAAAAATTCAAACACTAACTCTTCAAAGACGGTAGTAAGCCAGTCGAAATTTAAACGGCTTTCAAATATATATATATATTTAAAGTGATCTTTAAAAATAAAACGGAAATAAAAAACACATTTATTTTTGTAATTATTTATAAAAAATTATATTGAATATTCGTAATTTTAATAATACATTATAATGTTTTGTTGTCGTTTTGTTTTGTATATATATATAGAACTTTCATACACATCATACTAAATTTAACCGGTCGTTGAGCCACGCTGCTTTTCTTTTTGTTTGTTTATTTTTTATTTTCTTAAGCTAAACTTAAAACTGAACACAGTAAAAATTTAACTTATAACAAAAGAAGTAAAAATAGAATATGCATATGAAAATAATGTAATTGTTTGCTTTTATTTTATGTTTTTAATATTTTAAATGCAATTTATGTATTTTATGGTACTATGAAATAAATTGAACAATATAAAATGAAGCAAGCTTTAGGCAAATAAAACAAATTGGTAGGTACTTATATGAGAAAATGTTCAATGTAAATTTGTAAATAAATGCAATTAGCATTTTATAATTATACAAAAATAGAAACAGCGGTTAGTAAATGATTTTCTAAAACCACTGCCTTAAATGTTAACTGACATAAATTAAAGTTTAATAAATTTTGTTTAAAAAAATCTAAAAAAAAAAATATTATCAACTTTAAATTTAAGTTTAATGAAAAAATGTTTTTCTTTTTTGTTTGTTTGTTTGTTGAGTATAAAATATTTCTGTATTTGTTATTAAACATAATTCTTTATAACTAGCTAAGGCTTAAATGTACACAAAAAAAACTTAAACTAAAATTATAATAAACTATAAAAATGATAGAATTAATAAGTTTTATGTATTTATGTGAGATGAAATTATTTAAAAACTAAATATAAATTTTGATTGCAAAATACTTTTCGTTGCTGAACTTTATTTTTATTTTTTTTTTTTTAATTTTAAATTATACAAGATTAAAAAAAAATGTATTCATATAAATTCTGTATAATTGGATTAAAAATAAAATATAGTATCTAGTTATGTATAGTTAACATTTTAAAACATATTTAACTTAATATTAATACAAACTTAAATTATTAAAATAAAATCATTGCTTTTTATTGTATGTGTTTATTGTTTTTGTTGTTTAAAATATTGTATAGTATGTAGTTAAGTATATAAAATAAAAATTATAGTTAACCATGCGATTAGAAAAATAATGTTTAACTTAACACACTTTTTTAAAGTTCACGATTTGTGCGGAATTTAACCTCGCGCTTTCAATACATACGACAGTTGTGTGAGCAGACATTCAGATATACATATGAAAAACTTATGCCTTAAGAAACTACCCAAGTAAATTAGGCTTAACATAGTATTTCAAATTCTTTAAAAATGTATTTTCTGTAAAATCACATAATCGAACCTAATCGGATATTCGTTTTCTTGGTTCTTTGTTAAGTTATAGGTGGAATATCCATGTAAAGATCAGACTTTCGAGCTCACGTGCTTACTCTAAAACTGCAAAGTTTTTTTGAGGTGGAAAATAATATTTGTTATTCCTAAAACAATTCAATCTTCTTACAAAGGAGTCTACATAGTTAGTTAATTCCAATTCGTTTAAAAATGGCTTACTTATAAGGGCTAGATAAATGTTATAAAGAAGCATATAAATTTGAAGCGTGACCTGTGGTTTTGTGAAAATTCGATCTCATTATCTTAACCCTAATTTTGGCATGGGAAGTACTTATACCCCTCTCTTCTGGAATCCGTCGTAACAGTTACGAATTCATAGCCGCATTTACAAATACGGAAAAATATGCTGTCATCTAAAGTAACTAATTTCAAAATAATGATTATTTTCAAAGAAGCGACACTAAATTCAATTCCAATTGCTGTTTAAAATATAAATTGTTTTAAATGCAGCTGCGAATTCGTAACTCTTACGACGGATTTTGGAATAGAAAAAGAAATTATATCCATTTCGTTTATATTAGAAACGTTTTAATTGTTCTGAACCAAGTTGCTGAATTAACAATATTGTTAACAAATCCAGAAGAGGAGGGAAGGAGATTTTCTCTATTTTCGCCCTGAGCTTAAAAACGAAGTGGAGAAGCAAAGTGTTGATTGAAATATTAACTTTCAGACAAAGTTGGACTTCCATTCTTGTATAAATATTACATTCATAATATGAATGGTTGCAAAAGGTTCGGTCTAGAATAAAAATCTAAACCAGCTGTTGCATCGAACTAGTAGTATATATCTGGTGTGTCAGACATTCTGTGAACCTTATAGCTTCTTAATATTATCTCTAAACTAAGAAAGTTTAATGCTATTTAAAACATTCAGGACGAGTGGGATCCAAAGTAGATAGGTCAAAAAAGTATCTTGCGAAAAAAATTGTTTCTGAACCTGGCTCAGGAACGGCTCAGCGACAAGGTACCATATAGCACCGCTAGGCATTACTGGATTAAAAGTAGACAGATCATGTGATATAGTATTGCTAAATTATGATTACTGGAAACAATAAAATTAAATTTATCGGAGACGGGAGCAAAACCCTCCACTTGCCTACAGAGAAATTTATTTTCTTTTGAATAGTTCGATATAGTTAATATGGCAAAAATTATTTCTTGTTCTTTATCGCTATAGCATTTGCAGAAAAATTTAGACCTGATCAATTTGTTTCAAAAGGATAAGCCGGGAAAGTATTGGACTCCTAATCTTGGTTTATTTATTGAGAGTGATTTAACAAATGAGCTAACCAGAAATAGTCATATTCACAGGAAGTCATATTTTTTGGGAAAAAAAACTTCTGGAAGAGGGGAATACAATTTAAAAGCATGAGACGTTCACTTTCGCTGCATTTGACGAGCTTTTTTTTTTAAAAGTAAGACTTCACCCTTACGACAAACTCTTCCTAATCGCTAACCAATGAATGCATGTTTGATTACAAAATCTTCGGGTATCATCACTCAGCTTTATTTCCAATTTTCTAAGCTATTAATACGTACTAAAATTTCCCATAGAAACACTCACACTTTAACCCTCTAGTTCCCAAATTTTTGATTGATAAAAAAAAACGGAATTGATTAATATTGGCGTAGAAATCATAAACTGATTTAAAAACCCAAAAAAAAAACTAATGGGCGTGGTTTTATGAAGTGGGAAAGATTGAACGCCTAAAATTATTTGTTCTTGAATGAGCTTTTTATCAATTTGTTTTAAGTAATTAAATATTTTATATGAAAAATTCAAATTCTTAGCTATCCATAGCTAGTTTTTTTATTTGGATACTATGACGGGAAGAATTTTATTTATTTTTTCACTTTTATCAAACTAATTAAATCAAAATAATTAATTTTCCTATTTTTCACAAATTTTTGACTTTGACTGTCGCTAGATTCTGTGATACGAATCATAGCTCATAGCTGATGCATTTTTTTTAAAGCTTGGGACATTCTCTAAACGATATGATAAAATCTAGCAACAGAAAACTGTTTTGGTGGCAATTCCATTCCTTTTGGTGAAGGCCGTCTAGAGGCGGGCTTGGAAACTAGAGGGTTAAGATGGGTAAAGTAGCAATTTCCTTTAATAAAGAAACACAGGCTCTTAGGCTATTTTTCCACTGGAGGCAATGCAACTGCGACTCAATGCAAGGCTGGGACTAGCAATGCTAATTTCTCTCATCCCAAAGATTTTCATTGCCAATGGTATTGTGTCGGATCCCAGTTACGTTGCAATCAGTTGGTGGAACGGCTTTAGAATCGTGACATCATTCACATGCTCATTTTAATTCTGAAATTTTTCCTATTTTTCATACCCCCTCAAGGAGGTTTAGGAACGAGAGCTTGACTTATGAATTAACAAAGTAAAGTCAATTTTCAGAATATAAAATCAATTTTGGAAGCATTTCTCTATGTGATAAGTGCCCAAAAGTCTGTTTGCTTTTTATTTTCGACTTCATCTTGTTTATTGGTAAGTAAGTTAACTAAATTTACACAACTGCTATGACTTCTAACCTGCAATTGATATGGTATCATCCTCTAAACTCTACCTTCCCGACAGAAATCCAGCTATTATGATTGTTGCTTCTGAATCCGAAACCGTATTTAAAAGACTGGGAAAAAAGATGACGTAATCTTTGAATCTAATAAAGCATGTCACAAGTTCACTCAAAATATTTATCTATTGGAAGAAACTATGGCCAATAATGATGTTGTGAGTTTTTGTTTTAAGGAAAAACCACTATTGGCTCTTGAAAGCTACATAACATATTGACTGTGGACGAAGTAAACTTTAATCCAATTATATTATTTTGCAAATTTCTTACAGATACCTTAGAATTGTAAGACAAATATATAAACTATTGCACTTCCGTATGTTTTGAGATACTACTACGCTTACTTACATATTTATATACAGTAACTAACAAAATTAATCACACAAAATAACTTTTTTGAGATACGAAAATAGACAAGAATAGCATCAAATCAAAAAGTAACAAAGGCGGCAAATCAAAAAGTAAGAGCGTAATTAAGTGTCAACATATCCAGATGAACAAAAGTGGAAACAGAATTTTGAAATCAAATGAAGATATCTTCAGGTTTCAAAATGGTCTTGAAAGTTCCGAAATTTTTACCAAAAATAAAGGTTTTTTAAAATTTTTTTGGTCAAAATTATATTATTATTGCTTCTTACAAATACAAAACGTAATGCAAAAAGAATTAATGAAATCGGAAAATGTTTATTGGTGCCGTAAGAGGTTCAAAGTATCTATCATAATTTATATTTTTCATACAATTATAGCTGAACCAATAACATTATCCGATTTTAAAATTTTCTTTTGCATTATGTTTATATTTGTCAGGAGCTATACCAAGGCCTTGGAATTTGATGAAATTTCTGGCCAAATAATTTTTTAAAAATCGTTAAAATTTGTGGACTTTCAAGGCCTTTTTGGAACCTGAATTTATTACCTGATTGTAAAATTTTGTTTCCGTTTCAATTCATCTGCAGCAGTAGACACTTAATTACGCTCTTACTTTTTGATTTACCGCCATTTTTGGCTATTTATCGTGTCCTAAAAATGTTGCATTGTGTGATCGATCTTGTGAGTCACTGTATATAAAATAGAATTTATAAACATAAAAATTTACTTGTGATGGTTTGTTTAGGCACAAAGTTTGTATATAAAGCGATAGACCTTGCACTTGAAATGCGTTTGAAGTTTTGATTGAAATATGTTGTTAATGACACAATAAATTGCAAGTGTTATTATACTAATGTCCAACACTGTATTACTGGTATATATGAGAGCGAATACTGAACAAAAGTGTTATAAAGTATCATTCAGTGTGTATGCATTTGTATGTGTAGCTGTGTATGTATGTATGTGTGTATTTTCTTTCTGTTTTTTCTCTTCTTTTTATTCTTGTAAATTTAAACTAACTGTAAATATACATATATATATATATGTAAATGTATTTAGTTAATAATTAATAATTATTTTCATTACTTGTATGTAATATTTTTTTTCTACTTTTCTTTTTACATAATAATTCTGCTTCTTTTTCTTCTTCGTTTTTGTTGTTTTATCTTTCACTTTTAATATATATTTATATAAATAACTCTTTAAATATATGCTATAGCAAAAAAAAGAAAAAAAGAAGAAAGTTAAAACATAAATAAAAATTATTTTTTAAATATTTAAAAATATACATAAATATTATTTTACAAATTTATAGAAATTTTTAAAAACTTTTCATTTTCGTTTTAGTTTTTCGCTATAATTTACATAATTATAATATTTTCTTGCTTGTTTCCTTGTTAATTTTCGTATAAATTTTTAATTTAATTTTTTAAGATTAGGATTTTTTAAACTGATTATTTTTTTTTTTAAATTTTTTTTTATCTCTTTGTTTTTTTTTGTTTTTTTTTTTGTACAGTCCTAGCTAACCTAGAAAATAAAACAAAAAACGAAAACTATAAGAAAATCTAAAATTTTAATTCTACATTATTTGCAGTTGTCAAAATGTCATTATCATGTCATTATTTGTGTGGCATTATATACATTTGAACAACAACAATAAAGATCAATTGCAGAGTAGCCAACAGCGTTTAGTTGCAAAATTTATCTATACACTGCGCTACCTAATTTTTGTTTTTTTTTGTTTTTTGTTAATATTTTTTATTTGTTTTTTGTTTTCAGTGTAATTACTAAATTCTACATCAGTCGTTTGGCACACAAGTCACGCGATGATTTCGTGCAGCGAAAACAAATGTGCAGCAAGGATTTTTTATTTTATGTATTGCTGCTGCTGGTATTTGGTTTTTCCGCGAAGTATATTGCAGCAGTATTTCTCTTTGTTTTTTTTTTTCTTTTTTTCTTTTCTATGCTTCCTTTACTATTTTTTAACGATTTTTAGTTTTTAATGGCAAAATAAGTAGGTAGGTAATAGTTTTGTTTTTCTTTTTTTCTTTGCTTTCTATCTCACATGCAACTAATATCGGAAGAAATATAGTAAGGCGTTAAAAAATAGCAGTTTATTTTGCATGGGTTTATGGAAAGAGGGCGCCAGAAATATATAGCTTTAATTAAAACCCCACATATTATTTAAAATATTCGCATTTGTATGTGATAGTAAAAAATTTCATGGCGCTATAAATTGTTTGCACACATATAGTTTGTGTTTATTGAAACTGATTCTAAGTTAATAGCTTTTTATTAGGGAAAAATTTTAAACATAAAGCTCTGCTTTGAAAAAGAAGCCCGTATAATTTTAGATTCCAATTTGTTAGTTGATAATTAATTGCAAATACCCATAAAATATTTCCAATTACCTTCAGATTACTTTTAGACTTTTTAGAAAAGAAAACAGAATATTATAAAATGCTTTTTTTTCCAAAAAAAAAAAAAAAAATATCACTGTACAACGGCCAAAAAAGCTCAAGAGTTTTGAAAGTTGATCTTATATAATCCAAGTACGCTGAACATAATGGCATATTTATTTTTTATAACGGTTTAAAAAAAATCAAATATGTATAGAAACACTGCACAATGGAATTGACCAAAAAGAAAAGCTCAAGAGTTTTGAAAGTGAATCTTATATAATACGAGTGTGCTGAACATGATGGCGTTTTCAGTTCTTCTCCATATCGTTTAATTTTTTTTATAATGGGTTAAAAAAGAAACGTCCATACAAATTTTTTTTCTAGATTTTTAAACAAAATAAAAATCTACAAACAATATTTTTTATGTACGATTTTTTTTTCAACCCGTTTATAAAATAATTAGACGATACAGAGAAAAACTGAGAACGCCATTATGTTCAGCGTACTCGAATTATATTAGATCCACTTTCAAAACTCTTGAGCTTTTCTTTTTGATCAATTCCATTGTGCAGTGTTTCTATACATTTATGATTTTTTTAAACCCTTATAAAAAAATTAGGCGTGATAGAGAAAAACTAAAAACGCCATCATGTTCAGCGTACTCGAATTATATAAGATCAACTTTCAAAACTTTTGAGCTTTTTTTTGTCGTGAAATTTCGTTGTGCAGTGTAATTAAAATTTGTTATGAATTGCAAAGGATTAGTTTCGAATTCCTTTTAAATTACTTCAAAAGTAAAACAAAATGTTTAAAGATTCTAATTTGTTAACAAAAAAACTCTCATAAAAACTTTAGAATTCCTTTACATTTCTCAGATTTCTTGAAAAACAATGCAGAACATTTTAAAATACCTTCTTTCTTTACTTTTTCCCTTCAAAATGCTTTTGGAAATGCAAATTTAAGTTTAATTACCATCAAAATAGTTGCAGATTTTTTGTTGGAACAGATTTGGTCAAAAAGTTGTTACAACTGCTCTTGAATTACATTTAAATCGCATTTAGATGAGAACCTGTTCAACAAACTCTTATGTATATTTTTTAATTACCTTCAGCCTCTCTTAGATTTCGTGAAGAAACTTTTGAGAAGCACATTTGCCAAAAAAAATTGTTGTAATTATGTAAGCTACCTTCAAATTACTTTCGCGTTTTTTGAAAAGGAGTCCAAAATATTCAGAAATGTCGATTTGCTCAAAAACGTTTTAAAAACACTCTTTATTATTACTTTTGATTACTACTCAAATACTCTCAGATTTCTTTAAAAAAAACACCAATAAATTTTAGGAATCAATGTCTTCCAAAAGTAGTTAAAAATACTTTCCAATTACTTTTAATTACCTTCAAAATACTTTGAGATTTCTTTAAAAAGGAACTATTACATACGCAAATTTGCTCAAAAAATATAAGAAATATGTATACATGAATTGCTTCTAATTCCTTTTTCATTATTCTCAGATATCTTTACAAAGTTCCAAAATATTTGAAGAGGCAATTAAAAGTATTTATGAATTACTTCAAATAATTTTTGCAATTAGTTTAGATTTCTTAAAAGAAAACCAAATATATTTTAATGGATTGCATCTGATTATTTTTAGATTTTTTCAAATTTTTTTGGAAAATAAGTTACCACATTAAGGAATTTGAGATGACGCGCTGAGGTTGTTTCAATAGAAAACACTTATGGAAGTAATAAATAGTACACATGAGTGCTTTCAAATTCCAGGCAAATTTTTTGATGATGCAGTAAAAGCATTTCAGTAAAAAAAATATTTTACAAAAAGTAATTGCAATGTTAAGTTAATTACAATTACATTCGAATAGTTTATTTTCAAAAAATCTGAGAAAACCTTAACAATAAAAAAGTAATCTAAATTACACTTTTATTTTCCCTATGATTACTTTGGGTTTCTTTGAGAATTGTAACAAAAAAAAATTTGAGTAATAAAATTTGTTCAAAAAACAATACTCATGAAGTACTTCTGATTACTTTTGAATTACTTCCATATTCTTTGAAAAAAAAAACATGAAAACATGTAAGAAAATAAAAATTGTTCGAATCAACAATAAAAAATACTCACAAGTATTTCAGGTCGCCTTCCAATTACTTTTTGATTCTTTTAAATTTTTCAGTTTATTTTGAAAAATTATCAATACAATCAATTTCGTGAATCTAAGCAACTTTGCAAATCTTGACTTATTCTATCAATTGGAGTGAAATGAATGTCCCCTCAAAGAAGTGGATAAAATGGGCAAAAAAAGAATTACAATTAACAAATATTTCAAATTAAAATAAAATATTTATCGTTAGCTATTGCATTACCAACTATGAGCGAGAATCGTAAGCAATTCCAACATATTTTTCTTCTGCCTCGTTTCCTCTTTCGATTATATTGACATAGAATATGTAAAAAATATTTGAAGTTTCAAGAGAATTTAATCCAAAAACTGATTCAACTTTAATTTGAATAGCAGCTTGCTGTCGCTTTTGCTTTGCGCTTAATGCACAGCACCTTTCCCTCCATAATAATTGAACTGAATTCCGTAAGCCCAGTCGTAATGTAAAACTTTTTAAGCGAAAAAGTGTTAAAAAAAAAATACAAACAAAAATTAATGGAATTTGCTGTAGAAAAATACCAACTCGTCTCGCATATTCTTCGCTCTACTTCGGTCTACTCTTTACTCTCTTTGCTGACATCCAGAGTAAACATAGCTGCCATTTTGATTTCGGCCAAAATTGGCGCCCTCCGGAATAGGAAAGAAATAACAACAAATACACAGCGCATACAAACATAGACGCACACAACTACGTATACCTACATAAAAAAAGAAAAACAAATCCTTGCAGCCACATTTAGAAAACGCCGTGCGGCATGTGAATTGGGTTTGGAGTGCATGAGGGGTTAAGGAGTGCAGGGGGCACATCGCACATTTTTTCCATTAGTTTTTCCTTTACTCTCGGTTCTAAACTTTTTTCATTATTACGTTTGCATTTACAGGTGGTGATGGTGGTCTGGTATTTTTTCCCATCGTTGTTCAATTTGCGTTCCAGAACTATGAGAGCAAAAATTGTTGGTTGATGGAGAAGGAGATTTGAGTAGTGGTGGTGATGTTGAGGGGCCGAAGCGCCTTTTGACGTTGGGCGACGACGACAAAGAAGTATCAAGTAGGAAGGCATTAAATCGAATGTGTCACTCGTTCATTAGTTCATTCGACGACGAGAACGAGGAGAATGTGACGATTCTTCTAGACCTCGGTGCCATCTTCGCCCTCATCGTCGAAAAGTTGACTTGTGCTCCCCTGACCTCCGCGGGTCGCTGTCACAGACATTTTCTTTTTGGGTTTCGGTGGAGGACGTGGTGGTATTTTCGCTACTTTGGGTTCTATACCGTTAGCGGTACCACCGTTCATGCTGGGCACAATTGTGAGACCGCTGTGATGCCGTGCAGTGCCGTACAGTGGTTCAGTATCGGAAGTTGTTGTTTGCTGATGGTGCGGATGCTGTTGTTGTTGCTGTTGCAGTAGCTGCTGCTGGTGATGTTGATTCATCAGTTCTTGTATGGGCTCGTAGATTTTAGCTGCGGGTGCCGCTGAGGCTTGTTGTTGTTGTAGCTGCTGTTGCAGTTGATACTGTTGTTCTTGTTGCAATTGATACTGTTGTTGCTGTTGCTGCTCTTGTTGTAATTGATACTGTTGCTGCTGTTGTTGTTGCTGTTGCAATGTAGCATTCGACGCTACCGATGTCAGACTTGGCGTAGCCGGTAACGGACGATCACGCATCGTGTAACGTAACGATTGCTCTGGCAATATTTTGTGCAAATTCAGCGTTGAATTTCCACCAGCGGTGGTGCGTAGTCCCAAGTTGTCATACACCGGCTCCGCTTGCAATTCTGCCGTAGTGGCAGTACCGGTTTCACTGGGATTCGGCGAAGTGGGCGATTGAAATTCGCTCAGCTGTGTGGAGTGCGTCGTCACTGAGGTGGAAGGCGCCCAGCTAGGCACACGCGGCTTACGCGGTATTGTCATGTAACCCTGTTTCATGACCACAGCTGTGGCGGGCGAATAAACAACGGGCGCTGGCACAAATGGCGACTGCTGCTGCAGCTGATGATGGTGCTGCTGCTGACGACTGTTGGCCGCAGCGATGAGTGCAAGATTACGAGACTTGGGATGTTGGAGAGTCATGAAACCATTGGGTGTGGCAGCAGCGATAGTCGTAGTGCCGTAGATGCCGTGCGGCGTCATGTGTGCGTAGACGGGACTGGTCAACGGCGGCGAGCGTATCCCGTAGATAATTTGCTCCGGTATGTTTGAATGTGACGACTGCATGGATGGCGATGTGGGCGGTACACGTGCAGGGAAGGCGAGCAGATCGGGTGGCAGACTGGTACCATAGCTATCGTCGATATATGTGTGACGTGCACGTGGTACTGTGGTATCCGAGAGAGCAACAGAGTGAGTTTCATCATCCCGCGGGTGATTGCCTGTGTCAAAAGAGAGAAAAGAAAAAACCGGCATGAGTAATTGAAAAACATGTTAATTTTTTTTTTTTTTTTGCTGTTGTTTTTGTTTTCTAAATGAAATTGCAATCGAGTGCAATGTCACGTTGCAACGCGTTATTGCTTGGCAAATTTAATTGCAAACTTTTTCACACAATTTTCGCTTTGAAAGAAGTTTGGGTGGATGTTGATGATGATGTGAATGGAGATGGGTGAATGGGGTTGGTTCGCTTGGATGTGAGCGAATCTATTGTTATGAAGTGTTTTCATGTGTTGGCCACATCGAAAGCAATTAATCTTTGAGAGTTTTATGCTAGTTGTTGTATGTATATTTCACGTTCAATTCTCGGAACGATTTTTGTCGATTTTTTTTTGTTCACTTGATTGAGTGCAGAAAATTGTATTTTTGGTGTCTTGTGGCTTTTATGGTTGCGATTGCATCTATTATGCTCGTTTGGCAGTTTTTAATAGTCTACGGAAAACGCTTGCGACGGTGCATTTAATTTCGGTAAAGTAATCGATTTATTGGCAACAAGAGAAAGAGAGAGAGAAAGAAAGAGACCGAACGAACGAAATATCAATAACTTTTGGCATGGTAGCTTGGAAAGCTGGCTTAAATTATTGCCATTTATTTTCTTTCATAATATGAAAATTAATTTATTATTCATACTCTTGTTTAAAGATGACAGATATAAGCCTCATAATTATTTAGTTTGGCAATGCTGTAAAACAATAAAGATTGCAACCAAGGAAAGGTGAAAAATAAATGTTATTCAGGATCACTGGAGGTGGCACAGATTGTGAAATTCATTGCCAAAATTTTCATGAAATATTGTTCGGGATGTAGAATGTTAAATGAAACTGTGGCTATGAAGGCCTAGAACCAACTCTGGTACTACCAGAAAAATCTCGGTCTTCAACAAATTAGTCTGGCTTTCGTCAAATTCAGTCTTGTATCTAAATAAGAGAATTTACGTCATCATCATCTCTGGTAATTAATAATGAATAGTATTGTTATTGTGGCACAACATGTCATTCCAGGTCTAAGCAATCTTTTTACATTATTCCACGTAGAGACCTAGATTTCAATCGGCATTGACGGGTCAGAAATTTTTATGGGGATTGATGAAAAATTCGCAGAAATAAGGGCGCTTGCCACCACCAAGTAACAGGGTCTAACAGGTTGAACAAGTCATCGCTGATTCGGGAAGAAAACAAGGACCACATGATATTGGGAAAGCCAAGAAAATAGAAAGCATATTGAAAAGATCTCCAAACACATCTGGTAGAAAAGCTGCCCGGTTAGCCCAGTGCTCTGACTATTTGGTGCGAAAAGTTAAAGCCAATGCAGGTTTGAAAACATACAAAGTCCAAAAAGTTCCAGACAGGAATGCTGCAAAAAATTTAGACGCCAAAAGTAAGGCTCGGAAATTAAAATCGAATTTCATACAAAAATATTCATGTTGTATAATGGACGACGAAACATATGTACTGGCAGATCAAAGAATATTTGAAAAAAAGACTTCTTCCTTTCATAAGAGAGCACAATGTGTCCACATATTTTTGGCCTGATTTGGCATTATGTCACTACGGCAAGAAAGCTCTGGAGTGGTACCAAAGTAATAACATAGTTTTTGTACCAAGAGAGGCTAATCCTCTAAATAAGACCAGTGGAGAAATATTGGGCTCTTGTGAAAAGAAACTTAAAAAGCACAAAAAAGGTGTCTCAATATATCGAAGATTTTAAAAGGAGATGGGCAAACTGTTCCAAAAAGGTCTCTGAAACAACTATCAAATCTCTAATGGAAGGCTTAACAAAAAAAGGTCCACGAGTTCATAAATAGTGGTTAAAAGTTATTGAATTTTATATATCTTACGATTTTTTCGATCTCACTCCTTATACACATAAAATGCAACAAAAACTGCATATTTTGCACTAAAAATATCTAAAATATGCAATTAAAAACAAAAAATATTTTGTTTTTGATCGCATATTTTCGGTAAAAAAAATTGCATGTAATTTAACAAACATAGGACGAAAAGAATTCAATTTAAAATATAAAATGAATTTATAAAAAGCAACAAAAAGTGTAAAATGAACATAAAAAGTTTAACATAAATCGTAGTTAAGTTAATATGTAAATGATCATGAGATCAATCATTATTTATTGTTTTGTTGGCGTAAACAATAAAAATTTGTTGAAGTTTTCAAATACAAAACTTTCCCGATTGGGTCTTAAAAAATGTATCCATAAAGAAAAGGATCGCTCTACCTGAACACTTGGACGAGCATATTTGAAAGCACAAAATTCATTTATAGAATAGTTGTTTATAGAACAATTTTCTTCATTAAATTCCACATTTACATATCTTATCGGGACATCTATGGAAACCCATAAGAAATGGTTTTTAAGGCGAACTTGATTTCTTTTAAAAAAACGAATATATATTTGTTCGATATAAGTTGTGGGCATTTCATTCTAAAAAACTTCTTAATTGTGGATTGTAAAATACAATGGAATATCTGCTGAAATAAAAGCTTGCCATAAATCCAAACAAAATATTTTAAGCCCTGCCGCTGCAGAGATAGTAATCAAAGGCTGTATTGTTTTCTCCGAGCACCGTTCATTAAATTCTTTAAGTTTCTGGCTTTTCAAAAAATGCTAGTCAACTTGAAATTTCTTTCATAGCTCACTAAAAGGTTATCAAAATTGTTAGGAAATTATAAATATGTAAATAAAAAAAAAAAGAAGTAAAATATGTGAAAACATGCATATATTGTAAAATATGCAAAAATATGCACAGTTTTCCAAAAATATGCATGCAAAGATATGCATTTATTGTAAAATATGCAAAAATATGCATTTATTGTAAAATATGCAAAAATATGCATTTATTGTAAAATATGCAAAAATATGAACTAACGATTGAATGCCATTTTAATGGAAATTTCATGATTCGTAAAGATAACTTGACTATCTCACTTTTGAGATGCCCAGTAAAAACATGCATTTGCATGGAATTTCTTGCCCTACTTATCATATATATTTGTTGTTGTAATAGCAGAAATATTCTGCATTTCAATGATGCAAAACCATTTGCACAAGATTGCGAGAATGCGGTTATTGTGTTAAAGTGAGCACAAATTCACTGGGAAATTTAAGATTTGCTTTTGGGAATTGCTTTTTAAAACTTGTAACTTTCAAAGTGACACAATTTATTTACAATAATTGCAAACAAGTATTTAAATTACATGCTTGAAAAATAATATAAAATTACTTAAATTATTATATTGCTTTCCTTTTGTAAATGAAATATATTTATATAAATATCAAATCGAATTTATTTCTCTATCCTCAGATTATGCATTGCATGTGCTTCCAGCATCAAGACTACAGACTTTTAAGTAAAATATTTTCAATCAATGTTTACTAATGCGACAATCTTATTACGAATTTCCCAGAGATGTACACATTTATGGTTATTTTACTCTAATAGCATTTGGCAAAGTATATCACAATTATAAATTCTCACAAACTCTCAAAGGATTATAGCATTAATTTAAAGCAGTTTATTTTGACATTTATATGCTATTAAATACATAAAGTGTTGGCAAACATATGGTTAGCAGCTAAAGCATTAAAATTTATTGAAGTTTACTTTAAAATATTCAAGTAATTTAAGTTAAAATTGCCGACGGACAAACGATTGCTGTATTAGAAAATATGGTAAATTCATATGTTGATGTCAATATATGCACATAAACTTCAATTATATGTATTGACGTGTTTATGTGTTGCTGCAGCATAAAGATTGTGCTGCAAGCAACTAACTAACTACATACATACTGCTGAATAACAATATATCTATCTAATGCTTGGATATACATAGGTACAAACATGAGTACGAACATGAAAGTTGAGATGTCAAGAGCTGCCAATTGCAACATGTTGACTTTAAAGCAACTGCAGCAGCGATTGTAACAACAACAACAAATGTCAAAACACGAGTATATGCATACATTGTTGTTGAAATGTGAGTAGAGCTATGTTACCTTTGAGATAGAGACATGAGGATATTGGCCATTGCAAGCATCTTTCAAATGAAAACAATGAGTGCATAATAAAGAACACTTGAAAACCAAAGAGAATGAAAGACGGATGCCAAAGGCCATTAAAATCAGCATTAACAACACATTCAGCAATCAGAGCCAGATAGCAGATGGAGAGCTGCCAAAAGCTCAATTAAACGCAATCTTCATCATCATCATCAGCAACAACACCTTAAAAACTATGATCTATGAATGCTTACCAAATTGTGTTTCATCTAGTAGTGTCTTCTTGATTTCATGCCCATCATCACCGCCATCAACACTCTCCAACTCCGTGCGCCTTGGTGGCTTTTCTACCGGATTCACTTCGGTGAGTAGGCTCTTTTGCATTTCCATTATCACTGAACCCTCAAGCATTGAACCATTGTGTGCTTTATCCATTTTCGTTGAAATCAACCCGTTCTCACTCATCATTGTTGAATCTTTTTGATAGGTTTTAATGCGGCGACAATACCAACATATCACCAGCACCACAATAATCATCAAAAGCAACAGTGTTGTGGCAATCAAGCAAATGATAAGTAAAACATTCGATTGGGTATCGGTAGACGAGGCACCAATGCCAGCACCCATACCATCTAAAGCACCGAAGTAATCAGTATTGACGTGTAGTTGAATTTCAGCTTCAGCTTTACCGCCACGATTGTCCGCCACGCAAGTGTAAACGCCTTTATCGCTAGCACGTACGCCGTAAATGCGCAACTCCGATTGAAGCGTGTGCGAGGCGCTATGATCTTCTATGCCATTCTGTTCGATCGAATTGAGCACACGAAAACGATGATCATTCGGATTGATCGGCCGCTTATTGTAGATCCAGGTGACATTGGGTCGCGGGAAGCCATCAATGCGACAGGGCAATGTTATATTATCAGACTGCGCTTCGATAAATGAACGCATCGAGCTTAGAATGCGTGGCTTGCATGCGAAATTCTCTGAGGGTATTTCATTCCAGAGTTTGCCACGTAATTGCGCCGGTTCACTGCAATCCGTGGGCGGAGTGTAGAGGCGCTTTGCTATAGCGAAATCACGAAACTCTTGCAATTCGCACGTACAATTCCAGGGATTTTGTGCGAGCGATAAATGCAGCAATTTCGCTGTGTACGCAAATGTCTCCTTGCGCAGCACTGTCAGTGAATTCGATTCTAGATAGACCGCAGATAGCTGAGGCAACGAGCCGAAGACGTGTATCTCAATGCGTTTCAGCCGATTATTTTTGAACTCAACACGTGACAGAAATTGTAAATCGGCAAAGAGACCATTCTCGAGTACTTCAACTTCATTGTGATTCACCACGAGATTACGCAATTTGGTGAGTCCAGTGAAGGTGCCTACATGTAGCTCGCGTATTCTATTATGCGATATATCCAGCTCGATGAGTATCGTCAGACCCTTGAGTGCATCACGATTCAGCTCTTGTATGGTACAGTTACGCATGAAGATCTTGTGTAGGTTTGGCAAATCGTTTTCGAGAAACTCTTCGCGTCGCAATTCCGGTATCATATTGTTCGAGAAATCGACCACTTGCATCTCATTACTGAGGTCGTTGGGTATTGCAACGATTCTTTTATTTTTACAATCCGCCGTTTTTTTGCCCGAATTCCAATTGCAATGACAGACACTGCAACTTTGCAACCAATCAGAATCAGCAACTGTTGATTGTATACCAAATGAGAGTAACGACAGGAGCAGCAGCAGCAGAAAAGGCAGGGAAGTTATTAGCTGTGATGATGACAGCAGCGTCCGGGAAGAATGCATGCTAGGCTGCGAACGCGTGCTGTTTCTGTTGCTTCTACTGTTTTTACTTTTGCTGCTGTTACTGCTAATATATAGTAGCGGTGGTGGTGGATCTTCGTATATTGCCATATTGTGGTATTGTAAACTACCTACTTTTGCTGACCGTGGAAGTAATGGTGAACACGTTTTGGGGTCGTCCTTGTCGTGGTAATTGTAGTAAAGGTACGTGACCAAAACAAAAAAAAACAACAACAAAAAATCAACAATCACACATACAAACTCAAAAACGTTTGAGATATCACACCACTTCGGTTTGGTTATTCTTCAAATATTTGTTGCTGTTGTTGCTGTTGTTTTCTATGAGATTATTTCAATGGTCACGAATACAGGCGTCAACGTTACACGTTCCGGTATTATGCTCAGCGAGCGCTCTCATTCACTAACTCGGTAAAGCTGTCACACTTATTCGTTACTAATTCGTTCCTTTATTCGTTTGTTTGTTTGTACGTTTACGCTAGCTCAAGTTTTAATCCTCCCACGTTATTAATTCGTTTCGTATCACTTTGTGCGCTTTGTCGCTTTTGTTATTGTTCTTGTTTTCGTTGTTATTGCTCTTGTTCGTGTTCGTATTGTTGTTCTTGTTATATATATATATATGCATATATATCAAGGGAAACTTGTGATTAATTAACGTCCTTGTTGTTGCCGCTCCTTTATATGTCAGCATTTGTTTTGTTATTATTATTATTATTATTGCTGCTGTAGTTGTTGTAGTTCTTAGTTCATATATTCTCGTTACTGATGTTGTTTTTGTTTTTGCTCTTGTTGTTGGTATTACAGTTCTTAGCACAGTCGTTCCGTATTTATTTTTGTTTGCTGTTTCCTCTTGTTGTTGCAGTTGTTGTTGTTTGTGGATTTACAACTTGTAATTAGCATAACAATTTCAAACTGCAATGAAAAATTGGAAAATGAGAAAATACAAATAAGTAAAAGTTGGACTGATTAATGAAACTGTGAAACAGTGTGGAAACTGCTATAAACTTGGCAAACACACATACATACAATATATTGTTGCTTTTGTTATTCTATTTTTTTTTTATATACATACATATTAAAGAGCGAAAATTATGTTTTTGCTTGTGCTGTACTTGTTGTTGTTGGCATTTAGGGTAAGGTTAAAGTTTTTGTTCGTCCTATTCTATTCTGTTTTTGTTTCATTTTCTATTTTATGTTCGTTTGTTCGCTCTTTTGCCCTAAAGGCGTAGTGTTGTTCCCATAAAAATCAAAAAAAATAAAATAAAAAAATAAGAAAAAAATTAACGCAAGAAAGTTGAAAGTTTTTATTTATCAACTTTTTTTCCATTTTTTCTTGGCTTCTTTTTTCTTTTCGCTTGATGTTTTAATCTTAAACTTTGCACATTGCTGCAAAGAAATTAAGTCAAGATTTGCGGTATAAATGAGTGAGTGGGTGGAGATGAAGGGGGAAAGTGCCTAAAGATTGTAGATTGAATAATTAGTACAAAAATCTACGCTGTTTGTGTAAGTAAGAAGACTTTCATTTATAAAAAAATTAAATACTTTGACAAATGATATTGTTGTTTTCTTTGTGGCAAATTTTATTCACAATTAACATTTCATTTGTTTACTTAGCTAAAAATAGTAACTTTGTTGTAATATTTCAAAAGAAGTAACAAGTTGCTGAGAAAATGCATTTAGAAAATGTTTGAGATATTAACGTTGAGTAGAAAAAGCTGATTCATGAATGAATTTAGATACTAAGATTGGAAGAAAATTTATTTAGAAAACTAGTACTGAATAATTTACTAAATACAGCTAACGCATTTCAAATTTCACCTCAAGTTCAAAAACTAAACTGTGTTGAGAATCAACTAGACTGAAAGTCCAGTTAAAACTGAACCCTTAGACTGTATTAAAATACAGAAGACTTTTGTAACCCCCCATCATGATAGAGCTTTTTGAGAAAATACAAAAATAAATACAAGATATCTGGCATAATTTTTTTTAAATACACCCATCGCGTTTGAAGTATTATAAAATTTTTACCAACTTTTGCTCCGAAGTTCTCTTTAAAGTATGTATATTTTTAGATGAGATGAGAAAATGAGTTTTCTGTACCAAAAACTCCGGTGTGCATTCTTCACCACAATCGGCCAGTGCATGTACGCGTGATGGTGTTGCAGTACAAGATAAAATTTAAGTTTTCCTCAAATATCGTAGCCTTTGCTCTTGAGTCCCTTTTGGAATATTTTTTACATAAAAATAGACGTCAAAAATGGATTTCTTGGCATAGAAAACCCTAGTATGCAAAATTTCAATAAAATCGGAATGCCTTTATATGGCGCTAGATTGGATAAAGAGCGGGATCTGGTCACCTAGTCACCGCAGCCTCAAATGGGCCTATTGTGACAATATGGCGCTACAATACAAAAGTAAATTCAACTTTCCTCTTGTTTTGCTCATTGGTATATGAACAAATTGTAAATGCATTCAAAGAAATGTGGCATAAATGGATAATCATTACTCATTTTTGTGCACCTATTTGAATTTAAAAAATAATCCAAAGGGGGATTCAAAGCAAAAGGTAAGAAGTATATGGACCGATTATGATGAAATTTTGCAAGCCGGGGTTTTTTGAGACAGAAGGCGACTAATTTATGGCGGAACTTATTTTTGTCCTTTATTTTGATCCTAAAAATATGGTCAAAAGTGGCTTCTCCACAGTGATTGGATTCCATATAACGACGGGACAAAATTAGAAGGAGCGCTCTGATTTTGATGAAAATTCGTGTAGTATTAAATTTCTGAGAAAATTACGTTAAAAGTTTTGAGTGCACTTTATTCATGAACAGTAGCGCGCTACAAATCGAGTTGCTACTTACGATCTACTGCTCGGATTGACTTGAAATTTTGAACATAAAAAGTGTGTTTGTTCGAAATAAGTCAAAAAATCTTTAAATTTTTTTACTCATGAAAACGGATATAACCCCTTAATCAGCTTGTTGAGGTTTTTCCACAAACTAAGCTTAAAGTTTAAATTTTCGTCATAATTGGAGAGCTATAATGGGAGAGTTCAAGAAATTTAATTTATTTAGTTATGCTGATATTGGCCTTATCAGAAACTGAAACAATTTTTATTAGAATCCATTAATGTTAGAATAAAAGTGATATTTATGTATGCAACTTATGGTCAGCATAGTTGCCTTTCTACCTATGGATGCAACTTCTGAATTTTTAGTAAAAATGACTAAAAGTGTAAAAAAGTTTTACACTTTTAGTAATTTTTCAGCATGATTGCATACTTTTAGGGTTAACAAAAAAGTTTTATTTTAGATTTTGCTTAAAAAATCATGTTAGACCTATTTTTTACTTGAATTATATCCCGAAAGTGGAAGAAAGCGGAGGACTTTTTTACATACTCAGATAAAGAAAGGTGCCTTCTAAAATTGAGAAAAAATCCAGGAACATATTTTCACATATTTTCTAGATTTTCTCTGCCAAAAGTTCGTAATTTTTCAGTTTTCGCATTTTTAAAAATTCTTAACTTTTGAAACAATACAAAATTTTTAGCTTTTCAAATTAAAAATTAACAAATTAACACCGAAAATTTCCTTGATAATTTAAAAATACAAAACTGGGACTTTCGGCAGGATATTATTTTTCAGATGTATTTACTCAACTGGACCAAAAAACTAAAATCGAACAAAAATAAGTGGAGTATTATCTTTAAAATGACACCAAATTTGTTTGGTTGCTCCGGAGTCAAATTTAGTAAACATTTTTAAACCAAAAATGCGATGGGTACCTCTCATTTTCTCAAGAAACACTTTGCTATATTATATATTCCAAAATGACAACCCTGGGACCGTTCTGTTATAAGAGCCCTCCCACCTAACTTTTTATAAGAAGAACAATTCCACCCAACCATTTTTAGAAGAATATTTGTTACTTATCTCAATGGTTCGTTCTACTAAAAAAAAATTTATTAAAAAATTCCCAAATGCAAAGAGGGGGCTAGTGAAGTCAGTAGTGTAAAAGTAAAATAAGTAAACTCAATAATTTCTTTTTTAATGTTTGGGAAAAGAGAAAATAAGCTAAATTTTTTGGAGTCGTTTACTTAAAATTGGTAGGGACTAGGGCAATTCGATAGTTATGACAGAAACTTTTATGAGCAACATTTTCCTTGAAAGATATTTATTACTTTTCTCAACCTTTTGTTTTGTATGACTAAAGGAATGTTTATTAAAAATAAAAAAAGGGAGAAAATGCGGTAGTGGGAAATTGAGACATAAAATATTAAATAGTATGTAAAAAGTTTCAAATTATTATCTTATAAAATGAACAGGAAAAAAATCGGTCGATTTTCAGCTTTAAAAATTGGGAAGACCTCTTAAGTCTAAAGCTTTCGATTAATCGATAGGACCCAATGAATTAGTACCCATATGAATCGGAATATGAATATATTTCATAAGTACATAGCTTAGCTAAATAAATAAATTTTAGTCTCTCTTATTGTGAGATTTAAAATTAAGCTAAACTCAATAACAAATTTTTCAAAACAACCTCAAACCATTAATGAAAATATAAACACAATAAATAGATGATTACATTCTAAAATAGATACAACTAAACAACAAATATCAAACTAAACTGTGGCTATAAATTTCATATAATCCAAGCAATAATTAAATTTATTTATTTCGTATTGTTGCACTATGATGCAACGAAGCGTTAAAATTTTAGTTCATAGAATTTAAAGATTAAAATAATACAAAATGCAAGCTAAAAATTATGAACAAAAAAACAAAAAAAAAAAAAATAAGAAAAATAATAGAAACGCAGTTGAACTGTTATGGCGCGGTGAAAATATTTTCAACTACTTTTGTGTACGTGTACGCAAATTGCCAGAAGCGATTTATGAGACCACAATAAATAAAAATGCAAAAAAGAAAACCATTTTATATTTTACCACCATTGCAAATTTTACCACATTTATTATCAACAGCCACAAAGCTGGTACTGATTCCGAAAGAACTCTCCGCTCTCTTCCCTTGTTAGCTGCAAATCTACTTCCAATTGCATACCTCTTCCCAATCAACATCCAACAAAAACTCAATTCAGTTGCAGACAAATGAGAAAAATAAAAAATAAAATAAAATAATAAAAATAAATAAAACAAAAAGAAGCAAAATGCAAAATAATTGAAATATGATAATTTTTGAGTTACAATAAAACAATATTTTATTTTACTCTTTAGTTTTGACTTGTGGTGGTTTTGGTTTTGGTTTGGTTTGTTTTTCTTTATTTGAATTTTTGCCTTTTTGTGCTTCTTTTTGCAAGAAATGGAATTTATTCAAAAGTTACCTACAGTTCATTTTATGCAACCAACTACAAATATGCAACGATAAGGGAGAAAAATGCTGGAGCTTGATGCACAACTAGCAATCATGCCAAGCAAGACCACATAAAAAATACATACTCGTCTACATTTCATCTCAACTTTCAAACCATATCAATTTGACTTGCTACTCATACAGAAAAACAATAAAACTTGGCACTGCTGGAGCTGAAAAGTGGAAAAGGGATCAGGTCACATTGTTGCCATTGAAACAAAAGAAGCATTTGACTTGGTAGTGAATAGAAAATGTCATTAAAAATTATAAAAACAATATGGCAGAAGTAGAGACAGTAGAGTCTGGGAGTAGTGAATGGCGCGTAGCAGCGAAGAGTGCAAGATTGTTGGTGTTGTCTAGTTAGATGATAGTATGTGTAAATCAGGTTGATTGTGTGTGTAATGAAAGAAATTACACTGAAAAATATTACGGCACTAATTTCAATTTCGCCAATAATAATTTCAAAAGATAAAGAAAAATTTATGTAAACGAAAAATTTAGATATAGAACTGTATATATGAGGCCCAAACTTGGCTTTTGCCAGGAGTTGATTGTAAGCGTATTTTCACTGACGGCTCCAGAACAGAATTCGGTTCGGGTTCTGGGGTCTTTATTGAAAATAATAGAGTGCACCTTCACTTCACACCCTTGGGTTGTATGCTTCTGTTTTTCAAGCAGAAATTTTTGCAATCATCAAGGCAATGGACCATGTTATTGATAATGGTTGAAGAGAAAGGAGTATCTGTGTATTTAGGTACAGTCAGGCTGCACTTAAATCCTTGCTTAATCCTCTAACCACGCCTAAATTGGTTATGCATTGCAAATCTAGGCTTGATTGTGTTGGGAAACACAATAGCCTGCTGTTGATATGGGTTCCTGGACACTTAGGAATATCAGGAAATGAATCGTCTGACCTTCTGGCCAGAAAGGGTTCGGAAACTGGTTTCCTGGGCCCAGAACCTGTACTTTCTTTGTCGTCTACAGCCATCAAGACCACCATTAATGAGTGGGTCGACTTGAATTACAATCGTAAATGGGAGGGCCTGAGGGGCTTCAGACAGACAAAGACCATGTTACCTGTTATCTTGAAGCGTCTAACGGACTTTCTGTTATCACTTAACAGAAAGAGTTGTAGGCAGCTGGTGGGATTATATACAGGTCATTTCTCTTGGGCCAAACATTTGCATATGATTGGCCTAGGAGCTAGTACCTTCTGTGCTTCCTGTGGTTTGGAGGAAGAATGTGAAGAGACGGCGGACCACTTTCTTAGTGTCTGCTCCGCTTTCTGCCGGATCAGAGTAAGCATATTTGGTACTGGAGTGTTGGGAGACCAACACCTAAGCTCTCTAACACCGCAGGATCTGCTAAGATTTATTAATAAATCTGGTAGATTTAAAGAATAGCAAAAGGGAACACAGGATATAGTACAATGGACGTAAAGCTTGTCTGAATGCTGTATTCTTGAATACTTCTTTTGTCTGTTCCAACAAAAAAAAAAAAAAAAAAAAAAAAAAGTATAAATGATCCTCTAATATGTGTGTGTATACGTTAGTCATAAGCAATCATTGCTGTAACAAAATACTGAAGCTCATACTCATATGAAGAAAACACTCCCTCACCCATGAAAAAAAAACAAATTAATTTTAAGAGTTTAAAAAGTTAGGCTATCTCTGGGTTTGGGCATTAGCAACCTTGAAAATAGTAAGGTTGGCATAATCTTTTCCAAAAAATGGGTTAGAATGCTTCAACCAACTAATAACTTTTTTTTGCTGAGATGAGGTAGAATCGATTCCTCACTTTTTATACACATGCCCAGCTTGAATAAGAGAAGAAATTTCTACTTGATTCAATACTTTTTGGACCTTATGAAGAATATCGTCATTGCTAGCATTTTAAAATTGCTGATCTTTATACGAATGGTTTTCTATATAAGTACGTATAGAGCGCAGCAAAAGAGCTTAGTCTAAAAAGACGATGCTAAAATGGGAACTGCACTCATTGGTCTATCAAAAACCGAACTCGAAAAACATAAGTATGAACCAATTAATGCCTTTTGACAGTTAAGAGCTCCCTAGATCCAATTCAAATATCTGAAGAGAACTCAATTTGGCTGAGACAGTCACGAGCAGGGTTAAACCTTCCCGTCTCGTCCCTTCTTGCCGATAAGAATCTCATTTTGATGGTTGGCAGTAAATAAAAAATTTAGGGGGAAGAAAATTTAAAACCCCCCGTAAGGGAATCGCTGGACCCGTGTATTTTCACTGATGATAGACTTTACATAAATTTATTTGAAGTCTGAGGAGATAATTACTACCCACTAGACTAACGTATAATTCGAAAAAAAAACTATAAGTAATTCTCTCGAAAAAAAAAAATCCTGAAAAAGCGCTCGAAGTACCGCCGGCCCCTTAAGATTTCAGTCTCGAAAAAATATAAAATGGAATTGTTATGACTTGCGCTATTCATAATGATTCCATAGATTCTTAGATTTTATTGAACGGTTTACAAAATTTTTGGATTTTGAGCTAATTACAATTTTAAACTATACCAGACAGGTTTGCAAACTTCTCCGATTGGCTCAAGCTAGGTCTGGAAAACATTGGCTCCATAGAC
The DNA here is from genome assembly GCA_963691655.1 of Toxonevra muliebris. NCBI lineage: Eukaryota > Metazoa > Arthropoda > Insecta > Diptera > Pallopteridae > Toxonevra > Toxonevra muliebris. Next base: position 113,456,795 of record OY829326.1, on the reverse strand, counting down.
TCTCACACCAAATCTAGCGTAAATCTTAAGTCCGTCAGAATATAGTTCTATCTTAAAGCTAGCTCTCGTAGAACTTATGTTCTTCAAAGCCTTCCGTAAAGTTATGTTTGTTTATTAAAAACTCGACACCAGTGATAGAAAGCTACAAAGCAATAGTTTTTGGCAGTTCGGTACCCTTGTTCCCTTAGTGCGGCTGCAATAGTTTTAGTCGTATATGAAGTTCAATAGGTAGCAGCATCCGTTGGGCGTATTCGTTTAGGGCTTATAATTCCAATACAGACTACCTTTTAAACCCTAATTTGTTCCTTTTTTTTTATAATTGTAACCCTTTTCCATAGCATGCCCAGTGATGCGTACGAAGAAATAATCTAGTAACTGCCCTACTTTTTTAAAAACTTTCCAACACATAAGTTCGGAAATGTTTTAGATTTTAAATGCACAGTAATTGTTTTAAAAAAATTTCTAAGTGTAGCATGCGTCATAAGTGATTTTTTATGAAATTAACTTTGCTGCTCTTAGAAAACACAAGTATATTACATACTACCTACGTACGTTTTCAATTTAAGTGTAGTTAAGTTGTGAGTTGAGTTCATAAAAGTGCAGTAATTTTGTTATTAGCGCGTGCTCTAAGTGCGCCATTTTACGTCGCGCGTTGTATATGCAATCGGAATTGCCATTGTTGCATGCCTCAAATGAGCCAAGTGAGTTAGTAGTAAGTAAGTAGTTGGTAGTCATAAGTCATAGTACTACGTAAGTATTACTGCAACCACAATAAAAATAAAAAAAGAAAAAAAAAAGAAAAAAAAGGAAACCAAATTATAAAAACGTTGACAATTTGCTGTTATTGTGTTTGTGTGTTTGAAAGGAGATTTATATTAAAAAATATATAAAGTTTTTAGCTGTAATTGTATTTATTGAAGGCTACAACGCAACACACACCCACCTTTATGCTGCCAACACAGCCTAACCCCACTGAGTGCTACAATATTTTATTACAATCGAATGAATGAAATGGAAAAAAGAAACCTTTAGGGAAATGCAATATAAAATGCACTTTAGTATTTTCAATACTGAAGTTACACATGAACAAAAAGAAAGAAGGAAAAAAAAAAATAATAAAACTTGTATTTATTAAATTGTAATTTTATCATATTTGTTGCAAAGTTATTGGTAGAAGAAGCGCGGCACAATTTCACAAAGTAGTAGTGTATGAGAGTGTATGTATGTTGCATGTAACTTACGTCATGCTTTATGCATCAACTGTGTTGTGGCAATAGCATGGCATAATCTTTCGATGCGCTCGATTGGATTGAACAGACAAATGTGCACGTACTCATACAAACTTTCATACATACAAAACGATGACATGGTCACTACTCTGCTATCATTACTGGCACGTACTTGCATAGATATCAGTATACGTACTTAGATATAGATAGAGATAGAGTAGTAATACATTTCAAATCATACCAATGTCAGTGGCCTTTGATACACAAATCGCTCTCGCTCGGCTGCTTCTCTGTACCCTGCCGAGTTATCAATTTACAAATGCAGAGTAATTGAATATGCGTCAATGATATTAACACAATAATAATTGAAATATTACACAGCCCTCTAATGTCAGCTGGATTTTGCAAGTGCTTTTAGTATTTTTGTTTAATTTATTACTTTGAAAACTTCTAAATATATACTAAGTAGTTTACATTGTATGTAAGTTTTTTATCATTGCTTATTTGAGTTACCATTTGCAGTGGATTCTGCAGCTTTCATTAACCCATTAAGGACGGGACGGCCGCAATTTGAAAGCTTATTTAAGTGGCTCCGTTAACTATGAAAACGAACTTCAAAAAATTTGAGCAATATAAGTTTTTATGTAAAATTTTATGAGCTTCCGCAACATGATTTTTCGATTAAAAATTTTTTTTCTTAAACTATTTTCGGAATAAAATCATCAAGAAATACCTCTATTTGATAAAATTCCGGCGTCCATGCATTTTCAACTTCAAAATGTGCTACTTGGTGTTTCAAAATTTAGCGTGTAAATATGCAAAATGGCGGCTTGAACGCGAAAAGTCGCTTCAAAACTTTCAGAAAGTTTTACATAAGATGGGTGAAGTTTAGAAAAAAATCTTATAAGATAAAAACTACTTAAAATTCATCAAAGAAAACGTTCTAATTTTTTCAAAATTTTCGAACGACTTTTTTAATTTTTAAAAATTATGAAATTTTAAAAAATATTAAAACTTTTTCAAAAAAATTCTGAAAAAATTATAGCATATTTTATGAATCATTTTAAAAAGTTTTTGTTCTATACATTTTTTTTCTAAAACCCATAAATAAAATAAAAGCAAAAAATGAAAACAAACTGCAGAGCAATGTTTCAAATTACAGCCACTTTTATTTGAAAATTATGGGCTTTAGGAAAAAATTGCGGTCGTCCCGTCCTTAATGGGTTGGGGGGTGACCCAAAAAATAGCTTTTTTTTATTGTCTATATCAATAGATTTACTATTCAAGAATATATTTACAAAGTTACAGAGGCCAATTCTAAATATTTCAAAATTAAGAAGCATCAACGGTTAGTTTTGCCCAGATTTTTGGTGCATACACATTTTTGAAGTGTGTCTTCTCCAGTTTTTATTTTGACGTATTTTCTAAATTGACGGGAGTGATAGCTAAAAAAACTAGACGACCTATTGAATCGAACTAACGTTTTTTTTTCTTTAGTATAAAATTCTTGAAATAAATTCTTTTCTAAGTGAACTAAAAAAGTTGGTCAAAAAATCTATTTAAATAAAAATTTTTTTTTTTTTTAAGAATAATTTGTTTTTTAAACCCGTTATAATTCCACGATTTTTTCTGCTTTTTTTCAGTGAAGAATTACGAACTGGATCTTTCCCGCACCTACTGCTGCAAAAGGTCATTAGGAATAAGATGAGGTCTTCAACCTCGAGTTACTTCCTGACTCTACACAGCAGTCGTAGAACCCAATTTTCTTTGTGGATCCGTCTTTTGGTGGCCAGCTCCTGCAAAGGCGCTTAACCTTAAATCACTGGATAAGTTAAGAAGAACGGTAGCCATAGTGATTACTGAGGCTCTTCGTATTACCTCTACGAAAGCTCTCTTCGCAATTCTTCATTAGTTGCCAACTTTACTTCTGGTTAAGCAACAAGCTAAGTGATCTGTTGTCAAACTCAGTGTCTTAACTCGCTGGAATAGGCCGAACGACTAGATGTAGCTATCTAACCTTAGCAGAAACTCCATCAGCACTATAATTTCGGTGCTCATGAAACACTGCATAATGGGCAGACATGCTGTAAGACTAGAACTGCCATTCAATGACTTCTATCGGGCTTGCAGCTCTGAGGAGGAAGAAGAAACAGTCCTCTATTTTATGTGTGAATGCTCATCTCGGGCCAGGAAGAGACTAAAACTCCTGGGCTCAATATTCTGCACAAGACTGTTCGAGCTATCATCCATAAATATTAAGAATATAGCCGATTTCATTATGGAATCCTCATGGTTCTCCACTCCATAAATAGGGGAATCGCGCCGTACTGTGGTATTCACAATGAGCTTAATTTGTGCTTAGGTGTACTTTCAAGCAGAAGGCTGCCACACCAACCTAACCTAATAAACTTCAAGCACAAAGCAAAATTTGAGCAGTCAATACAAATAATGTGAAGAAACAATCCTATGAACTAGGAATTTGCACCATGACTCAGATCATGTGTCCGCCCATGTCTTTTTCCATTGACATGTGATAGAAAATCAATGCAAATTTATCGAAATGAGTCTTAAAAAAACTATTGGCGCACACATTTGTGGATATTTAAATGAGAAACTAGAATGCAATTTTAAAATCTGGCAATGAATTGGCAAAATGTATTATAATAAGTAAATACTGAAGCATGAGAAACTGCAAATTAGTTCATTTTGCTAATACAATTTTATGTTTTGAAAACAAAGCTTTTAAAAATGTAACTATGAAAATAAACCAATTTGAAAATAGATTGTGAGATTTTTAGCAATTACTTTTTCTTCACCCCGCAACATAAAAAAGAATTGTTCTTTTATATTTCAAATCGCAATAATTGCAGTACATAACAAATGCACAAAACTGCTGAATTTTCACTCCCTGTCAGTATTTCTCTCTCTCTCTCTCTCTCTCTCTCTTTCTCTCTTTCTCTCATTCTTACCCTCTCTCGTCATAAGCAATCAATATTTAAACAATATCCAAATCGAATAACAATTAAATTTGGTGCCAATACCATTATAACAACAACAACAACAAACGAGAGAACTAAACCAAACTAGTAAATGCAAGAATTACTCTTTCTCATATACCAACAACAACAACAACCACCAATCAACCGATACTAACCTACCAACAAATTCACTTGTTTCTATCCCATAGCATTATATGAAATCGAATGAAATGGGATGAGTTTAGTGTTAGTGTATTTTGTCCCAATGGGAAAATAACCAAATGAAAAATTTTTACTAACAACTTCCCAATGAGTTGGAACACTATTATTTTGTTATTGCTTTTTACTATTTGAAAACACACATACAAACAAAAACAAAACACATTTTAAGCATTTGTGTTGTTCCACTTAGGTTGATATGCAATCAGTTGCGGTGGATTGTGGGGATGCAAAGCAGCCACTTGCGGCAATGGCAGCGACGAGGCAAACATTAATGAAAATGGTTTTAAATTTTATTTTTTTATGAATTCTTTATATTTGTGTTTTTATTTTGTGTGTTTTTTTCTTCATGTTTGTCACGTTTCAATACATTTTGAAGATTTTATCAAATGGAACGAATTTAATTGATGTTTTTTATTGGAATTGGCATTCAAGTGGTCATTTGCATGTATATATTTCACTGCAGCATATAAACATATCTACATACATACATATGTATGCATAGTAGGTGCATGTGTGTGGCATTCAAAATTATGTTGCATAAATTCCATAACCAAGGAAAGATAACTTTTTAGTGCGTTAATAATTTGATTTTTCTTCGCTACCAACCAAAATAGAAATTATTTTCCAATTTGGTTTTTTTGTTGTATTTCAATAATGAAGGGGAAGCTTAAGAATGTGAGAGGAGTTGAAAATTGTGTGGGAAATTTTTGTGCTTGGCAACAAAATACACCTTCTCTCTCTCTCTCTCTCTTTCTCTCTCTGTCTCTCTCTGTCTCAATTCACTGAGTAGTGAAATTGTTATATTGTCGTCTTTGTTGTTATTACTTTTGCCGTTCTCTATACATTGCTGACATCATTTCTCTCCACTACGATGACGTTTACAACGAAATTAAATTGAAAATACATGCGGGTAAGTAGTAGCGTTAATATCCAGAAGCTTTACAACAATTACTGTGTGTTTTTAGGTACTGTGTTTATTGTGTTGTATAGTGTAATTTAATGACAATCACCATCTCATATATTCTGTAGAAATATTTAGGGCAAGCTTTTTATGCACAATTTTATATAATTTACATTTGGTATAAACGAAAAAGAAAAATATTAATTACAACTAGAATTAATGTGTTTTTATTTTTATCATATCTATGTATTTGTAATTGATGTAACCATTTTCAGATGAACATAAGTGATATCCAACAATTTATAGAATTAGAACGGAAATGAATTATCAAATGTTCAAATGTTGCTTTTATTTACATAATGAGTTTTTATAGGGTGTTCCAGTCACAATGTGCAAAAATTTCTAAGCTGAATTGGTGGCTTGATTTCCTGTTACAACTAGAGCTTGTGCCTTCCTGCAAAGAATATATTTACTAAATTTGGTTGATATATATTTTAAGTTTTAATCGAGTTATCATGTACAAGACAGAATATTTCACTTGAAATGAAGAAGATTTCACTTGACTGAAAGGTAGGCGTGATTAATGCCAGTCAGCATTGCGAATTTTCATAATAGTTATTTAAGAAGATATTTCAATGAAAACTAAACCTATATCTGACTATAAGAAGTGGTGCGTGTGCACCAAGTTTTATTGAAATTATTGAAATCTTGTTTGAGTTGTCGTGTTCACAGATAAATGGGTAGACGAACGGAAGGATTATTGCCTGATGTTCATAGTTCTAAAAACAGTTGTTCTAGGCTATTTCAGCAAAGTGTACCAAATTTGGAATACCATGCCATTTTGAAAATAACACTTCTAGGGAGGTACCACACCCACTTGAATGACTTCGCCCATCTCAAAACCTGGTTATATGGAGTGTCTGCACTAAGCTTGGTTGAGATAGCTCAAGGTTTATTGTGATTACTATCAGAAGGACATGGCTAGAACCATTGATCTTTTATATAGTATATACGGACAAATAAAAGCTATTACAGAAAAAACTACTGAACTTAATTCTAAAACTATTTAAAAAAAATGCTTGACTATTTAAACTAGTTTACAACTAATTCCTTTCCATAGAAACTGTTTTAAAGTTATTTAAAATATTTCAGAAAATACTGTATTAATTTCTAACTGATTGAACTTTAGTACAAAAAAAAAACACACAACACCCACAGAGTTATAGTTAGGGTTGCCAGATGCAAATCGGGCTTCATCTGGACATTGAGATAAAATATCGGGTTTTTTAGCTTTCATCTGGACATTGAAAAAAGATTTTTCCACACAACAAAAAACAATAAATTTAAAAAATTATATATTTATGTATATACTTATATAAATATGTACACTTGTGGTCACATAATTAAGTCACTAGAACAATATTTTATGCTGCGTTTGAAAAATATTTTGTATTAGCAGTCCAAGAATTTTTTATAATGTCATTTAACGGTACCATTAGTAGCCTTAAAAAGTATTAAGAGCAATTACAAAAGAGTGACGTATTTTGCGCGCAGTCGGTAATTGTGTGTGAAGGAGTAAGATTAGAAGTGGACATATACATAATTAAGTCATTTTATATTATTTAGCAATCAACTTGACTTAGTGCATTTAAATTCCGTAAAAACCAATCAAATTAATCATTTACACAATTATGTATACTTAAGTTGAACAACTGTTAATTTTGGTTGTGTTGGGCAAAACTTTCCAGAACCTTGAAATTATTGCAAAGGTCGTGGAAGAGCTAGCACTTTTACGTGGAAAAGTGGTCAATGAGATAAGATACTACAAAAAATTCAATTCATTTCACAATTTGCAATGCAAAAAACCACTTAAAACGTCTCCAGCTGAAGATAGGTACTTGATTAGGCTCAGCAAAATGAACGATTTCTTAACTTTAATCAAACTAAGATCTCAAATGGACTAAGATTATAGTTTGAAAATATCAGCCAAAACTATACGCAAGCGATTAAACGAAAAAAAAAATATTAGGAGGAATTAGCAAAACGGTCCAAAAAAAAAAGTATTGCGCAGCGTATTCAGTTAGTTAAACGATATATCCACTAGTACCAGCATTTTTTGAAAACGATTGTTTGGAGCGATGAATCCAAATTAATGTGTTTGGGATCGATGGAAGGCTCTTTGTTAGGCATCCATCAAATACTGAGCTGGACCCAAAATTTACTTAAAAAAAAACTGTAAAACATGGGGTCCTTGTGTAATGGTTTGATGGTGTTTCATTTCATCTGGAGTTAGTCCAATTGCTTAAATCGATAGCAAAATTACTGAAGAAAATTACAAAGGCATCCTTAAAAATCATCTTCTCCGAGGATATAGTGAAAATTTATCTTTGGGTTGGATCTTTCAGCATGAAAACGACCCGAAACACACATATCGGGTCGTTAAGTCTTGGTTAAATGAGAACAAAATAAAAATTCCCGAGTGGCCAGCCAAAAGTCCATATTTAAACCATATAGAAAATCTATAAAGTATTTTAAAAAGCGTCGTGACAGCGCAAAAAACTTCAAATAAGGCTTTTTTTATGAGCTATCATTCAGGAGGAATAGAATCAAATCACTGCTGTCCAATGCTCTGGTACTAGTCGAAGAGATGTACAGAAATTATCAGGCAAAAATGGTTTCCACAAAGTACTAACAGTACCAAAGGTAAAATTTCAGTTCAAAATTAAAAATCATCAAATTTATTATTTTTAAATATTTTTGTTTAGCATATGACTTAATTATATGACCGCAAATTACACCATAGACAAACGATAATTTGGAAAAATTTTTCATATTTGACATTATAACTGTTTATTCCTTTTTTTGTTTTAAATATTGAACTGTTATTTATTAATTTTACCGTTGGTTTTGTTTCTTTTCAATAGAAACTTTATTTTTTCTTAAAATTCTTCTGCTCATAAGTGTATGACTTAATTGTATGTCCACAAGTGTATGTACATTAAAGTGCCTCGATTCCCACACACACACAAAAATCGGTCTTGTTGTACACCTCTGAAAAGGAACCTTGATCTTTATGATGATTCAGCTCTAGCCATTACTGTTCGTGACCAACGGTTTTTTAACGTTTTTTTATCGATCATTTATCGAAAAAAAGGGGGTTCAAAACCATATTTTCAAGAGGAAGGGTAAGAGATGGAGGAAAAGTGTATCTACAAAAATTCTTTATCTCTTTGTGATTAACAACTTTGTTTTAAACATCAAATTCGTGTCTGTTAAAATAAACAAAATTTTTAATAGCCCCTGACGACCCCATCTTCAGGTTCATATTATGGGAGAACTAGATGTGATGCAAAAAAACTGATTGCGCAGTCATTAGAAAATCTCACGAATAATCAGTGTACTACACAATTTAACCTTTAAATTACGGAGCCAATGCATAAATATTTTCAGCGCCTGCTCAAATTTATCAGCAAACATTTTATCTCTAGAAATTTAAAAATTTCATTTAGACAAATTTCCGAAAATTGGGACTCTGGACACGGTACTAAAAATCTGGACAATCAAGACGAATCAAGACTGTCTGGCAACACTAGATTCAACTGCAAGCAACACATGTTAAACATATACAGAGAGTAGAAGCAATAATGAATTTACTTTAACAATATAGCATGGAATAAGGAAAGAGTTAATTGGCTATACTGCAACCAAGTCCTATGACTAATTGAAGATAATTAGCTTTTAGACACAACTGATTTCCACAAAAAAAAAAAAAAAAAAAAACAGTGCATTGAGGAGTTGACTACGGTCAATCAATGACAATGAACGCCTTCCCTTACGTATGCCCACGGTTGCCACTCACTCAGTTTATTTTGTACCAATATTTACAACAAAAAAATGTACCAAATGGGGGAAAAATGTACAATTTTTTTCATAATTCAGAATAAATAAATTTATTAAAAACTTTTTGTCAGTTTATTTTATAACATTATATTAATAAGAGTATTGAATTCTAATTTATTCCTTAATTGCTTCTTTTTTTTTGTATTAGCTGAGCTATGAGGAAGGTTCATTAACATGAATGTAAATTTAGTCAATTTTTCAAACCACATTTCGTCTATTGCATTTTTAATAGAACTTGCTTCTTGCCAAAAAAAAATTACTAAGTCTGAACAATTTACGAATTTGCAAAGTAAATATTTTGAAAATATGTTTACAATTCGTGATTACTATGAAATCTAACTTTGCCCACAGAATGTACCAAATTTTATAAACATGTACCAATGTACCAAGCGCAGAAAAATGGAAAAAAATTTACCAGTTTTGGTAGAATTGTACCAAAGTGGCAACCGTGCGTATGCCTAATTTATTTTTTTGGCAACACTAAAAATAGTAAGAACATTTAAACATAAATATTTAGCTCCACAAATAGATATTCATTGTCATGCTAGATTAGTTTATTGATAGAAATTAATGTCTCATTCAGAATAAAGGAAATAAAAAATTATTATTTTGCTACCCAAAGCAATTAACAGCACATTTATGTACCAGTAAATGATCATAAAAATAAATATTTAGATATTTCTAGATTTATAAAATAAACGTACGTGAACAAAACAAAAATGAGATTCCAGTTCTATTAACTTTATGCCGGTTGTCCAATTCAAATTATTTTTGGATATAATCGTAAACTTTGAAAAGAACAAAGATTAAATCAGAAAATTATATGCGTTCATACGTTTAAAGGTATATTCTGGAGTAATCTAAGGGGAGAAAGAGAAAAGCACTGAAATCACATTATTAAGTAGTAAGCGTTAAAGCTTTCCTATGAAAAGAGAAATTCAGTAATCTACCACCTTTGCATCCCTCATAAAAGGTGTAAATATTTTGGACTCTATTTTAAATGAACATATCCAGCTGTGACAACAGATTGCGCTCCCATGGGAATCGTGGCCGTCCCTGGAAGCCAGTGGCAGATCTAGCATTTAGATTTTTGGAGGTTTGATTTTACTAAATTATAGGATAATTATCAGATAAATAATTGGAAAATTTAGACCTAAACCAAACCAAATATCAGATCGTAAATCATTCCAAAATTTAGATTGATCAAAATTCACTCTAAAATTCAAAATTTATACCAAAAAACTCAGACTAAAATACAATCTAAATTGATTTAAAAATAAGGACCGAAGTTCTGACCAAAATTCACAACAAGTTGAAACAAAAAATCAAATCAGCAACAGACAAAAACTTAGTCCAAATTCAAATCAAATTTAAACCAAAATTCAGGTCAAAAATATTTAATAACTCTGACTAAAAGTAGACATAAAAACTAAATCTAAATTCACAATAAAAAACCATCCAACACTCAGTCCAAAACCAGATCTAAAATATGATAAAAAACAAGCCTAAAAACAGATAAAAATAAAACAGATCATTACCAAGCTCCCCAAAACTAGAGCATCTGTGAACTGACCCTAAAATTTCAGTTGTAATGTAGTCGAAGTGCAGGTATATAATAAGCAAATATATTCTTCAGGGGAATGCCGACTCCTTTGGATTCGACACTCATGCCAACATAACTATGATGTTGTAGGCTGCCTAGCAGACCTTTTGAAGAACGTGTACTATACGGTACCTCTACACACCAAATATAACACTGTGCAACAAATTCAAGCTTACAGTTTTTTGTTGTTCAGTAACCTATAATAGAATTTTATGGGCAATATATTTTTAGAATACATTAACCCTCTAACAACGCTCTTAATGGGTCAAAAAAGTGATTTCTTCCAAAAAGACCATAAAATACCCATAAGGAAGGAAAATTAAATTATAATTTGTTGAACAAATAAACAATCTCAGATGCATATGTTTAAAATGGGCAAAATTAGAGCTAATTTTACAACACCCTCTAGGTAAAGCATGGTCACGAAATAATTTTTACAAAAGCAAAGTGCTGCATTTCAGCTAACGTTAAATTTACAGTTAAGTAAAGCTTACAGTCAAAAGTTTAAAGTGTGTAGATCTTGTCGCTCGTACAAATTTTTTCCTTGACGAGTGCGGGTAACAGTATGGCGTCGAAAAAAGAAAAAACTCGAGAATCAATAATTGATATTTATTCGGAAAACAACGCACTTTCATATGCTGAAATTGAACGACGCACTCATGTCTCAAGAGCGACTGCTAAAAGATAAGACTATGAAACAAAAGAAAGTAGTGGTGGTAGAAAAACTCGATTTCAAGATCCAAATTTAGTGAAGAAAGTAGTGAAGTGGTGGAAACAGTGACCAAACCAATCAGAACGGGATATTGCAAAAAAATTTAACATATCGAAATCTTTCGCACATAAAATTAAAGTCCGACAAAATCTTCATTCGTATAAAGTACAAAAAGTGCCGAATCGCAATGACTTAAGAAACGAAAAAGTAAAATCAAGAGCACGTAATTTGCATGACAAACTCTTAAGCGGCTATAGAGGTTGCGTCATTATTGATGACGAAACTTATGTAAAAGCAGATTTTTCACAATTATCCGGAAAAAAATATTATGTTGCATACACCAAAGAAGGTGTAAAGAAAATTTGTAAGCATCAAAAAACTGAAAATTTTCCCAAAAAATTTATGGGTCTGGGGCCTTAAGACAAAACCGTTTATAACATCTGGTATAATAAATTCCAGAATTTATATTGATATGTGCCTCAATCGGGTCTTGCTGCCTTTTTATATAAAGCATACAGTTCCAACTATATTTTGGCCTGATTTGGCGACTTGCCATTATTCTAAAGAAACGTTGGCATAGTATAAAAACAACAACATCAACTTCGTACCAAAGCAGTTCAATCCGCCCGACTGCCCCGAACTGCGGCCGATTGAAAAATACTGGGCTATAATAAAACAAAAATTGCGAAAATATTACAAACCTTCAAAAAATATATCAGACTTTTCAAAAAAGTGGCAGAAAGCTACAAAAAATTTTGAAAAAGACTGTGTCAAAAATCTAATGGCAGGTTTTAAAAAAAAAGTATGTGAATTCGCTAAAACACCAATGGTTGAATAAAATCTTTTACATTATCTGAAAATAAATAAAATTAGAAAAAATCTTTATAGTTGGTTTTTTTTTTTTTCATTTTTATAAATATAGAAATAATGTAGCGTTGACTTTGTAAAAATTATTTCGTGACCATACTTTATTTTGTTACTGTATATGCTTACTTTCAAGCTATTCAAACGGATCTCTGTCTGAATTCCATAACTTTGAATTTGTTACACAGTGTTATACAGTGAACTAGTATCTAAGGAATTAAATCGCCAATCTTCTTATCATTACCCTAGAATCAATATGCCCAGTAACTAAACAACTAACTTCGGATGATTTCATCTAAGTTATGCGGATTTATTTTAAATTTTAACAAACAAATTGTTTTGGAATTGTCCCAAAAAGTGATTGAAAAATTCAACTACAATTACATTATGATAAGAATATTATTTTATATTTTTAGAAGCGAAGAGGAGAGTTCCATAGATATTTAAATAACTACTAAGATTTTAAGCTACTAAGAATTTCTTTCAATATTCTAAATACCAATTCATCACATACTTTGACCTAGATTTGTAATCAGAGAAAAATCGGTGCCGTCATTAAAGCAGAATTTTGCCAACAATTAACCAACGACATTTGGATTAAAAAAATCGTTCTTGATGACATTTAGTAAAGCTAGTGAACGCTTTATTAGTATTGAGAACAATTTTTGTTTTATATGCAACTAATTGAGTACACACATGCTATTAGTGAGTTTAAAACCTTTTCGCTTGCGAGCATTCAAAACTAATTCGTAAACAGGAAAAATTTGGCTGGTTGCGATTAACGAAATTTTTATTTCTAACAAAAACAAAAAACAATTTTATTATACTCAAATACTTTTGAAAAATTAAGTGACTTTTGCATCAACAAAGTGAACGCGCCTAGAATTCTTGAGTTATTGATTACTTGTTTCTAAACCTTTTAGAAAAATCGACACATTTTTCATTAAAAACTTATTCCAACCAAAATTTCAACCTAAGTTTTTTTCCAGATTATTTCCACGTAAATACGTTATAACTTTAACAGCCGAATATATTTTCAGCAGGACTGTGAATTAAAAAAAAAAACATTCAATAAATAGGTACTAACTAATTTACTAACTAACTTTATTGTGTTGTATACACGTACCACAATATACCACAACATTTGTCCGACTATTTAAATTCAAATTAAAAACAAGTGAATCAATTTCAAAAGCAAATTAATTACTGCCAGAGAAGAAGTTGCGAAAAAAGGGCATAATAAAAAGATTTCTTAATTTTCTTAGTAACGCTTTTAATTACATACAAAATTACCGCACACTTGAAATCGCAAAAATAAAACAAAAAAATCAAATTAAGACTTGCAAAAAAAAAAAAAAAAAGTAATAAAATAAAACCGAAAATTAAATGAATTCCTGCAGATCTACACATCAAAAGCAAAACGAATGAACGAACGAACGAACGGAAATAGCGCGACATTAACTTCCGCTTTTGTAATCCTTTATACTTTATATAAACAGCAAGCAGCAGCAGCAACAACAACTGCTAACAACCAAAACTAATGACGTCTAGACGATGCAAAAGCAAGAAAATAATACGAAAAAAAAAAATGAGAATCAAAAAATATACGCCATCATCATTGTCAGAGTTTCGCCCGCCTTCTTTCTGAGTTTCTTTCTTCACTTCACAATATATTTTTTTTTTTTTTTGTTTGCTCTGCATAGCAATTTTTATTTGTGTATTTTAGCATAAAGTAAAGTAAATTCAATGCCGCACATCAACAAATAACAAAACAAAAAAGCCAAGATTTGGTTACATTTAATACCAACGCCAAAAGCCAAACCAGACTGAGTTAAACAAAAAATAATGCAAATAATAAAAAAATAGCATAGAAAAAACCATACGAAAAAAAAATAAGCGAAAAATATTGCAACGAAGCGTTAAATTAAAATTAAGTAATTTTCTTTTATTTAAGCTTTTTTTTCTTCTAGTTTTATGTTTTTTTTTTTTGATATTTTTTAGTTCGTTGCTAAAATTTTAATGCTTTATTTATGCATCTTAACACTCTTGAGTAATATATTCGCTGGTGTTGTATATAACAAAATGCATTGTAATCTAGTTAAGCGACCACGAAACTGATTAAATTTTATATATTGAAATTATTTGCCTTTAAGGTAGGACTACAGTATCTCATGTGAAAACAAACGACAATTTTTAAGAATTTTTTTTGAAAGTATTTTATTACATATTAAAGTCGGTTTTTTTTTTTGTAAGGTTTTTTAGGCTTTCAAAAATACAAAAAAAAAAAACATTTCCAAAGATTGTTTATATTTAGCAGAAAATGAAATTCAATTTTCAATATCACTATTCAGTGAAGATATTTGGAATCAAATCCATAATTCTGGGTTATGATTTCAAATATTAGTAGCTTATATGGGATATTGAAAGATTAAGAACTACCACTAAGATCACTGATGAGGAATTGTGGCGGATTCCGAAACGGCCGTCTGATTTGCCCGTCTCTATATACATTGTTGTTGTGATGACTACATTTGTTCATTAACCTGTTTATATATAACTTCAAATAACGAAATTAACATGAACTTAAGTCATGACTTTGAAAATTAACCTCTAGATTTAATTTTCATAGTCTCCTAAAAAAACTATCATGAACTGATCGAATGGGGACCGTTCAGAAAAAATGACACCTAGAATCATTTTCTCACACACACACACTCTCCCATGTACTAGACTTTCAAATAACGAACTGTTATGCAGACTAGCTACGATGGGAAAAAAACAACAACATAAGTGTATAGAACGGTAGTGGTAGTTTCTTTCAATATCACTATTCAGTGAAGATATTTGGAATCAAATCCATAATTCTGGGTTATGATTTCAAATATTAGTAGCTTATATGGGATATTGAAAGATTAAGAACTACCACTAAGATCACTGATGAGGAATTGTGGCGGATTCCGAAACGGCCGTCTGATTTGCCCGTCTCTATATACATTGTTGTTGTGATGACTACATTTGTTCATTAACCTGTTTATATATAACTTCGAAATTCAATTTGATTATAATGTAAAAATTTTTTTAATTCAAATTTTTTGACAATCAAATTCCGTTCAGAAAAAAAATTATTGAAAGAAAGATTTAAAACACAGTGCAAAAAATGTTCAACTTTTGTCTTATGCGTGAGATTTTCCAACGGTTTTATAGTAATTTAGGGTCGCTTATCACGACTGCGTCCTCAGTTTTTCCTGACCTGACCAGACCTGAAGTCGGAAAAATGGGGTCTTCAAGGGCTATTAAGAATTTTTTTTATTTCAACAGATACGAATTTAATGTCTGAAGCAAAATTGTTAAGCACAAAGAGACAAATAATTTTTATATATATATAACCTTTTCCTCTATCTCTTACCCTTCCTCTTGAAAATGGGGTTTTTAGCCCCCTTTTTCAATTAATGGCCGATAAAACAGAAACCGTTGAGAAAACTATTATACTGTTTTCGGAGAAAATGTTTCTTGTTAAAAATTATAGGGGGTCCCAGAACATCGGAGTAGCCTACGAGGTACATTTTTTCCAGAATAATGTAAAAACCGAATTTTTTGCATTACAATCGACCAAAGGTTTTACACAAAAAATATATACTTTTCATATCTACAAATTGACAAAGAATTAAAATTTTCAGTCGCACACTAAAACGATCTCATTTCCCAATTCCCTACAACTAACTAAAATTGAAGTCGATTCCCAGCAATTCGAGGAATTCCTTACAAGTTGGCATTCCTACTGCCAATGCTCACATTTCTTCGGCGTTCTGGCAGTAGCCAGGGCGCTCTCAGTTATATTCACTCACTTTCCACATTAGTGTGGCCAAGTTAACAATTTATAGTTATTCAAGCTATTTTTGTTTTTTTAATTGTTTTTTTCTATCTCACAAGATGGCAGTTGCAAGGCGCTAAATGGGGCTATTTCCCACTCCCCCCGCCCTTCCCCTTAAAAATTTTCAAATACATAAAATAGTAATATCTGATAAAAAAATTCTAAATATATGGAAAATTTTTAATATTTATGATCCCCCAGAAATTTTTTTTTGTATCCGCCACTGGTGTACTCTCTTCCTTATGTTAGTTTTTTGCACATATACATGCAAATTTGTGTGCTTTTGGCAAAACAACAACAATAATGTGTATGTGTACACACAATAAAACCACCACCGCTCGTCTTTAAATTTACACCCCGCTTCTAGCACCTTCTTACACACGACGTCGGCAGAGGGCAACTGAAGTGCACATCCCTAGTTTAGAGTAACAAAACCCTAAAAGGGTTTTGCAAAAGTTAGTTCGATTTCAAAAGATATTGGCATTCAAAATTTGCTTATTGCAGCTTATTTTTTAAAAATCATTACACGAATGATACTTGATATTTTGCACTACTTTCTTCAGCGAAATAACAAATATTATCGTTAACAATTTAACATTATATTAGTTTTCCATATCAAGAAGTTTAAACTATCCATTACATGACTTTTGTAAAAAATAGACAGTAATACTATTAACAAAAATGTATAGAATTTAATAAAGTTTGGATTTTAAAATTTTTGTTTTTATTATAAACAGAAAATAGAGGCTATAATTTTTAAAAGCGAGCTAACTTTTTAAAACCCTGTTAAGGTTTTGTTACTCTGTACCAGTACTACCGACCTGCGTTGGTCGCTTCTCCGTTGGATTCCATTACCCTAACATTGTTGCACAATGTTATGAATCCTGGGTTAATTGCGTTGTAAAAAATGCGCAACTTCTTGCAAAATTAATCAGAAATTAAATAAGGTGAAGAAATTTTGTGTCTTTTGAATTAAAATTCTACAATTTCTGATGCAATTAAACCGGGAACCCAATTTCTGAGATTCAATTAACCGGAGATTACTGTATTTTCTCACAATGCAGCTTCTTTTATTAAACCACGCATTATGTTTATGTTTTGTGGCTGCTGTCATTACATTGAAAGATTCTTAGCTTCTTTTTTCATTGCGGTTTTCTATTAATTTTCCCAACTTGGTTACGCATTATAAGCTTTTATGAGATTTGTTTATTTGTGTGTGCATGTGTGTGGTTTTTTGGAGCACACAATTGATATTAAATTTAATAAAATTTATGTTTGTATTGTAGGTATATAAAAGGAATCAATAAAAGACTCACACATAAATATGCATATATAAATATTTATATAATTTAATTTATTTAAAAATTTTAATATGATTTATAGCTCATATGCGTTGAGTATGTATAACTTAAGGGGATAATTTGCCTGTGCTGCTAATGTGCTGTGTTGTTGTTGTTGTATTTAACACGTTTATGGCTCATTTACTTGATTTATATTTTTGGGGTTTTGTTTGTTTGTTTTTAAATGCGTTTTTTTTGCGGTTTTTATTATGTTTTTTTTTAATACTTTTTTTTTATGTGTGTGTGTGTGTGACAAATTCCATGGGGAATAATTTATTGTAAGCGGTTTCAATTTTTTTATTTTCTGTCTTTTTTTTTTTTTTTTTTTTTTTTGCTTTTATGGTTGTGTTTAATTTAGCATTTCGTAGTAGCTTCTTCATCACTTGCTAGTGTATAGTATGTATGTATATAGCTTTGTGTGGGCGTTATTCAACTCAGATTTAAAAGATTTGCTTGAATCCCTGAATACAGAAGCAGAAGTCAGTAGAAATTAATCATTAATCTATTCATTCATCATTAATGTCATGATTAAGTCATTTTAAAAATTAATTCTCAGTTTTTTTTTTTGCAAAATTGAATATCAACATAAATTTTTTACATAGCATTTAATTGTGTTTTCTTATTATGGCAATTCTTGTTTGTATATTGTGGGGAATGATGTAATCATGAGAGGATTGCAATTATTAAAAGCTGTGTATGTATTTTTTGTTTTGTGCTACATTGGGCAAATTGTAGTCTTACATTCAGGTCAAGGTTGTTATTAATTTAAAATAATGATAAATTTCAGTAGTAGGATAATTATAAACATCTGTGAGTATAAGTTAATTTGAAAATCATTTAAGTTTTACAATTTGGGTTTGTCATAAGTTTATGTATTTGTTTTTCGTCTCTCTTAGCTTTTCTTCTTACAAAAGAGCTGAGTTTTGACTTGCCTCAAACTGCGTTAATTTAAATTTTTTTTTATTGAGATAATACTTAAAACAACGTCGAAATCACGAGAAAACATTCAAAGTTATGTTTTTAGTTGACCAAGCCAGTCTTTAGTTCTCTCTGAGTGAGAGTATTATCCTCTCCTCTCTCGTAGTACAAGTAGAAACTCAATGGAATGAACCATAATGTAATGGAAATAGAATAGTATTATGGAATTGAACAGGGCCGTCGAGAGAAAATTCGGGACCGGTGGTGATAACCTCAGGCCCCCCCTCCCCCCGCCGTTATCTCTTCTCACCACAAATGATACAATAAATATTTATGTATGGGGCAAGGAGAAATTATTTTATACTTTTTAGTCCGTTTTAAAGACGTGGAATTCAGTCCAATATTCTGGAGCTTTTCAAACAAATCTGGCAGGAACAAATTCGTTGTATTAAGTTTTTTTTCTATTCAACATAATAAAAATTTTTCGAATATAGGGCCCGGACCTGTCTGCAAAATGTCTTCATGATTGATTGATGATTAGCCCGGTAAATAATTTTCATGGTTTGTAATTCAATTTTCAGACGCATAGACGCTTGTTAAAGTTTTTCTGGATTTTAGGATTTGGATTGAAATCCAGCCCCCCCTCAAAAACTCCGGGTCCGGTGGGAATCCGGCCCGACCCATCCCCCTTCTCGTCGGGCCTGGAAATGAATCATCGAACCATTAAAATAAGTTCCCCCTAAATAGACGACTTCGATTGTCTAGAAGGTAGTGCACTAGACTTTCACCCGGGAGGTTCGGGTTCGATTCCCGACACACCGCCATTCGGAATCGGCATTAAACTGTAGGTCTCTCGACAGCCACTTCAACCTAACCTCACTTTCCCCTAAATAGGTTTTTAATAGGTTCTTATCGAAACTCCTTCGACACTGATCCTGTTTAAACATTCTCACACTCTCTTTATATGCAGGTTTTTGTTTGATTTTGATTGACAAAAATTACAAAAACACAGCTGGCAATCTGCTTACTACCCTATATACATTAAAGCAGCAGCAGATGCATAGAATCTAATAATACAAATAACATTTCAAATATGCACAACACAATTTTCAGTTCCTTTTTACAAATCGTGTGCAACATGCAATTTCCGATAGCATAAACACGCACAAATACACTCACATACACACACAAAGTCACACAATATAATTGGATTTTACAATCTTCCTTTCTCTTTCTCTCTCAGTTTGTCTCTCCCTGTTTCGCACTATATCTGCTCAACTATACAAATAAGAATTGATACCGCTAGATCAGCATCCTAAGCACACACTCACATACACAAACACATCCAAGCGAACAAACATTACAAAAAGGAAATAGGAAACTGAAAAACAAAATAGCAGCAACAACAATGCATGTTGTGCAATGCTACATACCTGGTGTAAAAATTGCAAGCTATCTTCAATACAAATATATAAAATACATAAAAATCTAACAACAAAAAAAGAACGAAAAAAAAAACATAATAAAAAAAAGTCCCCTATGAACTACCTACATGCATGACTGCATAACTACACACACAAATACAATCAGTATTTACACTCAAACATACTTACATCGTTGAATTTAACAAAAAAAAATTCGCTACTTTTTGTTTTTTCTGTAAAATTCATAAAATCATTCAATTTATTACTATTTGCTATCAGCAGTTTTTTTTTTTTTTTTGTAACTCTATTTTTCTCATTTGTTAAAAGTTTGTATTAACTTGCATTGAATGACTTAAGTGCAGCGCAAAACCTGAGAAAGAAGTCTCAAAACTTCAATTTGTGTTCCTTAAAAATTTTCAGGGTTCTGTTGAGGGTCTAAAATCGTAAAACCATTTCATAGAATAGCTACCACTCAAGTACATAACTCTGTTGCAACCCTGTGAGAAAGAATTTTTAAACTTGTTTTTCCAATATTTTAATACCCTGGTTAGTATTCCAATTCGAAAGAAAATTTGATTGGATATCTCGAGGCATTTGCCCTTCTCCTTCCCTTACATATAATTTTATTATACCAAGTAGTGATTATTTGGGTTATTTTGTTGTCATTTTTCGAACAATCTTCTAATGACAAAATCCTCTGGGTGTCTCCCTATCACTGAATTATGGTGCTAGAGCACAGTGATCATGAAGGTAACGAAGAGGTCACGAAAAGTATCTAGCTCAGAAATTCTGGTGCCCAAACTACTTCGTTTATTATCTTTTATTTAGTACTGTCAAAATCCCTTTCAGTAATGATTCCTTTAAAGTTAAAGCAATACTGGGTGACGAATCGGAAAAACCGACAGTCCAAAGCAGAGAGCAAAATAAAAAATTTTCTTGATTCATAAAATTTCAATTTTTTGTTTCACGAAAGTAAAAATGCTACGGCAATCGTGTGTAATTTAGAAAAAAAAATGTTGCAATAGCACTCGAACCTTCAGTACTCTTTAAAATGATGAAAGGCGAATGCAATGGAATGAAGCATGTGGGATGGAACCAGGGAAGCCAACTCATTTTTTCTCTCTCCCCGATAACCCTCGAGAAATTTTCCGATTTTCGATCGAATTCCCCGCATTGGTATAATTTCATATTATATCAGCGCTACACGCACTTTCCATATAAAAATTTTACATAAACGAAATTGACCTCAGTGAGTGTTATTTTAAGGCGACCCTGAACGTTCTCGGTCCAAAACTTAACCAATTATTATGGAACTGGTGGATTAATAGAAACGTACTTTCTGACTCCGGAATTCTTAACATATAAGCTTTAGCCCACTTTTGGACATCAAAGTTCTCAACTAACATGGAATTTCTTTTGACTCAAATAAAAAATGTCAAAACTTTGTTTTGAGAAAAATGGGTTCAAAGTTTTGACTATCGGTTTTTAAGATATAAAATATACTTCATCTTCTTTATGATAGTTGACCATAATTTGTAAGTTTACAGATTAGTCAGCAATAATAAAGAGTTATTAATCAGGAGGTGCTGGTCGAAGGCATAGCTAAACCTTTCTGAATGGCCGAAAGGGAAGTCGAAGCGCTGAGCGACTGTTTTGGCATGGCTGATACTTGGCGCTATAATCGTCTGTATCTACGAAAATATTCTGCGTTCTCTGAAATTTTTACAAAATACTTTCGAAATATAATACTTTCAAATAGCACACTTTTTTAAAAATCGATTTCTCCAAACCAATAAATTGCAGGGCCTGCTTAAGATGAAGATTTTAATACCCAAAATATGAAATATTTCAAAAGCTAAACATTTTACATTACATACAATTTGACAAATAATATTCTACAGACTTTAATTACTAAAAGCTGAACGACTTCAAATCTACAAATCTACCACTAGATGTCCTTTTCGTTTTTCTAAAGTCATATGTGGTACCAAAAGAAATTTTTTTTGGAAAAACTAAAATATTAGGAAAAAATTTGGTAAAGACATATCAAGCATTCCATAACTTACGGAAATTTTATGGGCAAAATTAGATATAGTAGATGTAGACAAAAATGAAACGAAATGAAAATCAATTTGATAATATAAAATGTTTTTTTAAAATAAAACATTTAAATAGAAGACTACAATAATAAAAAAAAAAAACAAAAAAAAAAATCAAAAACTAAAATCGTAGCTAAAAAAAAATTGTTAAAATTTTCATTATAAATTTTAAGTGGTTTTCCTGTAAAATATTTTTTTTAAGTTCCCATTTACACACAGAAATATTTCTTACGCCAAATCAACTGAACTTTGTCGGCAATAGAAGAAAGACGGAAGGAGTTGAATAGAGATTTGGGCATACCAGCAAGTTTCTTCTTTCTTTTGTCCACGGAGTCGACGTGGAAACCGGAAAGTATTTAATATCAATAATATAAATTTAAAAAAAAAAGTAATTATACAGTTTTCCATATATTAAATCTGTACAATAAGTTACGAGAAATATTATCACTAAAATACTTAGTACAGTAAAATACAACTCTGCACATTGACGGCATACTTATTTTTGGTTTTTGTAATAGTCGTCTAACTTCTTATTTCTTCATGAACTGAACCAAACTAAACGTCACATGGTTTGGTTATGGAGATCCCCGTTTGGTATCGCGCATGAAGCTGCAGATTTCAAAAAATTTACATTAATTTGTTATTCCCCACGAAAAATCAAGGTTGATTTAAGAAATTCTTGATTCACGAAAGCACAAAATAGAATTTTGATTCGCGATTTCTGCTTAGTTCTAGCTTATTTTACACTATGTCCTAAGGACTTTCTCACAACAGTTAAGTCGCAGCAGCTGGTATGGCTTTTCTAATCCCAGCATGCAGGGTTGGGAAGTATCTGAAGATCGCGAGATAGTTAGGATAAAACCTGTAGGTGCACTACGAAAGACAAAGAAAAAGTGCAATGCATTTGCTATATCACTGTAACGATTTAATAAGAATTCAATAAATGTGCATACCAGAGCTGTAAAAGAATGCAATCAATTGAAGATATAAGTCACAAATGAATAATAATTTTTGATTGCAGTAACTAAATAACATATTTGACTCCAGAATAAAAACTGCAGTTGGACGTATTTTTTGGATTCGCCGATTGGTTATTCATTTAGAAAAGTCTTTGTTAGAGTCAAGGGAATGCAATCTTTTTTTGAAATCATGAGACTGCAATGACTCCAAAATCATGACTGCTTTGAAGTCACTTGGAGTCACTTAAATACCCTTGAACTCAAACGCAGTCATTTGGAGTCGATTGCAATTTGCAGTCAATTGGAGTCAGTTGAAGTCATTTGGAGTCAATTGGGAATTTGAAGCCAAATGGAGTCAATTGGGGATTTGAAGTAACGTGGAGTCATTTGGAGTCAATTGAAATTAAATACAATGTGAAGTTAATTTTAAAATCGATGGTCGTATGTAGTTTTTCACCACTTTTGGAAGGGACTACAAAAAAGCAAAAAATGTACATGAAGAATATGTAAAATTGGTTTTTAAATCATTTTAAATAAGAGAAAAATATTGGAATTATGAGTTCAAGGGTATTTATGTGACTCCAAGTGACTTCAAGTGACTTCAAAGCAGTCAAGATTTTGGAGTCATAAGATTTGCAGTCTCATGATTTCAGAAAAAGATTGCATTCCCTTGACTCTAACAAAGACTTTTTTAAATGAATAACCAATCGGCTACTCTAAAAAAAGACTTCCAACTGCATTTTTTATTCTGGAGTCAAATATGTTATTCAGTAACTGCAATCATGAATTGTCGGTTATTAAAGGTGACTTCAAGGTATTGCAATTAAATTGATTGCATTCTTTTACAGCTCTGGTACATGCTTACTTTCGGAAAGTAAGCTGATATCACGAAGATTTTCTAAAATAGTAATGTTGAAACATTAATTGCTAAAGGGGAAGGGTTTGAGGATATAGTTGCTTTCCCCTGACATTTGCTAATGTCTTTTACAGCATTTTCTGTGCTAGAGTTAAAACTTTTATGCTTACAATTTACATACATCCTAGTAAAATAATATTTAATTATATGGAGTCAGAGGAGTTCTGATAAGAAGCCGACATTTCTAAATATTTATTAGTTGAAGTTTCCTTTTTATACTTCTAACAATTGGTGATTGCGTTTCATACTCTACAAGTCAATTCAACAGATTCAGTGAAGCAATAGATATTCCCTAGTGATATATAATATTTGATTCAGCAGATTATATAGAATTTATACTTTCAATATTTTTTTTTTTTTTTTTTGCAACAGTGTGCACACACTAATATCAAAAATAATAAAAGAATTGGATAACCATGCGTGCAAACTGAAAGTAATAGAATATATTATACTAGGTAAACATACATATTCATATCTATAAAGAAATATGCGCAAAACATTCAACACACTCCAGGGGGATGAAATATTCAATACCTACCAATAGCAATCGTGCCGAGGGAGATGAGGGGAGTGATGTGGTATGTTTGTGTGCAAAATTTTATATATAGGAAATGCACAATGCACATTTCATTCCATTACATTTTTATCATTGTATTGCGATCAGAATGCATTTCGAGGTTTTATGCATGATTTATGCATATACATGTGCGAGTATGTGTTCATGGGAGTTGCGTGTGTGTGTAGAGTATGTATATATGAGCAGCTGTATTGGCATGGTGATGATGATGACATTCTAAGGCTGCTGTTGTTGCAGTTGTTATTGTTGCAGATGCTGATACCGCTTTTAATACGTTTGCACCCTTCATCCTTTTTTCCCCTTGGACATACATGCACACATAGTTCTCCTGCCAACTGTTTACGTTCGTTCAACTATCCGCCTCACTGTCTATCCGCTCATTCATCTCACTAGTTTTTTCTTAATTTTTTTTTTGGTATGAATGTAAAAATATATGTACATATATGAATATAAAAAATATTCATTTTTTTTTTGAAAAATTTTTTCAATATCAAAATCCAGTACAAATACAAATGTAACAAACCAACATAAAATAAAATTTGCAAAAACAACATGAAGTTTATAATAAAAATTGTGTTCACGCACACACACCCACACACAAATAACAAAAAAAAAAAATATTTTTACACTTATTTACATTATTATTTGTTTTTGCACTGCATTATTTATGATACCCATTCAACAATGAATTCATTCATTCATTCATACATATGCATAGATACTTTTATCAAATGCATATTTCAAAATTGTTTTATAAAAAGTTATAAACACGTAAATCGCTATAGAAAAAATATTCAATAAATTTTTCACAAATTCTTTCAGATGACATTTTTTTGTTGTGTGTTTTTATGCATGGATTATAAGTGAAAAAGTTTTGCGCATATTAAATTTTCTATATTGGCGTTAAAATATTTCTTCAAACTTTTCGTTTTCAACTTGATACCATAAAGTTTAAACTCTTCGCTTATTTACTGCCATTTTGATCATGATACTTAATTCAATGAATATTGTTTAGCGTTGAAAATGTTGACAATAATATGTATGCAAAAGATACATAAGTCTTTGGAACTTTTGAAAACAATTGAAAGTTCTTTATATTTTGAAATTTAATTGAAAACTTTTACTCTCCTGAGTAACTGATAATTCCCATTAGGGAAATTGGGTATCGATGAAATTGATGAAAATGGAAACTGGTTGTGGATAAACTGGATGTGGTAAAATGATATTCATAACACTAGTTTACAGCCAAAAAGTACCAAGAACAAGAACATATTTGGGTGGATAAATTGGGACCTCCTGAGCACAAAAAAAAATTTTTTTTTTTTTTTTCTATGGGAAGAATTTTTGCCGAACAATAATTTTGTGCTTTCGGGGTATGGTCACACTCAAATCCTTGTGGAGTCCAAATGAAGAACTGGATCGAAATGAACTGCAAATTGTTAAAAAAGTAATTGTAATAAAAGTTATTGTTCCTCAAAATTCAAAAATTGCCATTTTTTCAAGATTTTTTTCAAATTTTCAGTTTTAAATTCAATTTATTTATAATTAAATGTCAAAATCAGGCATATTTCTCTCTTTTAATACATAGTCTATTCAATTACAAACATTTTAAGCCCAAGTTGATCAAGATTGGATGAAAAATAAAAAAAAAGTGATTAACAGCAAATTTAGTATGTAAGCAGTGAAATTTAAAATTTTGTTGTTTCACAAAAAAATTTAAAAAAAAATTATTATTTTTCATCCAATCTTGATCAACTTAGACTCAAAATGTTTGTAATTAAATACACTATACATTAAAAAAAATAAATGCTCCTGATTTTGACTTCTAATTAAAAATAAATTGAATTTAAAATTGAAAATTTGAAAAAAAATCTTGAAAAATGGCAATTTTTGAACTTTGAGGAATCATAACTCAGCCATTTGTTATTCGATCAAAACAAACAGTATATCGATGAAAAGGGTATTCAATTAGTTTTCTAATCATCTGAATCGAGCTCTTTATTTGGACTCCACATGGATTTGAGTGAAACCATACCCCGAAAAACACGATATTATTGTTCGGCAAATATTCTTACCATAGAAAAAAACAAAAATTTTTTTATGTGTTCAGGAGGTCTCAATTTATCCACCCAAATATATTTTGTTCCTGGTACTTTTCAATACTTGAAATTTGTAAACCAGTATAATTATAGACTGTGTAAAGAAAAAGATCTGAATGCAAGAGTAATCCAAGTTGGAAAACTGAGAAAATTTGTTTTACTGAAATAAAATATCAGTTACAAGGATCATGAACTATAAAATTAACTTGAATATTTGGCATTACATAATTTTAAATTGTTTAAAATGCCACTTGAATCTGTTTTGCTTCAAACCATTGGTGCATAAAATACTCGAGCACATTGAACAATACAAAAATTGCAACAACAAAAACACCGCATCTTTACATACAAAAATAAGCTGTTCGTTTCAGAGCGATAAACTCAAAAACTAACCATCCGATTGAGCTGAAAGTTACACGCATTTGCTTTAAGGCCTGAAGCAAACGTCAACATTCATACCGAGGATTGGACAAGTGGGCGTGGTACTTGCCATATAAACCTGCATTTTCATTTCAGGAACTGTTTGTAGTACGGTACTTAGATTTGGTACGAAAGTAATATTTGTTGGCGCAATTATGTGGGAAAAATTAGGGTGGGCTTGGAAAAGTGGGCGTGGTATCTCCCATATAAATCAAATGCTTATTTGAGTATGCATATCTCTAGAAGCATACACAATATATGGTAGTACTGAAATTTCACACAACTGCGTTGTTTGACAATGCCATATTACAGAAGCTTTCCCCTTTCCAAAACCACTCAAATGGTTTGGAAAGGGGTGTGGCACCTCCCATATGACCTCAAAATTCATTATGAGATATCTTAGGTAACATTTGTAGTACGGTACTAAGATTTTGTATCTAAGTATTATTTATCAATATCGAGGTTTTAGGGGAGTGTGAGTTCTTGATATCAAGTAGGCGTGGCGAATTATCTAAATGAATTTACCAACATGTTGGCAAATTTTATTGAATTTGACATAGTGAAAACCAAGCATTACGGTTTCTTGTTCAAAGGAATTTACTCTAAAAAGTCTTTCTAATGTCTGGTTTTGATTTTGTCGTATTCTATGGCAAAGAAGGAGAAAATTTCCCATATGAAATTGTCAATATGTTGGACATTTCGATATATCGCTTATTTACTAAAAGATTGTCATAACTCAAAAAAAAAAACGCGTTTAAAGTTTTCAATTGACTCCCACTTTGCAGAAAAAAGAAGAAATCTTATAATTCGCACAGCGCAAGGTATGAAATTTTTACAGAATATGAAGCGTGATATAACTAATAATTCTGCATCATTAACTCAAAAATCTTGGTTTTTGACTTATGACAGTCTTTTAGTAAATGAGCGACATGATTCTTTGAGAGTAAAAGTGATGTAAGTGCATTTTTTCATAATTTGAATTTTAACCACTAGGCAATAATTTTAACCTTATTTAGTTTCCTGCTAAAGTGGTGAAAGTTTAAGTTCAACTTTTTGCTTAAGCTGTGTGTGCAGTGGAAAAATAAATTTCATAAGTAGGTACATATTCAAAATCAGATTTTTTTAATTTTCACCGTTTTTGCTTTCAACGGCTTATATGCAATAGACTGGATCGAAAAACCGGGGACTTTTGTAAACTCTATCATGACAGTTCTTTTTGAAAAGAGGGAGGTAAATATTCAAAAGGGGGCTCCAGAGCAAAGTTTAGAATAATTAAGGAAAATTTGAATTTTATCTTGCACCGGAGCCCCATCTATGAACCGACCGATTGTGATGAAATTATGCACACCAGAGATTTTGGGCCACTAGTTTGTTGCAAATATTATGATCTATTATATATTCAAAAGGAGGCCAAAATCCTAAAAAAGTGTAATATTTCCTTGTATTGGAGCGCCATCTATGGACCGGTTGAATATGTTAAAATTTTGTGTATCAGCGTTTTTGACTGAAGAAACTATTTTCAGCACCTATTTTGATCAAAAAAATATTCCAAAGAGGGCTCCAGAGCAAAAGTTAGTGAAAACTTTATTAAAGTTAAAATGCGGGGGAAAGGGAGAATGTTTAAAAAAAAAAAAATATTTCAAACATCTTGTATTCATCCCCATCTTCTAAAAAAAAACATCTATCATGATGGGGGCTACAAAATCGATCCACTCTAATACAATATATCTACTGTCGGAATGTTTAAATTTAATTTAAATTTTTAGTTTTAACAAAAAGAAAAACTTTTTTAAATTTATTTTCCTTCGTTTCATTTCATCTCTATTGAGCCATAGGGCATCAACGACGTCAATGCGCCATCTCGTGCGGTTCTAATTGTTTGTAAATTGACTTTAAAATTTACTACATTGATCTTAGAAAACACTACGAGTACGAATTTGATTTACTGAATTTTCATTTATTTTTCTTAAAATCACTTTAGCTATTAAAGGTAAATAAACTAAAAATGATATTTTGGATTTAATTCCACTTTGGAGAATATTCTATGGGAATTATTAGAGATTCCAATAGTCTCAGGATATTCTATTTTAAAGATATTCCTGAAGCATCAGGTTAGTTGATTGGTTGGTCATTTTCATTTTTCAGTCTCAAATTTACAGTTCTATTCAAAGAAAAACGATGTCAAATTAATATTGAAACCAAAACTTTTTACTATATATTTTGGGGCAAATTTATTTCCTTATAGTGCGGACACACTACACGCATTTAAAGCAAATTTAACATTTCGTTGAAATGAGTCTGAAATGCAGAATTTCTCCATACAAAAAGTGTCAAATGAAATTCTGCATTTCACACTCATTTCATTGAAATGCGTCTGAAATGAAGAAATTAACTAGCAACCCTCAAACGCAAGGTTGTAAAACAGGAAAATTTAAGATCTCTTACATTTCGGACTTTGTTTTCATAACAGCTGCTCTTGTAATATTTATTAAGCGAAAAAAAAAACAAAATAATGGAGAGTAACTCATTGTCATTTTTCCAATTTTCCATAAGTGTTGTATAAATTATTGTTGTGCCAAATCCAACATTTTTATTTATTTTTATTTGCACAGAACACACACAAAATTTCTTCTTCTTCTCCATTATAATCTGTCCACCTTAATTTGAAATGCAAAATTTCAGCGAAATGCACTCTCGTGTGTCCGCACTATTACATCACATCCATTGTTGTATTTCACTATCTAAAGCATTGAACTATTATAAGTTCAGTTCTGAGTTACGATTGAAGAGTTTAATGAAATAATATTATGTAAGTTTTTGAAAAGGAACCAATTTCTGGAACCTTTTTTCATTTGAAAGTTAATGCTTAATAAAGCTTAAATTTTACGTTCTAAACTTAACATAGTAAATAAATTAAACCTTGTCCTAAAAGTATGCACTATTCTATATCGTGGATTAAACTTATTTGGTACAGTGTTATCCATCACAATTACGTTATATTAAAAATTTTGGTTTAGAAGCCAATTTAGCTAGTTAAAAAATATCTTTTTTAAATTTTATAAAAAAAAACACAAATAAATAAATTAAAATAGAATTGCTTGGTTTCAATTTTTTTTTTTTAAATTTTATAAAAAAAAAAAAACAAAAATAAATAAAATCAAATCTATTTTCAATATTAAATTCAGTAATTGTCGCCATGCGTTGGCATTATAATTATATTATTGGTTATAATATTTTATTAATATTATTAATTGTTTCTCTATTATTTCCACTAAATAATTGTTCCAATACAAACATCTACTATGCATATACGTATTTGTGAATGTTTGTTTGTATATAGCAAGTAAACTGCTAAACGTCCAGACGGAATTGAACAAGATGTTAATATAGATAATATTGGGAGTATGAATGTATAAACTCGTATTTTTTCGTAATTTGGACCTTTATTGTGAAAAAGTGATTATAAATTTATTCTTCAAAGCATTGTCCATCGTTAGCCACAACCTTTTCCCATCTTTCTGGTAGCATACGGATACGCGTCGAAAGAACTCCTCATCTTTTGAGGCTATCCACGAATCGACTCATTTTTTGAGTTCTTCAAAAGAACGGAAGTGCTGTTCAGCCAAGCCATGTGTCATCGATCGGAACAAGAGGTAATCAGAAGGACCAATGTCTGGAGAATACGGCGGGTGGGGTAGCACTTCCCATTTCAGCGTTTCCAAGTATGTTTTTACTTGCCTTGCAGCATGCGGCCGAGCATTGTCGTTTCACCACGACTTCATCGTGTCTATTCTCATATTCTGGCCTCTTATCCTTTAATGCTCGGCTCAAACGCATCAATTTTAGTCGGTAGCGGTCGACAGTGATCGTTTCATTCGGTTTCAACAGCTCATAATACACGACACCTTTCATATCCCACCAAATACACAGCATGAGCTTGGATCCATGGATGTTCGGCTTTGCCGTTGATGTTGATGCATGTCCGGGCGGTCCCCATGATTTTTTACGCTTTGGGTTATCGTAACGTATCCACTTTTCACCGCCAGTCACAATACGATGCAGAAAACCCTTTCTTTTCTGTCGTTCAATCAGCAGTTCACATGTGAAAAATCGTAGTTCGACGTCTCTCGGCTTCAATTCGTACGGCACCCAATTTCCTTGCTTTTGAATCATTCCCAATGCTTTTAATCGTTTAGATATGGTTGATTGATCAACTCCTAAAGATTCTGCTAGTTCTTGTTGCGTTTGACATGAATCTTTTTCGAGTAATGCCTTCAACCCTTCATCTTCGAACTTTTTCGGGTCGCCTGAACGTTCCCTGTCTTCAACATCAAAATCAGCACTTTTGAAACGGGCATACCACACCTGACACATTCTAACGTCTATAGCACAGTCAGGATAAGCTTCAGTGAGTAAACGATGTGCTTCAGTTGCGTTTTTCTTTAAATGGAAGAAGCGAATTAAAACTTCCCGCTAATGTTGTTTTGTTGGCACGAAATTCGACATTTTCAGCTATAGTAAAACACTTTTGTAAAATTATGAAAATTATTTGACAGATCAATTCTTATAGTATTTTTGGCGCTCTTCGAGATAGAATAGCTATCAATGTCAAAAAAATGACGCGTATGATAGATATGAAGTTAGTCACAATTACGAGTTTATACATTCATACTCCCAATATTTCTATGGTACCTGAGCATAGAACAAGGTATATGTATAAAGGCGGGATCGGTCGAATGGGAATGGAACCTCTTTGAAATTTATTTATGGAAAAACTACTAAATTTGGTGAAGGGATGCAGGTTGCTAATACTAACATCTGACCAAAAAGTGGGCGGCATTGATCGATTGGACGTATCATCTCTCATATAAAGTTAGTTGGTGAAATAATGTTTCCTTGTGTCTTATATATGTTTTCTAATTGTTAGTATTTATGAATGAAAAATTGTGATCGGTTAAAGAAAATGTAATCTGAATTTATGGAAATATTAATAAAATATATTAAGCCGGAATTCAAATTCCAATTGACTGCAACTGATTTCGATTGCATCTAAATGACTTCAAAGCTGTCATTAATTTTCAAAACAAAAGATTTGCATTCCCATGACTTCAAAAAAAAAAAACGATTGCATTCCTCTAACTCCAAAAGAGATTTTATTAAATTGTGACTACAATCTTCTAACTGCATTTGGTATTCTGGATTGCAGTAACAATGAATGGCAATTAAATTGAAAGCATTCTTTTATAACTCTGGGCAACGCCGGCCATTTCCTAGCTAGTATTTAATAAATCGATTAGAGTAGAGTATTTTTTGTGGGCAACATACTAGAAATACTACACATTTCTGTGTGTTTTCAATGCAGTTTCAAAAAAAGACAACAACAAAAATATTGTGCCATCGATTTATGCGCTAAAATTGTTTTCACCGCTGCCGTCAATGAATTTTTTTTTTTCATTTGCTAAAAAATATCTATGATTTAGTATTTAATTTAATAGTTTAGTTTAGTTTGTTTCCTTTTTTCGCTTCCATAACTATTCAAATTCATTCGATTATTCACAAAATTGCTTTTTTTCATGAAGCATGAAAAAGCGGAAAAACTTTTGCAACTTTTTTGGTTATTGTTTCAAAAAAACATAAAAATTACATGAATTTATACTATTCTATATGTAATTGTATGTATGTATGAATGTTTGTATGTATATGTGTTTGAAATATTTTGTACATTTCGTGGAATTGTGCAATTTAGATTTTGTTATCATTCAGGAATATGTTTTGATTTATGAATTTCATTCACATTTCATATTTTCCTGCAGGTATTTTCCATTATTCACTCTTGTGCTTTATTAAAAATATTTTAATTAAAAATAGAGTGGACTTTCTAAGACTAGATTTTAAAGCAATTTAAATTTAAGATATTCAATTTACAATTGTTTGAGTAATTTCTCGAAAATGTGTCTGCCTTTAGCAGAATAATTGTATCTGTTTTATTCAATGCTTTTAGTGCAAAATTTTGTGTAGTAAATAGAAAATGTAATTTGGCTAAAATTCAAATGAAAATAAAGCATGCATTAAAATTACTTACTTTTAAAACTCATGTAAGCGTATTTTACTTTTGAAATTTTTTTTTATCTTTCAAATACTTGCATGCAAATATCTTTCTATAGGTAGCTAGATACTTCGCACATACATTTTTATTTTAAAAACCCGTAAATAAGTATCCCTTTGATGGTTGAAGAAGAGAATTAATAGCTTTACCGCGCCGACGCTTTCCTATGCTTAAGTGAGAAAAGATTTAAATGTATGTTGAAACAAAT
Source organism: Toxonevra muliebris (assembly GCA_963691655.1). NCBI lineage: Eukaryota > Metazoa > Arthropoda > Insecta > Diptera > Pallopteridae > Toxonevra > Toxonevra muliebris. Next base: position 113,423,449 of record OY829326.1, on the reverse strand, counting down.
AATACACCCTTATATACCAAAATCAGAGGCGGAGCAAGAGTTTATAGGCCTATAAGATTTAAGATTTTTTTTAATTTAATTCTATATTTAATTTTATACACAGAATACGAATCTCGTTAAGATTTCTAGAAATCTTAGTTAAAAAAAAAAGAAAAACAAAAACCAATGAAAGTGTCCACGATAGAATAATTCTGCTAACAGATTGCGATTTAGTATAACTTTAACGAAAACCATTCGTTGTTCGCAATTGTCATTTAAAAACTTTTGCCAGCAAGTATGACTGCCATCTAAGTCATAATATATTGGGAGTTTGAATGTATAAACTCGTAATTGTGACTAACTTCATATCTATCATACGCGCCATTTTTTTTGACATTGACAGCTATTCTATCTCGAAGAGCGCCAAAATACTATAAGAATTGATCTGTCAAATAATTTTCATAATTTTACAAAAGTGTTTTACTATAGCTGAAAGTGTCGAACTTCGTGCCAACAAAACAACATTAGCGGGAAGTTTTAATTCGTTTCTTCCATTTAAAGAAAAACTCAACTGAAGCACATCGTTTACTCACTGAAGCTTATCCTGACTGTGCTATAGACGTTAGAATGTGTCAGGTGTGGTATGCCCGTTTCAAAAGTGCTGATTTTGATGTTGAAGACAGGGAACGTTCAGGCGGCCCGAAAAAGTTCGAAGATGAAGAATTGAAGGCATTACTCGAAGAAGATTCATGTCAAACGCAACGAGAACTAGCAGAATCTTTAGGAGTTGATCAATCAACCATATCTAAACGATTAAAAGCATTGGGAATGATTCAAAAGCAAGGAAATTGGGTGCCGTACGAATTAAAGCCGAGAGACGTCAAACTACGATTTTTCACATGTGAACTGCTGATTAAACGACAGAAAAGAAAGGGTTTTCTGCATCGTATTGTGACTGGCGGTGAAAAGTGGATACGTTACGATAACCCAAAGCGTAAAAAATCATGGGGACCGCCCGGACATGCATCAACATCAACAGCAAAGCCGAACATTCATGGATCCAAGCTCATGCTGTGTATTTGGTGGAATATGAAAGGTGTCGTGTATTAAGAGCTGTTGAAACAGAATGAAACGATCACTGGCGACCGCTACCGACTACAATTGATGCGTTTGAGCCGAGCATTAAAGGATAAGAGGCCAGAATATGAGAATAGACACGATGAAGTTATTCTTCAGCACGACAATGCTCGGCCGCATGGTTGCAAGGCAAGTAAAAACATACTTGGAAACGCTGAAATGGGAAGTGCTACCCCACCCGCCGTATTCTCCAGACATTGCTCCTTCAGATTACCACTTGTTCCGCTCGATGACACATGGCCTGGCACTTCCGTTCTTTCGAAGAACTCACTCGATTCGTGGATAGCTTCAAAAGATGAGGAGTTCTTTGGACGCGGAGTCCGTATGCTACCAGAAAGATGGGAAAAGGTTGTGGCTAACGATGGACAATACTTTAAAGAATAAATTCATAGTCACTTTTTCACAATAAATGTCCAAATTACGAAAAAAATACGAGTTTATACATTCATACTCACAATATTATCCGAAATATTAATTCTTTTCACTGAAAATAACGGTAAATGATTGAAAAAATGCTAAGAAAAATGATTCTACAATTACTAAAAAAAAATGGAAAATTTTATTTGAATCACACAAAAATGGAATTGCCAAAAACTAGTTCCAGCTAAAGGAATGCATTCTTTCATAAAATCATTGCGCTAAGAAATTGCAGAAATAATTTTCGAAGAACTTCCTGCGAAAATCATTTGCGGTTAGTCCTAATCAATTTACTGACATTTCTACAAATAAGACAATTTTCAGTAACTACTACGACCACATAAGGATTATAAATTGAAAGAATTTAATTTTCAATCATCTTAAAAACACCAAATATATTTTTGCAATAATTTCTAGAACACTGGGAATAGGAATTATAAAAAGAGCGAATGAAAAATAATATTAAGATGGGAGAACTAATGAAAAATAATACTAAGATAATGAATTTTTCGGTCAAATCACTCGAGTATGGAGTTTTAAGGAATTTTTCTTTGAATTAAGAAAAAAAAAAAAAAAGGAATGGGAATTAAAAAAACACCATTCGAAAACATTTTTTATAATTTTAACAAAACTGAAAACAATCTTTCAATTAAATCGAGGATAAATGGAGAAACTTTCCTCGAGAATGCATTCCAGGAATAAAACTAAAAGGAATGTTAAACAAATCATAAAGAATGGCAATCGTAAAATGATTATTTTCTATAATTTTAATGCAAACTTTCAATCAAATCGAAAGAAACTGGAGGGAACTTTTTGCAATATAATTTCTTTGAATTAAACCAAAAGAAATGGGGATTGAAAAAAAGCAGCTCCAAATTTTAAAATAAGGCAATCAAATCAAGCCTAACTAGTTAGAGAATATTTCTTCGAGAATGCATTCTTTGAATCAAAACAAAGGAATTGAAAAAATACCATCTTATCAATTTAAAAAGAAAGAATGCATTCTTTTAATCAAATCACTAGGAACGGTAATCGAATGAAATTTTTCAATCAAATTGGCAGGAACTGGATAAAATTCCTTACAGAATGCATTCTTGGCATTAAAACAAAACAAATGGGTAGGTATTAAAAACATACCACTCCAAATCTTTTAAAAAGAATGAATAAATTCTTTAGATCAAATCACTAGAAATGGCAATAAAAAAATTATTATTCCCTTTAATTTTAAGACAAATGAATGGAGTTAATCAACTCAATCACTTATAATTTTATAATAATAATCATTTTAAGAAGAAAGAATGCATTCCTTCAATCAAGTTACTAAAAATTGGATTCGGAAAAATATTATTCCCAATTATTCTAACAAAAACTAATGGCATTTTTGTTTCCAAAAACCTACAAACTGAAACTGGAGAAACTATAGATTAAAATTTTTTTTAAAAAAGAACGCATTATTTCTTTCCATTCCAAAACAATTTGAACAATATTGAATTCTTTAAATAAATTACCACTACAAGTCTCCATCATTTAAACACTTAAAATTGCACTTTTCAATCAAATGAAAAAAAAAAAAACTGGGAACTTCAGAAAGAATGGAATCATATAGACTGAGATTTTCAGTCATTAAAAAGTAGAATGCCATCTTCGAACCCAATAGACAAAAAGTCCTTATTGAAGGATTTTTATTTATTTTTACTTAGTCCTTAACAATGTGAAAAAGTTATAGCATAAATGAAATTAAATTTGCAAAAGAAAACTTTCAAAAGAGAAACATTTTTTAACTTCTCTTCTTTACAAAAAAAAAAAAAGAAAAAAAAAATTTCACCTAAGGCGTTAACTGAAAATAAAAAATAAACAAACGCCACTGTTATCACGCTTACTTAGAGTAGATATATGCAAAAAGGAAATGGCAATTTCGAAGCGGAAAATGAATATGTGCAGTGTAACGAAAAACAAAAACTATAAACTAAATTAGGTTTCTGTGTAAAGTACGTAGGAAACTGCTGGAGATGTGTCGAAATGTGCAACGAGCGAAAATGAAGTTTCTATACAAAACGAAGATGTTCTTAAGATTCAAACTATGAAGAAGCTTGCTCGGATGCTCTTCTGAAACAGAAACAACAGAACGGCAACATCAACATCAACATGAAAATAGGACAAGTGATGCTATGGAAGTGTTGTGTTGTGCTGTTGTTGTTGTTGTTGTTGATACTCAACATATTCATTCAAGCACTTACGAGCATACAAAAAAAAAAAACAAAAACTTCAAAAGATACATTTGTATATATGTATAGATGAAAATGAAGAAAAGTATTTAAAGATGTTTTTTAGTCACACTATATGCAAAAGATGCAACGAGAAGATAGAGTCGTTGTTGTAATCGTTTACTTATAAATACAATTGCGTATCAAATTTACTATGAAACACATTGATTGTTTGTATTCGTTTTGTTCATATATGCTATAAAAATTCTATGGAAAAAGTACTTAATAAGTAGCAAACATCAATTAAGTAGTAAACAAATCGAAAAACAGAAGTATTAAAAAAAAAAAAAAAGATATGCTTAAAATTTTAATTGAAACAAAACAGATGCACACGTCAAAGAAGAAAAAGTGCAATGCACACATAAAAAAGGCATTTATATAATTCGTTACACACACGGAGTGATGGTGCACAGTGTGGTAAAAAGTATAAAGATTATGGGGGGAAAAAATTTCAAAATCCGGATCATTGGTTAAAGTTTGATAGTTGTAGATTTCTTAAGGTCTAGAGTGGTTGCTTACAAGCAAAAACCATTCATGCCTACTAATATGTAGATTTGAATGTTCAGATATGAAAAGCTTTGAGCTTTGAGCTTTAAACTTATAACTGGCACTATTGATCTTGAGGCATTCAGTATGAATTGAGTTGAGGATGAAAATTGTATTCACTGTACTTTTGTCAGCATCAATCAGACCTATAGTGAATAAATTTTCACGTGAATCATTTTACTTGTCAGCAATATAAATTGTATTGCTGACAAGTGAAAATGTTCACATGAAAATTTGTTTAAGATAGGCCTGAATACTTTTTCGACACCCAAGTGTTTCAAAAATGTTCGACTTTTTGGAACTATTTATTTTTATGTTTTAACTTAGAATGTAATAAATATATGTGCATAGCTGTCTACTGGACTGGTACAAGGTTTTTCAATTACAATGCATTACAATGTCGTATTAAAATATCTAATATTTTTTGATCTGGCAATGCTGAAACGTCACTCAAGGTTGACATTTTTATCATGGTGAAGTTCACGAAAGAGCAACTTTTCGAAATTATTAAAAATTACTACCGAAATCCTGAGTTGACGGTCGCTGCTTTAAGAGCGCTTACTCCGGTCGGTCGTAATAATCGTTCTATTAGACAGGCACTGCGAGCTATAGTGGATAAATGCGAGTCAACATATTCACTACTGAATTTTCCTATGCCAGTGAGACAACACACCGGTCGAAATGCCCAAAATATAGCAGCCGTAAGTGCCGTTCACAGGAATTATGTGTGACTCCCAATTGTTAATTGCGAAGAATTTTGCATAAAGAACGTCACGAAATCAAATTAACTCAAGAAATGAAGCCTCGTGATCATTTGAAGCGCCGAAACTTTTCCGATTGGACTCTGAAAATGCTTGAAGAAAATCCAGTGATTTTCATCGAAAAATCATCTTCAATGATGAAGCTCATTTTTGACTTAATGGCTTTGTCAATATGCAAAGTATACGTTATTAGACAGCAAGAAATCCACATGTGCTTCAAGAGAATTCATTGCATACACAAAAAATGATCGTGTGGAGTGGATTTTATGCCGGAGGTGTGATTGGACCGTATTTTTTCGTCGATAGAAATGATCGCCATGTTACGATCAATAGAGTTTGCTATCGTTCCATGTTAGAAAACTATTTTTGGCCAGAATTGGATAGAACTGACATCAGTGATATGTGATTCCAACAAGATGGTGCCACATGCCACATAACTGGTCCAACAATTGATCTATTGAAAGGGAAGTTCGGTAATCGTGTAATATCTAGAAATGTTCCCATCAAATGGTCACCTCGCTCATGCGATTAAACTCCGTTGGATTTAGTTTTAGGGGGTAACGTTAAATCGTTGGTTTATGCCAGCAAGCCAACAAAGTTGGAGGAGCTCTGGAGCAATATCGAACACGAATTTGCCAACGTTCCAGCCGATATGTACTGAAGAATGGTGGAAAATTGGCTCCAAGGCATCGATCGCTGCAAACATGCTCGCCGTGATCATATGAGCGATATCGAATTCCACACTTATATTTGACATGTGTACTACACCTGGAATAAATTTCACCAAGATATCTCAATTATTCTGTTTTATTTGAATACAAAATTGTTATACCCCTATTGAAAACCCCTTTATATACCAATCAATCTAGGTATCTAGCACCTACACTAACAAAGATAAAGATTTATACTTATTCTGAGACTACTTTGAAACTCTGCTCTTATTCTAGGGTTCTAATTTCACCGTAGGAATTAAGTTTTTCTTTGGGGCTCTACTCTTACTTTGGGACTTTACTCTTACCCTGAGATTCTATAGAATAATGGTTACGCCAAAGCTTCCATGTAAAAGTACTTAAGAAATTTCTTACATATATACAAGGTTTATTTCGATAGAAAAAGAGCTCAGCCGATCATTGTGTATGTGTGGGTGGTCAACACCGGTCTACACTTAAGGGTGCCCTGTACTTTTTCAGTTTGGAAAAATCAATTTTTTGAAAAGTGTTCTATTCGAAGGTATTATATTTTAAAAGTATTAGCTTCCGAAGATATAGACGATTACAGCGCAGAAAGCAAGTATATTTTATATGTTAAAAAGTGATTGTAAAAACTTCGAACCTGTTTTTCTCATTGTTTTTGCTATTGGCGTACACGGTCGAAGGATCGGTCTTAAATTTAAATAATTTTCTTCTACACAACAAATAAATTAAAAAATTATTTCCTCAATTTGTAACGTTTTTACGAGAGAAAGCCCTATTTTTGAGAAAACCAATTTTGGCGGTTCGGCGTTTTGTTCTTGTACTTGAAGGTTTTAAGAATATTTTTATTAATCTATCAGAAAGTGCAAGGTCCCCTTAAGGCGAATTCACTGGCTGAGTGCAACAGTTTCTTCTACTTTTGTTTTTGTATGAAGTTTTTACGCTCTCAATATATGAGAGCGAAAGATTAAGATTTCATATAAAAAGACAAAGAGTGCGACAGTCGGTCGGTGAGTCTGCGTTTACTCTAGGGCACTTCTTTTTCCCTGGACGTTTACATTTATTTTAGAACTTTACTTTTCCTTAGTTCTCTACTTTTGTCTCGAACTCTGCTCCACAGATTTCCGTACGTACACGGAAAAAAAAAGATTTGTGAAAAATAACGTGTGATATTCAAAAAAAGCAGAATAATCAGGGAAAATTGCCATTTCGCCCTGTAATTTAGAAATTTCATGAGATACTCAATATAAATTTATGGGTAAACTGCAAACAATACAGTCCAAAACTTAATTATTACAGTTTCAGAAAGGAAAATATGCAAAGTGATATGAAAAAAATTGAGTTGATAAAAAAAACTGAATTATTATTGAAATATTCTATGATCGGCAATTAAAAATTACGGGGCAAACTGTAAAATTTATGAAAATATTTTTGTTTCATTCCTTTCATTTTTTAAATCAAACATTTACTTTGTTTTATATATCAAATATTTTTCTCTATATTATCATTCAATAAAATAACTTTCAAACAGATAGGTTAGCACCTGCATGTGCTTCATTGTGTATTGAGACATTTTGGATTATTTATCCGGGACCTTTTACCTAAAGCTTGTAAGATTTGGGATGTTTACACTATATTAAATGAAAGTTTTATTATTTTATTAGCAAAAGCCTTTAGCATTGCATGTCCATTTCATAATTGTATCGAACAAGACCGTATTTAGGGGGGTTTTGGGGATTCTGACCCACCCCCCCACCCCCGAAATCTGGAAACTTTATTCTAATTTTTGAGATTAATTGCCAATGGATGGAAAAAAAAAGTCAAAATAAAATCTATTTAACGATATTTTTTACTTCCATCGGTTTTTTTTTCTAAAAAGTTATATATAAAAAAAATAAATTTTAAATCTTGCGATCAAATCCGATTTGTTTTCTTCGACATGAGGTTTGACTACGCATTCAAAAAGAGAAGGTGATACTGAGCACTTCTGCTTTCATAGTTTTTCTAGGTCAGTAACTGTTTTTGATTTAAAATTTCGACCTGAATCAGTTTGAAAAGTTTAAAAATTAATAAAAATAGAAAAAATTATCGGATCCTTGTAAAATTAAACTTTCTTGAACCCCACTTTTGCCTAAAACGGGACGTGATGGGAATTTTTTGACCTCAGATTCGTGTTCAACGTGAAAAATTCTTTCGCAAAAACTCCAGCAAAACCCATGCAGTTTTGGAGGCAATCTCAAAATATAATTAATTTTTTAACGCACCTCATTCGGTTTCCTTCTATTTTTGGTAATTTTTTTGAAGTTGAGTACATCATCAGTAGTGGGAAGTCAATGAGTTAATGAAATTATGTCCTTCACGATAAAAAAAAAATTCATTAGAATGCACATTGAATAATATTTATTTGAAAAAATTTAATTTGATTATTCTGGGAATTTTTTGTCACTTTTGGCCAATTTTTTGAGGTTAAGATTAAAATAAATCGGAAAATTTTTCCTAAAATTTTAATTTTATAGGGTCCATCAAATGTATCATCGATTTAATTTATTGTATTTAAAAATCAGTTTGATAAAAATTATTATAGCTCCCCCCCGAAAAAAATTTCTGGCTACGGCCCTGGTATCGAACAATCTTCCAAAAACCATTGAAAATGAAACACCATCTTTTTTTGAATTACCCTAGAATCATGAAGATAGCTGGTCGAGTTGTTTACTTTTCATCAATGCGATTTGGAGCTTAATATAAGGAAGAGAATAAAATATTATATAACTCTTCAACTATTGCTTTTGATATCAAAAGTATTTTTATGATTAGTAAAAATTCAATTTCCAATTTGAAAATTTACAAAATCACACTGTAAAAATTAATTTGAAACTCCAATAATATTAACTGTATTGTGAAGTACAATTGGCTTATTCATTCGTAAATTTTATTGATTCATTCTGGATATTATAAATTAAACTCAAGGGAATTATTGTTTGATCGTAATCAATTATTACAGTTTTTCGTTTACTATCCGGGCAAGACGGGGAAAACTGTAATTATTATCAGAAATCCAATGAATTATTACAGAATTTTTTTTCCGTGTAGGGTTTCAATTTTTTCCCCCTTAGATGTTTTTAAATGATAATTCATCGGCAGGAGGAAGAGGAGTATTACCTCCGTCCCCCCTTCTCCCCCTAAGATCTGGAACGGCTAGAAGTTTCTATTATTACTGCAATTATTGGCTCGAAATCTTTAGCTTTATGATCAATTAGTCAGATGAGGCTTCAGAAATATGAATGAATAAGACCTTATAACTTTGTAGCCCAACCCCTATCGACTCAAAATATATCCGTATCTGAGAAATATTCTCAAAACATCAAAATGGTAACTACTAACAACTTCAATTTCCATCCTTGATTTCAAAAATGATTTTGCCGCTCGTTTTTCATATACGACATTAATAAAAAATATAATAAAAAAAAAATTGATGAATTACTTCACAATTGAACAAATTCTCAATGTGAAATTCTGAAACTGCACTACTCTTTCATAATTTTACGATCATTTATCAATTTTTATGCCAATTTGGTTAAACATTTTGTCACACTGTACCACACACTGTATGGTACGATAAATTGGAAGTTGAAGTACTCGTAGGCACCATCACTTATTTAATGGGCCGCCAATTAAGGTCAATAAATTCAATAAAGAGAATGCTCCTTTTTCTTTCTTTTCATGCACACATTCATTTAGTTATTTAGAAGAGTTTCTCATTAAATATAAATACAAAGAAAGAAAAAACTAAATTTTTTTTTTTTGATGGGTGGATAAACAAAAAATTGGGTGTCATGTGTAGCTACAGGCGGCACACAATAACCAAGGAAAAAACAAAGAACTTTAATCCATATAGTACACATACAATTTTCTTCTTTAATCTTGCATAAGAGTGAAGCTTTCAATCTTTCAGTTTCACAAACTATGTTGCCAACATTGCTGTCAGTCAGTAAGGCAACAGCAGCCATTGCAGCAGCATCACCATCAACAACATCATCATCAACATCAGTTATAGAGAATCATGTCAGTCACACGTTCATCTTTTTATATTTATCGCTGTCTCGTTCTAGCACTTTTGAGGAACAAAGTCCCAAAGTAATACGTGCAGCACACAAAGGATGCCTTTTGTTTGTTATTTGCTGTTCGCTTTATGCAGTAGAAGTATTTTCTACTTACCTACCAAAAATAAAAAAAAACAAGACTAAGGAGCTGAGTGACTGACTGAAAGATTGAAGAACTGACTGTGTGGTGCGTGCGTGTATGTAAACTATAAAGTTAAAAATTGAGTTTTGAAATCGAGTCAGCGGTGAATGCGTTGCCAACGATATCATCATCTTTGTTGCTGGTTTGACAACGATGATGTTGCCATACCATACCAAAAAAAAAAAAAAAAAAAAAATTAGTGAACATTTCTGTTGCTGCACAGGGAAAAAGAAGAACGGAAACATTATAGCGTTTTCACAATTTTTCGATTCAATTTCTTTTATTTCTTTTTTTTTCATGTGTTTTCTCCGAAGATTTCCTTTGAATTTTTAGCTTTTATTTATTAGTTACACGTGCATTACAGCGACAACGAGCTGCTCTTTATTTTGTATGCCACACACAGTACTTAGTCTGCTTGTTCTTTTTTCAACTTTTCTCAATACTGCAACTTTTATTATTTTTTTTTCTTTTTGTTTTGGATAAAATTTATACTATCTTACACCCTAGTCTCAAATTTCCACAAAGCCTTGAATTTTATTTTTTTTTTTTTTGGTGGAAATTGAGTTGCTGGAAACACACTTTTTGTTGCTTGCTTCTCTACTCCTTTCCTTGCTACTTTATTTTCGGTTCCACTGTTTCCGATCTTTTGTATGTGTGTATGTGTGGCAAAAAGTTTAAACAAAAGTGTGTATGCAAGTGCATGTGTGTGACTGTATTTGATATGTACTGTAATTTATTTTCTCTCTGTAAAAGTTTTGTGTATTTGTTTGTCTGTCTGTCTGCCTATATTTATATTTGTATTTGTCGGTGAAGTACATTGAATGAGTCTCGTTTGTAGGTGTCGCTTTCTATCTATCTGTCTGTATAAAGTAATTGCTGCAAATAATTTAGAATAAAAATTTTTTGTTTTTCTTTTTGTCGAGCTATCTCAAATTTATTTTGTGTGGTTTTCCGATTATTTGCACTTTTGGGTAGAAAATACTTTACAGATAAATTAAATGTTTGGTTTTTCCTTGGAAAGTTTGAAAAAAAAAACTTTTACAATATGCAAAAATTTATGTTTGTCTATTGCACTGATTAAATAATATAAGGTTTTCGGTAATTTATCTAAGTAAATTCGATGGAATTAAGTATATAATTATGTGCATATTAAGTCCCAATAAGTATTGAAAATAAAAATAAAATTGATACCACACTTCTTTGTAAATCACAATTGAGAATATAAAAATAAGTGCGTTTTTGTTTCCGATATTTGATTAGCCGGAAAGGTTTAGTTACCAAATAATATCCATAGAGGTAAATGCATTTAGTCTCAAATCCCCCACCCAACTTTCCCTCATCAACTTTTTGCTGCTACAATGCTCTGCAATATTTTAAACCTACTTAAGAGAAACAGCTTTGCCGAAAACCAACACGAAATTCCTTGTGGTTAATGAGTTAAATGAATTATTGCAGACTTTGACCTTGAAAAAAGCGCTTATTTGACCTAAAGCAGCGAAACGCCTTGGCAGTATTATTAAGTAGGCCTAGTGCTATTGAAAACTGTTGAGAGATTTAGATTCATTTTGTCGCAAAGGGTTATTAGATAGAAATTAAGACAAAATATAGGAAAAATTGCTCTTTGGTCTAAGAAACTCTGGTGCATAAAATTAAAAAAAAAGGTCGATCCATAGACAGGTGCAAGAAAAAATTCCATTCTTTTTTGATTTCTTTAACTTTTTATCCTTCACCTGAAAACAGGTCGCGGTCTCAACTCGGATATTAGGTTTAATTCAGTCAGTCCATGGTCTGAACCATTTGTAGGACATTTCAAAAATTGTCACTGCTTTATCCAAGAACATTGACTACACCCTCCCCACACCCTTCTTCGACAATCACTTTTACACCGATGGATCCAAACTGAATGGAAGGGTAGGGAGGAGGGGGGGTTTACTCTGAGCAATTAGGGTTAAGTCTATCCTTTCGTCCGCTGACCATTGCAGCGTTTTCCAGCCTGAAGTCATGGCTATACAGGTAGCGACTGAAATGCAATAAATTATCAGCACATGATATTTTCCTTCTCACCGACTGACCTCCAAGGTGCCCTTTGATAGTCGGCGATTACTCAACGAAGTAGCAAAGTCCACCTTGTGTGTGTTACTTGGAAAAAATAAAGCTGATGAACTAGCTAGATTAGGCACAAAAATGTAGCTCTTAAAATTTAAAAACTAACCGGTTACCTCACTGGCAACCTACATACAAGCTTAATGTTCAAACCGAGTTCTTGAACAAGGCGAAGGTGAGATGGGAGACAGAACATGCATGCAAAATCACCAAGTAAATATGGGCAGAGTACAACCCCAAAAAGCTTTAAGAAGCTACTATTTTTCAGTAGAAGATAAATTTACAAAGTCGTGGCATTAATAACTGGTCACTATCTTACAGCTGCACACGCGGCTAGATTGGGCGCGCCTTCCAATTACTTTTGCAGAACTTGCGGTATGGAGCAAACCCGACGATTTTGATGAATGTTTTTATAGAAATGTATTAAAAAAAATATGAATTTATGAACTTTTGTTAGTCTCTCCGTGGACAAAAAGATGGGGTGAATGAGTGTGTTAATATTTAAACTAATTGAGACAGTTCAAGGAATTTTCATCATGTCATCGTGATCAGAGCCCGCGCGCTATTATATAGGAATCTTATAAAGTTGCAATATGTTGAGTATTGTTGTTTAAATAATTTTTTTTTTTTTATTCTGTACAGCAAATTATTGGCAAAATTTAAAACAATTTCTAAATTTTCTACATATGCAAATAAATGCTTTTTTTATATGTTAATAGATAAAATATGCAATGCGAATGCATTGTTCCTAAACATTTTAACACAATATTTCCATATGTTACATAAATTAAGAATAAAATAATTAATGCAAATATTTATTTTATGTAGCAATAGATATAAAATTTTAATATACAAAAATTAGATAAAAAATAAATTAAAAACTATTATAGAAATTTTTGCAATTTTTGGAATATAATACAGAATTATGCATGTCAAATGTCAGAATGTCACACAAAAAATGAGAAAAAGCTAGCTACAGTCAAATTATAAGCTCATATTATATATAAAATACTAACAAAAATATTATAGATTTATGTAATACATACAGATACCAAAAAAGAAAATATAAATTTAGGTAAAACTTGGTTAAACCAAATTATGCAATTCGAAATTGATTTAAACAGAATATGAAACAATAAAAAAAAATCTTTTATATAGAATCAGACAGAAGCTGATAATTGTAAATTTAGATAGTTAAATCTTTTTAAAAGGATTTATAAAATTTTGTTATACCTAAAGATTATATATTGTGATTATAAAATTAAAATTTTAAATGAAATAAATTATTTGTTTTATTTAATCAACACTCGAATTGCAATTTCATGATTCCGGCATCGAAATTCTGTCATACTTATTTCTGATAAAAATTATTCAAATACTACTTAATGCTATTATTCAAAATCTATGTCAGCATGTATGTTTTCAAATAATAGATTTCACTTTTCTCTCTCTGCATTAACCCATTTATATCAAATATGATAAATATGCAGGTATGTGTACATAAAACATTTAAACAATACATGTAAATTAAAATAAGAAATTTACAAAAATTAACAGGCGGTCCCAAAAAAGAAGAAAACAAAGAAAAACACAGATTGTTACTTTATATCAAGCACAACAACAAAGATAAGCATGTACCCCTACTTTATGTTTATCTTTTATACCCACCCATTAATCTTCAATATGAATAAGAAATACATTTTCACATAATGTCTACACTTAACTTTAACATACTTCATAATTAGTTTGAAAATTGAAAATAATATACCCAAAACAAAACATAATTATTTTAAAATTGAAAAATATTAAAGAAACGTATAAAACATAAACACAATAAATTATGCAATTTTTAAAAATACCCGCAGGCATTTGAAACTAAAATATTCTTGCATACATACATCAAATTCACATCCATTAATTTATCCATATACTTTTATCATTGCTTAGTAAAGTTGCTTAGGGTAAAGTGGGATAAAAACGTAAAATTATTGAGAGAAAATTTGTATAAATTTAATCATGCAAAGGTGATAAAAGAAAACTGCTCTGGTTCAGCCAAATGCGAATTCATCTTTAGAACTAAGGATTTTTGTTGTTGACAACTCTCTTTAATTTTTAATAAGATATATATTTTTTTTTCTAAAATAGTTAAAAGGTCTCTCAATGATTAAGTCATGTTTCATAATTGAAAATTTTATTTTAAAAATATGTGGGATAAACCAAATAGTCAGGGACTGCGGCCTGAATAGATCTTTTGTGTCAAGCCTGTGTTTGACAAAACAAATTCTGCTCCTCAAGTAAAACTTTAACGTACACTGCCGCAAATGCAACGAAAGAGCGAGAAAGAAACAGTCGAAAACCTACTTTGTAAGCGTTTGGCACTAGTAAAAACCAGACTCTGCCTGCTGGGTAAACCTTTTTTCAACGACCTGGAAGATTCTTTCACAGTAGATTTCAATGAACTTATTATGTTCTTAAATAAAATGGATTTGAGCCCGCTGGTAAATTCCTATCGGAAATGAAACATCTGGTGTACTATGGTTTTGTGGTGTCAAAATGGCAATAACATGCTTATTAGACCGAGATTGCTCGCGTTACGCACTCGGTTACCACCCCAACCAACCAACTAACTTATTAAAAGTCTTATCTAGACCGATAGTTAAGATGTAAAGCTTTAGACTTCATGATGAAATACTGTTCACTGAGATACCGAACAATTACGACAGAGTTCAAATTAGTATGCTTTCTTGAATCATTTACATAACTTTGCTTAGCCCATGTATTGGGGAATAGGAGCGAACTAATTTTGTATGACTTTGTCTTTACCGAAATTTGGTAAGACTGGTAAATATTTTTAAGTTTGGAGCCCTTCTCTAATTTTGGTGAGGAAATTTTTTTTTCTTTTTAGGGTAGACCTCATAGTCAAGCACTACGATCTTAAAAATTTGTTAGACCCAAGATGTTTTACTATCTCAATGAAGAATAAAATGTTCGCAGTAAGAAAGAAAATTCGATTAATTAGAATCTACGCGATGAAAAGCTTTATTTTTAGATAACAGTCATGAGGGAAATCAAGTTCTTAGTCAATTTGTTTGGTAACTAGAACCTGAGAGCTGTGAGATTTTTACTTCTGCCGCCAGCCCAAAATGGATCAAATTTAGAAAAATTGGTGCAAATTAAAAGTAGTTCAAATTAAAAATAGATCAATTACGTATATGTAGAGTGGTGTGAGTATGTATATTTAACCCTTATATTGGCATCACGGTCAGGCCAGACCTTTTTCAACTTTGTTGACATTTTTTTATTATTTTTAATACCACTATGATCAACAAAATCCATGATATCTTTAAATGACTATTTCTAAAAAGATTTATAAAAAAAATCGGAGTCCTGAGGTATGAAGGAAGTACTGTGGATGCGCGCGCATCTTTGTTTATCTGAATTTTTTAGTGCGGAGCCTTTAGGAAAAATTGAATTACTCGAAAACCAAACAAGCTAGGAAGAAAAATCAAGAAGGGTTTTGTTTCTTTATAACTTTAACAGGATTTTCAGAAGTAATGTCTTGAACTAAAAGATAATAAATTGTTATTTTTGTATACGAAAAATTATTCGTTGTCAATGAAAATGGTCAATGAAAATAGATTTTTTTTCCTAGCTTGTTTAGTTTTCGAGTAATTCAATTTTTCCTATAGGTTTCGAGCTCAAAAACTCAAATAAACAAAGATGCGCGCGCATCCACAGTATATGCAAAGTACTAAATTTGCAATCTCTTTAATATTGAATATCTCGAAAACTAGGACATATACAAAAAAAATTACTTAAGACCTGTTTTTAGGAAATCACTCAAGCTTTTTTTTTGTGGTAAGTAATTTTTTGATATCTCCAACTGTTAACCAGTTATTAGTACAAAAAGGCTTTTTTCACTAAAGAGGGGGTTTTTGTTTTTTTTTGGGGGGGGGGGGGGGGGAAGAGGGTCGCTTTGCAACCCCAGAACTGATTTTTGTGGTTTTTCCATCTATCATACCCCCACTAACAATTACTGAAAAAAAAATCGCAGTTAAGAATTTTTATGAACCTTTGGTGCATTTTTTACTCTACCGACTAGGCTAATATGGAATACATTTTTCTCCAACTTTGTCGGTGACTTTTTTTTTGACATATTTTTTGACAATCCGAAGTACTTTAATACTATTCTACCTATTTGGCATACTTGTTTATTTTACTATGGATTAAATGCAGACATTTTCTAAGGAAAAAAATGCGGCTGTAAAAACTTATTACATTCGCACCTCGATTTACATAACTTCAGCATTTTTCAATTAATCATTTTACTTTAACTTATTTTATTTACGATCTACATAATTTTTCTGAGCATTCCAAACATATAAAAGCTATTTTATTAATAGAAAAACTTTATGTCCGTATTCTCTTTTCGTTTTTTTTTTTTTTCGTCTGAAATTTTTCGCTCTCCTAAATTGAAAGTGTAAAAACTTCATATAAAAAAAACGAAAAGAGAGTGTGGTACTCGTTCAGTCTCCATCATACTTTTATATTCATTCGCTCTTGCAGGCAGACAGAGAGAAAGTTATATAGTATAAACAAGCCTGAGTAGTGTAGCCATTTTGTGTCAAAATAAAAAGAGAGCATAACGTTGAGAGATCAAGTGCTCTAAATAAATGTTATCTTCTTTTTTTTTGTGAGCGCCGATTGAGCCCAACTGTTGCTGGTGCGCCATTTTCTACTAATTACTCAAACATATTTGATTGCTCAATTTAATACAGGAGAAGGAGACATCAAACAAACACACGCTAGCTTTTTACTTCTCCAATGCTAATAACTTTAGGTTGTTTTAGACAATTTCGTTTATAATTCCAATTAAACATCATTTTGTTTTTCATACTTCCTACAAATTGCAACAATTGCTTACTTTCAAGTCTAATAATTTAAAAGAATAATTGATTCGAATAGCTAAAGCAAAGCAAAAGAAGTAAATCCTAGCTATAGTTGCTAATAAAATTGTATCATACTTTAGGTGGACAAAAAAGAAACTTTTAATCTAATTAATTAATTCAAACAAATGCGAAACTCAAGCATCGTCAACTAAGTCAAGTTAAAAAAGTCTTTATATAAATTTTTACACATTTTTCTTCATTTGTTTCTTGCAAATGTGTACTACAATTTTCTTCTTTTTTTTTTGGTTTTTTTGCGCTATAAAAATAATTCCACTTTTTTCTACTATTTATTACTACCTCCCTCTTTCATCCGCGATATTTCTTCTTAAATTTCCTCTACTACTTTTTCTTCGATGAACAAATTTTCCTTATTTCAATTTTTCTTCTCTTTCTCTGCTACGTACGTAATCCTGAAGCATAACGGCCTAATACAAATAATCCATTTGAAAAATGTTTCCGCTTCTTGTCTCTTCGACTTTTAAGGATTACTCTATTCATAAAATTTTTTTTTTTTATGTTTGCGGTCATGTCTATGCTCATCTCTTCTTCTTTCATTTCACTCACTCACTCTCTCGCTCTATCTTTTTTGCGTTGTTTTGTTGCTGTCGTGAAGTCAATTGTGTGCCACTTATTCTACAAAAAAAAAAAAAAAAATAATGGATGAATATTCCATTTCCGCCAAACGAGCACACAAAAAAAAAAAAAAAAAAAATATTCAAAATGTCAGGATTTTATTTTGCAAAAAAGAGCAGAAAAAAAAATCAACGACGCCAATAAAAGTGAATAACAAATTTTCCTAGTATTTTACTTTGATGCGCCTATTTCTGTTTCGACAGAAATGTAAATTTCTTTCAATTTGAGTCAATCTCTGCAATTTACAATATTAATTTAGCAGTTAAATTGAATTTTATGTATGTGAAATGTATATAAATGAAAGTAAAATAAAGAAATGTTATAAATTCTAGTAGAAATGTGTTATTAAAATCTTTTTGTCTCCAACGATTTGGTGAAAGTTACTCATACCTGAAGTTTTTGGTTTAAGAATTGCCATTTATTGCCCTGACAATCGACTGACTTTTATGAACAAGTCTTAGTGAACTCATACTATTTACAACTCAAATTTCATTAAAATCAATTTACTGATTCAAGGATTATCTTGAAATTGGAAGAGGCTAAAAACTGAGTTACTACTCATATTTTACTGACTCACTTCCACTCGGTAGGATCTGTTATACTTGAACTACTCTCTTATTGCAACGTAAAATGGCGTTTATTACTTTTTGGTTTACTCAAACCAGCTAACTTACTCTCATCTCTTGAGTTCCTAGATAAGAGAGCCAGTGTTGCCAGAAACTTCACTTCAAAAATCGTCAAAATTGTAAGAAAAAATCGTAATTTTCATAAAAAAAATCGTCATGAGAGAAAAACTTAAATTTGTTTACTTTAAATATGTTTGCATTCATTTATATTATAACCACGGTTGCCACTTACTCATTTTATTTTGCACCAATATTTACAAAAAAATGTTCCAAATGGGGAAAAAATGTACCAAATTTTTATATAGAATAAATAACTTTTTTAAAAGCTTTTTGCCAGTTTATTTTATAGCATTATATTATTAAGAGTATTGAATTCAAATTTATTCCTTAATTTGTTTTTTTATTGGACTCAAGTCAACAAATTTTCTTTCAGCAGCCGCTGAGTAATAAGGAATATAAATTTAGTTGATTCTTCAAACAACATTTCGTCTACTCCATTTTTAATACAACTTCTTGCTAATTCTGAATAATTTTCTAATTTCCAAAGTATTTCGAAAATATGTTTACAATTTTTGATTACTATAAAAGCTAACTTTGCCCACAGAATGTACCAAATTTTGAAAACATGTACCAATGTACCAAGCGCAAAAAAATGGAAAAAAAATTACCAGTTTTGGTAGAATTGTACCAAAGTGGCAACCGTGATTATAATATCCCTTCAAGAGTCTTATTCGTTTAATATTCTTTCAACATTTGTGGACGAGTTGGGTAAACACATAAATTTTAAAGCAAAATTTGACAATGGAAATGCACGTTTTAGGTTGGAAATAGCTTTCTAAAGCTTTCTTCAGCTGCAATTTCATTCACATTATCAAAAATTGTCTCAAAATCTACATATCCTACGATATCCCTAAAGTCAGTATATACATGATGTCTGCCGAAGATACAGTTTCAATTCAATTTCCAATTGATAAGTGTATTTAATAATTCATTATTTTGGTCTTTGATAAAATTAAAAGTTTTCCACTTTTTTGTTTCTCCAAAAATAAAACAGCTGTTTCTCAAAAATTTGGCAAATGATGCATTATGCCATTCAGAAGACACAAAATGTATATACGTAGCAGAAGCGAATTTACTCTCAAAATGTTGAGCCTCTGGTGAGTCTTCTGAATGCAACCATTAAGAGTCTTCATCAAAACGTGCAAAAGCCTTGTAAACCGCGGAAACACACTGTCAAATTTCATATAAATTTTGACAAGTTTACTCATGTTATGAGATTTATGATGCTTACAAGGATATTTAATTTTAATTTGTCTTTGGCGTTAATGCCAAGGTAAATATCTTTACTTTCCAAAAATATTGTTTTTTCTCTGAAATCAATATTATTAACACCTTAAAATATTTATGCATGGAAAGCATAATCGAAATTGTATCACTGGAAATCAAGTTCAACACAGATATACCTAGTCTTCATTCCTTTAAGAGGTGTTCCAGTTCCTGAAGAGAAAATCTGGCAGTAGTAATATCTTGAGGACGACGATACAACGGAACATTGTCTTAGTTGTTGTCTGGCGTTCGCGAGTATCAGATTAGGGCTGTTGGGTAGTGATGTCTTGAGTATGAATTATGTCCACACTCTTCCTCTTCCTGAATTTCTAAAATTCATCAGTGAAACAAAGAAGTTCGAGTTTGAGAGACCCTAGAGCTTTCTTCTTCCCATTTATCCCCTCACATATCTTTCCTGTCTTTCTTCTCTTTTCTACTGGCTCTATCTTGGATATAGTACAATGGTCTTTGAGATTGAGTGCTTTGGTTTAATCCAGCGCACCTTCAACTCTAAGCCCTGACTTGTCATTAAATGGAGCAGATTGCGATTGATCATTTTAGGACGTACTTCTCACAGTGTTGCGGATGAAGAAAATTAGTAAAAAATATTTTGGGGAAGGTCGGTGTAGAAATCTTCTTTCCATTATTGAAGACCAATTCACTAAAATTGCTGGAGTAAAATGGCGCCATTTTGAATATTAAAGTTTTTGAAAACTTACTTTTGTCACACTTAGTGATATGGAGCTCAAAAAAATAGAATCACGTTTTTTTTCTTCATAATATAGTTGCTATTTCAACAACTTTCTATATAGTTTTTTAGATTTATTTAGATTTATTATTGAGAAGATTTTTGGGGTTCAAGTTTTTTTTTGTTGAGATTTTAAAAAAGTTTTAAAAAAGTTTTTTGGAGTTGTTTTTTTATCTAGAAAATCGTCATTTTTCAACAAAAATCGTCAAATCGTCATTGGGCCAAAAAATCGTCAAAATGACGATAAAATCGTCGTTCTGGCAACACTGAAGAGAGCGAATGTGCTCAAGTTTCAAGAGAGCATGCAATAACACTATCAAAAATTTGGCAAATTCCAACTTCAAATGCCATGCGTCAATAAACCGCGTGCAAAATATCTTTAATTTTAAGCGTCTTTAAGCTTAAAGAGTGCTAAAACTTTAAATTAATTAAATTAAATTAAATATTTTAGAGCGTTTTTAGTGCCAGTATGGCAATCAATGTGAGTTATATATTCTACTTGGTGAGAAACAAAAATACATAGAATTAAATTTGAATATTTAATGTATAAATAAATATTTAAATGTTATATCCAGGAAGACAAAAGGAAAACAAAATAAAATAAAATAAAACAAAAAGCAAAGTTATTATAAACGAAAATACTCTTTTGATTATAAACTTCCTTCTGAAAAAAAAGGACAAAGAACAAAGTACTTGTACTTATTTTCACAGAGAGACTGCAAACTTCTATACAAGTTAAAGTTAAACTCTCTTCGAAAAGAACTTAAAAGCAGGGGCAGATACATGGGGGAGGGGGAAATTCCTTTGTTGTTGTTTTTAGTTATTACAATTTACTTTCAATTATAAGAATAATGAATAATCTTGCTCATTAAACCACTTTCCTTCTCTATGGAAATGTGCTAAAATAATAATGATACCTAAACCAAAAAAAAACCTGAAAACTCAGTGCCTTCATATAGGCCTATATGTATATGGCAATATTCTCGAAAATATTCGAAGTAATAGATTGCTTATAATACAAGAAAATAAGAATATAGTTCGGGATCACCAATATGGGTTTCGTCATAAGCATGGTACTCCTGAGCAATATCATCGCATAGTGAATATTGTCACTGACTTTCTGGAATGCAAGAAATATTGCTCTGCCATATTTTTGAACATTCAACAAGCGTTCGACAAAGTTTGGCATCAAGTGCTGTTATCCAAATTAAAAAATTTACTTCCAGCTCTATTTTATTTGGTCTTAAAGTCCAATCATTCTATGTCATAGTTAATGATGAAACAATAGCCACAGGGCAGTGTTCTGGGTCCTGCTCTTTATTCGATTTTTACCTGCGACTTGCCTGAAACTAATGGAGTTACTATAGCTACTAAACCAGACGATACTGCCATTTTAGCGTCAAGTTAATCTCCTACAGAAGCTACTAATCTAGTTCAGAAACAGCTCGACGATGTTCAACAATGATTACTTCGTAGATGAGTGCTTGACTGAAGTTTCATCTGCCTCAGGTTCGATTTCCAGATGGGGTTAAATTCTTAAAAAATGTCCAAATGGATTGTTCTAATAAAATGGACCATTTCGGTGATTTAGTTCTTTCTTAAACACGTGACTCAAGTACCAGTTCAGCGGGTTCTATTCTAAGGTAGTGAATTGAATCCACAAAAAAAAAAACAAAATTATAGGTTTCGGCTCGATATAAAGAAAATCCCAGATGGGAAAGAGAAAATTTAAATACAGAGTAGGAATCAGCGAAATTGTGAAACGCTTTGCTACAAGAACAGGGTTTCCCCAAAGAGCGTAACGTACCAGTAAGTTTTCACATGGCCATACCTTTGAGATTGTTAGTCATCGAAATAAAGTTTATGAATAAGCAAAAAAAAAAAAAAAACGATCATGAACGAGAAAAAAAAACTATCCAGCCCGAGTTTTTGCGTTTTGGTTCATATGGAGAATTTTTATTTTTTATTTCCCCCTCCCCCCTTCCACCCCCTCCCCCCCAAAAAAATGCTTCCTGTATCCGTCACTGTTAAAAGTGTGTAGTCGGGTAAATACTATTCATTAGATTTGTATTCATATTAAGGACGAAGGAAGCATAAGTAAAAAGGAGTAAACGAAGAAGCAAAAAAAAAAAAAACGAAGACAAATTACAGAAGCAGCAAAGAAAATTGAACAAAGAAATTTTCTCATGCTGTATAGTTGTAGTTGCAAAACGTGAACGTGACACAATTTGAAAAACATGAACTGAATAGTACAACGAGAGAAAACATTTTGCAGACACCTCGTGAGAAAGAAATATGTATGTAAGTATGTGTGTTCAACAAAACAACAATAACAGTGAAAGAGAGAGAGAGAGAGACTCGGAACATAGCTACATAAAATACATGCATTCAGAATAAGTAAGCAAGTGTTATTAATGCCAATTTGTGTGAAAGTTGTGGGCGTGGTACAGTACATAGAAAGACATATTTTCCTTTTCGTGTAAGAATTTCCAAAGGACTTAAGAACGACTATGACTGCGACGATGACGTTGCATTTGGAAATTGTTAAAAATTCTTGCTTTTATTTATTTATTTATTTATTTATGTCTATTTGATATTTACAACAACTGTAGAGAAATCATGTTATTGTCAATGCTATTGTTATTGCAGGATGTCTGTTGTTGACAAATATTTGACCCAATTGTATAGAGCGTTCGAAGTAGCATAGAAAACACCCTCACTCTTACTCTCACTTACTTTTATTTTATCCTCCACTTCCTTCAACTATGATTCGTTTTCATTATGGTTGAGTGAAGTGAATGCGGTCAATGCTGTTTCTTGAGTATTTGAAGTTGTTGTTGTTGCTGCTGCAACAATGTAAGAGATTGCAACAACTTTTTTGATATTGAGTTATTGCTTTTACGATTTCAATCTTTGAGTGACGCATAGCAGCAAAAATACAAAACAATTTCTGCTTCTGAGTAGCGAAAACAACAAAACAGAAAGCATAAGAATATTGGCTCTTTATGATTGCTTGCAATTGCTTGTGTAAGGAGTTTGGTTTTTGTTTTGTCTTTTGTTCTAAAACTCAACTCAATTTCAAAACTAACCGCAAATAAAAACTTTTCTGTCTATAATTGAAAATACCTTGCACTGCTATAGATTTTATAGATATTCGAAATATGTATATAACCACCACAAGTTTTTTGAACTTTGTTTATTGCAGAAACATTTCCAATTAGTTTTTGATAAGCTGCGCATTTTATATAGATGTATATACGTGTGTGTGTGTGTGTGTGTGTGTGTGTGCCCAGTGGGAAGACTAGTGTTTCAAGAGGATGCAGTGGCAGTAATAGTTTAAAAGAAAACTGGTGCACTCAGGAATAGAGACACTTAAGTACTTGCTCTTTGCTCTTCTCTCTTATTTTATTTCGTCTTCAAATGGCGGAATTATTCGCGAGAGCTAACATACATACTCTCAGTTATTGAACTCTTTTATGAGAGCATGAGATAATAACGGTAAGCGGGATGTGATTATGAGTGTATATATACATATATTATATAGAATATTTCTGATATTAGATGTACAACAGTGCCTCCGCTTTTTTTTGTGGAATTAAAAGCGTTATTGTCAAAAAGTACTAACACATGTATTATTCAAAGTATTGTCCGTTAGTAGCGATAACTTTCGCCCATCTCTCCGGCAATTTGCGGATCCCATCTCGCAAAAAGGAGACGTCTTTCAACGCCATCCATGATTGGATCCATTTTTCGACTTCCTCGTATGAACGAAAAAGCTGATCCGCCAGGCCGTGCGCCATCGAACGAAACAGATAGTAGTCGGAAGAAGCGACGTCTGGCGAGTCCGGCGGGTGGGGAAAGACCTCTCATTTCAGAGTTTCCAAGTATGTCATGATCACTTTTGCGATGTGTGGCTGAGCATTGTCATGCTGGAGGATGACTTTGTAGGGTCTCTCTTGGTATTTGGACACGAACGCATAAATTGCATTCAGTACCGATCTGCTCTGATGGTTTCACTCGGTTTCAGTAGCTCGTAGTATATCACACAGAGCTGGTCCCCCACCAAACACATAGCATAAACTTGGCGTCGTGAATATTCGGTTTGACGGTCAACGTGGAGGCATGGTATGTTCTTTCACTCAGAACAGCTTCACTGTGAGAATTTGAAAGAATTCGATGAGCCCCAGATGCAGTTTTTTTTTTTCAAATGGAATCAGAATATCAAAACTTCCCGTAAATTACGAGGATTGGTTCGAAAATAGAAATTTTGAATCGAGAATAATCTAAAAACGCAAACAACTTTCACTAATGTGGCGATGTCGATACATCAACAGATGTCCAAACTCACTTTATGATAACTTTGGTGTACGTATTTCGACCAGCCCTCACTGATGCGGCCATCTATTGGAAAACGGCGGAAGCAAAGTTGTACACCTAATATTTTCATGGTTCCTATCTCTCGAATAACATTTTTTCATCACTTAGGTATAATCAGCATGAAATAACGTAAAAACAGTTTTATAACCAATCACAGATCTGTCTGACTAGCCTGGCTGTTTTCCTTTTCGAATTCTCCGCTGCCTATTATGGAAACCACATCAATTCAAAACCAATTCAAAAATTAATTCTTGAACGGATTCGACATGATACGATTGCCTAGTATAGCGAAGAGAGAGTGAAACGAAAAGATGCTTGTTAAACTAATCTTCTAAAAGAGCATAAGAGTTAGTCCCTTTTTCCACACGGCAAGTCGAGTTTATAGGCAAGAGAGGAAAAACGAGAGGAGACGAGTACAGACTTGCTCGTACCGGCAAGTTTTCTTGTCGGCAAGTCGAGTTTGTAGGCAAGAGAGGAAAGACGAGAGGAGACGAGTACAGACTTGCTCGTACCGGCAAGTTTTCTTTTGTGCTGTTCGTTCTTTGATATTTCTCTTTATTCTTATTTGTCATTTTAAGTTGGATGCGCATTGATTTTGGTTTCTTATTGGAAAAAAATAAACAGTTTTCATTTAAAATTTCACTTTTCCTCTATTAATCCATTTATTTTTATTCAATAAGCTAATTTGGCTTTTCATTTATTTATTTTTATTTAATAAAATGTAAATAAAATGTTTTTAAAAGCAGAATTGCCCAAGAAATCTTGCTGTGTGGAAAAGCGAGTGGCAAGTTCAAAAGAGAATTGGAAACCGGCTGACAAGAAAGCTTGCCGTGTGGAAAAGGAGACTTACACGTTTTTTAGTTTATAGGCAAAAAGAAGTAGAGAAAATTATACTTCTTTTCAATTTACCCATTCTCGCCTGATTCTTCAGAAACTAACGAAAATAAGTGTGTTTATTATTTTGTGAGAATTTCACTCTCACTTAATGGAAACTGACAACTGCTATTGGTCAACTGAAAATATAGCGCGGGTTCTTTTCTCTCTGGAGATAATTAGTTAGAAGTACCAACTCTTTTGAAAATAATTTTACTTACGCTATTTAAACCTCCAAAGAAGCATTCATTCTGAATTTCTCAGTTGATCTTTTTTGTTTTGAAGAAATGTTACAAAATGATTCCACTGGGCAAACGAATACATACATACATACATATATATAAATGTATAAAATGTATAAAAGTATGTATATTGCAGTAAACATTGTTGGCTACATTTCGTTGCAAAGTTGCAACAGAAAAATTCATTTATTAAAATTTTCTTCGTATATTGCAAAGAGATTTCCTTTTCATAAATATTAAGAAAAAATTTATGAAAATATTTCTTTGATCAAAAGTTGATTGCTTCATATGTGCACATGTAATAACTCTTTAGATATTAGTTTATTGGTAGCAACGAATTTCTCTAATTGCTGAAAAAGCATATATATAAATCTTTTGATCATTTAAAAACATTTGTGACTTTGAGTCAACTTTAAAATAAACTTCGAAAAATTATTTTAGTCAAAAAATAGCTTTCAATGAATCTATAAATATTAAATAGAGTATTAGATATAGTGAGAAAATAGTTAGAAAATATGCACAGGAAGGTATTTCTATTGAATTGAAATTATTGTATACAAACTTTATTCATTTGGAAACTTAAAGGAAAAATTTGCCAAATTTTCCAAGTGCAAGTAAATTGTTTGTAAAGCTAAAGGTTTTTTTACAAGGAATTTCGTAGACTTCTAGGAACTCATTCGATTTGTTAGAAATGAAATTGATTTTGAGAATGAAAATATTGATACGGATAACACTGTACCAAATAAGTGTAAGTTCTTAGCGTAACGGTTATAAGTATATTTCAAAGCATATAGAATAGCATACTTTTAGGCGTAGGTTTAATTTAATATTAATTAAAATATTGATACGGATAACGCTGTACCAAATAAGTGTAAGTTCTTAGCATAACGGTAATAAGTATATTTCACAGCATATAGAATAGCATACTTTTAGGCGTAGGTTTAATTTAATTACTACTTAAGAAATAATATTTAACTAATAAAATAATAACATAATATTTCAGACCTACAATAAAAAAATCACTGTAAAAATGAAACCAAAATTGATTGGAAATCGTTTTTCTCGAGCAGTTTATATGAGTAATTACAACAATATGAATTGAAGATAAAATAACAATAATCCACACACTTCAATACAACAATTTTTTGTCTTTCAAAAAAAAAAAAAATAATACAAATGTGGAAAAAAGCAATATAATGATAAATGAATATACATTTTATCACAATATTACAGCTTCAATGTCGTGAAAAGAAGAAGAAAAGAGAAATGAAGCCTTTAGGAATGAGTGGTGTTTATTGATAAGAGATAAAGAAAAAGTAAAGCTAAAGCATGAATTCCAATTGAAATGTCCTTTACATATATTTTTTTTTTTTTGTATTTTTCTGTTTTGCATTTTATATTTTTATCACGTACATTATCACTTTTTCAATTTTATGTAGCCGTAGTAGTCGTAGAATTTTAGCTATTTCTTAAAAATTAACTTTACTATTTGGTATAGATATATGTAATAGGCTTTTAAGGAAGTAATTCGAAATATTTATTGTTGGCATAATAATAAATAACAAATTGATTGCAGTTTTGTTTTCTTATTTGAAATACCATATCCAATTTCTAAATTTTGGGTTTTTATTTTTTGTTTTTGTAATTCTATCTATTTATTTTGTTAGCTTTTATTTTTTCTTTTCGTAATGGCGTGAGCTTAATTTAACTATTCCTTTGATAGAAAGTCAAAGGACAAGGGGATAAAATTTAAAAAAAATATTCTTGAGGGATTTGAATTAATGTTTACTTCATTTCACGTATTTAATTTTAAAGACTACATACCACCTTGATCAAAAAGTTCCCGGAATTTATTCAGAAAATGAAAAATACAAGTTTATTCATCTAAATCTATATTGTCCCCTTCAAAGTAATCCCCATCGACTGCAACACATTTATGCCAGCGCTTGATCCAATCCTCGAAACATTTTTTATATTCGGTTTTCGGTATGTCCATCAGTGCTTCCTGCGATTTTACCATTACTTCCTCTCGGCTGCTGAAACGCGTTCCCCGTAATGGTTTTTTAACTCGATTGAACAGAAAGAAGTCACAGGAAGCCAAATCAGGTGAATTCGGTGGCTGTTGAATGGTATTTGTTGCATTTTTCGTCAAAAAATTACGAATAATGATGGCTCAGTGCGACGGTGCGTTATCATGGTGCAAAATCCACGAGTTTTCTCTTCACAATTCTTGTCTCTTTCGGCGAATTACTTCACGCAAACGTCTTATAACTCCCGAATAATACTCTATGTTTACTGTCTGGCCTTCTGGTAAAAATTCATGATGCACTACACCGTGAAAACCGTAAGCATTGCCTTCTTTTTTGACTGAAAACGACGTTTTTTTTTTTGTCTCGGCTCATTTGCTGAACGCCATTCACTTGCCTGATGTCTGGATTGCGTGCCGTACTCATAAACCCACGTCTCGATTCAGCCTCGCAAATTATGGCTTTTGCGACGTCAACACGGTCTCTTTTTTGCATGAAATTAAAGTCTTTTGACACCAACTTTTCTGCTACACGACGGAAACCCAAATCATTAACCAAAATGTCTTGGACGGATCCATAGGCAATGTTCAAGTCCTCCGCTATCTCTCTAATGGTTTATTTGCGGTTATTGACCAAAATTTCTTTTACTTTATCAATGTTTTCGTCGGTTTTCGATGTCGATAGTCTGCCACTGCGTTCATCATCTTCGATTGACTCACGACCACTTTTGAACAGCTCGTGCCACTGGTAAACGACCGTTTTCTTTAGAGAATCGTTGCCGAAACATTTTTTCAACATTTCCGACGTTCGCGCATCATTAAATCCGTTTTTTACGCAAAATTTAATACAAGTTCGTTATTGCAAATTTAAATCCATTTAAAAATTGTAAAAAATCGCCAACACACACACTTTTGCAAACGTCAAGCTATGAGGCTAAGATTTAGAGGGAATATCAACAACAGATGTACCAACTTAACAAAAAAAAAAACAGAACTCAAATCGGAACGATGGAAGCGCCACACGGTGGTTATTCCGGGAGCTTTTTGTTCAAGGTCGTATACAAAAACTTAATAATAATATTATATGTTTGTTTCGCTTCTGATTGAGAATCAGAAGGGGTTTTCTATGAATCTTTGCAGTCCTGTACAATTATTTTTCTTTTGTCTTGGGTTTAATTTTTAATTAATATTACTTTTTTATGAAACGGAAATGCATTCATTCAAATTTTAACTTTCTTAAAACTGCACTCCTCCTCCCCTTAGATCCATGTCGGCATGCCGATATTACAATTATTATTCTTTTTCGTGAAAAAGCTGGTTCTAAAAGATTAGAGTCAACCATTACCGAATCCAAGGGAGGGTAACCCCCCCTTCTCCCCCTCCCCTCCCCCAACAGCTTTACCGATGTAAATTTCTTATATTTAGAGTAGTTAATCGGCTTAAGCCAACCATACAGTTCACGTTACCATTTTTCGAGCAGAATTACGATAGAATTTATTTTCCTTCAGGCTTTTAAGAAACAACTTTATGCACTTATTCAAACCTTCAAACTGCTCTCAAAGTTTTATTCTCCTATACTCTTCTAGTATTAAAAGATCTGTCAGACTTAAAAACTGCTCTCAAACCAAAAATTTATTACGAAATTCTAACCTAATTCTGACCGAAATTCGAATCTAAGAAACTCAAAGCTGAAAACTTAAAACAGATCAAAAGACAAACCAAAAATTAGAATGAATTCAGACCAAACGTCAGGATGAAACTAAGATTAAAATTCATACCAAATTTAAACCCAAATTCAGACCAAAAATCACGTCCAAAATAGATCAAAACTCAGAAAAAAAATTATTCCCAAAACAGATCAAAGCTCATATCAAAAGTTAGACCAAAAATCAGAGGAAATTTCTGAATAAATTCAGACCAAACATTAAAGTTTCGTCATCCAAAACTACTAACCACGTCAGTCAGACTCGCAGTAGTCGACTCCAATCATAACCCCCATCGATTAACGAAATAGTGAAAGCTTTTAAAGCCCTGAACAACAACAAAGCATCCGGCATCGATCAAATTACAGCTGAACTACCTACTTAAAACATGTCCATTAACATTAGCCTTTACTCTACATCCACTAATTTCCCAAATTCGCGTTGAAGAACAACTGCCAGAGGATTAGCTACAAGGCATACTAATCAAGTCGTTAAAAAAGACTGACCTCACCGAGGGTCGAAATTTAGAGGTATTGCCCAGCTGTCGGTGCTATCAAAAGTACTAACTAGAGTGCTTCTGAATAGAGTAGGTGAAAAACTCGATGCGGTTTTCCGGAGGCAACAAGCAAGTTTCCGGCGAAATCGATTACGTGTAGCCCAAATTTATACTTTCAAAATGGCAGCAGAAAGCGTGGTAGACCAAAAGTCAAGTATAAAGGGACGTTGGAGAATGAAATTCAAGATTCAGGAAAGTCATGGAAGAGGATCAAAGTCAACGCTAAAGATCGCATTGGATTTAGACGATTCATTATGGTCCTATGCTCCTCTCTGGAAGTTCCAGTACAAACGACATAGAAGCAGAAATATCAAAGTTAGAACAAGATTAAAAACAAAACTTAATGCAGATCACAATAAAATCAAAATCCATTATCAAGCTCCCCAAAAGTAAGACTAAATACAAATTTTTGGAAGGGGCTGTTGCATACATAGATCTATTCTAAATGCACCATTGTGTATTCTATTGTATTATGGGCATTAAAAAATTGAATTGAAAAAAAAAAGCAAAAACACAATACAACACAATGGACCAATGGGTATCATTTACGCCCAGTTTGTTGCAGCATCCGAAATTGCAACTGTTAATTTTTGTATTCTGAAAATGAAAATGCTGTGTAAGTAAAGTGCATTTAAAATTAGGTTCAAAATTTAAATAGATTGAGTTGGACCAAAGAGGGTTAAGGAATACGCTCTTTAAACTTTTTTTTTCAATTCTAACGCCTTCTTAGTAAAACTTTTAATCGAGAAATATAATTTCTTTTCTCTACTGTTTTTTGTTTTTGGCAACAAAAAAAAAGTTTGTATGAAATGCAATGCACTCATTCTCTGGCAGACTGACTGACTGATAGTCGAAAGTTGACAGCTAACTATCTTGCGAAACTATCTCAGCAATAATAAATCAGAAGCTAAAAGTTTTTAAGCAGCATCTAACTAACTATACATATATAAATACTTAGCTTGCAGCTGCAAGCCAAACGGCAAAAAACTAGCGCGGGGCATTTCAGGCCAAGTCAGTCAGGCAGCAAAAGAAGTTAACTACTTGTGCTGCATAAATTCATTTCATGCTTAAGTTTTTATATTCAGGCTTTTTTTTCCTACTTCTTTTCAACTAAGGCGTCATCTCTATAACAAAAAAAAACTTTGTTTAGGGGGACAAAAAAAAAAAAAAAAAAAGCAGAGAAGGGAAAACCAAAGAAAAAAAAGAAAGAAGATGTTGGAAAATTTTCAAATTTGTTTGCGGCATTATCAATTTGAGCGATTTATTATATAGCAAAAAGTTTAAGTTTAATTTTTTATGAATATTTCAATGGCTATGAGACTCGTTTCTTCCGCCAATAATTATACAGAATTCTCTCTGCCAAAATTTAATTTTTTTTTTTTTTTTGAAAGCTGAAAATTTCAGTTTTTCAAAGAATTTTCATGCTCATAAAAACTTAAGAAATTTGTGTACTTTTGTTTATGCTTTAAGTATTTTCTACGTGGAAACATAATAATAAATAAGAAAAAAAAAAAACTGTAAAACTTCTTCTACTCAACTACACACATACAAATAGAGTAAGTTTAGTTTTAATGATGTTTCTGAAAAACTAAAATTGAGACAGAAAGATAGACAAATCGCTGATGATGCTACAGAGTATTTGCTGCTGGAAACTCAACTTCCGTTGCATTGTTGCATTTTTCTTGTTTATGTTATATAATTTTACACCATGTTGTTTGATGCTGTTATACATATACATAGACACTTCCACACACACACACACAGTTTATTCACACTTTCCTCAACACTCTTTGTTTTTTTTTTTTTTTTCTGAAACTCCAACTCTTGCAACATCATCAGCTTCAGATTATTTTACACTGCTTGGATTTATGTGCTTCATGTTGCATACAATTAAAAATTTGTTCTTTTAACTTTTTACTGACTGTTCTGGTTGTTTTACACTGTGCTAATGCTGAAGTTGTGTAAGAAAAACGCATCATTTTTGTTTGCGCTTTCTTCTTGTTCTTCTTCTGCTTCATGCTTTATACTGAAGTTGATGAGATGAAGTAGGTTTATTTACTTTCTCTTATATGGATGCATTTTTTATACTGTTGTTTGCTTCTGCTGTAACTTGCAGCTCTGCTATTATTCTTGCTACTATTTTATTTACTACCATTGCACTTTTTGTAACTTTTACTTTCTTTCCATTCAAAATGCTATATATCTTTTTTCTACTCTGTTTGAAAATCCCTTTCATAATCTTGCAAAGTTACGCTTTTCATATAGATGTGTGAAGTTTTGCTGTTGTGTAATTTGTTGTACACCTCAGTTGCTGTGTTTTACTTTCTTAAGTATTTTATATATTTTTCTTTTCCCTGAAATGGAAAGTTCTTTTGATAATAAAAACTTTCTTCGTTTTCGAAAGTAAATACAGAGTTTTGTTTATAGTTTATGTATCGTAAGTAGTTTTATATGTATTAACTGATCTAAGTGTGTTTTGGTTAAGATTTCCTCCTTTTCGTTAGGTATCTCAGCTTTTCTTTTTCATGGTTTTCTTGCGTTTCAGGCATTTCGTTTGTATGGGAGTGTCGCGTCTACCTGCCCAAAAACATTCATATTCTGCTTAACGACTGCAGCTAACATTTTTCTTTCACACATAAATTTTCATTGACTTACTCCCGCCTTTAGTGGAGCCCTACGCTATATGAGGCCCTTATTAAGGAGTGAGATCGAAAAAATCTTAACACACGTTTTACCTAATAATTTTTTTTGGGTGTAAAATTTAAAAATTTCTTTGATCTAGTTATCTTTGAAAAATATGTCAGTTGTTATTTTTAATGACAAACATGTTGATTTATTGTGAGTTTGATCAAAATGAGTGAAGAAAAAGAAGTACGTCTTAAAATTATTAAAAATTTTCAAAAAAATCCAAATTGGTCCTACAAAAAATTGGACAAAGAATTGAAGGTCTGCCGTCAAACTGTTTCCAATTTTATTAAACAGTTTCAGGAGAATTTGACCATCGATAGGAAACCTGGTTCGGGAAGAAAACAAGGACCACATGATATTGGGAAAGCCAAGAAAATAGAAAGCATATTGAAAAGATCTCCAAACACATCTGGTAGAAAAGCTACCAGGTTAGCCCAGTGCTCTGACTATTTGGAGCGAAAAGTTAAAGCCAATGCAGGTTGAAAAACATACAAAGTCCAAAAAGTTCCAGACAGGAATGCTGCAAAAAATTTAAACGCCAAAAGTAGGGCACGGCAATTAAAATCTAATTTCATACAAAAATATTCATGTTGTATAATGGACGACGAAACGTATGTACTGGCAGATTTTATGCAGCTTCCGGGGCAAAATTTTTATGTTGCTGATGCTCGAGGAAATGTCCAAGAACAATTTAGAATCCAAAAGCAGACCAAATTTCCTAAGAAATTCCTGGTATGGCAAGCTATATGCAGTTGCGGCAAAAGAAGCAAGTCATTTGTTACAGTGGTCTTCATAAATACCGAAATATACATCAAAGAATGTTTGAATGTTTGAAAAGACTTCTTCCTTTCATAAGAGAGCACAATGTGTCCACATATTTTTGGCCCGATTTGGATCATGTCACTACGGCAAGAAAGCTCTGGAGTGGCACCAAAGTAATAACTTAGTTTTTGTACCAAGAGAGGCCAATCCTCCAAATTGTCCGGAGCCAAGACCAGTGGAGAGATATTGGGCTCTTGTGAAAAAAAACTTAAAGAGCACAAAAAAGGTGTCCCAAAATATCGAAGATTTTCAAAGGAGATGGGCAAACTGTTCCAAAAAGGTGTCTGAAACAACTATCAAATCTGTAATGGAAGGCTTACCTAAAAAGGTCCACGAGTTCATAAATAGTGGTTACAACTATAATTTTTCTGTAATTTTTAAAATATTATCAATTAAATAAAAAAAAAATCAAAACTCTAAGATCAACCGTTAAAAAATTATTGAATTTTATATATGTTAAGATTTTTTCGATCTCACTCCTTATAAAACTTTCCAACCTTAAGTTAACTTTTCTTTTTCCAATTCCTACCAGATTCATACAAAAACAATATTTCACTAATATATAAAAATATATACATATCGCTACTTCCATTCTTTAACAATGTATCTTTATTTTGGGCGAGTTGTTTTCTTACATTGCATAAAATTACCTAAGAATACGGATCGAAATAATTTCTCAGCAAGTTTGTATGCACTTGAACACGAAAGTTGCTTTACAAACCTTTAGTTTTTTCCGTTTCCTGTGAAATGGTATCTTTGGATATACGTGCTAAGATCAACCGTTTACAAATTATTGAATTTTATATATGTTAAGATTTTTTTGTTATTGAAGATCAAATATCGAATGTAAAATTCTTATTATGAGCCTGTCGAAATTCTCGTTGCGTATCGAATTTTATGTCGAACACAATTTTGCTTTCGATACGGTGCATGCTGAGTAATAACACTGGAATACAGTAAAAATATAACATGAACCAAAGTATATTTTCTAAACTAATTCGAGGTCGCTAAATACGAAAATCACATTCATTTTTTTTTCTATTGGTAAGATTTCGAGATATGACAAAATAAAGGGTTTTCAGGTTACAGTTTCACTTACAGGCTAATATCTCATTACCTATAGTTTCGGCCGATCCAAGTTATATATCATAGGAATTATAATTAAATTGCGTGTCGCGTCTTATGCTGTCAAGTTTGTTAAAATCGGATTATTATAAATGACTAAGATATATATGCTGAAAGTTCAATTTTTGAGAAATTTTCACACAAGTCGTGGGCTAAGTTTTCTTTCTTACAAAAATTAATCACAAAATCTGAAAAAATCGATTTTTAATCGATAGACCATTTTATTACAAAAGCTGTAAGCATAAAATGATAGCAATCGGATCAAAAATGACAAAGTAAACAAGGATTGAGTGAAAGTAAAATATTCTCGAAAACTCGAAATTTTTCTCAAAATTCGTTCTGGTCTATAAAATGATGAACCACTTGAAATTTTCATGCACACTATTATTCTGAATATGTTTGGCCGCAGCAAAACCAACATACATCGGGGAGGCACAATTTTATTAACGATGCCCTCGTCGATAAAAAAAACCAAATTATTCTATCGTCCCTCCACATCATGTTTCGTTAGAGCGTTGAAAAATAACGCTAGCGCAATGAAATCATTACAAAGAGCGTTCTCGAAATTGTCATTACAAAAAATCAAAGCGGACGTATTTGTTGAACCTCAAATCCGCAAATTGTTTGACGATACTGGATTACTGAATGTTTGAGTGAGTCAAAACGAGAAGCATGGAAAGCATTTGCGAATTTTTGAGAAATTATAAAAGTGACAATCATGCCCATCTCATTGACGTAATGTTGGAAAAATACATTGACATTGGTAAGTTTGATTTACGGTGAATTGATAGTTGATACCTTATTCATTTATTCAACAATAAATAAATTTAATTGCGAAAATTCAGGTGCGAATATGTCTCTCAAGATGCATTTTTTATTCAGTCATTTCGGCTTCTTTCCATCAAATCTGGGTGCAGAAAATGACGAGCAGGGCGAACAGTTCCACCAAGATACGACTGAAATCGAAAGACGATATCAAGGTTTCAGGGATGAGGGCATGATGGCAGACTACTGCTGGTTCTTGATCACGGAAGACCCGACAGCGAAAAATTGCAAAAGTTCAAGTGTTAGCTCATCATTTTCTACAGCAGAATGAATTTTGAGAAAAATTTCGAGTTTTCGAGAATATTTTATTTTTACTCAATCATTGATTACTTTGTCATTTTTAATCCGATTGCTATCGTTTTATGCTTAAAGCTTTTGTAATAAAATTTTCTATCGATTAAAAAAAATAAAACTTCCGCTTTTGTGATTACTTTTTGTGAGAAAGAAAACTTAGCCCACGACTTGTGTGAAAATTTCTCAAAAATCACACCAAAATTTAACTTTCAGCATCTATATCTCAGTCATTTATAACCCGATTTTAACAAACTTGACAGCATAAGACGCGTAATATAATTCTTTAATCCTATGAATTAGTCCCGAAAAAATAAAAGTCAAATATAAATATTATTTATTGATAAATATTAAAAAAGTCAACCATTTACCGTTTTATTTAGCCAATTACGATAAAAGTCACAAAATAACTTTTAATATTTGACTTTTACTATAAAACGCATAACCGTTAGGGTCCGTGTTTTAAACAAATCGTTTTTATTTTTCAAAAGGACGATCAGCTGATAGAAATACACTATCGTGAACCAGCCAAAATGAGCGAAATTCACAATAGCGCGCTATTCTATGTCGAAAGCACGTCATAATACCAAACTGAAATTCGTTCGATCAGGGCATTCGACTACAGTCAAAATAAGTAATGGCGGATTTTACAAATTCTTTTTTATTTTGTTTTATCTCAACAAATCATAGGAATAATCTAAAACAATTCACAGTGGTTTTTTGGTCCAAGAAAGACATTTGGAATTTTTTCGCAAATTTTCAAACTCGAAATTTGCGATGAAATATTTTTAATTGCGATTTTTTAAATAGTTTTACTACTGTGATTTTTCTTATGTACATAAGTCACTTCCGAATATTCATATGCAAATTTTCGTAGATTTTTACAAGGTATGGACGGGGGCAAAAAAAATTAAAAACCTATGAGATTGGTATTTGAGATGAAAGTTCTTTTCTTGTAACACCACAAGGCTCATGAAAAAATTAACTATAGTTATTAACTATCTGCTATTTTCGCAGAATTTTTTTTAGAAAATTTTGTTGCATGTAAAAATCTTCGCAATATTTTTCATCACGGATTTCGAGTTTGAAAATTTGCGAAAAAAATTCTAAAAATCTCCTGGACCAAAAACTCACTGTGAATTATTTTAGATTTTTTCAATGATTAGTTGGGCTGAAAAAAGCAGGTAACGGTCTGAAATATATATATCAAAAGGACCCATGCAAAACTTGATTCAGTTTTGGGGTATTTTTATCAATGGAAATCCGGCTATACCTTTGCTATGTTAAATGGTTTCGGCTGAATTCAGTACTGAAGTCAGTCAGTTAGTCTGGACATTTATATTTTTATATTGGGAGTATGAATGTATAAACTCGTATTTTTTTTGTTATTTGGACATTTATTGTGAAAAAGTGATAGCAAATTTATTCTCTAAAGTATTGTCCATCGTTAGCCACAACCTTTTCCCATCTTTCTGGTACCATACGGGTTCCGCGTCGAAAGAACTCCTAATCTTTTGAGGCTATCCACGAATCAACCCATTTTTTGAGTTCTTCGAAAGAACGGAAGTGCTGTTCAGCCAGGCCATGTGTCATCGAGCGGAACAAGTGGTAATCTGAAGGAGCAATGTCTGGAGAATACGGCGGGTGGGGTAGCACTTCCCATTTCAGCGTTTCCAAGTATGTTTTTACTTGCCTTGCAGCATGCGGCCGAGCATTGTCGTTTCACCACGACTTCATCGTGTCTATTCTCATATTCTGGCCTCTTATCCTTTAATGCTCGGCTCAAATGCATCAATTGTAGTCGGTAGCGGTCGTCAGTGATCGTTTCATTCGGTTTCAGCAGCTCATAATACACGACACCTTTCATATCCCACCAAATACACAGCATGAGCTTGGATCCATGGATGTTCGGCTTTGCCGTTGATGTTGATGCATGTCCGGCCGGTCCCCATGATTTTTTACCCTTTGGGTTGCCGTAACGTATCCACTTTTCATCGCCAGTCACAATACGATGCAGAAAACCCTTTCTTTTCTGTCGTTCAATCAGCAGTTCACATGTGAAAAATCGTCGTTCGACGTCTCTCGGCTTCAATTCGTACGGCACCCAATTTCCTTGCTTTTGAATCATTCCCAATGCTTTTAATCGTTTAGATATGGTTGATTGATCAACTCCTAAAGATTCTGCTAGTTCTTGTTGCGTTTGACATGAATCTTTTTCGAGTAATGCGTTCAATTCTTCATCTTCGAACTTTTTCGGGCCGCCTGAACGTTCCCTGTCTTCAACATCAAAATCAGCACTTTTGAAATGAGCATACCACACCTGACCCACTCCAACGTCTATAGCACAGTCAGGATAAGCTTCAGCGTTTTTCTTTAAATGGAAGAAGCAAATTAAAACTTCCCGCAAATGTTGTTTTGTTGGCACGAAATTCGACATTTTCAGCTATAGTAACACACTTTTGTAAAATTATGAACATTTTTTGACAGATCAATTTTTATAGTATTTTTGGCGCTCTTCGAGATAGAATAGCTGTCAATGTCAAAAAAATGGCGCGTATGATAGATATGAAGTTAGTCACAATTACGAGTTTATACATTCAACTCCTAATACTTGCACTTAGACTTCTAGTGAGAGATTTTGAAAAATCAATATCATGTTTTATGGCATTCCAAGGATATAAAAAATTAAAAGGTTCTGTTCCTTCGCGGTATTGCTTTAATCACTTTAAACACCGTTTATCTAAACTTGAGAAAATTCACTACTTCTAACTCCAGGTTCGTGTTCAGCGGTTTCAATTTAGTAAAGAAAATTTGTTTCCGTGAAAGCAATATGAAATCGATTATATACAGTTTTGTTGGCTTGTGTTATATGTCTGACATTATTCAGAGTCGATACTCTAAATAACCGCCCAGAAACTGACACTTTGAAAATAAAAAAAATAAAAAAATAAGAAAAAAAAACAATCAATTTAATTTAATCACAATCGAATTAAAATAATATTAAGAGCATTGAACACCTCGTATATTTAAACTTAATCTGTTTAATTAAATTGTCTTCACTACTTTCCAAAGTTAAAAAAAAAATTTAGTCAACATTTTAGTCACAGTTAAACAAAAGCAACATAATTAAAAATTCTCTCCTATTAAAGCATCAACTGGTGAATGAATGAAACTAAATATTCATTTATAGTCGTACAATTAAATATCAATTAAATTCATCAAAAAATACTTACCAATTTGATTGTGCTGTGAGTGTTGAAAGGGAGGAATTAAAGTTGTAAAATTATTTCCAAATGAAATGCTGCAAAAACAAAAACAATATAGATAAAAGTTAAAAGAGAAAAATTACAAAGGATAAAGTTGAAGTAAATTGAATTTAAAGTTGAATTGAGTTAAATTATTTCAGCATTCAATATTTATATATATATAAAAAGAAGAAAATAAATTGAATTAAATCAAGGCGAACGATTTATTTATTAATTCACAACGCTACAAAAATATATAAATACTGAAACATATACAAAGATACACACAGCTATACAAAAAAAAAAAAAAGAAAAAAAATCATTTGGTAATAAATCTTAATGACAGCTGGGCAGAGTGTGCCGCATGAAGGCGACACTGCAAGAGCGTGAGTAAGAGATGGAGCGGGGAATTAGGTAAATGGTGTGTGTGGTAATTAAGAATGCTTTTTATTTCAA
Source organism: Toxonevra muliebris (assembly GCA_963691655.1). NCBI lineage: Eukaryota > Metazoa > Arthropoda > Insecta > Diptera > Pallopteridae > Toxonevra > Toxonevra muliebris. The sequence goes on along the minus strand of OY829326.1, from coordinate 113,383,797 downwards.
TTTGTACTTCTCCGGAAAGTTTGGCATCATTTTACATACAACTTTACCAAGACCAACACCGCCAAAGACTAAAGTGGCAGCGACAGCACCCAATAGTGGGGTGCACTCAAGGGACTTGCATTACCCATAGAGAGTAAGTATATGCTCCAAGCTTTTTACTACTACTGCTATGAGATGAAATATATTTTTTAAATGCCAGCATAAACAATTTTTTCGTTATAAACTTTTCAGATAAAATACTGCGCGCTGTGCAATGCCAAAAGCACTTAAAGTTCTCCGCTTGGTATGTAGTAGTAAAACAGTGGTTTGGCCCCACTTATGGCGCAAAGCAACATTTACAGTTATATTTCATTTCCGTATTTTCCCGTAGTATTCATTAAAATGTGTTGTTGTATGCGAACTGTGCGATTGCGAATGGAGAGAATAACACACAAACATTTTCATACTTTTTGCGTAATTCGGAAAACGCTCCAAAGGGGAAATTTAAAATTTGAATTTTTTTTTTTTGTTTTGTTTTTTTGCTTCCTTCCCTTTTAAGGGAATAGTTAACTACATAACTAACGTAACGCTAACTAAATAGCAAGTTGGAATGGTGAATGGTTAGTAGAAATTCCACTGCGTAAACATATTTATCTTTAGTTTGGCTTTAGGTGGTTTTGAAGAAGTTTCTGCATTTGCTTGGAATTTTTTTTTATTCCTTAAATTTGGATTGCGGTGCTTAAATAAAATATAACCTTGCTGATATTTTTGTAAGTCTAGGAAATCTGTTAATTTTATAACTCTTTCGGTAAGTAAGCATGTAGCAGTTAGAACAAAAATATTCAATTTATGCGGCAGGTTTATTGTTGAATAATTTAAATAATAATTTGTTTTTATCTGGGACCCAACAAGGTTCACAATAAAGTAAATCACAGTCTCATTAGCTAATATCTCGGCAGATGACTGCGGTTTGATCAGTTAAATCTGATAAAAAATATGCCGAACTCAGTTCAAAGTTATTGGTCTAAACTTTTGGACAGATTCAAAGATTTCAGAAAGTGAATGGGGCTTAAGTCTTTTCTTCTTTTCAAAGTTATTTAATTCGGAAGCAATGATCATAATAGCTGTGAAATTTATTGGCAGGTGGGACTTTTATCGGCAAACAACCACCGCCTTGAATCCGTTACTGATTCTGGGCTCTTAATTATTAGTTTCTATGAAAAATCATAAATAACTTGCATATCTAAGTACGAACTGCCTTCACTCGGACAAGCACCTTGACGCAGTGTGGAGGCTTATACTGTAATGAGTTAACAGGCTAAGCTGACGGGGAGCAATCGCTCCCAGAGTGTCATGCGTCACGCTGGATGGTTTGCAACCAGAGGTAACCGGTTGTATTATAATGCTGATAAAGAGGGGTAATGTCAATCGCGAAATCTGTACTTTCGAAATATGGGATCTAGAATTCGTAGACAGAGAGAGAAAGAGAGAATGTTTTAAATGAACAGAGCAGATAAAAATATGCACGAAAGACGTGGTACACTTCGATTTTCGAATTTCAAGTTTAAATTTCATAATTGCTGTCTTTGCTATAAGGATAATATTTTTAAAAACGTTTAAAAATCAATCCTTGCTACAAATAAAAAAGTTTTTCGTACATATTTTTATCTGCTCTGATAATGACTAATACATTCAGAAGGAATGACAATCATTTAACCGATTTTGGTAATAATTATATTAGAATTAGTGTCCGGAAAGCGAGGACCATATATGTCTAAAAATCCATTATACCCGGCCTGAAATTCATCCATAGCCTTAATTCTATGCGAAGATTTTGGAAGCTTGCTTACCCTAAATAGATTAAGGTTGAGCAAATCGTTTTTTGTCAAGAATTATACATATGTCTAGGTTCGCACATCTCGCCAGAGAGATAGCAGGATATGCTTCTAAGTTTCAGTATCTTCTAGACTGTAGCAACGGCATTGGATAAAAACTGAGGACACTTAAATTTTCATGCTAAAAATATATTCTAAAAAATTAGTTAGCTTTTCTCTTTGAAAATAAATCAAAAAAAAAATATTAACTTTTTCTTTCAAAAAAAAAAGTGGAAAAACTAAACCCACATTGGTGACCCCGAGTAAATTTACAAAAAAATTAAAATGCAAGGCAACAATGAACCTGGAGTATTAAATACTCAATCAACATCAATAGACAATCCACCATCACCTGGTTTTCAAGATGCTAGCGATATTTTTCAAATCAATGCATCAAACAGCCAAATTCATCGAGTTTCCGTCAAACCATCACCATTCATTAAATCAGCGCCTAAATTATATTTCATGCAAATGGAAGCACAATTCACTTTGTCGGGAATTACGCTTGATGCCACAAATTTTAAACATATTTGGGATCGTTGAACCCACAATTTCTACAACCAGTTATTGATATCATCGAAAATCCACCTATTTTGAATAAATATGAAACACTCAAATCGCGTATTTTAGCCGAATTTACACAGTCAGATCAACATAAATTAAGAATTTTGCTTAAAGAAACTGAATTGGGTGATGCCAAGCCATCACAACTGCTTCGAAAAATGAGCGAACTTTCAAACAATGCGCTTTCAGATGAAGCACTCAAGACTCTATGGATTGAACGTTTACCAGAACAAATACTCCCAGTTATTTCGACTGCTGACGGTGATTTAAAAAAAGTCGCAGGCATTGCGGACAAAATTCTCGAAATCACTACTTTTAGTCAAATTAACGAAGTAGCAATGCCATCTACGTCATCTCAATCGTACCAAGATGCTTCGCTTCAAATTTCAGCGTTGACAAACAAACTAATAATCGTGGCCGATCTCAAAGTCGCGATAATTCAAGAAATCGTAAGCGATCTTGCTCTAATAACAGTCCATACTGTTATTATCACTTTAAGTTCGACGCTATGGCACGCAAATGCACCGAACCTTGTAAATTCAAGGCAAACATTGAGGAAGCAAAAAACTAAATTGCACCACTTCCGAAATAGCGGCGAGCGAAGTGGCTAACGTAGAGAGCAAACGTCTTTATGTTTTCGATCGCCAAAAACACAGAAAATTTTTGATTGATACTGGTGCCGAAATTTCTATAATTCCAAAATCATATTTTAAAAGAGCAAATTCAGCTGATTTTTATCAACTTTTCGCCGCAAATGGCACACCGACAAAAACATTTAATTTAGTCATTACCCATTCAATCATTAGTTTTAATCATATCGACAGAGTTATGAAAAACACTTTACACATTACATTTTTTTAGGATCGGAGGAATCGATTTTTTAGAAAATATCTTATAGGGAAATAAATACCTATTAAATTTCAAAAATATTTTCTGAAAATATTAGAGGGAAATTCTAAATACTGTCAAAGTTATAGAAATAGATGATTGAATGTAAGTAACCCACTAAGCAATTTTAGGAGCGCTCTTAAAAAAGAGGAATATAGGAGTCTTAAAAAGGGTGATTATCGGAGCGCTCTGGTTTAGGAGTCTTAAAAGCGCCGAATCGAGAGCCTCCTAGATTTCACTTTTTATTGTTCTAAAAAGGATGAGATCCTATAAAATTAAATTCAGAGAATTTAGGAGCGGTTTTTATTTTGCTTCCTAAAAAAAGGTTTTAGTAGCATTTTTGGAACAGAAGGTATCGTATTCTAAATTTGAATTTCTGAGCATTTTCGGATCTGCAATAGTAATGAAAATATGAAACCTACCTGGATAGCTTGGAGAATTATATTAAAACTGGTAAGTTGCGGTTTTAAAGCTATAGTTCGATTTTGAACTAATTTAATTTTTTACAGAAACATAAATAAACCATCACATTTATTTGGTTGAGGTTAGTGCAAATTCATTGACGAGTAACTCAAAAACTTCACAATTATAAGCTGAGTAATTTTAATATTTTATTATAAAAAGAGACTGGGACCCCAGAAGGAAGAAAATTTACACCTTTCTCCCCCCCCCCCGTCCCCCCCGTCCCCTCTCAGAAAATCTCTGGATCCGCTAGTGCACCCAACAATATGCACATAAGTGTTAAAAATTCTCCGCATCAACATTCTATTTTCAGATTTAATTGTGATTTTGAGATGACCGATTTTGATTCAAAGTATTAATCATTTATCTGCCAGACGACCGCAATGGTCTAGTGGATAGTGCACTAGACTTTCATCCAGAAGGTTGCGGGTTCGCTTCCCGTCTTGGTCTGGTGGTTAATTCTCATAAACTTCTTATATTCACTATCGATATTAAGTGGATGAGAATTATAAGAATGTGTACAAGTACACACCTTGGTTGGTAATGGCAAAACTACCGAGCTGATAAAAAATTGCCACAGCCGTTCGGAATCGGCGTTAAACTGTAGGTCCTACCATCGCCACTGTGGTCTAGTGGCAGAGTGCCAGACTCTTGTGTTTGGAGACCCGAGTTCGATTCTCGGCTTGGGTATGTTTCTTATCTATATTTCTTTCTCTCTTCCTTTCTTTCTTTCTTTGGGCTTTGGTACAATAGATCTTATAGGTCGCAGTGCCTGACTATCAAGTCGTCTTTCCTTCAAATAATAATAATTTATCTGCCAGTAAGAAAATCTCTCCTAAGGGTGCCAAAATCCGATAATAATTTATCTGGTTCTAATTATTAGTCATAGTTATAGTGACTAAATGAAGAATAAAAATTAGTCATTAATTTGTGATTGATCATTACTTTTCACTTATTAATCAGATTGAATTTGACCTAACACTTAGCGTTGATTCGATACCCACATAGTATCTTTACTTTTACTCATTACTTGTATCGAACAATCGATATCGATGCTACCGAAAATATCGGAAAAAAGTATCGAATATGTACTTGTATCGAAAACTCGTTTAAAGAGACAAATTACTCTTTTTTAAGTGGTTGTCAAGGAAAACATTCAGGCCAGAATGGCCCATTGTAATACAACATGGTTGAGCATACAGTTTACACTACTCAACACGAGTTTTTCCCCAATAAATCATGGTTTTGAGATATTTCCACTGGAAACACGTGAATCATATAGAAATGACGTTAATTTAATTTAGCGAATCGCTGGAAAATTCATAATAGAAGGAAAACTAATCAACAGATTAAAGCTTGTTAAAAATATTTTATTTTAATGAAAAGGTTTCAATAAACATTATGTTCTACATTCATGGCCGGAAATATCTTCTAGAACTTCAATACTGTACTACAATATTGTCATACATTGAAATATTGCAATATGGACTGAAATATTTTGAATAATTCTGCAGTAGCATTTTGAAATATATTATTGATTGCTGTAAAATATTGTAAAATTATGCACAATTTTAAATATTGTATAGCAATATTTAAATAAATAAATATTTTCCATAAATAAATATTTTTTTAAATAAATATTTTCCAAAAGTATCGAGTATCCGATACTGACCCTTTTTTCCGAATCCAAGTAAAATACTTATGTTATAGCATCGAGTAAAAAAAGTACTTGAATCGAATGAAAAGTATCGAGTTTTTACTTGTATTTACTTGTATCGAATCATCACTACTAACACTGCTTCCAAGGTTGTTTCATGGTCACCACAGTAAGTGAGTATGAAACAGTATTGGATTTATAGATTTAAATATATAAATATTATCCTTTCTGAGAGGAACATTCTACAGGAATGAAGTATTGAAATCTCATCAACAACTCTACAAAAAAACTGCAGAAAATTATGGCATAAACAATAATTAACATTATAAACCGTTGTAATGATTTTATATGTACTTCAGAAAATCACGCACAGCGTCGGGTAGTCTCCAGCTAATAAATTAAACATACATACATGCAAACATTAAACAGAAATTGCTTTATTGTCTTTCAAAAGAAATTTACGATTATTGAAAAATTTTTCGGAGAGAAGATTGTAGTAAATTTAAAAGATTTCTTTGTTTTGAAAAGAAAAATTTAAATCACGTACTTTGTGCAAGCGTTTTAAAGTCAATCTTGTGTATTGTGTATGCGTTTTTTTGTACATTTTCATTTGAACTGAACATTTTAGAACGTTTATCACTTTTTATCACACTTTGTATAATAAAAGGTTGCACGTATGTGGGTTCACTATAGCGTAAGCAAGCAACAGAAAGAGAGAGAGAGAGAGAGAGAGTTTAAATATTTTTACGCTTCAAGTGCTAAAACTGCCCGAAAACTTGTGCTGCCGCACGGAATTTCAATTAGCGTAATCATGACGCTACTGCTGGCAAGGCAAATGTATTTGTTTGTTTTTTGGTTTGCTATTACGAACGAGGGAAGTACATAAATACATACATACATACATACATAGCTAGTAACTGAGGAAGAAGAGTTCGTGTCATGGAGCTTCAATTGCTGGCTGGCTGGCTGCGTAGGCAACAACATAAACCAAAGAACAAAAGAAGCGTGCTAGCGAGCGAATGAGCAGAAAAAGTTTTGCTGCTTACAAATACAAATTTATATATATACATATATATGTATGTATGTTGTACATATGAATGTATTTTTGTGTATGTGTATGTGCGTCGTGCACTTTATATCCCTAAATGGGAATATGTGGTGTCAAAAAAGAAGAGTTTCTGCTCCCGCGTTGTGGCAGCTTTCTTCCTCACTACAAAGCCTTTGGAGCCCTTTTGAGTATGTGTTTGCTTGTGTGACATCCACTTGGCGATGGCACGTCTCAAAGCAACAAACAGACAGAGGCGTATTTTGTTGTTTTTTTTTTTTGTTTCGAATGTTTATTTGTTTGCTGCTGTTTGCTACCTTTGCTTTCTACTTTGAATTGTGCATGAGTGACCCTTTAGGTTACTAATTCTTCCAATTCCTTTAGCGCAATGTGAAAGAGTTTACGACCCAAACCACCCTACGCGAGTCTCTCCATCTGCTTGTTCCACTGTCTGGCTGTCACATTTATATCTCTGTATTTCTGACACGACTTTTGTATTTGTTCATGTAAATTTTTAACTGTCTGTCTTTTTGTCTTTATGCCAGTTACGTCAGACATCAAACAACCAACCAACCAACCACTTTCAATGACAGACAAATAACGAATTGTTGGTTTCTATAAATTATATACGTGTTGGGTTTGGTGCAGACTTGTACCACGTTGAAGAAGATGAAGGAGCTGGAACTGAAATTCCATGAATATGCACGCATATGGTTAAATTTTTCTATTATTTTGAAGCGAAAAGCAGGAACGAATGGCATTAACGAACACAAAGCAAAAATACACAAAAAACTCTCCTTGAAAAAAAGCTTAACAATTTTTCATAATTATACATAACGAAGCGTTAACATTATGTGTCACGCTCAGTTGCTGCCAATTCTATGAATAAACAAACAAATGAAGAAGCTTACGAAACGAAATATTTGATTTGGTCTTGCCAATGCTTAAGATACCTGCAGGTAAGCTGCATGGGGTAGCTTACTTTGAATGTTTAAATTGTTAAAGAATTAACCCATTAAGTGGCAGTGATGAAAAAATTCATTCGAATTTTCTCTACCAGTTAAATTCATTTTTGTTTTGATTAAAACTTCAGTTAAAGCAACTGCAATTGTCTTCTAGGGGCAGAGCTAAAGGTAAAATATTATTATTATTATTATTAGTATTAGAGGAGCCCAACCAGGCAGGCACTGCGACCTAAAAGATCTTTTGTGCCATTCCCCATTTTATGACAAAAGACGTTCGGCTGACCTAATAAAAGTCAAGACATCTTTCGTAGAAGAAGATTTCATGTGATCAGTCGTCAACAACGAATTATCAAAGATTCTTCCTCTGAGCCGAGCCAAGGCCGGACACTCACACAGAATGTGAAGTGTCGTCACGCCATCTTCCATACATAGACGACATTCTGTCTCATTGGACAGACCTATTTTGCTTAGGTGATATCTGAGCCCATGGTGTCCAGACATGTAGCCCACCAATAGCCTAAGGTCAGGTTTGGAATAAGGTAACATAAGAGTTGCCCAAAACTACAGATAGTAAGGCAAGTTAACCAGAACCTTTTTTTTTACCTTTTATTCTATTTAGTGCAGTTTCACATATTTTTTCCTTTTTTTTTGGATGAGAGCTGCCAGACTCACTTTTCTATTGTTGTTTAGCAAGTACTATTAAAAACCTGTGGCTATGCACAAAATTTCGAAACAGTTTTTCATAAAGAGCTGTACGTTAAGCGTCTGAATTTAAAAAAAAAAAAAATTAATATAAAAAAAAAATTGTGTGCGAGATACGACAAATCCGTTATTGCAGATCGGTTTCGTTTACAGGACTCCATCCGAGAGGTCTAATTTTATGACTGTTACATAAGTCGGGCTGGACCTCATCTATGGTTTGAATGATGATGTTGTCAAATTTGTCAAGTATTGTTGGTTTGTTTATGCCAGCAACTTAACGTAGCCCCAGAGAAAAAGTCGGTCGTTAAATCGCACGATATTGGCAGGCATTTCACTTTACTTCTTCTGGAAACAACGCGTTCTGGGAACTGTTATCTCAACAACTCTTTGTCATCCAATTGAGGCCACAAAAAATCAGATATGGCGCGATAGCGTTTACCGCTGACAACGGTGGCCATCCTCGTTTCGAAAAATGTATGGCCCAATGACGTCGCATGACCAAAATCTACACCAAACAGAAAGTGTTTCCGAATACAATGGAGAGTATTGATACTGCAGTGGATTACTCTCCGCCCAAATGCGGAAATTTTGCTTGTTCACGAAGCCATTCAACCAATAATGTGCTTCATCACAGAAGATGTTTTTTTCGCCAAAATGTGGATCGGTTTCCAACAACTCTAGAGCTCAATAAGAGTACATATAACGAGTTTGGTGGTCTTGAGAGTTCAGTTCCTGAGTCAATAGAATCATATGCAGACTTGAGCATGCAAGTCTTTTAGCAAAATTCGAAAGACCAACTCCTTGTATACGACGCGAAATCGACAAGTTTGGGTCTTAAGTCACACTTTCGGCACCAGCAGTGATATTCGGGTCTGACCGCGCGTTTGTCGTTGTACAGAGACTGCTTAATCGGCAACCGAATATCGCGATTAATCGTTTAATTGATCACTCGGTTAAACGATCATTTCGGCCGTAAATATTTCGTAGCTCGAAAAAAGTTTGCCGAAGAGAACACGAATTTTTATAATAAATTTTAACAATTTCGACATGTTGTTGAATTGTTTAGAATTCCATGGTAAAGTTGAGACTCTGACAGAACCCAAACGTCGAAGGAAGACAGTGCTGCCACCTGAGGCGTCAGAGCAATAAGTTGTCAAAGTTCGGACATAGCTATTAACGAACCCTTTAGACGTAAAATTAAAAAAAAAAAAACTTATCAAGAATTTGAACTGAGAATTTTTGAGTAAAAAAAACTAGTACGGTGATCGACTCGGTTTTTCCAAACCGTAAAGGTATGCTTCGTCGAAACGACGATGGCATTATTCAAAGAGGTCATACACATGATCTATACACTTATAATTTTGAAAATTGATTGAGTCCCATTATTTGGTAAAACGTAAACACGCGTTGTCGATTCGACGAAGCATGTCCTTCTAAAGTTAAGATGATTATCTTAGCGCTCTGATTTAGGACCCCTAAAAAACTTTTTTAGAAGACGAGTTGGAAGCCTCCTATATCTCAGACAGCATCGGTTCGGCCGCCAAAAAAAACCGTAGTCGGCGGAACTCTAATTGCTTCTTAACCGAAAACCGATCTTGAAAAGAATCGAATAATAGATACCCTACTAACTACTAATCAAGAGTCGAATTTTTTTCACTTCGAGATATAATATAATCGAGAATAGTTCACTTTTGATAAAAAAAAAAAAAAGTTTAAGGGGGTATTCTACCCGAGATGGTGCGAAATATCGATGTTTTCAAATCGTTGTAAATGAAAAGCTTTTCAATATTTTTATTCGAGGTTTCTTGCAAGTTTTTCTACAAGTTTTAAACAATAATTTTCGTTTTTAATGTTAAAAATATCTTTGTTAATAATGGTTCATTCGACACCTCGAACTTGAGCCTGCCGAAAATAGTTGCTCCATGGTGGACATGATATCTCCGGTTTAAATATTCTGAAACACAAAATGTAACCCATTTTCTAATCGTGAGACTTCCCGCTATCGCCTCATCTAGGGAATAAGAAAAAAAATCGTTCTTCAATTTAAATCAGACGATTGAAAAAAATGACGATTTTTTGCCCTGTTTTTGTTTATATTTTGCATTAAAAACATTAGTTAAACAAATGCTCTCGCCATAATCCTAGATAAGGCCATACCTATACATTTGCTTAGTAGCCTTGTAAAATTTCAAGTCAATTGGACAAGTGGTTTTTTGTGAATCGTGTCCACCGTCCCGAGAAAAATGATTTCGAGAAAAACTAGTTTAAAGATTTACAAACATGGTACTTACAAATGATGTAACTTAGGGTTAATCAGCGATTCCAGGACCATACATTGCCCCCTCTTCTTTCTCATAAAACTCGTTGTCTACATCAAAAATATTAAATATAAAAAAAACGATTTTTCGGACCATCTCGGGTAGAATAACCCCTTAAAGCAATAAAACAAGCTCGTTTTCAAATTAGATATTCAAAATTGTGAAAAAGTGGCAACGCTAAATAGAGAAATTGTTTGAGTAGAAATACTCAATTGGCTGCGAAATTTACATCACGACTTTATTGTGCGGGATAGTTGATTTTGCTTTACTATTTATGAGAAAAAAACGCAGCTAGTTAATGGCTAAGTGAGTCAAGTCAAACGTGTTTCTGAATTCTTTTAGTTGGCATAAAAATAAACACTATTTGAAGTTGTGTTAGTTAACTAGAAGGGACAAAAACAAATGCATACATAGGAATATAAACACATTTTATTAGTTGAATTTCTTCTTTTTTAGGGAAAATTAATAGAAAATATTTAGGGTTCCATTAAAATGTTCAGAGATTTTTAAGCAAAAAAAAAAAAAAAATGCTGCTATTTTCGCGTACCAGTTTTTTCTATGTACTTTTACGCATCTATTGTTTTTGCTACATTCACAAAAATTTTGACTGACGAACAGATGGTGGATAGAAACTGCGTTGCCCTGCTATAATTATGAAATGAGCTATGAAATTGTGGTACATTGTGCTGTTGTATGAAAAACATTTTTTCTGTTATTGTATACGAAGCAATTATTCAAATAGAAATAATTTTCCATGCAGCTATTGTCCTTCCATGGAAATAGCATTGCTGGAAGGTCCCTAGAAAAAAAGAAAGAGCGGGGTATGTATTATTTTTTTAGGGTTTATATTATTCGTATGCATACTAGTAGCAGCAAGTCAATGTGTTTTAGATGTTGTCATAAATTATGCATGCAATGTAGCACGAAGCGCACGAGTGAATTGCAAATGCAGCAACATCATCATTTTCATCATTAAGTTGCAGTTGTGATGGGGGAATGAATGACAGCGACGGCATACAAAAATATACATAGCACATGTGCAAATTAACACCCACGCTTTTACCTACCCGCTATACTAACTGGAGGTACGCGTTTATGTAGAACTCATAGCAATTTGCTAATTAAAATGTGAATGCCACCACCGCTAACTTGCAGCTGCAGCGGGTAGGCACATCAAAGTGAGTACAGGGTGTTGAATTTACTGCTAAAACATTAAATGCTTCGCGCACTGCTTTTCTATACTTTCTATATATAGTGCATACAGTATGAGCAGCTATGGTGACGGCACACAAGTGAATGATTGCATTTTATACCAAGTTTAAAACTTCCTTAAATCCTTAGAAAAGAAATTGAAAAAAAAGTATATTTTCTTTTGTTTTGAATGAAAGTTACGACGATGACGACGACGATTGCATTGGTGACCCACATTTGGCTTTTGTGTTTTCCACACACACATTTTTCTTTTCTTTACTTCTCATGGATTTAAATTTGAATACATTCATACATACATACATATATACTACGTGTATGTGTACGTAAAACCAGCACACACATATGCCCACAAATTTGCATACGAAATTGTAAGAAAACACAAAAAAAAATTAATCTGAATTTACTTCTTCTTAATTAAATACTTTTGTTTCTTTACTTTTAAATATTTAACTAGAATTTGTACGAACACCTTGCAAAACCCACATTTGTCTCTAAGTGGCCCGAAAATAGTAGAAGTGATAAGAAATGCATTGGCTTTTACTACACTTTTATAAAACCACCAATATCAGTTAAGTAGTTAAGAGCTGAATCCTGTTTTGAAATTAATTGGGTAAGGTGATTGTTTCAAATTCAAATCTTTGTGACTTGATTGAAGGAATGCATTTTTTACTTAAAACTCTATTGGATTCGATTTCATTTCATCATTGCAATTTAAACTTAACTGAATTGAATTTAGCTCAGGTCAAATGAATTCAAATTAATTCTTATCACTTCAAAACAATTCAAATCAAATAAATTCAATTTAAATCAATTAAACTTAATTCAATTCAAGTTAAATCAATTCAACTTAAATCAATTAAACTTAAATCAATTCAACTTAAGTCAATTCAACTTAAACCAATTCAACTTAAATCAATCAATTCAACTTAAAACAATTCAACTTAAATCAATTCAACTTAAATCAATTCAACTTAAATCAATTCAACTTAAATCAATTAAACTTAAATCAATTTCATTTCATCATTGCAATTTAAACTTAACTGAATTGAATTTAGCTCAGGTCAAATGAATTCAAATTAATTCTTATCACTTCAAAACAATTCAAATCAAATAAATTCAATTTAAATCAATTAAACTTAATTCAATTCAAGTTAAATCAATTCAACTTAAATCAATTAAACTTAAATCAATTCAACTTAAGTCAATTCAACTTAAACCAATTCAACTTAAATCAATCAATTCAACTTAAAACAATTCAACTTAAATCAATTCAACTTAAATCAATTCAACTTAAATCAATTCAACTTAAATCAATTAAACTTAAATCAATTTCATTTCATCATTGCAATTTAAACTTAACTGAATTGAATTTAGCTCAGGTCAAATGAATTCAAATTAATTCTTATCACTTCAACACAATATCAAATAAATTCAATTTAAATCAATTAAACTTAATTTAATTCAAGTTAAATATATTCAACTTAAATCAATTAAACTTAAATCAATTCAAGTTAAATCAATTCAACTTAAATCAGTTCAACTTAAATCAATTCAACTTAAATCAATTCAACTTAAGTAAATTAAACTTAAACCAATCAAATCAAATTAAATCAATTCAACTTAAATCGATTCAACTTAAATCAATTGATTCAACTTAAATCAATTCAACTTAAGTCAATTAACTTAAATCAATCAATTCAACTTAAATTAATTCAACCTTAATCAGCTCAACTTAAATCAATTCAACTTAAATCAATCGAGCTTAAATCAATTCAACTTAAATCAATTCAACTTAAATCAGTTCAACTTAAATCAATTCAACTTAAGTCAATTCAACTTAAGTAAATTCAACTTAAACCAATCAAATCAAATTAAATCAATTCAACTTAAATCAATTCAACTTAAATCGATTCAACTTAAATCAATTCAACTTAAGTCAATTCAACTTAAATCAATTCAACTTAAATCAATTCAACTTAAATTAATTCAACTTAAATCAATTCAACTTAAATCAGTCCATGATAGTTTTTTAGGAGACTATGAAAATTAAATCTAGAGGTTAATTTTTCAAAGTCATGACTTAAGTTCATGTTAATTTCGTTATTTGAAGTTATATATAAACAGGTTAATGAACAAATGTAGTCATCACAACAACAATGTATATAGAGACGGGCAAATCAGACGGCCGTTTCGGAATCCGCCACAATTCCTCATCAGTGATCTTAGTGGTCAATCAGTCAATTCAACTTAAATCAATTCAACTTAAATTAATTCAACCTTAATCAGCTCAACTTAAATCAATTCAACTTAAATCAATCGAGCTTAAATCAATTCAACTTAAGTCAATTCAACTTAAATCAATTCAACTTAAATCAATTCAACTTAAATTAATTCAACTTAAATCAATTCAACTTAAATCAGTCCATGATAGTTTTTTAGGAGACTATGAAAATTAAATCTAGAGGTTAATTTTTCAAAGTCATGACTTAAGTTCATGTTAATTTCGTTATTTGAAGTTATATATAAACAGGTTAATGAACAAATGTAGTCATCACAACAACAATGTATATAGAGACGGGCAAATCAGACGGCCGTTTCGGAATCCGCCACAATTCCTCATCAGTGATCTTAGTGGTCAATCAGTCAATTCAACTTAAATTAATTCAACCTTAATCAGCTCAACTTAAATCAATTCAACTTAAATCAATCGAGCTTAAATCAATTCAACTTAAATCAATTCAACCTAAATCAATTCAACTTAAATCAATTCAACTTAAATCAATTCAACTTAAATCAGTTCAACTTAAATCAATTCAACTTAAGTCAATTCAACTTAAGTAAATTCAACTTAAACCAATCAAATCAAATTAAATCAATTCAACTTAAATCGATTCAACTTAAAGCAATTCAACTTAAGTCAATTCAACTTAAATCAATTCAACTTAAATCAACCGCTCTTAAATCAACTCAAATCAATTCGAATCATCTTCAACTGAAATGAATTCAATCTAAATGAATTCAAGTTAATGCAAATGAATGCAAATAAACTAAGAACATTTGAATAAAAATGAATTTGATTCCATTAAAGTCATTTCAAAAATAGAAAATGTTAGATGTCGATAAGTGGAAAATCAGTAAGGTAGGCGGAGTGTAAGCCATGGCTCATTTAGTCGTTAATATGTAATCGAATCCCCGAAGTGATTCTAATTTTTGGGCTTTTATATTCTATGAATATGAAAGGAATAGTGGGGAGAATGAGACTGGAGGAACTAGTTGTTCATGAGTCATGACTTTAATGGAAAATCGGCAGTTAATAAATTCTCACTTGGATCAATACTTCTTTGATAGTTAAACAAATCTAGTAAAAGTCACAACTTTTAGACTCCTGAACTTCATTACGATTTTAAATGTAATTAGTGAATTGCTTATAGGCTTTAGTTTGTCGCTTTCGAGGTAACTACTTAATCAGAGACTGACATTGAGATTTGGGGTAAAAAAAACACATTTAATACTTTCAACAAATTATCTTTCATTCTAATGAAAAGAAATAAATTTGTTAACACCTCAACAAAGTTCCTTAAATAAAAATGTACATTAAAGAAAATGAATTTATGCATGTAGTAAAACAAGCAAAAATCGCATAATTTAAACTAATAATAACTCGAATGAAGAATGCCCTCGTAATTATTTTATCGGGGCATTAGAGAAACGCACAAATTAATTTTTACTTTTATGTATTTCAAAATATAAAGAAAATGCGACCGGTAAATTTTCTGAGAGTATATAGAAGCGGCGACACGCTCGGTCGCTGGGTGTAACCTTGTGCGTCTTTGAGACGGAAACATTATGCCAAGATTTGCCATAAAAATAACCACAAAAAGTCATCATCACGATGTCACGTGTTTATTTATAGAAGATTTCTTTTTATTTTCCTAAGGTATATATTTATTTACGACGAGAGTTTTCTTTATGGCAACGCTGATGATGACGGCGATGGAAAAGTGCAGACATTTTTAGTAGGTGAAAAGAAAGAAAAAAATCATTTAAGATATGACCTAAGGAAAAATATGAAAATTACAGAATATAAAGGCGTTCAAGGAAATGTCACCAGTGCCAGTGACACACGATAAGATTTCTTGTTGTAATTACTTGTTGTTTGCAGAATACCATATTTTCTTCTACATTTCTCAAGCAATTTGTGCGGTGTTCTGCTGGTGTTGCTGCTGCATTTGCCGAGTATTTTTATAACAACGAGACATAAACATAAAGAGGTCATTAACTTTTATTCTTTCTCCCTTAGCCAGCAGCAACAGCCAGTCAAGACATAGTAGACATTGGTAGGTTGAATGGTTGGTTTATTAGTTAGACGGTACGGTACATACACACATATATACATACTTAGTCTCGCACTCACTAGGAAGAGATATGAAAGAGCAAAACACACATATGGTTATGCATTTGACAGCATAACAATTCACTGCTCCACTCCGGCCGACCCATCGTCACACAAAATGCAATTGAGGTATTTAAACGCTCGAGTAGTAATACCAGGCAGCAGCGTCCTCTTTATCGTCTTCAACGTTGTTGTCTTCATTTCATTGCACTTTACAAAGTACATATGTAGTTTAGTTTTTGGTTAGAGTTTTGGTTTGTTCTGTGCATTTCATTTTTTTTTTTTTCTGTATTTTTTCACAGGGGACAAAGTCATGTTCACAGTCACTCACATGCGAACACGGAGGACAACGGCAAACGTCAGCAGACGCTATTTGCTGCAAGCAAGCAAGCAACTTTGATCCCAAAATGGCAATGGAATTTAGACACAAGTCGTGAATGTTTTTATCGCTAACAAGCACCAGCACCAGTTCCATCTATGTTCGAGTGTGCCGCTTATTTTTGTTTGCTGCTGCTGAAATGTTTCCTTGTGTCTGTCTGTGTGTGCTTTATCGTTGTCGTGGCATCAAAGTGCGAAGAAATACAATAAATTGTTCGCAAAAACAAAAAACAAAAAAAAAACCCATACGCAAACACACAAAAATCTAGAGGCGAAACTACAACGGCATCAACAACTGCAACTTAAATTGCGACAACAACATTGCCATCGTTTTTTAAATGTGCTCCACAAGGAAACACTTGCCGCTTTCTTTAGTCTGTTGAAATATTTGACTTGTAGGTCTTTGGCCTCCTAAATTTTTGCGGTATAAAAAATTCCGATGTTTTTATTGCATTTTACACTGTACTTGTCCCAGACATCAAAATTAAATCAAATTTGGCTGTATAGACTAACTCATGCTGACTGTATACAAGAACGTTCGTGAAAGAGAGGAATATATAATATCAATTCTTCTATTTTAGAAAGGCCAAAGGCTTCAGAAAGTTCTGAGATTAACTCATTTTTTTTTCTAGATTAAATAATTTTCAAATCAAAATATATTTGATACAAGATCTTCAAGAATGGCCCTTGACTAGAATCCACAACGAAGACTTCGAAGGAGTCCAAAGAAAACGAGCAAACGTTTTATGTTTGATGAACTAGAAGCAAAAAATATCGCACGAGAAAACGAAAACAAAGATATGAAGCAGAAGCTGGTGGAAATGCTTTGTAGAAGCGCTCAGCTTCCAAAAGGAGTAAGAGAAAAAAAAATAGAAAATGTCTAAAAAAAAATTGGAGAAATATTTCTAAAATCGGCGAGAAGTACTGATTTCTTTAGCACAAGGTCACTGTCACTGAAATGTAATGCGAATTTATAAATACACTAGCTGACCCGGCAAACGTTGTTCTGCCCTTTCTGCGAAGCGTGAAAATTTAAAAAAAAAAATAAAGAAGTTGATGCTTCAAATTAAACATTGGTAATTACAATTCAGGCTTAAAGTTCGTCCATTGAATTCGGAAAAAAAATCCTAGATTTAAAAATGTACCTCATTATTTGCACAATTGACATTTTCAAAAGTATTAAACTTGCAGAATTGTTCATTAATTGTTTGAATCAATATTGCGTTAATTAAATATTAGAAATAAAAGTTTACATTGCGCCTGGACGACCAGAAAATGAAACTTTTTTATTGTATTATCACCGATGTGAACTCAAAGACGTGTACGAAAACAACTCAAGTCTGATACCAAAGGACATAGTAGATATTTACAAACAAAGAAAGACCGTTAGACGCATCAGTGAGTGACCTCCGACAAAAACAAAACAATATCGGCTGATGATATCGTTTGAGCAAAATTATTAACCAAGTGGGTGATAAAGGAGTCATTCAGCAGTTAAATAGAAATTACAGCAGGTAAAAAGGAATAGCTTTTAAGTGTTTTTTTTTTTTTTGAGCATTTTTTTAGATTTCAGTTGAATTATAATAACCATAACGCAATATTTCAGAAGTCTCTATATTCATATCAAAGACCGTTCTTGAAATTATATATTTCTAATCCCAAAATTATTTAAAAGTTTGTACTAAATTGCAATTTATTATAAATATAGAATTTGTTACGGCGCCTCCTATCGGATTTTAGACAGGTTCTTGAAATATTTCATAAAGTAGTAGAAATAATAGTAGAAAAAGGAATAAAAAAATAATCGAAATAGTAGTGGAAAAGTAAGGAGTAGAAAAAATAGAAAATAGTATTAGATACTATTGTTGTACAAAAATGGTAGTAAAATAAAATAAAAAGGAGTAGAAAAATAGTAAAACGTAGTGGTAAAAAAATAGTAAAAAAAGGGTAGCAAATAGTAGTAAAAAATAACAGTAGAAAAAACAGTAAAGAAGTACTAAAAAAAGAAGTAGAAAAAGGTAGTAGAAAATAGTAGTAAAAAAAAAGTAGTAAGAAATAAGGAGAAATTGTAGAAAAAATGTTGTAAAAAATTAGTAGGAAAAAGTAGCAGAAAATATGAGGGAGTTGTAGAAAAAAAGAAATTAAAAAGTAGTAGAAAATAGTAGTGTAAATAATCCAAAAAACTAAAAGCATTTTTAAATCCGGTATTGACAAAAATTAATAACTAAAACTTAGTACCGTACCATAAATGCCTCCTAAGATATCTCATGATTGAATTTCATATTATATGGAAGGTGCCACACCCCCTTCGTCAATCCCACCCATGTTGTAGCATGGCATTGCCAATTCTCGTTATTGTACCAAATTTCTGTACTATACTACAAATGATTCTTGAGATATACCCAAGAAAGAATTAAGATTGTATGGGAGGTGCCACGCCCACTTTACTAAAAGCCATTATGAATAACTATATTTCATCCTCCTGCCCAAGAAAATATATTCTGGAAAAATTGATTTTAATCGGTCAAGTTGTTCAAAAGTTATACGATTACAAACATACAAAACTCTACGATTATATACCCAGTTGCACAAACAGTGAGTACTCCTCAAACGATCAATGATTTCATTACTCCAAAAGGAGGGATAAACGAGTATCTCCAAAACAGTAACAAAATTTTTGGTCTATTTTTAGAAATAATGATAAACAAAGACAGCCTGCTTGAGTAGCTCAAATTTGTATATCTTACACTCTCTTGCCCAGTTAACCCTTTACGGTAGGTAGGGTAAAAACTGCCACGCATATTTTTTTATGCATAGTGTGATATATTTTAACCCACCTCGAAAAGTTGATTTTACTTATAGTCACATAGTTTAATATTTTATTTACAATTTCTCATTCTGCTGGTAATGATATAAACCAAAAAAATTTCTGTGCAACTGATGTTTTTATTTTCTATAAAATCGTGTGCATTGAAAAGTTAAAAATTAGTAACTAGTACTAGAATCATTGCAAGAGTAAAAGAAACAAAATTCAATTACAATAAATTTGCAGTTGGTAAGCGTGTCTTTTAAGCCACAGGTTCGAGCCTGGAAAAAGGCAACTCAAGAAAATAATAAAATTATAAAACGATAATAGTAAATAATAAAAAACAATAAAAAATTAACAAAAATGAATATAACATTACAATTAAAAAAAAAAATTGTGTGGGATTTGAACCTTGGCACACACAAGTGCCTGCGTGCTTACTGGCGGTTAAGACAACTAGTCTATGGCGTCATGAATTTTGTGAGAAACTATTTCGGAGTTTTGTTTTTCTATGAGATGCAAGTAAGCTCATGCTCGTAATCGTGTCCTCCTTTATTACTCCTTTTGGAAGCTAAAACGAGTACTCCATGCCCTACGACATGCAATGTTAAAAAGGAGTACAAAATACAAGAGCTCTGGAGCAATAGGGAGTAATCAATTGGTCGCTTTGGAGCGCTCAATGATTACTCCTACGATCATCCAAAGTTCAACTGGGTATATAAAGATATTTATAAATTAGTAGTACACATAAGGTCTCATAACCCTTCCTTTTGAAGTATCTTAATTGATCTATAGCAGTGGTTTTCAACATTTTTCGATCATGAAGCTCTTTTGGAGGACATTTGATTTAGCAGAGACCCTAAAAAAAACCGCAAAAAAAGAAGAAATTTTTGACCTTAAAACATATTCAAATTTATTTTTAATTTAAAAAAGAACTTGAAAAACAAAACATATTTATGATTAGAATATGAAAATAAACTCGATCTTTTGAAAATTTCACATTTCCCGCGAAGTTCTTATAAAATTTGGCGGATCCCAGGGCTCCAAGAAGCATAGCGTTAATCCTAGAAAAGTAATCATATCTTTTGCATACGTTGTAGGTTGTCTGCGTCGAATCAACGAAGTCAAATTTAACTCTAATTTTTGGAAAGAACATATATCGTACACACTATAACCTACTTTCATAAACACATTTAAACATTTTTTAAAAAAATAATATACACCGTATATATTTTTAAAAATTATTTGTTTATTTTTTAGCAATTTACTTCGAGGTCCAGCAAAGAGAAATTTGAAAAAATGAGTATGAAGTGTTCATCGGATCGACGAAGATTACCTTTCTAGGGTTAAGACTAGAATTACGAATCCATTTAATAACTACACATCAGCGAAAACGGTAATCGAATTCAAATCGCAATATTGTAACTGCAACAACTTTTTACGAAAACGAGCAACCCTTATTCAGTTATTTCGTAAATATTACATTCGAATTAATCCTTCTCAATTAACCAGGCTTAATTTTTCTCAGACTATTGGTCACCGGTGATCCAAAATTTGATTTTTCAGTTTGTTCAAAAACTATTGCATCGAATTTATATTGATTGAAAAAAGAATTGATTGCGCTTTAGTTTTTTTTTTTTAATTTTTGCCTAATCGAAACCAAAAAATTAAATTTTTTTTTGTACCTATTTTCAATCGCTCCCAATTTCGAGAATATTTGTGCAAATACGCGAAATTTTTAATAAGTTATGGGAAAAACCATTTAAATTTTTGTTTACTTTTTTAGAAAATTAAGTTTTGCTATGGGTCACCGGAGAATCTAAAGTCCTCAATGGAAACTATTTAAAATGTTTTTACGATGACGTGGGTGTCACTGAAGGCGAATTCAGTTTTGCTCTATACCTTCTAGTTTCCTTGTGGTTAAGAAAGGGTTAAGTAAAGAATTAAACTGTAAAAGACTTTGTCTTTAAAAAAAAATATCTAATCAAAATGTACTAAGATTCAAACCCGGTCATCACTGGGTAGCAGTTCGACACACTAACCACTAGGCTACGGCCACCACCATACTCAAATTTAGGACGCTTAATTAAGGGCGTTACAAGTATTTTATGAAGAATCTTATCTTAAGCAAGATTAAGTGTTTCGGCTTATGATGCTGATTCTTATGATCTCGAGTGAAAATATTTTATGGCTGTTAATTAGATTTAAATGCTCGCAAGCATGACTTTTAAAGCTATAATAGACATGACAGGTTTAGTCGAAACCAAATCATTACATTGCATTAAAACAGGCAACATATTTACGAAGATTTGAATTCGATTTGGTTTTGAAATCTTAACCATTACGACGAATTCTGAAACAAAGACACAAATATTTCTTAAGCAAACTTATTACTTTTATCAGTTGAGAGTTGTAACTTACAAACTTTATAAATTTTACAAAAGTTCTTCATCCACTTTTTTTACATTTACAAAAACTGATGTTTTTTGGTGCAAAAAAAAAAAAAAATAAATAAAAAAAATGATATTCATTATTTTAAATTTAAAATTTATATTGAAGTTATGCAGAAACAAACAAAAATATTAACACACATAACACTTGCGTATACAAACTTTACAAAATTTTACAGAAATGCAATAGCAACAATAACAGCAACAAAGACAGAGAAAAAATTGCATGCGATTTAAAAGCAAACGTGGGAAATGTTTGTGTAATCCAAAATTTTGTAGTATTAAGTCAGTTACTCACCCAGTTGAACTTTGGATGATCGTAAGAGTAATCATTGAGTGCTCCAAAGCGAGCAATCGATTACTCCCTATTGCTCCAGAGCTCTTGCATTTTGTACTACTTTTTAATATTGCATGTCCTAGGGCATGGAGTACTCGTCTTAGCCTCCAAAAGGAGTAATAAAGGAGGACACGATTACGAGCATGAGCTCACTTGCATCTCATAGAAAAACAAAACTCCGAAATAGTTTCTCACAAAATTCATGACGCCATAGACTAGTTGTCTTAACCGCCAGTAAGCACGCAGGCACTTGTGTGTGCCAAGGTTCAAATCCCACAAAATTTCTTATTTTTTTTTTTAATTGTAATGTTATATTCATTATTGTTAATTTTTTATTGTTTTTTATTATTTACTATTATCGTTTTATAATTTTATTATTTTCTTGAGTTGCCTTTTTCCAGGCTTAAAAGACACGCTTACCAACTGCAAATTTATTGTAATTGAATTTTGTTTCTTTTACTCTTGCAATGATTCTAGTACTAGTTACTAATTTTTAACTTTTCAATGCACACGATTTTATAGAAAATAAAAACATCAGTTGCACAGAAATTTTTTTGGTTTATATCATTACCAGCAGAATGAGAAATTGTAAATAAAATATTAAACTATGTGACTATAAGTAAAATCAACTTTTCGAGGTGGGTTAAAATATATCACACTATGCATAAAAAAATATACGGGGCAGTTTTTACCCTCCCTATCGTAAAGGGTTAACTGGGCAAGAGAGAGTAAGATTTTCAAATTTGAACTACTCAATCAGGCTGTCTTTGTTTATCATTATTTCTGAAAATAGACCATATGAAGTTATGAGATTGTGTTAGTGAAATTCAAAAATTTTGTTACTGTATTGAAGTTGCTCGTTTATCTCTCCTTTTGGAGTAATGAAATCATTAATCATTTAAGGAGTACTCACTGTTTGTGCAACTGGGAACAAACATACACACATACACACACACATATACACACATACAACGTGTTATGATAGTGAGTGAATTATTTCCACTATGGTGCTCTACAAAAACGCAACATGGAAAATAAGTATTTATTTTTACTAAAAATTAAATATATGTATATGTGTATATCCATAGATATGTATGAACATAGCTACCAACTATAGAGATGCTATATGAAATAAATTTTTAGATATGAATATATGTACTATATGTATGTATGTAGTAGGTAATAGTAACAGCAGGTAGTTGTAGGCAGCAGGTCCGCCATAGGTAGCAGGTTATATATTGTATGTGGATGTGGGTAGTAGGTTGTGATTTTACCAACGAAAATTTGCGATAACCAAAATGCACACGTAAATCTCTATACGTTGTGAGTGAAAACTTTTCAACTTACGTCGCATTGCAGTAGCAGATTTATAGATATACATGTACATAAATATGAGCATACATGTATGTCCATAAAAGTTTTGTATGTATCCAGATAGGGCATAAATTATGCTTGCTCCACATCAGAATATGTTTGTACATAATTAAACACGAGAGCATACATATATTACTTGTATATTTCAGATTAATTTCATAATGGGAATAGTAATTTTCATTTAAATTTCAAATTATTTACAATCAAAATGTTTTTTGAATGGATGTTAAAAATATTTTGGCAGCTACTACACTCACAACAAAATATTAGTGTATAAGGGGGAAAAAAAAGAAGCTTTAAGGACAGATATATAAACTTGTATAATTCCATTTCACTGTTATTAAATGTTTCAAAATCTAAATATTAATGAAACCACTAAAGTTGCAACCGAGAGCTGTCAGGATTTTTCACTCTTTGTTTATCAAAGTCAAAGGTTTTTTTTTTACCCCCAGATGAACACAGATTTCACCGGCAAAGTTCTTATTCACTGATCCGATAAAGCAAAACGCGATTTCATTACGATAATCAATGATTCACAACAGTATATTTACTATTAAAATCACAAGCAGTGATTTGAGTCGTATCGCCCCACTCCCCCTCTTCTCCCCTCCGCCGCAATAACGATTATAGCTGAATTGTAATGTCGGCAGCATAAGAAAGTCACTGCTCTCCAATGACAATGAGAAGAATTGTCCACCCGTTCCTCTATCCATCGACTGCCTAATTCAATAGCGTTTCCTAATTAAGATTCGTACTTCTACATTGATTTTACCACTAAAGTTACTACTCACTGATCCGATGAATCAAAATAACATTTTCATCACAGAAATCAAATATCACCGCAATCGATTCCCCAGTCCAGTCTAATTCTACCAACTTCCTAGCCACATTCGTCGAAAAAAAAGAAACAAAATAGTTAACCATTACTGCAAAATTACTAAGGAATAAATGAACCCTTCACATTCCTTGCACACCTGACTGACTTCCCACCCGTGAGCTCTCCAAGATCATATTTTTTTTTTTCATTCTAAATTCGTCTTTCGAACACCGATTTCAATTCCAAAGATATCAGTCCAAAGATATCGGTTCGTCAACAAAACCGCCAACTTTATGATCGTTTCACGAAAACTAATTCTTCACGAAAATCTCTGTGCATGGACGATCGCTTTGCCTTAACTTACTCATTCATCCTTTCTCTTCTGTTTTTTTCTTTCATTCAAAAAACAACTAAATCGTAATCTATACAGAATT
This sequence comes from Toxonevra muliebris, assembly GCA_963691655.1. NCBI lineage: Eukaryota > Metazoa > Arthropoda > Insecta > Diptera > Pallopteridae > Toxonevra > Toxonevra muliebris. The sequence goes on along the minus strand of OY829326.1, from coordinate 113,359,142 downwards.
AATAGCCTTTTCTCACCAACTGATGAAAATTTACACCCAGACGAATTGATTGTCGGGTTTTCAATCTATCCTAACCCAGAATTAGTCTAAGTTTACGTTCGAAGTTAAAGTTCGATCAATCACGCAAAATAAATTTATCATCGTCTGTCAAACTCGTCACCATCCGTTAGCCAAGGATTAGACCAGTTTTAGCTCCAAAGTTAAGATTCTATTAACCCTTTCGGTATTATGGTGCCATTTTTTAAAAACTATTCAAGCAATTTTTTAAATTTAGTGTTTTTGGAAAGAGAATAGATGGTCACCTCGGTGGTCTGGTGAATGAGTGCTAGACTGGAGTTCCAGCTGCCTCAGGTTCGTTTCCCAGATTGGAAATAAATGCTTTAAAGATGGTTCTTTAATTTCAATTAAAAAAATTTGCAAATATTTTTTTGGTAACGGTATTGTAGCGGAACAAAGTGAAAAAATTGTGTTTTTTTTCTGTTAATTTTCAATCGCTCACAATTTTTACAAAATTTGTCCAAATATTTTTAATATGTTGTAAGAGAAACTATTTACTCAAACATGGTTTCCCATGTTTTTAAATTTTTGTTCACTCTTTTGGAAATACAAGTTTTACTATGGGTCACCGGTGATCCTAAAATCTTCAATGGAAAAATTTTAAGAACTTTTTTACAATGAAATGGTGGTCGAAGAATGCGAATCTGGTCTCAGTTTTGCTCTATCGATTTTAGTTTCCTTACGGTCACGAAAGGGTTAAGTGAAAAATTAATACTAAGTTACTTTGTCTACCTTTAAAAAAATATCTAATAAAAATATACAGAAAAAGTTTATCAAAAATTCGCATAGAGATCCACTGGGGCACCGGTGACCCATGAAAGTTCAAATCTTTAGAGGCACAAAATGTATGTTTTGGTTAAAAATTGTAACAAGAAATGGGGGTCAGACAATAAGAATCCGGATTCGGTTTTGCGCTATATCTTCTGGTTTTTCTACGGTACCGAAGGGGTTAATCAAAACCCGACAGCTAGTCTTCAATTATAGGCGCATTTTCATTCCCAAACCAAAATAATAAAAAAAAAACATCAGAGTCGCAACTGATGGAACTGCTAAAGTCACTGCTTAACCCATTAACGACGAGCGGGAACCAAAGTAGATAGATTAAGAAAGTAACTTGAGAAAAAAATTGTTTTTGAACCTGGCTCAGGAACGGCTCAGCGACAAGGTGCCATATGGCACCGCTAGGCATTACTGGGTTAACAACGACCGAATTTTCAACAAACATCGATTGAATTATTAAATTTTTCACTTCCACATGTTGCTTTCTCCTTCAGTATTTATGAATCCATCAACAGTGATTTCTCCGGCGAAGTTACCAAATTCGATAGTTAAGAAAACCGTATTCATTATTGAAACTATCGTTCCGATTCGGTTATTAAGGTCACAGTTTATCAACGACCAACTCTTCGATCGTTTACTTATCGAAACCAAAGCTCATCCTTAATTGATTAATCCAAGAACCGAAATAATCATCTACAGAATGTGGAATACATAAATTGCCACCATTCACCGATAGATTCGTGACCGACCAAAATCACTTTCTATCGATTAGGATGAGAATTTACGACGTTTATGATACATTTTTCATTTTCTCACCTAATTTGCTTAAAAATTTATATTAAAATATTCGAGTATTTAATACAAAATGCGCTTAGCAACCAACGGTTTACGATATAAATTAAATAAAGTAAAATTTAATATTTCAACTTTATCTTTAAATAATATATTCGCTTTTACAAACTTCCTGGTATAATCAACAGAATATTAAATAACTTGCTCCTGTTGAAAACATTGTGAAATATTCCAAAAATAGCTTTTAGTAACACACACACACTCACCTACACGCTCTTGCTCATATTTAATCCTTTTTAGTCAAAGCAACACTTTGGGATACATCTTAGTAAGAAGACATTAAATACACGTCTTTTTTACACAGCTGATCCTTGTTTTTCTTTTCTTTTTTTTTTGGAGACAGTTGAAGGAGGAAGCAGAATAAATAATTTAAACCAAAAGCGACATAAATACTCGTAAATAATTATTATTATTTTTTGTTGGCAGGCAGTGAAAATATAAAGCAAAACAAAAACAAAAAAAAAAAAGCTGAATAATTTTTTGCGTGTGACGCACATAAACAACGCACAAACAACATTCAAACAAGCTCATAAAAAAGCATGCGACACACAAAACGCTAGAGAATTAGCAGCAAATTTATCCGGTTTCAGTCATTGAGGCAGGATTCAGGAGGAAGGCATTTGTGTTTTTGGATTTATGAGGTATTAAGGTGGAATTGTGGTATGTAAAGTGGGCGGGTATTTGTGTGTATGTGTGTGTTTGTCATAGTCGTTCATCTATACCTACCACATATGCATATACTTGATGGAAGATTACGATGCCCTGCTGTTGCTGTAGTTGCTACAAATTGGAAACACGTTATACGTTAATCAGTTTTGTTTTTGCATTTCTAATGCGATTACACTCTACAGCAAGGCTATTCATTTTTTATATATTTATTTTTATTTTTTGTTTGCATTTTTAATTAATTAAAATGAACAACGGTTTGAGTGTTTTATCTAAACATTTAATTTTGTACTTAAATACTGAGCGATATGGCACAAGAGAATTCAAAGGTATCTTTTAAAAGTGTGAAAGCGTAACTGAGAGATTGTTAAGTAGTAGTGGAAATATAAGTAATTCCAATAACTTATTATAAATATATTGAAACACAATAACAAAGTTTAAGATCATCGTCTTGACCATCGTTCCGCCAGCCTATCACTGATTCGACTACAAAAGTCTCAAATTACTAACAATCAACGCATTTTCCGAACAATAATTTCCCTATCGGAATAAATTCTAAAAAGCATCAACCAAACTAATATTCAACCACTGAATACCCATGTATTTTCACACTGAACTCTAAATTCATCCTTCGAATTCCGATTCGGTCACCTATCGAGTTTCGGTTGCTCTAACGAACTCCGACTTTTCCAGAAAACTATAATTTAACATATGAGGCATTTCATGTGAAGCGGACAACGTAAAGAAATGTGAAGTTTGGAAATTCGGCCTAATTGAACTTCTAGAAAATATGAATGTGGCACACAATGGCGTCGCACTGAGCGTGGTAGCTATGTACTTTAATTCATGTATCTCCTAAACTAATGCAGATTCCATTTTTAAACATTAAGGGTATTATTTCAATACTTTCAGATAAATTTTGAAAATCAATTTTTTTTTTAAAATGGTCGAAGTTATTAAAATTTTGATTTCAAACTTTTACTTCCGGTTTGGTGCTTAAAAAAAATTTTAATTTCCGGTCTGATACCATAATTGAAAACAACAGTAAATTTCCTACTTAAATTACCATGTTCAATATTTTATTGTAAATTGGCTTAATTCTAAAAATGACTTTTGAAAAGTCCATATTTCAATTACGTCAATTCTTTGAAAACCCTTAACTTGGCAAATAAACTTCATACAAAATAAAAATTGTGTTTTTACCGGTTTAATTAGGGAGAATTTCAACGAATTTCATAACCTTACTTTTTTTTGATTGTCCGCTTCACATGAAATGCCTCATATAATTTCTGTTTCACTTTGAGCCTTCAAAAAAAAAACATTCTTATTTGATTACCGAAAATTGCTTCATTTACCGAATTTCAATTCTTTCAACTCGGATTCTTCAACCGAAATCCAATTCTTCTAAGGACATGCGATTTTGCCAATGAACTTTGATTCGTCTACTGAATTCCTCTTCTGGTAATCTCAGATTTTTCTAACGAGCTCTGCTTAACCTATATAATTCTGATTCTTCTAACAACTAACGTAGCTTCTTCCTTCAAACTCTGATTCACCCACCGAACTCCGATGCGATTGCCAAATATCGACTCGTTTTTCAAGCTTTGATTCAACTATCACCATCAATTTTAATTCAATTGGTGAACGTCACCAAAGTGGAATTCGATATCAAACAATCATTCAGTTTTAAAACTCGTCGCTTGCCGTCGATTAATGAGAGTTATTTTGGTTCTCAGTGAGCATTACTCAAGCTCATTTTTCAGCTTTTCTATTCATTCTTAAAAATCCTTGTTCTAGACACAACTAATAACACAGTCCAACAGCATTTTTGCAACAGAATAGAAATAATTTTTTAGGTTTCCATAAAAAACGGTGTCGAATTGACCTATGACAAGAGGAGCTAAAGGGTTAAAGTGCTCTACAAAAATTATCCAAGTAAAATTCTACAATACAACTTTACCGATAAGATTTTCTCAGTCATATAAATCACTTTTTGCACTTATTATTCAGCTCCCTTCGACCTAAAAATAAAAACTTTGACCCACTGTAAAAAAAAAACTGAAACGTGCTGAACTATATGTTTATTTTACAAAAATAGTCTATACATCATGCCCTTTCAGGATTATAGGGTGGCTATTCTGTTGCAGCCAAAAACTCTTAATTTGTTGGACTGTGTAATTTTAGGAGGAAAATTTAGCTTTTAGTATCTGGAAGAAGGTTAAGGTAATAAGAATTATTGGTTATACATCTTAGAGTGGATCAGTTTTTTTAATCCTTATCATGACAGCGTTTTTTGAGAAGATGGGTTAATCTAAGATGGTTGACACTTTTTTTTAGGAAACTTCTTCTTCCCAATTTGAGTTTTATACAATTTTTGCTTCGGAATCTTTTTTGGAATATTTTTTGGTTGAAGTAGAGGTCAAAAATGCGTTCCGGACCGAAAACCCCTTGGAGCCTAGAATTTCAACAATATCGGTCGGGTCATAGATGGCGCAAGTACAAGGAAAATTTCACCTTTCCGTGACTTTTCTAACTTTAACTCCGGAACCCCCTTAGAATATTTTGTAGCTTAAAATTGAAGCCAAAAATGGGTTAATGGGCATAAAAAAGCGTGATACACAAAAAACGCAGCCATGACGGGGTTTACAAAAGTCCCATAGATGTCTTTTATAGACTCGACTGGGTCTCTTCCAAATAAATTATTGAGCAGTGGGTGAAGTAGAAATGCCTAACGTGTTGAGAATTTGTTCAGAACTAAAGCAAGTTTGTCGTTCCAGGTCTCAGGTTGAAGTGAAAGACTATTGCGTCTTTTCCACTAACGCATACTAATAATCTCGGAAAACCAATGGTTTCGGAGCTTATGTTCAGTCATTTTAGTTCCGGGAATTTGTTTTTAAATCTTTCTTCTCCGTCTTGGATTTGATACTGATATGAAGTGAAAGATTGGAAAGCTTTTTGCTAAAGCTTTTGTAATAGGATTTGTTACCTTGCTGAGGAAAATCATAGTTGTTGTTGTTGTCATGATGAAAACTTTTTCTAGTAATACTTTTTGATCCGTAAGTTCTGATATAGAACTTTCTCAAATTGATCAATACCAAGTCAAAATTTTGGCTAGAGTGAGATCAAAAGTGAATATTTGGTGAAAGTCAAGCAGAAGCTGAATCCTTACTTAACCCATTATAGACGAATCATCGAAATCGTTGAGATAACTTCAGGATTTTTTATGTGGCGACTATTGAGATCCCACTGATCACTTTTAGCCAATTGAGAAAATTTTAGAAAGTCTATGTGATGTGCAAATTTTATGTTTCCTTTTTATTTAAAATTAAATAGACGTCCCTGATGAAGCTTAAGAATTGAGCGAAACGTTGGGTAAAGAATTAATATTTGACCACAAAGCCTAAAAAAATATAAAAATCTAAACAGAGTTGGGTAGTAATGATTCCTTTAGGACTTAAATTCCATCTCTATTCCGATTACAAGGAATTGTAATTGGTACTTTAATGTTTACAATTCCTTAGAAATGGAACTGATAAAACTTTTAATTCCATTACAAGGAATTGTAATCGGTAATTAAAATTTTTAAATTAAAATTAAAAATTTTCGATTCCATTACAAGGAATTGTATTTTGTAGTTAAAATTATATCAATTCCTTAAAGGAATTGAAAATATAATTGAATTGGAATTAAATTCCAATTTAGATGGAATGATTCCTAAAAAGTAATTGATTCCCTTTTAGTTCAATTCCAAAAAAAAAAAATTGGAAAACATTGTAAAATGCTTCTAATAAGCCATTACGTATAAAATTTGGGTCACTTCTCTCGTAACGGCTTATTAGAAGCATTTTACAATGTTTCCTGAATTTTTTTTTTTTTTTTTTTTTTTTGGAATTTTTTCGAAAGTAATTGATTCCCTTTTAATCAATTACATTCGATGAATCATTCCAACTAAATCGGAATTTAATTCCAAGAAAGTAATTGATTACACTTAAATAATAAATTCCTTTCTATTCAATTACATTTTCAATTCCTTTAAGGAATTGATATATTTTTAATTACAAAATACAATTCCTTGTAATGGAATCGAAAATTTTTCTAATTCCATTACCTAGGAATTTAAAAATTTTAATTACCGATTACAATTCCTTGTAATGGAATTGAAAGTTTTATCAATTCCATTACCAAGGAATTGGAATGTAATGTAATTGAATTTACCCAGCTCTGAATCTAAATTAAGAATTGGTCAAAAACACAACAACAGAAATTTACTTGAGGACTATAGAAAGTACTGACGTAAAGAAATATTACTAATTAAGTTAACCTAAAAGAAAACTATTTCGAAATCGAAAGAAAGTAATTTCAGAATGAGGGCGTTGAAACCATGAAGCTTTTTAGCACTTTCAAACCAACTCTATGCAGAACATATAATTGAACCATACACAAAAAAGCAAAGGTCTATGATTAAAGAGAGTTACTAACGAATTTGCAAGTTAATTAACTTTTAACAGTTTCCTACATTTTTTACAAAATTATGGTAATAATTTTTAGAGAACTGTGCTAGCTTTAACATTGGCTGTAGTAAAAGGTATCCTTATCATACACACACACACACACACACACACACAATTTTACACGCATGTAGATCCTTGCATGTGACTTTAATGTTTTGTGTATATTTAACTATGTGTATTTTATATCTTGACACAAACACATGTGCAAAATATACAAGAAAAAAAAAATCACTTTTTGCACAAAAAATTAACATTTTTTCTACTGTGTTTACTATGCGAAATAATTTCTTTCGTTGGGCCAACAACCGATTTCACGTTTTAATGAATATTTTACACGCAACACACAATCAAATAAAATTATTACTTCACAAGGCGTATGTGTAATTTCAGTGTGTATATTTATATACGCAGGTGTGTGTAAATATGTACGTGTATGTATTTTGTTCCTTGTGAAAGACGAAAAAAAAGAAATGTTAAATTCTGATATGATGATGAGTACGTTCGTTTGTTATTCCCACAGAAAGCATTTATTTACGCAAAATTTAATGGCTTCCTTCAATCGTTGATGGTTTTTGGTTGTTACTTTTAAAAACTTTGTGTTTTTTTTTGTACGTAGCAAAGCAGCAAATATTTCGCATTCAGAATAACAAAAAAAAAACAAAAAAAAACAAAAAAAAGAAAACACTGTAATTAATTGCTGTAGAAAGAGTGTACTCGTAAATCTTTTTGCTACTGGATACCTACAAAATACAACAGTGAGCATTTCACGTAAATTTTGCAATGCTTTTGTTGTTTTTTTTTGTTATTTTACACCGCCACGTGCTTACATTGTTAATGTTTAATGAATTAAAGAGTCAAAGTATAATTGCGTAAATATGAAAATTTTTATGTTTTTATTAAATCAGTAAAGGAAAATTATTAAAAAAAAAAAAAAACGAATGTAATTTTTAATAGCGTAATACAGAAAAGTAGTCATCATAACTTTATTTTCGCAGTCACTACCAGGGCCGTAGCCAGAAATTTTTTTCGGGGGGGATTTTCATTCGAAGAAAATATTCATAACTAATTTTTATCAAACTGATTTTTAAATACAATAAATTAAATCAATGATACATTTGATGGACCCTATAAAATTAAAATTTTAGGATAAATTTTCCGATTTATTTTAATCTTAACCTTAAAAAATTGGCCAAAAGTGACAAAAAATTCACAAATTTTTTCAAATAAATATTATTCAATGTGCATTCTAGTGCATTTTTTTTATCGTGAGGGACATAATTTCATTAACTTATTGACTTCTCACTAATAATGATGTACCCAACCTCTAAAAAATAAACAAAAATTGTAGAGGCTCATTTTTTTCAAATGATCATCATTGGGAATTTAAGCCATTATCAATGATAAGGAACCCGGATAAGGTTAGCTTATATTCCCTAAATTCGTGAAGTCACAGCATTAAAAGAGATCTTTCTAGTCGTGGTGCTCTATTCTATTTTATTAATTTTTAAACTTTTCAAACTGATTCAGGACGAAACCTTAATTCAAAAACAGTTACTGACCTAGAAAAATTATGAATGCAGGAGTGCTCAGTATCACATTTCCTTTTTAAATCCGTAGTCAAACCTCATGTCGAAGAAAACAAATCGGATTTGATCGCATAGTGTAACTGAGATTTCAAGTTTATTTTTTATATTTGACTTTTTAGAAAAAAAAACCGATGGAAGTAAAAAATATCGTTAAATAGATTTTATTTTGGCATTTTTATTCCATCCATTGGCAATTAATCTCAAAAATTAGAATAAAGTTTCCACATTTCGGGGGGGGGGTGGGGGGGAGGGGGGTCAGAACCCCCAAAACCCCCCTCTAAATACGGCCTTGGTCACTACATATTATGTAGCTCGTATTGGGAGTATGAATGTATAAACTCGTAATTGTAACTAACTTCATATCTATCATACGCGCCATTTTTTTGACATTGACAGCTATTCTATCTCGAAGAGCGCCAAAATTACTCACTGAAGCTTATCCTGACTGTGCTATAGACGTTAGAATGTGTCAGGTGTGGTATGTGGTATGTGGTATGCAAAAGTGGTGATTTTGATGTTGAAGACAGGGAACGTTCAGGCGGCCCGAAAAAGTTCGAAGATGAAGAATTGAAGGCATTACTCGAAGAAGATTCATGTCAAACGCAACAAGAACTTGCAGAATCTTTAGGAGTTGATCAATCAACCATATCTAAACGATTAAAAGCATTGGGAATGATTCAAAAGCAAGGAAATTGGGTGCCGTACGAAGTGAAGCCGAGAGACGTCGAACGACGATTTTTCGCATGTGAACTGCTGATTGAGCGACAGAAAAGACAGGATTTTCTGCATCGTATTGCGACTGGCGATGAAAAGTGGATACGTTACGATAACCCAAAGCGTAAACAATCATGGGGACCGCCCGGACATGCATCAACATCAACGGCAAAGCCGAACATTCATGGATCCAAGCTCATGCTGTGTATTTGGAGGGATATGAAAGGTGTCGTGTATTATGAGCTGTTGAAGCCGAATGAAACGATCACTGGCGACCGCTACCGACTACAATTGATGCGTTTGAGCCGAGCATTAAAGGATAAGAGGCCAAAATACAAGAATAGACACGACGAAGTTATTCTTCAGCACGACATTGCTCCTTCTGATTACCACTTGTTCCGATCGATGACACATGGCCTGGCTGAACAGCACTTCCGTTCTTTCGAAGAACTCAAAAAATGGGTCGATTCGTGGATAGCCTCAAAAGATGAGGAGTTCTTTGGACACGGAATCCGTATGCTACCAGAAAGATGGGAAAAGGTTGTGGCTAACGATGGACAATACTTTAAAGCAGTGGTTCTCAAGAGGTGGGGCGCGCCCCCCTGGGGGGTGTAGACAGATTTGAAGGGAGGCGCGGAGATATTTCAATAAACAAATATTTGAATACTCTGTAATGCACGGTATTCATAATTTTTAGTATGTAACAGAAGAATTTCTCTTTTCTTTCATATTATATGTTAAAAACTACAATATGCAACTTTTGGTTTCACATTTTCCATTTCTGACTTAAGGTACGCACACATAGTTGCGATTTCATCGGTACGAATCCGCAACGTATGTTCCATTTGAGCGTGTACACACATCTACGATTTTAACGCATCGTTTTTTTCGAACATTCATAGTTCCCCTCTTCTGTCGTCCTGAAAACGCAAACTGCTGCGTTTCAAATAAAGAAGAAGAGGAAGGGAAATTAGAAAAAGTGAACAAAAAGAAACAAATTCAGAAATATTTGATATTATTTTGTATATGGTATTAATACTTTTATTCTAATATTTATATTTAATTTAATAGTTAATTGAACTGGTAAAAATCTCAAATAAAAATCTCTTATATGTGGCAGAAAGAAATGCTGTTGCGGTTTCAATGCGAAGAAATCGCAACAGTGTGTGCTCTTTGCGTTTTCGAAATTTGCAGCAGAATTTGAACCGAAATCGTAGCTGTGTGCTTTAAATCGCAAAAATACGGCAAATTGCTAAAAACTATTTATTAAAAAAAAAAATTATATGTAAAATACCATTTTCAAAGAACTTAAGATCAAATACCACTTAAAATAATGCACGATTGACTGGATTTATTAATTATTTGGTTAGTTTTTGCTAGCGTATTTCCAACTAAAACATCACTAAAACTTCACCATCCTAGTTTTCTTCACGAGGAACTATTCAACTACTAAATAAATTTACTAGCTTAGTTTATCTTTGACGCAAACTATCCAGAGCCTCCTCCGAACTACGGAAAAACTAGAATTTTATCCAGGCATGTATGCTTCAATTTAAAAAATAGGAAACCAGCATAAAAAACTGTAATGTGATAATAAAAGTAGGGGAGGTGCGGTTTTGCAACGAATTCGACAAAGGGGGCGTAGGATGAGCATAGTTGAGAACTGCTGCTTTAAAGAATAAATTTATAATCACTTTTTCACAATAAATGTCCAAATTACGAAAAAAAATACGAGTTTATACATTCATACTCCCAATAAATCGGGTTTGAATCACAGTCAAAGCAACTGCCAGTTGTGAACCTGGTATCAATTGATATGAAAATTAAAAAAAAATGGGTAAAATTATTTGTATGACGAATTCTAGAATCAGTTTGTTGTGTTTTAGAAGGAGTAATCTACGGTTTCAGGAGCACGTTCCCCCAGTTTGCATTGCCCTGAAAGGAATTGTGGTTAACCCTCCATCCAGCATAATTAAATTTCTATTCATCCAGATGAACATGATGAAATTTTTGAAACCAAATAATATCTTCAGGTTCCAAAAAAGTCTTGAAAATCCCGAAATTTTTTCAAAAAATTCGATTTTTTTTCTTAAATACTTCAGCCAAAATAATGCAAAAATAATTTCTTATATCGGTTAATGTTAACTGGTTCCGGAATATGTTTAAAGTTTAAAAATTTCTACCATAATTTATACTTTTCATAAAATTTTTCCTGAATTTCTACAATACTATTGGGATAGGTGTCGGACGGAGGGTAAGGAAAGGTAATTAGTCTAAGTTTGTTTTTATATAGCTTGAAGCCTTCCTTACTCAACAATTGGCTTATTTCCCGATATTTCTGTGTGTCAATGGACCCAATGATGGCATTGTTGTCTTGACTATTTCATAAAATATTTCTTAGGATTCCGGGATTAAATTTAATCAATGCTCTGATTGCTACTTGAGTTTTTGTGTATATTACACTATACAACAAAATGAAAAAAATGACAATACCAATCTTCCAATTTGATGGTACTTAATGTCTTTTAGTCCGCTGAATCCAAACTAAGGTTTTTGAGATATAGGCAATTTTTTAATTTCCCAGACATGGGTCGAAATTACCATTTTTTCGAATTGAAAGGGAAAGCATCTATAGTAATATTACAGATCCCTGGAACAAAACTCTTCCTTTCTGGCAAGAATTTACGCTATCGATTCATAAAAAAAACTTTGAGAGCATTGTAAAAAAATTGTTTAACGATTTCGAAGATATTGGTGCTAATATGTCCTTGAAGATGCATTTCCTCCATTCTCATCTAAACTTTTTTCCACCAAACTTGGGTGAAGTGAGTGATGAACAGGGTGAACGGTTCCACCAAGACCTAAAATCAATGGAATTTCGGTATCAAGGTTTATGAAATGAGGAAATGCAGCCAATTATTGTTGAATGATCATTAGAGACGCCAATCCCAAAAACGAACAACAGACAAAATGTAAAAACTTCTCAATTCTCTGTTTAATTAAAATAATGTTATGCATGAAAATTAATTGAATCGTTTCTTGTTTCTAGCTCCTAGAGTTCAGAAACCAATCGATGAGCACTTAAATTTTGCGCAAGAGTTCATGCTATCGATTCATATAAAATTCGGCGATGAGATATTTCGTTTTCAGCACGTAATAAAGACCAAAAAATAGAAAATTCGAAAAAAGGTTTTTTTTTTTTGTCAGAATTTCAACTTCGAATCTCTATAACTTTTGACTGAAATGGAATAGAGAATCAAATAAATAAAATAAATTAAAGATAATTTAATTGCCTTTTTGCAGTGATATAGATGCTCTCCTTTTCATTTCGAAAAATGGTAATTTTGATAAAAATGTCGACCCATGTCAGGAAAATCAAAAAATTGCCTATATCTCAAACCTATATAACCTGAGTTGCTACGACAAAACTGATGACAGATTCGGATTCAGCGGACCAAAAGACATTAAAAAACAGTGTTATATAGTGTTATTATATCTTGATTCTTGCACATACATAAGTTCGGGATTGAATTGAGTGTACAACATTAGGGTATGAATCTTCTCCCTCTTAGACTCGAAGTGCCTGTTTTTTTTGTGTTTATACCCCTGCAACCATTTTGTTTTTGTAATATTAAGATAATTTCCTATCAATAAGAATGATACATCAAAGGGTCAGAGTAAAAACCCTTCAGGATTCCATTCAAGTAGACATTTTAACTTTTCCTCGTTTCAAAAAATTCATTGTGGTAGAAGATTTTCATATTTAGCTGTAGAATACAAGTTTCAGAAACTCATTCCTCTTGCTAGGATTTAGACGTGCAATTCATTGTCAGCGCATTTTCATGGATGGTACCAGAATACGGAAACCGATTTGAGTTCTGTGGTGTTCGTAGAGATATATGAAGTTCATTTTCTCCAATTCTCACTCGGATTGCGTATTTTTGTTTTTTAGGCAAAAATTTTTGTAATCATAAAGGCAATGTTATTGACAGCCGATGAAATGAAAGTTGTATCTGTGTCAGCAAAAATTACGCAAAAACTATTTCTTCAATGTAAATTCAAGGTTGTTTTTGGAAATCTAATAGTTTGTTTTGTGTTAAATATGTGAGCAATAATTATATCAGTTTTAGTGTGCAGGATATTTGGCATGGACACTCAAGAATTCCAGCGAAAGATTCAAAAACTGGTTTCTTGGACCCAGAAAACGTACTTTTTCTGTCGGCTACAACCATCAAGATCACCATTAACGATTTGACTAGGGTAGCCAGGCGTACTAATTTTGTCAGTACATGTACTGATTCCACAGGATTTTTTTTTTTTTTCAAATACTGTTTTGAATTTTAGATTATTTTAGTACTGATTTTTCTAAATCTTAATAACCAGTAGCTTGCTTATATATTTTAATTAAAAAGTGTTTCGAATTTATCATTACTTTAAAATCTTTCAACGAAAATGTATGTTGACAGAAATAAAAGTTTTGAGTAGTGTTGCATTCCTAAATGCAGAAAAAGTGAGGAATTTTTTCGATTTCTTCCTTCAATTTAATACTCACTTTTTAGAGACGGGAAGGAAACAGTTTTGCCTCAGAAAAAATGTACTTATTTGTTCTGATTTTTCAATGTAAGGAGATCAAGTTCAATGTACACATTTTTTAAAAACAAAAAATCTGGTTGCTCTACTTTTGAATCACAATCACAAATAGCAAAAATTGAAAGGCTGCCGACAGACAAATAGTTTGGATTAATTATTAAATCTTGTTAGATTTTGTTGGTTATCGAGAATATGAAGAAAAAAAAAATAAAAAGAAAAAGATATTTATTTTAAACTACTAACTTGGTTTATCAAAAATAAATCTGATAAGTTTGGCGTTTGCACCGTTAACCATTTTTCCTAGATATGTATTATTACTTTATTATAAGACCGATCAAAAACTGTAGAATCAATTTATTGAGTAACGAAATTAGGAAACGAGAAAACGAGGAATCTGTTGTCTACATCTGATTAAGATTATATTAATAAGAGGTGAGAAGAATATCACTGGGACTTGTCGAGTTTGTTTTAAAACCAATCTCCATCTTTATATTTTACCCAACAGCCTTTCATTAGACAGACAATTATTCGCAAGGTAGTAAATTCTGGTTCAAATATAACCAGCACTGTGAACAACAAGTGTCGGTTCTTTTTCTTATGATAAATTGTTAAAATTCTTTGAAATTATACAGCTCAATTGAATGTAAATCAATAACTAAATTCAGCTTGTATATGTAACTTAATATTTTTGCTTTCAACTTTCTATATCTACTAATATATTTTTAATTACATTATTAAAATTTGTTCTCTCATTTTATATATATATATATATATATTAGGGTGGGTCAAATTGTATGGGTCAAAAAAAGTTGATGTTTGGTACCCCCTGGTTGTGTTCTATGGATTATTTTAAGCAACTTTTCCGATGAAAGTATAGTTATATTTTGAGTTCCGAGCCCCCCAATTTTTGAAAATAGGTATTTTTTCAACATTTTCAAGATTCGACTTGGACACAGCATTAAAAAAATAGAAACAGCATTACAATATTTTGCTATGGGGGTTTTTTGGTACAAGAAAACCGAATCTGACATTGATTTGCCGATAAAATTATGTTTTGATACTCGATTTGAACAAAAAAGGCTTAAAATGTACAAAAATGGCAAAAAATCGGATTATTTGTATGGTGAGTACCCTTATTTTTAATTGTAATGACTTGAAATTTCGCACAATACAAGTTTAAATCCATTACGATGGAAAATAAACATATTTTCCATACAAAATTTTAAGTTTTTGGCCAAAAATCGAAAATTTTGTATGGGAGGTACCCTTATTTTTTATTATATTGCACTGTAACTTTCAGAATTTTTTTTTTTTTTGTAAAAAACAAAAATTTGTGCGAAATTTCAAGTCATTACGATTAAAAATAAGCGCACTTCCCATACAAATAATCCGATTTTTTGCCATTTTTGTACATTTTAACCCTTTTTTGTTCAAATTGAGTATCAAAACATAATTTTATCGGCAAATCAATGTCAGATTCGGTTTTCTCGTATCAAAAAACCCCCATAGCAAAATATTGTAATGCTGTTTCTATTTTTTTTTTAATGCTGTGTCCAAGTCGAATCTTGAAAATGTTGAGAAAATACCTAATTTCAAAACTTGGGGGGCTCGGAATTCAAAATAGAACTATACTTTCATTGGAAAAATTGCTTAAAATTATCCATAGAATACAACTAGGGGGTAACAAATATCGACCAAAAATTTAACCCACCCTAATATATATATATATTTTTTTTTGTTCTTAGTATTCATATAATTTTTGCAATTCTTTAATGAAAGCTATTTGCTATTTAACTAATGAGATTTCTTTGCATAGATATTTAAAACTTATTTTTATCTACATTATTAAGAGTTAAGGAATATAAATTCTAACGAGAACTCTTAGTATGCTTAAACTAATTAGAAAATGAACTGGTAAAATGGTAAATAACGCAATTAAAATGCCTTTGGATATATAAAATCTAAGAATATAAACAGAAATAGAAAACAACAAGGAAGGACTATGACTATAATCTAAATACATACTTAGAATTCATGTTCAAATAAATAGATACATATACTTTTGTAAATAGAAGATATAAATACATACAAACAGCTTCGTTAGTGAAAATTTTGAAATGTGGGCAACTTTAAATATTTATGCCGAAAATTTATTTATGTTGGCAGCAAGGCGTAGGAGCAACCTCATGGCAAATTGAAAAAAATACTTTAAATTTCAAGGAGGAGAAAAAGAAAAAACCGGCAACCAAAAACGCCTAAAGAATTTAGCGCACACAGTAGAAATTTAATGCGGCCATTTCCTTTAATATGCTTTAGCGCGTTTCCGTCTTGGATTTTGTAGCAACATAGTGATAATAGTAGAAGAAGATGATAAAATACAAAACTAAAAGAAAATAATAATAATAATGCACATATTTAATATTGAAGATTAAAATATGAAAATAAAATTGTCTGTTCATAAATATAAAAAAAATTCCAACTCGATTTTGTTTAGCATAACTATAACATAACTGCAGCAGCAATACGTAAATAAGAAAAGGATAAATTTTATGCATGTATCTGAGGTACTATAGTACAAAGCATAGTAGAAGTAGGAGCAGCAAGAGAAGGAGCAGCGTATGATGTGTAGAAGTAACTGCAACCAACTGCAACAATATGCAAAAACATGCGCATTTATATTGACTTTTTAATATGATGTATTCCATCCATTATTGATGTGTAGAAGTTTTTTTTTTATGAAATATACGCAGCCGTGCACACATTCATCTTCATGTGGAAATGTGAAGCATATATACATAAATACAAACGCTTGTATTTGTGCATACCATATTTATGAATTTTTACTTACTACCTTTGTGCAATTTCTGGTTATAGTATTTTATTTATTAGAAAAATATGCATTTAAAAAAACTTCAATTGAAAAATAAAATTTTATGAGGATCGTATAATAATAAATGATCGTTCTTTTACTACACCTTAAAGAGCGACAAACGAGAACAAATTAATTTATTCTCTCACTTCGAATTGAAAGTCTTTTAGGTTTCATTTGCTGTGCATTTATTGTTATTGATCCTCGTTTGTGAGCAGCGCTACATTCAAACTCTCAAGAAATTGTATAGATATTGACAAAATGTCTCTTTTCTCGTTAAATATAACACTAGCTGTTTACACCTACAAGAAAATTTCGGCAAGATGATTTCAGAAAGTGTTATTGAGCGAAAAATTGCTTTGAATGCGAAATTGAAAGTTTTTTTTTTTATATTTTTGCTTATATCCACAGTGCGTAGAGCAATCAAAACTCGCTCTTACTCTTTTGAGTTCTCTTTCATTAGAGCAAACGCATCACGTACAAATTTATTTGCACAAAAATTTTGTTTTATGGAGCCATAACTACCTCCAATTTACTCTCAAAATTGAGTTGTCCTCATAAAAGCAATGAGTGGTTGAAATTATTTGTTTCTCTTTGCTGTTGCCTTTGTTTAATGAGAGAGAGAGAGAGAAGTTTTTTGTTTTCTTTTTTTGGTGCCGCGAAAAAATAGGCATTTTTCAAGAATTTTTACTAGATAAACTACTAAAGTTTTTTATAAAATCTATTTATTATCTCGGTACATGTATTGAACTTAACTTCAACCAATTTCAATTAAAAAATATTTGAATTTGGCCTTTCTGGAAAACATGTTTTGCGGTTACCAATATTTAGCAAATCGAGATTATTTGAAATCTAGGATTTGAACAAAAAAAAACATATTTAACAAAATGGCCAACTGTCAAAGTTAACAGTTCGATTTTTACTACAAAATGCTGGTTTTTCAGCTGTAAAAAAAATGGTTTTGCATAAAAAAAAATCCTTTGATTAATCTCCAGATTATTATGTAATGAAAAAGCATATTAAATTTGAGGATAATTGGTTTAGTAATTGTTGAATAATCGTGGTCACCGACTTCAATAACAACATACTTCAATAACGACTTACTTTAATATCAAGAAGAAATTTTTTTTTGGAAATAACAAAAAACTTGGCTTAAAAATTTGTAGCCAAATTTTTGAAAAATAATACTTTAAGAAAATGTCGATTTTTTGTAAGTTACAACTAAATGTTTTTTTTTAAGTAAAAATTTTGAACACTGATTGATTTCAACTTTTTATGCTTTTTCGAAAAAAAAAAAAAAATATTAAAACAAAATTTTGCGACGACCATAATTTTGGGTCACAAATTGGGGAAAAAAAAAATCAATTAGGTAGGAAAACAATATAGATAATAATGTACCTACATATTCTCCGCAAAAAACCATTCATATGAAACTATAACCAGTTTCAATTGGCTGCACTTTATAACGATGTGGAGAGCCTATGAAAAAAATGAGAGTGCATGGGAGAGAGCAAAATAAATAACTGGATTCGCTCTTCCTCCTTACTGCGACCGCCCGAACCCGAAACAATACATTTTGGAAAAATTTTGAGTGATGCGCCTTCTATGTATTGTGTATTTTTTGCCTAGTGATGAAAAAAAATGGTCATTTAAAAAATAAGAATTACCAACTGCGATTTACACACCTGCTCAAAATAATAGTTACACTTCATAACTATTCATTTTAACTCTTCTGCACAACTTTTTTGGAAATTTAAACGGTAAATTGTGGAGAAAATATAAACAGCATAATCTAGCAACGCTGTTGTCAACAAAATAGAAAGTGTAAATCCTCAATATATGATTTACTTGAACTTTCTGCGCATGTTCATGCAAATTGGCTTGCTCAAAATAATAGTTACACCTAATAAGTGTAATTTAATACATTTTAATAACAGTTAATATTACATTTTTTTCGGATTTTTTTTTTTAAAGAACGGTAAGCTTTCTCTAATATTTTTGGCAAAACGACATGAATTGATAATGAAAATTCTTATTTATATGGGTCGAAAATCACATCGTACCGACGAAAAACCCTCGATCGGTTTCCAACTTGAGAAAATATGGGAAATTTCTTCGGTGCATGGGTGAACTTACTAACATATCCCATAATTTTGTCAGAAATGTGATAAAAAAGAGAAAATCGAAGGTAGGCCTTCAAAAACGAACACAACGCTTGATCGGCATATAGTCACCTAATGCAGAAAGGACCCATTTAAATCATTAAAGGCAAATGCAGTAAAAATTGGAAACGAGGTTAGTGCTGAAATAATTTGGTGACGGCTATAAAAAGTCAACCCACTAGGGATGAATAGCCAAAAAAGTTCCCTTAACGCAAAAAAAAAAAATATTGTACATAAGGCTAAATTATAAAAAAAAGGACCACGAAAATTGGTAAGGACCTGAAAGCAAAAAACAATGAAGAAATATTTTATGGTGTGACGAAACTAAGGTAAATCTCTTTGGAAGCGATGAAGAAAGGAATGTTCGACGCCTCAAAGGCAAAGATGTTTCATGTTTGTTTAACAAAAAAAAAAAAAAAGCAATGAAAACAATGAAGCATGGAGGTAGAAGTATTACGGTGTGGGGTGTTACCTTTCATGGATATGTCCTATATACCTGACAACAAATAAAATAACTGTCGCCGAATACAAGGAACAATTGGAAAATGTGATGCTACCCTATCCTGAGAAAAACATCCCTCTGCATTGAGTCCTTTAGCAATATAACGACCCAAAGCACATCCCATGCTGGTAAAAAAAAAACACTTTGAGGACCATTAAGTCGATTTGCTGTTGAGTCCCCGGACTTGAAACCGATAGAAAACCGGTGGGGAGAGTTGAAAAACAAATTGCCCAAGCAAACTTTTTCAAAACAAGGAGCAGTTGTGACAATTTGTTCGAAAAATGTGGTACGACATACTCAAGCAATCCTGTCAGACTTTAATCAACAGCAAGCCGAAAAGAATCGTGAAAGTAGTCCAACATGGGGGTGGATATACAGGTTATTAGATAAATAATTAAAAATATATACAAAACTATTCTTACCGTTGTTAATTTTTTTGTACTCTTCTATAAAGCATAAGTGTACCTATTTTTATGAGCAGGCTGATTTAGGCAAAATAAATATTTATCGATCTCAACTTTTGTACTTTACACTATATATGAAAGAAATTAATTTTTTTTTATATATATAAAATCGAAGAAATAATGTGCGTTTGTTTTGTTTTGAAAATGTTAAATAAAAATAATTTTCTGTTTTGTTGAAGTTAGAATTCTAATGTGTAACTATTATTTTGAGCAGGTGTGTATATTCTTCTAGATATAGAGAAAAATCGCTTTGACGGCTGGAGAATAATTTATAGCTCATATTTGAGTTATCAATAAGAACTCTATAAGTTATTCGTTTTTACAATTTACTAACAACGTTTAAATATTTAGTGTCCAAATTATAAAACGGTTTTATAGGCAATCAAAAAAAAAGGTAACTTCTTTTCAAATAAATGGATTGCATCGCATCTCACTTTTCTCTAACGAAACGTGTTGTAAAGCCGAAGACACATGAGATTTCAGAAGAATTCTCATAGCTTAAAGCTAACGGTAAAAAAAAAATACAATGGATGCGTGCAAGGCACGCAAGATACTTGATGTGTAAACAGTTAAACCAACTGAATGCCATATACATAAGCTCACATATGTATTGCCATTTATAGGGATTTGATGTACAATATATATGCTTAGGTAAATAATTCAAATTAAAAGAATTCTTTTATAAACTTAAAAAAAATGTATTAGATATCATTATCTTTTAAATACATTTATGTAATATCCCAATTCACTATAAATTGCAAATGGCCTTGCACCAATGCAAATGCAGATTTTTGTTGCATATCGTATGTATTTGTTATTGTGATAACAGAAATATTTTGCATTTTCACCAAATCGTGAATAGGGCTGATATGTTGTAGTTGAATCATTTGTTTTTTACTCAATGCTTCGGGCACGATATGCTCGCATATACGCAACTGCAATTGCATCTTTTTTTCCGCGCTTTAAGTTTTTCTTCTTGTCGATTTGAAATTTTTTTAGATTTGAGTATTTTACATAACTTCATAAAGGTATATGAATTTTTACACACATACGCCAAATCAATTCTCAGGCGACGATAAGTTCTTTCCGCATTTAACCTTAGAAAGGCAACAGGGGTGACCAGTCACCCCACTACGTTTTAAAAGCACCGCAAAGAGATTTGCCTTAACTGCATTTAATAAAAATAAGAAACAATGTATTTTTATTGAAGTAAATAAGTGATTTTATAATACCTAAATAAGTTTGATTTTTTCTGTTTAACATATTTGCATAAATAAAAATGTTTTGCCTTTTTATAATGCTGTGGTTTGCTATCATTATCACTACATTTTGTTTATGCGTTTATTGAAACCTAGATTCCTTATTATTATCATTTTGTATTGTTTTTATATTTAAAAAAATATTTTTATTTTAATCCAATCTAACTAACCGAATGCAAAACCTATCAAACGCCTGTGTTTGCTACGTCGACTTCTCTGCTTGTATGGTATAGTCGCTCCGCACGTTTAACACCCAACAAATAATTCTGCCACGAATAAATGTACACACACATTTTGTTTTCGTAAGTACTATATGTGTGAGTAAATTGATCGAAATATAAACAAACAAACTCCGCTCGTATTTTAATTTCTCCCTCTCTTCTTCTCTTCTCTTCTCTTTGTTGTTTAGAGTAGCACAGTCATGCCGCCCAGTAGTGTGAGCGAGAAGGGAACTGGACGTTACAGTTATCTTACATCTTACGATACAGTTATTCTTACATTTTACACATTTGAAATTTTGCCCGTACCGTGAGCTAAAATGTTTACACATCAAAAAACAAAAAATGCCTAGAGAATTGATAATGATGTCAGCTCCAGGTGAGATAAATGATTAAAGATTGAAAATGCACTTTTGACTTCAATAAGTACAGACAAATACTAAAAATCCTGAGTTTCATTTATATGTACAATCTATGAATTTGCTTACAAAATACTTATGGCCCTAGTGGGGGGAGATCGCAGAGAGCAAAGTCTTAGCAACATATTAATAAAACCTAATGAAGAATAATTTCTTTTGAGTTTTCTTTTGAAATCATGGTTTACTTTGCAGTTTACTCTTTATCATCACACAAAGGAGAAATTAATTTAAATTATTTTTAAAATAAATACAACACATATACATACATACATACAACAACAACAACCGGACGTATAATAACTTTTCAAACATTTTAGATTAAAATGAAAATTCTAAAAATTGTTGTTGTTGTTAATATAAAATACATTTATTATTATTATTATAGATAAATACATACATACAAACATACATGCATTAGTAGGTATATTTATGTATGTATATAGATATGTAAAGTTCAAATATGTAATTCTTTTTAACCTTTTGACTTCTGAGAGCTAAATAAACCAAAAAGAAAAAATAAGCCAAAATTCCAAAACAACGAAAACCCTAAATGAAATCCCTTAAGAAATATTTAAAACAATAACAAGAATTTATTATTAAAATACTTATATACCAAGAGAAAATACATACGCATAAGCACACGTGAATAGTATCTTTTACTAACACATATACATATATACACACAATCCTCTACTTCCTAATTCTTCTCCTTACTTAAACATTATAATATTTTGGTTTTGTACTAAGTCTTCATATTTTTAAAATACATTGGAGGCACAAGTTTTCTTTGTTTGTTTTTATTTCTTGTTATTTAGCTAAAGAAAGAATGTGTTTTGCATGTTTTTTATATGCTAGGATTTATTCCATTATTCCTTCTTTCCCTCGATAACATAAAATAGAAAGTTATGATTATCCCCACACGTATTTTTTGTCTTTTTCTCTGTATAATCTATCTTTCTCTCTCAGGCCATACTTTGTGCATTTGAGTTTCTGCTGTTGTGGTCGCATCTATATACTTAGTAATGTGTACGGGGGGCGGGGGGGAGGGGCTAGTGTGTATACTAAGAGATCACGTATTATGTTGAAAGTCGTTGAA